>CM071952.1:13481250-14782500 GCA_036784905.1 Acrossocheilus fasciatus
AGCATCACTTCATTCACACAATATATTTGGTTTACACTCATTTACAGTTGTTGAGTATCATGTAATCATACTGTACATATCAATGTTGTGATGCCTGAATTCATTTGTATCATTTGAAAAGACTGACTTTAGTGTTAATTGTATTTTGTTGTATTTTCTTTTCTTTATATTTTTTTGTTTTAAGGATTTGTTTAATTTTTATTTTATATTTTGAACTTAAACTTATTTAGAAAGAAAATGTCTAAATAATATATTTTTTTATTTTATGGATGTTTTATTTATGATTAATCATTTGTTACAGTTTGGCTACTTGCCTACTGGGTCTTAAAGGGATATTTCACCCAAAAATGAAATTCTGTCATTAATTACTCGCCCTCATGTCGTTCCAAACCCATATGACCTTCGTTCATCTTCTGAACACAAAATAAGATATTTTTGATTAAATCTGAGAGCTTTCTGATCCTCCACAGACAGCAACACAACTGATACATTCAGAGCCCAGAAAGGTAGTAAGGACATCATTAAAATAGTCCATGTGACTGTAACGAAGCCGATGAGACGAGAGGCGAGCAGATCCAAGTGCAATGCTTTTATTAATAAACGTGGTCGAAATACAGGCAAGGGTCAAACAGTGGCAAACAGGTATATAATAGGCAAGGCAAAGAGTCATCCAAAACGGGCCTGGGTCGGTAGACAGCGAACAGTATCCAAAGGGGCTAGACAAGAGAGGTAAATCACAAACTTTTCACAAAAAGTATTCTCGTAGCTTCATAACATTAAGGTTGAACCACTGATGCCACATGGACTGTTTTAATGATGTCCTTCCTACCTTTCTGGGCTTTGAACGTGTCAGTTGCATAGCTGTATATGGAGGTATTTCGTTAAAAAATCTCATAATTTGTGTTGCAAAATGAACAAAGGTCTTACGGGTTTGGTACGACATGAGGGTGAGTAATTAATGACAGAATTTTCATTTTTGGGTGAACTATCACTTTAAGTGTGAACCCCTGTTTTAGATGGTAGAAACCTCTTTATTGAAATTCATAAATCAAAGTGCAGAAAAAGAGCAGTGTCAATTTTATTGTAAGACATCAGAGCAGACCGAGTATGGAGAACTTCTCCCCTATGCTGTGAACTGTTTCTGTCTCGTTCTGAGTTATGGAGGGTGGCTGGATAGTTCAAGCTTTCCCTCAGATGTTGAGCTCTCCTGCTGGTGTTGTCCTCTGAGTGACGGGCAGCGGGGAGCCTGCGGAGTGAAGGCCGGAGCAGGTGACATGGGAGACGGCTTGTCGGGATCTGATAAACATTAACACATCATAGAGGAGCCCTGTCTATTCCGATTGTTTCCTTTTCCTGAAGTCCCAGCACCAATTGCGCTGACAGGACACATGCTCAACATTTGTGAAAGAGAGCTGTGGATTTTTGTGTCTGTGCCAACCATTACATACGTTTAATTTTCTCTTCTTTTGTAAGAGAGAGAGAGAAAGTGTGAGACGAAACCCTTCGAAGCAAGGCTGCGAGCTACACCCCCACTCTTTCTTAAACAGCGTCTATTGAGTTTCAGCTCTTTAATTGCTTTGGCTCAGACCTTTGGTATTTTTTTCCTCTAGTTTTTTTATTGTCTTCCTCTTTTCGTGAAAGAAGCGGAAGGCTCTTTCGCACTGATAAAGAAAGAGCCGGTTTGCTGTAGTTTTTCTCAGTCTAAACTAATGGGAGTATACACTGCATTTGTTGAGTGGTTATATTGTTCTGACTTGTGTCTGAGTTGACTGTGTAGGACATGGCTTTGTCCTAGAGATGTGTCACTTATATTTCTTTTATTCTTTCTCAGACATCGCTGTGAGGTGTTACCCGCTGAGCTTTTTATTTTTTATTTTATATGATTTTATTATATGCTTCTAAGTAGGGCTGTGCAAATAATCGACATGCTTTCAGATGGAGCGGTATTTAATACACAGAGCCGTATGTTCACTGACAAGCTACGCAATATCGCGTTCAGAATCGCAGATGAACCGCATTCGATTTTGAACGCGATATTGCGTAGCTTGTCAGCGAACTACGGCTCTGTGTATTAAATGCCGCTCCATCTGAAAGCACTTGAAGGAGATTAACTACTAATCACAGAACCGACTTTACTGACTAGATGCGCATGATCATCACATTCGATTATTTGCACAGCCCTATTTCTAAGCTGACATTCTTGCCGTAAAGCAATAGTGCTACCCAATGAGCTGTTGTGTTTTATTTTATTTTATATTAATTTTTTTAATGATATTTTACAAACATACCTTCTTGCTGTGAGGTGATAGTGTTACCCACTGATTTATTTTATTTTATTATTTATTTTTTATTTTTATGATATTTTACAAATAGACCTTCAGACAGATTTTTACAAAAGACCTTCTTGCTGTGAAGTGACAGTACGTTTACATGCACACTTTTTGGTTAAATCGAACCGAATTCATTCCGATTGATGAATCTGAATGTAGTGTTTACATGAACGCTAAATAAAGTGATTGTGTTGATGTGCGCGTTAATAGCTATGTCAAGCTTCAAATCTGAATTATTTTTTTTTGACATGCACACACTACACAAATATGTGAGTTTCTCACTGTTTGCACATAATAACCACTCTCCTACACTGTTTCTTTATTTGTTTTTAACAGTGGAATTAATATTTATCCACTTCTGGATAAATATACATATAAACCGCAGTGCCATGCTGCTCATATCACGCATATCACCCTCCCTGAGCACAAAACGGGTTGCCTGCGGTTGAGAATCCGAAACAAGGACTGGTGGGAGGTTGGATTAGAAAAGGAATAAACCACCCCTTTCAATCCGATCGAAATTTCATTCCGATCTAGCTCAATCGGATCGATTAAGATGTTTACATGAAGCCTTTTCAGTCCGATTGAGCCGTCAATTCGATTACAAACGGATTATTTGGTTGCATGTAAACGTAGTGTGTGTTTACCCACTGATTTGTTTCGTTTTATTTTATTTTATTTTTCCAAGCAGACATTCTTGCCGCAAAGTGACCGTGCTACCCAATGAACTGTTTTGTTTTATTTTATTTGATCATCTTCTTATTTTTTTTATTTTATGATATTTTACAAACAGACCTTCTTGCTGTGAGGTGACCGTGTTACCCAAAGATTTATTTTATTTTACCAATTATTTCATTTCATTTCATTTCATTTTTTTTTCTGTTTTGTTGTCTTACACTTTGCATTTATTTTGCAGGTTTCAACTTCCTGTGATATAATCACACCATGCCTGAGGGAGCGGGCCGCGACAGCCAGAAAAAAAACAGCAACCAAGGTCAGATGCCACTCAGTTAATATCAATGTTTGGAAATCTGAGCATAATGATGTAATATCCCAGTGAAAAGTTACTGACAGGAACCGCTCATTCATGGTCTGATTTTGAAGTTCCTTTGTTAACTTCCCTACTGTAAGTTGTGGTTGAGTTCAAAACCACAAACAAGAGCCTGGGAAAATGACGAAAGATATCTTTTCTGAGATATTGCACAATCTTCAATGGAGATAAGCCATCAAGCATGCCCAAGATAAGCGTGTCTATCAGGAATGAAATGCTAACAGTTATCAGGTTCAGATTTAGACGGGTTGTCTCCCGCTTGATATTTTTGGACCTCAGCCTCTCCTACTTTACAAAGAATGGTTGCTTACATTATCAATTCAAACAAACTGAACAAGACTGTTGGAAATGTGCTGACAATCACAATTGTTTAGGGTTGGTCACCTCTCTTTGGATTGGACTCGCTAAACAATTCGTGATTGAAAATAGTTCTGATCATGCAATAGAGACCAAGAGGCACATTTATGTTTAGAAAGAAATTTTAACGGCACATAGAATCTGGAATGTGTCAAGTTGTTGTCAATATTCTATGCATAACATCACAAAAGAGCAGTACATATAGATAAAAAAATATAAGTGGCCATTTTCAAATAAAAATGTCATAATACAAACATCTTTAGGCGTTTGACCCAAATGATGTCGTCCAGACCTCAGCTGGCATGTGTTGAGCTTTGAGAAGCTTCGGAGGGAACCGCTTGTATTTGGTTTCACCACTTCCTGTGATGGGGCCGTCAGGTGCAGACTGGCACGGCATACAGGAAGTATCTCAACAGGCGGATGAGCAGATACAGATAAACATTCACTGCTTGAGCTCAGCACCATCTTGTACTGTTATTTTGTGAGTCATTCCTGTTTTGCAGCACATTTTGAACTCTTTTGAATGTCTGTGTTGGAATTTAAGAATGTAGTTCTATAAATGGGCATACCAGACTTTCAGAAATATTTACTTTAGTTTAGTTCAGGCACCTAAACATTATTAATTATATAACTCTACACAATGGCGAGAAAATAGGGTATAACTTTATTAATGAAGTGGGTTTTTTTTTTTTGGATACTGATTTCTGTTGTTTTCCCAATAAAAATGATGTCTTTATCTGGAGGAGGAGGGTGTTATTAAGGAACTCACTTGTGTTAACTTTAATTTTTTGAGAGAAGTCAAAGCTGCATTTATTTGATCAAAAATACAGTAAAAAAATTTTAAAATATTTTTTACAATTTAAAATAATTGTTTTCATTTAAATGCATGTTTTAAAATGTAATTTATTTATGTGATGGCTAAACCTTAATTTTCATTTGTCATTTGTCCAGTCTTCAGTGTCACATGATCTTTCAGAAATCATTCTAATATGCTGATTTGCTGCTCAAGAAATTGATTGACAATTGTGTTGCTTAAATTTTTTTTGTGGAAACCGTGATACATTTTTTCAGGTTTCTTTGAGTATAAAGTTCAAAAGAACAGCATTTATTTAAAATAGAAATTTTGTAACATTATAAATGTGTTTACTGCCACTTTTTATTGATTGAATGCATCTTTGCTAAATAAAATTATTAATTTCTTTCAAGAAAAAAGACCCCAAATCTACTGACTCCTAATATATATAGCAGGCGTGACCTTTGTGATGACATTTATCATCAGCTTTTCTTTGAAAAAGAACAGAGATATGGAAGGTCAGCGTCTTCTCCATAAATTATTTCAGTTTATCTTGCTGATGTCATAGACATTCCTGTTTAAGTAGTTCTCAGTCCTCTTTCACATGTTACAGGTATGGAGAATGATGTAATCGGCGAATCTCACGAAATCTGTCCAGAGCATGTCCAGATCATATTTGTAAAATAAAATAACATTTTCTTTTACAAGTTTAGGAACCTGTTTTAGGATCAAGTTTGTGCAATGATACAATTTCTTCTTCCAGTTTTCATTTTCTTAAAAAAAAAAACAACAACTTAATTTCTGGTGAAATTATTTTTTTTTTTATTCACTCTAATGCAAACCTAATTCACCCTAATTCAGTGGTACCTTGTATTGTCTCGTTTCTCGTACACATAAATACTCTTCAGTATTTTCCGGCAAGGACTGAAGAGTTTGGCAGCTCTCTCTATGGTTTTGCGGTCTGTACACTAATACACACCTAGACAGGAAATCTCTCTATGAGAGAGAAGTGTGCAACAAGCCCAACTCACATTTTTTGTGCATGATAGATATGGTGCATGGTTCCTGTTTGCTTTATTACTGATGAGGTCCTTTCAGTTTCAGCTGGAATAAGATTCATTTGGATACCTTTTGTCATTTGGTAGACGGTGGTAGCCATTTGCTTCGAATTAGTTCGAATGAGTACTAACTAAACTACGGTGAGAAGACATAATTCACAGCAAACCGCATTGGTTGTCATTCCAGCTGATGCTGCAGTGCTTTGCGGATCAGGTATGTGATCTCTTTCCCTTGGCTTTCACTCGTCTGGCCAAACAATCTCCACAGACTGCTATGATCGATATAACAGGCCTGATTCTCTGTTAGGTGGGCCTTGTTAGCCTCTTTATTGGAGTATGAATGGCTAAATAAAAGAGTTGAACAGTGTGTAGAAGATTTATGATGAAAATACCACAATTACTGGAACTCATAATAAGTACGTATCACTGACTAATAATTTATAGTAATTATGGACACCAAGATCAAATTAAGGTGTTTTTTTACATTATTATTTACATAAGTGGATCGATGTCATTATGAAAATATGGGAAATTAGCTCTAATGTATTATTTCAGATTTCTAAAACAGCTGCACAATTCATCAAGTCATTCCATTTTCCATTAAGAATCATATAATTATGAAGAACAGTATATGTGTGTTGGCTCACGCACATGTTCATCAGTCTTATCTAGAGATGGTTAGGTTTTGTTGGACATCCTGTCCGATTTATCCACTCTAATTCGTGCTTGGAGGGTCTTTAAACTTAATGTTGGGGATAACGAAATCCATAGGGATGAGGTTTTGGGTGAAGAACTTCCCTGCTGATGGTTCTTCCATGCCACATGAAAACTTCTGACTTCATGCCCAAGTAGTGACGGAGAACGCTGTCTGTTTGCTTTTGTTCCAGAGGATGCACTGGGTTTACATTGTCACACTTCATGCATCTGTCTGGCTGAATTTATGCTGCACTTTGAACGTTCTTTTGAATGCTTTTGCACCCAGTACTTGAGATCTTGAGATAGGCATCAAACGAAAAGCAAAAGATGGTCATATTGGTGATGTATGTCTGGCCATGGAGGATTTTACAATCAGATTTTTTCATGTGCGACTGCCGCCATAGTGGTGCTGATCTTGGAGTGGGGCCAGCAGAAGATAAACACATGCCTTCATGTACTTTATGAGTGTGTTTAAATCAAATTCAGGCAATCAATATTACCGAAGTGCCTTGTATGAATGGGAGAAAAGGCCGCAAGCAGCTCCAGCTAACGGTCAGCTGGAATGCTTGATGGATGATAGGCAGACTTGGCGAGGAAGGGAGCGTAGAGAGTAACAGTTGACTGCGTCGCCCTGCCTGCTAGGTCAGAGGAAATGGAGGATTGTTAGTCTCTGCCGGCTTGTGCTCTGTAACTGGGCCACCATTGTGACAAGCACAGCCCAGCATTCAGCCTTAAACAATGGCAATCCTCACAGCGCTCTGTACCGGCCTGTGTTCACTTGCCTTGACGACCAGACTGTTGTGTTCAGTTTTGATACGCCTCTTTAGGCAGAATGTTACTGTTTTGTTTTAGATGTTCTGGTCGTCTGAGGGCATGGCTAATTGAATGACTTCTGTGTTTTCAGGTTTAATCGTCCAGCAAATTGCAGTCAGGAAGTTGTGATTTTTGTTTCCTGTCTATACAGGGCGTGCACTGCACCGTTAGATTGACAGCTTCTGTGGGTTTGCTGCAAGCTTAGTTTGATGTAGATTTGCAAAGTCACACCTTTGAGGCAGGCAGAGAAATATTTGCAAGAAACACTTTGTAAGCACTTAGAGTTTGTCTTTGTACTCAACTGTTTGTTTGTACCTTACCTTGTAACACAACACAACACAACACAACCTCAGAAAACTAGAGAATACCAGACCAAAGACAAGTAAAGATTATCCAAAAAAAAAAGAGACAATGTGACTATTTGATGAGAAATAAGTTTATTGATAAGAAATGAATAATAAGTATTAAAATCTTAGATTTTTGCATGCAGACTTTGGTATGCTGGGCACAGTTTTGAGACAATGTTCTCTTCTGGAATGCATGTGAGTTTACTGGGGGCTTCAAGAAGAAGGAGATTGAAGCCAAAGTCAACATTTGCTCTTGTCTTGGAGAAACAATTGAGATTTGATTAAGATCTCATTTGTGATTTTGCATAATAGTTCTTAATAATGTCTTAACTTTTTTTTTTTCATTCAATAACCGAAAGTGCTATATTATGCAGTGATCACTATATCTTCACACTAAAATGTTTCTGTTTCTCTCTGCTGCAGCTGCCAAGCGCCCCTCCTCTGTGTCCTCGCTGAGTGGGATCGTGAGCCGTATGGCCTCCTCAGGGGGCGCGTCCCGTGGGAGCTGCACTTCCGTTAACACGGTGTGCTCCGACAGTGACCGTGGCGCCAGTCTCAGCTCCTCTGCCTCATCCGCCTCGCTGCAGGATGGACACTCTTCCTCTTCCTCCTCATCACTCCCATATGGAGCCGTGCCGGCCTACCCCGGGCCACAGCGCAATGGCTCTGACATCAGCCTGGACCTCACCCCTCTCTCCCTGCTGACGGGAGCCAGTCCCCTCGCTGCCTCCACAACACCGCTGCCCAAACTCACTCGTCTGGAGAGGGTGGCGCTGGAGATAGTGGAGACCGAGCAGGCCTACGTGAGGGACCTCAAGAGCATTGTGGAGGTAAGGACCAGACTCTGTTCCTGCAATGTTTCGTACTGTAACACAAAAACCATGCTGAGATGTTTTTTTTAAATAATTTTAATCTTGAAGGGATAGTTTACCAAAAATAATTACAATTCTTTGATCATTTACTCATTCTAATATTGTTCTAAAACACATTCTAGCACGCCCCTAGCAACAGTCTAGAAATCATCTAAAACACCACAACAAACAGCTAGCAACTCCGTAGAAACCAGCCAGAACAACACAACCTAGTGAGCACCTAGCAACAGCCTAGAAACTACCCAGAACAACCTAGCAAATATCTAGCAACAGTCTACAAATCACCTAAAACACCACAGCGAACAGCTAGCAACACCATAGAAACCAGCCAGAACAACTAGCGACTTCCTAGAAACCACTTAAAACACTCTAGCAACCACATAGCAATCAATGGGAACCAATCACAGCACCCTAGCATGGTGGCGGTAGGGGTTTACATAGGCAAGAACCCCAATTCTAATGTTTTAAGTGTTTTTGTTTTGTTTTGTTTTTTACAAATATGAATGTTAAAATTAAATTAGATGACTTTAAAGGGAACCTATTATGCCCCTTTTTACAATATGTAATACAAGTCTCAGGTGTCCCCAGAATGAGTCTGTGAAGTTTCAGCACAAAATACCCCATAGATCATTTATTATATAATTTTGAAAATGCCTGTTTTGATTAGTTGGAAGCAGAAACGCACTGTATTCGTGCATGACTCTTTAAATGCAAATACGCTGCTGCTCCCTGCCCCCTTTTCCAGAATAGAACTGTGCCTTTACAGCTCGTACCTTGGACACTCTGCCCAAAAACATCTGTTTGGTTTTGATTATCATGTCTAACTTGCTGAAATCATGCGTTTTAGAGCCATAAGTTGATTTTCTGATATAGGGCTTTCTGAGCACACACATCCAAAGCATGCATACAGAAAGCGGCTGTCACGTGGCATGTGATTACTAAACTAAGTTCTTTCATGTCTTATTGCGCTTAAATGGTTAAATACACACAAGTTTATGTTAAACACAAGAGTGGATAAAGGTCTTTTCTGCTGTCTACGCTGTTAATATGACCCAAACAATAAAATAAAAACAGAAAATTACTCACTGGTCTGGACGGAATAACTTCTATAGCTTTACAAAGAAGACATTTTTTACTTGAATGTTGCTTTTAAATGCTCTCAGTTCTGACGGCGGAGCATGAGTGAGCGTGATCACCCCTTCCTTTTTTTTTTTTTTTTACTAATTCTAAGGCGAAACAAACTGAACATCTCGCCCCTCATGTAATCACTCAAAAGTTTCAAAAGTTTGGGTTCTTTTGTTAATTGTAACCTTATAGTAATGTGAAAGGGCTCCCTATAGTTTAGAGCAGAAGCTGAGGTAGATTTTTATCCCTAAGAAAATTAATTAATTGAATTTATTTAAAGAAAAAGAACTTTGTTCAGTAAACCATTTTTTAATTAAAAAAAAAAAAAAAAATTTTCCTTCTGCTGTACCGAAACCATACTGAACCGTGACGTCAAAACCAAGGTATGTATTGAACCGTCATGTTTGTGTACCGTTATATCCCTACATTTTACAATGCTTATGATTTATGGAGATTAAAAAAAAGGAGCAGGTGGATTTTTATCATTATAGGGTGGTTGTATACACACAGCCAACTCACATTTATGTTCAAACAACATGTAAAAGTGAATTTTGCATGATAGGCACCCTTTAAAAAAAAAGACTCGGAATGACTGAGGAATGAATACTATTATTTTTGCTGGTCCAAAGCCACCCAGGTGGTGCTGCATTCTTTTGAGCTCTAGGATTGCGCAGTCACAGAAGCTCATCCAGATCAGCATTTCTACCATCATATCTCTTCGCCCCCGCCGCCCACCCTGTATGTGTTCCAGGACTCATATAACTGACAAGAGAGAGCCGAGCCCCTTCCCTGTGCCAGCGGCGATTTAAAATGTGATCATTGTGAGATTCTGTTGTGCCATTCATCACACATTCAGGTGGAGCAAAGGAGGTCATGGCACTGGATGAAAGCTCCAATAAATTCAGACTGTCACTTCAAACGCATCTCTGCTCTGCCTTTTGCATGCACAGTGCTGATCCGGGACAATAAGAAGGCTGTTGCTCAGCATTTCAAACGCACGCACACACAAATCAGAGCGTGCTGTAAATATAAGAGACTCTTTGTGGATGCTTTTCAACACATTCATCATATTTCCATGCACAGGTTGCTGGAAGATTAGACCTCCACTGTGACCTCCACCTAGTTTGTTATATGCCTTGTTCACATGGGAAGTGATTTTTATTGGTACTAGTTGCTGTTTATTTACATTTCCTTTTTCTCAAATTTGGGGCCGATTTAATTAGTTTTTATATATTTTTTTTATTTAGCAAGGTCCATTAAATTACAGATTTCTTTCATCAATTTTGTTTTGAAAAACCTGGATTAAAACAACACACTGTGCAGGTTTAGCTTGACTGGTGCTGTGGCCTGGGCCTGGAGAGAGAAGTGAAAGCGGTCTGTCATGAGTGACAGGGTCATTGTGAACAGCCTTTGAACTCGTAGGACTATTGCCAGTGCCAGCTAACAGGTGTGCGTGTATGTACTGTATGTGTGTGTTATCCTTTGTATCTGTGACTGATTGATTGCAGAGGCTCATGGGTACATAGGCCGGAGGTTGGGGAATGCCTGAAATGTTACTCCTTTTCCCTTTTGCTGATGGTTTATTTGAAGCCGAGCTTTTCATAAGCCAATAAAAAGAGAAGGCATGCAAGCTTTTGCTGCTTTATGAAAAGATGCCTTCAGATCAAATAGCCATAAATTGGTTGTTGAAAGACGTGGATCATGCCAAGGAATGCTGCTGTTTTATCAATCTGTGGTCTCAAAATGGAGGCTGAGTGGTGGATGGTTTCGGGGACATAGTGCTGACTCTGGGATATGTGTGTATGATGTCTGATTGGAGTCATACCGAGCCGGGCTCAGCTTCTATTAGTAAGAGCCGTCTGGTTTTGATAGAAAGTGTAACAAAGAATGATGTCAAGCTAGCTGGAAACGAGATGAGCGTGAGCTCACAGTGCACGGCTATGCTGTGGGTGACTGTTTTGCCTGGTGTTTGTGTGGGTTATTATTAGTTTGTGAAGTGTTGTTTGGTGACATTCAGGTGAGGTGGGTTCAGCTCCAGTGTGTGTGTGTGTGTGTGTGTGTGTTGATGTGGCGTTTAGGGGAGCAAGACTGAGAGATTCCCCCTTTTCGTTTCAGCTACATTTCAGCCAAATAGGACAGGAAACTGGGGGGGACGAGGGGGGCTTGGCTGTAGCCCCCATTCTGGGGCACAAGCGGAGATGGAGAGGGGCTGCTCATGAGAGAGAGGGACTGACTCCTGTTCCAAACTCCAAACTGACCTAGTTTCTCAGACAAAGACTCTGAGAGTGTTTAACTTCTGTTACAATCTCTCTCTCTCTCTCTCTCTCTCTCTCTCTCTCTCTCTCTCTCTCTCTCTCTATTGTCTGCCTCCTTTCCAAACTTCCTCTCGTAGATAACGTTTCCTTTCTTTCTTTTTCTTTCTTTCTTTCTTTCTTTCTTTCTTTCTTTCTTTCTTTCTTTCTTTCTTTCTTTCTTTCTTTCTTTCTTTCTTCTCTTTGTTCATCACTCTTTTTTCTCTTTTCATCTGTCAGTCTGTCTTTTTATTTTTGTCTTTTATTATATTTTCTTTTTCTTTGTCTGTCTTCCTGTGTTTGTCTGTCCTTCTTTTCTTTTCTGTCTGTCTGTCCTTTCTTTTTTCTTTCTATTTTTCTTTTGTTTTTCTTTTATCTGTCTGTCTCGCTCTTTTTCTTTTATTTGTATTTTCTTTTCTTTTTCTGTCCTCCATCTTTCATCCATCTATCCTCCTCTCCTCTCCTCTCCTCTCCTCTCCTCTCCTCTCCTCTCCTCTCCTCTCCCTTAGTGTTTTCTCTCGTTCTGGTCCATATCTCATATGTGAACATTTATGTTTTTCTTTTTGCCAGACTGGCTGTCATAACACACTTCATGTATGCTCTAGTAAGTCATTTGGGTCAGACGGCAACTGCCAAGAAAATGTGCACATAACTTATGGTTCCTTTGTCTGTGGCTGGTCCCGCTTGTCTCGCACACTCCGCTTTCATAACTCACAGTGTAATCCTCAGATTTCCCCTCACCTCCTGGATTTTCACTCTTCCCCGAGTAGCTGTGTCATCACTCATCTCTTCATCTAGCGCTCCAGTTTTGCCATGTGTCACTCTCATGAGCGCCGTTCGTTCAGGGGAATTCTCTCCGGTCTACGGCTGAGTGTAAATCATCGTAATTACAGTGTCCATGTTCCCCCTGCCTTGTAAAGGTGCTGAATACGCCAGTCACTTATTTTCTGGCTCATTTTGCCCCCACCTCAGCATGTTTGCCTTCCCAGACGCCTTGTGGCTCTGGAAACAAACAGAAGAGGAAAAAAGACCCCACGTTTTACAGTCCAGGAATGCAGAGGCACAGGGAAAGCTGGAGGGTGACTAAAAGAGCCCCTTATAAAGCCAGATCGCTGTCTTACAGAACTCATATGGTTTGTTTGTTTGTACCTATTTATTGTAGCGGTTCAGTTTGAGTCTTTTTTTAGTTTGTTTTGCCTGGTGGCCTTTTGTTGGCTCCAGTGTCCGTAGTTTCTCTCAGGAGATTGTAACTGCCATTCTTGGCACTTTCCCGTACTTTAGTCCGTTGCAGTCTGGTGGAATTTGTTTGTCTATGTTGGCTTGTTGGTTTTGGTCCCAGGGCTTGGTTATTAAGGGTTAATGAGGCCAGGCACTGATAAACGGACTTGATAGATAGCGCTGTTTAACTCTGCAAGCCCAACAGCCAGAAACCAGACCACTCCTGAGACCATTTGCCTCAGCTCTATTTTGGTTTTTGGCATCTGTTGGACACAAAATAGGCTGTAAAATATGATTAACTTTCTAATTTAATGCAAAAGGCATTTTACTCATTAAGGCAAGAATGTATCTTCCTAAAGGCAACATTATTATGATTATAGTGTTTGGAAAACCACTTCAAGCTGAAAATCTCACTACCCAAGGTTGTTGGTTTAGTATAAATGATAGCTAATTATTAAGCTATGCTATAGATCTTTTTTAAAGAAACATTCTGGGTTTAGTACAAGTTAAGCTCAATGGATTTGTGACATAATGTTGATTATCACAAACAATAATGTAGACTGTCTTATTTTCTTTAAGAAAATGATGACGCATTTGAAGCGGATGTAAATGGAGCACCTTTTTAAGGATTTAAAAGCAAAAATGTGGAGCATTTTATAGAAGCACTTACATTGTAAAATGTATGTATTATTTGAGCTGTAAGTTATTTAAATTTTTGCAGTAATTTTAAGTTGCAAGATTGGATAAAAATGAAGCCTTTTATGCTCACCAAGGCTGCATTTATTTGACAAAAAAAAAAAAAAAACTGTAAAAATAAGTAATATTGTGAACTGTATTACAATTTGAAAGAACTATTCAATATATTTAAAAATTTATTTCAAACCTGAATTTTCGACTGCAATTACTTTAGTCTTCAGTGTCGCCTTTTTCCGTTTTTTTTTTTTTTTTTTTTTTTTTTTTTTTTACTGCAATATTTACTGGACAAAATCACTTAATAACTTTTTTGTGTAAAGTTACACTACTGCACTACTGTTCAAAAATGTATGGTTAGTAAGCTTAATATTTTTAATATTTTTATATGAACGATTCTTGTGAACAATAGCATAAAGCAGAAAATGTTAGTTTGCTACAGTAAAATCATGTTAACATGAATAACATTTACGTCTTTTGGCTAAACTGTTGAAACCATAATTATTTAAATGTTTCATATTGGCCCTTTTCACTTCCATCCTACGTTTCTCACTGTGACCCAGATCTTCCTTAAACTTTAACCCAGTGGAACTGCTTCCCTTTAACACAGTATTAACCAACCACTTCAAAACTGAGAAAGTTTGGTGACCCCAGTTTCTCTGTTCCTCAGCAGGCGGCCTAAACCTGCCAGTATTTTATGGGGCATGATGATGAGACCGTTTTCACATGAGACCAGCTTATGACTTTTTTTGAGGTCAGAGGGGAAAGAGCAGAAAGAGAAAAGATAAATATTGTTAGAGGGGCTCCTTTTAACCACTGTATTAGTTGCATGCTTTGCTTTCCTGCACGGCTTTGTATGTTTACTCTGAAGATCATTGAGGGGCTCAAGTGTGGCGTCCATGGTAATTACATTACAGTGATTCTTGGTGTCGAGAGAGATCATTCAGGGGTGAGAGTCACGTCCTGCTGTGTCGGAACCATTTCTAGTCTCTTTTTAGTCCATGAGTTATGAATCAACAAATGTAATGGAATAGAAGTACTTTACCAATTTCACAGGTCTCACAGGAGTTTTCTGAATCACTAACAAGCAAAGCAAATTCAAGTGTGAAAATGCCTAGTATGATTTCTGTGAGTCATCCATGCTCAATTTTTTCGCTTTCTCTCTCTCAGGATTATCTTGGCTGCATTATTGACTGTGGCGACTTGCCTCTCAAACCTGAGGAGGTCAGCACCCTCTTCTGCAACATTGAGGACATCTATGAGTTTAACAGGTGGGTGTCTTCATTCTTGATGTCTGTCTGGGTGGCACCGGTGTCTGCTGAATTTGTCTCGAACACAATGACTGGCTTGGGTCCTGGTCTGTCCTACCGTGAGGGACAATGTGCAGATGTCTGCCAAGAGCGAGTATACACCATTTCTGATGCACTCCAGCAGACTGTCCCTGGACTGCTGTTGTTGATCTGGAATGCTCTTCAGGAGACGTTTTCTCAGCCGTCGTCATAACTTAAGCTCTTTTTAAAAGACGTGCAGCATATGGTTTATTACACTGCGAGTTCATGCATGGTCCACTGAACAATTTAGTCAGTCTTGTTATGTGTCTGTTTCACACTGTTTATTGCAAATGACACTTTTTATTGTGTTTATTTCAGACTCGTATGCATGGTTTAGCACAGAGGTTTTTCTGTTGGTGGGTCGCTGCTACTTGCCACTCATGCATCCTGTTTTTACATAATTCTCTTTCTTGGTTCACCTCCACTCCATATCGTCCCTCTAATGACATTAGGCAGTTTCGAAATTGAACATGGCGCCTTACTGCCAGCTCTTGTGGGAAATGATCTTGGCTGTGCTGAAAACAGAATATCTTAAAAACTCTTGGGTGTCCTCATGACCTTATTTAATAAAACTTCCTTTAATAAAATGGCAGGAGTTTTCTTCCCATCACAGCTGCTTTTGGCCTCTGCTTGAGATTATATTGGCATGTAATGAGTAGAATGAGTTATTAGTTTTTAGGAATACCATTCTTAAAGGGATAGTTCACTTATAAATAAATGATCTTTCATAATTTATGGTTTGTAGCATCCAAAAAATGACAAAAAAGCACCATAAAAGCAGTCTATACTGTGCAACTACACTACTTCTTAAAAAGTTTGAGGTCGGTAAGCTTATTTATTTGTCTCTAAATGGCTCATTTTTTTGTACGTGTTTAAAGTGTCTTATACTCAACCAAGGCTGCAATTATTTGATTAAAATTACAGTAAAAACAGTAAAATTTAAAATAACTGTTTTCTATTTGAATATATTTTAAAATGTAATTTATTCCTTTGACAGCAAAGCTGAAATTTCAGCATCATTACTCCAGTATTCAGTTTCACATGATCAGAAATCATTCTGATTATCATTGTTGAAAACAGTTTTGCTGCTTAATGTTTTGGAAACCGTCCTTTAATGAGTAGAATTAGAAAGTTCAAAAGAACTGCAACTTTTATATATAAATCTTTTGTAACATTGTAAATATCTTTACTGTCACTTATGATCAAATAAATGTGACCCAGTTGAATTAAAGCATTCATTGCTTTGTATAAAAAAAATCTCAAACCTTTGAACAGTAGTGTGTATATATTCCAATTCATCTGAAGCCACATGCTATATTTACATGATTAATAGACTGAAATTTAAGTCACTCTAAAATGAAATCAAATCATTCTTTTAACTCCGAATGAATAATGGCTGAAATTTGGTCTGTTCATCCCACAAAGCTTTATGTTTATGAAAAACAGGGAGTTGGAAATTATTCAATATTTCTTTGATTGTGCTCAGAGAAAGAATAACAGCATGTGGGTTTGGAACGACAATGATGGTGAGTAAATGATGACAGAATTTTCATTTCTGAGTGAACTACCCCCTTAAATCCACTCTCGTGCCTCTGTAGTTGTTAAGACTATATAAAATGAATGACTGACCTTGTTTTTTTCCCTCTTTCTCATAGTTTAAACACACAAAAGTTCTCTCTTTGTCTGTTCATACTCTTAAAAGCCCTCTGCTCATTGCTGTGGAATGTAGCCCCTGTATTCAGACTTGATTCTGTTGAGTCTACTTTCTTGGCACCGGTCAGAGCTTTAGGACACATACAGATGTCATTTTTCTCTTAGCCAAAGCAGCCGGGCTCCGAGGTAGAGCTCAGGCCCCTGTGGTGAACGAGGCACACATGACCTGACAGAGAGTGAGGGTGCAGCCAAGCGAGCAGTGCATCCTGGGACAGCAGACAGGACTTATTTTGTTCCCACAGACATCTGTCCAGTTATAGTGAAGCATTGTAAATTGTGCCTTTACACTGGAATGCTGCATTTGTCTTTTGCAGCGACTGCAACAGAATAGGCTGTTTTTGCTGGCTTGGGAATCTCCTCTCTATTTTGCAGTGATGAAAACATTCCACTGCTGACTCATTCTTGTGTTTTGCAATAGTTCTTTTAAAACCTTATTACCAGTTCTTATTGTTCTAGGTTTATTTTAGCATTTGTAATCGCACCCTTATGTTTTTTCACATTCTGATGACCTTAAATGGGTGTTAAAACTTCAGGGTCAGCTACATGGCACATTGTCCTCTTGTGACTCTTCAGAATAGACCTTTTTAAAGCCATTCTAAATACATAATCAATATACAATTTCAAAACTTTGGGGGTCAAAGCTTTTTGAGCTGTTTTTTTTTTTTTAAGGAAAATAATACTTTTATTCAGCAAGAACACATAAAATTTATCAAAATGACTGTAAACACATTCATAATGTTCCAAATTTCAGTTTCAAATAAATGTAGCATTTTTGTACTTGAACTTTCTATTCATTAAAATAATCCTGAAAAAACACCATTTCCACAAAAATATTAAGAAGAACTGTTATAAATATTTTTTTTGAGCCCAAAATAAGCGTATTACAGTGATTTTCTAAAGGGGCCTGAAGACCGAAGACTGGCTGCTTAAAATTCAGCTTCATCATCACAGGAATAATAATATATTAAAATGGAAAACAGTTATTTAAATTGTAATAAATTTTTACAATATTATATTTTTTAATCAAACAAATGCAGCCTTGGTGAGCATTTACATTTGCATAATTTGACAAAAATTACAGCTTGATTTAAAATGACAAAAAAATATTCTACTCAAAAGTGATATTAGGCTTTATTTATTTATTTTTTTATTTACATGTCCCATTTTTATCTTAAGTTTGCCTAGGTAACCAAGTACACTAACTTAAGAAAAAAAACATTTCATCACAACCATGGGGCAGTCATAATTGTTTACTAAAAAATTATATAATTAATTTTCAGAATATTTTATTTTTAATGATATAAGTAGTATGCATAAATATTTTTTCAAATTAATTTTTTTTTTCTATAATGATTTTTCAAAAGGCTTCCAAATAATTTTAGTGATTTTAATCATTTGAATGAAATTTGTTACTCTAAAAAATATTTAACCAATGGGTTATAAAAGATTTACAAAAATGGGACACCGTAGTCATGTAGCAAGTACACATTAAGTGTACCATTTCAGTCGGGACCATGGCCCAGACAGATTTCCTCCATTAAGTGAGATAGCAACAACCTTTACCTCCTTTGTGTGCTCATACGGGGTCACGGCCTGTCTTGGATTCAAATACACCTTAACACTGCGAACGCTCACTATTTATTTCTTAATAAAGACAAATCTGTTTTTCCCTAAAGCACACATCTCACTGTCCTCGTGTCTCCCCACTGTCTCACTGTCTGCTTTTGATCTCGTTTGAGAGAAATAATGGGTGTTGATTTGTCCTGAGGATTTGTATATTGCATAAAAAAGAAGAATGACTGTGTGAATTTCCCCCACCATAGGATGCTGTGTCTCCAGCAAAAATAAAGGCTTGACTGCTGTGGGAAATACGAGCTAGATGAAAGGAACCGTAATGTAGCGAACTTCTGTTTGAGTTATACACACCATGTTAATGGATGAATGGTGGGAGTAGGACAAAAGAAAGGGATGAGACGAGGAGGAGAGTATGAATCGAGACAAGACGACAACTTATGAGTCGAGTCCAAAAAACAGAAAGGGTGAGGTGAAGACTGAAAGGGACAAAGGGAATTGCATTTTTTATATTCAGGGCCTCTTGCAGGTAACTCCCTGTTTTTGGTCATAACTCCTGAAAATAAATAAGTTGGAGTTATTCCTTTTTTGCTGGTGTTTATTGTAGTTTGTTGTATGGTTTTACTACATGTCTTAGTAGCCAATTCTGACATGGTCAAAGAACCAATCTGGTGTCTTAATGTCTTAAATTTCTCATTTTACCTCAAGTAATACCACAAACACTTTTGTATGTACTGTATCTGGCAAAGAAGAACCTGGGAAAGTATTTAGCATGCACGTAACACACATATTTCAAGTCTCAAACTATTGGTCCGCCAACACTTTCCTGGGATTTGAGAGAAGGGGCCAAAACCTCACAAGATTTGCCAAGATCTAATTGAATCCAACTTATCTACTACAGTTCGGACTAGAAAGCAGATACTTGTGGCTTTGAATCGACAGTAACGTCTTTATTGTTTTACAATTCCAAATTACTCAACTATGTGTTGTTATTATGCCACACCTTTCAAGACAATCAAGTCATCACTCGGGAATATCCCATCCCTACAGGCACCTCAAACACCAAGCTCTTTGGACAATCTAGGAAAGCATGCATGAACTCAATTCAATTTCCTTTATAACCACAGTGAAGTCCCCCTACCACAAAGGTCAGCCACTAAATGAATTTCGTCTTCAGAGGGGAAGAGAGGATGATGAAGGCTGCGGTTTCCTTCCGAACTTTTCCCCTCAGCCACATGAAGTAAAGTCCATAGTGTTTAGAGAGTGTCACGTTGTTTTCTTTCACAATATAGAAGAAGGGTTTCCCTCGAGACTGACCAGCCTGGCAGTTTGGGGGCCTCTTGGGAACGACAGTTGGAGTTTCGCTAATGGACTAAATGAAATACGGCGTGCCTGGTCGAGCCTTCATATAGCTTTCGTTCAACCCTTCCTTTAAAACACAGTCAGGGAATGTCAAACCACTCAACCTCGGTTGAAAAAGTCCCACTGGCCACAAGAGATCATATCAAACTCCATAACACTGAGGGAAAATCCATTTGATTCCATCTCGTGTTTGAGGTACAATAGAGATTGTTTCACTAAACCAAGCCCAGGCTTCCTTTATTGCATTCCAGACACTGTTACTAACCAATATAATTCAAAATTGATGTTTTCCATTGATTTACTACCTGAAATGAGACTTTTCCCCACTAGCGGAATGCACTGCAGAAAGGTTTTCAATTTTGACTGTGGGGATATTGGAGTATGTTTGGAGGAAATCGTGCCAAAATTAGAAGTATCCCATCTGTGTGCATTTAAGCAATGGTTTGGTCTAAATGGTAAAAAAGAAATGAATGCTGTTTGGAAATGCAGGCTGGAGTTGGAGCCCATTCCAGTCAAGAGTGTCCTCTTGAAACTCCAGTCCCAGATGTTTCCTTAGAAAGGGAATAACATCATTTAGACAAAGACATAGTCCAAGTCTCATGTCAGAAAACCGGTCTTCATAAGCCACTTGATGAATTTGTCAGCTTGCAAATGCTTTTGTGAGAACATGTGAGCAGAAATACGTGTCATGCACCAAAACTGACTTGATTCTTGTTTTTTACAGTGAGCTTTTAGAAGATCTGGAACGTAGTCCACATGCGGCAGCCATAGCAGAGTGCTTTGTGGAGAGGGTAAGCACATGACTTAGTAAAATATACATTTCTTCCTGTTCCTTCAACACAATGCACATATCTCAAGACAAGGAGTTTGTGTTTTAATGCACGTCATTCTGGCTAAGGAAAATCCAGTTTTGTTCATTTGTAATCTTGGGGCCCTCACTTGGCAATATGGCAGAAGCACACAGATATGTTAGGGCCAGAAAAACAGATGGACTCTGTGAAACGAAACCTAAACATATCAGCAAACAGCGTTGAACTTGTAACACATGCACACGTCAGCTAAGTGCATTTGCAGACACTTTTGCCGTTCTTGTCTCCACACCACAATGACACAACAATGAGCAGACCAGGCTGGGATGGGAACCAGACAAGGACATCATTGTTTGGAGTGCTAGAAAGGTCGAATGTGCTCATGGCTCTTTCTGCAAAGATTTGTTTCATGGTTTGGAAGAAGGAAATCATTCTTTACCTTTAAATCGCCTGAGGCTGTGTCTCCATCTCAAGCACCAAGACCCAATGTTTACCTCCTACTGAAACAGCCACTGTTAGGATCAATTAGCGCTGGCCTAGGAAGCAGAGAGTACATTCGATTAAGCCATTACCGGTGGGTTATTTTGAGGGTTTAGCTCAATTGTATCTTCTCTAATGTTGCAGAGTCTCAAAGTCAAGTTTTTTTTTTCCTATAATCTCTGCAACATCAAAAAATGAAAACTTGTTCCAAATCAAGCAGTGCCTCTAGATATCAGGCTCCAAATAGAGCACAACGTATTAGATGTGTTTACATGCTCGTACAGATGTAGTTCAGTGACTGTAACTCTGCATCTGCTGAGCTGCCCATATCTGGTCAGATCTGGGTATACTGGCCATTGCCAAAGCAGATGATGGGGTTCACTTGATTGGTTTGTTTTGGTACTGCTTCTGTTTTTGGTACACAAACATTTAGTGGAAAATTCTCCTACATACTGCCAAGTGAATGCCAGTCTAGATTGTGCCATTTTTATTCGTCTGTTATATTTGTGTCTGGTTTCATAACTCTGAACTTTCTGTATATTTTTGATGCCCATAGTTAGTAGTGTACTTTTGTTCATTGAATAAAAGCATTATCTTTGAAGTCCATATTGTAACAATAATTTATGATTTTTTTTGTTTGTTTTTTTTCAGAGTGAAGCTTTTGACATTTACACCATATATTGCATGAATTACCCCAAGTAAGTGAAGAATATTTCTATTCCTCTGATATGATTATTAAAGTAGCCTACCATTCAAAAGTTGGGTAGATTTTTGTGTGTGTTGAATAAATGAATACTTTTATTCAAAAAAGTTTAAACAAAAATGATAGTAAAGACATTTACAATATATTTCTGAAAACGAAATCTATCATAGTTTTCAACATTGATTAAAGTAAGAAATATTTCTTGGGCACCAAATCAGCATATTAGAATGATTTCTGAACGATCATGGGACGCTGAAGACTCGAGTAATGAAGCTGAAAATTCAGCTTTTCCATGACAGGAATAAATGACATTTTGAAATATATTCAAATGCAAATGCAATAATATTTCACAGTATTAACTGTTTTTTACTTAATTTTAATCAAATAAATGCAAGCTTGTTGAGCATAAGAGACACAAAACAAATGACAAATGATTAAATGTATATATAAAAAAAAAAAACGTATTTTGACTTTAAATATAGCATTTTGAACTGCCGAAATAGTTACAAACCTTAATTGCCCCGCATGTATGCCTGAAAGCTCTGTTGCATAATGATAAAAGTATGTGGCATTTTTGTGGAAAGCATAATTAGAATCATGTGATGTAGATGTCAACCACAGTGATGTATAGTCATGTAAGATATTTTTGATGAATGTCATGTGGTTTTAATTAGTCAGTGTTAGCTATATGTCTAGTAGAAAAATTAGACATATCAGAGGCAAACATGCTTGGGTGATGACTACTTGGAAATAGTTTTCAGCCCCTCTCTTAGTATTCCCATGGGCCTCTGGTACAGCAGCAGCAGATGTTCTGCTAGAACTGATTCTGATCCACCTTTAGAGAATTAGCTGTTGCATATTAATGCAAATAACTGCAGTCACTCAGATTCTTAAAAGTACTCATTATATATGCATCTAATGGTGGTAGGGGGAAAAAAAACGCTGTTTGAAAATGGAAGAAATGGGAGGTTACACAAAAACAGTTGTATTTGATATTCAGAGACTATATTTGAGAAGTCTGAGAATTTTGTAAGTACGTTTGTACTTACACAGCCATCAGCTGAATGCATTACTGCAGGCCTTAGGATAAGATAAAGTGCTGTCAGGCAAAGCTGCCAAACTGATGAGTCTCCCAGTAGACCACCCTGCTTAAATGTCTTCCTCCCTGTTTCCGTCCAGCTCAGTAACGGTCCTGCGGGACTGCATGAAGAACGAGAGCCTGGTGCGCTTCTTCCAGGAAAGGCAGGCCACTCTGTGTCACTCATTGCCTCTGGAGACTTACCTGCTGAAACCAGTGCAAAGGATTCTTAAATACCACCTCCTGCTGCAGGTCAGTGGAGTGCAATGCTTTAAATCCGATCCTGTTTTTCTTTTTTTCTTTTTTCAAAATGATATGTTTTTTGCTGAAAGGATGGTGTAGCTATGGCATCTGCTAGCAGGGGCAAATGGGGCCATGCTAGTAAACTTTAAAACAGACGTGTAACACTTGTCAGACTGTACAGCTGATCTGTTGTCTCCCCCTTGTGGTAGGAACTATCCAAACACTTTGATAAAAGTGATCCTGGGTATGAGGTGGTGGAAGATGCCATTATAACAATGACAGCAGTTGCCTGGTACATCAATGACATGAAGAGGAAACAGGAACATGCAGTCAGACTGCAGGTAATCCCAGCCATCAAATGCTCCCTATGACTTTTCACAGAATCAAATATTCAGTAACTCTGCAATTCATTATTTTGCAAATGCAAATGTTACTTCTTTTTATAGGAGATTGAGAGCTTGTTGCTGAACTGGACTGGGCCTGATCTCAGTGGTTTTGGAGAGCTGGTACTTGAAGGCTCCTTCCGGGTTCAGCGTGTGAAAAAGGAAAGAGCATTCTTTCTTTTTGACAAAATGCTTCTCATTGCCAAGAAGAGGCTGGATCATTTTATATACAGCACTCACATCTTTGTAAGTCATCATCATTTGTGATCAGATTTCAGTTCTAAATCTACTATATATCTGCAGTAGGAGTGTAGCATTTTACTTAAAGCATGTATGATATGCAAAACTCATGTTTTTCTCTTTCTCCCTCTTATCATTCAAGTGCTGTAATCTGCTCTTAGTGGAAAACATGAAGGATCCCCTCTGTTTTAAAGTGTCAGACCAAACAATCCCAAAACAGCAACACATTGTTCAGGTAAAATATTTAAAATGCACATCAGACGGATAACTTCATTACTGGAACATTTTGTGATTGTAATCAAAATGATAGTAATGAAAAGCTAAACAACTTACTATACTTCTCTGTAGGCTAAAAACCAGGAGGAGAAGCGGCTGTGGCTACATTACCTCAAAAGGATGATAGTGGAAAACCATCCTGCATCCTTACCCCAAAAAGTAAGAGTTTTTTATATGTCAAACTATGCATCATTGTGTCAAGGATAATGTACAGTCAGAATTGACCAAGATTTTGAGTTCGGATAGTTCAATAGCGCTGAATATTCAGTAGCGCTTCGGATAGCGCTAAATATCTATTTATAACATGTTTTCCAGGCAAGGCAGGTTCTTGGTGACAACTTCTGTCAGTGTAAGTATTCTTTGCATTCTTGTCATTTTCAACTGTCGCTTGCGGAAATGAGTGTGACTGGCTGTGGATATTCATGTTTTGTACCATACTTAGCCCCACAGTTTGATCAGGATCCAATAAGAAAACCAATGCCTTCTCCACGACTGGATGATGTTCATAACTACCACAGAGGAAGAAGGCAATCAGGTCTGGCATGTAGTGTTCATTAGAATACCTTAAAATGCCAAACCACGCTATTTCAAATACTCATAAAAGTGAACTTCACAATTCTTGACAGAGCCACCAGAGTTCATCTACACCCCTGAGAAAGCCAAGAAAAGCCTTCCACTCCTCCTCGAGGGTAACCTGCCATACAAGCGTGGGAGGAGACAATCTGGTGAATATATTTTTAAAGGCATAAAATTAAGTTCTAAAAGTATTTTGAGTTATATACACAGCTGCATAATGCATTTATTTTATATGTTTATTTACTTAGTGTTAAGTTATATTGATGCTGGCATCAAATTAAAATTCTTGTACTTTTGTACTCTGACAAATATGGCATACAAAGTTTGTAAAGTTTAAAGTCTAAAATCTAATCTTGATATGCCTCAAGCACCTGCCAAAGATATTGAAGCTGTGTTCCAGCAAAGTGGTGAGTTTAGACTTTAGTTCTTTCACTTTCTATAATTCCATTATCTTGTTGTTCTTTGATCAGTGATACTGCTTTGAAAGTGATTGTGAAAAGTAAACATAATATGAAAAGAGATATCGATTTTAAGAATGGAATAGTTTATAAAAAAGAAAAAGTAAACTCATTTTTGTGTCTGTTTTTCTCTTTCTGATCTGCCATGGCCTCGCTGCTCATGGAATCCAGGTTGTTTAAAGGTGTGAGAGAATTTAATTTTCTTCCATTAAATATTACATATCGTACAATCTCAATTATATCATTTTTGCAACATAATGCATAATGCAATAGGTTTTCTTCATACTTTTGGTATCACAGCTGTGATAAAATGTTTATCATTATTTAAATTTTTGTATATCTATGCTTCTGTCCATTTAATGGGTTTTCAGGCTGGCAGTGAAGGGGAGTTGTGCCCACAGGCTGATAGCATGGGCTCATCAGGCAGTACTAGCACTCTGGCATCCTCTGTCATTGAAGTTGAATCTGGCCGTGATGATCTGGCTTTATGTCAGGATGAGGATGACATGACCCCACTCCCTCCACCACCAACACTGTCCATTACTGAGGAAATCATGCAGTTCATTAACGAGAGCCGTGCTCGACAAGGCATGGCGGAGTTAACATCTGAAGTGGTACATATAGCACATTTTGACACCTAAAACAATATGCCAAGACAGTAATTGCTGTAGTAACTCAACACAATGCTTCATTGCTATTGGTATACACATTGACATTAGTGACTTTGTAGTAATAATGCTGTTAATTTGTTAATGTAAGATTCTAGTTATAAGAAAATGGCATTTTACTCATTTTTTTTGTTTTCCACTGTGCCAGTTGACTCCAGAGTCCCCGGAAGTCCAGCCATCACAGCCACAACAGTTAGATGAATCCGAACCACAAATAGCTGAGGTGGATGAAAATAAACCTCAGACCAATGATACTGAAAGATCAGAACCAGAAGAAACACTGGTAGATGTCTCAGACAAAGATGACGACAGCCATCCATCCTGTGAAGCAAATGTTGCTCCACCAGAGGAGCTTGAGAAAGCATCATCACAATTGCACACCTCCAAAGAAGAGAATCAATTAGAAGAGTTGACATTACCAGAGACCAGTCATAGTGAATCATCCAAACCAGAAATGTTGAAGGTCACAGATGATAAGGGGGAAAAAGACACTGAGAACTCTGTCAGTAAAAGTGAAGAACCTCATCTATCTGATCATTTGGACAAAACCATTGATGACACAGCATGTGTGGCTAAGTCAGCTTGTGCTCATGTTGCTACTGCATTAAAAGCAACTGACAGCTCTCTTGTCCCCAAAGCAGAACCTGAGCAAAAACTAACCAAAAGTGACAAGCAAATAATTGAGAAGATACGCAGCTATTATGAGGCAGCAGAGGTAGGTGTCGAGGAGGGTCAGACAGCCCGAAGAAACAGCTTCTCTCATATTCCTGCTGGATTAGTGAAGGATTCGGTGTCTAGATTCAATGTTTGTGTTCGCCAAGACAGTCTACTTGAGTCTGAGAGTAGCCGCTCAGACTGTGTTGAAACTCATGCAGCATCTTCATCACTTCCAACATTAGACCAAGTTGACCAGAATTTCAACCATGAGGAAACTGCTGATACAGCCATTCCCCTTTCACAATCAGATGTTATCCAAGAACAAAAAGAATTATTACACAACAAGACTGCAGATAAAAAGGATGAAGACATTTGTGAGTTCAGTCCTTGCATGGAACTCTGGAAGGAGAAAGAAAGAACAGGCCAAGACTCTCTGAAAGTCTCTTTCCCAAAGGAAAAGATCTGTGGTGTAGATACAGATACTTCTGAGGAAAACAAGGCGTTCCTAAATTGCACAACAACCCAGATGCAGCATAAATGTGATCGTTCACAATGCAATCCAGACACTTCAGACATATCTAATCTGCAGACGAAAGAGACCGTGGATACATCTCTTCAGTATGGAAGTAGGACAAGAGCTAGGATGTCCTCTAATGGAAACCTGGATAGCCTTCCCAGCCAGATTAAAGTTGGCCGATGGTCTCGTCATGGCAAGGTGGTAACGTGTAGCCGTACCCTTTATGAAGGAATGGAAGAGGTACCAGATTTAGGATTTTTTGAGGGTGGACCAGTCAATCAGTGCTTGGTAGAAAACTCAGAAAAGATTCTTAATAAAGTGCAAATGCTTGCACGCATGTACACAGCGAAAGCAAGCAGCATGAAAGTACCACTACACCAGAAGAAAACACGAGTGAGTAGGGGAGCATGGTCAGTGGAGGGAAAAGGGAGCACTTCACCCAAGTCTCGGCAAGTACAGCTACACCAGGGGGATATAAGGATCCTAAATCAGCCCACGGGTGAGTTCATAATCCATATATAATTCAATTTTGATCTTGTGTGATGTTATTCTACTCATTATTTTAAAATGTTGCCTGTTGTTTTGTTGCAGAAGAATCTTCAGTATCAACACCTACTGAACCTTTTGGTCACATAATTTTAAGGGAGAAGCTGTCTACAACATATCACCAAGAAAATGATTGTAATCTCATTGGGCCCCCAGATGAGATCTCAACAAATGGATCCAATTCACTGTATTTTTCATCTGCTGAATCCTCTGCTACTTCGGTTCAAATATTAACAACTGTTATGGAATCACAGGTCTCTGTGATATCAGACCATAGAGAAAGCTCCTTAGAAAAATGTGAGTATAAACTACGTGAAGGAGAACAAGCCTTATCAACTTGTGCTGGAACTCAAGTCCAAGCTGAGCCAGAAGTGCCATCCAAACTAGCTGGATTTCCATTGGACGAGCATGCTGACAATGTACTACAGTGCATTCAGGAGAGCCATTCATATGCTGTGGAGAAATCCACTGCAATAAATAGGACTGAAGAAAGACCGATATTGCAAGAGGAGAA
This sequence comes from Acrossocheilus fasciatus, assembly GCA_036784905.1. Taxonomy (NCBI): domain Eukaryota; kingdom Metazoa; phylum Chordata; class Actinopteri; order Cypriniformes; family Cyprinidae; genus Acrossocheilus; species Acrossocheilus fasciatus. The sequence goes on from CM071952.1 coordinate 13,509,018, forward strand.
CCCTGCTTTTGTGAGCAATTCCGGTCCAAGTAGAGAACTTTTTATTGACCCGGTAATCATTGAAGATTTAGAAGAAACGACTCACAGTGTAGAGGAGAAAAGGGGATTAATTGTACAGCACTGTGAAAGCATATTGTCCATAGATGATAAACAAGATGAAATACATACAGGACATTTGAATTCCAAGCAGGACCAGGCTGATATTGAAACCACTAGCATGGAGGAAATAACACCTGTAGTATCCTCTGTTAGCGAAGTTGGTGCATGTCCCCTATTACAGCCAGCACCCTGTGTTCTAAACACTGTAGTTATCTCTGAAGGGTCAGAGCTTTCATACCCTTTAGCCCAGGAGGTTACAACAAGCCCTACACAACTGATGCCTCTGCTTGGTTCATATGGCAAATGTAGTCCACTGGATGTCAAATCCAAAGAAGACCTATGCAATAATTCAAAGACTTTGAGCCCACCCTGTACACCCCCTGTAGGTGGGCCTCCTTTGGATGAGCTACCAATGTTTACTAGCCAAAGACCTTCCAATCTACCCTCTGCCACAGGAAAGAGAAGTCCCTTCACCAGTTGGAATCCATCATCTCCAGCCGCTCAGAGGTAGTCTGCTAAGCATGTCACAAACCTAGCTGTAGTAATAGTGTATCCAATTGATATTTAAGTTATGACGTTGTAGTTTAAATTACAGCAGTGTAAGTATTTGATTTCATTTTAATCTGTCTTATCTTGCTTTTTAGAGTGCCATATACTTCATTGCGGACTGAGGAACAGATTCAGGATATTTCAACTTCTGGCCTTTCTACTCACAGACAATCTTTTCCCCAGGCTCCTAATGATAAGCCTTCAAACATTCCTTTTGTTTGTGAACGTCCATTAGATGCAAAACCACCATCTGCCTTTAGCCCAAACCACCGAATGCGATCACCCTCTCCAATTAGAAGTGCCCAGAACTCCAGACTGTCCTCAACAGCCTCAGCTCTTACAAAGTCTCTTGCTGCCTCTTGTATCAGTCAGACAATTTCCCAAACCATGGCTAAGAGAGGTGCACATCTTCAGACTGCTTCCCCACCTGGAAGCTCCTCTCCTCTGCCCACATCTTCTGTAAGGCTAAGGTCACCATCACCCAAACCCATCACCTTGGACTCAAGTGCGGAGTCAGGTTTTAGAAGTACATCCAGCACCGGGGTAGGAAGTCAACCCCTAAGGTCTTGTCCATCCCCATTCAGATCGAACAGTCTTCGATCTAGTCCAGCAACAGTTCAGACACCTCCTCCTTACCGTAGTCAACGCTCAGTATCCCCTGCACCTCCAGTTAGCCTCCATTCAGCTCCATCTGCTACCAGCCTAAACTCTGCTGCTCTTGAACAGCCTTCTTACACCAGTTTAAATGATAATAATAACAATAACAACAGCTTAAGTAATAACGGATGGGCCACTAACCATAAAAAAGCACTACACTCAAATACTGGTGGACTCCCTCATTTCCATGATCCTCAAAGAACAACCTTGCACAATAGGGTTGCTCGTCCCTTTCCGTCCTCTGAGCCTAGCTCCCGTGTACAGTCCCCTTCTATTTGCCCATCTCCAGTCACCCGAATCTGCTCCCCTCCACCTGCTCCAATCCACTCCAGTCATCTGGTAACAAAGCCACCAAATCCCAGAGCACCCAGGCAAGGTGGCTTTTTCACCCCTCTTTCTTTGGAGATCTCAAGATCAACATCAGCATGTTCTTTATCTCCTTGTGAGAGCCCCAGAATCACCTCTCCACCCCCTATTGGCATTCCTGCAAGTGTATGGGGCTTTGCTAATCCGCAGCCAAGGAATCCATCATTAATAAATGCATCTTCTCCAACAAAAGTGGAAACAAACTCTACACAAAGAGGCACCAGAATCATCTCTCCTACCCCAACGGGAATGTCTTCATGTTCAGCAACCAACTCTCAGAGCCAGAGGAGGCTACGAGGAGCCAGTTTGCCCTTTGTTGCTCTAGGGGATAGACCACCCAGTCCAACTAGACATGAACGCAGGTCTTGGGCAGAAAGTGGACGATGGTCAGTGGGTTCAGAATTGGGGTTAACAAGTCCTCATGGGGGTTCATACAGTGGCAGCCCATCTTCTATCAGCCCTGGCCCTCTTTCACCTGTTAGACTAACAACTGAAAGGACCAGTCATAGCGGAAAACATTTCACAAGCATCGCATGGCCGGATGTACATGATATGTTGACTAAATACAACACCGAGCCCAATACTGAAACTGATGCTTTGTCCTGCACCGAGACAGAGAAAGATGACATAGAGGTTGCAGAATCGACTTGTCGGAGCACCCTGATCTGTCCCTATGTCGCTCCAGCTAACCCAGATTTGAGAGAGAGTCCCATTCAGTGCCCAACCGAAGAAAGTATTCCTAATCAAGGGTCCAAAACAACATTAAAAACCAGTTATGCCACCACTGTCAACTTGCAGATTGCCGGGAGTGGGAGGATAGCGTCTTTTAGCAATGCACAAGTCAGCCTGACTCAGACACTGTCCCCCGTAGCAGACAGCCAGAGCAGGAGAAGGGTCAGCATCAATAGCTGCAACCTCTCAATGCAGAACTGCAAAAGGCTTTGAGTGGTGTGCTCCTGGGGTCTGGTATGGTGCCTCGTACTTCAAAGACACTTTATCTGGCACTTAAGCATGTAACAGGAGTCAGCTTAGAGATTCAAGTCCACTCTACACAGACAAAAAAAAATTCATGGACTATAAAATACGGGTGTCAGCCAGTTGATGCTATGGTCAGTGATTTTATTTGTTTTTTTAACCCTCAACCCTATTTCCTGGCCAGGATACCAGTAAAACATTAGTAAAAGATTGCTTTGCTATATTTGGCAGTAATTATTTTATTGCTTTTAAGACACTGTCATATGCAAATGTATTGTATGTAATAAAACTAAAGCCTGTGTCATTAAGGACTTTCATTTGGCTGTGATATATAAAGAACTTATTTATGAAGTAGTTGTTTTCTGGCACTTAACTCTTGTTTCTTTGTTTTGCACATTTCTCTCGAATGTGGTCCAGACGTGTCTGGAAAATAGTGTGTTTCAGACAAAACATTCTCATGTATCTTAAAATACATCTTTTTTGCCAGTGTTCTATATGGATTTGGTTAATAATACATTTGAAAACAAGGGAACATGAATTAATACGAACATCAAAACATCTGATCTGATATTTTGCATTGATGAAAATGTTTGCTGTACACAATGAAAAAGCATTCCATCACGCCCAAGAAAAGTATTCTGGTGTGGACCAAGACAAGGAAATGCTGATCAAATGGACTCTTGATTTTGTTTTCATTTTTAGTGTATTTTTAATGTAATACGTTGTTGATTTCTAAAGGAGATTGTCACAATCAATGAATGCTTAAGCCAATTAAACGTATAGGCTATATCTCAGATTTGTTTACCTAAGGCCTTTATGCTCCACACCATGCCTGCTAAAAATGGAGCAAAGAAAACAGATGTTCACACCTACTCTCTGTACTTACTGTCAAAAAACAAACAAAAAAAAATTCCACAATTTTCACACTGTATGGAAAATGTTCTGTTATTTGTACCTAAATAAAACCTTGCATAGTGTAATTCTGATTGAGCCATTATTACCACAACTTGATTTTTAGTTTAAAATTGTATTTTGCTGTGATATCATGGTCGATTTTATCTCCCCCTAGTAGCCCCTCACTGCAGAAAAAAAGATCCAGGGGGCGGGGTTGGATCCATATCCAGGGGGTGGAGATTGGTAGTTTTGTGGTGGAGATGGGTGGGTTTAGGGGTGGAGATGGGTGGGTTTAGGGGTGGGGATGGGTGGGTTTAAGGGTCAGGAGGTGGAGACGGGTAGGTTTAGGTAAATATAAGGTGGGAGGAGTTGGATCTAGATCCAACCACATCCCCTGGATCTTGTGTTCTGCAGTGAGGACCATCTCCAGAGAAGTAGTTCATAGCCAGTGTTGGGCACTTTACTTTAAAAAAGTAATTAGTTATAGTTACTAGTTACTTCTCACAAATAGTAACTGAGTTACATCATTATAAAAGTAACTAATTACCAGGGAAATTAACTATTGCATTACTTTAAAAAAAAAATGCCCCCAATATTAAATATGTTAAATTAATAAAATGGACACTAAAAAGAATAAATTATTATTATAAAACTTTGTACATTAATTTACAATATTTATCTACTGACACTTAGGCCTAGTATCAGTCAGTCAAGCATTATAATATAATATTATGATAATTTAATATTATATGATGATAGAACTTTAGTAATTAGAATAACCAAGTATGAATGCATATTTGTCATCAATATAAAACGAACTAAGGATTAATGAGCTGCTGGGTTCATGAATATTAATCAGGTTGTCTGCGTTCGCTGGAATTGATTTGCTGAAATCAAAACAGTAATGATAATAGGTGAGCGCCAGCCAATGAGATTGTGGTTTGCGCATTAGTTCCGCCCACTATCGGAGAAAGCGGCAGTTCTTAAAAACTGAAGAATTCCAAAGGTACTCTGTTATTTTGACAGGAAAATACAACAAAGAATATTGTTTACATGTAGCGCGTCAATTCTGTATGTTATGAAAGACTCTCTTGCTCTGTATCTTTCTTTGCGTGTGTGTATGTGAGAGAAAGTGACGGCGAGTCGTGCGCCTTCAAACTAGAGTTTATGGTACCTCAAATACAGCTGCACTGCGCATCCATTCAGATGAACTGAAAAATTAAATTCTAATAATATAATATAGCAACGCCACATTTTATTGTCAGTAACGGTAACGGCGTTATAACGGGGAAACAGTAATTCGTTTGATTACTCGTTACTGAAAAAAATAACGCCGTTAGTAACGCCGTTTATTTATAACGCCGTTATTCCCATCACTGTTCATAGCATAATGCTAAACTGAAAAATCCGAGAACTGCATTTTACAGACAAATAAATAAACGTAGATAAAGTTGCATTATTATTAAATAGTGCATGTTAGTTAACAGACATGGCGAAAGGCGGAACCATATTGTTTCAGTGCCGCAATAATCGGTTTACAGTTTAAGAGGACGATCGCAGTATTAAACTGTTCTCTAGAGAGGATTTCACTCCTGTAAATCTCAGCATGCCCAACATGAAGGCATATATAGCGCGTAATCATTGACATATTTTATTGCGTTTTTATAAGAACCACATACATTAAAACTACGTCGTTTATGCATTTATTAAACGTTTATGCATTTATTAAACATTTATGAAAATATCTTAAACATTAATGAAATCTCTTGTCAAGTCAACCTAGCGTACTTTCAGTTTCGGTGGCTCCTCCAGTTGTTTCTATGACTCATGAGGGCATCACAGTCCTGCCCAATCACGCGGCGGTATAAAAGATACACGACTGAACTCCACTCACTCCATGTTTTTACTACGCTGTGGGACTCATGAAGACGGACACCGCCTATTCATGTAAAGTCTTTTCAGCTGGAAGTGGACGGAGACTCGGGTCTCAGTGTTTTATTATTGTATTGGTTTTCCTTGGAGTTGTGGCAGATGAAAACAAACTGACCTATTCTGCAGAATGATTAGGCGTGTATATGTGCTATTCTGTCTACGGACGTCAAACTATTCTCTCCAGAAATGTTTGATGAGGTAGGTCTGTGCTACAGATTTAAAAAATGTCTCTTAGTGTCTAATAAGTCAGTGATTTATGAAATAGTTTTTTACTATTAAATTAACATCATTGGAAATAGCCTAGATCAAAATAGGCCTGCATAAATACAATATTGTTGTCTTTTCAAGGCATGTTATGTTGTTTCTCTTAATGTGTACTATTTGTTTCTTCCCTCTTCTTTTTTATTTTATTTTTAATTTTTTTTTTTTTTTTTTTTAGATTAGGCTACAAGCAGAATGTTTCTTCAGCCATGTGCTCTATATTGTGTATCTACTAAAAAAAGCCAAACTCTAAGGAGGGGGAAATGTAGCCACTCAAAGCACTCCATCTCTTCCTAGGCCTGATGACAGATGTGTTAGTGAGGGAGAGCTGGATATTTGATATGAGGACAGATTTACTCCACAATTCCATGCATTTTGCTTCATTATTTCTGTATCTGCTGATCATTTTGACAAGACAGATCAAGTGTCAATCAAGATGCAGCAAAGAGAGTGTGGTGATGGTGAAAAGGATCTCAAGGGAGCTCAGCCAAGTGGTACCATATGATTTAGTACTGATTTTTACTTAAATAAATAAATTGTCTAGTTTGTTCTTACTCAGCTTCTGTTTAAGGTGTGGTTTCTCTCATAACAGATAAATGATAGCATGCTGTACACACCAACTCTAGATGATTATGAGGTATGTGTTTTTACATGCAATCTTTAGTTATCAAAATATACTATTTGAATATGCTGCCAAAAATCAGTTGAAGGGGCGTTTGAATCTTTGGCCCTTTTGATAATAATGTGTTATTTACTCATTCAGATAACTGAACGATTTAAATTGCTTTGTAACTGGAGGCAAGATAAAGTGTTTTTGATAAATTGCATTAATATGAAGGCTAAATGTTTACTGAATAATATTGTGGGCTGTGATGTTGAATTTCTGGGCACATAGATTATTGTGAAGAACAGCTGGGATATTTTTGTGCTTTGTTTATTCTTTTGTTGACCTAATGCATTTCAGAAAGCTTCCAACATTAGAATCAGCACTATTTGTAGATTGTGTTGTGTAATTTGTTTTTATTATTACATACAGGCCAGTGCGTTTCAGAGTGAGAAAGCACATATGTCACACTTGTCACAAAGTGTTATGACAAAATAAAATATAATGTACAAATATATATATTATATATATATACAGTGGTGTGAAAAAGTGTTGGCCCCCTTCCTGATTTTTAAATTTTTTGCATGTTTGTCACACTTTAATGTTTCAGATCATCAAACAAATTTAAATATTAATCAAAGATAACACAAGTAAACACAACATGCAGTTTTTAAGTGAAGTTTTTTATTATGAAGGGAAAACAAAATCCAAACCCACATGGCCCTGTGTGAAAAAGTGCTTGCCCCCTCCTGTTAAATCATGAAAGAACTGTGATTAACCACATTATTTTAGAAAGCTGAGTTAAATTTCACTAGCCAAACCCAGGCCTGATTACTGCCAGACCTGTTGAATCAAGAAATCACTTAAATAGAACCTGTCTGACAAAGTGAAGCATGTTTAAAAAGCAACACATCATTCCGCGATCTTAAGAAATTCATAAACAGAATTCTGAATTCCATGAATTCTGCACTCTATCAGAAAATCCTGAAGGAGAACGTCCGGCTGTCAGTTTGTGACCTCAAGCTCAAGCGCACTTGGGTTCTGCAGCAGGACAATGATTCCAAACACAGCAGCAAGTCCACCTCTGAATGTCTCAAGAAAAACAAAATGAAGGTTTTGGAGTGGCCAAATCAAAGTCTGGACTCAAATCCAATTGAAATGCTGTGGCATGACCTTAAATAGTTCACTCACGCTCGAAAACCCTCCAATGTGGCTGAATTAAAACAATTCTGCAAAGAAGAGTGGGCCAAAATTCCTCCACAGCGATGTGAAAGACTCATTGTCAGTTATCACAAATGCTTGATTGCAGTTGTTGCTGCAAAGGGTGGCACAACCAGTTATTAGGTTTAGGGGGCAAGCACTTTTTCACACAGGGCCATGTGGATTTGGATTTTGTTTAATTTTGTTTAATTTAATTTAACTTAATTTAAAAACTGCATGTTTTGTTTACTTGTGTTATCTTTGATTAATATTTAAATTTGTTTGATGATCTGAAACATTAAAGTGTGACAAACATGCAAAAAAATAAAAAAATTTCACACCACTGTATATATCACAGTGTATGATTAAAAGAGTAGCAGCTTTGTAATGTTTTAAACATGGCTTAGTCAGGGACTGGCACTCATCAATCAAACCAGCAAGGCCAGATTTAAGTTGTTTTGCCAGGACAGATGACAAAATTCAATAGTCATCATTATTTAATAATGTGATTGGGTGCAAGTTATCAATAAAAAGAGTAGAAAATTTAGATAAAGGGTCACATTTTGTTTTAGAAAGCTCTGAAGTCAAACTTCTTTTCACATTTAACTCCACTTCTTTTTTCAAGATTAAAGAAATATGCACAATTTCTTTAGTACATATTTCTCCTCCCATCTCTAACCACTGCTTTCTTGAGCTAGTAAAGGCTCCCATAGCTTTTTCTGCATATATGTGACCCTGGACCACAAAACCAGTCATAAAGGTCCATTTTTAAAAAAAAAATGTATACATCTGAAAGCTGAATAAAGAAGCTATCCATTGATGTATGGTTTGTTAGGATAGGACAATATTTGGTCGCGATATAACTATTTGAACTATTTGGAATCTGAGGGTGCAAAAATAAATAAATAAATAAATAAATAAAATCAAAATATTGAGAAAATCGCCAAAAAACCAATCACTCCACAGCACTCAGAATTATAGTGAAAAAATTAAAAAGCTTTTATTCACATGGCTTTACATTAAAAGCAACACACAAGTGCACCGATGCATTGCAGCTATCAAGCCTTCATTAGGGTGTCAAACTACAAACACACTCAGAGTCCATTTAAACAATCAATTCGTCACATGACAGTCACCTGATTAAGTGTCAAAGCATCACACAGATAATTATTTTTCTTAAATATTGTACCCAATAAATTCAAATTATTATTATTTAGATTAACAAAACTTAAGAGAGAAAAAGAAACATAAATCAAGATAATATAAAGTACAACATAGATAAAAAAAACAAAAACATTATGGACTATTTAGGGATTTTTTTTGTAGATAGAACATGAAAAACCACATGAAATCACATTTTCAGTGCAGTCGCAACCACCTTTGTAGGTGTTTTGAAATCTGATTAAAATTAAACTGATTTTTGTTAATGCTTTTTATTTTACAGATCAAATGTTGGCTTTTAGAAGTCATTTGTGATGCAATTTGTTAAATCACATTCCCACCAGTTGCTGCTTTTTTGCAGTTGCATATATCACTTTTATATATATACATTGAACAAAATTATAAACGCAACACTTTTGTTTTTGCCCCCATTTTTCATGATCTGAACTCTATGTACACAAAAGGCCTATTTCTCTCAAATATTGTTCACAAATCTGTCTAAATCTGTGTTAGTGAGCACTTCTCCTTTGCTGAGATATTCCATCCACCTCACAGGTGTGGCATATCAAGATGCTGATTAGACAGAATGATTATTGCACAGGTGTGCCTTAGGCTGGCCACAATAAAAGGCCACTCTAAAATGTCTGGACTCAATCTTCATGGAACATGATCTTTACTTAATATCCTAATGAATTTTGGTATACAATGAATTTTTGGCTATTGCTACAAATATACCCCAGCGACTTAAGACTGGTTTTGTGGTCCAGGGTCACAAATATATATATATATATATATATATATATATATATATATATATATATATATATATATAGATATATATAGATAGATAAACAATGTATTTTTGTTGAAATATCTGTGCATTCTTCAAGCCTCATCGTTGTTACAGGCTATTAATTGTTGTCATCTCCTTTAGCAGAACTGCTCCAAGTCCACGCTTATGTGCTTTGCATTGGAAGTGAAAGTTTTGTTTGTTGAAATCCAGAATGTGGCCAAATATCGGTCCCACCCCCTACCAAGGGTCCTCAAGACGCTGACAGATATGGTAAGTTCAACATCTGCTAGACATTTAGGATGGTCCAATAATGGTATATAGAAATATTTGAAACAGCTTGTAATGACTTCAAGGTTAGCAAGAAAGCAGACAGATCCACAAGGAAATGTTTCAAATATAAGAATAATAATAAAAAAACATTTTTACATTGCAATACTGTAGGGATCACAAGATCTTTTCAAGAAACGTTAAGGTAATACTTATTTAAAATTCTATTCTTTTGATTATTCAAGTTATTGAAAAATTACCATTAAAAGTCATGTTAAAAAGATGTTTCCATAGGACTCACATTGACACATGAACAATATTAAAAACGCTAAAAATAAAATAGACAGAAAATCTATTGTTAGAACTGGCCTGTACCCAGACATAATTATGTGTGGTTCATTACACACGTGTTTAACAACTGAAATAACAAACATTTTTTCCACTCAAGAGGGCATGTAAGTGCATACAGAAATATGGGGATCAGATGTCTGTTTTTAAAGCCTCTGGTCTGCTTGCGTGCTAGGCAACCATTTTAAATGTATTTACCGCTCATGTTTTTACTACTCATGTATTTGTTTTTACTAATGGACAAAGTGAAATTATTTACATTACAATTCTATGGACTAGAGTACAAGGAGAGTTTGTATAAGTTTGTAAACAAAGTTTGAAGTTGGCTTGAGAAAGCCTGTATCCAAAAAAGAAAGTTTGAAGTAGTTTTAAAAGGGACATCCGATGCAAAATTCACTTTTACATAGTGTTTGGATATAAATGTGTCTTAGCAGTGTATGGACACAACCACCCTACAATGATAAAAATCCATTCACACTTTAAAAAAAAAGAAAACTTTATTCTATTTTTTATTCAAAATTTTTTTTATTTTATACTGAAAATAATATTCAGTATTTTTTTATCAAATAGATACAGCCTTGATGAGCATAAGAAACTTCTTTAATCAAATTTACTGATCCCGAACTTTGAACGGCAGTGTATTATACTGTAAAGAAAAAAATTTCTCAGGTAACCTAAAATGTACATCATTTAGTCAAGGGTCAAATCAAATATAAATAGCACATTAAAGTTAAAGGTTATGCACTATAAAGAATGTTTTTGCTCAGGTGGCTGAAATGTCCGCCCAATAGAGAAAAGTTTTGCTCAGCAAGAAAAAAAATTAGAGGGAACATTGGTCAGCACCCCTATTGGGACACTGGTGGCTTCACTTTTCTTCAATGGAATTACATACATACAAGGTGAGGCTGTAGTAAAACTACGAGATGACCTGTTTCTTGCCTTCCTGGTCTCTAGACAGTTTAATTTTTTCCGATATGTGGGTGAAGGTGGTTCCATCGTCATAAGACACGTACACCTGTTTAATGAACAACACCGTGTCAAATTTCAACCTGATACACTGCTAGGCTCTGTTCCAAAACCTAGTAAACTGCCTTGTTGTATTCCATCTACACAGGCAGCTCCCTTCTAAGTCAGCATACTAATTGAAATAAACCTTTTAATATTATATAACACTGACGTGATACTTTGTTAATTGTAAGCAACTCCTTATATCTCAAAAATAACAAACTCCACATAAGACTTTGTTCACAGTTGATTCCAGATTCATGTTAGCATGTTGCTAAGCTAAAAGCATAATAATTTAATAAGCAACTCTTAAAAATTGTCATGAATTCTGTCCATAGACTTCCATCCGACTGCCACAAGAGGTTGCCTCTTCATCATATTGACTCGCACACCACACAGACCATTACATGTCACTCCAGACTACAGTTCCCATCATCCATTGCACTGATTACATACACACAGCTGAATGCACTGATTACACACACACAGCTTAATCCAATTAGACACGCTTTATAAGCCCTGGACTTCCTCGTTCAGATTGCTGAGTATTGTTCTGCGTTTATCACTCACCTAGTGATAGCTGCTTTACGGAGCCTAGTTTCTAGTTCTAGTTTAGTTTAGTCATTTCGTGTTGCCCTGTTTCCTGATTCCTGCCTGTGTATCTTGGATTAACCCTTGTCTCGCCGCTCGTACTCTGTTTGTACCTCGCCTGGACTATTGCTTGTGTTTCTGGATTACCCCTCTGGATTCTGTTCGCCAACTTTACAGCAGAAAAAAAAATGTTTACAGCCTGGTACAAAAAGTGGTTTTAGTCTATATAGGTAATTTTGCCCTTCATGACAACTGTGAGGGGGGTGAATTTTTATTTTTTATAACTCATCCGTTTAAATTATATTAAGTCTTAAAGTTCTGCATAATTAAGGGTGTGGCCACTTGAGTGACAGGTGGATTGCTGCTCTGCTCCAGAGTGTGAAACTTAGAAAACTGGCTTTACAGATTTTTATTTGTACAGAAAATTTTTTGCATGAAAATTATTTCAAACTTGATTCTTACCGCTATATTGGTACTGTGCTTTTGCACTGTCTGCAAAAAGTGAGATCTCATGCCAAGGCAAAAGGCAGTAACTTCCACATCATATAGGGGGCAGGATTACCACTTGCAGAATCATTATAGTAACATCTGTATAAAATCTAGTGATCATTGGCTATAACATCTTGTAATGTGATTCAATTTTTTTTCTGACCGTAACAACCAGACAAAAAGTTAAACGTGAGTGGATACCGTTTTGCAACCAATTATTTGCAATGTATGAGACAAATGCAGAGCACCATAAATTAATTTGAGCACTCCAAAACAAAATCAAAGAGTGGTAACTGATGTTATACTGTGTTCTGCCTTGGTTTCTCCGGGGCTTTTCTCCATGATACTTAAACACTTGATAAAGGAGATCATTAATATCCCAAAATTAACTCATTTTCGACCAAAAACGAAGTTGTGGTGTTTAGTCTTTGCACGGCAGCACTGCTGTCACTATAGACGGGCTTGGTTTCAGCTCAGCTTCACCCACGTCCCGCCTTTTTGCCCATTTTCGATTATCCGGGAGTGACGCGACGTGACGCGCTACCAAGATGGTGGCAGTCGGCTCCGCCCACTTTAGGCTTCAACAATGCTCTTCAGAAACCTACGAGTTACGTCACTGACACAACGTCCATGTTTTTTACAGTCTATGGCAGGGGTCACCAAACTCGGTCCTGGAGGGCCGGTGTCCTGCAGAGTTTAGCTCCAACTTGCCTCAACACACCTGCATGTAAGTTTCAAGTATACCTAGTAAGAGCATGATTAGCTGGTTCAGGTGTGTTTAATTAGGGTTGGAGCTAAACTCTGCAGAACACCGGCCCTCCAGGACCGAATCTGGTGACCCCTGGTCTATGGTATAGATCCACACGTCTCACGTCTCGTTTCACCCTGTTACAAAAATAATGCTTCTTACGTCAGGCACAAGAGACTCCTATTACAATTCAGTTCAATAGATACTGAAGTTAGCATGTTGATGACAAATGAAATTTAACCTGTATTAATGAGAATCACACATGCATGTATTATACAATTAAAAAAAAGGACAAGGAATAAATGCTGTTTCTGATTTTGTGAATCAGGGTTACATTATTTTTGGAATGCCTTATTTTCAAGACTGTACACTAACCTCATATAATACCATATTAAGTTGCAGGACAAAATGAAGCCGTGTCCAGACTGTGAGTTCTATCAAGAAAAAAGAGCAGAAACTTTTTTGGAAACCTTACAAGATGTTTTACAACGGATGAATGCTGAAAAAAGCTGTGCTCCAAAGAAGAACAAGAGACATTTAGAGCACTTTATGAAAAGAAAAAGAAAAAAAAAACATTAAAAACATGATCTGAAGGAGCAGATTTCTGTGGATTCCTGAAGCAGTTCTGGAGAAGTGGCAAAATGGCAAAACAGACACCATGTACTAAGCTACAGTACCTACAGTACATATCCATCTGTACCTGAACATGCAAATATATATATTTTCTTAAATAAATGACTTTTATGGAATATTTGTTACAATAGCCTGTTTTAACAACAAACTAAACCCATGACCACTTTTTGTTGACCATTAACTTTCCTATAAAGTATAATACAAGTAGTTGGTTTGGGAATTGCTGTAGTATATTCAACTGAACAAATTAATTACTCTCATCTTGATTATAACAGTGTAATATATCTGAACTGAAGATGTATCTAGTCAAGGAAACCAAAGTCATGAGCCCGGGCCATAAAATTAAAGACAAGTTCATTAAACAAATGTTGGCATTTTGTTACATGCCATGTTAAGTTATTACATTGACAATAATAAGTGTTACACATTATTGGCTATTTAATGGCTGTTGCAATATTGGCAAATAAAGTTATGCTCTCTCGCTGCTCTAATTTTGGAAAGGAAAGAGTCTGCTTAGAAAAAAATGATCTGATGCAGATTATCTGAAGATCGTCCAAAACCAGTTGCTATAGCTATGCTCTGCTTTCAACATTGAGAAACGTCCTTTGATTTTGGTAGGGTTTTTACCTGCAGAACATCTTATACCCTATGATTGGTTTGTCCACCAGCAAAACTTTATAAGGTTGCTGTAATATGAAATGTTTCAGGACAATAATACTAATTTACTGCAATTTGACATTTGTAGCTGGTGTATAACTTTGCAGAGAACATATGATCACACTACATAATAGCTTTAAATGTATATCACTATAAAAGTGGTTCAGCATACATTTACAATGCTAGATGTTTAGAAAATGTTTGGATGTATTACATCATTGTTCTACTTCATGACTTGAAAGGAATTCGACAGCCTACAGGTACTTTAATGGCATGTTGACCTTCCAAAAATATTGTTTTATCTACCTAACCCCAACTGCTGAATTGTTTTATTGCATTTATAATTGTGTACAATAAAAAGACAACACTTTTATGAGCTGTTTTATTTCCGATTCATTTTTCTTCCTTTTTTCAACAAATATGGGCTATTTCTTAGGTTTTATGTGATTTTGCAATTTTATAGCAATAAACATTAACATCAGTCATTAGTCAAAATGTACCATAAATTACAAGGTAGCAGACTGTAAAAGATTTATGTTAATGTGCTACACATAGGCTGTATTATTTCTTTCATTTTTGGCAATTAAAATGTCCAATTATTAACAAAATATGTTGTATCCCACATGAAAAAATACTATAGTAATTTATAGTAAAGTTAACCATACTATAGTAAAGTACTTAAATTAATATGTTGTGGCAGTTCTATAGTTGCTGTGGTAATATAAACTAATTACTTTACCCAATACTGTATTAAGTTTTCTACAACTATAGGGTATATTATCCTACAGTACACTACAGTTATCTGTAGTAAAAACTAAAGTATACTACAGTATTTATTAAAGTTTATCAGTTCACAATAGTTAATACTACAGTATGCTGTAGCATTCATTAACAAAGTGTTGTAAATACTATAATATATACAGTATAATACACTTTACTATAGTATGGTTTAAAAACACTATAGTATTTACTATGAATTACTATAGTATTTTTTTCATGTGGGAGTGAATTTTATGGAAGTAAAAATCTTCTTTATTGCTTTTTTATTGCAAAAAAAAAAAACAAAGAACAAGAGGAAAGGGTCAAAAACAATAACACCTCAATCAGAAAGAAAAATATCACCATAAACCTGAAGAAACTTGTTATTCTTATTGTTATTCATGAGTTTAAGAGATAAGCAAAAGTATTATTTCCTATAGTTTGTCAGAGAGAGTCCATCACAGATTATAGCGCTGACATGCACGTGAGAGCACGCGTTTAGTTTTGTAGCCATTGCTGTGGAAAACCTTTGAGATGAAAAACATACTGATAGTTAATCAGCAACTATTAAATACTTGCACCACACACACACACACACACACACACACACACACACACACACACACACACGCACACACGCACACACACACACACACACACACACACACACACACACACACACACACACACACACACACACACACACACACTTTTGCGTGAAACAACACGGTTGTCCTCCAAAGCACTAGATGGCGCTCTGCAGCTCTTGCTCTGCTTATTGCTTACGGAAGTTTAAGGAAAGAAAACATTGGCCTTCGCTGCCTGATTGAAGCGAAACCAGACAGCTGTTTAAAGGTAAGAAGACTTTTTAATCCGCTCTTTAACGGTAAATTTAAGACATATTTAACGGTGTGGTTTTTTCGTAATAAACCAAGATGTGACCGTGGTAATTAAGCGACGAGTTATTTGTGTAATAAGATGTATGCTAGCTAGCTCGTGTGCTAATGGGATTTAGCAGCATTAGCCAAAGCACATCACCCTAAACACTTAAAACCCAAGACAACAGGAACAAACTAGATTGACTGTTGCTGTTTACCTGTAGTTTTAAACACGTAAGTCGTATTACGCATTCGCAAGTAAAGAAATACTGTGTAACGTTACTGTTTAATCAAATCGCTTTATGACTAGCATCATTCGCCGTGTCTCATTTTTTGTCTGGTCAAATGGCTGGTTTCAGTGTAATAGCATGTAAACTGTTATGTTTATAGACGAATCTTGCATCTGTTTGTAATTGTTTACGATTTCTTAGCTTTTTACATGTGTTTGATGTTTTTTGTTCGGTAGTGTTGCCGTCTGGTTTATACGGATAGAAGAAAACAAAGAGATGTCTGACAGCGATGACAGTGATTTCTCTGATAATCAGAGCGAGAGGAGCAGCGAGGCTGAGGAGGTGGAGGAGAACGAGGTGAGACAACCAGCTCCTCCTTTTTATGCTAGCTGAAACCATGCTACAGTATCTCACAGAAGTGAGTACACCCCTCACATTTTTGTAAATATTTTATTATATCTTTTCATGTGACAACACTGAAGAAATGACACTTTGCTACAATGTAAAGTAGTGAGTGTACAGCTTGTATAACAAAAATACTTAATGTCTAAACCGCTGGTCACAAAAGTGAGTACACCCCTAAGTGAAAATGTCCAAATTGGGCCCAATTAGCCATTTTCTCTCCCCGGTGTCATGTGACTTGTTAGTGTTACTAGGGGCGAATTCCAAATGGAAGTGAGCAGCATCCCTATGCCCTACACCCTTCGAAGGGCAGAGCCCTTGAAGTGTGTTCTTTGAAGGGTGTAGGACATAAACTGTCTCATAAGCATTTGGAACTCCCTTGGCGAAGGGAATGATGGACATATTTCTTCTTCTTGTTATTGTTTTATTCAAATACTGTCTAATTCTGTCTTTACTATTAAACTTTTTCAAACTAAACTTGCTTAAACTTACTTATAATACAGTCTTAAATCATATTTCTATCACTGACGAAAATATTTTGTATTACATGAAAATAAAGACAAATTTAATTAGCTCATTCTACTTACGTTTGTATGTAAAGTCAAAATAAACCCCAACTTTGCTTTAAAATGCATCACTAGATCTCCTAAGTGAAGATCACATGATCACAAACGGAAATCACTTCCGTGAAGTGACCATCGCATGTTCCCTTCATTAACGGACTTCTGGAAGGGCCCTTCGTGAAGGGATTAAGTTGCTCACTTTCGTTTGGAACATCCCTACAAATGGCGTGCCCTTCAAGGGCGCAAAAAAGTCATTTGGAATTCGCCCAAGGTCTCAGGTGTGAATGGGGAGTGGGTGTGTTAAAGGTGCTGTATGTAGGATTGACACCTAGCGGTTGAACTAGGTATTGCAGTCCAAATTCAAAATATTGGAGACGTTTTTTTTTTCACCGGGCCCCTCCTCCTCAGATTTGAAGCACACGCAGGTTGCCAGATTAAAGACACCAACAGGAACGAGCGCACATGCCGATGAATGAAATTAAATAGGCTGTGTTTTCCGCCAACTGGCAACCCGGGGTGCTGAAATACAATTGGGCAAACTGGCAGTGGGCGGGTTTCACAAACCATAACAATCACAGACATTCTGGGCCGGAATGCACATTTTCAAAGGAGAATAACTGACTGTAGCATTGTTTTTCAAATAAACAAGTATGTTAACTTAGCCTGTTTCTTAAATATCTGCAAACATATTATGGTATTTTTATGCTTTAGTAGAGTCAAAATCCTACATACAGCACCTTTAAATTTGGTGTTATCGCTCTCACTCTCTCATACTGGTCACTGGAAGTTCAACATGGCACCTCATAGCAAAGAACTCTCTGAGGATATGAAAAAAAGAATTGTTGCTCTACATAAAGATAAGAAGATTGCCAAGACCCTGAAACTGAGCTGCAGCACGGTGGCCAAGACCATACAGCGGTTTAACAGGACAGGTTCCACTCAGAACAGGCTTTGCCATGGTCGACCAAAGAAGTTGAGTGCACGTGCTCAGCATCATATCCAGAGGTTGTGTTTGGGAAACAGACGTATGAGCCTTTCGTATTATAATTCTTTTGCGCATTGAAAGATTATTAATGGTCTTTTTTGTTCTGTCCTGTCTATCATATGTTACTGCCTTCATTACTGTGCTATAGATTTAAAAGAAATGGATTTTAATTTTATAGTATATATTTATATATAAATGTATTTGCTTGTTTTTTCATGACTGTGTTTTACAACAATACAAAGAGCAATGTGTACCATTTTACCAGATTTAGTCCTACACTTATTCACTTTTATTTGTAAATAAAAATGTCTCACTAGGTTTTATAAAATTGTGCACCCATGATTTTTCTAGAGTATCATTTGCTGCTAAATTATCCACTAACCTAGTTTATAATAGTATTTTTGTCATAGATTATGATTATATATTTTTTCATTTGTTATTTTTCATTAAAATGAAGTTATCTATATATAGTAGATTGTTTAACACACAAAAGAGTGACTGCAAATTGGTCTGCATGGCTGTCGTCTCAGAAGGAAGCCTCTTCTAAAGATGATGCACAAGAAAGCCCGCAAACAATTTGTTGAAGACAAGCAGACTAAGGACATGGATTACTGGAACCATGTCCTGTGGTCTGATGAGACCAAGATAAACTTATTTGGTTCAGATGGTGTCAAGCGAGTGTGGCGGCAACCATGTGAGGAGTACAAAGACAAGTGTATCTTGCCTTCATTCAAGCATGGTGGTGGGAGTGTCATGGTCTGGGGCTGCATGAGTGCTGCCGAGCTACAGTTCATTGAGGGAACCATGAATGCCAACATGTACTGTGACATACTGAAGCAGAGCATGATCCCCTCCCTTCGGAGACTGGGCCGCAGGGCAGTATTCCAACATGATAACGACCCCAAACACTTGCTAAAGAAGCTGAGGGTAAAGGCGATGGACTGGCCAAGCATGTCTCCAGACCTAAACCCTATTGAGCATCTGTGGGGCGTCCTCAAACAGAAGGTGGAGGAGCGCAAGGTCTCTAACATCCACCAGCTCCGTGATATCGTCGTGGAGGAGTGGAAGAGGACTCCAGTGGCAACCTGTGAAGCTCTGTTGAACTCCATGCCCAAGAGGGTTAAGGCAGTGCTGGAAAGTAATGGTAGCCACACAAAATATTCACACTTTGGGCCCAATTTGGGACATTTTCACTTAGGGATGTACTCACTTTTGTGGCCAGCGGTTTAGACATTAATGGCTGTGTGTTGAGTTATTTTGATGAGACAGCAAATTTACACTGTTATACAAGCTGTACACTCACTACTTTACATTGTAGCAAAGTGTTATTTCTTCAGTGTTGACACATGAAAAGACAATAAAATATTTACAAAAATGTGAGGTTGTACTCACTTCTGTGAGATACTGTGTGATTTTATATATATATATATATATATATATATATATATATATATATATATATATATATATATATATATAATATTTGTTTATCTGATATAGTTCATAACTCATACTCAACACATTTCTTTAAGGATGAGGAACAGGGGAGTGTAGCTGGCAGTGACAAGGCTGAGGAGGAGGGAGAAGATTTGGAGGATGAGGAGGAGTATGATGAAGAGGAAGAAGAGGATGATGACCGGCCCAGGAAAAAACCGCGGCATGGGGGCTTCATCTTGGATGAAGCCGGTTAGAAATTCCCTTACCAACATATATTTCTTAGATTAAACAACATATTTTGAATAAAGCTATAACGTGTATTTTATTCTATCTTTGACTAGATGTTGATGATGAGTATGAAGATGAAGATCCATGGGAGGATGGTGCTGAAGACATCTTAGAAAAAGGTAAGAAATTATTATTTCAAATGAATTGAGAATAATTTATTGAAGTTACATTTAAAAAAAAATATATATATATATATATATATATCTTAAGTTGTTATATATTTAATGTTTGTATTATATGTAATGATGTCCCCTGTATGCATACTTTAAGCTCTGGCAGGTGGAGTTAAGATTTCTTTTGATATTATGTGGCCAGTATTTTGTTGTATGTTTATATGCTTTGTCATATCCATAACTTTATGAAATGGAGGCTTTTTTAAATGAAATACCAGCAACAGACTGTATGTTAAATTTTTATAAAATAATGCCAGTTATTTGAATGTATTTCTTGCGCTCATTAATTCTTTATTTCTTATGCATGCCTCCTTCAGTTAACGGTAAACCAACTCCAGATTTCTCTGCTCTGTTTTTTTTGTCTAATTGAACTGATTCTCAAATCATTTCTCATTCGTTAAAATCCATACCCATGATCTGCACCCCTCTAACATTTGTTTGTGATGTTTAAAGTCCGTGTAAAGAGAATTCTGAGAATTGTTTCTAAACACATTACAAATGTTAGATATGTATTGCTGAAACACATTACAAAGACACTGAATTGTGGAGTCAAACCGTTAAACAGTTTTTCACCAATTCTGTGTTTAGGATTTATTGGGCGGGGCTAAAACGGTGGCTCGATGATGCAATGGAGCCACCAAGCGTGGCCCCGCCCCTAACACTATAATAATTATGTTGAGATTTTAAGTTCTTAGTTCGTCTTTTTGAATGTCTGGGATGTTAGATATACAGATTCTAGGCAGGGACGGTTCTAGGGTGAATGGATACCTGGGTCGTAGCCCAGAAACATCAATATGTGGCAGAATACATACAATTTAAAAACATGGAGCGTTCACAATTCGCATCTGAGAACGCGAGCTGTACCGCTTTCTCTTCTTTCAAAGCACAGCGGAGCTTGCGCTCTCGCGGTGTTTGCCATTGCTAAGCAACCATTAGCCGCGCTCACCTTGAAGACGAGAAGGTTTCAACTCACTGCAGCGCTGACGCGCGTTGAGCACACTTGCCGTGCGTCTACAATTAAATAACGAACTTGCACGGTCAAACATGTATGGCTGTATAAATCCAATTAAACTACTAGAGGTAGCATCAGTAGGATCCATTCAGGTTGTAGCGGTATTTGACAGTTGAGAGAGACGGCCGCTTTCCCGTGAGTGGGCGTGGTTTCGGTGCCGACAGTGGACACGCCCCCAGCGTTTGAGAGCAGAGGGTCCTGCTTATTTTTCCAAGATTTTGATAACTTGTTTTACTTACTCAGCGGGTTTTTTTAATCATTCAAATTTGGCTGGGTCGTTAATAACACATTTTTCTGTTGTGTGACAAACTCAGAACACATATTTTAATATCACTTTACACGGACTTGTTTGGCTAATTTGCTTAAATTTCTAAAGAAGGAGCATGGATGGCAAATACATTTAACGATACACTTTTTCTTCTTTGCGTCATCAAAATATGTTGAGAAAGGTCTAACTCAAAGTTAATAAAAGCTGTACTTTTAAAATGCACCATCCATTGAAAAGGGGACTGTATGGAGGGGACTGACTGAGTTCTGAAAGGGAACCAAATATGGTCATTTGCCTGAAAATGCTCCTTTGAACAAAAAACAAAACCCAATTCCTTGTTTTGATAGTATTCGAGTGTGTTTATTGTATTACATCAGCTAACAGTGACATGACATCATTATCACGTAGTTTCCATCTTTAAAATATACCACATTTGTAAGCCTGCCCATCATTTGTAATTTCCCTTTTTATTTCTGTTTACCTGGTCCTGTCTATGCCCTTGCCTGAAAATGCTGTGTGCACATGACTTTGTAATATGGCTCATGTTCCTCTCTTCCTCCCTCAACTCTGGATTTGAGCAGAAGAGGCCGAAGGTATGTGCTTAAATCTTCTGGTGTGCATGGATATTCAACCATGTGTTCAGTGACTTTGTTTACATGCACTGCTTTTAGTCTGAATGCACACTACCAATTCAGCTTTGCATCACAGAAATAAATTGCATTGTAAAATATATAAAAATAGAAAATTCTAAGTTGTAGTAATGTTTCACAATATTGTTGTTTTTACTGTATTTTTGTTTGAATGAATGCAGCCTTGGTGAGCATGAGACTTCTTTAAAGAACTTTAAAAAAATCTTATGGACCTCAAACATTTGAACAATATTTTATTACATTTAATTGCATATATATATATATATATATGTATGTGTGTGTGTGTGTGTGTGTGTGTGTGTGTGTAAGATAATGGGTAATAAATAATTGTTTACAAAGAATCAAATGTTTAGATGACATTTAATGGATTAAGATCTGCACCACTGGATCGAAATTCATCAGATCATTCAGCTTGAGCGAGTCTTTAGTCAAATTATTAACGGATTATTAACGCTGCATGTAAACGTAGCTACTGACAATTTTTATGTATTTATTTATTTTCTGTTCTAGCCACAATGTTTTTTTTTTTGTATATAATTGTTTATTCTGTTTTCATCTGTTAGTGTCCAACATTGACCATGTAGTCTTGGATGAGGATCACTCTGGTTCAAGGAGGTTGCAGAATCTCTGGAGGTGGGACTGCTACACTGCACACTTTCACATGGCTGAATCTGAACTATGGAAGTCATGTTAATACCTGTTTTTCTCTATAGGGATTCACGTGAGGAAGCTCTGGGGGAGTATTACATGAGAAAATATGCCAAGTCCTCAGGTGGAGAGCAGTAAGTCAGCAGAGTTCACCTGTATTCAAAGTGCATGCTACTTTTACGAAGTGTGTGACTCAATTCAGAACGTGCATGTGTTGAAATTAAAGGAATGTTGGTTTTGCTGTGTCAACCTCTCTAAATATTCTTGTTCTGCGGTTTACTTCAGTTTCTATGGCGGCTCTGAGGATCTTTCTGATGACATTACCCAGCAGCAGTTGCTTCCTGGGGTCAAGTATGAAAAAAAAGAATAATTGCTTGATGGTTAAACATACTAAATTAAGTATTTCTGAAAAGACCACTGGGCTTGTGTTAAGAGATTTTTCTCTTGCAGGGATCCTAATTTGTGGACCGTTAAGTGTAAGGTTAGTACTACCTAACATGTGGCCTATGGGTGTTGTGATGAGGCTGCTGTATGTGCAGGGTTTAATTCTTCTGTTTCTCTGTAGATTGGAGAGGAGAGAGCAACTGCCATTGCATTGATGCGAAAATTTATTGCTTATCAGTGCACCGACACGGTAGGATCTCCACAGTCCCTCTGTCTGTTTGTTTTGTTACAGCCAGTGTTACCGCCATGGTTGGTTAATACCTGTAATGGTGCTAGACTAGTTCTTTTGACTCGCACCATTTCAGTCCTTATGTAACATTATCTTGGGCGCTTTGCGTAAAACTTCTCAAAGTCTGTTTTATTTTTTGATATCAAACTGTAAGCCAAGAAAGAAAGTACAGTGAGTAATGTTTGCTTGCAGGTGTGTGGTACCATTATGCTGTGGTTTGTTTCTCTTCACAGCCGCTTCAAATCAAATCAGTGGTGGCCCCAGAGCACGTCAAAGGTTATATCTATGTGGAGGCGTACAAGCAGACCCATGTCAAGTCCGCCATTGAAGGTGTTGGAAACCTGCGTATGGGCTTCTGGAACCAGCAGATGGTGCCCATTAAAGAGATGACAGATGTGCTGAAGGTGGTTAAGGAAGTAACTAACCTTAAACCCAAGTCTTGGGTTCGTCTTAAGAGAGGCCTTTATAAAGATGACATTGCCCAGGTGGGTACAACAGAAGACTTGGCTATATGGTCATAAAGAAAACGTCTCCTAAATAAGGTGCTAGATGTTGTGTTTTGAATTGCGTTATTCAATTTGTCATTCGTTACAGCTCTACATCTGTGGCATGAAAACATTTGATGTATGTATTTATTTGCCTTGTTTAGGTGGACTATGTTGAACCGAGCCAGAATACGATCTCCCTGAAAATGATTCCTCGTATTGATTTAGATCGCATCAAAGCGAGGATGAGTATGGTAGGTTATATCATAATGACCATATATTTTTTAATGATATATTTGCGCTACTGTTCAAAAATTTGGAGTCAGTACTTTTTCTTTTCTTTTTCTTTTTTTTTGCAAGAAAGTTATAGCTTGCATTTATTCAGAAAGGATTAATTAAATTGATCAAAAGTGCAGTTAAGATGTTACAGAAGATTTGTTTTAATAAATGCTGAACTTTCTATTCATCGAAACATCTTGAAAAAAATGTTTTACAGTTTCCACTTAAAAATTCAAAGCAGAAAAAAGTTTTTAACATTCATAATAATAAAAAAGTTACCTGAGCAACAAATTAGAATATTAGTGACCTAAAATATCATGTAATGCTAAAGACTGAAGTAATGCAAAACAGTGATTTTAAGTATAAAAAAAAACTTTTCACAGAATTACTGCCTTTACCTTTAATATGATGAATGTGCCTTTTGTGATCATAAGATGCTGCTTTTAAAACATTTAAAAAAAAATAAAAAAATTACTGACCCTAAACCTGGATGGTAGTGTATATATGCTATGTGACCTTTTAGTGATGTGGCTTTGTCTTTCATCGTACAGAAAGACTGGTTTGCAAAGAGAAAGAAGTTTAAGAGGCCCGCCCAGAGACTTTTTGATGCTGAAAAGATCAGGTAAAGGAGCACTTTGATTTTGAGTCACTCGTAATCAAAGCCTACTGAAATATGTCAGCCGCACTGATACGTGTGCTCTGCTTTACAGGTCACTTGGTGGGGAGGTCAGCCATGATGGTGACTTCATGATATTTGAAGGCAACCGATACAGCCGCAAAGGCTTCCTGTTCAAAAGCTTTGCCATGTCAGCTGTGGTAAGAACCCTCACACTTATTCTAGTTCTTGGCGTCTGTCTAATTGTTCCTTATTTGTTTCCTGGTTCAACCTGTGCATCTTTTTGCATAGATCACTGAAGGGGTCAAACCCACACTATCGGAGCTGGAGAAGTTTGAGGACCAGCCAGAGGGGATTGACCTTGAAGTAGTCACAGAGACAACAGGTTAATACATCATCTAGACAGTAGAGCATTTTTTTTTGTACCAATGTATAGACCAATCCTTCCATGCATGCATTTTTGCAAAGTTAATCACAAAGATTTTATTAATACAGGTAAGGAGCGTGAGCATAATCTCCAAGCAGGAGATAATGTGGAAGTGTGTGAGGGGGAGCTGATCAACCTTCAGGGTAAAATCCTGAGTGTGGATGGCAACAAGATCACCATCATGCCCAAGCATGAAGATCTCAAGGTGACTAAATCAGCGCGAGTTGCTACGTCAATACTGCACTAGTATGCAAATCATTGTTTCTTGGCAGCGCTAATTAGGTTTAGGTTAAAAAAAAAAAATGTGTGTAAATTCTGTGCCACTAAATGGAATTCAAAAGCTTTGCGAGAGTTCAAATATCCTGAAAATCCTGTTCTCTGAGATGTCTCTTTTACACCATGATTATTGCCTCACTATCTTGTTTTTGTTTAGGACCCTCTTGAGTTTCCAGCTCATGAGTTGAGGAAGTACTTCCGTATGGGCGACCACGTGAAGGTTATTGCAGGACGTTTTGAAGGTGATACAGGCCTTATAGTTCGTGTGGAGGAGAACTTTGTCATTTTGTTCTCTGATCTCACCATGCATGAGGTAGGTTTCACTAGGAAACTATATAGTAATATAAATGCACAATATACAGCAGTTAATGTTGTGTGTTCTGTCTCTTTTTGTTCCAGTTGAAGGTCTTGCCCCGGGACCTGCAGCTGTGCTCTGAGACCGCCTCAGGTGTGGATGCAGGAGGCCAGCATGAGTGGGGAGAGCTGGTACAATTAGATCCCCAAACTGTAGGTGTCATTGTCAGGCTGGAAAGAGAGACCTTCCAGGTAAAATTCAAGAGAAAGAGACAAGTTCAAGCTAAATCCAATAGTACACACTTGCTGGATATGTTTCTTCACAACAGTAGTACACTTTTTTTTTTTCACAACAGTAGTACACAGTTCACTCTGTGAGAATTGGCAAAACACCAGAGCGGCTGTATTGAATCATTGAAATGTAAGCCTAGGGGCTGAACTTGCATAACATTGTCATCAGCAGGAAGGTGATTGCAATATCACAAAGGGTTGAGTTGGTGGTTCATGTTTCTACTTGAGCTGCCAGATATTTCACTGGTCTAAATAACTTAACTTTGACACAGTACTCTTCTGAAGTTTGGGGTTGGTAAGATGTTTCTGAAACAAGTCTCTTATGCCTCAAGTCTCAACTAGGCTGCATTTCTTCATAACAATGTTTTGCCATATTACTGTTTTACTTTATTTTTGATCAGTTTAAAAGAACTCTTTTGTTTTTTTATGTACTTTAAAATATAATTTATTTCTGTGATGCCAAAGCTGAATTTTCAGCAGCTGTTACTTCAGTTTTCAGTGTCCCATAATACTTAAGAAATCTTTTTCTTGTGCTCAAGAAACATTTCTTTGTATTATTATTATTATTATTATTATTATTATTATTATTATTATTACTATTATTATTATTATTATTGATGTTGAAAACTGGTGTGCAGTTCATGCTTGCTGATTAGATTAGATTGCTAAAAGTGTTAATTTCTTTAAAAACATCCCTTTTGTCTGAATTTTCTTTCACAATGACTCGTTTTTAGGTTCTGAACATGCACGGGAAAGTTTTGACTGTACGGCACCAGGCAGTGAATAGACGGAAGGACAACCGCTTTGCTGTCGCTCTCGACTCGGAGCAAAACAACATCCATGTGAAGGATATTGTGAAAGTCATTGATGGACCTCATTCGGTAACTACAAGTGATCGGGGATAAATGTTTGACATTTATACAACAGATCTGCATTGGAGGAACTTAATATTCTCCTTTATGTGCTCCGTCAGGGCCGTGAAGGTGAAATTCGCCACATCTTCAGAGGCTTTGCTTTTCTTCACTGCAAGAAGCTGGTTGAAAACGGAGGCATGTTTGTTTGTAAAGCACGCCACCTCGTTCTGGCAGGCGGCTCAAAGGTAGGTCTGTTCTGCTACAACTGTGGACAAATCTTATACATTTCCTAACTTCCCTGTTGTAAAACGGTCCCCTTTTGTTTTTTTTTGTTTTTTTCCCGAAGCCCAGAGATGTGACCAATTTTACAGTGGGAGGCTTTGCACCTATGAGTCCACGCATCAGCAGCCCAATGCACCCCGGCGGAGGTGGTAAGCAATTTCACATAACTCGCAGGATTTTGGAACTTAGTGGTTGAAGATCTGGGCTTTTATCAAAAGGTCCAATCCCAGCAAGAGGATTTAATTGTCCATTTAAACACTAGTGTGTTTAGCTGCCAATATCTTAACTTAAGTTTTGGTCTGTCTGGTTGCCATTTGATCATTTGAATCATATCAATGATATAAAGACTACTTGTATTTCTAGATCTAGATCTTTTCTGGTCTTCCTTTCAGGTCAGCAGCACAGGGGCGGAGGTGGTGGCATGGGTCGGGGCCGTGGGCGACGAGACAATGATCTGATTGGCCAGACTGTTCGTATATCGCAGGGACCATACAAAGGTTAAATGAATTATATTTTTATTTTATTGGAGCGACATTAGTGTTTTAAATAAATTTCTTTGCATTTTATAACATGTTAAGTGTGGCATCAGGGTCCAAATATTTTGATGTTCACTTTGTCTTGTATTCTAATAAGCCACAGGTTTCATGACACCTTCTACATTTCCACAGGCTATATTGGAGTGGTGAAGGATGCCACAGAATCAACCGCTAGGGTAGAGCTCCACTCAACTTGCCAGACTATCTCTGTGGACCGTCAGCGTCTTACAACTGTGTATGTTATAGTGCATAAACATTTAGACTTTCTCTGCTTCTTCCACATTTGTTTATTCAATCTTTGGCTAATTTTGACATTACTTCTAGCTGCCAGTAAAAGTCAGTACGTTCAGCTTCGCTTAACACATTTAAACCACATATCTTCCTCACGCAGAAAATGTAAATAAAAGTGGCTGGTCCTGTTTGGGATTTATGTGAGAATCCTAGCTATTAGTCTCCCTACTACTGTTTGACAGTGCTGCCTCATTACACTGTAGACTGGTTTGTGTTCGTCTGACATGTTATTTTTTTATTTGACTTTAACTGTAGCAGCTCTCTGAAAGCACAGGGATAGTTGATTCAGGAACATATTTGCATGTTAAACGATTCAATGACTTTTTTTTTTGTCTCATGTTCACTGGCATTTATTTTATCAAAGATACAGTAAAAGAAATAGTAATATTGGGAATTATTAAAGATTATTATTGTAATATATTTTAAATGATAATTTCATGTGATGGCTAAACCTGAATTTTCAGCAGTCATTAGTTTTCACTGTCACATGATCTTTCAGAAATCACTCTAGTATGCTGATTTGCTGCTCAAAAAACATTTATCAATGTTGAAAACAGGTGTGCTGCTTAATATTTGTGGAAACGGTCACATTTTTGCCGGATTCTTTGAATACAAATTGATAATTAAAGATTTTACAAAAGATTAATTTTAAATAAATGCTGTTCTGTCACTTTTGATCAATATCTTGCATCCTTTCTGAATAAAAAGTATTCATTTCTTAGCGACCCCAGACTTTTGAATAGTAGTGTAGAACTTTTGTTCTTCTGAATTTCTTTCTTTAACACCTCAATTGTTTTGCTCTCTTTAAATCAGTGGTGGCAAAGAAAGACAAGGAAGGACTTCCACCCATTTACGAACCCC
Source organism: Acrossocheilus fasciatus (assembly GCA_036784905.1). NCBI lineage: Eukaryota > Metazoa > Chordata > Actinopteri > Cypriniformes > Cyprinidae > Acrossocheilus > Acrossocheilus fasciatus. The sequence continues at coordinate 13,537,705 of CM071952.1, forward strand.
TATGTACGGTTCCCAGACACCCATTTATGGAACTGGCTCACGTACCCCCATGTATGGTAGCCAAACACCCCTCCATGATGGTAAGAAATGCCAAAATATATTCTTATAAACTTGCAACGCACTGGTTTTGTTGTTGTTTCGTTTTAAACCCGTCTTTCATTGCTCACAGGAAGCCGTACTCCTCACTATGGCTCCCAGACTCCTCTGCATGATGGGAGCAGAACGCCAGGTCAGAGTGGTGCTTGGGACCCCAACAATCCAAACACACCATCACGGTAAGAAGTAGGGATGTGTGCTGCGACTAATTTGACTGTCGTTTAAACGGAAGTTTTGTATCAGGCTAATCGACTAGTCTAAAAGCTAGAAACCCCTCAAAAAATGGCAAAAGGAAAAAAAAACGGTGAGTGTGTCTATATAACAGCCATGCATACACTCAACATAAACCAGTGCATAGCTTATTTATTCAGATCGACTGGAGCAGTGCAGAAATGGAAAATCAATCAATAGACTGACAGAATTCTTCATTTTCATGTAACGTTATCCAACATATTAAAACACAAGACAAAAACAATAGGAAAGTTTATCAAGGAATAGCATTAAAACTGCTTTTAAAAATGTACTTCATGTTGGCTATATTGTCTAAAAACAAAACAGTGCTCATTTCACTTGACCATGCGCATTTGTTCAGTGAATTTAACATGCTAACGTGGTCTGGCGAAAGATGGGACTAGAGATAACTAGAGATAAACACGCAGAGAGATAACTACAAGCATGCAGACAGTTTCGAAATGAGCCTGGAAATCCCGCACCACCCCCGAAGTGGGTCTTCGTTTAGAGTCTATGACATGATTGGCTAGCTGGCTTTGGCTAGCCTCCAAGCAAATGCATACGTGCCTGTATTGAATATGATTATGCATCGCTCCAGTAGAGTTATTGTGAACCAGTTAGGCATTGCACAGTTTACACACAACTTTTCCATTTCCTTCCAATTCAAGTAATCCCACACCTTGCTAAAATTTCGAGCTCGCCGCAACTGACATGAAGAAAACGCATGCAAGGTCTGAAGTAAAAATGTAGTTTCCGCCCAGATACGCTTTTAAAAATATTTATATATTGAAATATTTTGATATTTTCTTTTTCAAAAGTTTTATTTTAACTTATTTAAAATGTTTTATATGTAACATTAAAATGATGGTAATTTGAATGATAAAATCATCATGGTTTTTTTCTCTCTCGTGTAATCGACTATTGTTTTCAGTGTCGACTAGTAGGAGCTGTACCGTTTAGTCGACTAGACCCGCACATCCCTAGTAAGAAGCAATGTGAGGACAAACATGAACATGCATGCAATCAAACAATCCTACAAACCTCAACTTCATCTCGTTTTCCTTCTGTTTTCAGGCCTGATGACGAATACGAGTTCGCCTATGACGATGAGCCGTCGCCGTCTCCTCAAGGCTACGGCGGTACGCCCAACCCTCAGACTCCTGGCTACCCAGAAGTGCCCTCCCCGCAGGTCAACCCTCAGTACAATCCTCAGACTCCTGGGACTCCTGCCATGTGAGGGCTCAATCAGATGCTCGACGCTTTAGTTCTGGCTTGAGAACATCTTAAACTGAGTATGTTTTTCACCATAGGTACAACACCGACCAGTACTCCCCGTATGCAGCTCCCTCTCCACAAGGGTCCTACCAGCCCAGCCCCAGCCCACAGAGTTATCACCAAGTGGCCCCAAGCCCAGTGGGATACCAAAACACACACTCACCTGCCAGTTACCACCCCACCCCGTCACCCATGGCCTACCAGGTACAGTTTTGGCCACTGAAATAAAAAAAAGCAAGTAGTTGGTTGATGCTATATGCTTAAGAAACCAACTACTTTGAGCAGTGACGCACCAAAATTATGTATGTGTGTGTGTATATGGCGAGAGTGATTTTTATTTTGTACATCTATATAATCTTTATTCCATTTAATGAGAGTGAAAATGAGAAATGTCGCCATGGCCAATAGCTGAAAAAGTTGTTTTCTGTTTTATTTCTTAATGTTTTTCTCAAGTAAAAAAAAACAACAACATAAGTTTGTTTTAGTTCACTGTAATATAACTGAGAAATAAACATCTAAATAGTGGATGCAATAACTTTATGAAAGATTTGTTCAAACATACATTAAATAATGAAGAAATCACTTAACAGGTTAAAGGCTCAATATGTAGGTTTGCAATAGCAATAACAAAGGCAAAGCTTGATGACGCTATGAAGGAGAATGTTCAGGATATGATAATGAATCTATTTATTTTTTGTTACCTGTACCTTCCACAGTTACTCAAACAGCGAATGTGTGATTTGGTTATAATGCGCAACACTGTAAAAACGCATAAAAAAAATCATGCCGCAAGCATTGAGCAGATCTAAGTTTAATGCTGCAGTCAACACTTTATTTCATTTTCATTTTATTCGCGACAGCCGTATAGGATTTAGTTTAACTGTACAGCAGCATTTGTGTCCGTGCGTTGCCATAGTTTCTACAAGTGGAGTATGAGGATAAGTGTGGATAATTACATCATTGATCGGTGACGATGACCAGGGACGAGCCATTATTTAAAACTAGTTTCTCTGGATTTACAAATCCTTGGGAACTTTTGGGATAACGTTAGTACAAATAATGTTATCACGCTTCATGTGATCTTCAGGCCAGTCCAAGTCCCAGTCCGGTAGGGTACAGTCCAATGACTCCTGGAGCTCCATCTCCGGGAGGCTACAACCCTCACACCCCCGGATCTAACATCGACCAGGCCTCCAATGACTGGGTCACCACAGACATCATGGTGCGTGTGAAAGACACATTCCTGGATGGAGGCGTCATCAATCAGACCGGTGTCATCCGGAGTGTCACTGTGAGTGTTATACATTTTTGATTTTATCTGATTTTGTAGATCTAGATTAGCTGAGACTTTCAGCAAGGATTTGCAAGCAGAAGCATGTGAAGTTTGGATTTGCATATTGCAATTGCAGTGCTGGCATGCCTGGGGCTGATTTTAGATTTGGCAGTGGATGAAGCTTGTCCCTGTTGGGAGAACGACCCATTCACAGATTTTATGATGAATTAATACGCTTTTAGTTTGTTGTTGAGTTTGTTGTTGTTAAGACACCACAGTTTCACTCTGATTCATCCATGGAAAATTTCTTCTTTCACATAGGGGGGGATGTGCTCTGTTTTCATGCAAGACACGGAGAAGGTCGTTAGTATTTCAAGTGAACACTTGGAACCTGTTACACCAACCAAAAACAACAAGGTACTGCTGGGCTTGTGTAACCAAATGTGACTGATTTTGTGTTTTTTTTGTTGTTTTTTTAAGTTTCTTTACGCAAGGCCTTAGATAATCTTGGTGTTTTTTTTTTTTTTCTTTTTTGTTTTTTTTTAACTTTCCAAATCTACTGTTTTGGTTCATTTTGAAGTAGGCATTTCAAGCTTTCTGTAATTTGTAAATTTTTAGTCGATTTAATGTTTAGTTACAATCTACAAAATCTACTCAATATGTCATGATCCAGTATATACTGTGTATTGCTTATAAATGAACAAAAAAATGTTAAATAATGTGTAATTAACATTTTAGACAATTCTGTGCAATGACATTACCATCACCTTATGTTTAATTCTTCTCATGGTGTCCAGATATAATACACTTTAAAGTGTCCTTATAACAGTATAAATATATTTTCATGCTATAGATGTAAACCAAAGCAACCAATAATTCACAGTTCTAGCTAGAATAACTACATGTAACTTTTGATAAATCATCTAATTTCATATATACATACAGAAACTGTTAGGCCTTTAAATTCTTGGGAAATACTGAATTTAGAATTTTTAGAGAACATAAAGACCACAATCATGAAAGTCACAGCTGCAAGAACCAATGAAGCATATACTCGCCTGAAATCGCTTTTGAATCAAGTCCATGCTGCAGACACTGAAGTGATGAGAATCAACCATGGCAATTTTTGATTGTCTCCATTTTATATATATATATATATATATATATATATATATATATATATATATATATATATATATATATATATATATATATATATATATATATATATATATATATATTATATAATGGATGAGCAGTGACAAGTTTAGGAAATGACCAGGTGCAAAAGCAGAGAGAGAATATGACTTGGATGTAAGCCTGCTGCTCCTCCCACTGAATCAGACGTCCCAAATCCAGCTTCAAAACCCTGTTATTATGTGTCACTTGTGTTGTAACATGAAATCTGGAACATTTTTCTCCAACATGAATAAATGTGAATGTGGTTTCTCAGGTGAAGGTGATTCTGGGAGAGGACCGGGAGGCCACAGGAGTCCTGCTCAGTATTGATGGTGAAGACGGGATTGTTAGAATGGAGCTGGATGAGCAACTGAAGATTCTCAATCTCCGCTTCCTTGGGAAATTGGAAGTGTGAAGAACACCACGCATTTAAACATTTTGCTATTCGAATGCAGATGCTGCAGATTAGTCACTTTCAGTGAGCTTTGTTTTTTCTTCTGTTCGCCATCATCTACATTGTGAAGTAACTGGCCTTTTACACTTTTTTTTTTTTTTGATGTTTTTTTACTTAGTTGAAGGTTTTAGTGGATAGTCTATTTTCTGTTTCTTCTGTGGTGTAGAAGCATACTTTTTGGCAAACTGATTCCATGTCAAATAAAATGTGAACCGTGAGTCCCCGAATCCATCCATCCTGAGTGTTCGCATGAAATATTTAATAGCTGATGGCTGTTCATTTTAAACCTTTTATTGCCTGCCGGTGTTTAGAACATCGACCATAAAGAGGAATTCCATTTTTATTCACTTTCGAGTGATTTGAGCTCCAGCAGATGAGAAAAAACACTCTGCACCACAAAGGTTTATTCAACATCATGGTCCATTTCTTTCTGAACCTTTAATGTCACTAACAATTGGTGCATATTCTGAGTGCATTAAAGGTCTTTCAAAACCCTTTAACCACTGTGATTTGTATATTTCATTCTCTTCTTTTTTTTCTTTTTTTTTTTTAACTATTGGAAATGGGGGAAAAAAATGCACCAAGCTGAAATACTTTAGGAACTATATAACCGTTTTATTTAAACACATATGCATTATATCTGAGAACTGGAAAAGGATAGTCAAACATGAAAGCAGTGAAAGTCTATAGCATCAGCATCTCTTAGTTACAGGGTTCATGAGGATTTTCGTAGTTAATTGGAACATAAAAGATGGTGGTGTTCTTTGGACAGGGATGTCCTGTGCTGTTAATCCACGAAAATCGATCAAACTTTTGCTCTTGTTCTTGTTTGGAGCATCCAAGGGTTTGGTTCCTGAAGAGATGAATCTTCAGCTGGATCCACGCTTCACGACCCTAAAAATGAAAGAATTTGCTTTTGGGTTTACATTTGATTGTAATTACTTTATTTCTTATTTATTAATATTATTTAGCCTGGGTATTAATAGCCTACAGATATTCCAGTCCTATTTTATCTGAGTATATTTTTAAGCAAATAAGCAATTTTTTGCTTCCATATGATAGAAACACTTGGAGAATGCGTTAAATTTATACAATGTTTAACAGCTGAATCATTAAAACTCGTCCTTTGAACTATTCATTAAAAGAACCGACTCATGAGAGTCGCTGTTCATTATTTGTTCGTGAATCAGACCAAGCGCGCTGCGTTGTTTTAGCGCGACGCCCAAGAAGACAACTCCCAGGAGACATGTGTCATGCCAGTCCGTGTACTTTTGCGTCCATTTATTTTTCGTTTTTTAACCCAGACCCCAAAAAAAAAGAACGGTTATTGTATTTTTAAATGCTATGCTGAAAACCAAAACTGAAATTAGAACCATATACACAAAATGTTACCCGAAAAAGTAAAATATTGACTTTTTTTTATTTTTGCACTTTTAATAAACATTTTAAAAATGCACAAATGAATAAAGAAAAATGTCGATTTTAACAGTTTTTCTTTGGCCAAATTTAGTAATGCTTCTCCTGCACGTTCAGTTGAGAACTAGAGCCATCTTTGGAACAATGCAGAGACTTAATAGACATAGCAGAATCCTGGGAACTTTATCATCATGAAATTATATACTGGGATATAATTTTGTCAAAATTTTGTTTGCTATCTGGGTCACGGTATCGGAGAGGACCATGCATGGTTGCTCAGTGTACAGGCTGTATCGTGTTGCGCCACACACGGTTTAATATATGGGGTAAATATAGAAATATATAAAGTTATAATCTCCAGATACAGGCAGGCCTGGTTCCTGAATCAAATCACCGAGGGTGCTTCTGAACTCATCTGAAATCAGTGAGGGTGCTCTAGCCTTAATAATATACATTTTGACATATTTTTGCCCTGTTGTCTTTTTTCCCCCCTTCTCCCAAATCAGATTATAACTGTTTCAGCTATTAAAATAGTTCAGTTTTGTATGTAATGGCAAAGTGATTGTATTTCTTTTCATTTTTTATTAGGCTAAGTTCATTTAGAAAAACGTTTGGAGCATTTTATTTATTTATTTATTTTTTTTGTTTGTTTTTTTGTTTTTTCTTTCTTAAAGTAACGACCAAGCGGCCAGCGGCAGACCTGCAGCCTTCTCAAATCATCACGACTTGCCTAAAATAAAATCTATAGCTATAGCCTACTGAAACAGTTTAAACGTAACAATGTTTAAACGTTAAACCTAGATAAATGTGCGCTGTATCCAATAGTTTGTGCGGAGAGTCGAAGCTAAAGCGCAGGACATGGAGGCGCCAGCGCAATCAATTGCATTTTTTTCAATGGAAACAACTTACGCCGTAATTTTTGCTCATAAAAGGTAAGAGTAATACATCATTCGGAACCGTAAAGGGTCTACTTTTATTTGTGTGCACTCACAATATCAAAAAAAAAGTAGTGCTTTTAAGAAAACAATGATGAGCTTTCTGCCGTCTCATCTTGAACAGGAGCGCTTCACAAAAATGAACCGAAAGTCAGCGAATACATGCCTCACAGACATGATAAATATATCTATAGAAAGCTTTAAATTACTACTTAACGAAATAAATCAAATCGATATAAAAAACTATTTCATTATAATCCGTGAAGATGCACTTCTCTCTAAAGGCGCATCTAATGAGGAGACTGCGAGTCAGGATCATCATCTTCATATTTGCGACACTGACACAGAAAACACTTTATTAGTAAATAATTTAAATATCTCCTTACTGTTTGCCCCGGACACATTCATGGTAATTATGCCGGGGCTTTGCTGCAGGCTTCAGCGTATTGCGTGTATTTGAACGCAGAACAGCTGTGCTGACGGCGCGCTCTCTGCTGCTGCTGCGGGACTCTAAACACCGTCGAGCCGCTCTTCACAGTCGCGGCACGGTCTCGTGTTGTTTCCACCAGCGCGGAATTTTGTTTCATCACTAATTGATGGATGTCTAAAATATAAATATAAGGAGAAGCCTAAAACAGCCCGGGCTGAAATGCAGGGCTCTAGCGCTAGAACACGCGTTCCCCTCGGTAGAAATCACGTCTCCCCCTCGGGTCAAATCACATTCCCACCAGGGACGTAACCACGGGTGTCACCGGGGTGTGCCGGTGCACACCTAAAAACAGATGCAGAATTATTATTTTTTTAATCGTAATAAACATGGGCGGCGCTAAGGAGGGGCTAGCAGATGCTTATTACGCATTCATAACTCGTGCATTGCAATATAACGTGACGTGATTAGCAGGCGCACTTTTCGAATTGTCAGCATTTTATTTTAAATCGGTTCTTTGTGCCAAGTAGGCCTGTCCCCGACTAAAGATTTCACTAGTCACGTAAATTGATTAATATAATAACCTAGGCTACTAACCGTCCTTTAATATAGCCTATATACTTATAGCCTATTCCGCGCTCAAGCACACGTATAAAACTTGCAATGGCAAAAGTAGGCTAATGATTATGAATATGTTGGGGAAAGGGAAAAGAAAACATTTTAATTATTTGTTAATAAACCAGTGATTTCTTCTCAGTCATTGTCGGCTGAAAAGATCAAGTTGATGAATGCGACGCTGCACTCGCATCTCCACATGAACTTTAATAAAGAAATGCACCTTTTCATTCCGACTACGTAATTAGAGATGTTATATATTTTTACAGGCTATATCAGCCCAGTCTGTTCTGTAACGTTAGTAATACACAGTCTTGGTGTTTTTTTTGTTTTTTGTTTTTTTTTGCACATTAATCTGACAGTAAATGTGGCACACCCAGTTTTTCTGATGCACACCCAGAGACTCTTTTCTGGCTATACGCTCCTGGTTCCCACTCAAAAAAGGTAGAAATTAAACAGCATTTACATACATCATTTTTTTACGATTTTTAATGAAATAGGAATTTTAAATAATGAAAATGAGTTTGTTCCTGCTTATTCTATTCATCAGAGTTCGAACCATTATAGAAGAAACCGCTGTATTTCATTTCTGTATTTCATTTCTGGGTTGAAAAACAAAAATCGAATGGACGTAAAAGTACACGGACCCCAGTCACGTTCAAAAAAAGGCTAATTCATATTAACAAAATATGAATATTATTAATTATCTAGTGCCATCTGCTGGACAGGAAGCAATGTACAAATGTGTTTTTAGGCCTAGGGATGTCGGGATCCTTCATTTCTTTATATTCTCGATTGAATATAGTAGGCTACCCTAAATATAATTTAACATTGAATTCTCTCACCTTGCTGTCCGTGACACACTGCAAATCATAGTTTTGTCCCAGTAGCGGGGTCAGAACACCGCTTATGTCTTCATGCTGCAGATCACATCATGTTAAGACTGCTTCTCAAATGTATTAAATCCAAGACATTATGATACATAGCCAGTCCAATAAACTTACCTTGTATGACACATCACACGAGGTTTTGATTCCAGAGCTTTCCAAGATGCTTCAAAAAATGAAATGGGGGATTAACATGAGCTCACGATAAAATAATATCATGGTATATGTGCTAATAACACCCACTTATCAATGTCAAAGAGTTTCCGAAGCTTGACTGCGGCCTGGAAATAAAGAAGCGGTGAACCCATGCTCTCCTCACAGCCTGCACACGTTCCATGTTTAATCCATTCCTCCTTCCTGCCAAACCAAATCAAATCAATCACTACTGCTTCTTAGCAGTGAAAATATGTATGAGCTACCATACCAGACATTAAGTTAAAAATGTTCATTTTTGATTTTGTTCCGTGAAACACACACACTTTCTCATAAGTGGCCTTTGTCGATTATGTATACGACGTGTAAACTTTTTCAGTCATGCGAAACTCCTGATCATGCGGATAACTACTGGAATTGGATTTCGCTTGCAAATTCTCACTAGGCAATGATAAAAGCAACCACCTTTACTATGGAAACTGACTGATCATAGTTTGTGTTTACCAGAAGTAGAAGAAGTGCTTTCCTTTTATAAATGATGGCCACAGCTGAGTGAGTTCAGCCTCAATTTCCTGAACATAAACATAATGTTACATTTTATATTTAACACTTCAAATAAATAAATACATGCAAACAAACAGTGGGTGTAAGCATTTTCACCTGAAGATGCGGATGATATATTGGCCAACAGTCACAGCAGTGCCCAGTACGTGTAGGCCTAAATGTCATTCAGAAATTTCAAAATAAAGAAATGAACAACAATGTTAGAAATAATAAAAGAAAGACCCATCAAAACTACAGAATGTTCCAGTGAAGTGTTCATTTTCAGATGAGCGGGAATGGGATGAACAGCCATTGAATTCCTCACCATAGGCCATGGATGGTCCAGTTTTGAACAGTCTGTGGTATTTTGCAAATGGTTTTGTTGTTAATACCCTGTGGGAGGACAGGAAAAAAGACAAAAGACTGGTCATGTTAAGCAGAAGCAACATGAAAGGCAGAGATCACAACTGGTTTTAAATGAAGCACTGGTATAATATATAGAATATAAAGACATACTATACAGAAACTCCCAGGCCATTGAAGAGTGAGATGCATACAAGTCCAGTTGCATGAGCTGAAAATGAAAAAGCAGTTGTACTTTTTCTTTTTTATTTGCTGTACCTATCTCTTCTTCAAACTCTGTGCAGCCCTGCATTTCTGTTCAATTACATGCTTTTACTGTCTATTTAATTGTGTTCATTCGTTGTATTTAAAGGAATAGTTCACCCAAAAATGAAATAGTGTTTCTTCATCTGAAAAGATTTGGAGAAATTTAGCATTGAATCACTTCTCACAGAACAGCTGTAAACAAATATGTCAGTGGATTTTGAAGTGAGGGAACAACAAGGGAAGGACTTTCTAAAGGAGGAAGCTTTATTATGGATTATAGACTGGTATTTTGTTCAGAAGCGACAGTTAAAAAAGCTGAAATGTCTTAATGATAGATTTGTTTATTATAAACGTGGCTTTTCACTTCACAAGATATTAATTGATGGAGTCTTGTTGATTACTGTGATGTTTTTATCAGCTGTTTGGACTCTCATTCTGACGGCACCCATTCACTGCAGAGGATTTATTGGTGAGCAAGTGATATAATGCTAAAATGTAATGCTAAATTTCTCCAAATCTGTTACAATGAATAAAAAAAATAATTCATTTTGGGGTGAACTATTCCTTTAAATATTGATAGATAAATTACTACTAGTCAATAACATGTGGTGATTTATTAATTAAAGAATATTTGAAGGATTGTGTCTTACTGCCTCGTGACAGCCCCAGAACAGTGTCCATTATCATACGTGAGGACCCAACCAGTGACCAGAGCAGCGGTGCAGGCCCAGAGAATGTGCTTATCTGAAACAACACAGCACAATACAGTTAAAGAAAAATCTATGAATTCAAAACAACTGCAAAGAAATTAGGGTCTCTATAGCTCTTGTAAATGTATATATAGATATAACTAGAATTATATAAATAACTACCGTAGCTCATGTTGATCCTGCAGTTCTGAGCTCCAGTGACAGTGTCAGCATCAGTTTCCTTTCCCCCGGTCTAATGCAGAAGCGAAACATACCGAATGTTCTGTGCTTGCATGCCTGAGAAAAAGGAAGTGATACAGCCATGCATTATGATTAAAAGGATACTGGGGAGAATGCGAGAATCACCTGTGAAGTCTTAAATAATTGTGGCAATTGAAAAATGCAAGATGTTAATGATAATACAGTACCCTTTAATCACGTAGTTTTATCTCCATATATGAAAAAAAAGACAAAGTTCACTTAAGGGTGAACAGACTGAAATGGCTCCTTTCTTTTAATCAAAATAAACAAAACAATAATTTTATATTGTTTGGCCATTCTACTTTTTAAAAATGATTACCTTGAATTAAACATGTTTTTATTAAACATGCACACACTGGCATGTTACATAACGTGTTATATACAGGTGCATCTCAATAAATTAGAATGTTGTGGAAAAGTTCATTGATTTCAGTAATTGAACTCAAATCATGAAACACAGACTGAAGTAGTTTAAGTCTTTGGTTCTTTTAATTGTGATGATTTTGGCTCACATTTAAAAAAAACTCACCAATTCATTATCTCAACAAACTGGAATATGGTGACATGCCAATCAGCTAATCAAGTCTAAACACCTGCAAAGGTTTCCTGAGCCTTCAAAATGGTCTCTCAGTTTGGTTCACTAGGCTACACAATCATGGGGAAGACTGCTGATCTGACAGTTGTCCAGAAGACAATCATTGAAACCCTTCACAAGGAGGGTAAGCCACAAACATTCATTGCCAAAGAAGCTGGCTGTTCACAGAGTGCTGTATCCAAGCATGTTAACAGAAAGTTGAGTGGAAGGAAAAAGTGTGGAAGACAAAGATGCACAACCAACTGAGAGAACCGCAGCCTTATGAGGATTGTCAAGCAAAATCAATTCAAGAATTTGGGTGAACTTCACAAGGAATGGACTGAGGCTGGGGTCAAGGCATCAAGAGCCACCACACACAGACGTATCAAGGAATTTGGCTACAGTTGTCGTATTCCTCTTGTTAAGCCACTCCTGAACCACAGACAACATCAGAGGCGTCTTACCTGGGCTAAGCAGAAGAAAAAAGCTGACCAGCTTTTTAAAGATGCTGATTTAATTTTCCAGCAGGATTTGGCACCTGCCCACACTGCCAAAAGCACCAAAAGTTGGTTAAATGATCACGGTGTTGGTTTGCTTGACTGGCCAGCAAACTCACCAGACCTGAAACCCATAGAGAATCTATGGGGTATTGTCAAGGGGAAATTGAGAAACAAGAGACCAAAAAATGCATATGAGCTGAAGGTCACTGTCAAAGAAACCTTCATTTTTGATAATATGCATTGCTAAGAACTTCATTTGGACAATTTTAAAGGCAATTTTCTCAATATTTAGATTTTTTTGCACCCTCAGATTACAGATTTTCAAATAGTTGTATCTCGGCCAAATATTGTCCGATCCTAACAAACCATACATCAATGGAAAGCTTATTTATTCAGCTTTCAGGTTATGTATACATCTCAATTTTGAAAAATTGACACTTAAGACTGGTTTTGTGGTCATGGATCACATATTACTTCACAAAGCAAAATGTCACTTAAAATTGCCTTTGAAAGATGTTAACAAATCAAATGCTACAGGAAACAGATTTAATAAAAATGTAATAAAAATAAAATATATTATTTTTAAAGGTTTGTAAAAATTAAGTTCTTCTTGTGACAAATTAAATGCTTATTTGTCTGATGTGGTATTTCAATATTTCATTTTTCATTCTATTTCATTTTTAACTTAATTCTATTTTATTTTTGAAGGTTTGGTAGGTAAAGTTGCAAAGTAACCGTGGAAAAGTCAAAATTGTTAATTCCAAACAAAATCATGACTGTTAATATTTTAAGAAAAATGTATCTGTTGTAGAATCTATGACCCACATTCTTGAGAATGTCAGATTTCAGGACAGTTATGAATTGTGTTGATATTAAATAATCTTTAAATTTAGGTATTAGCAGTGTAGGACCTTTGAACAGGCTCTATTCATGACAAAATGCAAGCATAGTTTAAGATATTTTAAGGTGTGATGCTTCAATGAATAACTTATTACAATATGCTTTGTACAGTCATGGCCAAAAAATTCGCACCCTTGTTAAATATGGTCAAAGAAGGCTGTGAATATTAATCTGCATTGTTAATCCTTGTGATCTTTTATTTAAAAAATTCACAAAAATCTAACCTTTCATTGGATAATAACAATTTAAAATGGGGGGAAATATCATTATGAAATAAATGTTTTTCTCAAATACACGTTGGACACAATTATTGGCACCCGTAAAAATTCTTATGAGTAAAGCATCTCTGAAGTGTATTCCCATTCATATTCACAATTTTGAGCACAATTTTGGTGATTATGAACATGAAATTATCCAGCCATGGCTTCCTGTTTCACAGAAATATAAATAGGAGGGAAAACAAAGCCCAAATTCCCTTAATCCTCCATCACAATGAGAAAACCCAAAGAATATATTTCTGATATAAAGCAAAAGATAATTGAGCTTCACAAATTAGTGAAGTGGCTTTAAAAAAAGAGCTAGAGCAGTGAAAATTCCCATCAGGGCAATAATTAAGAATTTCCAATCAACATAAAATGTTACGAAACTGCCTGGAAGAGGACGTGTGTCTATATCGTCCTAATGCACGGTGAGACGGAGAGTTTGAGTGGCTAAAGACTCTCCAAGGACCACAGCTGGAGAATTGCAGAAAATAGTTGAGTCTCGGGGTCAGAAAACCTTTAAAAAAAAAAAATAGTCAAACAGCACCTACATCACCACATGTTGTTCGGAAGGGTTTCAAGAAAAATTCTCAGAGCTCATCCAAAAACAAACTACAGCATATTCAGTTATCAGACACGACTGGAACTTCAAACGGGACTGGCTTCTATAGTCAGATGAAACTAAAATATGAGCTTTTTAGCAGCAAACACTAAAGATGGGTTTGGTGAACATAAGGATAAAAAGTACCCCATGTGTACAATGAAATATACTGCTGTATTTTTGATGTTGTGGGCCTATATTTCTGCTGGAGGTCCTGGACATCTTGTTTAGACACACGGCATCATGGATTCTATCAAATACCAACAGATAAAAAATCAATAAGTGACTGACTCTGTTAGAAATCTTATAATGGGCCATGTTTGGATCTTACAACAGTAATCCAAACACAGACCTCAAAAACAACACAAAAATGGGTCACTGAGCACAAAACCAAGCTTCTGCTGGCCATTCTAGTCCTCTGACCTGAACCCTATAGAAAATGAGTGGTGAACTGAAGAGAAGCACCACCAACATGGAGCTGGGATTCTAAAGGGTCTGGAGTGATTCTGGATGAAGGAATAGTCTCTGATCTCTTGTCAGGTGTTCTCTAACCTCATCAGGCATTATAGGAGAAAATATAGAGCTGTTAAACTGGCAAATGGAGGTTTCAAAAAGTACTGAATAAAAGGGTGCTGTTAATTTTGGCCAGTGTGTATTAGAGAAAAACATTTATTTCATAATGATATTTTCCCCCATTTTAAATTCTTTTTATCTAATGAAATGAATTGTTTAAATAAAAGGTTAAAAGGATTAACAATGCAGATTAATTTTCACAGCCTTCTTTGATCATATTTAACCAAGGGTGCCAATATTTTTGGCCATGACTGTAAATATGAAAAATGACCACTGCTTTTCAGTTCAGTGAATCAGCTGGCAGCTTGGCTGTTCAGAGTGATCTTTCCCCTCCTGACTGCCTGGCTCTGGTTCAAAAGCTCTGCAATATGTGTGTGTCCTTGTAAGGGCCCCGACTAGACAAGAATCAACAAGCTCAAGAGAGAGCAGCGTCGGACATGAGGCATTTACTGGTAAATCCACTGCTGTTCTTCTTTATTCTTCCATAGTCTGTGACATAACAGCTGTAGATGTGTTATCAGGAAGAATCTACTCCTAAAATACTTATGAAACAGGAACTATGCCATACAACGATACTCTATCGTACTGCAAACATTGCTCGGGAAAACTGGTTATTAGATGGTAATCTTGTATTTGATGCAAACAGATTTAGAATTTGGTTGTTAAGTTTGAAACACTGATAGCTGCTGTGGGTTTTGAATGACTGACTGCCTTAAATGACCTCTAAAGAAAACACTCAGTCACTCAACAGTTCTCTGATACTGAAACTCATACGAGCAAATGAATCAGTGTGTTTGTTCTTTTATTGTCTTTTTGATTATGAAAACAAATCTGTTTTAAAAAACCTAATCAGAAATCATTTTTAGTACTCTACAGGGAATCAAACAGTCAGAACTTCTTGAGTTGAATGTGTTTTTATATGAAATGGACATAACTGTTTGTTAAATGGACACTGAGGAGGTCATGTCACCATTAGCCTCTCCACATTTAGCATGCCTACATGCAGAAAAACACACACACATGCTGGTGGACAGTGAAGTAAAAGGGGCAGGACGTTCTTAGCCCAACACACCAGTGCGTATTACGATCTGATTGGTTTGCTCCAGGTGCTGGTGAGCAGCAATTGGCTAAAACCACAACTTATCCACATGAGCTGGGTTGACCTTCAGAACTATAAAATGTTACATTCCTTTCAAATGTTTTCTTCTACTTAACTTACTTGAAATATAGCAAATATAATCAAAATATTCTGGTGTGGAGTTACTTAATCTTCTGTTTGTAGTCTGTGAGTCCCAAAAATATATACTTAACCCTGACTCAGGTTGATATTTCAATAATTTTCCTAATCTAATGAGAAATACAAACAAAATTGACATTAATGTAAAAGTTAATGGTATAAGACATTTTTGTGTGCGACATTTATGTTAGCATGTTTTAGAAGCTACAAACATGTTGCTAGCATGTTTTAGCACATCACTAGTGTTTTAACATGATTCTAACATGTTTTAGCATTTTGTTTGCATGCTGCTACCATGTTTTAGGCTTCCATTTTAGGTGCTGCTAACATATTTTAGCATGGAACTAGCATGTTTTAGCACGTTTGCTATTGTTTATCGAATGAATGTTTAATTGACATGACTGGACATCACTGAATGAAACTTTGGTTATTTCAGAGTGTTCCCCGGCTAGCCTCAAGGGCTTTCAGCACAACAGTCCGGCAAATGAAAAACAGGGTGCCTGACAGACAGAAGGTTTTCCAGGTAAGAAGAATTTCAGACTGACATGATGTCAAAAATACACTCTCAAAACATAAAATGTATTCATCTGTGTGCACTGTGCTCTGACTTACATTTGCACATTTCAGAGTTGCAAATATCATTTATCATTCACTCGATAAATCTTTATTTAAAACTTTTACAAAAACATTTTTTTTTTCGGTGTGTATGATTTACTTTCCACTGCGGAACATAAAAGAAGACTTTTTAAATAATGTTGGTAACCAACAAGTTTCAGTTCTCATTGACTTCCATTGTATGTACAAAAAAGACAATAGAAATCGAAACTGGTTACCATATAAAATAAATAATTAAATAAGAATATATTACATATTAATTGTTAATCACTGTATAAGAAATAAGACCTTTATAAGTTATTACTAATTTAGAATAAATAACAACTTATAAATATATATTATTTATTATATAACAAATTAGTCAAATAAATCAATAAAGAACTATATTAATTATTAATAATGTTATTCTTTGTGTATCTAATATGAAGAAACATTATATTTTTATCTGCAAAGATTACTTTCGCACAACAAAAAGGACATTTAAGTTAATACAACTATACAAATTTGATGTTGCATTGTGGCCATACATGGAGGAATGACATCTCCTTTTATTTATCTACACTTACAGGAGGATAACGGCCTACCAATCCACATTAAAGGAGGCACCACTGATGTCCTTCTGTACCGTTTGACCATGACCATCACAATAGCAGGTACAAAACCCTTCTGGTCAATCATGAAAACTTGGATTTTTTTCATTTAGCTTTATAAAATGTACATACCAGTATTAAAAGAAGTCTTCTCTCTCTTTGTGGTTCTCTTTAGGCACTGGCTTTTCCTTTTACTGGTTGCTGTTCGCCTGTATGCCCAGGAGTCAAGCATAATAACTTTAAAACTGCATGATGCTGTACAAATCTATTTCATTTCAAATACCTTAAACAATAAAACACATATGAAACATTAAACCCTACAACTAGTGTTTTGTCACTACACACTACTGTTCAAAAGTTTTTGAAAAAAGTAGCCTATTTATGTACTTGTAAGAAGCACTTATGCTCACCAACATTTTAAATGCCTTTAACGTCACTTTTGTTCAATTTAATGCATCCTGGCTCAATAAAAGTATTAACGTCTTCCAAAATCTTGCTGACTTAAAACTTTTGGATGGTAGTGTATGCAACAATACGCATTTGGCACCACCTAGTGCCTACAACATATCACAATTTATAGGTTGCTCAGATGTATTCAAAAATGATTTGTGATCTAGCTGCTTAATACATTTCAAACCGAAACAAAAACTGCTTATTGAATTGGGCTTGTGCCAACAATTTTGAAAAACTTTGGTCCAAAAAGATACCAAACGATACTTTCTTTGTTTGTACAAAATTATTTAATATCATTCTTAAAAGTCAGTTACATTTCATACAAAGATGAAAAAAGCCCTTTTTTAGTGGTTTTGGTACAGCATGCATAAGTGCAGTGCAGTGAGGTAGCCATTCTTCTCACTTGTAGGTAAAATTGCATGAAGCATAGCCGCACTGAAAGACTAACACATTTTTCGAGATGTAAATGTCAGAAAAAAATTCTGTTTTTAAATCAGGATTCAGGATAAATTTACATACATCAAAAAACGTATGGAAAGCAGCATGCAACCGAGATGCTAAAAAACTCTACTGAGATGAAAGTGTACACATCTAATAAACCTTCAAACTTGGGAAATCTTATCTTGAAATTGTCACACTTCACAGAGAGGGGAAAAAAAAAACTTTTCCCCCCACATATGGTGACATATGACAATTCAACACTTTGCATTCTGAACATTATTACAAACTCTTTCCGGCTAGTTATAATTATATACAAAATTAACCAAACAATTCAGTAAAATTAATTCATTATCAAGAACCAGAATGCAAAAATCTACAGGGGTCGGTAAGATTTTAATATCTTCTGCTCACCAAGGATGCATTTCTTCAAATAAAAACAGTAATAATGTGAAATATTATCATTTAGAATAACTGTTTTCATTTTAATACATTTTAAAATTCATGTGAGAGCCAAATTTTCAGCAGCCATTTTCAGGGTCACATGATCCTTCATAATTCATTCTAAAATGCAGATATGCTACTCAAGAAACTGTTCTTAATATTATCAGCAATAATAATAATCATTAATTAATGAATGACATTTTTTTCATTATTCTTTGCTGAAAAGAAGGTTCAATTCATTTGAAACACAAATCTTTTGTAACATTATAAATGTCTTTCCTGTAACTTTAGATCAACTTAACGCATCCTGACTGAATAAAAATCTTCCCGACCCAACACTACTTCGGTAAACTTTAAATTACTTGTCAATGTGCAGTTTTTATGCAGACATTACCAGTGCATTAAATTCCTGTTAGACGGACAAACACTGATCCCGTCATACTGTCCTAGGCATTTCAGACATCCCTTCCATTTTCTGAGGCTTGGAGATTGAGACGTATAAGGTTGGTGTACAAGCTTTCCCATGATGCTCTAGTCTAGCGCAAGAAGCGAATGCTCATCTTGTGGTCAATGTTGACCTTCTCCAGAGACTAAAACAGGTTGAAACAGGTTAGCAGTCATATTCCATCAACATTACAACATGTGCTTTTATCAAACATTGTAAATGCAGAATTTTGGGTGATACCTTACGAAACTCCTCAAAAGATATTGCGTCATCACGGTCTAGATCTGCTTCCTGTATAGTACGGTCTGCTATGCTCTCCAGCTGCTCCTCTGTCACCTGCATCCCCAGCATGGCCCGGAGAACCTGTCAATGGTCAGCCTGCTGTCAGTCTTATTCAGCTTGTGAGAAAACAGCTGAAAACATGAATGAAGAAGCAAGTGACCTTTAAAAGCTCATCTCTGGAAATCTTGCCATCCTTGTCTTGGTCATACAACTGAAATGCAACTACAGGAATGAAGAACCAGGCGAGATTTAAAGGAATGAGACTATTTCAACTCAAATCAATATCTCATGTGCATTTATTTATTTATTTGGTGAATAGCAGTAAAATAAGCAGGATATTGTTCAGTCAGTTGGTCATTATCGTGAAATAAATGTGATAACGGCCATCTGACAGTACATTATCACTAAAGTAACATCGCCCATTCCATTACTGAGAGGACGTGGTTTATCTACAGAGTACAAGCAAAAGCAAACATACATTTGAGTTTGTTGCTCCTGCTATTGATGGGTTCAGGAGAATTGGGCTCTTTGGGTCTGTCCTTGTCAACGGGCCGGAAATGAGCCAGGATCTTCACAAAAGTGTGGAAGTCCACCGTTTCCTTCCTGAGAGTAACATGATTATTTATGACTTCAAGACACAAAGGTTGGTTGTTTATGATTTTGGTTACTAGAAAGACCTTTTTGAGAAATGTATTCATGCATGCTTTATCTTTCAGAACTAATTTCCTGATCATTGTGCAGCTTATTATTGTCAAAAACCACTAACTTAGACTGGAAAGTGTGTTTGACCTAAATGCAAATTGGCTAACCACTATTTTATTTTTAATGAGTCATTTAGGGGTGGGGTTATCTCTAAAATATATATATATATACACACCACAATAACAGGTTGACATGGAAAAACATTAAACAGACAGTTCAGGACTTGCTACAGAGTTTTATGTTACAATCCAGTAATCAAGACTTCAGTGTGAACATCAATTACTTTCACTCTCCTAAAGTTTGTAGCTCATGCCAAGCAAGATTCATTACCCTGGGGAGAAGAAGGCACCTATTATTCTGTCTCCTATGGGGTTCATTGCCAACTCCTTTATGGCTCCAAAATCCTGGGGACTACGTGAGAATGAGACAAGACGCATGGGTTATGTAATTACAAAATACATCTATCCCATCATGGATAAGACATAGTCTCACCAGAGATAACCTCGTCCTTCTTTATCCAGAGCTTTGAAGCGATCATGGAGGCGAATAATGTGGGCAGGCGAGACTGGAAAAGAGAAATCACATTAATTATGAAAATGCTTCACTGGAGCCCTGAAAAATCATGACTCAACAAACGAGTTCAACTGGACCCTAAACAAAAATGAATTGACAATTTAATCAATTCTCCTCTGCAACCAGCTTCACTGATATTCATAAGTGCATTTTTATTTTTAAATTATTCGACATGTACACATAGGCTGCCTTTTTGTGCAGTGTATTTGAGTAACATTGGTTTGTAACTGGAGAGCAAATTTTCATAAACACCTGTCACTGTCAATCTAGGACCGTTTTCGCTTATGCAAACCGAATTTGGACCCGATACTTTTATCTTGGCGATCATACGCCTGAGAGTTACAAATAAAAACGGCAACAAATGTGCAGGAAAATGTTCATTTATATCGTTGTTTACTCGTTCGACCGCGGCAACAACAATAAGCCAGTAACAAAACACAATTGTGTCAAATGCCACTCACAGCCAGTCTCTTGCATCAACACCTCGACGTTTGGGATTTTCAATAGGGTGGAGTTCGTCGAACCCATTTTATATAGTTATGTATCGACAGCTTTCAAACATTTAGCCCACATCCAGAGAACCTGGGAGCAAAGAAGGATGAAAACTAATAAGTCACGAAATTAAAAAAAATCTGATTTGAACGAAATGTTAACGGAATGTCCGGCGTTGCTTTTTCTCGTGCTTAAATAATACACGCTCTGTTTACACAGATTACAACGCCCACTACACTAATGAAATCTGAATCTTTTGAGTCGAATCTTTTTAATGACTCTACAAAATCCCTCTGAGCGGTTGAAAGATTCATTTGGGCTATGAACTGAATCACTTCGAACGTCCTATGTAACGGGCCAAGAACCGTAATGGACTAATTTCCAAAATGTCAAAAATGAAACGTACTGGAAATATTTGTATCACGTGATTGCATGAATATGTTTTATCAGACAATTTTGTACAGTGTTGTAGACAAGAAAATGAATTTTTGATTAACCTATGTTTCGGAACTAAATAATTCTTGCGACTGAATTTGAACAAACATTCTTGAAAATAAAACAAAAAACGTGATAAACAGCAAAATGTGTTTACATAAATGTTTAATATCCGCTTGCGCTATTTCGGATGCAACGTGATTACGTAGTCACGTACAGCATAAAATGAATCATAGAACCGGTTCTGCGAAATTGTTCATAAGAACCGATCAGCTGAAATGAGTCGGACTTCCCATCACTTCACGCAATGGCACTGGTATGTATGTATTTGTTTATAATAATTGCATTTAATCTATAACTAATAGCATGTTTATTTTGTTTTTGTTTTTTATACCAATGTGATCCGTATATTTTGCAATACACCATGTATTTTTTTGATGGCAGTATAGACGCGTCACTTTATTTATTTATTTTTTAGAAAGAACTAGGCCTACACCAAAAATTTCAGTTTGTCTCCGCACATTTAATAAACATTTTTTTTTTTTGAGAACAGAGTGCATTTGGTAGAGTTTATAACAAGCTCAGCGCCTTTTAATACACTGGATGGCGCCAGAGTCTTTCACATGAGATGAACGTCCATCTACTTTGGTCCACTGTCTGTCCAGTTGCCTGTTTATGTAAGACGTTAAAATATTACTGTAAGATGTTCCTCAAAACCATTTATTTCGTTCAGTCTGCATCTTTAAAATAACTCACATTTCCACTGATGCTATTGCTCTTATTGAAGCAACACTGTCATAGGAAAGTGTGACTGCTGGTTTTAGAGCTTGGTGTCTGTTGCTGAGTAAGTTACCTTAAAGGCAAATTGCTGGGGAAAATCCAAACATTGTCTAATCTTTTTGAAATTCTAAAGTAAAAATCACTTGCTGGTTGATAAAAGTATCAAAATAGTAACCAAAATACTAATTAACTTGCCAGAAAGATTCACATGCTTCTAAAATCTCCACATACAGATGCTTTGAAGGAATGGCATGTGTGGACAGGAAACTCTGACACCTCTGGAAAAAAAAATTGGCAAGGATTTATGGTATTTGGCAAAACAAATCATCCATTGCCAAATCACACATTTTGTGCCAGTTAGAAATACATTCACTTCCAGGTCAGGATGTGTCAAAAATACACAGGTTTAGCAGCTTTCCTCATGTCTTATGAACTAGAAATATATCTGGGATCTGATCTGAAAGAAAGAAAGAAATATTCTGGCAGTAATACACAAAATTAGGTCCTCAAATACAAATACTTACATATTAAACACCAGGAGAATCTTTGCCCTGAGGAAAGTTACAATAATAGTTTTGAAGCAATCTATTTACTAATACTTCATAGCAATATCATAAGGAGAGAGACATTTTTATCTCTTGGCATGCTTTTCATTGCATGCTTACAGGATTTTTTATTGCTCTAATAATGAGTTTTGACATGACACAAAGCTAGTTGTGAGGTCTTAACAGAACACATAAAGTTGCTACGGCTCTGAAATGTTCACAATGCATTTTTATTTGATCTTTGTTCTGCTGCAATGTAACTTTATTCATTTAAAAGCCATTCATTTTATTACATTTCTACACTCCTTATATATATTCTATTAAAAGGTCTTTATTGCCTTGCATCAGGTAAAATGCAGTTTTAAAATTGTGAAGTTGGCAGTAGTGAAGTTCTCTGTGAACTGAACATACCATTCATTCCCTGGTGGGCTTAATTAAGAATACATTCCCGTTGGAAGCCATTATTATCACCAGTTATATGTGATTAGAGGCCTAATGTAATCCCCTTTATATGCACATACTGTCTGCTGGAATTTTTTTTAACAGAGTTATTAAACTAAACCCATAAACTTGAAACCCATAAACAAATTACAAATGAACTAAAATATAATACAACATTTAAAATAAAAACTTATTTAATCACAGTTAGCTGCCAAGAAAAAAAACTTGATGTACAAAGATAACTGTAAATTACATAATTTCTCTACATTACATATACATATAAATGACATATAAATGCATAATGCATATGATAAGTACTACATAAATTATATAAATGAAATCTAAAACTAAAGTTAAAAATGAAATGCAAATGAATAAAAACTCTATAGATATTTAAAATGAATAAAAATGACAAAAACACACACAAAACCTCATTTAATCTATTAATAAAAACTATATTAGTATCTCAATGATACAAAAATAAAAGATACCAAACAGTGACATTTCACGTTGCGTTACAACTGCATCAAGAGCAGATGGCTGAAGTAAAAGTACTGGGGAATCTTACACTAAAAATTCATTTAAAGTTCACATGTCGAGATAGTCAGCATGTCAATAAAATGTCAACTGACCAGTTTGTGCTTGGGATATTACGCTGGATGGAGATGTGGGGACTTTCATGATGTTTTTGCATATTTGCATGATGAGGACATGCATATATATATATATATATATATATATATATATATATATATACGCCTTTTCAGTATATTTGCAAGTTAACAGTTAAAATTACAAAACAGTCCTTGAAAACAAGTTAAACCATCCTTGTAAACCATTATGGTTAATGGTTTATTAGAAGTCCTTTGCGTAAATCGTATAAATTAAATGTGTGAAATTAAAAGTTTGTTGATTGCCAAGCGGTTTGTAAACACACTGGACAGGGAAATGTCTATGATGCAGGTAAAGCACCGTGAGACCTCACTGGCATGTACCCAAACAACTTTGTGTAATTACTTACTACATCTGTTCATGCTTACCATAATCAGCAGACTGTTACTCACAGTGCAACAATCATGGTTTTCCAAATCAATGCCGTTGTTCTGGTGTAATCGAGAAAAGCATGACTATAAATGGTTGCACATTCCTGCAAAGACAAAAGCCTGTGGGGAAATTCAAAGAAAACAGTTTCAAAAAAGAAAGCCACAAAACATGGCATAATACAGTCTCTCTGCTGCCTCCTTCAGGGTTCACATGAACACACTTTGCGCAACCCAAATTGTCTGAATGCAGTGTGCTTTAATTCTTCATACCTATTCATTTCTCAATGATCCACTGGCATTTTATGCCACTTTTAAAATAAGTGTCCTCAGGATATAAAAAGAGATAAAGAAAAGCATTTTTATAATAAATCCACACCTTAACCATAGACAACTGATGCAGGCACTTGTATTAGATTGTGCTGTTATTGTTCTGTACATGCATGTAAATCGATATTCTTCACAAAGTATAGTCAAAATGTGTTTCATAAACAATTTTAACTCAGAAATTGCTTGTAATTTTTATGAATGATTTCAAAGAAACAGCAAGTGAATTGTGTGAATTTTTGAAGCAGAAAGAAAGTGAAAAAGTATTTTTATTTATTTTTTTATTAATTTTTTTTGTGAAACATACTTTCAATGTCATTTTTACATTGTATCTGTTATTGTCTTTATCACCTTAAGAATTATGTTGCACAAGTTGTAAAATGTGTAAATAATTATTAGCGATTTCTTCATATTTGCTGTTTATTCTCAAAGCACAAACCATTGGGGAGTAGAAGAGTCCACCTCTGGAAATTCCCACATTAAGACCTCATCTGACCACTCTGACTCAGTGTATATATATATATTTGTCTTTCGTCATCTTTATATTTGTAAACTCACTCCACATTTACTCATCACAAACATATTAATTTCATAAATGAAAAAGCAATCTGTATATTCCTTTGAAATCCATGTATTCAACTCTTGTGCCATATACTTTATACACCAAACTTTCATTCTTACAACATGTAAATAGTCAGCATTGCTCAGGGACTGTTTGTTCCAGATATTTATCTGAAAGAAAAGCAATGATCTCAAACTCACATCCTTTGTTAACATTAATCCTGACGCACCACATCACTAACTGTTCTGAATTTGAAATTGTTCGTCAAACGGTTGCTTTTTGATTTGTCATGCAAAGAGTCATTATAATAACAGGAAAGCCCTATGAATATGTCTCACGAATATGGGAATAACTGATTAAATCCCAGGTCATGAAATATTAGATGCTTTCTTCTATACTGTAAAAAATTTAAAAAAAAAAATTTTTACCTCAAAATTTCATGTTTAATTCTTAATTTGCCTTTTCTTGTAACTGTTTGAAATTAACTAGCCTTTTTTGCAGTGTATATCCTCATATATTTTTGATGCATATATCCCGAATGTAGGCATGAAAATGTTGTAATTATTTTTTTTTTTGTATTTATTTAGTTTATCTCTATTTTCCTGTTTTAAATTTGTTTATAATACTAAATAATAATTATTATTTATTATAATATTAAATTGGATTTTTAAACCTATATATATATATATATATATATATATATATATATATATATATATATATATATATATATATATATTCAGCAATTATAGTCAAATGTGGCAATTATGGCAATTGTCAAATGTGTTTTGCACAAATATAGGATAAAGTAATATTGTTTATACAAATTCCTGTGGACTTTAACTACTAATGTGTACCACATCTGGCTGATTTAACGGTTGGTAGAAAAATAGTTATTGTGTATGATTAAAAACACTTGCATACTTACTGTAGTTAGGAAAACAAGGCATTATTTAACCCAAACTTTTTTTTTTCTTCAATAAGATGCCTCAATCATGAGTCATTCAAACATAGTAAATAACTCACTCAGTGTATGACTCATTAGGATTTGTCTCATGAAAGCAAATCCTTACATTAACTCAGAGATTCAATGAAACTATCACAATGGCCTTGAGTAGCTCAGACCTGCTGCAGCAGCCCACAACATCTGAAATGAAACCTTATAACTTCACAAAGAATCAGCCATTGTTTGGAATGAAGGGAAAGCCTTCAACAGTTTACCTGGTGAAAACTCTTCTGTTCTTTCCATTCAGTTTGATTCCTGTAACCCACACCTCTTTCTGTTTTACCACAGAGCATGGAAATGAAACTAGTTTGGATGATTGATAGACGCTAAACATGTCATCCTTTTGAGTTTACACCACAAAGGTCATTATCTTTATACATGTTAGATGATAAATACACAATATAAATACAGAGAAATAAGAGTAAGAAAACACTTGCCTATCAACTCTCAAGATTCCCATTTTAGTGAATTATCAACCCAAAAGGAATGTGCTTTAAATAAAACATGTAAAATTATGAAAGTGAAAGCATGTTAAAGACACTGGGCCAACAGGGAAAGGCATATTTCCTATCTAATCAGACTATTTTGCTCTGGTTTCTATGGTGGGTACACTTTGACCCTTGTTTGTTGAAATGCAGAAATGATGGTCAAAGGTCTCTTGTTTTGAACAAATGTTTTTGTTTTCATGGGATATTCCAAGCAATACAATAAAAACCTCTAAATTTGTTGGTACTTTTAGGATTAGATCCTATCTATTCTATGCTGCTCTTAAAGGGAATTTCAGGTGTAGAAGGTGAACCTGTTGAGTCACAATGACAAACAAATAACTTTGGTCTACCTGGGATTTTGCCAATGTTCTAAGAGTAAATGCCACTTTATGCCAATAAAGACCTAAAAGATACATAACAGCTTTTTACACTGGACTTAACAGTGGATTATGGTAAACCACTTTTTAATTCCAGGTAAAGGTTTCACAATTGGGCTGTGCTTTGAGAATACAAACAGGCACTCAGTTGCATTCATCATATTCACATGCTTTGGACAGTTTATAGCTTATGAAGAGAAAATGTCAAATGGTAACGGAAAACACGTGAATTGGAGTGAAGAAATGACTGCTTTATTCTTACCTGTATAGTTCACCGAGAAATTCAGGAAAAACTTGACAGTGGCGGGATGCAAAGCTAGAACCGTTATGTAAACAAATCGCGTACTGCGTTCGTCCAATCAATGACACCGACAGCGAGAACGTTAACCCGGGGTTTAGAAATGTAGGCCTACATAGTTAAATTTCAGCTTATGAATACCAAGAATGAGCGGTGACAAACGTGAAGCATGATAAATTACCCATTATTTCATGTGTGAAATCTAAGGAAGCCCGTTTCCGCCGCTGAATAAAAATAAAAAAGGTTATTATCTCGCCTTTTTATCTCACAATTCTGACTTTTTTTTCTTTCATAACTGCGTGATACGAACTCGCATTTCTGACTCAGAATTTTTCTCAGAATTACGAGTTTATATCTCAGAATTATGACTTTTTATCTCGCAATTGCGAGTTTGTATCACGCGATTCTGTGAAAAAAAAGTCAGCATTGTGAGATAAAAAGTCGCAATAACCTTTTTTTAATTATTATTTTTAATTCAGTGGAGGAAACGGGCTTCCATAGAAATCCCTAAACCTTGCTGACCAAAAAAAAAAAAAAAAAAGGGATGGAATGTGCCATTACATTTGGTGAACCTCTCCTGGTCTTGATCCCCTCTCTTCCACAACCCTGTCCATTAAAGATGAAAAAAGCCCAGAAGTATAATGCAAAATGGTCACAGTGATTTTGCCAAGTAAGACATGTGCCTGGATCAACATCTTTTGATAATCCTGGATCAACATTATTGTCCAAAAAGAGACCTAACCCTACCCATAATTTATCCCTAAAATCATAGGGAAATGGTGGTTGAATAACAAGGCTGTTGATAGAAGCACCTAACTCTGACATTTCCGGTTAACTGATCGGTTGATTTGAATGTTTTTTTCAGGATCAACATGGATGCAGGAACATGTTGCACTTGGTGAAATCACCTTCACCAATACGGTCTAGAGGTAAATGATGCAATGCTATTAGTGAATTAAAAAAAGCATCATCTCTTTGCTTGACAGTTTCGGTGTATGGGATATTTACCCGTGCACAACACTAATTGCACAACTGCATTACCTAATGACTTTAGTGAAACCAGTGTCACTGAAACTGCAGACAAACTAAAGCAACAGCAACTGCAAAACTGAAACTAAATATAGGTAATAGGTCATGTGGAAATGTAACAACAACAAAAAAAAAACACACAAAAGTACAAATTGTTCTGCATTGCAGAAAACTGTCAAAAAGCAGCACAAAAAGCTGAATTCTATTTTTGACAGATGGTAGTGTGAAGAATGTGCCTTGAAAAACTGGAAAACAACCAGCTTTTAATTACCCCATGCCTAAAAGGAAGACGAACGTCTCATTAGTGCA
The DNA here is from genome assembly GCA_036784905.1 of Acrossocheilus fasciatus. NCBI lineage: Eukaryota > Metazoa > Chordata > Actinopteri > Cypriniformes > Cyprinidae > Acrossocheilus > Acrossocheilus fasciatus. The sequence continues at coordinate 13,566,064 of CM071952.1, forward strand.
GAACTGGTCGACGGGACTCTCCTGCGCTGGCAGCTGACGGCATTTACCAGAGGCTCTAATTGCTAAAATCACTGAAGGACCGTATGTGTGTCCTGTTCCTGTAACCCTGTGCTGTTCTGATGGTTGAAGAAGACAAGGACCCAGTATATGTTCATCTGGATACTTGGATTTTGAACTTTATTGAGACACATAATAATAATAATAATGATAATGTACATCTATAATTATAATACAAGTAACTGACCATCTTTTACATGTTTTCATTCTTATTGTGCTGTTGATGAAGGGAGGTGTTGGGAATAAGTTAGCGTGCAAAGGCCTTTTCCTCTGATTTGTGTGATCTCAAAAATCATTGTGAGAAAACAGGCAGGGAGCAAAATGTTTTCCAGTGATCAAACGTCAGGGAAAAATGGCTTATCTGATTTCCTCTCTCTTAAATGCATGAATATCAGATGGGATTTGCATAATTTGTTTTAATGTAGATATGACTATATTTATTTTATTTTATTATTAGTTCATTCAACCTCCACCTTCCAAGCATTTAAGTCCCCTCAAAACATGAACATCCAGACACACAAAAACTCATTTTCTTGCCCTGGGCAGCGACGTCTGTGAACGATATTAAAATTAGACATGTGCCTTCACCATAATTCTGTTTGATCGATGGAAGCAAGAACAACTGACAATCCATACAAAGAGTCAAATTTACTTTAATCTGTGACATAGAAATGCAGTTTCTTATCCATTTTACATTGTTTCTTTGTATTAAAATCAACATGGTTTCAGTGTGTTCTCAGACTGTATAAACATTATGAATAGAAAAGCTTTATTTATTTATTTATTTTTTAATGTACTGGTTAATCATGCACTAACCAGAGCATGGCATGTATGTTTGAAGTCCCAGCTGAAATAGCAGAACAGAACTCCTTGTCACATAATGAAACCAGTTGCTTTTTGCCTTTCATTAATGACTTCTGGCATGCTCGGGAAAAGTTTGAAACAACCAGCTCGCTCTCTATAGACGTCATTTGTGTATTGTTTTCTTTATTCAAAATAAACAAAAAAGAAAATCCTCTTTAGGTTTGAGGGGGAATTTCCAGTATCTTTACACTGGTTCCTGTCATTACTGCACAGTCAGTTGTAAAAGAGCTCTAATTTGCCAAATGCATTTACAAAGAAAGTTTTTCTTGAAGTAAAGCCAAAGCAAGGCCCCGGCTTCAAAATTACTTCACTTCCTGTTTACGTTGATCAGGAATTTTACCCATTTAATCTCAAGATGCCAAGATTACAAATAATCAGAATTGAGGGGGGGGTTATCTGAAACTCAAACTTTTCGTACAATTTGAGTGTTATATCACTTCTTCATAAGTGATGAGTCAGCGAGGCTTTCGGAGGTGTTGCATGTTTTAAAATTCTGCTTGTAGAGAAAAAAAAAGCCTGTTATCGGGAATCGTAATTCATTTTAACAGTTGTACTCTTCAGATAAGCTGCTGAACAGGTTTTTTGCAATAGTCAGCCACAATGTCCTTTAGACTGATATCCAGACAGGAAGTGTTCAATTATTTAGTATAAGTATAAACATAAATCGCAGTTTTGCTTTCAAATTAGCACAATAAACATCACATGTTATTCTTATTATAACCAATGCATGTAGCAGGAAAAGGTGTGCAGCGCACATGCTTTTGGTTTCATTTTGTTTTGTCACCGTCACTGTAACGTCACATCGGTCTCTAAAGGGACAGTCTTCTATCACACACAGAGCTTTATCAGACACAGATCTCCAGGAATTTTCCCAACCAATTTACTGTGAACATTTCCAAAAAGGTCAGCCTTTTCTTGAAAGAGCAAACGTGCCTATTATAAAATGATGCCCATAAAAACATGTATTGTTAGGAATGCCTTCAATATCAGTATCTATGCAGAGGGATGCCAGACTGAATTGAACTGCCTCCAGAAACACAACTGTTGGTGTTGGCAAGCCTAAGTGCCTTTTACAACAATATGTGAGCTCACCTCAGAGTTGTCTGTAAGTAATATGAGACAAAACGAGAATAATGGGAATATCGTCATCCTCCCATTGTAGTGATACATTTATAAGAACACACTGCATGCGTAATTGTTGGTTGATACTGTTAGCAGCAATATACAGTGGAAAACACTTGATTTGTTTTCAGAAATAATGTAATCTTCATTGTTATTCACCATGCTAGTAGAACATTGTTTTACAATATAACCAACAAAAACCCTTGATTTTGTGGAAAACTAAGTGATCAAAATTAGAGAACAGCAGTGATTGCAGCACGAAGATAGATTTTAAGTAAAATTTCTGAAGGTTATAACAGCAGTCAAAAATTAGTAGGTACTGTAGAGGCCCTTGTTTTTAATGACTTCAGCACATCTGCATCCATCACTAGTCTCTCACACTGCTCTGGTGTGATCTTGGTCCACTTCTCTTCCAGTCTCTTCCACAGTTCAGTAACGGGTTTCTTAGCCGTAACTTTGTCACCAAGGATTTTCCAGAGATTTTCAATCAGGATTAGATCAGGTCTCTGCTGGTCATTTCATTATTTCAATGTTTACAGCTTCAAGGAACTTGTGATAGGGGCATTGTCCTGCATGAAAACCGCAGGATGGGCAATGAACACAGAGAAGCAACCTCATACTGCTGAAAGAGCTTCTGATAAACATTTGCATTCACTCTCTGGTGTGTAGCTGTATAAGACGCCCAACTCCTGCTGCAGAAAACATCCCTCAAACCATGAAACTTCCTCCTCCACCTTGCACTGACACACTTTGGGTTCAGTCTTTCCCCAGTTTGACAAAGAACATAATGTTTCCCATCAGACCCAAATAAATTAAACTTGCTTTCATCACTGAAGTGAACGTTGAACCCGTTTTCCTCTGTCCACACAACACTCTACTCAGCAAAGGTTAGTCTAGTCTTTTGATTTTTTATGCTGATGAGAGATTTGGTCACTGCAGAGCATTCAGTCCAAATTCTCTTAAAGATCGAGATACTGTATGCCAAGACAGATCCTTACCATGTACAGCACTGAACTGGCAAGCAATTCCAGCTGCAGTGTTGAACCGATTGAGAGTCTCTGCATTATCCTGTCCTCTCGTGCATTTGTACATAGACCAGCCTTTCTGGGGGACTTGAATGAGTTAGTGACATTGTAAAGATACAATTTTCTATAAATCACAGATTTGGAACGACCAGCTTCTCTTGCTATGGCTGCTATTGGAGGGTTTCAGTCACTTTAAAAAAGCTCACCATCTCATAAGTCTGGAACCGGAAACTGAAAAGTTAGGCTGCCAGTTAAATAGGGTTTGTCAGATAATTAAGGAAATTAGCACCAAGTATTAACACCGATATCTGAAAATGTTCTCTAATTTAGATCAGTGTTCTTTTTCAAATATCTCATTTAAGTTTTTTATACTGTGCTTCACAATATATTTAACTCATGAAATATGAAAAAAGCGCTTTTACTCCTGTGCTTTTAGGATAACTTCAAATAGGACTAAGCAGGGACCTTTGGGAAATTGTAGGTTGTTCTCTAATTTTGGTCTCCAGTGTTTTTCTGATCTAACCAATATCCAACTAATCTAACATCACTTGCTGTCTCAGATAATATAGTGGTGCAGTTAGAAAGTATTTTCAAATGATTGCTTGTGTTGCATTATTTTATTTGAACTCATTTCTGTTTAATCAAATATGCTCACACATGCTATGTTTTGTCATGGAAAATTGATAAACCTTAATCAAATTATACAGAATTACGTACCATTCCCAATTCCTGTCTAGTGTGAGTACAGTGGAAGTCTGGATAACCATCGTTGCATGTCTCTGTTAGCCATTAATCTTAAGTATACTAGACTAGAACACAAAGACTTGGTCTTGTTTATCTATAGAAACTGTGATGGCTGCATTATTTCCCTGTTATGGTTGTAATATCATTTGACATCGCAAATGGGTATTTGCTTTTTAAAACACACTATGCATGTTTCTCTAACTAAGACAACTGTATGTACTTCTTTGCACAGTGATAATATGAACAACAACAACAACAACAAAAAAAAAATCATTAGAAACAATAAGGTCAAAGTTACCAATATAGCACTAATATTAATCTACCATTAACTGCATCTAATTTTTTTGATTTAACTCCATTTTTTGCATAATGGGAATTTTAGAAGTGCTTGTTTCCTTCATGACTATTTTCTGAAATTATGAAAGCAGAGAAAACACCCTGATTCAACAATTAAACATGGCACTTTTTGGTATTTAAATAGATAATGGTATTTGTTTAACTAAACAAAACATAAAATGTAGGATTTTGATTTTGAAATTCATTAAAACAGATTCATCTAACGTTTCTCAATTTAGATTGTTGCTGATTTAACCAAACATAATTCTGGTCTGACTAGACACTAGGCACTACATTGACAACAAACATACTACACCCTATAATTAAAGCTAAACACCAAAGACAGGTTTATTAGACATACTTCACAGAATCAATGAAAGTCTGCTGAGTTAATACTTCTGTATTTTCACTTTTGTTACTTAACAACACTTTCATTCAGAATGTGACTACAGGAAACCTATCTGTCATTTCATTTATGGCATAATGGCATATAATATCAGGAGAATAAAGATGCGTCTCCGGACAAACTGGACATTTACGTAAAACAATGCTTTTGGAAAACCCTCTTCACTGAGCAGAACTGACATGTTTGTTACATGCCAGAAAATATTTCAGGACAAATATCAGGAAGTTGCAAAGTAGCAGAAACAAGGAGAGTTGCAGAAACAAAAGGCAATAAAATTGTTTCCCAGTGAACATGCAGAAACAACAGAAAAGAAACTCTGCTCTAAATGAAAATCTGAAAAGGGAAGCCTGTATTCGCCACGGCTTTTACATGTCAACGGAAAAACCTTTAATAGCATAATTCAACTTTAATATTCGTCCTCCTACATCATAAGAGCAGAAGATTAGCAACTCAATCTCAATGCAGACCGGCATGCATCATTATTTTAGATTTTGGAACAATGACAACAGGATGTATCCAATTTCACTGTTTGCAAAGCTTTCGGTAACACCATCAAACGATTCCAAGAACTCCTGGGTCACTGCATTGAGCATGTTTTTAATAATAATAAATCCGAAAACAGTTATCAAGAGTGAGTTATTAAAAATCATTACAAACTTGATGTAATGAAATCGTCACATTTAAATTATTCAAATGAACCTATATGGATTGCAAACCTAAAGAATAGGATATTTATTTAGATGACCGATCTGCTCAAGTATTCTGTTACTTCCTATAAATAGGTTAATAATTCATCTTCAATGTGCTCAGCGCCAAAATAAACTCTTCTGGCAGCTGCAGTGCATATTTTGTGGTTGGCCGACAAAATCTGCGTTCCCTTTGTGTGGATCATGCAACAAGTCAAAGCAAAACTTCACTAATTTGTAAAACATTGTGTTTTTTTGTTTGTTTACACGTTTACTTTGTTCTAAAATGAACGTCATTAATGTAATTAGTTATATGCTCGTGTTAAATGATCAAAGTGTTGGGAAAAACACTAAGGTTCATCACAGCAGGATAAACTAAACAGTGTTTGGATTCCTCTGCAGCTGATGCATGAATGTATGCATTTCAAGTCAACATCTGATCCTGTTTGGATTTGCCCTAAAGATTGTAAAGCTGGAGATCCATAAGATAGCTAACAGGGAAATATGAGCTCAGAACTCGAAACCTTATATAAACCAAATGCACACTTTCCCCCATATTTAACAAATGCGATGAAATCCCAACAGAAATGTAGTTCTGATGTTGCCTGATGCTTGATTTTTCATCACTTGCCCAGTCATCATCCTTTAAAAAAAAACAACGCTCTTCAAAAGATATTCGGACATCAAATATAATCAGAGAATGCCGTTCAAAACATCCTCATCATTAACACATCCTACCAACACATCCTCATTATTTACTGCCTACTGGTGTTTTTCAGCACGCATCCTGTTTTCTCTGTACAAGTTAAATGGGAGATCAGGAAGCTGGCAGGTTGTGTCTTAATGCTTTACTTTAGAGGGTCTGAACGAGAGGAGGGGGAGAGAGATGGCACAAGGCCAACCCATCAGCAGCAGACGCCTGGACCATTTCTCCAAAAGCACATTCCCTAAATTCCTCCCATTATTTGGGTAACTGCACGGGAGGTCGATGAACGTGGACGAGGTCCAGAAGACGATAATTTGGAGTAACGATCAAGTTGTGTTATGGTGCTGACAACAGACAAGAGGTGGACAAGGGGTTTGGATATGAGACTAGAAGTTTCATGATGAGATGAGTTTTTAGCTAAACTTATAAAATTGATAGATAAATATAATAAAACGTTGCTGTGTATTTCACATCAGCAGGAGTGATTTGTCCTTTTGTCCTCAGAGCTGTTTTGTCGGGTCAGTTGTCACATACCATTGTATCATTGTATCAGTCATCTGACAGCCAGGAAAAATGGAAAACTGTCTTCTGAAAAGCACAGAAATGAAAAGAAGTGAGCACAGTAAAAGCATTGGGAATAATAATAATAATAATAATAATAATAAATTATATATATATATTTTATTATATCTTTCCATTAAATCCACTTCATAAACGTTTCTTTTTTTAGGACATTTTTTTTTTATTCATCTCCCTTCCTTTTTTCTTTTCCTTTCCTTTCTAACTCTTTCACTATACATTTCCACTTTGATTTGTTATCCACTTGTATCCAGTTCAAAATTGGCTCTAGCTGGGATGCAAAATAATTCTCCAAATTAGAAAACGCCAGACCACCCATATCTTTACTTTGTTTTAAGACCTTAAGTTTTACTTTCCCTTCATTCAAAACAAATGTTCTAAAAATGCTATGCCACAGTTTAAAACTACCACTATGCATATAAACTGGACGATTTTAAAAACAGAAATAAGAAACTGGGAGTATGTAGCCTAATTGTGCTTATTTTCAAAATGTTATTCATTTATAATGAGTTCATTATAATTAATTAGCCTATAATTAATGATTAATTATAGCCAATTTATCAGTAGGCTACCTTTGATACCAATACCTCTATTAAATGGGCCTTTTTAGTATAAAATTTTTAAAAATAACTTTTTTATTTTTTAATACTTAATAGACCCACTCTGTAAAGTGTTAGACTCTTCTTGTGATTTATTATTATTTTAATTTATTGTTTTTAATTTAGTGTCTTTTACACACTCATTACATAATTTTTTTGATGATTTATTATCATTAATATTATTTATTGACAATTATTTATAACCAATAAATGAGCCTGCAACATATTAAACTGAAACCATTCTTTTAACTGAAAAGCAAAAACAGAAGCTATTTTACAAAAATCAGCAAACTGCAACAAAAGTGGGAACAAAACTCATCTCCAATCACTTGTGAGCAGTATAGGATTGGAGAGATGGAAAAGGAGAAAAACACAAGAGCTTCAAAGGGGAGCTGTAACATAGCCACATATTTATAGCCTAAAATATATTGGGGTCATTCTATGGAAATGTCCATTTTTCTGTCCCTAGCCTTAGAAATATTACACTTGAAAACACTTGTTGAAACAATGTGTTATTTGAACAATTACACCTTCTTGAGCCATCAATGTGGCAATATTTGTTTTTAATTAATTATAAAGAATTCCAAGCACAACAAAACTGCTCGTCCCCACAGCCATGTACAGTGGGAAAGTGCTTTATTTTGAGGTCAAAAACAGGTTTTTCTACCATTTAAAATAATGTATACATAACTAGCAAATAAATGACGTAAAAAACAAAACAAAATGCAAAATAAATATTATAGAAAACTATATTAAAAATATTATATTAAATTATAATATATTATATTAAAAAAAGAAAATATTATATTATATAATATTATTTAAAAAATGTTATAAAAAGATACAAAGTCATTAAGCTGTCATTTATGTGTATTTATGAAGTCAAAAGGTAATCTAATAATGTGGTCTAAGTTTAAATGTTAAAAAAAGAAATACATTTTAAGACATCTTGCCATACTAGGCTATTCGAACCAAATGTATTTACTCTTAGTATTAGGATATGATAACTTGTTTTTTATTACAGCCTGTGATAATTAATACATTACAAAAACATTGTAAAAATTAGGCTAAAAGAAAGTCATCCCACTCCTCTACGTCTACTTCTATCATCGCTTGGATTACAGCGCCTTCTTTTTTAATGTCATTTTTCTCCAATGAGGGGGAGGAACATTTGGCAAATTACGCTACTGCCAGGGCCGTCCTTTTGGACAGTGCAACTGGTGCGGTCGCACCGGGCCCCGCGCTGTGAGGGGGCCCCGCGGTGTACAGGGGGAATTTTTTCACGCAACTTTACAAAAAAAGAAGCCCAAAGTCGCGCGGACTTGGCTTACTTGGTAGGCGTGGTGTATGCCGGAAAGTAGCGATTGATGACAAAGCATTAAATGTCAGTTTTAATGAACAATAATAGCCATTATAAAAGTATAAGTACAAAGTAAAAGAGGCTTATCTAAGAGGAAATAAAGACAAAAGTAAACAATTCAGTCAAACGTATGCTACAGGTCAGCGCTGTACTACGGTAAAGTTCAAAATAAATATATAAAGTTAAACATAACTTTGTGCTCAGCCAAAACGATATGACCAGGAACAAATAATAGATTCACGAGACCACAAATGCCTGTTAAATATAGCCTACCCAAAACAAATTTTTATTCGTTTAATAAAAACGAATTTCTCATGTATAATCACCACAGAGACATCAGAGCCAGCGGCAAATGTCGGAAGGACTAGCTGAGCGTAAGGCTGCTCTATGCGGATACATGAGCACTGAGCGCCCGGTGATTGCCTGGAGCTCCGAAATCAGCATAGAAAATTTTCAAATAGGCGCTATCTTTATAAATAAACTGCAGATTTGAGTTTTAAACAAATACATTCTTTTCATGACACAATAACAGTATATTTAGAAAATGACGCGGGTTTTTGGGCAATTACGTTTCACAAGTCCACAAGAACGTATATTGAGAAACGGCTATTGTCTGTGTGAAAACATAAAAGTAAAATGTGAAGGAGTGAAGGAGAAGCTTTATTATCCCTTTGTATCAAGCAAAAGTGACGATTCTAGTCAACCAATCAGCGTTCTGCAGTGAGTTTAGCTCCACCCTTTTGGTATCCTTTGCTGTGCTAGGTACCCCAACGGAAGGGACCCAAAAAAGTGGTATGGTACGGTTCACTATTTTGGTCCCATTTACAACTTCTGACAATGGAAACGGAAATAATTGCGGACCGAACCTTACCGCTCAGTGGAAACGAGCCAATAATAGCACCGATGAAAATAGCATGAGGAAACAACACTAGCATGGCCTCACAGAAAGCGGGAAAAAAGGACGCTGCAATAATTGCGTCAGTTATTTTAACACGTTAAACAGCACATATTTTTTCATCGCAGAAATGTACGCGTTATTTTATAAGTCATAACAATAAATTAGTTACACGTTACATTTTAACTTTAAATTTCCCAACGTTCTACAACAGGAAGCGTGTTTTTGTTTGGAATTTCTCTTTATACTTTATTGCACTTGATAAGAAAATTAAGTTATTTTATGAAATGACAGGTAACATCCAGGTTCCACCACATTCTACTGAGAAGGAAGTGTCTGTTAGTTTATTATGGTTTTCTGGGGCACCACCAGATGAACCAGAATAACCTCAGCATTTCGCCTATTCCAGTGTCCTCTTCCTGTTTGTAGTTTCAAGGACTTCCTGGTTACAACCTTAAATTTAGTTCTCTGTCAAACACTATGGTTTTTGCCCTAAAGTAATTTTCTTTCTTTCTTTCTTTCTTTCTTTCTTTCTTTCTTTCTTTCTTTATCTTTTTATACATATTTCTTTTCCTCTCTTCTGCTGTGTTCAAGGTCTTTGACCTGAAGGATAAATCGTGTTCTCTGACTCCTGACGACAGTTGGCAGATTAGCGCCCCAGCAAGAGGTCAGAGGTCACAGAGCTCACAGTCAGCTCCCGGTCTAACAAATCAGAGAACAGGTCCAGCAGCAGCTGTCCTGTTTTCTAGAGAATGTTTTAAGGATTGTCAAGGGGCCACATTGAATCAGGCCCACCAGCAGTGGTGACGGTGACCTTTATCTGTTATCAATCTAAGGAACGTTCATTTATAAAGTCATTCTCGTGTGGTCTATTAAAAGAGATTCATAAAAGAAGCTTTTATGGCTATGGTACACATTTTAAAACAGATCATCTGTTGATCATTACGTTTAATTGAAACAGTTGCAAAAGAAGTATTTATATGTTTGCACTGAGGAGGTTGCAACTTATCAGCACTTTGTTCTTTCTCTACGGGCTCAAAATACAAGCCTTTCCTGTTGGGTGAAGTATCAGCTGCCACGAGAGCGTGTGCACTTTCACCTGAAAGCTACTTATGCAAAGGCCATTGCCTTATCATGCAGTTGTTTATGTGTATGTATTACTAATGTGGCATTTTTAATAGTCTGAAGATTCTTTTATGATGTAAAATGCTACAACAGCAAGAATAATTATTGATTTTTGATATTATTTATTGAACTCAATAATCAATAAAAATCTAACTAAAAAGCTACAATTCAAAAGTTTGGACCTGGCAAGATTTTGTTTTCATGTTCATGTTTCGTAGTTTTGATCAAAAATACAGTAAAAACAGTCATTGTTAAATTTGTTTCCAGTTTTAAATAACTGTTTTCTATTTGAATATATTTTTAAGTTTTATTTGTTTTCCTTTTATTCAAAGCTGAATTTTCAGCAACCATTACTCCAGTCTTCAGTGTCAAATGATACTTCAGAAATCATTCTAATATGTTGATTTGATGCTTAAGAAAAAATTTTAATGTTGAAAACAGTGCTGCTTGATATTTTTGTGGAAACCCTATATAAAAATATAGGCCAGAATATGGCCAAAAAAAAATCGGCACCCTTGGTAAATATGATCAAAGAAGGCTGTGAAAATTAATCTGCATTGTTAATCCTTTTGATCTTTTATTTAAACAATTCACAAAAATCTAACCTTTCATTGGATAAGAATTTTAAATGGAGGGAAATATCATTATAAAATAAATGTTTTTCTCAAATACACGTTTATTGGCACCCCTAGAAATTCCTATGAGTAAAATATCTCTGAAGTATATTCCTATTCATATTCACAATTTTGAGCACTCCAGGGTGATTATGAACTTGGAATTATCCAGCCATGGCTTCCTGTTTCTCAGAATTATAAACAGGAGGGAAAACAAAGCCCAAATTCCCTTAATCCTCCATCACAATGAGAAAAACCAAAGAATATATTTCTGATGTGCAGAAAAAGATAATTGAGCCTCACAAATTAGTGAAGTGGCTTTAAGAAAAGAGCTAAAGCAGTGAAAATTACCATTTCCACCATCAGGGCAATAATTAAGAATTTCCAATCAACATAAAATGTTACGAAACTGCCTGAAGAGGACGTGTTTCTATATCGTCCTAATGCACGGTGAGAAGGAGAGTTTGAGTGGCTAAAGACTCTCCAAGGACCACAGCTGGAGAATTGCAGAAAATAGTTCAGTTTCGGGGTCAGAAAACCTTAAAAAAAAAATTGTCAAACAGCACCTGTAGTACATCACCACATGTTGTTTGGGAGGGTTTCAAGAAAAATTCTCCTCGCTCATCCAAAAACAAAATCCAGCATATTTAGTTATCAGACACGACTGGAACTTCAAATGGGCCTGGCTTCTATGGTCAGATGAAACTAAAAAATGAGCTTTTTAGCAGCAAAAACTCAAGATGGGTTTGGTGAACACAGGGATAAAAAGTACCCCATGTGTACAATGAAATATTCTGCTGTATTTTTGATGATGTGGGCCTATATTTCTGCTGGAGGTCCTGTACATCTTGTTTAGACACATGGCATCATGGATTCTATCAAATACCAACAGATAAAAAATCAATAAGTGACTGACTCTTAGAAATCTTATAATGGACCATGTTTGGATCTTCCAACTGTACAATAATCCAAACACAAAAATGGGTCACTGAGCACAAAACCAAGCTTCTGCTATGGCCATTCCAGTCCTCTGACCTGAACCCTATAGAAAATGAGTGGGGTGAACTGAAGAGAAGAAGCACTGTTGGAGCTGTGAATCTGAAGGGTCTGGAGTGATTCTGGATGAAGGAATAATCTCTGATCTCTTGTCAGGTGTTTTCTAACCTCATCAGGCATTATAAGAGAAAATTTAGAGCTGTTAAACTGGCTAATGGAGGTTTCAAAAAGTATTGAATAAAAGGGTCGTTAATTAAGATGTGTATGTGTATTTGAGAATTTTTTTTATTTCATAATGATATTTCCCCCATTTTAAATTCTTATAATTCAATGAAAGGTTAGATTTTTATGAATTTTTTAAATAAAAGATCAAAAGGATTAACAATGCAGATTAATTTTCACAGCCTTCTTTGATCATATTTACCAAAGGTGCCGATATTTTTGGCCATGACTGTATGTATGTATATATATATATATATATATATATATATATATATTAGTGCTGTCAAACTGTCACAGATCGGTCAGGCTCCCACGCCAGCCAATCACAACGCACACCCTCACCAGAGTATTAATGGAACACACCTGTACACAATCAACACCTCATCACCACACACCATATAAGCTCACACCTCCCCACAGCCAAACGTCTGGTCTCGTTCATACGAAGTGGACTCATCCCAAGCCTATCCTACGAATTACCTGATACTACCCTGAATTCCTACTTACCTCCAGTCTCGTCTCCAATGGTGTGTCCTCCTGTCTCCAGTGTCCTGTCTTCCCAAATGATCTCCAGCAGATATACTCGTCTCCTCTCGAGGTATGAGCCTACCTCCATTCCACGAGTTCCTGGCAAGACATATATATTCTCCATCACCGATTCCTCTCAAGTGGTTGTCACCTTTAATATATATATTTCATTCATTACTCTGCTGTTCAATAAACCAACCCGGTTTTCACTTACTCTCTGTGTGAGTTCTATATCTGTAACAGAAGACCGGACCTGTACCGAACTCAGCATGAGTAATCCCGACCCCTTCCAGGAACTCGTGGACAGCCTCCGAGTTCTTGTTCCCTCACCACCGCCAGCATTACCGATCACCTCTGCACCGAACACCTCCACTTCATCAGTACCCTTAATCTCCACTCCCATGGCCAGACCAGCGCCCTTCTCTGGTGTGGCGGAGAAGTGCAACTGGTTCCTACAATGCACGTTAGCCCTAGAGATGCAACCGCATCTATATCCCACCAAGATATCCAAGATCGCCTTCATCATCTCCCTCCTGACAGGTAAATCGCTACAGTGGGCAGAAAAAATCTGGTCTCAAGCCGGCACAGTCACGCAGTCACTCAATGGCTTCATCACCCACTTCCTTGAAGTTTTTGGCCGCTCATCTGCCGATCCCTCCATTAGTGACCAGCTATATCATCTCCAAGGGGAAAAAACCCATCAATGAATCTGCCCTCCAATTCCGAACACTCGCAGCAGCCATTGGGTGGAACGAACGCTCGCTACCAACCCGCTTACCGTCAAGGACTCGAACCCAGGTTACGGTTGCAGCTCGCCGGTTACGATGACTCCTGTGGGTTAGAGAACTTAATTCAACTGTTCATCCGTTCTGTCCAACTGTCTATCCCGTATGCAATCATGCTTCGAAAAGCAAACTTAACTTACCCATTGCACTCCTCAACAGTGCCCACAGGAAACAAACCACCCTCCAGAACCAGTGTGTGAACCTATGCAAACTGACAATGCCCGCTTTTCTTACACCGAGCGGCAGATGCGAATCTCTCAAGGCTTATGTCTCTACTGTGGAAATAGCGGGCATGTAATATCATCATGCCCCATTCGACCTCCTCGACTTATGGTGAGTGCCATTCAACCCATCACACAGAATATGAAACCACTGTCTACTATTGTAACACTTACTGCCTCCACCATGTCTTTTTCAGTCTATGCCCTCCTCGACACGGGGTCTGCCGGCAATTTCATATCCGGGAGCCTCTGCCGCCAGCTCAATCTCCCAACCGTTACCAACCAAACCTTCTACCAAGCCCAGTCGATAACGGGAGGACCCATCAGCCGCAGTTATGTGAAACTTAGTGCGGGTCCCGTCCAGCTGCATGTCGGCCTCTTACGTGAGGAATAACTCCATCTACTGGTTCGATTGAGCTGGTACCAGGTGAGCCAGTGCCCAGAGGAAAGATCTATCCTCTGTCACTACCGGAACAGAAGGCCATGGAGGAGTACATCCAAGAGGCACTTCAGCAAGGCTACATCCGCCCTTCCACGACCCCTGCTGCTTCAAGCTTTTTCTTCGTGGCCAAGAAGGACGGAGGCTTGCGGCCTTGCATAGATTACCGAGCACTCAACAACATTACCATCAAGTTTCGATACCCCCTTCCTCTCGTCCCAACTGCCCTGGAACATCTCCGCGGAGCCACCATCTTCACCAAGCTGGACCTCCGCAGCGCGTATAACCTCATCCGGATACATGAGGGGGACGAGTGGAAGAAAGGCTTTGTGACACCTACCGGCCATTATGAATATCTGGTAATGCCGTATGGCCTTGTCAACGCCCCCTCCGTTTTCCAGGATTCATGCATGAGGTGCTCCGAGAGTATTTACACCGGTTTGTCTTGGTCTACATCAACGATATCCTCATTTACTCTCGGAGCTTGGCCGAACATTGCCACCACGTTGCGGAGGTCCTCCAACGCCTACGTGAATTCCATCTGTTCCTCAAAGCCGAGAAGTGTTCATTCCATCAACCCACAGTCCAATCCTTAGGATACAATAACGATAGTGGTGGCATCCGCATGGACGAGGGGAAGGTGGAAGCAATAAGATCCTGGCCAGTACCTTCCAACATAAAATAACTTCAAAGATTCCTCGGCTTCTCCAACTTCTACCGACGATTTATCCATAGCAACAGAAGCATTCGAAAGGTTGAAAGACACCTTTACCCATGCTCCAATCCTCGTCCATCCAGATCCCAGGAAACCATTCATTGTGGAAGTTGATGCTTCAACCACGGGGGTTGGGGCTGTCCTATCCCAGCACCAGGGGACTCCAGGCAAACTCCACCCATGTGCCTTCTTTTCCCGGAAACTCAGCCCGGCAGAGAGAAACTATGATATCGGCAATAGGGAACTCCTGGCCATCAAGCTAGCCCTTGAGGAGTGGAGGCATTGGTTGGAGGGTTCACAGCATCCATTCACCATCTTAACTGACCACAAGAACTTCACCATCTCTTATCGTCCAGGATCCAAAAACATCAAAGCCCAGAAGAAACTGATGAAGAACCAGAACCCCTCATCCCCAAAAAACTCATTGTTTGTCCCATTCAATGGAATCCCGATCCTAATACCTCCTCCAATGCTTCCATGACCACTCTGCCGGGCTGTCCACCAGGACTCCAGTATGTCTCCCGAACACAGCGCACTCCCCTAATCCACTCTGTACACACCTCACTGGGCACTGACCACCCCGGGGCCAACAGCACCCTCTCGCTGCTGAAGAACCACTACTGGTGGCCCAACATGGCCAGGGATGTGAGAAGGTTCATCCAAGGCTGTACGGAGTGCGCCATCTCCAAGAGTCCTCGTCACTTACCAGCAGGCAAATTCCTCCCGTTACCCAATCGGCCATGGTCACACCTGGGAGTGTATTTCATCACTGACCTGCCAGAGTCGGACGGCAATACTTGCATACTGGTAATAGTGGACCAATTCTCAAAGTCTTGTCGACTCCTTTCCCTAAGAGGCCTGACCACGGCCATGGAAACAGCTGAATTATTATTCAACTTCGTCTTCAGATATTTCGGCATTCCAGAAGATATTGTGTCAGATCGAGGCCCACAATTTGTTTCCCCGAGTCTGGAAGGGATTCTTCAAACTCCTGGGTGTGACTGTGAGCCTATTGTCCGGATACCATCCCCAGACCAACGGACAAACAGAGAGGAAAATCCAGGAGATCTGTCGCTTCCTACGAACCTTCTGCCATGGCCACCAGGACTCTTGGAACCAGTTCATTGGCTGGGCCGAGTACGCCCAGAATTCCCTACGCCAACCATCTACTGGACTCACTCCCTTCCAGTGCGTACTCGGCTACCAGCCACCCCTGTTCCCCTGGTCTGGGGAACCATCAGAAATACCATCAGTGGATTACTGGTTCCAAGAGAGCGAGAGGGTCTGGGACAATGCTCACCATCATCTGCAGCGGGCAGTGCGCAGGCGCAAGATGACAGCAGACCTTCGCAGATCTGAAGCTCCACACTACCAACCGGGACAGAAGGCCTGGCTGTCAACGAGGGACATCAGATTGAGCCTGCCCTGTAAAAAATTAAGTCCCAAGTCCCAAATTAAGTTAATTTTCACAGCCTTCTTTGATCATATTTACCAAGGGTGCCGACATTTTTGGCCATGCCCATGACTGTATGTGTGTGTGTGTGTATATATATATATATATATATATATATTAGTGCTGTCAGGCTCCCACGCCAGCCAATCACAACGCACACCCTCACCAGAGTGTTAATGGAACACACCTGTACACAATCAGCACCTCATCACCACGCACCATATAAGCTCACACCTCACCACAGCCAAACGTCAGGTCTCGTTCATACGAAGTGGACTCATCCCAAGCCTATCCTACGAATTACCTGATACTACCCTGAATTCCTACTTACCTCCAGTCTCGTCTCCAACGGTGTGTCCTCCTGTCTCCAGTGTCCTGTCTTCCCAAATGATCTCCAGCAGATATACTCGTCTCCTCTCGAGGTATGAGCCTACCTCCATTCCACGAGTTCCTGGCAAGACATATATATTCTCCATCACCGATTCCTCTCAAGTGGTTGTCACCTTTAATATATATATTTCATTCATTACTCTGCTGTTCAATAAACCAACCCGGTTTTCACTTACTCTCTGTGTGAGTTCTACATCTGTAACACAAACGATTAATCGTGATTAATCGCATCCAAAATAAAAAGTTTTTGTTCACATAGTATATGTGTGTGTACTGTTTATTTATTATGTATATAAATACACAACCATGCATGTATATATTTAAGAAAAATGTTACATTTATATATTAAATATATATTAGATTATATAAATATATACTTGTAAATATTTTCAAAATATATATTGTGTGTGTATGTATATATACTTATGCCATGGTCTGTCTGAATACTCGATTCTGATTGGCTGGCAGGTGTTGATTAAATTCGTTGAACCGCACAGGTAGTTCCAGGTCAGTTTAATCACGTTCTATATTAATGCGCTTCCTATAAACATTGGTAACCATAGTAACATACAGTTACAGTTAAATAGTAATACAGACAAAAATAACCGTCATTTTTATCGTTCCGGGCAAAGGATTTGAATGCACTTCGCGGAGGCAACCACCCTCCACTGTGAGTCGGGCGGTTCTTCGCCTCCACGTCGTGCATTCAAATCCTTTAATGCACAGCTAGCCGTTGATTATCCCTTACATAATAAATATACACAGTACACACAGATATATTATGTACATAAAAACGTATATTTTGGATGTGATTAATCGTTTGACAGCACTAATATATTTATATATATATATATATATATCAGCTTTTTACATTGTTAAAAAACCAAATGTCGTTTTGAAATGTCGTTATATATATATATATATATATATATACACATATATATATATATATATATATATATATATATATATATATATATATATATATACACATATATATATATACACATATATATATATATACACATATATATATATATATATATATAACGACATTTCAAAACGACATTTGGTTTTTTAACAATGTAAAAAGCTGATACTTTTGATACACCCTTGGTGAATAAAAGTATTCATTTCATTTTACAAGAAATCTTACTGACCCCTATAGCCTATATAATAAAACATTATATAATAAAAAAAAAAGACTACTTTTTTAGTGGATGCAAGTGTCATTCATTCAAAGGCTATAAATAAATATATTTATACAATCTCATTCACTTTTATCATTTTTTAGTTTACACTACTCTTCCCCCACGCATTATAGCCTTCCCCATAATGAATTTTAATCACTCTTTCCAGGATGTGTTGACCTGGGAAATGTCAGATGAAGCCTTTGATCCTTTAGGAAGAATGAGGTGGTCCACTCCCATCTTCCTCACCTTTGTAACCCACCTCCTTCCACCATCTCCTCCCAGAGACTGTACATGGCCATATAAGCAGCCATGTGTTGACAAAATGCACAAGATTTTTAAGAATGAGAGACTGTTTCTCAAGATCTCTGCAAAGACTATTACTCAGATGTTTCTTGAGAAATATAGCAGTCATTTTGTTGTTTATTTATAGTTTCTGTCAAGAAGTTTATCTGAAAAGGGTTGGCCCCTACTTAAAAATTGCTTGAGAGATGTCATTTAAAACTAGTGAGAAGTTCCAACACACTGCCTAATGGAAATGGGGAAATACTGTAACATCTGAACTGTGCAAGTCCAAATTATTCACTGGCTGAGTTTGTAATCATATTGAAGTGGAGAGAAGCCACATAACAGTGTAAGAGTAAAATAAGTACTAGTTCATTAGAGTCAGATTTCCAATGTAACGTAGGTTTAACAGGAACATTGTGATAAGATCCCTAAGATTGCAACATGCTCATATTCCCGGGAAAATCCTGACACATCTTTGGCAAATATCTAGAGACAAAAGTGTAGAGGAGCTTTAGATCCAGATGCTGGGACAGACTCTTTGATGTCTGGGGAACCTAGCTGGCACACTTTCCTTACACCTCTCCTGAGGTGTGACTAAAAGGAGGAAAGAGAGGGCCACCACTATGGGAAATTACTTTAGACCCTCAGGCCCCCCTCATTCTCACTCAATTTGGGCTTTCATGTTCATGGGAACAGTCTTTTCTGGACAGTCAAGGTGTCTGTATAAGTTAGCTGCCCTTTCACCCAAATATAGTAAAGACGAGACCTCAACCAACCCCCACGGGTGCCTATCTACATCACTGGGATGAAATAAAGTAACTAGGATTTGGCCTTAATTTTGAGTTGAAGTTAAATAGAGATATCTGGTCTGAGCGAATCAGCATCCATAATGAAACGCTTTACTTTAAGCTATATTCACAAGAGTTATTTGTATGGTGACTCAAAGACTCTTGATGATATGAATTATTTCAGTAATAATTTGGGACACGACTGGAATACTAGACTACTGTTTACAAGTTTGGCTTTGTACGATTTGTTAATGTTTTTGAAAGAAGGCTCACCAAGGCTGCATTTATTTAATTAAATATACAGTAAAACACTAATATTGATTTAAATGAAATATTATTACAGTAAATGTTTTCCATTTTAACATATTTTAAAATGTAATTTATTCCAATGATGGCTAAGCTAATTTTTCAGCTGCCATTACTCCAGTCTTCAGTGTCACATGTTCCTTCAGAAATCATTCTAATATGCTAATTTGATCCTGAAGAAACATTTTATTTTATTATTGTCAATGTTGAAAACAGTCGTGCTGCTTAATATGTTCTTGGAAACTGTGACATTTTTTCAGGATTCTTTGATGAATAAGTTCAAAAGAACAGCTTTCGTTTGAAATAGATTTCTAAATGGCTTTACTGTCACTTTTAAACTATTGAATGCGTCCTTGATCCAATTTTTTCTTGTGAACAAACAGTAGTGTATACAGGAATAAATAGAAAATTACATAATAGGACAAAAAGGAAAATGTTATTTTTATTAAGAAAAAGTCTGTCCGAGAGGAAGTAAAACTGAACAGTACGGGGAGAACAGCTATTTCCGAGACTTCCCACGGCTGTCTCTCTAACCCATAAAACCAATCCAGAAACTGTGTCTGCATGTGACAAGCATAACATCTCAAATCTATGAAAACAAGATGGTGTTGCAGGAGTATGGTGTTTATTGTTAGAAAATGGCTTTTCGTCACCCCTTTAATCTCAAAGAAAGACTCAGCTGACGCTTGTTTGCAGTGGAAGTGACCTCTGACCCTAGCATGTGTGTTGTTGAAGATGGCCTTCCTATACTCAGTGAGACTAGAAAAAGACTTTTTTTGGAAAAGTACATGTCTGGAAAACAAGTCTTGTGTAAGTTGATTTACATCTTGGAGGAAATGTAGCCTGAATTGATAAGCAACTTATATCCCTTCCTTTGTTTTAGCAGAATTTAGGCCTTGGCTGACGTTCTGTGCAGCGTTTACTGTGTATTTACTTACAGGCCTATACAAACGCGTCTCACTTTTGTTTGTTTTGTTGAGATTATTAAGCATGTTCACTGGGTGAAGTTCACATACCCATCGTGTTGTTACTGTTAACATAAACTAAAGCTATTAAATTATTTATTAAATGAAAAAAGCTGAAATAAAACAAAAAAAATTGTTAATGCTTTATTTTCTGGTGCCCTTGCTACACGTTTCATGTAGTCTGATTACTATTATAATAACAATAAATGATGCATAATTATATGCAGGTAACCCTAAGCATCTAGTAAG
Source organism: Acrossocheilus fasciatus (assembly GCA_036784905.1). Lineage (NCBI taxonomy): Eukaryota > Metazoa > Chordata > Actinopteri > Cypriniformes > Cyprinidae > Acrossocheilus > Acrossocheilus fasciatus. The sequence continues at coordinate 13,586,717 of CM071952.1, forward strand.
TGCATGTAGTTAATTAAAATTAATATTACTCAGTACCTAAATGTATAATTACACTGTAACAAGAACACCTTAAAGTAAAGTGTAACCAAAATGATCACTTAAAAAACTTAAATGAAAACTGAAATAAGTACTAAAACTATAACTGAAATGAAAACAAAGCTAATTAGAAATATTTCAAAATAATAATGGCAATAGCAACAACTTTACTAAAAACTAAACTGAAATTAAAATGAAAACGGAAAATCTAAACATAAAAGCTAATTGAAAATATTCATAAATTCTGTCTGTAATATTATATAAATGTCTGCATGACTTGCTGCCTAGAGGATGAGACATGGCTTAGGCTTTTATACGAAATATGACTAAAACAAATTGACTATTAAAACACCATAATTTAAGTCACATAATTAACATCAGTATTTAACTAAATAGTATTTGGTAAAGTTGTTGTAATAAAATTGTATATATAGCTAAAAGAAATATGTAAATTGTGTATCAGTGAGACCAATCAATCAATCAGTCGACAAAATGATTCCAGAAAATAAAAAGAATGAATATTTTAAGCGAGCTGACTGAGTTATACCTCTGTCCGCTAACTAAATTAGCTACTTTGATACTCATACAGAAAGTAGCCTGTTACTGGAAACGCAACTTTTCTGTCAAGCTACTTTTGGTTATCAAATCGCTAACACTGCACCTCTGTGAGATAAGCGTGTCTGATTGACAAATAAGTTGAACACGCTTCCCCTGAACTTTCGCTTTGGAACCCCACGTATCGCATTGGTCAGTGGGTTGGTCAGACTGGAATACCCAGTTTCGGGATCCAGCACAGGGGTCAGTCCAAGCTGTCCTTCAACGTGTTTCCCCCACGGGAAAAGCTTCCTGCTCCACTCGGTAGATGCTTATCATAGCTCTCTCTCTCTGAGTGAGACTGAAACCCACTTCCTTCCTCTACCTCCTTTCCCACACTGGACTCCATTGTGCAGTTGATGGAGCTGTCGGAGTTTTAAGAACTTACTGTGTAACAATGAGTTCCACTTAGTCTTGTTCAGCAGTTTTGGAGATACAAGATATTGCTGATCTCACAGTCAGAAAGTATTCAGGGAAAAGTGATATTCAGCTATCGACGGTGACTTCCAACTTGATGTATTTTCTTGTTTGGTTCTCGGTGATCAGTTAACCTAAATGATCCAACTGAAACGTTTTCCCAAAACTATTCTGTGCATTCATGCTTGGCTGCAGTCCTGTCCTCATTTTTCAAGACTGCAAGAGAGAGATGTGCTTGGTTGAGAATGTATGATGTTTTTCTATTGCTTTAAGTTCACCAAACCATCTGATTCGCTGATTACACCTGTGTCCAAAAGTCTGAGATCAATAGTGAAAAATGTCTCTGTTGCATTATTCAAATTTGATACACATGGTCTCAACAAAAGAATTCGATTGAAAAGCTTAAAATAATATGAAATATTCAATTTTTTAAGTTTACATAGCCCTTTACACTGTGAGAATAATCTTAAATAAGCAGCGTTTTAAACTGTATTTGTATTTATTTTTGTTTGTTTGTTTAATGGCCCTCATGAATAAAGCTAAATTATATGAAATATACAATTTTCTTTTATACTATACAGACCCCTTTACACTGTGAGACAAATATTGTGTGATTTAAAAAAAAAAGAAAGTTGAATCCTAATTAAAAAGTGGCTTTTTAAAATGTATTTGTATTTATTTTTGTTTGTTTGTTTAATGGCCCTTTAATACTATCATTAGAATAAAGCAAAATTATATGAAATATACAGTTTTTAAGCAGACCCCTTTACACTATGAGAAAAATATTAAGTGTGAAAATAAATAAAATAAGTGACTTTTTCAACTATATTTGTTTGTTTGTTTGTTTAATGGGCCTTTAATACTATCATTATAATAAAGCAAATTAATATAAAATTTACATTTTTAAAGTAGCTAAATTGATTTGATGATTTTTTTTTTCTGTTGAAAACTAAAAGGCCTTACAATAGAATAATCTCATGTCTTCAAAATTCAAATTCTTTAAATGTGTTGAAAATCAATAAATTCTTAATGTTATCATTATGTAGAGAAAATGGAATGAATGCAAGGATTTCTTCAGTCGTCCTCCCCGTCTCTTTGGGAGAACAGGGGTTTGGTGAAGCTCCACTGACTGATGTCTGAGGTAGAGAGGAGGAGGACAGGTGTTCGCCCAGGTCTGCTAGAGTCATCTGTGTTAATGTCCCTGGTCACGCCAGTTCCCTGTACTCTCTTTCCCACGCTGCCCGAGGTCAGAGGGGAGCAGCCTGCCGGATACAGGCCTCCCCCAAGAACCCATCCACCACACAGATCACCCCTAAAACTCTCCAGCCAAAGCCATTGCAACTTTTATGTCCGGCAGATGACTCCTGCAAACCATTTCTCTCTGATACACTTAGTCCGGAAACCTACCAGAACTTCTACTTCTTTAGGGTCATTCAACTGTGTTACAAGATCCATAATATGCCAGTAAAGCTGTTGAGAATGACCATTAGAGAGCTCTCAGACCCTCTCATATGCAAACACACACTTGATATCAGTCCTGATATCATTGCAAAACAGATTCGATTTGAGTCTACAAAAGCATGCATAAATGAGGCAGTATCATATTGTTGGACAAACTGAAAGAAAAAGCATGAGAGCTCATAATTCTTCAGGGAGAATTTAAGGAGACAGTCTCAATCTCATCGCTGGCAATCACTGATTTACGAACCCCTCCAACCCCAATGAAAGATCCTCTCTTGGGATGGGGTCTGGAGGGCAGGCGCGTGGGGGGATAATGTTCCCGGTCTGTATCCCACTGTTCTTGTTTTTATTTATGTGTGGGAGTTTATATTGCTGCTGCTTTTTCTCGGGCTTGCAAAGCAGACAAGAAGCCTCCATCTGTTTTTTGCTGGAAACCGGAACAACATTAGCAACAAAAGACAAAATTAGCGTGAACAACCATTTAATAGGATAGTTCATGCAAAAATGAAAGTTCTGTCATCATTTATTCACCCTCATGACTATATATTTTGAAAAATGTCTCAGGGGTGTTTCTTTGTGTATAATATAAGTCACTGGGTCCCCGTGTTGTTTTGGTTGATATCTGATTCCTCGTACATATCAGAAGTGCACATATGCACCTTCGACTCGCTTTTTTCCCTCTGGGACAATAGCAGGAAATCCAGTGACCGTTCAGTTTGTTTTTTTCCTTAAGTTTGATGTGGGACAAAGCACTTGTTACGCCGTGTTTCTGTTCTGTAAGTGCGCGTCGAGATTGTGGCACTAATTACAGTGAGAAGGAAGGGTCTCTTGTTTTCTTTCGAAATTAGGTTTGTTGACTCTCGCTCTGGCATGTTTTTTTTTTCTCTGTTTTGTTATTGCCCGCTGTCATAGCCCGCCCCTCCTGCATTCCCTTTCCTCCCTCCACATCCCATCCGAAAAATCCACTCTGTCAGTAGGACCTATATTTGTGTTGGGCACTTCCTATTTGTTCTGACCTTTGGCTTTGAGAGCCCCGGCAGCTGAACCGTGGAGGGTGGTGTCAAACCCTGACCTCACCATGTCTCAGCACAGACATCACTGCTTTTAACTTGGTGAAATCTCCTGTTGATGGGTTTTTAGTCGTATCAGTTACTTCACTAAATATCTACTGTTCAAATATTTGGGGTCACAAAGATTTGTTTAAATGTTTTTGAAGGGAGACTAGTGCAGCAAGACTGCATTTATTTGATCAAAAATATAGTAAAAACAGTAATATTGTGAATATAAATAACTGTTTTCTGTTTTAATATAGTTTATTAGCATATTTTCATTCTTTGATGAATAGAAAGTATAAAAGAACAGCATTTATTTGAAATAGAAATCTTTTGTAGCATTATAAATGTCTTTACTGTCTCTTTTAATCAGTTTAAAGCATTGTTGATGAATTAAAGTATGTATTAAATCAAAGGCTTTATTTATCTATAAAAAAGGATGAAAAAAGAATTAATATCTTCTGTGACAAAAACTTTGTATTATTTTCTGAATTAAAAGTTGATTTTTAAATTCGATTCGATTTGAAGTTGTTTTAAAAAGAAAGCCTTATTAATTTCCTATTAATATTATTTCTTCGATGAGTCTCTTAAAATACTGTATAATTTGACATTTTCACGACAAGGAAAAGTCTGTTCAGTCTGTAAAATGTCATGTGGTGCGTCTCCCCCCCAAAAATTGGTTTAAACTTAACTTTATAACTTGAAAAATATATTTAAAGCTTGTCAGGGTATAAGGAAAACATTACATTTTATGCTATATGTGTATACTTTTTACTTGATGGTTAGACTACATGACATTTTAGCGTAACTGAATTAAAGGATGAGTTCACTTGGAGAATAAAATTTTTCTGATAATTTACTCACCTCCATGTGATCCAAGATGGTGGACCCCATGGGGGTGAGTAAATTATCAGAACATTTTTACTCTGGAAGTGAAATTATCCTCTAAGGCGTTTCTTGAAAATGGTATATGTGACCCTGGACCACAAAACCAGTCTTAAGTCGCTGGGGTATATTAATTTGTAGCGATAGCCAAAAATACATTGTATGGGTCAAAATTATTGATTTTTTAAAAAAAAAAATCATTAGGACATTATTTTGTAAATTTCCAACTGTATATATATCAAAACTTAATTTTTGATAAGTAATATGCAATGCTAAGAACTTCATTTGGACAACTTTAAAGGCATTTTTCTCAATATTATGCACCCTCAGATTCCACATTTTCAAATAGTTGTATCTCATCCAAATATTGTCCGATCCTAACAAACCATACATCAATGGAAAGCTTATTAATTAGCTTTCAGATGATGTATAAATCTCAATTTCGAAAAATTTACCCTTATGACTGGTTTTGTGGTCCAGGGTCACATATACCTTTTTGAAAACCATATGAAACCACCATGAAGTGCTTTTGGCTGTTTGCATGAGTGAACGTGTGCGTTTCAGGGTGTGTGGTCAGGAAGATGCACCATTTCCTCCTCTCGCTAAAGGAAAGAATAGGGGCCTAGGAGTGATGAGTGTGCCAGAATAAGGTCCACTTCCCTTCCCATGTCAAGACCTATAAATACTCCGAAAACAGGAAGTTAGGAGGGGAGGAATTGTGGGCAAACTTTAATCCTAGATAGACAACCCCCCCCCCCCCCCCCCCATGCACCCATTACCCTAACCGCTCACTACAACAACACTCTTACCACATACACTCTTACCAACACATTCCAATGCACTGTGCATAAAGAATTTCCTTGAAGTTCTCAATCATGCATATCTTTTTGTATCAGAAGACCCAAGGGTTTATAGTAAAATGAAAGTTAGATCAGGGTGTAGCTGATATTTATCAGTGGAGGAGCAGGTGGAGTGTCATTCTTACCACGACTTGTTTGAGTTTGGTATTTGGTCAAAGAGCTGTACTGCAAAGTTTTATTGTCCTCTTTTATTTTACCCATAACAACTTCCCTCATGTGGTAAAAAAATAAAATAAAAATGTGGTACTGACACGGCTTACATATGAAATAAATGAATGTCTTTATTCAGAAAGGGTGTATTAAATTGATGAAAATTGACAGTAAAGACTTTTAATAAGGGTTTCAGTGTCAAATAAGTGCTATGACCATCAGATCACCATGTGCACACTCTTAAAAATAAAGGTTCCAAAAGGTGATGGTTCTTCCAAAAGTGGTTCTTCAATGACAGTGACTATAAAGAACATTTTCTGCATTTGCAAGGTTCCATGGATGTTCAAGTTTCTTCATAGAACCATTGATGCCAATAAAGAACCTTTATTTGCATCAAGATTTGCAACTTTCTTTTCAGAGCATGTGCGTGAATTGAGCATTTCCTCTCTCCGGTTCACAGGACAGACGCCAGACGGGGTTCTCAGGGTCATGAAAAGAAGGAAGAAGGGTGAAATCAGCAGTGATGTAGTGATGACAGGTGTGTCTTTAATCTTTGTGGGATTCTCCCTTTTACCGTTCAGTTCTTTTTCTGCCTTCATTTGTTGCTTCCGTCCTCCTTTCCTATTTATGTTTTACAGTAATTACAGTAGATAATTAGATCACTTCACTGGAGGCTATGACTGGAAGCTGGTGTTCTATCAGTATAACGAGTCTCTAAATAAGGAAGTGTTCACAGTTGTAGATATTATGAGTAGGCATTATGACATCATGTTCTTGTTACTGTTTAAAGTTGGAACTGGAACTTGGAAATGTTTGAATACAGTGTTTGAGACAGTGACGGTAGATGTTTGCCCTGCAGGGATGACTGTCGTATCCAGATCGCAGGTTACAGATGCCAAGCACGTATTTCATGTATGTGTTTTACTGTCTCTCACTTAGTACGTTCACAAGAAACAACCCTGACATCCCCCATTCTATAGTCAAGGAAATAAGAAAAAGGAAGGATGATGGAAATCCCGTTATTGATCAACAGCAGCTTAGTTTTCTAAGAAGAGCAGTTAGTAGGATTTTTAGTGCTGACAAAACCTCTATCAAACCAAAAAAGAAAATTCTGATATTTAGTCACCCACCAAACTGTGACGCTTCAAAAACTTTATAAAAACATTTCAATTGTAATCAATATAAACTGAGCCATTGAAATCTAAAGTAATCACGAAAAGACACGATTCTTTGTGAACAGATTTCATTTAGGCTTTTATTCACATTTAAACATTGATCAACGCACAAATATAGAGCATTCAAAATATAGTAAATGGCCCTCCCTCATGTCGTTCCAATCCCTTCGTTCATCTTCAGAACACAATTTAAGATATTTTTGATGAAATCCGAGAGCTTTCTGACCCTCCATAGACAGCAAGGTAATTACCACGTTAAGGCCCAGAAAGATGGTAAGGACTTCGTTAAAATAGTCCATGTGACATGAGCTTCAAGAATACTTTTGTGCACAAAGAAAACAAAAATAATGACTTTATTCAACAATTTCTTCTCTTCCAGGTCAGTCCGCTTGCCATTCATGAGAGTACCGACATAAGGGTGAGTAATTAATATCAGAATTTTCATTTAACATTTCATTAACCCTCATGTGGATGCTAATATAGTTATGGTTATACTTATCGTGAACTGGCCTTTATACTACAAAATTACTTTCTCTATCAAACATGCCTTGTTAGTGCAAAACCTGTTGTTAGCAAATACATCCTCTCTTGGCCTGCCGTATAGCCAGTTCAGATTTGCTGCTGCTCTCCAAAAAGCTCATTAGAACGTAACAGTGTTAAGTGAACAAAGTTGGACATTGACTTCTGGGATATCATGGCATAAGAATCCCAAAGCAGTTAAACATACAGCCTTATCACCATCACAAATAAAATTAGCTGGGCGTGGGTTCAAGCGCTGACACACATCCTGACCATACAAAGCTTGAAAGAGAAAGCAAAAACGATCCGTTTAAAAGTTAAACATTGACAGTGATATTCGATCTGAAGGTGTTCATCGCTGCCTGAAATCTAATCGGCCTTCTCTTATCGTTCTGTTTCAGTTTGATATAAACCATAAGGGAAAATCACACAGGAACCTCTAAAACGTGCAAGCATATTGTGTTCGTGGTGCGGCTAACGTCACTGTGACCAATTAGCTTAGCTGCAGGTGCTTTCTTAAAAGAGAGGCACAAAAAACTGCAGGAAAAAGATTTTAAGACTCCCGCAACGAAAACAAGACCGACGATCAGAGAGAGAGAATGATGAGTATGAAAGGAGTGGATACTTTCAGATAGAGACTTTATTATCAGTTTAAAAAATCAAGCAGACTTATTGTAAACAAAAGTGCATGCTAACACAAGTCATTTACAGGAAAAGGCTACAAAGCTGTGCTTCTTAAAACTAACCAAATTATATGAAAATACAGGACAGCATTTACACGTTTATCACCATTCGTTAGGGGTCAGAGAGTTTTTTTTTTCAACAAAGAGGCATTAAATTGATCAAAATTCAAAATTAATGTAATTTAAAGAAGACTCCTGTGCTCATCAAGGCTGCATTTATTGGATTAAGTATACAGTAAAAGCAGTAATATTGTGAAACATTTTTTTAAGTTTTATTTATGGCAAATCTTCAGAAATCATTCTAATATACTGATTTGATGCTCAAGAAACTTTTATTATTATCAGTGTTAAAAATAGTTTTTAAAAACAGATTTTTTTCAAGAACGTTCAAAAACTGCGACAAACTGCTTTTACCTGAAATACATTTGTTTTCTTTAACATTATCAGTGTCTGTCACTTTTGAATTCATGTCTTTGCTGAATAAAAAAAAATGCATAAATGCTCATAATCTTTCTCCTGTTTGAAGGTGACAAATAGAAGATCTTCATGGTGGGTCTCAGTACAGAGACATATCCGAGTGTCTGTAGGCTGGTGGTGAGGACAGGTGTCAGGCCAGGCTGGGCCCACATGTCAACGCTCCCCAGGGAGAGCGAGAGCGAGAGCGAGAGCGGCTGAAGTCTCCCTCCCCCTTTTCAAGCCTCGGCTTCTCTCTTTGAATGGAAGAGGAAGAGTGGGGGTGAATGGCAGGTGATCCTGTCTGAGGACCATTAATAACCCTTCACAATTTTCTCTGGCTTCATCTGCACTGTTCTGATCAGAGATACTAAGCATATCTCATAGCCATTCTAGTTATACAACAAAAAACACTTACTTAAAAATGGATTGGTAAAGGGCATACTGGATAGCTTTCCTATGAATTTTACTAGATAATAGTTCACTACAGCTGTCTAGATAATTTCCTTTTCTAATGGTGTTCAAACATTGATTCATATACCTGTGTCACAAGTTCTATAGCTACTTGTTTAAAATTAAAAGCTGAACATATCCATCCTAGTATTATCTCAGCAGTTTCATATGAAAGAAAAGAAGTCGTGATACAAAGTAAATTATTTCAGGATTTATTGTATGAAAAATATATATATTTCTGGCCTTGTGACAAACAACACAATACATATATACATTTATCTTTCATAAATACACATTATTTACAATCCAATTAAATAGTAGGAATATCTCAAGATTTTATACAATATTGCATTGTTAAATTAAGAAAGACCGTATAAAATATAAAAGTATCTATTTGGTTTAATTGGTTTAAAAAAATTAAAGAAACAAATGCCACGTACAAAAAAAAAAAAAAAAAAAAAAAAGGAAAGAAAAAAATTCTACTGTGTTAAGAATCTTGATCTTGCATTTTTTTTTTTTTTTTTTTTGTGAAAAATACCCTAATGCAGAGGTTCACAAAACCAGGAAATCTTGACAATGATGAGGCTATCAGTTTGAACCAACTGGTACTTTTGAGCCTTGGGAATGTCGGAAATAGCTTAGCAGCAGTGAATGTTGACAGGATGAAAGCTGTACACAACAGCATCCATCATAAACTGCTGGTTAAACAATTTGTACCCAAGTCAACCCAAACATTTTCTGTCGAAAAGCATACTCCAGTAGAATTTTTTTTTTCAGTGTTTCTAAGGAGTACCTTTCCCATTGAGCTATAACACATTTAAAAGATGAGGCACTTAATTAAGATTGGGTTTGGTTTGATTGAACATCACTGATAGTCAAATCCACTGTAGGCACTAAGTAAAATCACAGTCATATTTAAACTGTAGATTCCGAAGACAGTTGTTCACATTGTTTACAGTTGAAACAGCTTGTTTCGATATCTTTGATTGCTTTTCATCACAAATCCATTTATAAATAGCATTTCGAACCATGTCCAAAAAAAAAATAAAAATAAAAATACTCCATGGTCACAGTTCCAGATTCTTCAGTTGCACCTCCTCCACCCATAAGGCTGATTGACTGGGCTTCATGTGATTCACAGAGTGAGATGAACTTCAGGATGCCTGTTTGCTTCTTTTTCAAGGCTTCTGTGATTCTTCTCAGCTCTTCCAGAGAGTTCTTGGTCATTATGTACATTTTAAATATGATGAAATATATATAAATTCTTTTTGGGTCATTAAAAAAAAAGAAGGAAAAGAAAATAGTGCAAATAATGCAAGTTGTTCCTCAAGTCTTCAAGTCTCTTTGCTTTGTCTTCGCAAAATCATTGTCCATATTAAGAAGTAGTCCTTTTACTCAGCAGCATGAATAAATAAATAATAAATGTAGATATAATATATATACTCTCGTCACGTCTTCCTTTTGTCCTTTAAGACTGTAAACATTTTAGGGTCAGGCCCATTGGTTTTTGAGGTGCTCCAGATTGACGAATACTGTTAAACCTGAGAAAGAACGGAAAGAGAATGCATTAACGCATGTTCTTTCAAAGCATCACACTGAAATCATGATGAATAACAATGAAAGCACTTTTTTTTAAATGTCTGAAGATGCTTACCTCAGTAGCAAATACACATTGTTCTATGTGTTCAGGAATGATGTACACGGGATGATACACTCCCTCTTTTGGATAGTTCAGTGGTGGAACCAGTAATGTAGATTCCGAGTTTTTCCTAAAATGAAGAATTTATGTCAAATTTATGTCAAGCAAATAATAGACCAGAAACAAAGACCAAAAGAAAGCAAGACAAAAACATGAACTTACATGTCTAGTTTGTTGTTTGTAGGTTTTTCGTCAATGCTCATATTGTAGTCCACCATCTTTTGCTTGTAATTTGATTTGTCACTGGAATGAGTGTCCAAAGTGGTGGATCTGAGCGCCACATCTTTATTGGACACCTTAAAAGGACCACCAGGAATAAGCAAGGCATCCTTCTCTCGACCTAAAGTTGAAGTCGGGGTCAAAGAAACACGGTTGTTGACAGACTCCAAGTCGTTACGCACGGTGGTGGAGGTTGGTTTGTGGCCTTGTCGCATCTGTCTCAGGACCACAATGGCGGCGCAGACCACTAGAGTAAGAGTGATGAGGCCTAGAGTGAATGAGACCACCAAGGCCGCTGGAATAGTAGGGCTGGCCACAGGAGGCTTGTCTTTATACTCGCATCGTGTGCCCATGAAGCCTAGTGGACACTGACAGACAGGCCCGGAGAAGTGGGTGTAGCAGGTCCCTCCATTCTCGCAAGGCATGAGGCTGCAGGCGTCAGAGCGGACGGCGCAGATTTTGCCTGAGAAACCAAGCGTGCATGTGCAGGTATAACCGTTGATGCCGTCCACGCAGGTGCCAGCATTCTGGCAAGGGTTGTTTGCACAGTCGTCAATGTTGATTTCGCAACGTGAGCCTGAGAAGCCGGGACGGCATCGGCATGTCAGTCTGTTGCCAAAATCGAGACACTGGCCACCTTTAAAAAGGGAACACAAGGGAACCATGTTAAAGCAATTAGCCTAAAACTGAAGAAACTTCAGGGAGTAAACCAGGGCGAGTAATCATAACACTTGGGAAAGCAAGTCGATTGCTTTATGACAGCTCTATCTCACCAGTCATATCAGTGTAAGAGCCTCACTGGCGTCTGTTCTATCATGCATGAGTAGTACGTCACGCACAGTGGATGCATCTCAAAACAAAAAAAAAACTGAAAGGTTCAGCGTTTTGCTGAAGGCGGATGACGTTGGAATGTTTTGCATTTAGGACTGAAGATAAGGGGAAAATATCCTTACCATTAGCACAGGGGTCGCTGCTGCATCGGTCGATTTTCTTCTCGCAATTGGAGCCCATGTAACCAGCAGGGCAGCGGCAGGAGTATCCACCGGTTCCCTTCTCCACGCAGGTTCCTCCATTGAAGCAGGGTCTGTCAGCGCAGGTCATATCGCTGACCTCGCAGTTCTTCCCGTAGAAGCCCTGAGGGCATGTGCAGGTGTAATCATTCACCAGATCCTGAGAAAGAAAAAGCTAAAGCCATTAGCATTAATGTCCAAGCTCCACCAAGGACAAGACTCGAGTGTAGTGTCACAATCGTGCTTACGTTGCAACTGCCTCCGTTCTTGCACGGGTTGCTGTCGCACTCATTGGTCTCGATCTCGCAGGTTTTGCCACTGAAGCCAGGCTTGCAGATGCAGGTGTAGCTGCCCTGACCGGTGTTGGTACAGGTGGCGTCGTTCATGCAGGGCTTGTGATTGGTGCAGAAGTTCAGATCCTCGTTGCAGAACAGGCCTCCCCAGCCTTCCTTGCAAGTGCACTGAAAGGGCTGGTTGCAGGTGCCATGCAGGCACCCCGGGTATCGTTGGCACTCATCGCAGAGGGGGCCCTGCCACCCGAGGCGGCACTTGCACTCACCGGGGGCCTCACAATAACCGTGCTCCTCGCTACAGCCAGACGAGCAGATGGCTGTTTAAAAAGGAGAGGGAGAGAAAGGGGGACATTAGAATGACTGGGCATCATAAAACAACCCCCCTTCTGGAGGCTCAGGCACATCAAGTATTTGTTAAGTACTAAACTAAGCAGCTGGGACTCGCACAAAAGAAACACATGCCGTCTTTTTCACGGAAGGCAGAGCATAATAAGGTTTCAGCGCGTGTCCTTGTTAAATCATGCTCTTTGCTTCTATTGTTACAGTGAACAAAAGCAACTTAGACGTTTTATGTGGCGGCAAGAAGCCGTTGAACTTGCCCGCGTTATTCACATATGTATTTTCCCTGCAAATGTTCGCTTATCTACGCGCAAATTATTACATAGGCTACAACATTCAGCAACACTTACGTTCAGCGCAATAGTCGCCTGTCCATCCAGGCAGGCAAATCCTGTTGCCAGCGGCGTCACAGTTGAAGTGGCCAAACGCATCGTTCCGTGGGCGGCAGAAATCCGAGCATTCCTCGCCATGGTAGAATTCATCGCACACAACGCGATAAGAAAAGCGCAGTTGACTTTGCTCTCCAAGATGCACGTCCTGGGACCAGTCCTCGCCGATGCCGAGTCTTCTTTTGGTGGCCAAACGGCTGATCATGTTGTTGATGTTCTCTGAAATAAAACAAACAATGTGTTAACATATTGATCCGGAGGTAACAAATAGCCTACATGTTGTGCAAACTATTAAAACTGCGCAGGTGAGGCAAAAGTTGCGCGCATACCTGTTGACTGGTCAGAGGACTCTGCGTTCCAGGCTTCTATTATCAACGACACGATTCCCTGTAAAGCCAGAACACTCTGTTTACAATTACTTACATGCATTAGACATGCGTGCATAAATATGAACTGATAATAAATAGTAGGCTGTGGCTTTTTAAGCTAGCCTACTCACCGGCCACTTGAAGTTGAAAGGCACGCGGATATGCGCACTGCTGGAGATGGAGTCTGCGCTGAGTATTCCTGTCATTCCAGTGCCGTAAGTGCACGGCGGCTCTGGTAATATGATGTCTTGTGAGTGCTTCAGGCAAACACGGAAAAAGATCTGGCAGTCGCTGGACCGTTTACACACACTGCTTGTGCTTGTAAAAGAGTGCACTTTCAACTCAAACACACCGGATGATTCCGCCTATGGAAATATAAAACAGGACTCGTATTAGCCCGCAGTGAAAGCACTTGTCAAAGGAGCGGCTTCCATTCAAATAAGTGTGAAATACTCACCAGATGCGCTGGCAACAAAATTAAAAAACACGTTAATAAAACACGAGCCATTTTGGATCTTCTTGTCTGCTACTGAACAATAGCAGACCGAGAGAGTAGTCCGATATTAATTTTTGTGGTGGAATCCACGATTTACGAAAAAAAAGTAGTTAAAAAAATCGGAATTCAAAGAAAAATGACTTAACTATTTAAAAAAAAAAAAATCTTAATGTCGTCTATGTTGGAGCTTACAAAGCAAAGAGAAACAGAGTTCTAGCTCCAGGGGACTTTGGACCCGTCAGTTAGTTTCATGGAGTGTGGACTACTGTGTGTGTGCTTTTAAATACAGCCAAGAGGAGGCGTGGCTTGTGCACAGATCATAAATATGCTTTGATGGATTTACTTGATGAGTCCCTGAACGCTTAAAGTTCATTTTATAGTCAAAGAGATATTAGAGAACAACATAAAGTGTAGGCATTTGGAAACTTTACAAAAGTTGGTTAATGTTGACAACAACCTGACATTCGTTAAATATTAACACTGTTATCATATTATATAACATTTACTAAGCGAATTCAAAAACCAAATCATAATTTATTGGACATTGCTCCGCGTCTTGTTCCTGAACTTCATTAATTCTGAACTTTTTTCTAAATATATCTGGCTGGGGCCTAATTAAACCTGTGCCTCTTGTCATATATTTAAGGATGTGCGTTTTTTTCTCCTTTTTATTTCAGTTTGTACTAATTATCTTATTCTTTAAAACTACACAGGCTACACTTTGTGTTTTCTACGATGTCACGTGCCACGCAATTTTGGAAAAAAGTTTGTTTTCGTCACCGATCGCGGAAAGGGGGTGTTCTTTGGTGGAGGGGATTGGTACATCCCCTTTAATTCAGTCTTAAAATCTGTAATTGTTCTGACGCGTGTGAGTCGTTAAACCGGCAAGCGCTTTATTGTGCCCTGGAAAGATCCGGAGGGCTCTTTTGTTATCTTGGGTTTGGATTGTGGGTCTTTGGTAAAGAGGCTGAAATGGTGGGGGGTTGCGCAGGGCATTTAAGATCGCTGATAATTGCTTTCTGGAGTAAGAGTGTGTGTACGTGTAATAGGAGGGGGCTCTCGCTACAGCTGTATGATAATCCTTGCACCTGCGCGTGTTTGCGCTCCGCTTTCTTCATATAGCCTGTATATGTAGGCTACACACACACACACACACACACATCACCTTGTCATAAGGACACGAAAATATTCATAGTATAGGACGTTTTCTGATTTACTGATTTGTTTATTATTATTAAAATAATCAATTTCTTCTATAACTTTAAGGTTTATCAGTCAAACGCGCTGAATTAGAGCACGCAGCAGCAGTTGTTGAAGTATTATGCGAGCAGAAACTTACAATTAAGAACTGCAGGTATTCCATTTGTGAGTTCATTTAAGAACGAGAGCTTCTGTCGCACTATACCGGGCCATGTTAAGGGTAAATAGAGGAGACAGACACGCGCGAACAATGCGCAGCGTTCCAAACTGTTGCTCGTGCTTTAGTGATTTTCTATTGTGATTCTAATGAGAGCAGCGCGTGCCTCCGCTGGCCCCATCTTTACCCCAGGCACGCTTTGCCCACTGGACGGCACCATATGATTGGGGAGGGGGGGTTAAGAAGGGCTGCTATTGTTAATTTATTGTCGGACAATTATTAAGACAGTCTGGTTTCTTGGCTTCTGATGAACACAAGATGAATAAACGAGAGTTATTATCTGTGTAAACAAGAAAACCGTCCCAGCAGATAAATAAATCATGGAGTCTGGTTGCGTAACACGCTTTATGCATACAGAGGTTATGTGGTTGAATGCAACAATAATGGATAATATGTCATTTGTTAATATACCAACCTATTTGAGTTATATTTGTATATTTGAAGAGTTTATTTGCAAGAACAGATTATTCAGTATTTATTAATTTTCATAAATCATGTTTTTTATTGTATTTGCCTATCACGTTTTTATTTGTGTTTTATTGTGTCAGTTAACTGTATATTTTGTAGTTATTATTATTTAATCACAACAACCCAAATGCACTGATTGATATTAACTGGAAGGGAATGGAATTTGTTTTTGCAAATGAACTCTTCATTTGCTTGAAACTGTATTGATAACACAAGTTAACACAGGGGGGGGGGGGGGGGGGGGGCTTTCCAGTAATAAATGTCAACTAAATGACAGAAAATGTTACATAAACTCAAAAAAATAAAACTAGAGGATAACATTTACTATGCTCCTTTCTCCATAAATTATAAGACGATTTAAACTTTCTTACCACTAAAAATATTTTTTGTATTTCTGATACGTATTTAGTATTTGTTAAATGTAAAGAAGAATATATGCTTAACTTATTAAAATGTTACTTGTTAATGTTTATGTAACATTTTATGTAAACAATATGCTTGCTTATTGCTGGAAAGAGTATAATTTTGTTGAACTACAAGTCATCTGCGGCCTAACCATAGATCATAGGGCATATATAAAACTACAATTCGATTTTTATTTATTTTATTTTCATTTTTTGACCTGCCTGTCTCGTGAAGCGTGGCCTGGCCACGCTCGTATTGATGCGCGCTATATGGGGTACATGTTCTGCAAAATAGGTGTCGTGTGCTCATTATGTTCATTCGACAAAGAGAGTGATGAGGGGAAAGCGGGGAAAAGTCACAAAATCAATAGCCATCTGGCTCAATCGAAGACGCGCATGGTAGCCTACATCTCTGATGTTTCCTGATATAGGTGGATGATAGATCAAACTTACACGAACCCCCTTTCTCCAGGGACATATAGGCCTAAACTAAGTGTAATAAAGTCACCACGGTAATGGTTTCATCGCCTGGTTTTGCGGCTTACAAAATGAACTAGATGTTTTGCTTTGCGCGCCAGTGCTTAACACTTTCCCATCCACGTGTCTCACATCCAAACGGTGTAAGAGCCGTCGCTTTGGCTGGGATAAAGCGTGTCTGTGACTGGGTGCTAGTGACTCTGGGGGGAGGAGGAGGAGAATTGGCACATGGGGGTGAAATGACACATGGCGACAGTTATGGTGAGGTGTTAGCCAGTGGCAGAAGGCGCAACCATAAATGTGAATTGGTGCTCCTCTGCCAAGGTGTGAAGCGCGACACGCGGTGCTCGACGCAGACCGGTTCCCAGGACCCCTGCACGTGCGCGGGGCTCTGAGGCGTCACTTTATTCGCATGTCATTTGTTCACACCTTTGGGAAACAGTCCGGTGGGGTTAAACTATAGCACTGGCGAATTCATTTAACAGGTCAGCGAAAACACTTTGGACATATGTGCTAAAGTCGATTTGGTTTTTTCCCCATCATAAGGGGACCTAGATTTATTCGGGATTTATTCCGTTTAAAATGCATGAACCGAATGATTTGTACAGTTCTATTATAGTAGTACTGGAGTGCCTATACAGTACGCAACATCGTAGGCTAATATTACTCAATTATGTAGGCTACTCAGATTCGTGAACGAATAACTCTTATGAGCTGGTTCTTTTTAGTGAATCATACAGTGTGATTAGTATAGTGCGATAGTCCGACTCCCGAACGAATGACTCTTAAGAGTCGGTTCTTTTAAATGAATCAAAGATATATAGCGTGCCTCCTGACTCTTACGAGCCGGTTCTTTTTATCAAGTTGAAAACACTTAAATCGGTCGGAGTTGTTACTTATTAAAGCTCGCCATATCCTAATCTAAATTATGTATTTAAGGCTCGTCAGGCTTTGTTTTTGGTTGTTGATATGACAACGTTTAGTTAAAAATTATTTTATGCTGTAGCCCAGGGATCTCCAACCCTGTTTCTGGAGAGCTACTGTCCTGAAGATTTCAGTTCCAACCCTGCTCTAACACATCTGTCTGAAATTAACAAATAGCCTTGAAGATCTGATTAGCTGGTTTGGGTGTGTGTGATTGGGGCTGGAGCTGAAATCTGTAGGACAGTAGCTCTCCAGGAGCAGGGTTGGAGACCCCTGCTGTAGCCTATAGATTAATGAAATGTCACATTTTTGTTTTAATGTTTTCTCCGTGGCTGGGAGCAATTATGGGACTGCGTTTTCTGTCTCGTATCCCCAAGAAAAACGTGTGGTTTTGGCATACAGAGGTTACAGTGAGGGCATAATGGCACGTGTCCTCTGTCAAACGCAAAGGTGCGACATTAACAAAAGTTTAACACCTCGCATTCTGTGTTTCTCAGTTGCCTCAAATTGTGTGCGTTCTGAAACGTGCTGCTGCATCGGCTCGGTCAGAGAGGTTATCCGCATTATGTTGATATGGGTGTTATTTTAAGTGCACAAAGATCGAATTAGAGGGTTGAAGTTAATGAAACAGATAAATTGATTTAGTACTGGATTCTAATACACTCGAGACAAACGGAGGAACACAAACAGTCTAAATAGATTTGAAAGTTTTAGATATTGTTGATATTAGTAGAGTAGGCCTATACAGTGATTGCAAATCTAATATTTTTGGAACAAATGACACACTAGAAATACCATGAGTTAAATCCAACCCTTTAATTATTTTAATTCTGGTTATATTATTAAAGAAATGTGAAATATTTTAGCTAAAGCCAGAACTGAATTACATTTTTATAATCAAAACCCTTTGCACAGAACATTAAAAGAAAAATGGCAGGAAATTACAACGTTTGTCTCACTTGTTTCCCGAAATAAGTGCTGCATCCACTCCATAAAATCACTAACATTAAATCATTCACATTATTTCCATTAAAAAAAACTGGGCCAAAATAGTGCACTGGTAACAAAACTAAACAAAACAAAAGATTCAAGTTAACAGTTCTGAGAATTGCAAAATATCAACTCAGAATTCTAATTAAAAGTCATAATTAAGAGATATAAATGCACAGTTCTAAGAAAAAGTCTGAATTGTGAAATTTAAACAGCTGCAAGAATTGCAAGATGTAAACACAAAATTGTTTACGGTTTCTCTCATGATTTTATTCCTCAGAATTGTGAAACGGGCCTCCTTAAGTGCTGCACTTAATCTAGTTTCTTCTCAAAAACACCTTATATAACTATCTGCCATATAAAAAAATTATGATTATTAATAAACTACGGTACAAGTTCATCATTTAAAGCATCATAGTTCAAGCTGATTTGCTCTAGATGAGCTGTTTAAAGAGAAAAAAAAAATCCATGGCAAAACATTGCACACACATTATGTTATGGTTTGTTTATTGGAGATATTCTGGGTGTTTCACAACAAAAGCAATACAAAGGACATTCCACAAGCACATCCTCAGACACGATGGGCCATTTCTGTCATGAAGAGAAATAGCACCAGATTGAGCTCTTTATTTGAGAGGTTCTCCTCAACACACTGCAACAGTATCACCATGACAAAGACAGTCTCACTGGCAGCACAAGGTTTTGCATCATGTGCTGTGTGCTGAGCAGACATTTTTGAAGTCTAATATCAGGCTATTGCCTACAGCATCAGTTAAGGGTTTGAAATAGAATCTACTTGATGGAAACAGCATCAGTTTTTCAGTTCACATGGAAGTTCTTTGCTCTTGTAGAGATAAGGGAGCCAAGAAATGGACAGAATCTGATCCAACCACTCTGAAACAATTTCTATTCAGTGAGATCATACATTAGGGCACCATATCTGTGTGTCTGCTGTCCAGGAAGTGCTATTTTCCCCAGGGATGGAACGTCTTTTGGAAGGTAGCATCTCTTCAGATGTTTTTTTCCACAGATGCCCTTCTGCTCCCGTTCTTCCCTCCCTCCCACATACACTGTCCACCTGTTTGACTATGACCCTCATCTCAATGGCTGGTCACAGGTGGGACCGTATCAGGTGGGTGTGAGCAGGACGAGTCCTCACTGCTGCTTCCGGGACCAGAAACGACCTGCGATGGTACCTAAAGAAAATCCCTGTTTCTTCTGTTGCGCAAGCTCCGAAAGTCTCTGTTCTTCTTCCTGTATGTGCGAAATATTTATGCTGTATTATTAAATACCTCTAAATATGGCATCTGACGGGGAAAAAGAGATGTGATGAGTACCTGTGCAAGCTGCGCTTGTCTTCTTTTGAAGGCTTCAATGGGGTCTTCCTCGTGGGCATAGTTCTCTAGTACTGAACGTACATCCTCCACTCCGCTGATGGCTATAGCTATAGAGATCAAATGATTTGTACAAATGAACAATAATCCAACAACTCCAATTTCCCCCGAACTCTTCTCTCACACATGCATACTCACTCTTAAGGAAAGCAGCCAAGTCATAGAGCGTGCGATCCTCTGAGTTGCCATCCCACTTGCGCAGTGCCAGGCCATTGAAAGGCTGTAGACCGAAAGCCTCTCGCTTACAGTCCACCAAAATGACTTTAGAGGAGTCTCTGTTCAAACAAGACACGTCCTGCAGGACAAACAATTAGTGTCATTAGTGAATAGCATTTAAGCATATGCATCGTATTTACCAACAAGGTTATTTTGTAAAAAAAATGGAATTAGTAAAAAGGTTTTAAAAGATGTTTAAGATGTAAAAACAAGCCTTGATTTAAACCTTTAAACTTCAAACAAAAATATTACAATAAAATAGCAAATTAGACAAATTCAATTGTTTAATACCTCTAACAAGTTAATGATTTTATATTAGTATAATTGAATCAAATTATATACTTTATTTTTTAATGTATTAAAGATCTAAATGTAAAATATATAATGTATAATTTATTAAATATATGAATAAATTAATATATAATAATTTATATAATTTATATACAGTGTATACAGTCATGGCCAAAAATATCGGCACCCTTGGTAAATATGATCAAAGAATGCTGTGAAAATTAAATGTTGATCTTTTATTTAAAAAAAATGAATTATGAAAATGTTTTTCTCTAATACACATTGGCCACAATTAATGGCACCCTTTTATTCAATACTTTTTGAAACCTCCATTTGCCAGTTTAACAGCTCTATATTTTCTCCTATAATGCCTGATGAGGTCAGAGAACACCTGACAAGAGATCAGAGACCATTCCTTCATCCAGAATCACTCCAGACCCTTTAGATTCACAGCTCCATGTTGGTGCTTCTCCTCTTCAGTTCACTCATTTTCTACAGGGTTCAGGTCAGAGGACTGGAATGGCCAGCAGAAGCTTGGTTTTGTGCTCAGTGACCCATTTTTGTGTTGTTTTTGAGGTTTGTGTTTGTATTATTGTACGGTTGGAAGATCCAAACACGACCCATTATAAGATTTCTGACAGAGTCAGTCACTTATTGATTTTTTATCTGTTGGTATTTGATCGAATCCATGATGCCATGTGTCCAGGACCTCCAGATGTCCAGCACCTCCAGCAGAAATATAGGCCCACAACATCAAAAATACAGCAGTATATTTCATTGTACACATGGGGTACTTTTTATCCCTGTGTTCACCAAACCCATCTGGAGTGTTTGCTGCTAAAAAGCTCATATTTTAGTTTCATCTGACCATAGAAGCCAGTCCCATTTGAGGTTCCAGTCGTGTCTGATAACTGAATATGCTGTAGTTTGTTTTTTGGATGAGTGAGGAGAATTTTTCTTGAAACCCTCCCAAACAACATGAGGTGATGTAGGTGCTGTTTGACAATTTTTTTTTAAGGTTTTCTGACCCCGAGACTCAACTATTTTCTGCAATTCTCCAGCTGTGGTCCTTGGAGAGTCTTTAGCCACTCAAACTCTCCTTCTCACCCTGCATTAGGACGATATAGACACACGTCCTCTTCCAGGCAGTTTTGTAACATTTTATGTTGATTGGAAATTCTTAATTATTGCCCTGATGGTGGAAATGGGAATTTTCACTGCTTTAGCTCTTTTGAAAGTGATGTGACATACGGCCAAGTATGATGACCCATACTCGGAATTCGTGCTCTGCATTTAACCCATCCAAAGTGCACACACACACACACACACACACACACACACACACACACACACACACACACACACACACACACACACACACACACACACACACAGCAGTAACTCCGCCCCTCCTCTTTTCTTAAAGCCACTTCACTAATTTGTGAAGCTCAATTGTCTTTTGCTGTTTTTCTCATTGTGATGGAGGATTAAGGGAATTTGGGCTTTGTTTTCCCTCCTATTTATATTTCTGTGAAACAGGAAGCCATGGCTGGATAATTTCATGTTCATAATCACCCTGGAGTGCTCAAAATTGTGAATATGAATGGGAATATACTTCAGAGATATTTTCCTCATAAGAAGTTCTAGGAGTGCCAATAATTGTGTCCAACATGTATTTGAGAAAACATTTATTTCATAATGATATTTCCCCCCATTTTAAATTCTTATTATCCAATGAAAGGTTAGATTTTTGTGAATTTTTAAAAATAAAAGATCAAAAGGATTAACAATGCAGATTAATTTTCACAGCCTTCTTTGATCATATTTACCAAGGGTGCCAATATTTTTGGCCATGACTGTATATTGTTTGTTTATAATTTAGCACCATGTCAGCTACCACAGCTTTAGTGAAAGTGAAAGTGAAAGTGAAAGTGACGTGACATACAGCCAAGTATGGTGACCCATACTCAGAATTTGTGCTCTGCATTTAACCCATCCAAAGTGCACACACACAGCAGTGAACACACACACACACCGTGAACACACACCCGGAGCAGTGGGCAGCCATTTATGCTGCGGCGCCCGGGGAGCAGTTGGGGGTTCGGTGCCTTGCTCAAGGGCACCTCAGTCGTGGTATTGAGGGTGGAGAGAGCGCTGGATAGTCACTCCCCCCACCTACAATCCCTGCCGGCCCGAGACTCGAACTCGCAACCTTTTGATTACGAGTCCGACTCTCTAACCATTAGGCCACGACTTCCCTCATGGCAATAACAAAAAATGTACAAAACAAATTAAGAAAAAAAAATGTACATAAATAAACTATATATAAATAACAAATGAAAACTACTTTTATTAGAGTTTATTTGATAATATATATGGTCTCACTAAAATTCTTTTCTCAAGAATCAACCAAAAAGAAGGGAAGAGTTAAAACTATCACAGTTCATCAAAACATGCTTCAAAGATATTGCACTTGAAATATTGCTTATTTCTGTTGTTAACATGTTAACGATTTAAAAAACATATGTAAAAAAAATAAAGAATAAAAATAGAAATATGAAGTTACACAAATTAAATTATTTAATATTTCCATTCTATATATAACCATATTATACGTAACCGTTTCTTTTTTCATTTACATTTTTAGACTTTTATTTTTCTGTATAGATGCTTAACAGTGCAGTATTTTTTTTCCTTCTTTTTTTATGAGCAATAGCAATGTGATAAAAGCCACTCTAGGCTGTGTGGTACATTTATTTTACTATATGGTTAAATCCCCAAAACACCCCTTACCCATAGTAAAATCATTGTAATGCTCTGCCTCTTGCATACTATTGCTTCAAGAGCCCTGCCATCTAGTAAACTAGCTGCAGTCTACTTATCCCAGCTATACATACAAATTGAGGTTAAATGTGACCTTTCTCACCCCCAAACGTTTGTGTGACACTGATGTGAACCATATTTACACCTATGCATTTGTGGAGGGGTGCAAAGACTTAACACCAGCCCACTGGCCCCGGCGCTCGGCCGCTCGCTCACACAAACACACACTCTCTCCGGGCCAGCTGTCTCAGTGGTGGTCCTACAGAGCAGATGGACAGGGACGCTGCACTCTCTCTATCACTGAGGTCATCAGCATCCCCCCTGAGGGACCGAAAAAAAGTTGCGTGTGCGAGAGAAATGGAGGGGCCCCGAAAGGAAAGCCCTCTTGACAGCGGCACACTCCGTAGCATTTACAATAAATTACTCGCATCTGCCTCCCAATGAGGGACGCCCTGATCCCCACCGGGAGCGAGAGTGTGTGTTTCACTGTATTTGTTATTGAGTGTATGAGCGTGCATGTATAAATAATGAGATTTTTATGGATTATAGCTACACGTGACCTTAAATGGCGTCTAAATCGCATTCAAAATGTGAAACCTAATGGTAATTAGTATGTTTACGTAGATAGTGTGTATTTGTGTGTGTGTGTGTGTGTGTGTGTGTGTGTGTGTGTGAGAGAGATCAGAGCCATGTAACGCAGCTGGGCGTCAGAGTGTCATGTTGCCGAGTCTCTCCAATTCCCCAGGTAAAACAATGAAGCACGAGCCGGAGGAAGCGTGCCGCTAACTCTACGCACGTGCCACGCTACGCACCTGCCAATCAAAGTCCATCCCGCCCCCTTTCTGTCTTGGGGGTGGGGAGAAGCAGCATCTACTGGTGTCATATCTGTACCAAACGGTTCACTTAAACGCTATCTTGGGAAACTGAGCGCAGTTGTGTTTTACACAAATACCAGGGAACCTTTCCGTCATGCATCACTCAAAGCGATCAAGTTCATGCTGGCCCATAATTCATTCTGCTGCTTTAGCGTTCACTTTTAGTGTCAGTCTTGTCATGGGCACCAGTTTTCTTAAACTTCTCATTGTGTTTAGTAAGTGTACTAGTCGCTTATTCAGTTCTTTGGAAGACTTTCTTATCTGACTTTGTTTGCTCCTTCCCCCACCCTCTTCTCAGAGCCAGATGGGAGGTGAGGGAGGAGGAGAGGAGGGTGAAGCGGAGTGAAATAAACGTGGGTTGGCAGAAGGTGGATGGAGAGAGAGTGCTGATGGGGGTCTGGTCTACAAGGCCAGACAGGCAGTGGTGAAATGTGACCGGAGCGAAGACCTATTGCGCAAATATGCATGCATACACTCATGTCTGCTTGTGTACGATCAGAAGCAGCTATGAAGTAGTGTGAGAGTATGAACTGCAAATCATTTCGGTTCTGCACATTACATTGAAAAACATTGTTAAATGTATTCTTTAGCAAATTCATTAGCAAATGAAAATATATTTTTTCATACTATATATTATAGGGTTGTGCCGATAGACGATAGTATTCACGTTTTTTACAGTGTTGTGCATTATAACCAATCACACACGATTATGTTGAGCTTATAAATGCAATGGCCAATCAGAGGCATTCAGACGAGTCATCGCTGAAACAATGCAATGTAAGAATAAAGGTTTATTCATCATACAGTGTAGAAAGCTTCACTGATTATAATGGGAGTGTTTTTTAAAGTGCATATACTCGTGCTAGAAAGTCAACGTTCTTTGGTAATGTAAATGTTTTTTGCTCGTTTTCTGTAGCTGGTTTTTGAATAACTGAGGAAATGTAAGCATTATAATTACTAACTTACATTGTTTTTATGAAATTGTTAAATACAAATTCAGTCATATTAGGCAGCATTAGGCTGCTTTTAGCCTTGTGTAGGAGTTGGTTCACTTTCTGACAAGGAAACTAAGTAAATAAGTAATTAAATGATGATATGACAATTGAGCATTATCGCCCAATACTAATAAATTATAATTGTGTGTAAATTTACTTTGATTAATGCCTGAGTTTTTATTTTATATCAGATTTTGTTTTTTAAAAGGTAGACAAAAAAAGTATATACTTTCATTAATATCAGACATTTATCAGTTACCCGCTTTAAAGTAAAGAAAAAAAAAAGAAATCAAAACAATTGCGTGACAACTTGTTTTAGTCCATTACTAGCAAACATGTTCTGCAAGCTTAAATGCAATATCTTAATAACAGTATTTTAACACCATGCAATTAAAGAAATGGAGCTACTTTTCA
This sequence comes from Acrossocheilus fasciatus, assembly GCA_036784905.1. Taxonomy (NCBI): domain Eukaryota; kingdom Metazoa; phylum Chordata; class Actinopteri; order Cypriniformes; family Cyprinidae; genus Acrossocheilus; species Acrossocheilus fasciatus. The sequence goes on from CM071952.1 coordinate 13,611,956, forward strand.
ATGTTTTATACAGTACAACATTTGGGTTAGGTAAGATTTTCTTTTGTTTTTGAAAGATGCCTCTTATGCTCACCAAGGCTGCATTTATTTGATCAAAATGTCAGTAAAAACAGTAGTATTGTGCAATATTATTACAATTTAAAACTGTTTTCTATTTGAATAAGTTTTTAAAAGTAATTTATTCTTCTGATGGCAAAGCTGGTTTTTTAGCATCATTACTCCAGTCTTCAGTTCTTCATGCTGATGCAGAACTTTTTTTCCCCGGAATTCTTTAAATAGAAAGTTCAAAAGAACAGCATTTAAAACAGTAATCTTTTGCAACATTATAAAAGTCTTTACCGTCAATTTTGATCAATTTGATGCATCTTTTCTGAATAAATGTATTCCTTTCTCTTAAAAAAAACAAAACAAATCCAAACATTGAAGGGTAGTGTATAATGAATAAAATTATATACAATGCAACATGTGACACTGTAATATGATTATGGATCCTAAAGTTAATTTTAAAACTGAATTTTAATTTGTACACTGTAATGCAATTGTAAATTTGATCTTAAGCGTTGTGCACCATTCATAAGCCTAATGAGGAGAAAGCTTAGGTAACGACGGACGGCCTAACGAAGAAAAAGGAGGGGGCAGAAGGTTAATGAGCCCTGAGAAGAGAGACGGGAGGAGGAGAGAAGGAGGGGAAGAAACGGCTATTGTCTTGGGCTGTTGAGAAAAGAAAAAAGAAAAAGCACATAGCAGTGGGGAAATCAATGGGTGAACAGAAGGACGGCATGCAGAAGAGACACGGGGGGCATCGCGCCATAATGTTGCCCGGGTCACTCAGGAGAGGGGGCCCATGGGGCGGGATCTTGAGCAATAAGATCAGACCGTACTGTATTACATACACATGGAGGAGCTTTACTCAAAGCCATTTGTAAGAAATTAGGAAGTTTGCAAATGAATCAGGATTGCAGCATTTTGAAACTCCACAGTTCTATGAATGGGTTTCCCCAGAACATGTGCACTTCAGTAAAACCAAACTATCAACATCTGTACAAAAAGACATTACAATTTATGATCAAAAGAGCAGCGTCTATTTGAGGGCAGTGAAATATTTCAGTTTTTCACGACATATGGCTTATCTCAAACACTGTGACTCAAAAGACCCGTGGCCATGTAGGGGTGAAATACCAGACAGCTGAACTTTTTTACGGTAAGTGGCGGACACTGTTTACAGGAACAGAGAAGTGTCCTAAATACTGAGAGTGAGTTTGTGCACTTCACCAACAAAGAATGATATCGAGAAGCAGATGTATAGACAAGCAGATTGGGTAGTTTACCTTAACATGGTGGCCCTCCATGTAGCGTGTGGCATCTCTGAAGAGCCTGTACATCACGAATCCTTGAGGGTCTATACTGTCAATCAAGGGGTACGCCGTCTGCAATATTGTGCATTCAGGAATTGTTTTTATGCACATTATGAAATGTTTTACAATGAGAGATACAGTTCATCCAAAAACGAAAATTTGCTGAACATCTAGGCCATGCATTCTGTAGACGAGTTTGTTTCTCCATTGGTAAAGATTTGAAGAAATTCAGCATTACATCACTTGCTCATGAATGGATGCTCTGCAGTGAATGGGTGCCGTCAGAATGAGAGTCCAAACAGCTGATAAAAACATCAGAATAATCCACAAGTAATCCACACAACTCCAGTCTATCAATTAATCTCTTCTGAAGTGAAAAGCTGCGTGTTTGTAAGAAACAAATCCATAATTAAAAGTCATTTTAACTTTAAACCATCACTCCTGGCCAAAATACAGGTCCATAATCCATAATACCTCTTCCTCTATTGAAAAAGTTCCTGTTGTCCCCTCATAAACATATTTGTTTAGAATTTTTTTTTCACTTGTAAACAGTGTTTGGTCGGTGCATATTTCTCTCCTGATTCAGAAAAGACAACTTTTTCACTGGAGAAAGTAATAATATGGTTCGAGGGCTCATATTTCAGCAATGGTTTGAAGTTAAAAATGTCTTAATGGATTTGTTTCTCACAAACAGTTTTTCCATTTCACAAGACACAGATTGAAGAAGTGTAGTCGTGGATTATTGAAGTTTTCTGACGGCGCCTATTCACTGCAGAGGATCCATTGGTGAGCAAGTGATGTAATGCTGAATTTCTTCAAATCTGTTCCAATGAAGAAACAAACTCATCTACAGAACGGATGGTGGATGTAGTGTAATCAAGATATCTAAAATCACTTCTTGTATCATATTTAGCCATCAAATACTGTCAAAAGCCTAAATTACAAATGCTAGTTGCTCTAAAATTTGTAGATCAAGACAGTAGATGGGCCATTTTTACATTACTGAAAAGCTGAATTGACATTCGCATGCATTAGAATAAAACAAAACAACAGCAGCAGCAGCAAATGGCTCTTCAATCAAACCCAGGCTCATTTGCATGACTTTACAAGTGTGCCACACCAACAAAAAGACAACAGACACACACACAAACACTAGCAGACTAAAGCTGAGCACAAATGTCTCACTGATGGCATCAATTAGGAAATGTTTTATTTGAGCACAAGACTGTATGTTTGTAGAATCAACAGACAAGAAGGTGTGCCACTGTACTCAAAATAGCATCCATTGAAAGCGGGTTAAATGCTAAGAATGGTTCAAGAAACTTTTCCTTTCAACTGCAATTGAAAATGTATGCAAAAACAAATAACAAGCACCCTAAACTTGCATTATTGTGGTAAATAGGCAGTCCTCACCACCACTGGGACTCACCATGCCCGTCTCTGATGTGAAGATGACTATCTCATAAAGCGGGGCCAGTTGCTGGAACAGGTAGTCTATACCAGGCCTCTTCTTAAAACGCCAGCCTGTGGCCAACTAGAGGGGCAGAGGAGATCCAGAAAACATTAAAACACCATTTAAAAAGGTTTACATGTTTATTAGGGCTATCAATAGGTTAGAATAATGTTATTTAATATTAGTTTTGTAGCAGAACAATCTTCATTAAGAATTTCTAATATTTATAGTATTATAAATTGTAATTAATCCTTTTTTTTTTATCTTTAACTGGTCAGTTTGCATGTAAATTTACATTAGTTTGGGGTCAGTACAATTTTGTAAAAAAATACTAACATTTATAATTTTACAAGGGATTTCTATTTCAAATAAATTGAGTTCTTTTGAACTTTCTATTCATTAAAGAATCCTGAAAAAATGTTTCCACAAAAATATTAAGCAGCACAACAGTATTTTTCAATATCGATAATAGTGAGAAATATTTCTTAAGCACTAAATCAGTATATTAGAATGATTTCTGAAGGATCATGTTACACTAAAGACTGGAGTAATGATGCTGAATTCAGCTTTGCATTACAGGAATAAATTACATTTTAAAACATTAAAATAGAAAATTAAACCGTAATAATATTTCACAAAATTACGGTTTTCTTGTATTTTTGATTAAATAAATGCAGCATTGGTGAACGAGAGATTAGAAAAACAAAAAAAACTTTGACTCTAAACTTTTGACCGGTAATGTACATGAATTTCTTTCAAAATACAGTACATTTATTTCAATGCATTGTTGAAATAAAGAAAAAAGGAAATAATATGTAACAGATTTTTGCTATTAGCAGCCCACTGCTAGTCTCCTTATGCCATTTCTGACGTGTTTTGCTCATCGGTGCTGTTTCAGATTTCCTGAGCGTTATTTAATCTCAAACATCTTTAGAAGTCCCATCTGGAATACATTTTTAATTTTACTGGAAAAACAAGAGCGTGACTATTGCGATCATCAGCCTGTAGAGATAAAGACAGAGCAAAGAAGCATTTTTCATGCCAATTGATTGTTCAATGTCTTTAGTAAAGTAAGTTGTATTTTAGCATCAGAGTCAACAATCTCTTCTGTACTGTGAGCTAGAACCCTTACTTTTGTATCGTTTTTAGAGTAACTGATACTTTAATTACGCTTTTATGTGGCACTAAACACCTATACCTGCGTATACATGTCAGACAAAACCAAAAATAAGAGTACAGTCACAGACAAAGCTTCACTTGAGGTTTAACAAAAATCACTGTGCCATGCGCCACGGTAACAGTCTGCTGAGGTGTGTCAGGTTACAGTTCGGCTATGCTCCACCTGTCACCCGCGTGTGACCCTTCCCTCACAGCTGGCCAGGTAGAGGGAACAGAGGGGAGGAGGGAGCAGGTAAAGGAGGTGACAGGTGGTTGGCCCAAAACGGCGTTCCAGATGGCTTCATATGATTAACAGAAATTGATAAGGATAAACTGATGGGCAACTAAGGGTTGTTTAATAGTAAATCAAACCGATCAAATTGAGACACTTTATTGTAGTCTGGATCTGAGTGCACAAAAATACAGCATGTGTATAAAGAGTGTATGTACAGGATATACAAGACCAGGCACAGCTGTGTTTAGTTTGGAACAGGATAGGGCCTGCAATTAGGAGCCAAACACCCACGAAAAGTTTACTAGGGGTTCAATCTAACGAATCTAGGTTTATGAATCATTTCATGATTCAGCTTAGGGCTGGGCGATATGGCTGAAAACTGTATCACGATATCAGTGTTTCATATCGGTCTATATCGATAATTATTGATATTTTTTATGACCCATTTAAAATAAGGACCAGGAGAAAGATATATTACATTTAAACATTTTTATTTTAAACTTAACCTTCCTCTGATCATAATCCCCTCAGTTATTAAGACAGAAATGTAAACAACCATGGAAAACTCAAATAATTAAAATGTAAACATAAGTCTAAAGTCACAATGAACACTTAACAATTATCTCTTAACATTTAAGGTGCAAAATGAAAGAAAATGTAAGAAATGTTTAATAAAGTGTAATAAAATAGTGCAAAGTGTTAAATATAAACAGAGAAACCTGAGAATTTTGTCCCAAGTTTAGTGCTAGGAAGTTCACTAGCTGTTCACCTTCTGGTGAATAAAGTGTTTTTAAAATATGTGCAGTGTTTTGTAAACATAAATAAAACTGAGGTAGTTCGTGGTATTACCAGTCTTGGCGGGGACGACGGTCTTGCATAATTTGCAGACGACATTGGTCTGACTACGGTCAGACTTATAATATCCAAAAAACTGCCATACTGGCGAGCTGACTTTTCCTCTTTTATTTACAATTTCCTCGCTCGCTGCGGCACTCATTTTCTGCTTATGAAAAGGAATCCAGCAGACCAGCACGAGACAACGATATGGCGCACCCAAACTGATACTGTTACATGATTGGCTGTTAGCGTGTCACTCCCTACGTTGCTAGGTTACCAGAGAGCAGTGCCTTTGTTAATGCAACCTCTGTTTTCTTCCGACGAAGAATAAAAAATATCGAACGTTTTATCGAACACATTTTTTATTGATATCGATCACGTGTCTATCGCGATACATATCGTTATCGTTTTATCGCCCAGCCCTAATTCAGCTCTGAGGTGGCTCATTGGGACGGGGAGTTGGTGTGAAATGCTAAACTCCATCTTATGGAGCTTTATGAAGCATTTTATCATTATTGTATATGTAGTGTGGAACACCGTTCCAACTATTTGAGATGCAAACTGAAAATGACTAGAAATATGACTAGAAATAAAGATGTTTTTTTTTGTTTTCAATTGGAAACAGGCTTCCATAGTTTTTTTTTTAATATAGTGATTTGGTATGCAAAAGACATTCATGTTTATTGATGTTGAAAGCAGTTGTGTTGCCTAATATTTTTTAGGAAACAGTGAAGCATTTTTTTCCAGGATTCTTTGATGAACAAAAAGTTCAAAAGAACAGCATTTGCCTAAAACAGAAACCTTCTGTAATACTATAAATATCTTTCTTGACAATTCTGATGAATATGTTGTATCTGAATAATATACTGCACATCGATTTCAAATGGGTGCTCGACTAAAAAAACAAGTAAAAGCATATTATAAATGCAAAGTCGGCAACACCAAAGCTCCAAAAGTATCAAAGAAATTTATTTAAAAAAATTAGCATAGTGTGTTACATTTCGAGCACGCAGGCTCTTCATGACTGTATGGTGATTGAAATCACGAAATGTCCTTAAAACAATTAGTAAATAAACTGCAGAATATGTTTTCTAATACACGCACAAAATGCATGTTTGCTTGTTAACCAGGGTTCAATGTCCAAAGCGCAAGGAAAATATGCGCTGAAACGGTTACTCGTCAGTTGCTCAGTAATATTTTTATGATTCAAAGCATGTGACAATGCGATATGTGCGACAAACATAACGAGAATCATTTAGAAATCTGCTTTTGTCAATAAAAAGAAGCACTGAGATCTTCCTGCGGGTTTCTGCCAAAATAAAAGCTCCATCAACATTCATAAATGTTAGTATTGTAATTTTACTGTTGTTCTGTACAATAAAATAAAAAAGTAAGACAATAATAATGATAATAATAATTGCAACAGCTCTATTAAAACATTTATTATGACATTCACACATAGTTTTCAAATTGGGATCTGTAATAAATGTTTTAAAATAATTCTCTTCTGCTCAGCAAGGCTCCATTTATTTGTACAGTAAAAAAATAAATAAAAAATATGAGCCTGATTCAAGAAGTGGGTCTCAAAAATGGACAAAACATTATTTTACTAACTTATTAATTTTAAGTTAAATTGTGCTTTGTTGGTATAATGTCTGCTGGAATGTTAAAAATGTTCAGTGATAAGTAATTACTTTTAAATTGTCATTTTGTAATTGATTTTTTTAATTTGAAAAGGAAGACAAAACAGTAAAATGCACATTTTGGCTATTTAATTTATGCAATGGTGAAAAAAAAAAAAATACATTGGGGAAAGAAAATGCGAAAAACAATGTTCGTTATTCTGCCCAGTGTTTAATTTTATTTGGTTTCAGCCAAGAATTTTCATTTTGGTGCATTAAACAGTAGTGTGCATTGGTCTTTCCTCATTCCTTAAATGCAGGTTCTCTCATGGTAATTTAAATTGAGCTGACACCTACCGACCACTCTGGATGGAGGAGGACGTCAGTGAGCTCCAGCACTAGAGTGTATGGAGGCTGGTAGTAGGGTTCTCGCAGAGGGTCTGGAAGAAGCTTTGGGCTCGTGGGCTCGATGATCATCTACAGAAAAGCAGAAAGAAAACAATCTTTTTTTTTAAAATCTCAGATTCTTTCCTATGCAGATATAGATTGGGAAAATTTTCAGTATCCTCTAACCTGTCTGTAATCTTTGAAATATTTAAATGTTCTTCTGAGCTGCTGGATGACAGGAACATCTAGAGGACAGAGAAATCATACACTGGTAAAGTCAGAAGAATAAAATATTCATGTTTATTTTAGTTCCTCAAATGCCATCAACTTACTAGGGCTGGGTAAAAAAAAAATATTTAAATTGATTTCTCAATTTTAATCTATTCTCATTTTCACGAAGTGATATCTTTTCTTAAATCTGAAGAATCGTTAGTCTAGCTTGTTTTCAGTTAATGAATGGAAAATTGCAGCACGCCTCCCGTCCAAATAAATCGCAATAAACATTGTGCCTTGTTATTTTTGATATGAAACAGTCTCAGATTTTAAATTTCAAATCACATGAGCCAATATTTTATTCACAATAGAACATAGATAACATAACACATTTAAACTGAAAAATTTTACAATTTTATGCACAAAATGAGCTCATTTCAAATTCGATGCCTACTACAGGTCTCAAAATAGTTGGGACGGGGGCATGTTTACCATGATGTAGCATCTCCTCTACTTTTCAAAACAGTTTGAAGACGTCTGGGCATCAAGGTTATGAGTTTCTGGAGTTTTGGTGTTGAAATTTGGTCCCATTCTTGGCCTGATATAGGTTTCCAGCTGCTGAAGAGTTTGTGGTCATCTTTGACATATTTTTCATTTAATGATGCACCAAATGTTCTCTATAAGTGAAATAAGAATGTCAAATTTGGACTCGTCTGACCATAGAACACTTTTCCACTTTGAAACAGTCCATTTTAAATGAGCCTTGGCCCACAGGACATGTCGGCGCTGCTGGACCATGTTCACATATGGCTTCCTTTTAGCATGATAGAGCTTTAGTTGGCATCTGCAGATGGCACGGCAGATTGTGTTTACCGACAGTGGTTTCTGGATGTATTCCTGGGCCCATTTAGTAAAGTCAATGACAGAATCATGCCGATGATTGATGGGTGTCGTCTGAGGGCCCGAAGACCACGGGCATCCAACAAAGGTCTTCGGCCTTGTCCCTTATGCACAGAGATTTATCCAGTTTCTCTGAATCTTTTGATGATGTTATGCACTGTAGATGACGAGATTTGCAAAGCCTTTGCAATTTGACGTTGAGGAACATTGTTTTTAAAGTATTCCACAATCTTTTTACGCACTCTTTCAAATTCAAAATTCACATAAAATTTGAAATGAGCTCATTTAGTGGTTAAAAGTGTAAAATTTCTCTGTTTAAACATTTGTTATGTTCTCTATGTTATTGTGATTTCAAGTCTTTTAGTTTTCATTTTATTCAAATTAAAAAAAAAAAAAAACGTCCGGAATTTGGGTTGTATTATAAAAAAAACTTCATTGAGCGTAAAGTAACCATTTGTATACAAATCAGTTAATTTGCATGCATATTTTACAGTATTAGTTGCAAGACTTTTTTCCTTGAGGAAATTGTATGTACTGTAGCTGATATATCTCCAAAATAATCGATATTGAATTGAATTGGAAACTGAATCAAAAGTTTGTCAATCAGAACCGAATCGTGAAAAGTGTCAAAACCCAGCCCTACAACTTACTGTATAAAATGCAGAAATGTTAAGTCGTTTTAAGCCATTTATAGCTTACTGATATTACATCCCTACATCCAACAATAATGGCCACTTCAATACAATTTACAACATCCCCACATCATTCAAACTAAAGTTATTAGCCCCATTTCATGGCCTCAGCTCCCTCCAGTCGTCACATGCCATATGCCACCTCAAGCGGCAGAAAGGACAGATAAAGTGGCGGCACACAGGTTCCACGCGGCTCGCTGTGCGTCTGTTAAGGCAGCCAGCCCGCCAAGGGGCCCCATCAACAACATCAGAGCACGAGGACGGAGGCTGATTGGGAGACATCGGGGGAGGGACGATATAAACTGCTTAAACACCCTCTCCTCCGGCCACTCAAGCCCTTTCCCTCCTTTTCTCCCGTTTGATTAGTTCGGAGGGGGAGTGTTTGCACTCTGTGAGGGAGCATGTGCCTGTTGGCAGCCTCCAATGGAATAAGCTTTCCCTTGAGACTAATGAGTGAGACGAAATGAACGTCTTGTCATCATACTCATGTTGAAGGGAGACAGTGGTGTGCTAGTAGGTGCCATATATATGACATTAGCAACACAGATTTGTTTCTATAAAGTAATGGATTTATGAAGCAAACCTGAAAACACCTGTTGAACAACAAATAGTTCTTCAAAAATTGTATCACTTCCTCACCCACATATTGTTCTAAAGACACTCTTGCTTTGAGGAACCCAAAAGAAAAATATTAAAGAATTCAAACCACCATAATAGTGGTCCATGCATGATATTTAAAAAGTCTTCTGAAGCCATATGATGGCTTTGTTTTATAATTATTTAATTATGCAACACTCAAATTAAATATTGTACCTGAGACGTATGAATCACTTTATTGTGAATGCCGACTTAAATCTATATGAAGCAATTTGGACACTTTAAGAGAATTGAACTACGTTTATGGTGTTTTTGTGACATTTTGGCACATTGGACACCAAGTAATACCAAAATTGGGAGCTGGAAAATCTATTTTTGTGTTCCGTGGAAAAAAATAACATCACATATTTTTGGAGCAAAGTTTGGGGTTGGTAAGATTTTTTAACTGGTTTCTGGTATGCTCAACAAGGCATTATTATTATTATTATTATTAAAACTTAAAAATAATAGTTTTCTATATGAATAGATTTTAAAATGTAATTTATTCCTGTGATGGCAAAGCAGAATTTTCAGTATTATCAACAGCTGTGCTGCTTAATGTTTGTGGAAACTGATACTTTTTTTCAGGATTAGTTGATGAACAACTAGTAGTGTAGAGTAACCATTTCTTTTACTTTTTGTATGACTCTAGAAAAAGTTTATCCTCTTCACATCCACCTCAGTCGCCTGTTAAACTCCATCCAAACTGGCACATCTGTCCCAGCATAAGTCCTTCCCTCTCCACTAGACCAAGATCAATACAAAGGGTGAACAGTTGCAGAAACCGTTACCAAGACTGATCCAAGACGACACCGGAAAAGCGCAGAACAACTGGGTGCACTTTGAAGAGTCTCTTGTGCTAACCTTGTTTGTCAGTGTAAATGCGAGGAGTCCCATTGTTGCTTCACAGAGGGTCTGTGGCTCTCTGGAGGGATGTCCATTGAGTCTAAGGCAAGGAGGGAGGGAGAAGAAGATCGATGGCTAGGCCTCTGGACACAACAAAGGCCTCCTCTAATCCTGCACTGGGTTAGCATATGCTTCGCTAGTTTGCCAAAGGCCATTACTCAATTGCCTTTCTTCCATCCCTTTCTTTGGGAGCCTCTTGCTTTTTTCCTCCCTGTCAATCGCTCCTTTCTCCATCCGTGAAAAGTGGTCTTTAGGTGCGGCCCCTCTCTCCCTGCTGTCATATGGGGATCTAACTGTCCTGTGGATAGAGTACCAAGCCTATGCTTGTGTTTTCTTGGGTCATTTGTTTGATTTGAGTATTGGAGGTTTTTTGTGCTTGAGGACAAAATAACAGTCCTGACCCACTAACCTATTCCTCCCTACAACCAGGACAACTCTACAGTCTACCTGGAACTTATTAGAGTAACGTTAGGTGTTTAAACTCGAAGAGAAACATTTTTAATTTTCACTTCAAATATGAATTCATTAAAGGTATATGAAAATTTGTTGAGCATACAGTAATTTTTTTTTTAAGAAACTGATGCTTTTATTAAACAAGGATGCATTAAATTGATCAACAGTGACAGTAAACATTTATAATGTTACAGATTGTAACTATTTCTGTTTGAAATAAATTGTGTTCATTTAAAAATTTGCCACAGTTTCCACAAAATATTAAGCAGCACAACTGTTGTCAACATTGATAACAACAATAAATAACGCATTAGAATGATTTCTAAAAATTCAGCTCTGCATCACAGGTATAAATTAAATTTTAAAGGGATAGTTCACCAAAAAATGGAAATTGTCATTAGTGACTCACCCTCATGTCGTTCCAAACCCGTAAGACCTTCGTTCATCTTCGGAACACAAATTAAGATGCTTTTGATGAAATCTGAGAGCTCCATAGACAGCAAGTATTCTTACACGATCAAGGCTCAGAAACGTAGTAAGGAGATCGTTAAAATAATCCTTGTGTCATCAGTGGTTCAAGCATAAATTTGCGAAGCTATAAGAATACTTTTTGTGTGCAAAGAAAACAAAAATAACGACTTTATTCACCAATTTGTCTCCTCCGCATCACCCAGGCACCATTTTGGAGAGTATCACATACGTAAACAACGTATGCTGTGTCAGCAGCACAATACGCGGATACGCTGTTTACGCTTTGATCTGAACGTAAACAACGTATCCACGTACATACGTTGCATACGTTGTTTACGTATGTAACACTCAAATGACGCTATAGGGTGAAGCGGAGGAGATTAATTGTTGAATAAAGTCGTCATTTTTTATTTCTTTGCACACAAAAAGTATTCTCATAGCTTCGTAAAATTACGGTTGAACCACTGATGACACAAAGATTATTTTAATGATCACCTTGCTACGTTTCTGAGCCTTGATCGTGTTTGGACCCTTGCTGTCTATGGAGGACCAGAGAGCTCTCAGATTTCATCAAAAATATCTTAATTTGTGTTCTGAAGATGAACGAAGGTCTTACAGGTTTGGAACGACATGAGGCTAAATAATTAATGACAGAATTTTCATTTTTGGGTGAATTATCCCTTTAACATACATTCAAACAGAAAACAGTTACTTTAAATTGAAACAATATTTCACAATATTACTAATTTTACTGTATTTCTGATCAAATAAACACAGCCTAGGTGAACATAAGTCTGAATAATTATTCTAATTATATGAGAATAGCCATACCACAACTATAACAACAGCAACACAGAGGTACAATATTGTTGTAAATCAATTTCAGCATGATTTTCTTCTAGCTGATTAATGATAAAAACATTGACAGCTAATCAAAGTTTTAAGAAACTCGTAAGTGGCAGATGACAAAACAACAGTAAATGCTTATAATAAACAGAACGTTATTGCCTATTGGTGTGGACGTTATAATATAGTTATTGTACTGTAAGATTGCACCCTTTTTTTTTTTTTTTGAGTTTTCAGGTTTATGAGATCCATGCCTGGCAGACTAAAAAGGGATTATTACAGAGATAACCGAATAAGCCCAATGCCTTCAATGGAAAGTGAGCTTTCACACCTGAGCATTACACAAACCCTCCCCTGTTTATTTCCTGATTATTGTTGTTGCTATCCGTTGGTGATGAAATCTTTGTGTGTTTAAGCTCAAGCAAATCAACCCCTCCTCCTGACACAGTTGAATCCACGCAGTACGACGGCAAACAAGACTACACTTGTTCTTCAAAGCTCAGACACAGGTGATGGGTGAAGCTGTCGTTATATTTCACTCCACACATTACACCAGTGACAAATACGAAACCACACGGTTTCCAAAGTTTTAAACAAACAGACACAAAGAATTATTTTTAGTCTCGGTGATGTGATCTAATAAAAACAACAGCGACGCCAAAAATTGTATCACTGGCCAGTTGCCATTTTGTACAAATTGAGTGACACAGGTTTTGATAGGGGGCGGATTGGCGCAGGATCTGCATATAAGTATCTTTCATTGAATGCCGTCACTTGGCAAGGCAGAAAAGGTTTTTTGGAGGCACGCCTGTTTGCCTTGTCTCCTCTCCCTGAGGACGGCGCCTATCAAGGGTCCACTCTTCATCCCCACGCTGGCCTTCTGCTGTGTTAGGGAGGGTGAGCATGGGCCCAGGAGACAGAAAACCTGCTTCTCCACTCCCTTGAGGGAGTAGGCGTTTCACCTCGGTCCCTAAAGTAATCATGGCCCTTCGTTATGGCATTAGAAGCTATAAGAGCTTTAGTGTTGGACAGCAGCGCTTTGGGCTCGGAGGTAATATATCGAGGTGGTGGTGGGGGGGAGAGGAGAAGGACACTTCAGGGAATGCGTGGAATTAATTATGTAATTATGATAAGAGTGTGCGATCACGTAGAGGAAGTGAAAGCAGCCTGCTATCTCAATTGACATCAGCAGTGAATGAAAAGCGCAGGTGGTCTGCATTTACCGCTGTTAAGTGGCGTCTCTACCTTTACTCTATTAATGGTAATGCTCTGAAGATGGCATATCTGTACTCGATGGTGCTATAAATATGTCAAAGCCAAATAACCACATAAAAATCACCATAACACCCCAGCCATTCCACAAACAGAAAGCCAAACTTAAAGAAACAGTACACCTAAAAAAAATTAAATAAATAAAAATAAAATACAATTATTATTTACTCACTCTCATTTAGTTTCAAACCCATATGACTTTCTTCTTTTAAATTCTGAAGAATAAACCCTAGTTTGCGGCGTTAGTTTTTTTTTTTTACAAAAGAAATTAATACTTTTATGCAGCAAAGATGCGTTTAAATTCATAAAAAGTGACAAAAACATTTATAATGCTGTGAATGATATCAATTTAAAATAAATATGGTTCTTCTGAACTTTTGAATTATCAAAGAATCCTGAAAAAGATGCGTCTCAGTTTCCACAAAAATATTAAGCAGCACAACTGTTTTTAACGTAGAAAATAAAAAGAAATGTTTCTTGAGCAGCAAATCAGAATGATTTCTGAAGGATCATGTGACACTAAACACTGGAGTAATGATGCTGAAAATGCAGCTTTGCCATCACACAAATACATTACATTCTAAAGTATATCAAATTCAAAAATCAGTTGGTTTTATCTGCAGTAATATTTCACAATATTACGGTTTTTACTGTACAGACTTCTATAAGACACTTCTTTCAAAAACCTTAAAAAAAATCTTCAAATTTAATAGTAGTGAAGCTCAGAGTTTCAAGCTCCAAAATGAACAAAAAAACAAAACAAAAAAACAACCGATGTCAAATGTAAAATGTACGTGTTAAAAAAAGGACATTCTTTAAAAATTCACAATGTGTGTTTTATAGGTCACAGAAAGTCATACAGATCTGGAACAACATAGCGGTTAATAAATGGTGACTGAATTTCTATTTTTGTGTGAACTATCCCATTAAAACTGAAAAAAGAGGCACAAGCCTCATAATTCAGCAACCTACAATTAAGAGTCAATGCAGCGTGAATGAATTCAGTGAAACAACTGCCAATGTGAACTGGCACATGCGCCGCATGCCACTGGTTAAGGGCCAATCCGGGTGTGTGAGAGATTGATGCTTGCAGGGGTCATGTGCAGGGGCTCGGACCCATGAAACATTTTGTTGTGAAGTGGGCTGACACCCGCTGGCACTGGGTAAAAGGTGCTGCATGGCACCAGAAATCCATCATGTGCCATGCTAACCTGACAAGTGAACAAACACACAACAAGCAGGCCAGAAGGGTCCTCATCTGCTAAAAAGTCTGGGTGGTGGGGCTAACAATATTCTGCTTTCAAAGGAGGGGGAATTGCAGCATTTTGCACTTGTAGACTGAAGGTCTACAAATAATGGAGTTCTCTACTTTATTTTTGTCAAGCCCACTTCCTCCTGAGCTATGCTTTCAGTGCCTTTAAACACACTTAAAGTGAAACTAAAATGTGTGTTATCAATTCGATGAAAATCTGTATGTAGGATAAAATGCCCACCACAATAGGCGCTCAGCTTGGGTTATTACATTAAGGTTACTTTTTAATACAGTGTGAAAAGCCTCTGTAAGCGCATTAAATGTCCAAACCATTTCATAACAGCCTCAGGGCCTGACGTGTTCAGATAAGGGGAGGACTCACCATTATCAAACTCATCTGGAATCTGGAAGAAAAAAAAAGAAAACAGAGAGGTGAGTTACAAGTATGTTTTCACTGCACACTGGCACATCAAGTCATCACATGTGGGTACGAGGAGAGTGCCTGCATACAAACTAGAAATACAACAACAAATTAGCAGTAAAAGGTTTGATAAAACTCCTATTTTATTTTCCATTTTCCTTTTAGTTAACATTTTAGTAATTTTGATTTGCATTATTGTTATTTTACTAGTTTCTTAAGCTTATTTTGTTTTAGATTATATATTCCTTTTTATTCCTTAATTATTTTAGTACATCATGTTAAACTAAATGAAAATGACAAATGTTGCTTTGGCAGCTAGCTAAAAGGTTAAAATAAGTTTATTAAGTTAATGTTTTGGTTTAGTTAACTATAATACTTATATATGTATACATATATGTATAATACATTTATTCTATAATGCACATCAGGCACAGTTAAAATACCATTTGGCATATTACTGTCAGAGATTAAATGTAAAAATATATAGTTCTTTAGTCTTTTAATAACAATTCACATTGGTCCACCAATAAGTACCAAACCAATTAATATTCAGCTGCATCTGTCAGCAGGTTCTGCCCCTCATGGGGTCCAGGACCCCCACATGCTGCCTGGTGGGATGGCTCACAGTTCAACACGGGCAAAGGGCCTGTTTCTAACCCCTGTCATTCTCCTACTGCATTCATTCATTGTACAGAAACCGCTCTGGCGCCCTCCACTGGACAAAACTGCACACAGCCAGTATGCAGAAACAAAGAGCTAAGTGGGAAAATTCTGACTCAAGCCTCAATTTTCTGGTTCATCACATGAAAAACTCACTCAATTATAAATGTTAAGTGAAAACGGAAAATATAAATAAGTGGAGTTAAGAAAAACAACACCTTGTTAAACATACACTGCCCCCTGCTGGTGAACTACATTTCTGCACTTTATCAGACTTCGTCCCAAATTTCTTTGTCTGACTTTCTTCTGTGAAACTAAGATACTTTGAGAAACGTCTCTCTCTCTCTCTCTCTCTCTCTCTCTCTCTCTCTCTCTCTGTGTGTGTGTGTGTGTATTTCCAACATGCTGCAAAGTGAAGTGTTCCACAGAAGAAAGAAATTTAAACAGGTTTAGAATGACATGAGGACGAGTAAATCTATTTTTGGCTGAACTATCAGTTTAGGTTTCAGTTATTGCTTGCAAAGAGATAAAGACTACAGATAATACAGAGAGGGAGATTGTTGTTTATATTAATAAAGCCATTTTGTTTAAAAAAAAAAAAAAGCAATGGATAAACTTCATGGTTATGGAACTAACAGTATATGCAAGTGTTGCCTATGGCAAATGAGCATGCAAGCAAAAATATTTTATCTATTCAATATGACTAAGCTATGAATTCATATTTATATTTGTATTCTAAGAGAAACCACAACCACTGAAGATGAAAGCTCTGCAACCATACAGAGTGCACTACACTCATATGTATATAATACACTGCTATTCAACATACATTAGTATTCCAGATGGATATCGTTTTAATAATCCTACTGCCCCCCGAACATTTGAACAGTTATTTAAATGAATCTGTTAATATTTCTTATCAGCACTGAAGAATATTTAAATTGAAAACCTTGCAGGAAATGCTGCACATGCTGAAGCACAGAAACAAACTCCAACAGCCATAGTGGCTCATTCAATTCTGTTCTATGAGAAGAGGATTCAGCCTTTGCTCTCACGCTGTCACCTCCCTTAAGTGCCCTTCAATTAAGAACTTTGGCTGTAAGAAATGGCACCCTAAAGCCTGGCACACTCCACATATATCTCCAACAAGGTCTTAACTACATGTGAAGTGTGCCCAGTTCCATCACTTGTCCAAAAGGCAAACAAGCCAAAAGGGTCATTTAAGCAAAGAAGTGTAGAGAACAAACATCACCACACTGTACTAAGTATGTCCTTCAAGTCACTTGTTTCTGTAGGACATTATTACGAGGGTTTAATTCACATGACAAATGCTGGAAAAACAGTCTGTTTGAAGGTTATGGCTTTGGTGAAGGTTCCTGTTTTCAAAACTGTCCTTGAGTGAAAGTCTAACATAAAATAAACTACTGCCTGCTGGAAATTACAACAGCCAACAACTTATTTTGGAAATACATAAATTAAGTAAAATATGTGCTAATGTCAAATGTGTAACAGTGGGAGATGACAAACAATCCATTCATGCGGGTTTTCCCAAACACTTTACCGTTACAGGTTCAACTGGTTGAATGATCTTTTGAGAGCGTCTAATAACTAAAAGAGTGAGGTGCAAACCATATCCAAAACATGACAAGACCTTCTGGCAAGAAGTCTAATAAGTGAAGTCTTCAGCATGAAAAGCATGACTCAGCTTTGAAAGGTCTGGCACACTCCATTCAACTCTTACGACATCTCAACTGCCTGAGAAGTGTGCCCGTTCAAAGTGATCCACAGCCTACAGGATCTCCAGTGACAGACATGTGAAGAACTAAAGCTTTGAGGCAGCAATCTTCCCGAGGAAACACCTCAAGCCTTTACACATAGCACACTGATGTGAAAGGTAAGCCTTTAAAGGGATAGTTCATCCAAAAATGTCTAAGAGCCTGGAAAACACTGCAATTTTTTATAATGATTGCTGATGTCAATCATATTGGCATACGACCAGGAACTGTGGAATTTTTTCAGCCCCAGACTGTTGGATTGAGCCGGCAAACTTAGGGTTACCAGCTTTGAACCACCATATACCGAACCCCTCAAAAATAAATAAATAAATAAATAAATAAATAATCATAAATATATTAATAAATAAATGGTAACAATTTTTCACAACCCCTTCAAAAAAATAAAATAGTAAAAAGGCACTGTATTTAAAAATGAGCTCAAAGCAATTTACACAGACCTACAAAAAATAAATAAAATGCTTCAAGAAAAGGTATTTAAAAAGAACTTCAAAAACTAAATAAAACTAAACAAACAATAAGGTAAAAAGTTATTTACACAACCCCTCAAATAATAAATAAACAAAATGGTAAAAAAGTATAAACAAGCTTCAAAGAAACTTACTCAACCCCTCTGAAAAAAATAAATAAATAAAAATAGCAAAAAGGTACTGTATTTAAAAATAAGCTCAAAGCAATTTACACACACAAAAATTGTAAAAGGGTAAATATTTAAAAAACAAAAAAAAAACAAAGCTCAAAGCAATTTACACAACTCCTTTGAGAGAAAATAAATGAATAAAAAAGTACCATATTTAAAAAAAAGCTCAAAGCAATTTACACAACCCCTCAAAATAATAATAAAAAAAGTTTAAAAAGGGTATTTAAAAAGAACTTCAATAAAATCTCAAAAATAAACAAACAAGGTAAAAAAAGTACATTTTAATTTACACAACACCTCAAAGAATAAATAAATAAAATGGTTAAAAAAATAAATAAATAAAAAATGTAAAAACAAGCTCAAAGCAAATTAAACAATTACTCAAAGATAAAAAAAAAAATATTTTTTTAAATTTAAAAATTTCAAAGGGTTCTGAATTGTCCTGGCAAAAAAAAAAAAAAAAAAAAAAAGAGGACAAAAGCCTGTCTATGGGAAAACAGCCAGGTTTCCAGTCCCACACTGTCACCTAATTGACATCCAATTGGAGTGAGTAGAGGTGACAATTTTTACAACAAAAGGTCTGGCACACTTCACATTTTGTCATTTATATGGTCATATGCATATGTTAAAGTGTGTCTTTTGAAATAAGTGAAGAAAGTACCTTCTGGCAGGAGAGGTGGAACCAACAAACAAGACAGTTTTCCCGTGCAAACACCTCAGCCCAGCACATGCCGCAGTTTAAAGAGAGCTCGAAAGGTGTGTGGTTTATAGAGCACAGCGGCAATGAGGTGACACCTGTGATCACACCCGGCATGCTGCGAGAAGTGTGTCTGCGCAGTAGGGTTGTAACGGTATGATAATGGTCTCAGAAAATATCACGTTTCACGGTATGTATTAAACAATAATTCTTATCAGTAACAATAACTCTTAAAAGAATAAGAACAAGTTATTTGAGTGAACAAATCCTTTATTTCAACAAACTTGAAACCATTTGAAAGTATTGAAGTCTCCCTTCTGAAATAAATAATAAATTTCATTTAGTTTAAAAAACAAATTAAAAAATAAAGCTACACCTTATGTATATCTATATCACACTTTAACATATTAATTAATTAATTTTACAACTTTTATTTTTGGCAAAGTTAAAGTTAAAACATGGACAAACATGATATTTCTTAAAAATAATGTTTAAATAAATTATTATAAAGAATATTATTATTACTGTTATTATAACTTTGAAGTACATTGTACAGTCCTAATATATGTGTCGATTTCAAGTTAAATCAAACTTTTATTTTGACGGGTTGTAGCGGACCTTTGAGTTTCAGAGTGTATTTGACTATTTTTTCTTAAATAAAACTAGGAAATGTTTATACAAGTTCTCTTTTAGAGCAGCTCTGGTGATGTCAGTGTTTATGTAGATGCTGAAAACATCATTAGTGTCTTTGCAAATTGGATCCATCCTCAAGAACAACCCTGCGTTCATTTTTTTTTATATATACATCCAAAGTATTCCCATACTGCAGATTTGAACTTTTTTTCAGTGGGAATGGAGATTAGATATAATCTCTGTCTCTGTCATTTTCTCCGCTGTACGTGCCTGTAAGCAGCCAAGTGAATGCAGAGAGAAGCAGCCGAATGGAAATAAGTTGCATATGCGCAGGTGAGTTTTTGTTTTTTTTTAAACTGTAGATATGCAAATGTTTACGGTATGATAACCGTGCACCGTCATACCGGTATATAGTTACAACCCTACTGCGCAGCGGACACTAAACCAAAGAGGGCTGAAAATGAACACCTTAACAGTTGGGTCTAAATCCCACGATTAGGAGACCTGGCAAACCCAAAGTGTCCAATATGACTAAAAGCTTCCTACAAATGTATTTATAGAGAGAGATTGCTTTAATATTCAAAAAACCATTATCTTTTATACAATTTGATCTTTCAACTTATCTACTTTGCAGCAACCAAATAGTACCATAGTAGGAACTAAAAGTAGTAGTTATAAATGAACAGTAATGTGTTATGTTCAACACAAATTAATAACTGAACAGTAGTATATAAACTGAAATTAACCTAGATTAATAAATGTTGTCAAAAAACAATTGATGTTCATTATTCGTTGAATTGGGTATTCATTAGGAATGTTACTGCATTATCAATATCATGGTATCGCGATAGCAAAACGGTCTCGATATTATCGTGGTCACATGACCATATGAAACGATAGGTCTTCTGGGCAAAAAATGTCGTTTTTAAAATATTTTTAAACATCTTATTCTAACATAAAAGGTCTTTAAAGTTGTGTTTTGGGCCATTATGCTTTGGCACAGTATCTGTCAAACGGACTAAAACCTAAAGGACAATATGGCTTAATTCCTTCATCAAGTCTGTTTTCGCTGCCGGTTTCATAGTGAAGCATGCACTTCGTTCAGGCGATCAGCTCATGATCGGGTGCTTTCTGCGCCTCAGAACGGCTCTGTTCACAGTGAATGGAGTGAATTCGTTACTGCATGTGCTGTGAGTTTAGCACACGTTTAGGAACGCAATTGCTTTATTTTCGTGGAAGATTACAGCATTTCACTAGACACGTGAGACTCATTTTTGTAAGACTGTTTTCACTGAAGCTGGAGTTTCTTTTCAAAATAAAAGCTCTACTGCAGTTTCCATCAAAATAAAAGCCTAAAAGTACAGTATGAATTGCTGACAGCTAGCGATTTAAATGGGTTCGGTTACTGCAGTCCAAAAATTCAAAATATCTAAGTTTAGAACTTAGGAAAGAAGTATTGTAATTTCCCTACTTTAGTGTAAAGCAAAAATAATATACCTATGAAATTCATTTTCATTTATTTTACAATGCAATTGTTTTACAATATACGGCTATTACTGTCATAGGAATAACAATAACATAAAACAGTTGTTATTATTGTACTCCAATTTAGTTCGGTTCATTTGGTCCGGACCAAAAAGGAAAATGATACATTTGGTCCTGGTCTGCTTAGTGTTCACACTGGCATTTTGGCATCCTTTACATCCCTAGTATTCATGACAAGCAATGCATAAACTAATGTTAACTAATTGAATCTTATCTAAGTTTTACCAAATAATCTCAGCACTAAATTTAGGCTACTGTAATGTTGCTCATAATTTGTCTATCCAAAGTCCATTTTGTGTAAATCATAACTAATTTATGTTTTTAGAGCTAACAGATCTTTTTGGCAGAAAGAATTAAGAAACTGAGGCCTATGTAAAACATAGTAATGCACCCCAGTTTGGTATCATTTTTTTTTTAAATGAATACTTTTACTAAACAAGGATGCCTTAATATTCAAACATTCATGAAAAATGACAGTAAAGACATTTATAATGTCTCAAAAGATTTCTATTTTAAATAAATTAGGTTCTTTTGAACTTTCTATTAATCAAAGATTCCTGAAAACTGGATTATTGTTTCTACAAAAATATTAGGCAGCACAACTATTTTCTTGATTAATGCAATACATTACCAAGAGTCAAGTAGACATTTGACAGTTATAAATACTGACGTTAACACAGGGAAAAATCTGCCTTGCAGATACAAACGGGGTAAATGATCTTTTAAACAAAACATAAAACATTAAGTTAACATTAGCAGGCAGCATATCATGTTGTTTATTACTTATCAGAGCTGATGAAACTGGAGATTTGCCCTAAATAAAACCAAATAATACACATAAGATGAAATCAACAGATTCAAGCAGTATTCGATGAAGCCTGTGTACATGTTTACTCTAACTGTATAGAGATTTACAGAGAGGAAATTAACAAACATCCTGCAAATTTTTCAGATTTTGAAGCATAGCCTACTGCCACATAAAACTCCATGCGATTGCCTAATAGTTTTATCCAGGCCTGGTTCCAGAATTAAATTCTGCAAGCGCTTCAGAAAGTGTGCTCTAGCCTCAATTCACATACATTTCCATGTATATTTTTGTCCCATCCATTGCTCTTTCAAGTTTGAATCCTGCATAAATATGTGGATATTATTTTTGAAACTTTACAGCATGTAGGTGGCCAAAAAAATAAGTTCTATACAAATTCTGAATGGATTAAAGGCTATAGCGTAGAAAGCACACAGACAGCACTGCATTTTTAATATCACTAAAAAGTTGTCCCTTGTCAGTATCGTGACCTCATTAAGTTTTGTTATAACGAGAGGATTCCCAAGCTTGCACTGGACAAAATTAAACCTTATTATTCTCCCCAGAGCGCAAAAACAAATATGCTTTAGATAGTTTGCCAGATCAGTTTCGCCAATATGAACAGATAATATCTCGAGCTTTTACATGGGTACTCAGCCATTCCCGAGCACCCACGGGATCGGCGCCTGATCACAGCATGCAAGTGTCAAATTAGAACTGGCTGAAATGTTTTGTATAGAAAAAAATCCAGTCTTTCACTCTGCCTGTGTCAGTTTGAGTCATGCTAAAGATTTAAATCCTTGCTGCCAAGATGCTCCTCTGTCGGTCATGGATTATGGAAAGTAAAACTTAAATCTGTCACAGGGTGGTTGAATATATTCATGCATGTTAAAAAAATTATTAAAAGCCTCTTTCTTTTCAGATTCTTATGTACAGCATTATCATAATAGGCTGTATATTAACTTATTGGGAGAAAACCGATAGTTCTATGTGAAATCAGACATTGAGCATCCCAAAACGGCATGATCATAACACCTCTGCGAATATTCGACTGTGAGATTAAGAGTCAAATCAGGCTCCTCTTATCGAAGCATCGAATCTTCGACTATTCGGGGTCACCCCTAAACATCACAACATTGCTGTTTTACTGTATTTTTGATAAAATAAATGAGCATAAAAGACCTTCCAACCCCAAACTTTTGATTGTAGTGTATATAAATGTACAGCTGTTTCTGCTTTAATGTTTTTTTCTTGTTCTCCCTTCTTGTAATTTACAAGATGTGTTAGACCGATCATTAAAGCCAGTCCCTGAGACAAAAAAAATTACAGTACGAGAACAGGATCAAGGTCTCATGCTCACAATAAGATCACAAGAGCTGAGAACAGTAAAACTCAACCAATACAATGGATGAGGTGTGCGATCAGGCACCAACGGCCCTCTGAACTCCCGTGAGACCACACTGACCTGTGAAGTGTGCCCTTACAAGAGAGCTCTAACTTAAGCAGGTAACAAAACAGGATGTCTAACAAAGGTGGAGGTGTGCTCTTTAAAGTGACCACCTTCCTGAATTCACACCTCTGGCACATGCCTCCAGACTAGGTGTGTTTGGCATCTACTTGTGAAGTGTGCCTCCTTAAAGGTGGGTGGCTTCCAGAAAAATTACAAGACCTTGCTAATTTGATCTTTTATAAGACAAACAAGCTTAAATGCTCATTTACACCTTTAACACCTTAAAAAGATACAAGTTTGGAATAGAAAGTCAGTAAATAATGACAGAATTTTCATTTTTGGGTGAAGACATTTCATAATAAATCACAATATTCGATTATAATTCACTATCAACTCACAATTCACAAGTAAAAACATCTTGGTCAAGCTACAATTACAGCACAGGTCTCTTGCATAGGAAAGAGAGGTATAAAATGCAACACCAACAATCAAAGCACATTTCACTTTGGTCTCCTGTGAGACTGCCTTTGTAAAGCGAGTCTTTTGAAGTGGGCCACCTCAAGAGGTGCTAGAAGTCTGCTCATTGAAGAAAGGAAATTCACAGCACTTTGAGAAGTGTGCCATACAGAGTGAAAATCTTCACACCGATACCTGATTGAACTGTCTGCCTGACAAAAGCGATTGTAGTATCAATAGAAAGAGACTGGTGGGGGAGTGCGGGTGAGAAAGTGTGCCATGTGAAATAGTGTGGCTTAGAGCTTGTTTAAAATTACCATATTAGGAAAAATGGAGGAAAAAGATGGACAACTGGGAAGTGTTTTGGCATTAACTATCACCATTAAGATACTTTTAAACTGCTAAGTAAATCTATTCAGCTAATGTTCTCTTTCTTGAAAAGGTGGCGAAATTCTTAGCTCATTAGAATATGTATAAAAGATGTACGGGTTAACTACTGCTTAACGATTCCTTGCCAAAAATAACTATTAAGTCTTAAAACCTGACTTTGTGAAAGTTCATGCTTACCTTATTTCCTTGTTCATCCACAGAATTGCTACCTACAGAACAGAAACATTCATAATTTGAGTCATGATTTTAAACTGCGAGTTTAAGTAAAAATAATATATAAAAAAATTATAAAAATAAATAAATAAATAATAATACTATTATATTACAATATATATATATATATATATATATATATATATATATATATATATATATTAGTGCTGTCAAATGATTTTATCGCGATTAATCGCATCCAAAATAAAAGGTTTTGTTTACATAATATATGTATGTGTACTGTGTATATTTATTATGTATAAATATGTACACACACACACATATTATATATATATATATATAAATAAATTCAATATATAAATATAAAATTTTTCTTAAATATATACATGCATGTGTTTGTATTTATATATACATAATAAATATTTACACACATATATTATGTAAACAAAAACCTTTATTTTGGATGCGATTAATTGCAATTAATTGTTTGACAGCACTAATATATACGCACACACACACACACACACACACACACACACACACACACACTAGTAAGCAGTAAAAACATAAATAAAATAAATGATAGTAAATATGGAGGTTAAATAAATATTTGCCATTGACAAAACTTAATTCTTCAATACAAAAATAAAATATTTAATAAAATAAAATATTTAAAAAATAAAATAATATTCACCAGAATAGCACATATATGATGTTTTTTTTAATACAAAATACAGTACCCAGTGTCATCCAAAAATTCTCATGATAATTCAGAACAATCCAAAGAACAATCCAATAATCCAACAATGCCAGTTAAAAATGTTATGAATAATCTGAACATGCCAGTCAAAAAAGTTTAAAATAATCCAGCAATGTTTCATCAAATTTATAACATTCCATTGGTGCTCACCCTTAGCGTGAGAAAGCAACAGGCAAACTTACCGAATATGTACACAATGCCGACTGTGCTTCCAAGTCCCATAATTCCTGCTAACCGAAGGACCATCTTCTTAGCATATGCGGTGTTCTCTTTCTGTTTCTTGTCCTCACCCTGTTCATTTTTCTTGTCACCAGAGTCATCGCCCTCTGGAGGAAGCTGGCCCTGTGAACGATGTGTCAAAAACATCCTGCTTTACATTTGCCTGGGATCCTGAGAATCCCAAATCTTATGTTACACAGCAGCCAGATTGAACATTAATGTCTGTGACTAATTTCTAATATGCACCAATTCCATTATTTTGAAAGATCTGAGGAGCTGTCACTCAGTGACACCTATTATCCTTTGACAGACATTCAGCCTTCAGCCCTTATCTACATTCAACAGTCAAAAGAGGGCTCCTGACCTTGCATAATACAGCTCCAATGTAAAAGCCATAAAAAAGAAATTGAAACCACAACTGTAATGTTGCATTTTTTGCATTATGAACAAACTAAGTTTAACCCTATAAAGCATGCATAATATTTGAAACATGAATTTCGAAGGCCTCTAAATTATCATCAAAGCCTGATGCGAAGTATCAAATATGATACAAAACATAAAACACATGTATACTTTTTAGATATATAAAAAATATTTTGTATAAAGAGTAAATAAACTGTTCCATTTAAAAGTAATACATTTTTCTGACTATTATTTCATAAGGCAGGTTTACAGAAACTCATATAACTAGCATTTGTAATCCAGCTCTGTCCTTTACAATCATTTATGCTACATATGCACTGATTTCTACTGATGATGTGAAAATGTAATCAATGTTACTGCTGTCATGCATAACTCAGACTGCATGTCTGACTTCATTCAAACCACCACCTGTCAACCTTCACTAACCAGACATAACCATTTGACACATTGCTGTATTTTATTCATCAATATACTCAACGCCTAAGTACTAACATGTAAGAATGTAAATATTTTTTTCCATAACGCAATAATTGGTTGTCTAATACCCTGTTATGCAGGAATGTCAGGCGGTCATAGCGCTCACCTGGCTTTTCTGCTGCTGCTGGAGCCTCTCCTGCAGTATTGCCTGGGCAAGTCCTCCTGTGGCACTGCTACTAGATGTGTCAGCGGAGAGAGCCCTGACAACATCCAGCGCCGCAGGAGCTGTGGAGCCTCTGGCTCCCTGCCTCAGTCTGAGGAGGCCCCGGCTCGCCCGGACACACATGGGATACACAGACACCGCCGACATCTTGAATATGATGCAGCTAGAGCACTGAGCGCGAGTGGAAAGGACAAACGAGTTTGATTGGTTGCGTCTGTTGAGATTGGCAGGTAGAGAGAGCCAATCGGAGCCAGGAACTGCAACGCGAAGGCTGGTCTTGGAATAGCGTCACGTTCACCGTCAAAAGCTGTTAAAAGTTCCCAAAGTTTTTACTACAAATATCATAATTAAATGCAATGCTTGGTTTAATAATAAAAGCAGATACTGTATAATGGCTAACAGATATAATAATGATACAAAGATGGCATTCTATGGATATATACAAAATATAATATCGACAAATCTAGAACATTCACTGGGATATGGGTATACATTTCAAAATAAAAGTACTTCATACTTGAAATGCCAAACCTGTGAATACATGACAAAAAAAAAACATTATTGAATATACACACACACACACACACACACACACACACACACACACATATATATATATATATATATATATATATATATATTAAACAAACAAATAAATAAAAATAAGTAAAAATAGAAAGTACAAATATCAAGTTAAAGTTATTACAAGTGAAAAAGCCTGTTATAGATCATTAATAAGCATGATTTCAGGACATGGAATGGATATAAAGGTAAGATAGTTAACTGAGAAACTCGGTTTAACGTCGTATTGTTTGCTAATGTTATTTATGAAAGATATTTTACATTACAAAGTAAAGCATTATAAAAGGGTTGGGCGAGGTTGACAATCCCTGCACTAGCCGATGGGTGGCAGTAGACCCTTATCACGATGTAACCTGTTGCTGTTGTTCTTTCAAAGAAGAAGAAACAATCTACACCGTTCTGTTATCACTGTGAAGGCAGAAGTGAAAAGTGTTTTTTACTTTTGTGTATCTTAAGATAGAGCTATTTGTTTTCTTTTTATCAGGTATGGTTGAAGTAAAACTGTCGAACTGATCAAGTCCTCGGCTTCAGTTAAACGCCCACGAGTTACTGAAGAACAGTGGGTGAGTTTCTGGGTTGGAAAAGTTTCTTTATGGCGACAAACATAACTATTTTGAAATAAACTAACTAAACTGCTTCTAGCTTAGCATTAAACTTAACCGAAGTCCAGAAATGTTTGGTCATTGTGCTTTTTGCTTCCTTATATTAACCAGACACGTTTGCGTTGCCTGTCTGTAAACACAAGTAACTTTAGAGACGTTTCTTGTTTAGTAGCAATGCAACAGCAGAAAAAGTTAATGTATTAATAGTCAAGATATACACGATATAAATTCAATATTTGTCACTTTAGATGGTCGTTCAGTCTTTACAGTACAAGGTCATATTTGCTGTTATCATTGGTAGTCATTGCATGGTTTTACCATATTGGAAATCTTTCACACTTAATTCAAATGTGTTTGTTAATTGTCTATATATATATATATATATATATATATATGAGAGAGAGAGATCTATAAATAATATTAATAAAATGTAAAAAAGAAAAAAAAAAGGTTGTGATATATGAAGCCTGACCAGCAGAATTCACCACGGCGGGGGAAATCAGACCAATCGTGTGCAGGGTGGTTATCTACCTACAGAGGGACATGTCAGGAGAGAGCTGCCTGCACCAGCTTCAGCCACAAACCGGGCCCATTGTGTCAGTCTCTTCAGTGGCCTGCCCCAAGACTAACACCTGCACATACCGCGGTGTCACCGGCAACAAGTACGTGCAGCTCAATGTTGGCGGAAATCTTTACTATTCCACACTGCAAGTGCTCACCCGACAGGACACCCTCCTGAGAACCATGTTCAGCGGCAAGATGGAGGTGCTCACTGATAAAGAAGGTGAGTTATTTAGACAGTGCCGAGCTATGATGTAACCATTTTAGCCTTGGTTTGCAGTACTGATGTTGTTCTGTGAATTTATAGGTTGGATTCTAATAGATCGCTGTGGGAAACATTTTAGTTTGATTCTCAGCTATCTCCGTGATGGATTTGTGACCTTGCCCAAGAGCAGACAGAGTATCATGGAGCTTCTAGCAGAAGCCAAGTATTACCAGATACAGGGATTGATAGACTTGTGCCAGAGAGCCCTGCAGGTTGGTTGAGACTTTCCTGATTATTCTTGTTTTTGTGTGATTTTCCTGAAAATATTCAAGTTATTATTCAAGAAATTAGATATTTAAAATTGTGCCATTTTAAAGCAAGCATATATCTCCTACACTTTTTTTTTATTGTTGTAATGCAAATAAGATTCGATCATTCTTGTTACTGTAAGGTGGGACAAAAAATATATATATATATATATATATATATTATTTACATTTTTTAATACTTTACATCTGGGTAGAATTTGTTTTGCTTCTAATATACAATCATTTTAATTAAGACTAATCATCGTGTATTGTATAGCAGTAAAATAAAATGTATGTTGTAGTAATGATAATCCTGTTTGAAAATAATGGGAATATTAAAGGTTAGGGTGCATTAAGGTAATGGGAACTGGGGCAAAGTCTTGTAATATCATATAATAATGTACAAGTTTGGGGAAGGTAAAAGGTTTTTTTATGTTTTTTCTCTTACTGCTGAATTAATGGAAAGGCTGAATTAATTTTGAGCAAAAGCTGTAATATTGAAATATTATTACAATTTAAAATAACTTATATTTTATATTTTTTATGAAACTGTTGACAACAGTTGAAAATCAGTTTTTGTGCTGATTTTTTCAGGGTTTTCTGACGAATAGAAAGCTTAAAAACTACATTGATTTGAAATGGAAATCTTTTGTAACATTATTTAAATCTTTACTGTCACTTTTGAAAAATTTAATAAACATGCTGGCATAAGTTTGCTTATTAAAAGTAGTAAAAATTTCTTTGAGAAAACAATCTTACTGACTGCAGACCTTTGAAATTTAGTGTATGTATAGAATGTAAAGAATAATACAAACTATTTAAATGGTCCTAATTACAAACTTATTTATTTTATTTTTTTTATGTCTATCTGTCAGAAATAAATACATGCATACATAAATGGGGGTTACATATGACCCAGATATTTCTTGGTAGGCTTTGTGACTTTGTTCCATTTTTTTGTTTTTGTTTATTATTTGTTTGTTTGTTGGTAGGATAATGAAGAAAAGGCTTTGTGTGTTATCCCCGTCATAACATCTCCTAAAGAGGAAGAGAGGCTGATACAAGGCTGCGTAAGGGTGAGACTTTCATGGAGTGCAAATATTTCCTGTTTTTTGGTGTTTGTTTTATGTTCGCATATAAAGCAAGATAATCTGCAACTCTGAATGTCTTTTGCCTTTATTATTTTTCCGCTTATAGCCTGTTGTAAAACTGCTTTACAACCGAGGTAACAACAAATATTCCTATACAAGGTAGATACCAGTGTTTTAACATTCAACTTGATTTACCTTTTTGAGAACTTTATTTGGCTTGTAGTGTTCTAATTGTCTTTTTGATTGGTGTTTATCTTCCTCAAAAGCAACTCGGATGACAACCTACTCAAGAATATTGAGTTGTTTGAGAAGCTGTCTCTGAGCTACAGCAGTCGTGTGCTCTTCATTAAAGATGTCATCGGAGACGAGATCTGCTGCTGGTCCTTTTACGGACAGAGCCGGAAGCTAGCAGAAGTCTGCTGCACATCCATCGTTTATGCTACTGAGAAGAAGCAGACAAAGGTAAGTCTTGTTTGAAAAGGTATTTCGAAAAGGTACACTTTCATAGCCTGTTTGAACGTGTCAAAGAAGAGCTCTCGTAATGCGCTCAGGTTGAGTTTCCAGAAGCACGGATCTATGAGGAGACGCTAAATGCCCTGCTTTATGAGACTCTCCCAGTCCCAGATAACTCCCTGTTGGAGGCCACCCGCAGACGGAACAATTGTTGCTCACACAGTGAAGAGGAGGAGGCTGTGGAGCTGAGGGAGCGTGTGCGGCGCATCCACGTTAAAAGATACAGCACTTATGACGACAGACCACTTGGACATTAGCTTAACTGTGAATTGAGGCTTCCAAGACATTTTATATATATCCTTACAACCAGTGCCTCTGTTTTCACATTGTCTGTGGAGAACACTAAACTACCAGCACCGTTCAACCACTTTGTAGTTCGCTGCCTGAACAAATTGCTGCTTTGTTTTTATTTTATTTTTTGCAGGTGGCTTGACAATCAATGTTTTGGATGAAATGTGGCTTGAACATTAATGTGAACATAACACAAAAAGTTGAGCATGAACTAGCATCAGATCCTATATTTTAATTTATTTACCTCATTATTTGGTTGTTTTTTTAGGAAAACACTATGTTTTTACACCGTAGTTACTAACCTAATCATGGAATGTTTTGATAACATCTTGCCAAGATGAATTTGCCAAGAAGTACATCACTCTGTTTCTGCTTAATGTACAGGATCATATACTCCGTTACAATCCTGCCTTATGCCTACATTAATCATTAAGTACTGTGATTTGATAAAAAAAGAAATCATGTATATGGACTTGGGGTGTTGTATTTGGGAAAATCAGGTTGAAGTGTTTGATTTTGTCTAGTAAGATGAAAAGAAATGTGTTTTTAATAATGAATGAATGAATGAATTAATGTGACCTAAAAGTTTCCTGCTCTAGTTATTTAACACTCACACCACAATATTTTCTTAAACTTTTAAACAATAATTCAGGTTTATTTGCCTATACATTTAAGGTTAGTATGGTCCAAAACAACATTGGACCCATTTGACTGTCAACATATGAACCAAAAAATGTGTCGTCTTTCGTGTTGTTTTTTTAAATTTGAATTAAAAGTGTTTTATTTTTATCCAGTAACTTTAACAGTAGATATTGAAAGAATAGTTCACCCAAAAATGAAAACCTGTAACGCCTTCAAGATTTAGATGATTTTGTTTCTTCATAGATTTGGATAAATTTATGTCACTTGCTCACCAGTGGATCCTCTGCAGTGAATGGGTGCCGTCAGAGTCCAAACAGCTGATAAAAACATCACAATAATTCACAAGTAATCCACACCACTCCAGTCCAACAATTAATATCTTGTTAAGCGAAAAGCTGCTTGTTTAAATATTCCATTTATTTCTATTTTAAGTTTGTAAATCCATCAAGACATTTTTAGTCCTTTATCATAATATTGCTTCCTCCAGTGAAAAAGTCGTCCCCGCTGAATCAAGGGAGAAATTTGTGCGGATCAAAAACAGTTCTAAACAAATATGTCAGAGGATTTCTGATGTAAGAAGAGTTATTACGCATTTTGGATGTGGTTAAAACACATTATTGATGGAATTGTTTCTTACAAACAAACAGCACTTTATTTCAGAAGACGTTACTTGATGCACAGGAGTCATGTGGATTACTTGTGGATTATTGTGATGTTTTTAGCAGGTGTTTGAACTCTCATTCTGACGGCACCCATTCACCCATTCAGAGGATCCATTGGTGAGCAAGTGATGTAATGCTAAATTTCCCTGAATCTCTTGTGATAAAGAAACAAACTAATCTACATAAACATTAAGCAAATTTTCATTTTGGCTTAACTAATTTATAAATGAATTGTACCACAAACCCCTTAAACAGCTTTGAAATATTTAATATCAGCTCAGTAGTTTAAATTTGTGCTAGTTATTTTTTCCAGTTGCCTGCACCTGTGCCATTTATGTACACCCAGCTGTTCCTTCCATAATAGGATGTGAGACTATAACCATCATGCATCACGTATCTTTTCATCCAGTAGGTCATATGAACATCATGTCTTGTTGAACGCCTTATGACAATGCCTGATTAGTTGAACCACCGCAGGCGCCTCCATCTGAGCTGTCAAATGTGGAGGGGAGCTAAAAATAAATCGCCGTCACTGCCTGAACGGCGTACGGCGCGTGAAGAGATTTAGCCCATTGATCAACAATGCCAAGGGGGCGGGGCCAGCGGTGATTGCGTCATAAAGGAACCGAAGATGGCTTCACGATGCGCTAAGGCAGTGCTTAGATGCGTCAACGCTCAGCTGTCAGAACACACATTTATATGAAAAGGAAGGAAGGATAAAGAAATACTGGGAGGAAGGCAGGCGAGCCGTTCAGATTTATGTCTCCAGCCAGTTTATGCTGCACTTAGGTTGTTTAACAGTCAGGGACAATGGGTTCGACTACAGATGAAGAATTTAAAGAGAAATTACTATGGAACGTCAAAAGAGAAGTAAGTGCAGTCAATTTATTTCTTGCCTTAGTTTTGATTGAATGCTGAAACATGCGTGCACGATCAGCTCACATGCATGCTTTGCATCTGATTTAGTGCATGCATATAAGTTTCGGATGCGCCGATGCTTACAGTAATGAATTAATGTGTAACGAGTTGCATTTACTCAGGTAGGCTATTATATTTCTTATAGGTTCACGTTCAAACCTTTCACCTGTAGCGCTGGAGGGGTCGGCTATTTCCTTCCTCGTCCGCCTGTAACTTAATGTAGCTATGGGAGACAGTGATTTAATCAATGGTTTCTGCGGTGATCAATAGATTCTGCCTTCTGTAAATGGGTAAATACAATCTAAACCGAGTACGTTTTTAGTGTCGAATATGCTCCTAGCCTGTTGCAATGTAAACAAAAACGAGTTGAGATCGAATTTCCATTGACAGACACTTCAGGGGCTGAGCGCTCAGAGCACGCGAGGTTTATTTATAACGCGACTGTAAGAGAAAGCGCGCTACTTTATTATTTTATTAGATTAGAAGAGATCGTTGCATTGATTGCTCTGCAAGTTACCTGTTTTGGTCTGGGCTTATTATCTTTTTATCACATGCAGAGAAACTTTCTCAGGTGGAATACAACCTTAACTTCATTTTTGAGCAGTTACACGTTAATTTCAATGATCAAATAGGTTTAATGTGAGGGGGTTATCATACAGTCAAATTCATTTCTGCATTATATGAGACCAGTATGGCCATTGTTCGTTCACACACTATGAGTTGAACTGATTTCAAACTCATTATTAAAAACAGTATATGACTAAGTTAAGTCAAGTAAACGATAATGTACATGAAGTGTAATGAAATATTTTTGCTGTTGCATTTACTAAATTGTTGCTTACAAAATAAATAAAAACATGACATTAATTAGAAATTAAATTGCTTCTAAAGCTTCCTCTTAGAATAATAGTCCAATAAAACAATTCAAAACCATCTTAACTTCTGGACAGTGCAGCAGAAATAGGTCACGCTTTATATTAGGTGGCCTTAACTACTATGTACTTACATCAAAGAATAAGTACAATGTACTTATTGTGTTCATACTGTATTGCAAAACACTATTGCTGCTATTGAGGTGGGATACGGGTAAGGGACAGGTTTGGTGGTATGGGTAGGTTTATGTGTAATTATAAATGTAATTACAGAAATTAATTACATATAGGTATTTTTAAAAATATAAGTACAATGTAAAAGCATGTATGTACACAATAAGTGCATTGTACCAAATGATTAATTCAAATGCAAGTACGTAGTAGTTAAGCCCACCTAATATAAAGTGGGATCCAGAAATATATAGATAATAAATTTAGTTAATATACAAACATATTGGCCCACTCAAGGGAGTCTTGTAATGGAAAACAAATTCATCCAAGGTATTATTTTAACCTAAAAAAGGAGTAAAACCGTTTATTAAAAATTCTGTACGAACCATTTTATGCCAATTCAAAATAAGTAGACTGCGATAAATATGAATGAACTGTTCCTGAGTGTATTTTGTAATAATTATTTGATAAGACTTCACATTCACAGAGTTTCGAATGTTTTCACTCCAGGAACTGTACAGTGGGAGAAGCTGTTACGTTCTTTTATATCAGTGTAATTAATTCTTATCTTTTCCCCCACAGTGCAGGGAATGCTAGTTTTAAATCCGGCCCTCATGAATAATAGAAATCTTGAATGAATTGCTGCAAAGAATAGATGTCCTAAATTGGTACCAGCATGTCTCATGTGTCAGAACAGACTGTGTCCACATAGCTGATTCAGCCTCTTGAACTTAATGCACAGTCCTGGCAGCCATCATTTCTCATGATAGTTAAGGGCATGTCTAATATCATGGATGTGATAATTAAATTCTTAAGGTATCTGGCCTCAGGTGACTCAGTGGCCTGGGTTAATAAGGAAATCAATTTTTAACATCATCTCATTCATCAAGTTTTAAAGAACTTTTGTGCGTCATATTCATTCAAATCACCTATTTTTACCTCTAAAATGAGTCACTTCCTCCACAGAGATGTACTGGACTCTTTAGTTAACATAGAGTAACATTGATTTCCATTTATTAATAGTGCTTCTCCTGCAGGTCATTCCACATTTATATGTCTGTGGGAACCTATTTATGACATATGGTATATATATCCTGAATATCGGATCGATGCATCCATAGTATATATATATATATATATATATATATATATATATATATATATATATATATATATATATATATATATATATATATATATATATATATATATATATGAAATGTATAACTCTACAAAAAAACTCTCTTTTTTTGTTTTTCAGCTATTTTAAGCATTGTATATGTATAGTGAGGAAATACAGTATCTGAATAAATATTTACAATGCATTCAGCTTATAACAGTCCTGCTGTACACACAGGATTAGATTTTTATTCCTCCATTGACTTGCTTTGTGTAACATCCCAGGTCTCTGTCACTTTAAGCTGCAGTCAGCCGCCTTCTGGTTGCCTAGGAACTGAAAGCATCAGCAGCTACCTAAGAAGTTAAATTGCATCAGTGGACGATTAATACAGCTGCATGAAGCAGGGATCGTCACAAATGGCTCCCACAAGAGCAAAACAACTTAGTTTCATTTTCCTGTTCTCTGCTTTTTCCCCCATCAATACTTATTGGCTGCGCTGAGCAACATTACACCATTTTGCAATGATCTATTTAATATTTACGAACTATTTTTGCGCCTGCAGAACTCTATACCCCATTTTTTTGTCAGATTTTCTGTCAAGAGCTTAGATTTTGAACTGCATTCTGCTTTGTAGACTTTTCTTTTTATAGCTGTGCATGTGATTGAGTCTGTCTTTGTAGGTTTTCACTATATCCTTTTAAATTGGGAAGAGGACGCCAGAGCTCTATGTATTTTCAGATGTTGGATGGTGTATGAACTGAGCATATTGTGAAGATATCTCTCCACATGTTGTGTGTGTGTGTGTGGACTGACAAGCTCTGATTGCCCCTTATTTCAGCTGTAAAAATCCTTGAGTGATGCCTTCATTAACGCCATTGTTACCGCTGTCAGCTTAGCTGGAAATGGGTTTTAATGGCATTATGTTCATTTGAATCTCTATGTGAAGCATTTGCTCTATTCGAAGCGTCCAACCATTCTCGTGTCTTTCGAGGCATGTTATGTAATGCAACAGGCTGCTGTAGTGAACTGGTTTTAAAACTATTTGATTTTTTCTTTTTCATTTCATCCCAAGGACAACAGCAAATATTTAATATCAGCCTTCAAAAAAAAAATAAAAATAGAACGCCCAAAATTGAAATGTTGCTGAAAATTTACTCACCTTCAGGTCATCCAAGATATAGATAAGTTTGTTTCTTCATAAGAGCAGATTTGGAGAAATTTAGCGTTACATTACTTGCTCACCAATTGATCCTTTGCAGTGAATGGGTGCCGTCAGAATGAGGGTCCAAACAACTGATTAAAACATCACAGTAATTCACAACACTCCAGTCCATCAATTAATGTTTTGTGAAAATCTGCATGTTTGTAAGAAACAAATAGCTCATTAGACATTTTTAACTTTAAACTTTAAGACTTCTAGTCAACATATGAATCCATAATCCATAATAATGCTTCCTCCAGTGAAAAAGTCTTCTTCACTTTCCACAAACGGTGCTTGATTTGTGCTTATTTCTCTCCTGATTCAGACAAGATTATTATTTTAATTTTTTATTTTTTACTGGAGAAGGCAATATTATGGATAGATGACTCTTATTTTAGCTAGAAACAGTGGTTTGAAGTTAAAAACATCTTAATGATGGATTTGTTTATTACAAACAGTTTTTCACTTCACAAGACAGTAATTGATGGACTGGAGTCCTGTGGATTACTTGTGGATTATTGTGATGTTTTTATCAGATGTTTGGGCTCTCATTCTGACGGCACCCATTCACTGCAGAGGATCCATTGGTGAGCTACATTTCTCCAAATCTTTTTCGATTTAAAAAAAAATAAATAAAAAATACAGGGTGAGTAAACTTTCAGTGAATTTTCATTTTTGCATGAACTATTTCTTTAAATTGTCCTGCTTTTGCTGACTGTTGGCCTTGCGGCAAATCTCATACCATAGGGCGCACATAAGTCATGCCCATAATCAGCAGATGCCCATAATTTGCTCCTTCTCATTGGTACAATTACCCTTCTGCTGTTCTTCAAATTACATAAACAGTATAAAGCCGCCTGCAAGGATTGTGATTAATTAGTCTGGGATTTGCTGCATTTAGTACTGACAGTTGGAAGAGAAAAATGTGACAAAGACTCATTCTACACAGTTCCTTGCACTCCCAGGGAAACTTATCAATTGAATGATGCTAATTAAAGCATTTGTGGTTACGCTGTCATGATTAATTAGTTGCTTTTGTGCACCCAATTCCAAGAATTTTGACTTGCCATTATTTTTTACCAGTCTTTGCCGCTCCTAATTACGTGTCTTTCCATGTCTAGGTGAAGCAGATTATGGAGGAGGCGGTGACCAAGAAGTTTGTGCATGAAGACAGCAGCCACATTATTGCACTTTGCAGTGAGTACAGTTTGAGATAAGAGGTGTTTTGTATCACATGGACCAATGCTGATGTTTTTATGCCTTGCATTTGCATTTTGACATATAAAATGTTGTTGATTATGCTGATTTTAGTGTCACCAAGTTATTTTGCTGGTTAACATCGGTATAGTTCGAAATTGTGAGAATAATTTATAGTCTCTTATAATAATTATAATAATTTATAATTGTAGCTTCACAATTTCCAAACAATTTTTGTGAATTCATTTTGCAAGGTAAAGTATTAAAAAAATTAAAACATCTAATAATTAATATACATAGATTACATTTTATAAAGAAAACCCAATAATTACTCTATTAAAGTATATAGAATGAAATAATTATGAAAAATATATCAATTTAAATTTAACTTAAAATGTATTTCTTTCTGAAAAATAGCTGCAACTGGAATTGCAAATTCATGTTGTGAATTTAAATGATTAACTAATAATTAATGTAGATAAATATAACATTTTGTAAAGAGAACCTAATAATAACTGTCAAATATGTAAAAATATATAGATATAAATATAAGTAAAAATATATTTATTTCCGACATATAATAATTGCTCAATTTCCAAACTGATATTGCAAATTGAATTATTTAAAATTATTCAAATGAATTAACTAATAATAATATGCATGCATGTAACCTTTTTTTAAAGAGCCTATAATCACCAAAAAATATTTAAAAAAATATATAGATATAAATAGAAATATAAAAATATATTATTTCTGACCCCTAAAAATAGATGCACAATTTCCCAGTTTTACAAATTTATATTACAAATTAAATTATTAATTAACTAATTATTATATATTAATATAACTTTTTGTATAAAGACTGCATGTGATGAAAAATGTATCTTTCAGACACACATAAAATTATGTTGCTAAAAATAGAATTTATTGAAAAAAAAGTGCACATATTAGCAGTAATATTATATATAATATAGGCACTAGAACTAGTCTAAACCAGGACTGGCAGAAAAATCATTTTTGATGAGCCTTTACATATTGAGAGCCCTCGTCGGGAAAGACTTTAGAGGCGATGGCTGGGGCTCGGTGGCATGATGATACTTCCGGAGCTTTGGATCACTGCCAACAATAAGGTTGATTTGTCCGGTGCAGATGACTGGGAGTGTGTGTGTGTGTGTGTGTGTGTGTGTGTGTGACTCACACTCTTTACTCCAGTGACACAGAGACAGGCCGGAACATTAACCCAGGCTCAGCCTCATTACGTCAGTGACACACCAGTGCTGCGTGGCACCACAAATATTGCTTAGTCAAGTTTCCTCAATCTACAAATATAAATGCAGTTGTTATATGAATGGAAAAAGTAATGTACTGCATTATTACACAGCTTTGTTAACATTTACAGCCTCCTTTTGCCTTCGTACAGTAGGGAGTAGTGATTTGCCCACAGAAAGCACTTGATCTAAGTGTTTATGCAAATATGAATTCCGTTTATCATTTGTGGTGAATTTGTATTTCACACATAGCAGATATTCTTGCACTGCCACTGCTTGAGCTTGTTGATATTTACAGTTTTTGTCTCTTGTCATCCAATATGGCGTGCCAGCTTTTGCTTTGAGGCTCAGTTGTTGTGTTGTGTGAATTTCAAAACCCCAGAAGAGCTGTAAGATCTAAGCAGCAATGTACAAGACATGAGGACCAATCAAAAATCAGTGTGCCCATGTTTGCCTGAGTGGCCTGAACTCTTTTTATAAGTATGCAGTGCTGCCATGTTTATACAGAATGCTAAATTTATCCAAATGCATGTTATTTTCACTGACTGCTCTCGTTTAGAAGGCTAAACTGCAATGGCTTCTGTGTATCGAGGTTAAAGGTCACATGATAACAAGCAGTGATGTCAGCCCTCGGCTAGTCTGTGAGTCATCACTGTCCTTCCGTTAGCTGGTTAGCACTGTTTAATTGTGGAACATCCGTTAATAAATTTGAATTATTACTTTTGTTAGTCAGACACTTTTTTTTATGGACACCGTAATGAGGACATCTTCATTCGGCACTCCTTTTCATTAGCTCTAAATGAGGAGGATTTGGAATATTAGATTTGCTGTGTAAATGCTATTGCAATAGCTATTGAACTTCATAACTACAGCAGATCTAACCTTCTTAATGCTTAATATTCTTCACCAAGTGCTGTATAATGTTAGAATAGCGACACTAAGCTCGACTGTGCAGAAGTGTGCACATTGAGGAAATGAGTTTTGCACACAGCCTGTGTGAATCAAAATAATTAAATTATACACACTTTTATTTAAGTTTAATATTTTGTATATTAAATATATTTAAATATAGTTATTTTTTAAAATAAATTATTTAATTTATAATTATTTTATATTATATGTAATATAACTTACTGATACTGAACGTGTGTGTGTGTGTGTGTGTATTATTTTTTATTTGTACTTTTAAAAAAAAAAATTATAGACTTCAACTATATTATTATTGCTGTTATATGTATGTTATAATATTGTTATAAGTCTTCTGTGTTGGTTGGTTTTGTCTCTGGTGATGATCTTCATAGTCTCGGAAGGAGAATTTCGATCTATTTTGATGAATTAAAAAGGACTTTTATATGTCTTATTGTGTAGTTTTCCACATATCCATCTTTTTGTTTCTTTTAGTCCGAGTGTCGAAGGAAAAGACTGAAAGAAACTGAAGCAAGCACTAAAATTACAAAGTCGTTCCTCCCCTCACGCCGGTTATCACACTCTCTCATGCATCGCAGGCGTTTTGCATAATCATTTGGAGCGTTTTTGGGTGTCTGAGGGTAAGAACGCCTGAGTCGTGACCATAAGCGGGGTGATGGTTTCAGTATAAATGCTGTTCAGTGCTTGTGTGTGTGTGTGTGTGTGTGTGTGTGTGGGTGGCTGGGGAGGGCTGGTCTGGGAGCGCTGCCAGTCTGTCGTCACCACCGAAAAACAGTGCAGTTCCCCTGTTTTCCAGTCAGTCGCCGGGCACGGATTCCCCACGCAGTCATCCACCCCCTCACTTTCATCCTGGAGCACGCACTCACCCACGTCACACTAGCATATGACAATGCACTTCCCGGCTAAATTAAGTTTCAGGGGAATAAATCAAAAGGAATTGTGCTTGTGCATTGTGGGTTGATTGAACGTGGTGCGTGTTATGTGGGCGGCAGAGTGTGTTTGAGCACCAACAAAAAGGCTGGGTGCCTACCTAGAAGGAGAAACTTTCCGTTAGCGTTCCTGTTCATCTCAATAGCAGCATTTCCATCCACCTATTTTTATGTGCATTTTGTAATATCGCATAAAATATAACCAATAAGAAAAAATTTGCATAAACTACGATGGAAACACATTTACCAAATAAATTCCTCCATGCGCATCGAAAAAAGTCATGTGACTTTGCCCGATGGGATGGGATAACTTGACTAACCAGCAGGCTGATCTTGTTCACAGCATCCATATGTTGTTATAGTCATTCTGAAAAGCCTGAGCAAAGTCTATCTTCAAAGTATTTCTGTATAATTGTCTTACACGACTGCGTTCCCAAACAGCAGGCATCCTCCGAAAGTAATGACCGCATTTTGTGTATTGTCTGCTCGCTCTGAGGTGCAAGTAATTTATGTCATATAGGAAAATTATTATATTCAGTGGCTTCTCCTATATTCTTAGTTATATTTAGTGCCACAGTTTACCAGGAAGT
This sequence comes from Acrossocheilus fasciatus, assembly GCA_036784905.1. Lineage (NCBI taxonomy): Eukaryota > Metazoa > Chordata > Actinopteri > Cypriniformes > Cyprinidae > Acrossocheilus > Acrossocheilus fasciatus. The sequence goes on from CM071952.1 coordinate 13,653,000, forward strand.
GACAATTTTGTTCTCTTTGACTCGTTGGATGGAAACTGTGCTTTATTCGCATATGTCTAATGTGATATTCCAGTTTTGCGCATAAGTTTTATTTGAATTTTTGGATGGAAATGTATTGACAGTTGCTTGGCTGGATTGTGCCGTGCTAACCAACCAAACCTTGCTCGGTTCTGACAATAATTTCTTTTGGCATATTTCTCACATTCGTTTAGTAAGAAAAAAGGGCAAATGAAAGCACATACACTACTGTTCAAAAGTTAGCAAAATAATAGATATAGTCCATCATAAATATGGCTTTTGAAAAACTAAACCATTTTTATGTGCAAAAAGAGAGAAGAGTTTTAAATCAAGCTGATGGCAATGACATTTTATGCTGATATTTATTTCCTAAATTGGCCATTTTTCTGGCTTCTCTTCAGAAATGAGATGAGTCAAAGGCCTAAAACTGGATTTCCCAGAAAGCATCTGTCAGATGCTTTGTTCCCACTGGCGTCCTTTTCTGTGTGTTTGATATTGGTGTTGCTGTCAGATCATGTGCGTGTACTCTGCTGCCTTCCCATAATGCAGAGCACACACTGTACGGACATGCCCTCATGATGCTGAGCCATTAGGCACAGCAGAGCTGCATAATAGCCCCTGTTCTGATGCTGCCACTGCTAATGCCTGTTTGAGAATTACATGGGTGAGTGCACTCACAGATCTCTCTGTGTATTTAGTATAAAATGAAAAAATTAAACTTCAAACATCCCATTCTTAATCAGGATAAAGCTTGCTCATTCATTGTTACAAATCATCCAATGATTTTTAAGGGGGCTGACCCTTTAAAAGGAGTTTCAGTTAGACTTTATAATCAAAATTTCTATTTTTATATTTGTTAATGCTTTTGGTATCATGCATTGTTCATTTTGTTAATAATTTTTACATGTACACTACCCTTCAGAAGTTTGTGGTGGGTTGGTAAGGCATTTATTTTTTTTATTTTATTTTTTTGAAAGAAGTCACTAGAGGTCGACCGATAGTGGATTTTACCGATACCGATAGCTAGGTTGGACCACACTGGCCGATATCGATTAATCAACCGATAGTTTTTAAAATGGATACTGAAAGAGAGCTAGTGCTTTACTATTTTTTTATTTTTTTTAAAAGCAGCAACAGTACTGAACCATACTTTGTAAATGAATAAAAATATTCATATTATTTACTATATTGATCATTAAAGTTATTTCATAGTTTGCTAATTTTAAAAGCAACTTTAAAATTGAAAAATGTAGCCTATTAGTAGCTAATAGTGAATGTTGAAATGAACACACTAAGAAGGAACAATACTTCTACAGTTTTCATTAATGCTACGAATGGACTCTTATTGTTAAGTATTACCATTTAATTTCAACAGTCATGCTTAAACATGGCCATCTTTAAATATCTACACAAGGCCATAGCATTAAAATGACATACATATGGATATTGCATGTGTACTCACACACTTTATTTGCTTCTATTTTTTAACACTTGATAATTATCTAATCAAAAAAAAAAAAAAGTCACACACCGGGCAAAAGGGCAGCGCTGCGTCTAGGAGAACTCAGAGGTATCACACACACACACACACACACACACACACACACCAGACGCTTTGCGGTCTAAAACAATTTATTTAATCACCAAACGGACATAAGTTTGCTTCAAGAATGATCAATGTGGCATAAATGAGTTTGAAGTTCGTTGTTTAAAAAAACAGAACAAGCGGAAAGAGAGAGCGCGATCTATTACAGCTCTCTATATGAAGCAGCATACAGACTTTATTAGAGCCACAGAAAGACAAACGTTTTGCTGAAAAATGCACAATACATAATTTATAGCCTAGAGTGAAGTGATTATACATTCACAACGATTTGGAACCAATATAATGTAATTTAATAGAAAACTATGTGAATGGCGCTCTGTTCCGTGGCAGGCTTTTTTGTCGGCTGTATTTAAATGCGAGTCTGGAGTTTCCCGCTCTGTGCAGCGCGCAGTGTCACGTGTCAAAATAAACAACACATGCTGTCAGTGATTTCCGCCTCTAGAGGCTGCTCTCGTACTGTAAAATGCCAGCGGACCCTTCTCAGCCACTCCAGCAATGGTTGCAAACCGGAAAACTATCGGCATGGATTTTTGCCGATAACCGATAGATGTGGCAATCAACTATCGGTGCCAATTAATCGGCAAAACCGATGAATCGGTCAACCTCTAGAAGTCACTATAAAGCTGAATTTATTTGATAAAACAGGAATATTGTCAAATACTGTTACAATTGAAAATAATTGTTTTCTAATCAAATATTTTATATATATATATATATATATATCTCACAGAAGTGAGTACACCCCTCACATTTTTGTAAATATTTTATTATATATTTTCATGTGAGAACACTACAATGCAAAGTAGTGAGTGTACAGCTTGTATAACAGTGTAAATTTGCTGTGCCCTCAAAATAACTCAACACACAGCCATTAATGTCTAAACCGCTGGCCACAAAAGTGAGTACATCCCTAAGTGAAAATGTCCAAATTGGGCCCAAAGTGTGAATATTTTGTGTGGCCACCATTATTTTCCAGCACTGCCTTAACCCTCTTGGGCATGGAGTTCACCAGAGCTTCACAGGTTGCCACTGGAGTCCTCTTCCACTCCATGATGATATCACGGAGCTGGTGGATGTTAGAGACCTTGCGCTCCTCCACCTTCTGTTTGAGGACGCCCTACAGATGCTCAATAGGGTTTAGGTCTGGAGACATGCTTGGCCAGTCCATCGCCTTTACCCTCAGCTTCTTTAGCAAGTGTTTGGGGTCGTTATCATGTTGGAATACTGCCCTGCGGCCCAGTCTCCGAAGGGAGGGGATCATGCTCTGCTTCAGTATGTCACAGTACATGTTGGCATTCATGGTTCCCTCAATGAACTGTAGCTCCCCAGTGCCGGCAGCACTTATGCAGCCCCAGACCATGACACTCCCACCACCATGCTTGACTGTAGGCAAGATACACTTTTCTTTGTACTCCTCACTTGGTTGCTGCCACACACGCTTGACACCATCTGAATTTTATCTTGAAGTTTATCTTGGTCTCATCAGACCACGGGACATGGTTCCAGTAATACATGTCCTTAGTCTGCTTGTCTTTAGCAAACTGTTTGCGGGCTTTCTTGTGCATCATCTTTAGAAGAGGCTTCCTTCTGGGACGACAGCCATGCAGACCAATTTGATGCAGTGTGCGGCGTATGGTCTGAGCACTGATAGGCTGACCCCCCACCCCTTCAACCTCTGCAGCAATGCTGGCAGCACTCACACGTCTATTTCCCAAACACAACCTCTGGATATGATGCTGAGCACGTACACTCAACTTCTTTGGTCGACCATGGCGAGGCCTGTTCTGAGTGGAACCTGTCCTGTATGGTCTTGGCCACCGTGCTGCAGCTCAGTTTCAGGGTCTTGGCAATCTTCTTATCTTTATGTAGAGCAACAATTCTTTTTTTCATATCCTCAGAGAGTTCTTTGCCATGAGGTGCCATGTTGAACTTCCAGTGACCAGTATGAGAGAGTGAGAGCAATAACACCAAATTTAACACACCCGAGACCTTGTAACACTAACGGGTCACGTGACACCGGAGAGAGAAAATGGCTAATTGGGCCCAATTTGGACATTTTCACTTAGGGTATATATATATATATATATATATATATATATATATATATATATATATATATATATATATATATATATATATATTAGAAATGTTTATCAGTGTTGAAATATTTAATATTTTTGTGGAAACTGATCTTTTTTTTTTTTCAGGAAAATGTGACAAATAAAAAGCTCAAAATAGCAGTATTTATTTAAAATCGAAATCTTTTGTGTCTGTACAATCACTTTTGATTTAATGTGTCCTTGCTGAATAAAAGTATTAATTTTGTTTAAAGAAAAAAAAAATGCTGACCCCACACTTTTTAATGGTAGAGTTAATTTTGAACAATTTAAGTATAAATTAACATTAATATATTATAAACAAACATGAATTGGCAATAAACAATAGATTTATAAATTAAAATTTATGTAGATTAATAAATGCTATAAAATGTAATTGATGACATTTTATAGCATATCATTATAAATGACATGATGTAAAATGTCAATATTAGGTGTCATGAATTAAAAATTAACAACCTTTTTACAGCATTTATTATTATATTTAATATATTAATTAATGTTAACAAATTGTAATCTTATTGTAAAGCGTTACCAGAATTTCTATAGTAATTGTCTGGAGTGCAGTTTGTTTCAGTTAATATAACCACTTTTGAGGTGTTGATATTCATATTCAGCCAAATTCTGTATGTTTTCATCTTTATATAAAACGTACAAAGATACAAACTTATTACATCAACAATGTCATTGTAACGTCCTACATGACAATATAACTTCCATGATTCATGTATTTACTCACTTCCAGCAAAAATAAATATCCCACTGGCTTCCCATGCAAGAGTAGTTTCTGCATAGTTCCTCATTTGTGTTCATTTCGCAAAAACAAAACCATGTCAACTTAAAGACTTGAAGCTATCATATGGCTAAATATGTGCTGATTTTGTGTCTCTAAAGATTTTTGGCTAGCATGTTGTAAAAGTTTTCATCCTCCGTGCATATTCAGAGTTAACATCAGTGGGTTGTGTCGGGGTCAGCTGGCTCCAGGCTCTGTAGCCCACTGGCTGATCAATAGAAGGAAAAACACAGACCTTGTAAATCCTTCAGGCTGTTTCACACCAGAGCAGAGTGTGGGCAGGGTCAGGGGTCAGCAGAAGAGGTTAAGAGCACAAACTGCTATTTACGTATTTAATATGAATTAAAAAGTATTTGAATTGATAGGGACTATATTACTTCTATGCTGGAATTTGGTGCCATTCATGAATAATACAGAGATAATTAGTCAAATCCCATTAGATGCTGATTTTCTGCTGTTGTACACATCAGTTGTTGTACTCAAAATCGGTTTGCTAAAATCAATGCAACATCTACAGTGTTGCTGTTTTATATTGATTAATAGTTCATGCATTAAACTACATTAATTATGCATCAAACCCCTTAAAAATAGCATTCATTTGATCAATTCAAATCTGATTATTGCCTGATATAATTACCCTTAAAGCGATATTCCATCTAAAAATGAAAATTCATGTTGCTCCAAACCTGTTTGACTTTTTTTCTTTTTTTTTTCTTTTTTTATAGAAGAACATAGTTGAAGATACATGAAAGAAATAAGAAATTCTGAAGAACCTCCCAAGGCCATGCAAGATGTAAATGAGTTTGTTTCTTCAGATTTGGAGAAATGTAGCATTAAATCACTTGCTCACCAATAGTTCCTCTGCAGTGAAATGAGTGCCGTCAGAATGAGACTCCAAACAGCTGATAAAAACATCACAATAATCCACCAGTAATTCACATGAATTCAATCCATCAATTAATGTCTTGTGATGTGAAAAGCTATGTGTTTGTAAGCAACAAATCCAACATTAAGATGTTTTTAACTTCACTCCATTGCTTTATACATAACATATAATATACATATACATCTTGGATTGCCTGAGGGTGAGTCAATTTTTCAGCAAAAAATCTATTTTTGGGTCACCTGTTCCTTTAAATCAGAGACGTGAAAGGAATGACAGCCAATACTTCCTGATTCGTGGAATGCAGACAATACTGGAAGGCTAATCAAGGAAGTAAAGCATTTTGGTGTTGTTTCCTATTTTCCTTTTTAAAAAATACCAGTCTTTTCACTTCACCCAGTCCAACTTACTTTATGCTGCAGTTTTAAATCCCTAAACGTCATAAGCAGCTGAGACGGAAGTTTGCAGATTCTCTCTCGAACACCTGCGCCACTGTGAGCTAATTAGACGTTAATGAGTGAATGAATAGAGTTGTGAGTCATATCTGTTTACCCAGCGTCCCTCAGCTGATGCTCACAATGAAGCATCTTGCGAATGAGTCTTACTTGAGACCCAGATTCAAATTAGACTGCGAGCAGACTTTATTTGTGAAGTGCACAGCTGTTCGTTCGGATATGGCCAAGTCCAATGCAGAACAGGTAGTAACTATTCCAGATCGGTTGCTCCTTTATTGACTCAGAATTGACAGTTAAATTCAGTTTGAAAAGTCATAGAGATTTTTGTTATTTTTTTGTACAACTGCAGATTTTTAATTTAAGGAGCAGATGGAGCAGCACTATTTTCTGAATGAGTTGTGAATGTAGAGCCCACATGATTAATAGACTTTAAAACAGCTGTGTCTTTGTTTGAATCACAGGGACAAGCTACATGTGGGTAGATAAAACTGTTAGTTTAGTTTTCAATAATATGATGTATTCAGTGGAGAATTTGCATGCCACATCCAGTTCTAGAAACTCCCTTGGTAGAGAGTGTTGCATTTTAAGTGTGGCCTATAACAAGATGACATTAGCATATTAGCTATATTGATGTATTTATATTAGGGATGCACAATATATTGGTATCATTGATTACTGGTTGATTAATTAGCCTATTTGTACATTTAGATTACACTCTAAACAATCTGTAAAAATAGGGCACAAAGTACTGTATTAATTTGAAGCAATTTTCGGTATTTATTTTTTTAAAGGTGTTTAACCTGTATTTCGAATATTACACTGCATTGTGTTGGCTCATTCTGATAATGAGCCACCAGTACTTTCTGTACTATTTTGTTGTTGTTGTAAAAATAGAAAATCTTGTAAAAAAAAAAATTTACAATTATTTTTCTGTTGAAATTCTGGTAATATTTTTTCAGCGTTCTTTGGTGAATAGAAAAAGAAAACAAACAGCATTTATTTGAAATCGAAAGCTTTTCTAACAATATGAATGTCTTCACTGTCACTTTTGAACGCATCCTTCCTTGCTAAATATGGTACTTATTTCTTTAAAAACATTCTTGACCCCAAACTTTTGAACAGTTGTATACTTTTTATTTTTGATCATTCTTGCATTTCAAAGCCACTTAAAAATATTACAGAGTCATACACTTTTGCAGTAAATTTAGAATTTTTACTCTGTGTAAAGTGATGGCTAATTATTAAACATCTATGACAAAAAGGCTAAAATAACTGACATGTCTGGAATGTAAGGGTTTTGAGGTTTTCATATGCCTCAAATGCAAACAGTGTCAAAATGATTAAATATCATCCGACACATCACTAATCTAGCTTTCCTTTTTGGCAGCTAGTCCTGTATTTCCACATATGTGTTTGTGGGCAACATTTAGGGGACCACAGATGCTGCAGAAGACTCTAGTATTCCACTAATTACAGTCTATCTCCATGACAACACAGTTGCTATACAGGGATTCGGCCATGTCAGAGGCTATTACGCACAAATTTGCTGAAACAAACACGCACGGTTATGTAACCCCCCTCAGCTGGTGGTCTTCTTTAGGGTTATTTCTAAAGACAACGTGCTGTGGCCTGAGGTGACAGTGAAGGGGACCACAGCAGGCCAGTGATCGCCCTCCAGATTTGTGGTAAAAGTACATCCTGGAATATCTTCATGCTCCATCCCTGCTTCCTGACAGCGATACAGGTGCCAGGCTGATAAATAACATCAGGTGTGCCCACAATCGATGTGATTATCCCTGCCACGGTGTTGAGGAGCTCACAGGGCCCCTGCGTGCTCTGGTTTTGATGCTGTCTGCAGGGGACCAGGTGCCATCTGACCTTCACAGCTTGAACTCCACTGAGGCTGTACTGTTCGCTCTGCTCACGAGGACAGGAGCGGCGTCATATTCCCGCCGATTTCATCAGCCAGGAGGCTGCGCTGAGAGACACTTGATGTTGGATGACATGGATTCACAGGAGCTGTCCACTGGGGTTGATGGGAAGACCTGTCTCAGGTGGCTGTGACGGAGGTGTTTTTGTTGTTGATGACTGGCAGTCTAGATGGGTTATTTATGTGTTGCCTTTTGGGTTTTGCGGCTGATTTTCACCAGGGGACATTCAGTCGTGATCAGTGCTCCTGTTGGAATGATGTGTGTGTGTGTGTGTGTGTGCTGGTGTGTGACTGCATGACTATAGGAGCCCTGCTTAGATTGATGAGCTGATCATTTGTACTCTCTTTCTGTTGTTTGTACATCTATCTAAATCTGTCTGTCTATCGGTCTCTGTCTGTCTGTCTATCTATCGATTGATCTGTTTTTTTTCTCTTCAAACTTCTTCAAACAAAGCATTGGCAGTAACATAGTTGAGTTGATCAACATTTGATTACTGCTTGCATGCTTGTATATTTCTTGATATCTTTTAAAAAATGTAATTAAATCATTTTTTTTTCTACTGAAATAATTTTATTGGGATACCATTGTTTTGGATTCAGTTCTTAATGGATTCACATTCACAATATATATTCACAATATCCAACTAAAGATATTCTTCAGTATATTTGATTGCGCTATAGTGGAACTATTTCAAGTATACTTTAGGTGCACTTTAAATATTTTCTATTTAAAGGGGTCATCGGATGCAAAATTCACTTTACAAGTTGTTTGAACATAAATGTATGTTGGAAGTGTGTGTACACATCCATCCTATAATGATGAAAATCCACCCAGTGGTTTTTAAAAAAATCCCCTTTCTCAAATCAGGCTGTTCTGAGACTCCTGTCAGAATGACGTAGTTCTGCACAGGCCCCTCCCACGATAGTTGATTAACAAGGCCGTTTTACCTTAGACCCGCCCTGAGTGAGCTGAGAGCTGTCCGCCGACTCCGGTGCAGGGAAGATGAGATGTCTGATTAAGTGATTGAGGTGTGTTGTTGTTGGATGTAATAATTCCTTACATTTTATATAGCGCTTTTCAAGGCACTCAAAGCGCTTTACATTGTGGGGGGGAGTCTCCTCATGTAATAATGAACATAGCAGTCGCCATTTACTCCTGACATCTGAGCTGCTGAAGAAGCAGAGGATTAACGTTACTTTCGTTTTGAAGGGAATGCGCCGATCCAGCTTCATCTACAGAAGTGAGTGTAAGGGTTATTTATGAATCTTTGCAAATCACCTTTCCTAATAAGGTGCTAGTTAGCCAGTTTCGCAGCTAAAGTACTGAAAAAACTGTACTGCTCATCTCCCCATGGAAGAAAGGGGTGGGTCAGCAAAGCTCATTAGCATTTAAAGCACCATGGTCTAGAATGGCTTGCTAAAAACAGAGCTAATTTTGTCAGGGTCAAAAAGGTGTGTTTTACACTACCATTGAGAAATTTTAACCAAAGCATGTTATATAGACTCTTCATTAAGACCCTAAAGAATCATATCAACTTGTGGGAAATGTGCATCTGATGACCCATTTAAAGACAAAAATCATACAGTTCTCATCAACAGTGACATGAAAACACATTTTAGGCTTAATATTAAGAAATGTGCAGTGTGCACAAGTAGTACTCCAAATAAAGTTTAATTATAATTTTTATATCAGTATTGAGTGATATGTCAGTAAATATGTTGATAGATTCGAAATATGTGACCCTGGACCACAAAACCAGTCTTAAGTGTCAATTTTTCGAAATTGAGTTATATACATCATCTGAAAGCTGAATAAATAGCTTTCCGTTGATGTATGGTTTGTTAGGATCAGACAATATTTGGCTGAGATACAACTATTTGAAAATCTGTAATCTGAGGGTGCAAAAAAATCTAAATATTGAGAAAATCGCCTTTAAAGTTGTCCAAATGAAGTTCTTAGCAATGCATATTACTAATCAAAAATTAAGTTTTTATACATTTACGGTAAGAAATTTACAAAATATCTTCATGGAACATGATCTTTACTTAATATCCTAATGATTTTTGGCATAAAAGAAAAATGGATAATTTTGACCCATACAATGTATTTTTGGCTATTGCTAAAAATAAACCCCAGCGACATAAGACTGGTTTTGTGGTCCAGGGTCACTTATACTTAGTACGTAATAAATGTATTTTTAAATATATACATTTTTTACTAGGGTTGTTTGATTTTGTTCATAAAATCATATTTATTAAAGAATATTTAAATGTATATGAAGAAAATTAATAGAATACTTCCAGAACTTATACTTCCAGACAACTGAAAAGTAACGCACACACAACACAGTACACACTCCTTTACCAAACACATTTCAGTCTTCATTACATTCCTATTTGCAAACAATCAAGTTCTCAAACTGGATCCATTACATCTGTATATTGTGTTAGCCTGAGATGTTCCACTGTCTTCCCTAAACCCTCATCAAATCCCATGATCTCTAGCTGCCAGACAGACATGACTCCTGATGCTCCTCAGCATCCTCTAAGATGTTAATCTATGGCTGCATGTGATGTTCTTGTTTCTCAGTGCTGGGACTGGACTAGTTGATGTTGTTTCCCTTAATTAGAGCTGGGTGTTATAGAGGTAATGCGTAGGAGTGACTCCCCAGTGGGAGAGACGCTTTTTTGGGATTGAGAAGAGCCAGCGCATGTCCTTTTCCTGTGGAGCGTGAAAACCAAAGTGCACAAAAATCTCACGGTTTCTTTTTAAGCACTAATTAATTAACCCTATTCATTTTTTCCTCATTCCATCATTATATTTGATAGGGATGCCGCACTGGAATTTTGGCCTAAAATGCTTTAGATTTCATTTTGGGAACATGTAGATATATTTCCACTTCAAAGGCTGATGACTGTGGATAGTTATCACATGATAGACACATTTAAAACACGTTTTTACATTTTGAAAGTCAATATGGGTCCTTGCTGATCTGAATCATTACCCCATAATTCTTGTCATGGTGTTTATCTATGAAATGCTGTCTGAATAAAAGACTGAAGAGAAGAGAGATGGGCCTTGTCATGACTGAAGCAAGTAGAGAAATGTCACTGAATAATATAGTGAAAGGAAGTCTGTTTATATCTAACCCTATAATGTTCCACATATAGGAGTAAACTGTCTCACCATTATTGTTAAGTAACTGGTGTTATTAAAAGTACTGGTATCAGTGCCAAAAACAAAGCCTACTTGCACTTGTTTTTTAATAATAGTCCCTAAAACGTATCGCTATCTCTGACAGCAGTATCAGGGAATGTTCTCTGTATGTGTCTCTGTGGGTGTTTCTGTCAAGTGAATGCCAGCATTGTCATGTTTTCTCGTCTCTGGAACAGGTGTTTGGTGACCGCTCTGCTCTTCCCCATAGTGTCAGCAGCTGTGGCTGAGCGCTGCGCATCCGTCAGCTGATTGAAGGTGCTTAGACAAAGAGAGCGTTGATGAAGTAAACTCTCTCTTTCACACAGTGGATGGAGGGAGGTGCATGCAGATTGATTTCTGTTCAACCTGCGTGTCTCAGTCCAGAGAGATTAGATCAAACTCAGGCTTGTGATCTCCATCGTACGTCTCGCAGATGAGATTGCTGGTCTGATGGACTGTTAGTGTAAATCAATATTTAATCACCTGGTGCGAGAGGATGACCTAAAAGGCCATTGGAAATGGAAGCATATTTAAATAGTATCTGTGTCAGATTTAAGGTATTAGCATGTTAATTTATGCATCAGTAATGATTTTTCATTAAATTTATGCAGGCATGCATGCAAATGTTTGTGACTACTAGTACAAATAGTTCTATTTTGCACATTTAAGCAAGATAAAAACTGTGATTAAAAGTTTTGTTAACACTTTACAATAAGGGTACATGAATAATCGTACTAATGCCTAAATTAATACTTAATTCATCAAGTACTAATGATTATTAAAGTTGTTAGCTAATCATGAATTAATGAAGAGCTAGCCTTAACTACAACCAGAGTCATATGGACTCGCATGAATAACGGTAGGCTTAACTACATGTTAGTACATGTAGTTAATGCATTAATTAACATTTATGGGAAAACAGCCTCTTTAAGAAATAATAAGAAATATTGTGGATTTTGAGGTTTTATTTTTATTTAGCTGTTTATAAATCACAGCAGGGTGAGTTTAAAGGGAAAGAGAACAATACAAATCAGACAAGATCAGTCATAAAGCTGAAGATGTCAAATTTCAAAAGCTCAAATTATGATATTAAATTGTTTTAATTTATTTCAAAGCCACAGTATTTCTTATCCTGAAAGATAAGAAATACAATCCTGAAGAAATGCCCGGAAACAGTTCACTGTCCATCCAGACGCAGGCTGTGATGATACTGTACCTCCGCTCTCTGACTTCTTCAAAATCCACACCACATCTCTTAACCGGGCTGAATACTCACTGTGTTAGTACATGTGTATTTGATAGTAAGATATAAAATAAATCATGAGCTGAGTTTAGTAGGTAGTTAACAATGAATTAATTATGATTGGGCCCCCTAAAGTAAAGTCATTTCAAAATAATGCATTAACAAGCCATGAGTTAATGTTAGTGTACGGGTAGTTAATAATGAGTTAATTATTGTGGGCCCTCTCAAGTAAAGTCATGTCAAAATAATGCATTAACAAGCCATGAGTTAATGTTAGTGTATGGGTAGTTAATAAAGAGTTAGTTACGATGTGCCCCTCAAAGTAAACTCATGACAGAATGATGCATTAACAAATCATCAATAAAAACCATTAAACATACTGTAAGAGTCATCATTAATCCTTTACACCACCAGTATAACAAACAACGATAAAGGTTATTTATAGTCCTTTTATTATTTATTTACATCATATGTACTCAAAAGAAAATCCAAACATACCTGTAAAAACACACATTAGGTAACGTTAAAGTATGGCACCTCCAGAAGCTAATGCTAACTGAAGCATACACAATTAAACGACAAAATAATACCATTAATAACTGTACATAACTTCCAATAAGATGCACAGATGCAAACATGAATTTAATTATTAATTCGGTAATTAAATAGCAGCCAACCATTATTAGATTGAAATGCCAGTAAACTGCGACTCGCGAGCACCTAGAGTGCGACACTAATAGTGTCCCACCAGAAACAAACCCTAAATACTGACGTTATGACTAAACATAAACGAATAATATAAAATATTAGTGATAGTTATTAGTCTGTTTTCCACATTTTATCTATCGTATCCGTTTAAATGTGCCATAGGTGATTGTCTTCAGAAACATTTCTGGTTGAAAGCCTCTTCACTTCCTGATAGCAATCATTAAGTTAAGTGGTCTAAATGTATTTGACTGCCTGTCAAGGTATGTATTAGCATACCTCTGCGCACCCTGTTCGAGCAGACAGGATACGTCATCACTCTGCATATTTTGCATGTCTGGCTTAGTTAACACACCTGAATCAGATAACCAGCTCGTTAGAAGTGAGCTCCGTGCATGAACTGTGTTCCGATTGACATGCTCCCTACACACAGTGTTCATTGCTCTCTACTCCCTGAGCAGGGAAAAGATATACATATGAAATGTGCAGAGCGGGGAGGGCGCAAGGAAACTATTGATGTAGCCTATTGCAGTAATTTATGTAGTCTCTGGCTGCTCTTTGAGCGAATGTGCGTTCAGGGGGCGTGGCTTTGGACGGCGGGACGTTCTCTTTCAGTGCTATCAGGCTGAAGTTAGCATTTTCTGAGCTCTCCTACGGCACCTTTAATTAATGGCACAAATACTTTCAACGAGCAATAATTTAATATTTTTGAATAAACGGGACTACACTGTAAAAAAAAAAGAAAAAAAAAAGAAAAGAAAAAAAAAAAGTTGAGCCAATTTAAAATTTTAAGGCAACCAGCTTCAGCAGATTTTTGAGTTTTCTCAACTTGTCGTTTTAAGTTGATGCAACAAAAATTTGAGAATCTCCCATAAAAATAATTTGAGCAAACTCAAAAATCTGTGTTGAAGTTCGCTCAACTTTTATTTTTTTATTTTTTTTACATAGGGTAAAATGTAGGGTTTATGTAGGGTTTGTTTCTTGTGGGACCCTCATTAGTGTGGCACTCTAGTCGCTGCTCGCCACGTAAGGTTTGTTATTACAGTAATGTTAGCATTTTGATCTAATAAATGTATTTTTTAAAACCAAATTATTCATTAATTTCACAAAGTTATGTACAGTAATTATCAGTGCTGTTTTGTTGTTTGATTGTATGCTTCGATTAGCATTAGCTAATTGTCTCATCCTTTTTACCTCCGCACAATGTAAGTCAGTGGACTCAAACTGTTTAGTTACCAATTTTCCATACTGAAATTTACATTGTTGTTGACATAATCTTTCCCTTTGGAGAAAATTCTTCTTTACAATATAAGTCAGTTGAAAGTGTGACTTGTCATGGCAGGTTTAAAGCTACTGAATATAATGTGGATGATTTCGATGCTGAGGCATAGACGTACAGTCTTTACAGTGGCACATACTGTATAAAAGTCCTAGATCACATAAATTTCAAACTGTTTTATAACATCAGAAAGATGTTTCATCAGCTGAACAATTGGCATGTTACTGAATGCACTGTACTGCTATCCCTCATAGTCTCATTTCATTCCTGTCAGAGAAAAATAACAGCAAATAGATTTGAAACGACATGAGGATGAATAAATAACAATGATATTTTAATATAATTTATATACTATTAGTATTTATTCATGTTTTGAAGGTCTTGTATTTTCAGTTTTCATAATTTTAGTTTGGGTTTGAGTTTTTGTCATTTTTATTAGTTTTTTATATTTCTATCCAGCCGATTTGTTTTCATTTGAAAATGAATGATATTTCAGTTATTGTCAGTGCAAAATATCTAATTCTTGTATTTTATTTCATTTCTGCTTCATTTAAATTACTGAAATCAAGGAAATAACCCTAACCCTAACCTAACCCTTTGTTATTGCTAGTGCAAAATTTCTAATTCTTGTTAGTTTTTCATTTAGTATTTGTATTTTATTTCATTTCTGCTTTATTTAAATTAGGCTTACTGAAATAAATTTAAATTTTAGGTTTAGTTAACATTAACAGCATAAATAATGACAAGGAAATAACCCTAAATTTGATTTTGGTGTGAAAGTGTTCAGTAATTCAGCTTATTTCATTGAATTTAATTAAAATATTGGAACTGGATCATATTGAATTGAGTACTCTCTCACACTTTCCTATGGGGATGATCATGTAGTGCCGTCCAGTGGAAAATCTCATCTTTGCCGGATGTCATTGGTATTCAGATGTCTCTGTGAACATGCTCTTTTCCGTAAGGCCGGCGCTCGAGGACAGAGCCTGAGTCCAGACTGAGGGACAAAGATCAGGTTGATTAATAAGTACAGCAGTGCTAAATCCTCTTCATGCCAGAGAGCGATGAGTCACTGAGCCTCTGCCGTTGTCTTTCTCCCCTTTTTATTCTACTCTATTAATCTCTTGTTTTTGGTCTGCAGTTTCTCTCACGCTCTCTCTCCCCTCTCGTTTCCTCACACTTCATCACTTTAACTCTGGCTTTCTTCTGGCCTGCCTTTCTCTGCCCCTCATTTTCAGTCCTTGTCTAATCTTTTTTTTTTTCCTATGGTCCTCCAACTCTTTCTCGAGCCCCCTGCCTCCCCCTGTCGCCCACGCTCTGTGCAGCTGCCGAGTACCTCAGTAATGCAGTTCATTACTGTCTATTACTGTGACTCACAGCTTGACTGCACAGTCACAGGTGCGCTTCCCTATGGACGGCAGCGATCGCGCCCAGCCGCCGGCATCCGGCCCCCCACCTATCACAGAGATGATAGTAGCTCAGATTACAGCCATCGATCAATGTATACAGTCGCTTGTGAGCGCGTTCACGTGTGTGATATCATAGCGTCTCAGAAGCTGAAATCTGCATCAATACTATGGCTTTTAGATGTGTTCTGCTGTATTCTATCGACAGGCTTGGTACGAGCTTGACAAAGGACTATGGTTAATTGTGCTACAAGCCTAATTAGATTTTCCACTCTAACACCCCAATGTTGATATATGAGCAAACCCCTCTGTAATTTGTCATGAAGAAAAGGAACCTATCAATGGCTTACATATAGTTGTATAAACTGGGATAGAAGTAAGTATTTAAAACTGACATACTTCACTTTCCATGACTGAAAGAACACGGGAGGCTTTTGGTCATTAATGCACCATTAAGACCATAGCAAAGATTTAAAACGGCATGATTTATGGGGGTAATATGTCTAATCTGTTGCTCATTAAATCCCCATGTGGTTTGTCAGATGCTGTTTTCAGTGCTGTTCTTATTGAGTGGAGATTGTTACAGTTGAATCAGATGAAGCCTTTTAATGTATCTGTGATGGGATACTGATTTCCTGCATTTATTGTTTCAGTGCTGTCTTCAGTTGAATGCACAAAGCATCTTACCAATATGAGGGGTAGTCGTGGACTAATGGTTAGGGAGTCGGGCTTGTAACCTGAAGGTTGCTGGTTCGATTCTCGCACCGGCAGGAATTAAAGGTGGGGATTGTGAATGAACAGCACTCTCTCCACCCTTGAGCAAGGCACCGAACCCCTAATTGCTCCCCGGGTGCCCACTGCTCCGGGTGTGTGTTCACTGTGTGTGTGTGTGTTCACTACTCACTGCTGTGTGTGTGCACTTGGATGGGTTAAATGCAGAGCACCATTTCGAGTATGGGTCACCATACTTGACAATACATCACGACATAAAAAAATGAGATGGTAGAATCTATTTGGATGTTTCTTCAACTTTGTGGTTGATTTGTTATACTGTATATACTCTATCGTTGAAAATTTTGGGTAAGTGAAAAATACAGCATATGATCAAAAATACAGTGATTTAAAATAACTGTTTTCTATTTTAATATATTTTAACATGTAATTTATTCATGTGATGGCAAAGCTGAATTTTCAGCATCATTACTCTGGTCTTCATTGTCACATGATCCTTCAAAATCATTCTAATATGCCGATTTAGTGCTCAAGATACAATCCAAAAGCGACTTACAAATCTCAACAATAGAAGCAATCAAACCAAATAAAACAGCAACAATATATAAGTGCTGTGACATGTCCAAGTTAGTTGCAGTACATGTAGCATTTTTTTTTTATAAATAAAATGATGGAATAGAGAGAGATAGTGCTATAGGGTCAAGTTATTATTATTTATATGTTAATAAACTGAGTAGAAATCGAATAGAGAGTGTTGTTAAAAAGTCAAGTTTTTTTTTCAATCAATATTTTTAAAGTCGTATTTTTGGGCTTCTTTAATGAAGAAAAAAGTTTAAAAGAAAAGCATTTTTTTTTAAATAGAAGTTTTTTAATTTATAATAACAAGCTAAATGAGTAATAGTATAAAAAGTATTAATTTCTCTATCTATCTATCTATCTATCTATCTATCTATCTATCTATCTATCTATCTATCTATCTATCTATCTATCTATCTATCTATCTATCTATCTATCTATCTATCTATCTATCTATCTATCTATCTATCTATCTATCTATCTATCTATCTATCTATCTATCTATCTATCTATCTATCTATCTATCTATTGAGCTTGTTTACCAAGGAGACAGTGTCAGTGAAGGACTTGAGAAGATATATACAGTGGGAAAAAAATTATTTTATCCCCTGCTGATCTTGTATGTTTGCCCACTGACAAAGAAATGATCAGTCTATAATTTTAATGGTGGGTTTATTTGAACAGTGAGAGACGGAATAACAACAACAACAACAAAAAAAACACAGAAAAGTTCTGGCTCCCAGGTGTCTTTTATATAGGTAAGGAGCTGAGATTAAGAGCACTCTGGAGTTCTCCTAATCTCAGTTTGTTACCTGTAAAAAAGACACCTGTCCACAGAAGCAATCAATCAATCAGATTCCAAACTCTCCACCATGGCCGAGACCAAAGAGCTGTCCAAGGATGTCAGGGACAAGATTGTAGACCTAGACAAGGCTGGAATGGGCTACAAGACCATCGGCAAGCAGCTTGGTGAGAAGGTGACAACAGCTGGTGCGATTATTTGCAAATGGAGGAAACACAAAATAACTGTCAATCTCCCTCGGACTGAGGCTCCATGCAAGATCTCACCTCGGTGAGTTTCAATGATCATGAGAACGGTGAGGAATCAGCCCAGAACTACACGGGAGGATCTTGTCAATGATCTCAAGGCAGCTGGGACCATAGTCACCAAGAAAACAGTTGGTAACACACTACGCCGTGAAGGACTGAAATCCTGCAGCGCCTGCAAGGTCCCCCTGCTCAAGAAAGCACATGTACAGCCCGTCTGAAGTTTGCCAATAATTCAGAGGAGAACTGGGTGAAAGTGTTGTGGTCAGAGGAGACCAAAATCCAGCTCTTTGGCATCAACTCAACCCTATGACCCCAAGAACACCATCTCCACCGTCAAACATGGAGGTGGAAACATTATGCTTTGGGGGTGTTTTTCTGCTAAGGGGACAGGACAACTGCACCGCATCAAAGGGATGATGGACGGGGCCATGTACTCTCAGGGCCAGGGCATTGAAGCCAGGCAGGGCATTGAAAATGGGTCGTGTATGGGTATTCCGGCATGACAATGACCCAAAACACTCGGCCAAGGCAACAAAGGAGTGGGCCAAGAAGCAGCGCATTAAGGTCCTGGAGTGGCCTAACCAGTCTCCAGACCTTAATCCCATAGAAAATCTGTGGAGGGAGCTGAAGGTTCGAGTTGCCAAACGTCAGCCTCGAAACCTTAATGACTTGGAGAGGATCCGCAAAGAGGAGTGGGACAAAATCCCTCCTGAGATGTGTGCAAACCTGGTGGCCAACTACAGTTTTGCCACCAAGTACTAAGTCATGTTTTGCGAAGGGGTCAAATACTTATTGGACTCATTAAAATGCAAATCAATTTATAACATTTTTTAAATGCGCTTTTCTGGATTTTTTTGTTGTTATTCTGTCTATCACTGTTCAAATAAACTTACAGTTAAAATTATAGACTGATCATTTCTTTGTAAGTGGGCAAACATACAAATTTTGTCTATTTAGGATACATATAATGCTAGCTATGAAATTAGCATTAGGAAGACAAAAGCAGTTGGACACATTTTTTGGAGCTGGACATTAGTAAAGGACAAATGAAATAAAGTACTGAAAGTGTGAAAAGTGTGTTTTAAGAGTTTATTTGCATGTATGCATTATTATTGCCTGATACTGTTGCATGCATTCAAATGTGTGCTTCGAGCATGAGACCAGTAGCTTGTGGGTGTATGGATGCATGCAGGAAGGCGTTCAAACCAGAAGGCACGGAGAGATTATGTAAATACATCTTCAGGAGTGTTCAGCTCGTTTCTCAACTGCACAGTGCTTTGTCTGCACGTTTGTTGCTCAATGGAAGATGGTTCTGAGAAACACAGGAAGTGCCATTTCTTTTAGTGCCTCTCAGGGCATTACTGTTCAAATCAGAGCTGCTTTTGGGAGCAGACAGTTCTCGTGCTGGGTTCTCAAGGGGGAAGCACTCAGCAGCCACTTAGATGATTCATCTCCTTGTATGCTCTGAAATTAGAGGTGTAGATTAGCAACATATTTGCAGCTTGTTGATCATGTCTGCACAACTTCAAAAAAAAAAAATGTTGTAAACTCTCACTGAAAACCAGTGGCGAAGTGGTTGATTCGCACTATATGCCCAAGGGCCCTGCTGTTTTCGAGGCCCCTGGATGGCGACGACAATAGACCAATTCAATTCCCATTTTCCCTTCATGAATGTGCATTTTAGCTGTCTAAATATATCAAACAGGCTCTTAAAAGAAAAAACCTGAAGCCGCTGCCCCCGGTGGCACAAGCCAAGCAATAAAACTGCTATTACCGCCATAAACATCTGATTGCTTTCACAAATGCAGTCGATTATGTGGCAGCGAAAGGACCTCGATTCTACTGAGATATTGATAGCATCAATCACACAGCGAGTGGACAGGTAGACTTTACTCAGCTGTCACGACAAATGCAAATCTCATAACTGGCCTTTCATTGCAATCATGTAAAAAATTATTTTGATTTCATTTGCCAAGCAGTTTCCTCGTGTATCTTGATTTATGTTGTTCTTGGCGTGTGAGCACTTGGCTAAGTGTCAAGAAAGATGGACGAACACATTAGTCGTCCTTTTACGCCAATATGAACATCCACTCCATCCTTCATCGGTGAGATTAGGGGATTGGGGAACTGTTGCCGTTGTTTATTTGTTTTTGAAGTGAGTGCACAGTGCTTAAGGGGAACTGAATCCCAGCAGAAGCAGGAGCAAGTAACAGGTAGCTCGCCCTGAAATATTTAGCTGTGCTTTAGGAACCAGCAGTAAATCTCGTTCCCAGTTGCAATTGCGCTCCCGTCATGGCTGTTTACCTCACGAAAAGCAAATGAGGAGTATGAGGCAGAACACAATTACTTCTGCAATAAGATTTTCCCTTGCACTGTGCAAGTTCATCGATAGCAAAGCCTCCTGGGAAAGAAATGGAATTGAAAATTTGACATGTGAGAACAAATGGCTGTTATTAAAGGAATTCATAAAGCTGTTGGAAATAATAAGATGCTAATTGCATAAGTTTATTCGGTGTTTTGTTTGATCTTTGCTTATCAACTCCTCCCTCTATGTTCCTGCAGGCTCCATTGAGGCTTGCTTAAGCCACCTGTTGAAGCGAAGAGCAGCGGGATTCCTCCGCAGCGATAAGATCGCCGCCCTCTTCACCAAGATCGGCAAGGTGAACACCACAGTGGGTGAAATCTGCCGCAAGGTTCAAGAACAGCTACAGCAGCAAGCCGAAATCACCAGGTCTGACTTTTTATTGCGCACAAATAATGTGCATTATTTCCTTGAAATTATTATTATTATTATTATTATTATTTTTAATTTAGTAAACTTGTGAAATTACTTTCTTTTCAGCTGACATCACCTAGGCCATGTGGGCTATTGGCTAATCTTAGCCAAAAGCCATTTAGCTTTTGTTTTTTTCTGCTTTAGTTGATAACGTAGCCTTTCTGAAATCTTTCTAAAAGTTTAGTTTACAGATTTACAATTTACAAAGTTACAAATAACAATAGATTTGAAAAAGAAGCCTTCATAATCAACAGTAAACTGACATTTAGGAAGAAAAAACTTCTCCAGTTCTCCAACTTCTCAAACACAATCCAGTATTCTCGATAGGTCTCATTCTCCTATTTTTTTTCTTATTCAATGTCCTGTTTTATTCTGAAAATTTTTTATTTATGAGAAAAAGAATGCATTTTTCTGTTAAATTTAAAAGAGGTATTTTTGCGCCACTAAAAACTTGTTCACACTATAATTAAAAAGATCTATAATGATATCTATATTAGCATTCACTCCAGTGTACAATAATGTTCTGTACAATAAAATCACACGCTACAGTTTGATTATCGTTTTAAATGCTTGAGCTCTTTACAGTCAGGTGGATTCTGATTGGCTGTTTCACTCTGAAATATGTCAATATATGAAATAACAGATTGCAAATGGTACTTTATGTTGAATGTAGTATTTTTGAACTACTAAATGTCTGTTCACACCAAGAACTACTGTAAAACTATAAAGACAACTAAAATGATAACTAGTGTTCACACCAGTGGACGATAACGTTATGTTTAATATAATTACGCTCTGCAGTTTTGTCGTACTGCCCCTTTAAATCCTTGAGCTCTTTAAAGTCATGTGGAATCTGATTGGCTCTTAATGTTTTTATTATTCATCAACTAAAAAAATCGTTCTAAAATCGTACGACATTTGCTATTCTATTAGAATTAAAATGAATTTGAAACACCTTCACAATCCAGTCAGTTCTCGATAAGGTCCCATCCTACTTTTTTTCCCCCTCATTCAATATCATGTTTTACTCTGAAATATCTTAATTTATTAAAAATAAAAGTGCAATTTTTTGGTAAATTTAAAAGTAGTATTTTTGCGCCACTAAAGGCTAGTTCACACCAAGAACTAAAACTATTAAGATCTATAATGATAACTATGTCAACGCTCACACCGGTGGATGATAATGTTCTGTTTATCATTATTACATGTTGCAGTTTGATTATCGTTTTAAATGCTCAAGCTCTTTAAAGTCAGGTGGATTCTGATTGGCTGTTTCACTTCGAAATATGTAAATTTACTAAATAAAACAGATTGCAAATTGCATTTTGTTGAATTCAAAAGTCATATTTTTGATTTACCAAAGGCCTGTTCACACCAAGAACTACTGTAAAACTATAAAGATAACTTATAACGATAGCTATATTAGTGTTCACACCAGAGGATGATATTGTTATGTTTTTTATTGTAATCACGCTCTGCAGTTTTGTCGTACTGCCCCTTTAAATCCTTGAGCTCTTTAAAGTCAGGTGGATTCTGATTGGCTCTTAATGTTTTTATCGTTCATCAGCTATAGAAAAAAAAACATTCTAATGAAATCATTATAATTATAGCTTGGTTTCACTGTTCTATTAGAATTAGAATGGTTTTCTAAACTTTCTAGGTATAATTCTAGTTATCGTTCTAGTTGTGAACGATACTTAATAGCACAAACAGAATTGGAAAACACCCACCCCAAATCCATGATAATGGTTTAGCTAAAAGTCAATATATCTGACCACTCCAACAAACAATGTTTTATTTTCTGCATTTCAAACTACAAACTGTTAAAAAATTACACTTTACTTTTAACGATCACTTGTTCTACTTATTAATATGAACTGTAAGTAGAGATGCTAACAGTCAAAGAAAGCCATAAACTGGAGCTGATCGTATTAGCGATATAAGCAATGCTTTATGTCTGAAAAGCTGTTCAGGCAATGATGAAAGCAGGAAGCAGATCACATCTGGTGTGTGGAGAGGAATGATTTGCTGCTTTGTTGGGCTTTAAACAGAATTCTGGCTCTGCAGCACTCTAAATGAGGAATGGTTTGGGCGGATGCTCCGGGGCTTCGGTCAGCTTCTTATTTTCCCATTAACTCTCCATTAGCAGAGCCACATGGCCAATGTGCCACTCAAGAGTGGACCGCTCGGGCCTAATAGCCACAATCTCCAGGTGACTCAACATCTCTGTTGTGGTCAGAGATTAGTTGAAGCCACTTTGGTGTGTCTGTACAGTAGCCACACACACACACACACATACACACACATATTTAAAGCATTAATGTGGAGTGCTGCAGGTCACATGTTTTGCGGTGTTCCCTGCCTGTCCATTTTAAGCACCCCTCCCCCACCGCACTCACTCGGTTACTCACGTTGCCACAGCAACACCATGGTGTCACCATTCTAGAGCAACTAGATGCTCGCCGGTTATTGAATACCTCTACCGCAGCAATTCAGTCTAATAAAGCAACTGCATGTCATTACTTTCTTATGCAAGAGTTATATTGCACCCAAAACACATACTTCACCATTTCATTTATTGCACTCATATTTAGCTTCACAATTACAATTAGGTTTTATATAATACAATGTTTTAATAATTAAGAGTCTCTTGTACTCACCAAGGCTACATTTTTTATTACAAATACAGTGAAAACAGTTAAAATGGGAAATATTATTACAATTTAAGATAACATGGTCGTCATGTGACACACAGCAGCCACAACAGCACTTATGTTTTATTTATTTTTTCCTTTTTATTCGAAACACATTTACTTCAAAACATTAGATTCATCCGCACTGGAGCCGTGCCGGATCACCGGATCACAACCCCGCGCACAGAGCTGCAATTCCAGGTTTTCAAACAGAGATGGCGACAAAGAGGCAAAACTTATGGATATATTTATGTGTGTGTGTATGTATGTGTGTGTGTATATTATATATATAAACTGTTTATTCAATGTATATACAGTATTAGTAATTAATACTATGTAGACCATATGTAGATTAATACAGTATTAGTTATCTAATTAAAGCTGACAAATAATTAAATACATGGACATGAAGTTGAAATTATTATATTATGTGTAAACTAACTAGTCAGCGAAGCAAAAAAGACAAACTCTGCAACAATATTACAGTTTTAATTTATTTAAATTTATATATTATTGTTAATTTGCAGTTCAAGTCAACAAAAAAAAATCTGTTTTCTTGCTGTATGAGTGCAGACTCCTGAATTTTGTCATCTATCAAAAGATTGAAAGATGGCAATTAATTTGCGTTGATATAAAAAGAGAGGCAGTGGAAAGTAGCATCTATATGTTGGCATGAACGACGGTTAAATATACAGTTTAGTGTCATTATACAAAAATATGTGCTAGTTGTGGATTCATAATGGACTTGATGAACCCTTTCTCACTGCATCTTTATTAACGGGCCGCTAACGCTGCACTGGATGCTCTACATTATTGCTCTTGGAGCAGAAACGCACAGTTTCATCTCCATAGCATCTGCATACTCATCTCAGGTGTAGGGATTTATTTGCTTGTTTATACTGAATGTCCACCGCTGCGGCCAGCACTCACACACAAAGTGTAAGTGGTAGGCCGTTATGCGATCAATGCTTATGTAAATCAGAGAAGATGAGGGCGCTGTGGCACAGACAGCAGACTCATCCATCTCTGGTGTGCCTGCAGCGGTGGTGTAGTGTGATGTCCGGGCTGGAGGGAGATTGATGGCTGTGGGGTGTTATTGGCTTACGCCCATGATGGACTCTCTCATCGGTGCGCTCAACATTACAGCAGTCCTCCCAGCTCTCCACAGAGTCTGAACGGATCTCAGACAGGCTTAGTCACAGAGACTGGCTTAAAGGAATATTCCAGGTTTAGTTTCAGCCTGAAGATGGGATTGTTCACCCCAAAATAATTGATTTACTCACCCTCATTTTTTAAACATACAGTAAGTAAAAAACAGTTTTTCACCATATAGTAAAAGTCAATGGGGTCCAAAACAACAATAAAGGGAAAAAGCTAAATAGAAAACAAGATATTTTCTTTTGTGTTGCACAGAATAAAGAAAATCATACAGGTTTGAAATGACATGAAGGTGAGTAAATGATAACAAAACTTTCAAAGCCTTTTTTTTTTTTTTTCATTGGTGCCACTATTTTTATTTTATTTCTACCCCCAAACAGCACTATTCATTCTTGGCTTTCTGCACTTGTGACAGTGCCCTAAAGCAAGATTTTTTTTTTTTTTCTTGGATCTTCCGTGATTTCTTCATTTCTCCGAGCACAGCGACGACTCTCTGTCTTCCTAGAGCTGGTGTCTGGCTCTCAGTAAAAACGAACAGTGCTTTCTGTAATGCCATCTCAGCCAAAATATACAGTACAGTACTGTCTAAAAGTTTGGGGTTAGTACGATTTTTTTTCACGTTTTTGGAAAAAAGGTCTCTTATGTTCACCGAGGCTGCATATATTTGATCGGAGATACAGTAAAAACGGTAATATTATTACCATTTAAAAGAACTGTTTTCTATTTTAATGTAATATAATGTAATTTATTCCTGTGATGGCAAAGCTGAATTTTCTCCAGTCGTCAGTGCCACAAGATCCTTCAGAAATCATTCTAATATGCAGATTTTCTGCTCAAGAAAGATTTCAGATAATTATGTTAAAAACAGTTGTGGAAATCATAATGCATTTCTCTCAGAATTCTTTGATTAATAGAGAGTTCAAAATAACAGCACTGAAATAGAAAATTTATAGAAATTTAGATAGGCTAAATGACATTTACTGTCACTTTTGGTCAATTTAATGCATCCTTTCTGAATAATATTATTAATCTCACTTGCTGAACCTAGACTTTTGAAAATTTGTGTAATCGACCCTTTGCAAAGAGTTTTTAATTGACAGTCGATCTGACTAATCATTATGGAACTGACATTTTTGTCCGACAAACAAACCAGACCAAGAGAGTAGATTAACATTGGTGGACTTGAACTTGAAAAAATGTGTATTGACATCTTGAAACAATATACCTTCTCATGTTTATTTCATGCTGTAACAAGTAAAGAGGAAGAGATGTTCGGTTCACATGCCACTTAAACTGAGGCTCTACAGCGATCTGTCACAACACATTAAAGAGCCACAAAATGGTATTTATTGTTTGAATCTCTTTAAAAAATGACATAATTTGGAAGTGGAGACTTTGTAAAGCCAAAAGGAACCTGATTTTCGTCACGTTCTCAGTGTCCTCTTTGCTCTGTGAAGTATTTTTCACTGCGTGAGAACATGATGTCCAGTGTGAGAGTGCCATGGCTTGTCCGACATAACAGAAACTAAGGGAGGCAGGAAGGGTCAGTTGCAGGGATTTTGTCCAAACTGCTGTTCAGGAGTAACTACTGTTGTTGATGGTTTGAGTGGCTTCTATGACAGATGATACAACTCTAATCTTAGATGTTCCGGCTCTTGTGTTACTTAGTCTTTTATCTGTGGGATTTATCTCTTTTAATGCTCTGAGGTGAGTATTTTGGGATGACACATGCTCTGTTCCTGTCATTGTGTGAATATATGTGTGTTGTCCCGGTTGGCTGAATGGCCTGGCGGGTTCGAGTGGGTTTTGTGGCTTCATCTGGCCCTCCTGCACTGTTGTAGATGAGCAGCCAGGTCATCCCGTTGAGATGCTATATGGAGAAGTATATGGACTCACAAACACTTAGAAACACCCACTGACAGGCACAGTCATAATCCCTTTTGTGTGTCTTGCTTCTTTCATAAGACCAGGCAATGTAAGTATGGGATTTTAGCAGGTTATATGAGGACAAATAGAAGCACAAAATGATCGAAGGAAGGCCTAGTCTTAACAAAAAACACACTTTTTTCTTTTTTCTTAAAAGGTCATTTGGTCGCACAAGACAATTTGGTTTGTAATGACTCTATTTGCTTATGTTTGGGTGCGTTTTTGTCATATACACTTGCGTTCTTGTGCGTGAACGTATTGTGCGTGGTCTTTTTCAGGAGAACCCAGAGCACAGGACAGGAGCCCCTCCGGAGGCAGGGCTCCTCTGCCGGCCGAGCGCCTCAGCCACTCTCTGCGCAGGCCATCAAGCACATATGGGTCCGCACGGCCCTCTTTGAGAAAGTCCTGGACAAAGTAGTGCAGTATATTGTGGATAATGCAAGGTAATTAGCATCAGTACTGTAACTCAGTTTATGGAACTTTGTATGATTTAGTTTTTAGGATTACATTTTTTCTTTAGCAAGTCTACAAACGATTATAATGTTACGATGCCTATTTTCACTTTTAGCTTATTGAAAATGATCGATTCATAAGTGATTTTTTTTTAAATGTATTTATTTAAAATAATCAGCTTATTGATATCACATGGAATTTTAATATCTGTGTATGCCTTTTTTCCTTAAATAATTGTGGCTGCATAACATGCATTGCTCCTCTCTCTTATGCAAAGTGTTATTTGCCAAGATTAAGGCTTGAAATTTATCATTTGTCCACAGGGATTGTTTGGGCTGTCATATGGAGCTTGTGAAATAATGAGTTATTTGTTCAGCCTTTGAAAGAGATCCCTGGTTATTGACATACACACTGTGTGTGTTTGCTGTTTGTGTGTGTCCGTAGTAAGTATTATGAAAAGGAGGCCCTCATACATGACTCTGTGTTTGGCCCGATACTGGCGGCGCTGCTGGGTGAGTCTATCTAATGCATAAAATACACTCTATCTGCTCATAATACAGCTAATCGAGATTTTTAAAAATTGTTCAGATGGTGTTAGCGTTCATTATTTTATAACTCTTGCATTTTTTCACAATAATGTTATCACATTACAATTTCTTTTGTGTAAAAATCAATATTTTTCATCTATAGTCGGGCCTTGTGCTCTAGAGTACACTAAGCTCAAGACGTCGGATCATTTCTGGACAGACCCGTCAGCAAATGAGCTGGTCCAGAGGCATCGCATTCACGGGGCCCACAGGGGCCAAGAAGTGTCGCCGGGCCGCAGGCCTGCACTTGGGGTAAGAATATCATACGTATAGGGGTTGATTGTGCAGTAATTTTGTTCTAGTAAATAATCTCACATTAATGGTTTTTCCTCAGATCCGAAAGCGTCAGTCCTCTGGAAGCATGTCTGAGGACAAATTTGCAGCCTCAGCAAGAGAGTACGTCGAATCCCTGCACCAAAACTCACGCATTCACTTGCTCTACGGAAAAAACAATGTACTCGTTCAACCGGTAAGACAGTACACACACACACACTGATGCAAATGCACTTACAGGAAAAATAGTTTGATTTGCATCTACAGTTCTTTTGATGATTCTAACACAAGGGATTGATTGTAGATCAATGAATCTCATCTAATCAATATAATGGATTTCAGAGTGCTGTAGATAGGTAGAACTGTTCGAATTGTTGTCTTCCCTTGTGTAATGAACGGTCAGATGGGTTTCCCTGGCATTTTTAGCTCTCCGGCCCATGCTGACTTCCTGGCTGCTAGTTGGCTACTCTTGTGAACTGGAAAAGGCAGACTGGATTAGCCATTACACCACATTAGATTTGTCATCAAATGAGTCAGGCACGGACTGAATGTGTGCATGAAAGTGTTTGTGAGATTTGCAACGGTGACTGATGTAACTGGGCACAGAAAGTGCTGGGTCTGGCAAGAACTTGTAGAAATCAATGGTGTAAACGACCCTTGCCAAAAGGTTTGCAGTGATTCAGGTTTAATTGGATTCCTGTGAAACCTGATGCGTTTCGCAGGTCTCATCATCACAGTAAATCGTCAGAGACGTTTTATTTATGTCACTCTGTTGCTTATAACACTCATTTTTCTTCCGTTTCTCCTTTTTTCTGCTCTTTTCCTTCTGTAAGGTTGCTGATTATGCCAGTTACCGTATTTTTAGAGGAGTTAGGGAAGCTACTGTGTTTTATTGAGTAGAATTTGTTCTTTGCAGAAGAAGGACATGGAGGTGCTGCGTGGTTACCTGTCCCTTCATCAGACGGCTGAAACACTCACGCTGAAGTGGACGCCCAATCAGCTAATCAATGGCACTCTGGGAGACTGTGACTTGGAGAAGAGGTAATATATACTGTACAGACACACACACAAAGGGGGAAATCTGGTAAATTAGGTCATCGGGTAAAATGGGCCGGAAGAGCTTGGAATGATTTGAGATGGCCAGTCACTGCAGTTCATTTTGCTACGACTGTACTTGTCATCTAGGAACTGAATTGATTGGTCCGAGATTACTAGGTTGGACAGAGCAATTACTTTTACAGAGGATGTACAGGAAAAGCATAAGATGAGTGTCCTGTTGTGCTGATTGCTGGTTGATATGTTTGTAAGAAACGAATGAACATCTAAATGTGAGGTTATTTAGCAAAACAGCATTGATTATTTTATTGAAAAGACTGTTAGATTGCTGATCTGTTTTCACAGAAAATTTCTCTCTCCCTCCCACTTTCTCTCTCTTTCTCAATTCTTTGTTATCACCCTATAGTATTTTCTGGGACTACGCTTTGACTGTGCCTTTAAGACAGATCGTCTGCATTCATTGTCACCAGCGCCGTGAGTCTGATTATATTATATTATATTATTCATTTTTGTTTATCGTCGACGTTTAAATTTAGTCAGATATTTAGCTTCTGTGTAGCACATATTTCAGTATCGATTATTGATTTAATTCACCTTATATCACCAATTATTAATGATATGCTATTTAATTTTTTATTCATGTGAATTTCTCTCAGCGGACTGTGGGGGTACTCTGGTGTTAGTAAGTCAGGATGGGATCCAGCGGCCTCCTCTGCACTTCCCTCCTGGGGGCCACCTGCTGGCTTTCCTGTCCTGTTTGGAGACAGGTTTACTGCCCCGGGGTCAGCTCGAGCCCCCCCTCTGGTCCCAGAAGGGCAAGGTGAGTGTTTTGCTGCAGAACCTATTACATATGTCACGTAATAAAATGTTGAAATTTGTCAGTAACATTTCAAACATCCAAATCATTAAAGAATAGAATGAAAATTAAAATTAAGATTAAGAAGCTGAGATTTTACTCACCCTCAAGGCCATCCAAGATGTAGATTAGTTTTTCTTCATTGGAACAGATTTGGAGAAATTTAGCATTGCATCACTTGCTCACCAGTGGATCCTCTGCAGTGAATGGGTGCCGTCAGAATGAGAGTCCAAACAGCTGATTAAAACATCATAAATAATCCACATGACTCCAGTCCATCAGTATGATGTTTTAATGGAATTTTTCCAAATCTGTTCTGATGAAGACAGTGCAAATTAATTACAAAATGTTCCTTATTTGAAGTGAGAAGCTGAGTTTAGTTTGATTATGTCTCTATGTGTTTGCTTAACAGGGTAAAGTCTTCCCTAAGCTCCGTAAGAGGAACAGCGCGGCCCGTTTAGTAGATCAGGATGGAGATAGAGAGGAGCAGATCGCTGCAGACTATGTGTTTCGCATCGTCTATCCGGGGCACCGTCACGACTCAAGTGAGTCTCAGCAGAAATGTGCCTGTCCTCTTCACATCTCTGTCTCTGTCTCTCTTCACACATCCAGTAATCTGTCCATCTATCCATCCGTCCATCCATCCACAGTAACCCCAAAAGCATTAAAAACTTAAAAGCCACACATTAAAATGCATGAATCTGAAAATAATTTTAAGTGTGACTTAAGCATCCTTAAAAACCCTATTGGTACTCACATATCCATTACTCGCAGCCACTGTTCATCCAGACCTGATTTCCCGGATGTGTGAACGCTGAACAGGGCTGCATCAGACACCATCCCCGCATATCATTGTTGTCTGTGTATTTTGTTCTCACTTTTCTGTGGAACATAACAGCCGTTGTGGAGGCTGCTGGGAGGGATGTGAGTATTAGACGCAGCCTTTAGATTTTCAACTGTTCTGACTGGGATGACAGTGCTTCTTTTTATATCTGTGTATGTATGCACTGCAAAAAAAAATCATCTTTACATAAAGTTTTTGTCTTGATTTCCAGTTAAAATATCAAAACATCCTTAAAACAAGATCCATTTACTTGAGAAGCAATTTTTTGTATTAATTGTATTAATTAATTTTTTATTAATTTATAATTCATTTTAAGATTTTCATTTGAAATTTATGATGACCTTTTTCTGTTTTGATTATAAAGCTACAAAAAATACTTTGAAACTTTTAAATTTAAGTTTATTAAATTAAAATTTCATAAGGCTTAAAATTAGGTTTAAAACAAGCAGAAACAATTCAAATAGTTATTAATTCAAGAAGCATTCTCTGAAAATAAGTATTAATATGTTATACAATTGTGCTTGTTTTAACCATGTTTATATAATTTTCTGCAAAACAAGAAAAAAATACTGATTTAAAAATGATTTTTTTGCAGTGTGTGTGAGTGGAACGTGACTTTGCTTCAGAGGCGGGTGCTAAACTGTGTTCTTTTATTGCCCAAGCAGTCACTATAAACTACCACCACACCACGGGCAGTCGTGCGCCCTCTCTGGACGACGATGAGGAGGAGGAAGATAGACTTCACGCTATGATCTCTATGATCTGCTCACGGAACCTCACAGATCCTAATGTCATGAAAGGTTTTTATCACCAGTGGCCCACTTCATTCTCCCTCCCTCCTTTCATCCTGCCTCTCCTCCCACTTTCTTTTCATCCCAACTGTTACCTGGTCCCCACAAGCAGCGACCCAGCAGTGCGGCCGGTTGTCGGTCAGTGAGGGCAGATTGAGACACAGTAGGCGCCTCAGGCGTCATGGTTCCCTTGTCACTCTTAAAGTTGTTGGCCTGATCTGTATGCTTGTAACCATGGTAATATTTGCTGCTAGGTCAAGTGGCACAAGACCCTGAGTATGTGGGGCACACGTGCATTCCACTGCACAAGAGAACAAGGGATGTATGTATGTATGTGTGTGTGTGTGTATGTATGTGTCTATATATATATATATATATATATATATATATATATATATATATATATATATATATATATATATATATAATATGAAAAGCCACTAAACACCACAAGAACATACTGTTCTAGTAATTAGAAAAGTACGCAAGAATGTGTATTACAACAGTATGCCATTGTTGGATCATAAATTTGTCTTAAATGCCACACACTCCCATGTTGGGTATTATAAGCATTTAAATGTCGCATATACGGTACAGTAGTAGTAATTCGAATTAAGGATTTAATTTCCATAATTTGAATGTTGAAACATTTATTTTATTTTACTTTAAAATTAAATGTAATAAATTGTTATAAGTACACATGCATATACTGTATGTATAACAAATCTATTTTGATTCTTCAAACCCAAAATAATTAGGTAAGAAAATTCAAATTATTGGTTTTATTTGCATAATTTAAACTGTGAAAGATTTTTTATTCTTTTGTTTCATTATTTCATCATTTTATTTTATTTATTGTATTAAATGTAATAAATTGTACAGTATGTATATGTTTAACAAATCTATTTTGCTAAAATCTGTATAGTTCTAAGCCAAAATAACTAGGTACGAAAATTCTAATTATTGATTTTATTTACACAATTTGAATGTTGAAACATTTTATTATTATTATTTCATATTTATATATTATTTTATTCTTATTTTATTTATTAAATGTAATAAATTGTTATAAGTACAATATATGTATGTGTGTGTGTGTGTGTGTGTGTGTGTGTGTGTATGTTTGTTTATATATATATACTATTTTGCTAAAATGTATATAGTTTTAACCTTTAATAACTATGTAGAAAAATTCTAATTCTTAATTTAATTCACGTAATATTAATGTTGAAGCAAGTTTTATTTATTTTTTTAATTTAAATGATATTATATTATATTATATTATATTATGCACACAAAGCCTAAATGTCCTTTATTTTCACATTTGTGTTTTTAAGTGTGTGTGCACGTGTTTTTGTGACAAATGAGGACATAAATGTGTGCAGTGACAAGGGTGTGACATTACAAGGAGAAGGTGACTTTTCAGGACAATACCTCATGTCCCCACTTTTCAAAACGCTTATAAATCACACAGAATGGATTGTATTGGAAATCTGAAATTGCACAAAGTTTCCTGTAAGGGGTAGGTTTAGGTGTAGGATTGGTGTTGGGCAATAGCACATACATTTTGTACAGTATAAAAACCATTACGCCTGTGGGATGTCCCCACTTTTGTGTGTGTGTGTGTGTGTGTGTGTCTGTGAGGTCAGTACAGTGCACATCTCTCTCCCCCTGACTCACTCTCCTCTGCTGTCGTCACTCTTTTCCTTCCACTCCTCCGTTGCCGGGGGTTACCTACGCTAACCTTTCTCACAGTCAGGAGAGCTTCCACTGCCCTGCCACGTTGTCACATTGCTACTCTGCCTTTGTCCTTTCTCCTTCTCACACACATACACCGACACTACCTGACTGCCCTAGGAGGTATGATGTGCGTTCGTGGAGCTCAGACTCTCCTCCTCTCTGCACTGTTGGGCCTGACTGTGGTGGCCAGGCAGCAATGCTTCCAATGATTTGCTGTTTTCCTTTTGCACTCTTTGGTTGACATGAGTAAGTCCTTAGAGAAGTCTTGGTTATTTTTAGGTTCTGTGTCTTTATTTGGTTTCACTGCCAAATGCTTGAGGGCTTTGCATGTCAAGTTTGCACACGTTATGTTATATTTCTTTTTCCTTTTAAACTTTGCGGCGAATGCGCTCCACTGCTTACTTGTCAGAACTGTGTCTCCTTCCCTTTATGAATTCTCTGTTTTCCTCTTTGGTTTGAGTTGTTGTTATTTTGGTGTTCCTCCTGTGTTGAGCCGGTTTTCTGCAATGCTGTTCACTGTAATTCTTCACTAACTGCAGTCACCTTTCATTATATCAGTTAGGTCCTGTGGGGTTCTGGTGTAGTAGACACACGAATCGCTCCGTGAACGCGTCGCCCATTCGATCATAGCCTTACCAAAGTCCCATAGCCCACGTCAGACTTTTAGGGACAGATATTGAATACATGCTCTCCGTCCACATTGTTATTTTGGTTACAACCAGTGTATAGCAGGTCACCAGCTCCAACCTGAAGAATTAAGGTGAAGAGCATTTACGTTTACTATCGACTCTTTTGGTTCAGTTGATTCACTCTCTTCACGTTTTATGCAACTACACACAGTATATATTCCTCTTCTTGATTTGTCTTTATTTTTGTCATGGTTCAATCTGATGCATCCAGCATGGTAGGAATGGTTACTGTCTGTCCTTCTATACTCCTCTCCAAGCTCTACCAGTGCCTGGCTTGATTTGTGACACTGTGATTGATTGATCGATTGATTGGCAGGTCTCCTGGCATGGCATCCCCGCATCGTTTTACACCTTTTCCTTCTGTTCATTCATAGATGCATGTTTTTGATATCCTTATATTTCAGGTTTGCTTTGATTTCACTATGTGTGTTTAAGGACATTTCTGACAGGAAGAAATATCTGGAAAAAAGAAAAGTACATCTAAATTGGGGCTGTCAATTTATCATGTTTAGTGGTATTATTTTAAAAAGAACAAAATATGCAATTAATTGTTCCCGCACCTCTACGTTAAACAGAGCAGTTCTAGCTTAAAGTACAACTTTTAGGCAACGCTTTTTGGCAAACCACACTTATGGAGTGCAGGCAATGTGTTCTTACATTAAAAAAAAAAAAAAACAGCAGACTTGGGCAGAAGAAAGTGATATCAAGACATTTAAAAAGCCAAACTACTTTAAGCTAGAGATATGGTGTCTTAAATTTGCAGTGCTCATGGCAAGAGATGCTAAAAAACAGCAAGACTTGACTCTACTGTTGCACATTCGTACAGAGACTAATATTTAAAAAAAAAAAAAAAAAAAGCGGTGTAGACATTATGCAAAAGAAAGTTGTGTGTAAATGGCCCCATGGATAAACGGATAGTTTTATATTCAATAATATAGAAGTAAAACACATTACAACAACTACAGACACTTTTCTTAATGTCTATTAAGTGATTTGCATCTGCCAAAATAATGTATTTTAAATAATTTTAAATTAGGTGGTTTCTCAATCAAAACTGATATGAGCAAATGTATTTCATTTTAATTATATGATGTAATGTAATGAATTTCTTTTATTGATTGACAGCCCTAATCTAAATACCATTCAAAATGAACAAAGTGCTAAATATATAAAACATTCAAATCAGATATATTAAAATGCAGTTTAGGATGCATTTTACTCTTCCTTAATTATCTCATGGTTGAGCTGAGGCCTGAAATTCAGTGAATCTGAGGCTTTTGAGCTGAATAAGATGCTTTATGGCCGTTCCAGTCCAGCTAAGAGCCTCATTTCCAGTAGAGATGTATTATGGTGTCTGGGATGTGAAATGAATTCCCATATGGCAGCTTTCCACCGTACAACAGCTTCTTATTGTAGAGTAGCTCTGAGAGGAAAGAAAAAGCCCATTTTCAATGATCCTAGTAATATTAATAGTCATATATCTCAAATATGTTCTTCAAATGCAGGTTACTAGAGCAGGTTTCATGTTTGCTTATTCATCTCTTATTTCCTCTCTCTTTCTCTCACTCTGCCTCTTTTCCGTCTATTCCACTCCCACGCCCTAATAGACCACGGGGACATGATGGAGATGCAGGGTTTTGGCGGCAGCCCGTTGTCATGGCAGCAGGGCGAGTGCACCAGTCATATGTCATCTTGTCTGTCCTGCTCCACTGGGGGCAGCAACGCTTCTGTCGAGCTTCCAGCAAGCTGTACCTGCATGCATGACCGGTGAGCGTTTTATTGGTTAAAAAAACACAATAAAAATAGTAATATTGTTAATTATTAATACAATAGAATAAAACAATGTAATTTAATACAAATGCAATATCTAATTTAATCAATTTTCAGTCACATGATCCTTCAGAAATCATTCTAATGCCCTGATTCGATGCTCAAGAAACATGTTAAAAAAGCATGGTTAATTATTTTACAGGATTCTTTGATGAATAGAATGTTTAAAAAACAGCATTTATTTGAAATGGAAATATTCTGTAACATTAAAGATCATCTTTACTGTTAGGTTTGGTCAATATAATGCATATTAGCTTAAAGTAAATCTTATAGAGTATATAAGAGTATATCTTGTATAATATTGTCGTTTCCACCATTTTTTGTTATTATGTGGTGGAAAAGACATTTTTAACATTTTTGGAATAAAATGGTAGACAACTTTTTTTTTTGTTCAGCATTTTATGCATCCTAAATATGTACAAATAAATAATATTCTTACACTTATACATAATTATTTCAATTTACTGGAAATTACAGTATGGTGATATTTTTCTTCATTTTTCTTTGTTGCATCTTAACGTCATTACTCTGAGACTAACCATAGTGAAAACTTCATTAGTATTAATATTGTTCGAGAACGATGGCACATTTGGCAAAATCAAAATCAAAATTGTTTTTCTTCAGGTTTTTTTTGTTGTCAATGGTTTTTCATATTTTAAGATGTAAAGTCTGACATTAAAACTGATACATAAACAGCTTGGAGTATTTTAAAAGTGATCTCCATATTACCAAAAGAAAAAAGTTAATATCCCTGGGACATAAGTGCCCAAATTAAAAAAAAAAAAAAAAAACACCCATATGTTAAATATTTTAACGAGTGCGATATATATGCAGTTTGGCTGTAGTTTGCATATATTTTTGCAAAAGCATCTGACTAGTCTTCCTGTATTGAAAGATGTAACGGATGTTTCCCTTCTGTGTCCACCAGTATTCCACTGAAGATGCTGTGCCAAAATATGAAGAGACAGATTGTGTCTCGAGCGTTTTATGGCTGTAAGTCCAAAGAAAATCTGTGCAATTTTTCATATCAATTAGAATAAAACACCCTCAGCTGTGCATACAGTGCTGTAATGCTCTTATGCCACTTTTCCATCTGTAGGGCTGGCCTACTGTCGTCACCTGTCCACTGTGAGGACGCACCTTTCAGCACTGGTCAACCACAACATTGTCCCTCCGGACAAGCCCTGTGAAGCCTCTGGAGGGCTCAGCAAAGATGTGTGGAGTAAATATCAGAAAGACTGTAAGGTTAGCCTAGTACTCTTCAGCTCCGGTCACTAGAGGGTACTAGCTGTCAGTGACATGTACCATAGGTTGCAGTAGTCCCGCTGTCTCCATCTGTCCCTTTTTCTCTCTTGCCAGAATTATAAGGAGCTGGAGCTGCTGAGGTTGGTTTACTATGGAGGGGTGGAGCATGAGATCAGAAAGGAGGTGTGGCCATTTCTGCTGGGCCACTACAAGTTTGGGATGGACAAGAAAGACATGGCTCAGGTAAAGTTTTATAAGCACACTTCTTTGTCACAATAGTTTGTTCTGGTGTGATGTATGTATTAAATGTCCGATGTGCCCTCGTGTGCTTCGTAGATTGACGAGAAGATCACAGCAAGGTATCAGCAGGTTATGCGGGAGTGGAAGGCATGTGAGGTCATTGTGAAGCAGCGGGAAAAAGAGATGCAGTCGGCTATCTTTGCCAAGTTGTCGTCAGGGAGCAGTATAGACAGCCACGTCCTCAGACTCATCCATAGGGACTCCACCATTAGCAACGAGGTCAGTCGCAAGCTCTGTTTAAGTAAGTATAGGTTATTTACTTACAAACCCACAGGCAACATCCTAACACTCACAGAATATCTTAAGTGAATGCTTTGGTATTGTCTCATAAAGCAGAACCTCGATATGGCACATGAAACAGAGTTCCTTTCTTACTTGCAGTTAATTTCAGTATAGTTTGTAATTAACATGTTGCTATGCTGACTGGTCAATACTTTGATAACGATAAACATATAAACATATGATTTCACGTACATATCAATACTTTTTAGTATTGAATGAAATGTATATTATTTATCATGTTAGCATGTTGCTAAGCTAACTGTTCAATTCTTCAGTAAGCATACACAAATTTTGAGTAATATTTGGTAATAGTTTGTTTTTGATTACATAATTTTGAGTACTTAATTAAATGTAGCCTATGTTTATTTGCTATTTGGTTTTAGCATGTTGCTAAGCTAACTGCTTTAATAAGCATAAACATATATAGAACACAGATAGGTAAAATTGTTCACTTTTGATCACACATTTCAGTTATCATTTGGTAGTATCCCTTATGAAAATTAACCATGGTTTTACTACAAATAAATCCAGAAAACCATGGTTACTATAGTTAAACCATGGTAACCACAAATTATTCATGGTCTTGCAATGCTAACCATAGTTTAACCATGGTATTTATAGTGTAAGTACTGAATTAAATGATTATCTTTTGGTGTTAGCGTGCTGAGCTAACTGTTCAACACTTTAATAAGCATAATAATATGGCACACACAAATATTGTGTAAAATATTTTTTTGATTTCATGTTTCAACACTTGTGTAAGGTAAATCTAGCATTATGTTGCATCATCATATTCCATCCATCCCATCTCTTCTCTGTCTTTAGGTATTCATGTCCGTGGATGAGCCTGATGCAGGAGGTCACGACACCTCATGTGAGGGAGGAAGTACTCCCACCTTAACCACTGTGGTTACCCCGGCCATGTTAGCCCCAGACGAGAGGCCGCTGGTGGAGTTTGACTCTCCAGACTCAGGCCTGCCCTCCTCCAGGAACTACTCCGTAGCGTCTGGACATTCCCAAATCATGTCCAGCATCGATGACGGACAGAGCATGGAGGAGGATACTACACCCACTGGAGGATTGGAGGAGCAGGGTGGACGGGACTCTCTGAGTGAGGACAAACTCTGCAGTCAGCTGGACAAACTCACAACCACCACTGAGGGCACTGCACCATCCTTCTCCTCTTATACGGTACATGAATGCACTGTTTAAAGGGATAGCTCACCCAAAAATGAAAATTCTGTCATTAATTACTCACCCTCATGTCGTTCCAAACCCGTAATACCTTTGTTCATCTTCGCAACATAAATTAAGATATTTTTGATGAAATCCGAGAGCTTTCTGACCCTCCATAGACAGCAAGGGTACTACCACAATCAAGGCACAGAAACGTAGTAAGGACATCATTAAAATGGTCCATGTGGCATCAGTGGTTCAGCCGTAATTTTACGAAGTGCACAAAGAAAACAAAAATAACGACTTTTTGGAGAGTAACGTTGTTTGCGTTCAGATCAAAGCATGCGCATGCATCGTGATACTCTCCAAAATGGCACCAGGGTGACAAGAAGGAGACAAATTGTTGAATAAAGTTGTTATTTTTGTTTTCTTTGGTCACAAAAAGTATTCTTGTAGCTTCATAAAATTATGGTTGAACCCCTGATGTCACATCGACTATTTTAACGATGTCCTTACTACGTTTCTGGTTCATGGTAGTACCCTTTCTGTCTATGGAGGGTCATAAAGCTCTCGGATGTCATTAAAAATATCTTAATTTGTGTTGCGAAGATGAAGGTCTTACAGGTTTGGAACGACATGAGGGTGAGTAATTAATGACAGAATTGACATTTTTGGGTGAGCTATCCCTTTAAGCTGATACACCATTACATATCTACATTTATCACAGTCAAAATTGTAAAGGTCAATGATTTATTCTGGTCAATTGTTTTGTCAATGTGCATATGAGCAGATTGAGCTGTTGGACACGGTGGCGCTGAACTTGCACAGAATAGACAAAGACGTCCAGCGCTGCGATCGTAACTACTATTACTTCACTACCAGCAACCTGGAGAAACTGCGAAACATCATGTGCAGGTCAGTAGAGGACCGTGTTGATCTCTGTGATCTGTTGTCTTCTCATTCGGCTGTGTGTGTCTCTCAGAATAGCAGCTCATTGAATTTCAAATCAGTCAGTCTGTTAGATTAATTGAAACATAAATCACAGACTGTAACTAATTTTCTAAATCGGCTGAATGGAGGCTCAGTCTTCCTCAGTCTCTCATGTCTTTGTCCTTGTTTTATGATCCAGTTACGTGTGGGAACATCTGGAGATTGGCTATGTGCAAGGCATGTGTGACCTTCTAGCCCCACTGATGGTCATTCTGGATGATGGTGAGTGAGACACTGAAACGTAATAGACAAACAGACAAAATCTTATTAAAATGTTTCACGTCCTTAACTTGTATATTTATTATATGTGACCCTGGACCACAAAACATAAGGGTACATTTTTTTAAATTGACATTTATACATTGAATAAATAAGCTGAATAAATAAGCTTTCCATTGGTTTATGGTTTGTTAGGATCGGACAATATTTGGCCAAGATATAAATATTTGAAAATCTAGAATCTGAGGGTGCAAAAAAATCAAAATATTGAGAAATTTGCCTTTAAATTTGTCCAAATGAAGTTCTTAGCAATGCATATTACTAATCAAAAATTAAGTTTTGATATTTTTACAGTAGTAAATTTACAAAATATCTTCATGGAACATGATCTTTACTTAATATCCTAATGATTTTTGGCATGAAAGAAAAATCGATAATTTTGACGCATACAATGTATTTTTTGGCTATTGCTACAAATATACCCCAGCGACTTAAGACTTGTTTTGTGGTCCAGGGTCACATATAAGAATAACTATAAATCACACGCACAAAAAATACTCTTTTTCCTCTCTGCAGTTCTCCTCTGTTGTGTCTTATTTCTTAATCTTGTAATCTTGTAAATTGCTTTGGAAATACTAAATGGAAATGTTATGAATTCAGACTACATGAAATTAATTTGTTGCACAAAAGGACTATTTTAAAAAATTATAGTTTTATATTTAAATGATAGTATTTTAATTTTATATTTATTGTTATATATATTTTTTTCAGCATTACAATTTTAGGTTCAAAAATGATACCTAAAATATAATATTACTATTTTACAGTATATATTATAACGTTTAGTAATATTTTTTGAAATACATATGTCTTTTTCAAAATTAAGATTTTAGGTTAACAATGATAAAATATGATATTAGTTTAGTTATAATATCAATAATAATTTATATTATTTATTTATATATATATATATATATATAGTATGTCAGTATTAAGAATTATATAGATTCAATTCTATATAAAATAAAATATTATTATAAACACATTCCCTTCTCTTTAACCCCTTCTGAAGTGCTTGGCCTAATTTAATGTATTTAAATGTTATTTAACATATTTTTATATTAGAAACTATTTTCAACATTAAAATTTTCGGTGAAAATTACATTTGAAATATTCTATTTTTATAATTATGTTCTCTTCTTTTTTACCCCCTCTAAAGAGTGCTTGGCCTACAGCTGTTTCACTCAGCTAATGAAAAGGATGAGTCAGAATTTCCCTACCGGAGGAGCCATGGACACTCATTTCGCCAATATGAGGTCACTAATCCAGGTAACATGACACATGACCTTTCTTCTTCTTCCTGCCTGAGTCAGCGCTGTGATGTGTCTGTTCTTCTGATGCCACCTGTGACATCATGAGTTCTGAACATTAAGGGTTTTTTTTTTTCTTTTTTTTCTCTCAGATCCTTGACTCAGAGTTGTTTGAGCTCATGCATCAGAATGGAGATTACACCCATTTCTATTTCTGCTACCGCTGGTTCCTCCTGGACTTCAAAAGAGGTGAGGTTCATTTCAGACACTGAAGTGGAGCCTGAGTGTTATCAAACACAGTGAAGATGCTGTATCTCAGATTGTACCTTCATCGCTTAACTTACTGTGTATCTGGTGTGTCTGTGTCAGAGCTACTCTATGAGGATGTGTTTGCGGTATGGGAGGTCATCTGGGTCGCCCCTCGCATCTCCTCCAAGCACTTTGTCCTGTTCATTGCGCTGGCCTTGGTGGAGGTGTACAGGGACATTATCCTGGACAACAACATGGACTTCACTGATATCATCAAGTTCTTTAATGGTGAGTCAACTGAACAGAGCTGAAATGATCTTCCAAACACACTCCCTGCCTTTCATCAATTAAACAAAATGAATAGCTCCACCCCAAACACACACCATTGGTTGAGCCAACTTTCAAAAGTAGTAGTGTGTTATAACAAATTTTTTTTGTTGTAAGCAACAAAAGTAAAAAAACAAGAATACAGTAAAAAAAGTAAAATTGTGAAAAAGTATTACAATTTAAAATTTTCTATTTTAGTATATTTTTCAATTTAATTTATTTCTGTGATGTAAAGCTGAATTTTCAGCCTCAGCACTCCAGTCTGCAGTGTCGCATTATCTTTAGAAATCTTTCTGATTGTCCTGCTTAATATTTTTCTGGAAACTAATGTATTTTTAGGATTCCTTGATTAATATAAAGTTCATAAGAACAGCATTTATTTGAAATAGAAGTTGTTTGAAACATTACATCTTTACTGACACTTTTCATAAATTTAATATGCCCCTACTAAATAAAAGTATTAATTCATTTATTTATAAATCTTACTGACTGTTACTGACCATCGAAATATAGTATATTTACTATATACTATTTAAATATAGTATATTAAAATATTTTAGAATTAAATTTTTAATGCCAAGGACTCCATATATGACATTTTGTAAAATACCGTCTTCAAAAACAAAAAGTCAGCTACATTTTTGCTATGCAAAGAAAATACATAAATAAATAAAATTATATATATATATATATATATATATATATGTGTGTGTGTGTATATGTGTATATATATATATATATAATTAAAATAAAATAAAATAATAATAATAAAAAGTTTGCTACTATAAATGTTGTTTCCTACATTAAATCTTGCCATATTACAAAAGATAAAAGAAGAAAATACTTTCAATAAAATTTTCTTTTTTTCTACCCAGTATTACAGTAATATGAGATGTAAAAACCTGAAAAGGAATGTTTTTAATATAATTAAATTCATATGTATTTTTAAAGCACTTCTCAATAAATGACCTTCAATTTAGAAAATGTCCTTAGAAAGCAGAATGAAATGGCAATATTAAAAACTGTAAATGTGTTAAAATGCATTAAATATATTTAAAATGAATATTTACATTAACTTTGCTATCCCTTATAAAATAATTATATATATATATATATATATATATATCCTTGAACTCTAGTTTAACCCTTAGTAAGAGATGTTTTACCAGAAAACATCAGCTTTAAAATATCACAGCACGAGTTTTAAACCGGAAATGCAGCATGTGGCCATGTGAAAGTATCAGTCTATTGAATAATTGTATTGTTTGTGTTCTTCTCTAACAGAGATGGCCGAGCGCCACGACGTGCAGCACATCCTCCGAATAGCGCGGGAGCTGGTACACAAGGTGCAGACCCTTATCGAGAACAAGTGAGAATAAGTGTAGGCTGCCGCCCACCGAGTCCCGCCTGGCCAAATCTCCTCCTCAAGGCTTGAGACCGCCCGGGATCTGCCTCGACGTCTCGACTCTTAATATCGTTTGCCTGCCACAGAATGCCGTTGTGTCAGACCCTGGCGTTGTCTGCATGCTCGTGGTGTTTGAGCACACTGTGACTGAGGTTTTTTCCTTTCTCGCTGTACACGCCTCCAGCACATACCGCACCGATCAGGTCCTTTTAGATCTGCTTTTATAAGAAATAAGAAGCCTCGTACTGGGGGCACAACCGTTTCCTTTCCCTAATGGCCGCCAAATGTACAGCAAGTATTCAACGATGAATAAAAATCAGCGTCGAGCACAGTTTTGAATCCTCAAACGAGGCTGCGTTACATCAGCTCCCTTAAATAATAACTAAGCCACGAAGAAGTCGTCCAAACAGTGTGTGACCAAAAGGACTGTGCCAATAACCTTGTGCTAGTATTTCTATGCCTCGTTTTATCGTTTAGCGTCTCTATTGCCCCTTTTCTTCTGTACGATGTTTCGGTTGATGGTGATAACGACGATGATCTTGGAATAAAAATAGTTGACGTTGCCTTTGTAACAAGTTTCACGACCTGCGTCCATACGTTTGCACTTTGAATTTGCCGCTCCATGACACCTGTGATGCTCCTCACTGACAGGTGTTATCAGGGGTCCCTACACTTCCCTCAGTGTCCTAAAGTCTGGAAAGAATCCAGGCTCTTCCACAGGTCTGAAAACTGCTTCCACGTGATGTGACGAGACTAATTAGTCACATTTTAGATGCTCACTACCTTCAGGCTTTGTTCATATACTGCATATACTGTACACTACTGCTCAAAGGTTTGGGGTCAGTAAGATTTTTTTTTTAGCATTTTATTCAGCAAGGATGCGTTCAATTAATCAAAAGTGACAGTAAAGACATTTATAACGTTACAGAAGATTTCCGTTTCAAATAAATGCTGTCTATTTTTCAAAGAATCCTGAAAAATGTATGTATGTGTGGTTTCCACAAAAACATTAAGCAGCACAACTCTTTTCAACATTAATAATAAAAGAAACGCTGAAGAGTAATAGCTGCTGGAAATTCAGCTTTGCATCACAGGAAAAAATTATATTTAAAAATATATTCAAACAGAAACCATTTTAAACGATGATAATATTTCACAATATTACTATTTTTTAATCAAATGCATGCAGCATTGTGTTAATAATATTCAAACAAATCTTACTGACCACAATCTTTTACATTATTTTTACATTACTGATTATTCAACCCCAATCGTGTCCCAAATCATGAAAAAGAACTACTTGAATCTGATCTGACTGTTCAAAAAATTGGATTTCAACTGAGAAATGTCACTAAATTTAACCACATTATGGTTGTTTATCATCAAATGTGTCTTGTTAAAGAAACATTGCATAATAGTTGCACATTTTTAAGTGCAAGTCACTTCTATACAGTCTTCCCCATCTTCCAAGTAATTAATGCCTAAGGCTGTTTGGAATCAAATACTAGCTACCTGTATTCTTCACACAGTACTGCAAATTATATTTTCTTGAAAAGT
The DNA here is from genome assembly GCA_036784905.1 of Acrossocheilus fasciatus. Classification (NCBI taxonomy): domain Eukaryota; kingdom Metazoa; phylum Chordata; class Actinopteri; order Cypriniformes; family Cyprinidae; genus Acrossocheilus; species Acrossocheilus fasciatus. The sequence goes on from CM071952.1 coordinate 13,697,721, forward strand.
ATGTGAAATAAATGCAGTGTGTGACATCCAATCGCCATTTTGCTTATTCATAGTTAAAATGTTAACTTTTGACATTCTCTTCAAATGAATCAATGATATTATATTGGAAATGGACTGTATTATTATATTATATTCCATGCAGTGTGCTGTTATATACTACACATTTGGTCGTCAGGGTATTTCAAGCATTCAGACAATTCACGCATTAGTACGCATACTGTATACTGCAGAAGTAGAAGTATGCTATTCCAAACAGCCGAAATCCCCCAAAACAAAAAGCAACTGTACTTTTCTAACAGCTGACAGAGATTATGGGAGAAGTGGTCTTATGATGTGACTATCGGTCACTGCCTCAAATCTTGCCAATTCCTTTTGTTGAATGCGTGCGAGTGCGAAGGATGTTTTAGCCCTTACGAAAGGTTTACTTCCGAGAGGACCTCATGTACCAAAGCCTCTAAAACATCATCCTTGTCATACACATGTGCATAAACCACAACTCGAAGACTGTTGATTAGGTGTATAAAAGACAAATCATTTCTTTTCATTTCTACTGTGAGACATTTATTATCCTCCTTTATGTGCATTATTGCACTGTAAATAAAGAGAAAAGCCCTGGATTTCTATGAGGACACTACTGTCAGCTGTATTTCAGACTCTTGTTTTTTACTTTGGTTTTAGAGACTGTGCTAACCTGGAGAGCTGTACAATCTGAATGTGGGAAACCTTTGTTACTTGTTGACTGTTATGTCCCTTATCAACGTCGTGCACTGGTTTCTAATCGTTTCAAATATATATGTACATTTTTGTTTGGACGCCAACATCAGAATGAAGTATGTATTGTAACGGATGTATCATTTACCTTGAATGTACATGTATTATGGAAAACAGTTGTTCCTAAAGATTAAAACATTTTCATATGCAGAAAAACTTAAATAGTGTACATTTTGAATCTCTTGGACGATATTATAGTTTGTTTATATATATATATATATATATATATATATATATGTGTGTGTGTGTGTGTATATATATATATATATATATATGTGTGTGTATATGTATATGTATATATATATATATGTGTGTGTATATGTATATGTATATATATATATATGTGTGTGTGTGTGTGTATATATATGTATGTGTGTGTGTGTGTATATGTATATATATATATATGTGTGTGTGTGTGTGTGTGTATATATATATATGTATGTGTGTGTGTGTGTATATGTATATATATATATATGTGTGTGTGTGTGTGTTTGTGTGTATATATATATGTGTGTGTGTGTATATGTTTGTGCGTATATATATATATATATATATGTTTGTGTGTGTGTGTATATATATATATATATATATATAAAATGTTTGTGTATATATATATATGTGTGTGTGTGTGCGTGTATATATATATGTGTGTGTATATGTTTGTGCGTATATATATATATATATATATATATATATATATTTGTTTGTGTGTGTGTGTGTGTATATATATATATATATATATATAATGTTTGTGTTTATATATATATATGTGTGTGTGTGTGTGCGTGTATATACACACGTTTTTGTGAAAAGTGGGGACATCCCATAGGCATAATGGTTTTTATACTGTACAAACTGTGTATAAAACCACAGTTTGCTATTGTCCTACACCAACCCTACACCTAAACATACCCCTTACAGGAAACTTTGTGCTATTTCAGATTTTCAATACACTCCATTCTGTGTGATTTATAAGCATTCTGAAAAGACGCTTTTACCCTTGTCATTATACCCTTTATGTCCTCATTTGTCACAAAAACGCACACACGCACACACACATACATATATATAGCAAATCAATTTATGCATTGCATTGACAGAAGGTAACAGTAAAAACATTTCTAATGTTACAAAATATTTCTATTTCAAATAAATGTTCTTTGAACATTCTATTCTTCAAATAATCCTGAAAACAAAAGCAGATTCCACAAGCAGCAAAAAAAAAAAAAAAAAATTCTGAACACTAAATCGACATATTAGAATGATTTCTGAAGGATCATGCGACACTGAAGACTGGAATAATGTTGAAAATTCAGCTGTCACGGGTAATAAATTACATTTTAAAATACATTGCAATAGAAAAGTTATTTTAAATCAGAATAATGTTTCACAATATTACTGTTTTACTGTATTTTTCACCAAATCAATGCAGGCTTGGCGAGTCTTCAATTCCTAGACGTTCATACGGTCTAAAATATAAAAGAATGGGACTAGCACATGAAATGTGTGCAGTGTATCAAAGTAACCACTAGAGGGCGCGCTAATATAAGAATGTGACTAATATTAGCACATTGGCTGCCAACAGCGCTCGGGGTTTATTTCATTGAAAGAAATAAAGAGTACATAATTATGATTTACACTTAAGTACAAAAATAACAATCGTAAAAACAACAACAAACATCACCGATGTGCGCTTCTCTGCCAATGGAGAAAATGTCAATGAGCCTCTTCTGTTCAACACTGGCAGCTCAATTTATTACAGCTCTCAATGTACATAAGGTCACTCCATTGTGAATGCAGAGAACAAAATGCATGTCTATCTCTACACAAGATTGAAGTCTTGCACATCATTCAGTACCCAAGGAATTGCACATTACGAAGGCATGAAAAAAAAAAATGACATTAAAATAGTGTCTTCTAAAGCTAACGCTCCTCCATAAATATTTCCTTGCTGCTAATTAAATCCTCTGTATTTTCTTATAACAGAATCACAGGTTTGTGTAGCCAGGAAAATTAATGAAACCGAGTACAGTGTGGAAAAAAGTTTTAAAAAAGAAGAAGAAAACACAAGAATTCAGAACAGCAATGACATTCTTAGGCCACAATTGTTACAGTACAACATCAAAGGCCAAAACTGTCCTCCAAAGAGTGGTCCGGGTCCAGAGGCCTGTGTGTGTTTGTGTGTGTGTATGTGTGTGTTTGTGTAAGTGTTTCCATGCATGGAGGTCCCAGCATAGCGGGGGTGACGCAAGTCCATCATGGTCCCACAACATCTGCTTCTACTCAGCCCTGAAACACAGCAAGAGCACAGCAGCTTCGTCACCTCACCTCTACTGACGTCACAGAATGCCAGCAAATATTATGACGCTTTCACAACACATACAACATGCAAATCATTCTCAGGAAACAGTGACGGCAGTGCTAAATGTGTCTTTCATGACTTCAAATTCACAGAATACGCTCATATTCTTTGATAGATTTGACTACATATAAAATGCAAAAGTATTACTAAACTATAAAAATAGTTCTATTTTTAAATGTTTAGCTTTTTTGTATTTCCATTAACATACTTCCATAATCTTTTCCCCATTCATCAACATAATATTTCAGTATGTTATATAGGAAGTTAAAATTAAAATACAGGTAACAAAATATATTATTGATGATGATGATGATGATGATGATGATGATAATAATAATACATTAATAAATTATAACAATATAATATAAAATTAATAAATTACTATTAATAATAATAATAATAAATGATACTAAATGTTAAATAATGCATCAAAGAATGTGTCACTATTATGTCTTTGAACTACGTGGTTCAAATACATTAAGATTTAACTCTGTTTCTGGAATAATACTTTAATTATGATGCCAGAAATATAAAATAATGTCAACATGATGATGAACAGATTCTGCAAATTTTCAGAAAACCACAGATATTTTGTTTTAATAATAATAATAACAATAATTCTCTAGCACAACTGGCACCATTTCCTTAAAATGACTATGTACTAAATGTACTAGAAATCATGTTAATGATCCAAAGAGGGAGCAAAGTTTGCCAGTAAAGATGATAAAAACAGAAAAGGGAAGCTGATAAAATGATAAAATGTAAAATGTAAAAACTGTAACTTGAATGCAATGTAAGTCGCTTTGGATAAAAGCGTCTGCTAAATGCATAAATGTAAATGTAAATGATAACAACTCACTTCTACTGATAAAGCTCTGGTCTTCTCCTCCTAACTTGGGTTTGGCTTTTCTGGGGACTTCTGAAGCTGTGATAAGAGAAACATCTGTTACACATGTGTGGAAACAGTACAGTACAGCCTAATGTAATGCATGAATCAACAGTTTTCACTGTATTTCTACTGTTGTGATGTTAGATTTGATTTCTTCTTGTGATCTGATGAGAGTGCATGTGAGCTGTTCATGTTCATATGCATTTAGTGATTCATTAGTCATAGATTCTTAAATCAACACCCTATAAACTAGTGATTTTCAATGTTTTTGGAAAACAAATGTGACCATCTTCTTGCAAGCCACCCCTTTCCTAACTGATTGATGTTTTTTTTTTTGCTGTTTGTCATTTTCACTGTACATAACTCAAATATGAAGTGAAAAATATTTTCTTCATATTAAGTTGTAAACCTACCATGATTTGTTCATTTTCTTATAAAATCAGTTGTTTTTTTAACTCATATTTTGATGATCAAGGATATACAAGAAAAACATTCCCACCATCTGTCCAAGAGGGGGCAGTACAGGACTTTTCTAGTCAGCAGAACAGCCTATGACTACGAAAGAGCGTTTGAAATGAGGCCACAGATCTACAGCTAATGTGATCAGAAACCAAAAATATGAAAACATGAGATCAGAGGAGCACAGGACACCGCATTAACCAGCGTTATGATCAGAAATTACGTGAAGAGCAAAGAATCAGAGTGAGTGGAAGCAGATGGGAATTAAATGTTTTATTTACAGAAAAAAAAAAAAAGGAATTACAAAATCAATTTTAAAAAGCGATTTATGAAGAGCTTAAGGACAGGCAGAATATCTACCATACCTGTGTTTGTTCTTTAAGAAAATCAGGTAGCTGAAATTCACCCTTAAAGACCTGGAAAAACAGAGAGCCGGTTTTAGAGACTGTCACACTGTGTGCAAACACAGGAACTAACAGTCTTTCCACACAAATCAAAGGGCACTGCTCATTCATTACACAGTTCAAGCTCAAATTCTTCCCTTTTCTGTTTTTATTTCTCCACCTGAAGCGATTCTAATCTCTGAAAACATCCTTCTAAACAGCGTCGATACAAACGGTTTTATATGCCTTCAGAAAGCAGTAATGGCCAAATGAAAAGTCTCGCGCTGAACGGAAAACAGAGTCCTCTTCTGTGAACCGCTCTCTCGCGCTGCTTGGAGGATATTGTGTGTCAATTCCCAGGGTGTCTAACTTCACAAGCTCTATCCAGGGATGAAAGAAAGAGTGAAAGACTGTGAGAATAAAAAGAGAGCTAGACTGAATGCTGGTATGAGAAGCAGCCAGTACGTCTGTTCCAGAGAGAATGAATATCTCCAATTAAAACTCATCCAGCTGATCTCATTTCCTGGCTTTCTAAGCTTAGGAAATTGCGAATGAGGAACTCATGCAAGTTTTTTGGTATGTTTGCGTGCCATAGGCAAGAAGCGCCGACCTGATGAAAAGCCAGACAAGGTTCTTGCAGATTGAACCATTATTTCAAAACACTTTCCGCTGTGGCAGGTCTGAAGCTTGAGCTCTTTATCCAGTGCTGCTGGGGCTGTCAGTTACTGGAGCTCTGAAGGGTTTTTTCTTTTAAACAACTCCATTCATTTGTGCAACTTATTCAAGAATAAATACACTCTTATGAACCAGTTCTTTTCAGTGAATCAAAAACATTCAGCACAACTAAGGTAGTCCGATTCATGATCAACTGACTCTTACAAACCAATTCTTTTAAGTGAATCAAAAAATAAACAGTACAAACTGTGCAGTCTGATTCATGAATAAATGACTCTCACGAACCAGATCTTTTTAGTGAACAAAAAATACAGTGCAAATTATGTAGTCTTCTGAATAATGAATCAATTACTCTTACGAATAAGTTCATTTAAGTGAATAAAATAAACAGTACTGTGTAGTCAGATTCTGAAACAAACAAAAAACAACAACATTATATTATGACAGAAATATACCCAAATGAATCTTCGAATCGAGCTGAATTAACAAAACAGGAAATTTGTATGGATACACAATCAGATGGACATTTGCCAAGAGGTTGTGTTTTTGTCTTGTCTTTTTGCTTTTACTCAGTGTCACATAAAAAATTCCAATTTGCAGTCCAAAAAAAAAAAAAAAAAAAAGGCTCTCCATCTATTTTTCCTTTTATAACACAACTATGACTCTTATGTAAATGCCCTCAAAAGCATAATCAGGGTCAAGAGAATCTGAAATAGCCTATACAATTTTAAATGGCTCAATACACATATGATTAAATACAACTAGTTGATTTTAAAAACATGCATTTTTTTCTGAGGGTGTTTGGGTTTCTTTTGTAAAGGGGAAATGAGTGAATTTGGCTCACTCTCCCCATCACAGCCAGCTCAACCGTGGATATAGCTGTTACGCAAGACTTCAGACCCAATTACTGAGAGGAGTCTCCGGGCCGCTGGTTAAAGAGAGCTGGTATCACTGGTGGGTCAAGAGGTGGGGGTTCAGCCGGTGGGTGTAGAGGGAAGTGAGTTTGTTTGGGGTTTGTTTGAGTCGAACTGGCTAGCCAAGCTCGCGGTTCAGAGCCTGAGTGGAATTCATTTGCGATGAGAAAGGCGCGAATGTTTCCCATTTCCCATTTCGTAATAATCTATCACTCGGCCAAGACTGTTAGCCACACTAAATCCTGCGAATGTTACATTAGAGGTGGGGATTCGTAAGTCATATCACCATGGCTAGAGAACAAACAATGGTTAGGAGAAAGACTCACATGTTATAGCTGTGACTATATCTGGTTCATTCATTTTGTTTGAACCAAGAACAAATGAATGAGTAGGATCTGTAGAACTCCCCCCAAAAATCCCAAAATATATATTTGATCTTATCCCACTGCCAAATACTCTGGCAAGCAGGTCTGTATTTGTTGCAATGACGTATCTGGTTCTCTATGTTGGATATAACAGCAGTGACACGCGAATTGAGACAACCAAGACCTCGTATGACATTTGTTTGGCTCGCTACTGCTGAGAAGTGAATTTTTCAGTGCTGATGTAATAGGACACACTTATTCTTCCAAAAAAAAAAAAAAAGTTGTAAGTATAGAGTATAAACTGACAAAACCTGCGGGTAACTGAGGGTGTGTGCGAATGAGCCCTTCATACGGGTACAGTTCTTCAGATCCTTACAGATCTGGAGCTCCAGGGAGGCAGCAGTGGAAAAACTGACTGTGCAGCCCAGCAGGAGAAGTCTCTATTGGAATGTTTACATTCAGCCCTCCTGTAGCTATCAGCATGGGCTGCTCACTGAAAATAGGTTTGACTTCTATAAATACACGGAGCAAGAAAATTAATCATCCGAATGATGTAATAATTGGCAAATATAAAAGGAAAAAATATTATGTTAAGAAAAACTCATGCATCTTGAAACAACATGAGTTTTTTTCCCCCCCCCAGCATATGTCTTTGGGTAAATGTTTGAAAAAAAAAGAAAAAAGAAAAAAAGCCATAAAAGCAGTCCGTAAGATTTGATCACTTTTACAACCCTTCTGAAGACTTTTGATAGCTTTATGTTTGGAACAGAGTGCAGTATGCCTAACATTAATTTTGTTCCACAGAATTGAGTTCAACATCGTTCAAAATTTTGTGGTCAGTAAGATTTTTTGTTATTTTTGAAAAAATGTATACTTTTACTCAGCAAAAATTACATTACCTTTGTGGTCATCTAATGCCACTTACAGCTAATGTTTAACAACACGATGAAATAGCCAGGGTTTATTTGGCCTAAATGACTGGAGAAGTCCTGCATACTGTACGTCACCTAAGAAAAGTCTGTCGTTTCACCAGAAGATTGTCATTTTGGTTAAAAATGACAAATTCAATTTAAATTCAAAACATTTTTTACTTATTTGGAGACAATTGCACAGAACTTTAATATCAGTTATTGTCATAACATGAAAATAATTATCAGCTTAAGGTCTTTTTTGAATCTGAAATTCTCATCTGAAATGTTTTCATGTTTTTTCGTGATTTTTTCACTGCCTCCGAAACTTTCATCCGTCATAAAAAAAATTCAGATCAGGTTCGATTTTCTGCATTTTCAAATCCTTAGCAAGCATTTTGATAGGAAAGGATGAATACAAAAAAAAAAAAAAAAAAAAAAAAAAAAAAAACACACATGGAAAATTTCGGACTCTGTGTGCAAGGACCTTTACTGTACAGGTTTGATATCACCGCATCCTTACAACAAACTAAATGAACAGCCCTAAAGTAAACAAACACAAAATCACTCTGCTATCTTGAAGTGTTCATTTAAGGCTCAGCAACAACAGTGGTGGAAATAGCAAAGGAAACTGTCTTTCCTTTCCCCCTTAACTGTCTTTCCTTTCCCCCTTATGTCCAGATATGTATAAAGAGCTTATAGTGTAATGGCTCAGACACAGTAGGGTGGTCTGGTTAATCCCTAATGGTAGCTCAGACTGCTGTCAGCAATGAGAGGTGGCGAGCAGACAGGGATGTTGACAGATCTGTGCAGCTGACTGCGTCTCATCCTCAGGAAGAAGCAGTGTCAGCCCTGATCTCCCAGCAGCACATCCAGAATCACCTGCTGTAGCCTCTGACGAGAGACGCAGCCGAGCGAGGAAGAAACCGCAGAAGAGCTGGTGCTCACTGTTCCATATCACAGAAATAGCAAAAGCTATTCATCAAAGATGAATTCAACTGTGGTAGGACAGTCATACACCAACAGCTCCTCTAATGCAGGACGACACTGCTGACTCAATGTGTTAACACACACATCAGACGCACAGGGCTTTACCCCCGTACCATGACTCATGACTCTTTCACACCTTCTCTAACCTTGGGCAGAACTAGATGCGCAGGAAAGGGTCATTTAACACTATTACACACAAGATTCAACACTGGGTAAAAACGTACAATTAAACTTTAGAGTGCAACTCCCACACAATTTGTGCTATGAACCTGAATGATAATCAGTGTTAAAAATCATATCCGTATAATAACAAAAATGAGCTAAAATAAAAAAAAATCTAAATAGTAGATGAAAAACGTAAGCTAAAACTTAAAACTTAACAGAAATAAATACGTTTAAGTACTAAAATGACTTATCTAAAAAAGTCATTTTTTCTAAATCTATTTTCAAATAAATTAAAGCTAAATAGAAACGTTAAAACAAAGACTAATAAAAATTAGTACATAAAATTACAAGTGCTGTCAAACGATTAATCGCGATACATCGCATCCAAAAATAAAAGGTTTTGTTTACATAATATATGTGTGTGTACTGTGTATATTTATTATGTATATATAAACACAAACACGTGCATGTATATATTTAAGAAAAATATGTTATGTTTATATATTAAATATATTTATATATAATATAAAATATAATAATATGAATATATAAAAATATATACATGTAAATATTTTCAAAATATATACTATATGTGTGTGTGTATTTACATAATACATATACACAGTACACATACATATATTATGTAAACAAAAACTTTTATTTTGGAAGCGATTAATCATTTGACAGCACTAAAAATTCTAAAAATAAATAAATAAAAATGAAACCGAAAAACAAAGTTGTAATTCAAAAGCTATTTTAAATAAACACTATAACTATATAAATAATACTGAAATACCTTAAAACATGGCTTTCCGGGGAGCTGTAACATTTTCTGTGTGTGGTATTAAAAAAAAATATACTAAAATTGTAATTGATAGATAAGTCAATAGTTATTTTTACGTTATGGCCTATAAATTTGAATAATTATAGATTTATATGATAAAAAGTGAATTATAAATGTACAGTATGAAAAATTAACGTTTGCTAAAGATTACATTTAACAGTGTTAAATAAGGAAAGCAACTGCTGGCGACATGCTTTGGGCAAGAATCAAACGTTTTCTTCAGAAAATCTTGTTATATAAAGTGTTACACAATTTTAAATCAAACTTTTCATTCGCATGACCTCCTTTTCTGGTAAACAAATTTCCAAATTATTCTGGCCTCCAATACAGTTAAACACAACCATTTCCACATAATGCCACTAGCAGCACTGTTGAGACTGACTTATTGATCTTAATATCAATTTCCCAACATGAATCATAACGAAGCTGCAAAGTCACTTAATAGGCATCGATCGTGGCTTTGGACAGGAGTCAAAATGTACTAATTCACAGGAGACTGATGACAGACAATTAAAGGTTGGAAAAGCAAGACTGTCACTTACTCTCTGCATCCTGCAACGCATGGAAGCTTTTGTGAAGAGCAACAATATGGGCCGGGAAGAGCCAATCTGTTGTCGAAAAACACTGAAACTCACAGATGTCTTGATAAGATAATGTCACTATATACATCTGTCCTCATGTTACTGCTGTCTTACATAGTTTAGGTGGATCATGTTGAATCTGCCTGAACAAACCAGATGGAAGCAAGATAAGCAAAGGCCACCAACAAAGCATTTTACAAAGCCTTTACAGCTAAGACAATACGTGAGATGACTACAGAAGCAGTTGACAAGAAGTCCATTGAAATAAAATTCAAGTTTTTTGTCCTTTAGTCCATGGCTATTAGCATTGAAGCCATTTAACAGAGTCTTTAACAGCCGTTTTTACTCCTTTCTTGTTTACTCGTGGCATGACCACACAGTTCAAGATTACTGTGACCTGGTAAAAATGCCAACCGGACCAAAATTCACAGGCTCCAGCAGACACAGTTTCAAAATACAAAAGTGTTCCTTGTCCCTTGCATGCATTGAATTATGCTAATCTGCTTATTTTTCACTAAACGGTAAGACAGTGGACATGTGATAGTGCTACCTTCATTGTGCCAAATTAGTCTGGAGTGCTCAGATCAATATTACCATCTAGTAAAGCCTCATTACTTAATTGTAGAAATGGTGCATTGCTGCCACAAGAAATTAGGTCCGAGTTTAATTACCACAAAACACAGGCAATGATATTGAGAATGGGTTACACTGCCTTTCAACTTGTTGATATCTTGGACCTCATTGACTTTTATTTTACAGGCAAAAAGAGTTGAAACTTCACTTGAAATATCTTCTTTTATATTTCACAAAAAGAATAAAGCATACAGGTTTTAATTTTTGGTGAACTGTCTCTTTAAAGACTCAATTATGTCACTTAACAAACATATTTTTGAAAATAGTTTTCAAAATATTACATGTTAAATGCTCATTATTTATGAGTACAATAAATAAGAAAAAGTATCTATAGTCTCTTATGGCTGGAGTGCACTACACGATTTTTGCTCAGGTTTTCCACAGATTTACAGTCTGGAGAAGTTGATGCTAGTTACCAAAGACCAGAGCCTGTCTGCAGATTTGAGTCGACAGAATCCATAGAAAATCGATTAACTTAACTTAAAGTGACAGCCATCAGTTAATATTTAAAGTCTCTTTATGAAATATTTACATAGCTGTTCAATGTGGAAGAGCTTAAAGAGAGCACACTGAGCTTAATTGGAGCAGCAACCATTTTTAATACATTTCATGTAATATTTAATAAATGACAGGATTTTGCTAAATAAATAGTCTATGTCATGTATTAAGTTCATACATATTTTAATATGAACAACTATTATTAACAATATCTAGGAAATTATACTTTTTCTTATTGATGTCACACTGAAGCGGTGTGATTTTCATAGTCGTGCACCCTTAAAGAGCTTAAAGCTCACCTTAAAATAATATGAAATCTTTAAAAATTACAGCCTGTAAAACCACAGACCAGCAATAAACTGTCAATTTGTAATATTATGGATGTAAAAGTACAAGCCAGTAATGCCTGTGAAGTAATATGTTAGCGTAGCACACAATCTTATACAGCTAGTCAGCTAACTGTGTTCTGTAGCATCTGCGCTGTGTTGCTAAAACTATCTTTTGGATCTAATGTAATTATTTCCCACATCCAAGTTCCAGGTTATAATATGCAAAAGTCAGAGCATTAATCTCTTAATTTTACAATAAGTAGTGAAACTTACCCAAAATAAAGGCTTAAACATCTAAAAAACGCACATTTAAGGGGCTCCTCTTTGGGTGAAAGTTTTCAGACAGCTTTCAAAATGGCCGCCAGACAGTGTGAACACATTCTCAGCGTGCAATGATCTGATTGACTTGAAATTACAGGAGGTATGTAGTAACCAACATATCAATTGGTTAAGACATAAATAAATTAAAAGGATAATAAAATCTCTTTTCTTTTTATAATCTGATCTCAAAAATGGAAGTATGCTTAATGTGTACGTTTACCCTAGATGCTCTCAAAGCTAACAGACAGACTAAAAGCTGCAAAACTCTCATTTTGATTTAATCGGGTCTTAACAAGGTACTTTATGAAAGTAATAAAGTAGTTGTAAAAATGCTTAGAAAGTTAGCCTGTCTCAGGTATTTGATATTGTAATTTGATATCTGATGCAACGTGGAGTAATCTTTGAAGTTAAATGCAACTCAAATACTTGGTTTGCCTCGAATCCGTCTCAAAACAAAGAGGACAAAACCATGCATGTTAATGGCAGAGCAGCTGCAAAAGTCATCAAATCTCACCAGACCTCAGCTATAACCCTGAGTTCATGAGGTCTCTTCTACAGACCTGCACCATGACTCTGCAACATAGCAGCTTTTTCTCTGATGAGCTGGAGTCTTGCAGTTCGCCTCTGTTTCCAAGGAAACCTCGCTATTGAGAGGCTTGCGACTTCAAAGCCATTTCCACAGCTATCCAGATACTGTCCAGAAATGGCAGGGAGACTTGCATTCAAAGCATATTATAAAAAGCCACAACGGCCTGCTTACAGCAAGGACATTGTGTGAAGGAGACCGAGTGTATCTAGAGCCATATTAATCAAAAACATGGACGGTATTCAAGTAATGTACAAGCCTAAACGCTCCTCTCACACTGAGGATTCTCTCATTTTGAATTCTCGCAATATCGCGTTCATTATCGAAGGCGATTCATCTGCGATAATGAACGCGATAATGTGAAGCTTGTCAGTGAATTACGGCTCTGTGTATTAAATGGCACTCTATTTGAAAACAGCTGATGGAGATTTACCGCTAATCACGGAACCGGCTTTACTGACGAGATGCGCATGAATATCGTGTTCGATATATCGCCCAGCCCTAATATGTCAATGTTTGCAGTAGGAAAAGCATTTTGATAATTTTGTAGTCGATTGCTCTAACACTTACAATGAGCGATCAATTTCTGTACATCTAATTAAGCCTATTTATCTAAACGCCACTTTTTTTTTAGCATTTCACATGTTCGAGGTGATACATAGTGATAGTTGGAGCCTGTTGTGTATGATTGCTGATAGCGATCTGACAAGCGACAGAATTTCTTGTGCACTTCTCACTTTTGTTCCACATAAGCAGATCCTCATCCGGTGGGATGCACTACTGTAACAAGAAGCAAATATACCAATACGAATCACAATAGTGCCACACTCGGATGCTCCTGTAAGAATAAACCATCAACTCCCATCAGCTCAAAGTTGTATCCATAATGTCACCAACTGCATTCAGTCGTTCCCGTGAGATTTGGGTGAGAGATTCAATGTGAAAGAACATGTCATCGTTGCCTATGGCAGAAAAATCAATTTGCGAGTAATCTGAGTGGTGTTTTCACTAGTCAACTAGATATTTTCAAAACGAGTTACTCATTTGTAATGCATGTTTCAATGAAAATGACAGTCGTTTCTTGTGTGGACCTAATTATTGATTCAAAAATACATTTTAAATTCAATTTAAAATGCTATTTTAATTTTTAAGATCAGTTTAGTTAAATTTTAACGGTATGCATGAATTAATGATACTTGCACAACTTTTTACATTGAAATATATACTACTGTTCAAAAGTTTGGGGTCAGTTTAAAATAATTGCATACTTTTATTTCATAAGGACACAATAAATTGATCAAAAGTGACATTAAAGACATTTATAATGTCTTATAAATGCTGTTCTTTTGAACTTTACTACTGATCAAGGAATCTTGAAAAAATATATATGCATCAGTTTCCACAAAAATATGAATCAGTTTTCAACAGTGATAATTAAGAAATAAAATCAGCATATTATAATAATATCTGAAGGATCAAGCGCAACTTCAGCAACACTGAAGACTGGAGTAATGGCTGCTAAAAACAAATCAGTTTTGCCATTGTAGAAATAAATTACATTTTAAAATATATTAAAATAGAAAACAGCTGTTTTAAATTGTAAAAGATTTCCCTTTTCTTTATCGTGGAAGCTCTTATTTTGTCATCGACCCACATGCTTAGTCCGCATCAATTTCAGCAATCCAAGGCCTGAACATGCAAGAGGAGCAAATTAAAGGCCTACTGACCTGACCTGACAGCACTGCAATACTCAAAGCACAGAGAAACCCTGCATTTAATGGATGTTAAAACGATTCGAAATAAAACGGCTCATACTCTTCACCTTCTGAAGCACAGCTTGACTTCAAAAATAGAGTCAAAGCACAGTTCACAAATTTTACTGCACATGCTCTGCATCGCACACCTTGTGAGCAGATCTTAGATCTTCGCTGTTGTGTGTGTGTCATACTTCATGTTGAAGGAGGGAGGGGGGGAGGCTTAACGACTGATCCATGCAGCTGTGTTTGATCCAGGGGAAATACACATTAATACGCAGCAGATGTGCTTCTCCCTATGTCCCTCTCTCACACACACACACACACACACATATATATATATATATACACACACAGCCTTGAGTTAAAAAGATCTGGCTGTTGCAGGACTACAACAATAGCTTTTCAAAAGAACGCTGAATAAAATCCGGACTGCTGCGTAGGGTACAAGCATGCACAAATCTGGGCAAAATATGCAGTAACACAAACAAATGCAAGAAAGATGAAATACAATACAGTTACAAACAAACAACACACTCCTGCGCCTAGTTTTAAAAGCTCCCTCCTCCATTTTGGAACAAAACATCAAGCATTCATGCTTTGCCCAACTTGCAGAATTTTTCTAGCTGAATAATTGTTCTTTTCAAACAAAACAGGGCTTTGAAGATTGCAGGGTTTCAGTGAGAAGATCAGCATGAGTTTTATTCAACAAACGAAACATATGGAACTGACAGAGATTGGCGCCAATTGAAGCGCTGAGGGTGATATGTCCAAAAAAAGCAGCAATTGCTCAACTAAAAGGAATCTTCTGTGTGTGGGAAAGAGGCAACAACTGTCATGGAAAGCAAAGCGCAACTGCAGAATAGTTCAAGGTTGACAAACGCCTCAGACTGTCATAGCAGACATGGAGCATTAAAGGGACAGTTCACCAAAAACTCACTCTCATGTTGTTCCAAAGCTGTATGACTTTCTTCTGTGAAACACAAAAGATATTTTGAAGAATGTTTTGACCTTATAACGAAAAACAACACTGTCTGGATCCCACTGATTTTCTGAAAGTTGTAGAAACCAGAAATCATACTCTCTATGCTCAGAACATGACAAACACTTCACATTCTTGAATTCTTTTTTTCAAAAGCCGCTTCATTGTGCTTTTGCCGCATAAACATAATATTGACCATTTTGCGAATTCTTGTTAGCGTTTTATTGAGGAAAATTAAATCGCGATAATTATAGTTTGTTTTATTGCCCAGCCCTACTTTCAATGTATGGGAAAAACATTTAAATATCTTCTTATATGCTTCACAGAAGAAAGAAAGTCATGACAATTTCATTTCTGTGTGAACTATTACTACAAAAAAAACTTTCGAATTGGATTTCGAGACGTTCCGACCACAAATACATTCCTACAGCTGACAAAAGGGCAACTGGGATGAAGTTGTGGCCAGAAAATATTGCGCAGCCGTGTCAATGCCACTGATAGTTTTCCAAGGATAGGAATCTGACACGGCTTTTCCCCTCAAACCCTCTGAGCCGGCCTGGCACATTGATAGAGCACAACAGGGGCCTCTTCCCGACCTCGGAGGAAAAAATGCCACACTTTTCACCGTGACTGTGGTTCGCTGCTCAAGTAGCATAAAAATGCTTTCCACCACAGTCAGCGCTCCATCAAGTCATGCAATTTTCCAAAGTTCTGTTATGTTTCAACAGTGAAAACCACAAATAGAGCGAAGCTTTATATCAGGCCTTTCATAGTGAATGGCAAGACCACCTAGCCCACCTTGAGTGGCACAGCATCCATTATTAAGTAAGGAACAGGGACACTTCTACAACCAGAAATGTTTTTCCTGTAACTCACAGAACCTCGAAACCTGTCTGCTTGAGGAACACGAAGAGCCTGGAGCCATTTTGATCAATCTTAAAGGCTCTTACAGGGTTTTAAACACATTTTATATTCTTTTTTCCCCATGGTTTAGCATCTGATTTCGTCATTAACCACTGCAAATGGATAGCAGCTGTGAGAGAGCATAGTGTAATACTGCTGATGTAAGAACTGAGCCTAAATTCTCTTTATTAAAATGAGACTTCCAGTCTGAACGAGAAGAAAGGGACACCATACTAATATTACTGTCATGTGATCATTATTTTGAGCTATCGATCATAAAGTGAGCGAGCAGCTACCACTTCTCTTGAACTATCATCATTGATTGAATTAGCATCCAAATCTTTATCTTTAGCTCAGTAAACGAGGGAGACAAAGGAATTACACAAAGAATTGAGATTAATGGTAAATAAATGGTTGGTCAATTCACAAGCTCGGCTCGTAATAGAATGCACATTTATTAAGGTTTGACAACGGTAAGCTGGGTCTATATCCACCAGTGAACCATGAATCATTAGCAATCAATAACTTCAGAGAAATGATGATGAGAGATGGATTCGATAGAGTGTCAATCAATGTTTGGTCCTTTATAAAGAACACCCACTTCATCTAAATGTGGGATTCTATGAAATTGCCCCTATTATGGATTTTTGAAAATTACTTTTCATGCAGTGTGTAACACAGCTCTAAGTGAATGAAAACATCCTGCAAAGTTTAAATTTAAAAGTGCACCGTGTATAAAATTATTGTCTTTCAAAAGAAAGAGTAGACTCAGAGTCATGAAAGCGAGTCGTTTTAAAAACGAATCTTTAGCTGTTTCAAGGTGACATCAACATGAAACATTGGCATATTTATGCCCGCCCACTTGTTGTGCACGCAGACCCGGGAAAACTTAAACTTCCTCTCCCTCAAACACTGTAGCGAATTCCTGTGGAGAAGACGCTGTGCTCTGCACTGTGAGGGTAAATCTGTTAGGGTATGTCGAAAAACTCCCAACTCATTTTCTCCTCCAACATCGCTGCAGAAGCACTGATCCAGTGTTTACAAAGTGAACGTGCAAGGAGGGTCAAACACCCTTTACAAAAAACCCTTAGCAGGTAAAACAACGATGTAGTACAATTTTGAAGTTGGAGGAGAAAAGTGTTGGGAGTTTTTAGACATACCCTGTCTTGAACCGTTGTACACTGTAACAGAAGGTAACTGGTAACTTCCCCCTCTTACCTGTAACAGGCCCGGTTTAGAATAGTCGGGACAGTTATAACACAGACAAAGTACGCATGCGCCTCGCAGAGCTAGACAAGACGAGTATTTGTGGTTAAAAAGTGTATAAACTTTTTTTTTTTTTTAAGGAAAATTACAGATGGTTTTGCTAGATAAGTTGTGACCGATAAATTCTTTGCGACTGAAGAAAGGGAGACGTGAACATCTTGGATGACATGGGGGTGAGTAAATTATCAGGAAATTTTTATTCTGAAAGTGGAGTAATTCTTTTAAAAACTGTTGCTGTCATGTACTCTGTACTGCAGCATGCAAAATACGTATTTAGTTGTGTGTGTTGTGTTCGCTCCGTGCAGCTTGTAGGTCTCCGTCTAACAGCAATAATATCTGTTAGCTCGCAATTGTCTAGAAATGTGTCGATGAATAGTGAATGTTTGTCGCTGTTATTATTTGGAGTTCTGATAAAGAATAGAGCAATTACATTGATGTACTAACTGCAGCGCTTTATCAATGCGTTTCTGCATTTGGCTGACGCATATACCATGGCTGTTTGGGTGTTTGGCTGTAGCTGTGGGCTAAAGTGGCGATGGGCATTCCGTTATTGACATGCGCTGCACGCAGAAGACCAATCACAACAGACTGGGTCATGAGACCAATCACCGCAGATTAGCATCATGCAAATGAGGGGTTTGGAAAAATGAGTCGTTCAACGAACCGTTTGGGAGTCGTGAGCAAAAAAGGAAAAAAATAAATGTATATTTTAAGACAATGAAAGTGTTTTTTTGACCTTGCATGTATGTCAACCTGTTTTTGGGGACTCCCAAAACCAAAATATGAACCTTTCATAACCCATAATAGGGGCACTTGAACTAAACAAAATTACTGAAATTTAATTGTATTATCCTTCATTAAGAAAAACTTTCTAACTTGAGATGGGTGATGTGAGATTTCTAGTGTCTACCTAGGAGTAGATATATAATAATAATAATAATAATAATAATAATAATAATAATAATAATAATAATATTGTAAAATGTAAAATAACAAAAACGTTTAAGTACATTTACATTTCACAATATTATTATTAAAACGAGTATTGTAATAATAATAAATAATATTGAAAAAATGTAAAATATAATTTAAAAAGATTTTTATGTTTTACAATATTATTATTTGTATTATTTTTATATAAGTATATATATATATATATATATATATATATATATATATATATATATATATATATGTGTGTGTGTGTGTGTGTGTGTGTGTGTGTATATATATGTATATGTATATGTATATGTATATGTATATGTATATGTATATGTATATGTATATGTATATGTATACACATACACATACACATACACATACACATACACATACACATACACATACACATACACATACACATACACATACACATACACATACACATACACATACACATACACATACACATACACATACACCCTTGGTTTTTTATTTTTTTAAATAAACTCGTGGTCCTCACAGTTTCCTCACTAAGAAAAACACAATATTATTTTTTTTTGGACCAATATAAAAATCCATAAATAATAAACAGTAATTTTTCTATGTTCTATTTTTCTATATCTAGATCAATAAATGTCAACAAATGCAGCATATTTGTCAATATTTGTTATATTGCACAGTCCTGTCCCTCAGCCTCAATCTAATCAACTGAAACCTATAAACAGCAGGTCTTTCGATAAGCATTGCTTCAAAATCTAGGAGAGACACAAGAGAACCTATTGAAGCTGTAATATCTCACATACAGATTCTCTGATCTGCATAACCGTCCTGCACTAATCCCAGAGGTGCAACTCCCACCTAAGTACCCATTTCACACATGAAGCTGCTCACTCCTGCAGGATGTGTGGAATGTAAATGGCTTTTAATACTTGGATTAAAAAGTAAAAATCACAAAAGCTAAGCGACACCAAATCCTCTGATCCCAGTCTCATAACATACAGCCTAGCTTGAGGAACACTTTTAACCTACATAACGTGGCTATGTGTCCGATACATATCTGACCTAATAATATCAGCGAGATGATTTACTAGCGGATGGAGGAAAATGAGGTCGAGGTGCTTTAAGGTACAAATGAATAAGATATTTAGTGGAGATGCTCACTCTTCTAGTGTTATCCAGGACGAGGGGGTCGGGCCGGCCGTAGTTGGGAGGGTTGGCGTGGGGATCATAGCCGAGCCGGGCCAGCATGGGGGCGATGACAGGCATGTCCCGCAGCACATCCGGGGGGATCTTACCCACCCACTTGGATAAGGCCTCCACGTTGACAGGCTTGATCACCTGGTCTGTAGATCTCTCTACCCTGTGGAGCAAAAGAAATGTGTCAGTGGAGCAGGAACATATGCACAGGTGCTTTACAGTCTTACTGCTGTGGACTAATTGGGTCTAATTAGATCAAGCAATGCAATTAAAGAAAGCTCTAGGCTGTGTGTGAGTCTTTAAACGAACGGCATTTGATTCTCTCCAAGATCATCACCCAAAAGCATCCCATTTCATATTCCACACTATCCTTGTATTTGATGAGGTGCAAATGACATTGATGGATGTTTCAATGGCATTATGCTGACAGATTAACTTACCGGTTTTACTAAACTCCAATAAATTACTATAGTCTAGTTTTTACTGCTAACTGTAGCGCCTATTCCACTTTCTAACCTGCTAAATAAGCTGCTTCCATCACTTCACTATAAAACGTGTGGATTCAAATTTGCAGAGATATTAAATATGAATCAGGCATTATGTCACACCCTATGTAAATTATTCATATGTCTGAAATGAAATATTTACGAAGCCATGGAATAACCAGTACATGTCAGGTTTTTGTTTATAGAGAACACATAGGAGTGGCTTGTTAGGAGAGTTTAGTTTACCTATCACTGACATTTGCATAGGGATGAACCTTTTTTTTCCCAGAGAAAATTGGAAAATCTACTGGACGCCCATCATTGTTCTCATATGACAGCAGATGGGAACTGCAAATATTGGGTCAATCCCACAAAGCCTGTAAAGAACATGTGCAGGCTATATTAGCCTTGAAATTCAGAAGAAAAGAAATTGTTTTGCATTGATATTATTTTCTTGACAATTTGGCATATTATCCCACCATCTCATTATAATATATTAAGATAATTAAGTAGTTATATATTATTGTTAATTACATATTATTTTTAATTAAAAAGTATTGTTTACTTTTGTTTAGTTATAAATTGCAAACAAAATAATAAAATAAAATGAATACATTTGATAAAAATAGTTCATAACAAAATAATCATTTATCAAAATAAATAAATAATTATATATACACATATATACACATATACATATATACACACACACACACACACACACACACATAGTCATGGCCAAAAATATCGGCACCCTTGGTAAATATGATCAAAGGCAGCTGTGAAAATTAATCTGCATTGTTAATCCTTTTGATGTTTTATTTTTAAAAATTCCAAAAAAATCTAAGCTTTCATTGGATAATAACAATTTAAAATGGGGGAAATATCATTATGAAATAAATATTTTTCTCTAATACACACTGGCCACAATTAACGGCACCCTTTTATTCAATACTTTTTGAAACCTCCATTTGCCAGTTTAACAGCTCTAAATGTTCTCCTATAATGCCTGATGAGGTCAGAGACCACCTGACGAGAGATCAGAGACCATTCCTTCATCCAGAATCACTCCAGACCCTTTAGATTCACAGCTTCATGTTGGTGCTTCTTCTCTTCAGTTCACCACTCATTTCAGGTCAGGTCAGAGGACTGGAATGGCCAGCAGAAGCTTGGTTTTGTGCTCAGTGACCCATTTTATTTATTTTATTTTATCACGGCCGATATTTTTGGCCATGACTGTATATATACAGTGTACACAAAATTCAATAATGAATTTTTCACAATTTAAAAGTACTGCTATATGAACAAAAGTTCAATAACATTTGGTTTGCAAACACTAAACAAATAAGGTGCTTTTTTTTACAACAGTATTCCTTTTACATATTAGCAGTTAAAATATTTATTGTAAAATCTCAACTTATAACATTAATGTAATCAAATTAAACATAAAACCAAAGCTATTTGCCACTGCCAGAGCATTAACATTTTTATAGAAAATCTTTTATATTTTGTTATAGAAAAAAAAGTTATGCTTAGCGTCCAGAGCCTTGATCATAACATTATAACAGGCACCTTCCCAGTAGAGACCTGCACGATCACGAGACCCGAGGGACCCAACGCAACAGTGTGCGGTGTGGGACAACACTTGATGGGCGAGTGCGGGCGGGTAGAGACTTGTGTGTGTGGGATGCGGGAGAATAAGTGTGTACTCACACTTAACCGTACTCTTAATCGTGCCCGAGCGCATTTGACCCCCAAAGCCCGGTTTGTTTCACTAGTGTGATCGCTCCATGCCACACTCGGGCGTGGTTCATTTAGCCGTCCCTGGCTTGGTTGTAAGAGGAGGGCCAGAGCACGGTTCCGTTGGACTTGTGCACGGTGCGCATGTAGTGTGAGCACTAACCGCACCGGAGTGTATATATGTGTGTATATATGTGTGTGTATATATATATATATATATACACACACACACACACACACACATACCTTTGAATCACTCTGCCCCTTGTTTGGACTGAGATGACTGCAGTTGGAGACGGATGGAGTCATTGAGGCCATATCCCCCCCTGTTTTTATTATTTCTTTCCTCATAGAGGAGACTGGCTCCAGATGGGAAACAGATTACTACACACAATCCCCATCTGCAGCCAAGACACCGGGGAACGTCAGCTCTATTGCCGCCCCACATCAGAGTGCTGTGTGGATCCAGTGCAATACACCCTGAGGCGCTTATAATCCCTGAACACAGCAAACAATGACACGACAACCAGTGGTAAGACTCATGCTGGCACGTTTAGGAGTGTGTTTGTGTGTGCATGCGTAAAACCAAGTGAACAACCCAGCAGTCTGCGTGACAAACTGCCTCGTCATGCCTTCTCAAACATCCATTACCGAGCCGTGAAAAGTGATGGGAAGGCCAATCCTTTCTCTCCTTTGGAAAGTTTGTTTCAATGAAGTTTCCCCAGTTAGTTTACGTAATCACACAATGACATCACATATACACAATGCTAGAATTAAAAGGATAGTCCACCCAAAAATGAAAATTCTGTCTATTTAGAATCATGTTGTTCTAAACCCATAAGACCTTTGTTCATCTTCAGAACATAAAGTTACGATATTTTAGATTAAATCCGAGAGCTTTCTGACCCTGCATAGACAGCAAAGCAACTATCATGTTCAAGGCCCAGAAAAGAAGTAAGGACATCGTTACAATAGTCCATGTAACATCAGCGGTTCAACTGTAATGTTATGAAGCTACAAAAATACTTATGAAAAAAATTATGCCTTTATTCAACCATTTTAAAACCAGACTTTGACACGCATTCACAAGAGTAACACGACACAGGGTCAGAAAGCTCTCAAATTTCATCAAAAATATCTTAATTTGTGTTCTGAAGATGAACAAAAGTCTTACGGATTTGGAACAACATGAGGGTGAGTAATTAATGGCAGAATTTTCATTTTTGGGTGAACTATCCCTTCAAAGCACCTAATAGTGATGTGAAATGTGAATGTTTTACATATCTAAAGTATATAAAGTAAACTAGTTCTAATCAGCTCACATTTTCCCATAAACCATGAGACACCATAACCTGCATTACAGACCTCATTTAAGTCAAATGCTTGGTTCTCACACGCTCATATCAACAGCTCATCAATTTCAGACATGTCTGAGTCCAAACTGTTTCCGGTGACTCAAGAACGGTTGAAACCATTAACCGACTCTTGACTTGAGAGAGAACCACTTTTAGTATACTACAGTTGACATGAGAACTACCTTATAAATCACCTTTTGAAAGTAACTAGAGCTTCAAATAGCGTGTGTGTCGATTACATTGTTTCACCACAATAGGTAGTGACAAGTGACTTAAAAAAATGTATTTGTCATTGAATCAGTCATTCAAGAGATTCGTTCAAAAACACCGATTCATTCAGCAATGAAACAAGTTAGGTAAACTTAAAAATAAAGCTGCTTCAAAAGGTTCTTCACAGCGATGCCAAGAGAACCATCTCTTTCTTACCTTTTTATAAGCTGAAGAACCTTCTTTCGCTACAAAGAACCTTTTGTGAAACAAAGGTTCTTCAGATGTTGAAGGTTCTTTATGGAACCATTTAGACAAAAAGGTTCTTCTATGGCATCGTGAAGCACCTTTATTTTTAAGAGTGTATTTATGAGCAAGTCATCAAATCATTTGTTCAAACCATTTTTTTAAAAATCATTTTAATATTAAAAATTGGTTTATTAAATATATATAGTATACATTAAAATGTCTAATAATTCATTCAAAATAATTAAACACGTTTAAATAGTCTGCAGCAATTCATATTTTGTCACACATTGTTTTGTTTAGTTCAGAATCATGGAAGAGTCGTAACTGTCAGGCATGTCTAAAAGTGAGCTCTGATTGAATAACTTGTAGATCTGTGCTAACTTGAGCCAAACTGTTTCAAACGGTTCAGTCCGATTTGATGAAATTGTTCATCCAGTTCACTAAAAAAAAAGAATGGATTCGTTTGTGAACTGGACATCGCTAGATGTAACTGGAGACAGTCATGTGCTGCCATATGCTCTTCATAATTACAAACCTAAGGTCTAATACTTTGAGGTGTGTATTTGGCAATCTAAAAATGTTAAACTGAGGAACATTAGTCCTTGTCTCCTCTTATTCCTGGAATGCAGGAACACAGTGGTCTATGAGTTATTGAATTCACCTTTCCATCACACCCTCCCCGACCTCAGCCTCAGCGTTAGAGACCTGCCTTTCTCCCCAGGCACCACAAAGTCCATTTATACTGGCAAGCCGCTCCGCTGTACATTTCATTGTTCAAGTCCCTGGCCGACACAGTCCTTCACTTCTCTAATCCATTTACATTGGAATTGCACTTCGGCTGCTACGTGATTAATAGATTTACTGTTTCCCAAGACAGAGAGGACTGTTTTCTCTCTTTGCTGCAGTTATTTTCCTCAGTGGAAAACTCAAAAAACATTCATTGAAAAACAGAAAAAGCAAGCACACGTAAGCGTGGACAGGAGGAAAAGCCATTTCTGACAGCCTGGCAGTGGATGTGTCATGCCATTCTCTAGAAAATAACATCCTCTGTTCAGCAGTTGCTATGGCCAACACATGCCAAACACGCAGTCTGCCTGCACTGACGCTAATCAGTATGAATCTCTTTATGATACATAGCTGACACCCTCTGAGGTGAGATTTGCATCTGTAAGCTTTGGAAAAGCACAAATACTGTATTGAAAGAAAACAGCAGGGATGTGTTGCTGCAGTAGCCAGAGAATAAGGATGCAGAAAAGCTGTCTGATTTAAAGGGGTCTTTAATTGTATATGCATGAACAATTAAATATACAATATCAATGATACAACACATTTTTTTTAATTTTATTGTCTAATAACCAACATGGTCCAGGGCTCTACGCTTACTTTTTCTTTTAGGAGCGCTTGTGCTCCCAATTTAAAAAAAATTTAGGAGCACCTTCAAATCAATAATCAAAAATTCTGATAAAAATATAAACCTTCCTATTACGAGATGATAAAGTGATTTACAGGGAATTTAGTTTTTACCTTTGTAATGGCATTTTTCTAACTTTATTAAAAGTGTGTCATCTTTTGTCAAATTCCAAATATATATATATATATAAGCTTTTTAACATTTTTAATTAAAACAACAGAATAAGTAACCAATAAATGAAATCAGTATTTAAGAAATAAATTTGTACTACAGAGGTGGCACAGAAGAACACAACAGTGGCTTGTAGGTGTATTTTCAGACATTTAATGAGGCCCAGAGGTTGCATGAGTGCAATTCATAAATTCTTGTTGAGGTTAATGTTTTAAATATACAATTTTGAATATAGAAATACTAAATGATTTAAACAACAGAAAAGATACTTTAAAAATTAAATTAAAACTGCCAGCAGGTGGCAGCAAATCACTGAATCATTCATTTAATTGATTTGTTCGAACGGCCGATTCATTCAGGAACGAAGCATCTGACTATCTTTATGAATGGGTAACTGAATCATTAACTCACTAGATTCACTCTCCTTAGTTCATCGCGATATCACAAAACTCCATTATAATTAAAGCAGCTCTCTACACTGCACAGTGAACCTCTTATTTACACTCCGTCTACACTTTGTTTGTTATAATGAGAGGATAAGTCTGTGATACATTACTCAAAGCTACAAAAACACGCAAGTACGTTAGAAACCTTTGAAGCTCCCTCAGCGCAAACACAAATATGCTGATCAGGTCAGTCGCAGAGTGCTCCTAAATATGTTTTCATAGTCGCACGCAGTAGTTTTCAGTCACAAATATGACTGAAATGGTCGCACTGTAGAGCCCTGACATGGTCCCAATATATCATACCTCCCCCTTGATATTAAAGAATTTTTACACAAGGGTCAGGGAACTAGATTAAATACAGTAATTTTTTTACAGTAATTCTTTAAAAATAACTTAATCATAACCTATTAAATAAGAGGCATTGGGAGGAAAAAACTATTAAAAACAAGTTTAAAAGTTTCTTTTTGTCATTTTTGTCACTCCTTATTACAGAGGAAAGTGTAAAATGTGTAAAAAGAAAAGTAAACGATGGGAATAGAAGAGGAACAGGATGGAAGCTGGATTCAAACTTGTGTCGCCCACATGTGCCAGCCGCTAGACCACGTCTCCGCTAAGCGACACATTTAATCATGAAAAACTTACTTATACTCCCATATTTCCCAGAGAAGGTGGCGTATCTTCAGTGTGTGTTCACCGCCCACGGCCCATATGTACAGTAACCACTCCAACAGCAACACAAATCACCATGCTGTCTATAAGCGGCCGGGTTAGAGAGATGAAAGAGATAATTTAACTCAGCTACTGCGACATCCATTACTCCACAGCAGGAGATATATGACAGCAGACGCTGCATATATCATAATACGATGACACGAAGGGTGGCGATCCACTAGATTTTTTTTGCAGCACTCACTCAGAACAAACATACTGGCCTTTTCTCGCCATATTGCGAGTACACAAACACACACATACGCGTTCGTAAGGTCATGCGGAGCTCCCTTCTGGAAGAGCGGCTTAATGGTCTCTGGCTGTTTGTCAATTATTCATGGAGGGCGCTAGAGCTTTTTAGCATGGCGGTGTAGTACTAAAGCCAAATAACAGAGCCCTGAGCTACATGGGCCGCTTGTACTAATGGCCATGTCTCTGCCACTAGTCGCTTAAATCATGCATTCAGAATTGATGTTTATGGGCAGGTCCATGTCTGGTGGCCCATACGTTGGTCAGAGAGGCTCATAGGTGGTGAGCCGCTGATCAATAGCAAAAAAAACAAGCAGATAGAGACCCGGCACTAACAAATCTAAGTGCAGAGAGCCACTCCCCTGGCAGGTGTTGTGGGCCAAATTTAATGGACTTGTATTTGTACGTCCCCTCTGGGATAAAGGGCGGTTTCAGTGTTTATTACTAGCCATTAGGGCCCTCAAGGCTTCCCTCTGCCAAAAATCATATCAGTGCCTTCTCTGAAATGAGCTATGGTGGTTCAGTTCCCCTCAAGGACTGCAGAACCATGAAGGCTTGAGCTGGCATGCTTTTTTCTGATGCCTGCAAGGAGAGCAAAGGCGCCTCTTTGGCCGAGTCCTAAAAGGGAGCTGCTCTGCTGGGCTGCAACATCACGCTTGAGAGGTGTTGTTGCATCTGAGCGATGAAATATTCATGCATGTGTGCACAATGCTAATTTATATGAGGCCTTTAGATCGAATGTTACATGACAAGTATATCCCGCTTTATCATTGAGCCGTTTAGAAATAAAATAAAAGGCCGCTCTGATGTGCCATTTCATTTAAAAAATATGAAAGTATATACGTGCTTATTGTAGTAACGACTGGCAGTAACGTTTGTACTGGACTTTTTTTTTTTTTAATTATATTCAGCAGTTTGAAAACCGAACACAACCAGTCTAAATACTGTATGTTTACCTTTATCCATTTATGTACATAGTGAAATGTATAAACCATCTATAAAATCTTAGTAAGAAATAAGTCAATATTTGAATTAGTCAACATTTATTTGAATAAATAATAGCTGAAACCCAGTACTTACATTTAAAAGTGTAATATAGGGATGTAACAGTATGAAAACTTTTGGTCACTATAATCGTGATAAGAAATTTTCACGGTATTGTTAAAATGTGCTGGAGATGTTCAAAAAGTACGACACACAAATCAATTCACCAAGTTTTATATTTAAAAACTTTTGACTTATTAAATGACTTTTTGTTTGCATAAATCACTAAAACAATAACATTACCAATGAGGTTTGGATTTTAAATGACAACTTGACTGAAAACATGTTCAAATATCTAATGTAAATTTTCAAATAAAGCATTGAAAAAGTTTCATAAAAAGGTAAACCTCACATTTCAGCATTTAAATAAAGAAAAGTGTTATGTCAAAATTATAATTGATTAATAAAATGATGATATGCATTTTATCTGCTCCATAAATAATTCTACATAACTTATCTGAATTGTTTAAATGTGTAGAATCCACATAAGCTTGTTTTTCATCAACCGGTCAAAATGTACAGCAGGGCATGCAAATTCAGTCCGTCTTTGTCCAGACAGAAACTGCACACAGGCTGAATGTGAATGCAAGTCTCTGTAAATCCACTCTCTGACACTAGGTGGTGCTTAAGAAAAAGCTGAATTACAGCTGTTTCCCGTAAACTCCGCGGACAAAGCAGTATTGTGATTAAGAAGATCATCATTTACTTACCCTCAAGTTGTTCCAACCCTGTGTGAGTTTCTTTCTTAATCTGAAGATATTTTGGAAGTCTATAAAAGTCAATGGCTATCGTTAACTCTTGAGTTACTTATATTCTTCAAAATATATTGGCAATATCAGAAGAATAAAAAAACTTGTATAAGCTTACAACAACTTGAGGATGAGTAGATGACAGAATATTCATTTTGGGGTAAACTAACCTTTAACGTCTCACATGAGGCAAACACGTAGTGAATAAAAACGTAAAATTCTCTCCATTTCTTATCAATAAGGCACAGAGTCATACCTATGATAATTATATGGAGCTTTTAAATGCTTTTTGAAACTTGACAGCCATAGTTACAATTATACTAAAAAAAAAAAAAAGGTGTTGTGTCAAGGATAAAATAACTAAGCTGCATATGAACTTCAAAGAACAAGACAAAACATATGTCAATAATGCATCTGCAACAAGCTGCATATAATGCCCCCTTTTAATGAGCATTTGCTTCTAATCAATGGAGACAGTGTGCTGAAGAATGCATGTGCTACTGTCTGGACACAAGAAGACGAGCTCCATCCATCCCTCCTCCACCTCTCTCCTGAGGGCCAGGTTAAGATCTCAGTCTCTCAAGTTCACTGTCACTGAGACGTGACAAACAGCAGTACTGCTCACTTAGCACTCATTAAGGATTTTTATGGATATCTAAAGCAGCCAGCCAACCCTTCACAGAACCCAGTGAAGGACAGGAACAGGGATCTTGTCACTGGAAGGGCTCTAGTTAATTTAACAGAGCCTGGGGTTGGACTCGCTAGAGCAGACACGAGAAGCACTCAAGTCTTGCCTCAGGACACATGGGATATGGGTGCAGAATAACAACAACAGTAAAAATACCTGTTGAAGTCACCACAGATCCTCCTGTGAGATTCTTCCTACAGCATCGTATAAACCTCCAGAAATCCCCATTAAGCCTGGAAAGCCTGATCAGGCAACAGTAAGAGGCATTATGGATGTTGCCGTGGTAATAGAGGCTGCTAGAAAGGAGAGCTGGGAAGCTGCAGTAAAGCCTGAATAAATACTCTATATCATGATATGAGTCATTTTATTTCACTGTAACGATATATCACAATATAGTTATTTTTGCTCTAAATAAGGTCTTTATGATATCAAAAAATTTTATTCCATAGAAATTTCATAATTCTTGTCACCAGTGTCAATATTACAGAAAACGAATACTAGCCTAAATTAAAAATAAAAAAAGCTCACTGAAGAAAAGTAAACGGTCATCAATTAAATTAGAATAAGAAATTACTTGCATGCAACAGGACAAAAAACTACAGTAGAACAAAAAAACAAAACAAATGCTATGCAAATGTTTAAAACACTGCATATTCTTCACTGTGTAAATTAAATATTTATTTCTTCTTATTAAAGTTATAAAAGTGATAGCCAATTGAGTTCTCTTTCACTGCTGATTAGGGTTGGGTACCGAAACCCGGTACCAATATGGCACCGGTACCTACGTAACCAGTATGTGCTAGAACCGAATCAGAACGGAGATTTCTGTGCCATGTCTGAGCAATCGATTGAAATATTTGTCCTTTGTTTCTCCAAAATGAAATGTAAGAAGCATCATCACCGGCACCTCATGTGAAAAATAATCTCCCGGCAAAGAAAATGCACGTGAACTCAAGTTGGAAAGCTCTAATAATACAAGTCCAACCAATCTTTGTTGTAATGCAAGCATGCTGTTTTCACATTCCGACTTAAAAGTACAACTCTGGAAATGAGAGCACCCGAGGAGCGCGTGAATGCAGAAATTACACTCGCTCTGACAGCAGCAGGTAGCTTTCCATTAACTAGCTAAGCTAAACATTCTTAAATTAAAATACCTAAAGCAAAAATTATCTTGCATTCACGTTTTTAAACCTGTTGTCCAACAAAAGAGAACATTATAACCTTTTTAGTCCACAACACCAGTTAAATGCTTCCTTTTGTGATCTGATGTAGCTTCTTGTCACAGAATGAGGCAGAAAATATGTTCCATAGGCTACTAATACATCGATTGGCAATGGATTATAAATATACTTAATTATTATGAAAATACCAGAGATGGCTTGAATAACACAGCTATAAACATTGTCGTAGTCAAGTGTTTATTGTATTTGTTTTATCATTCAAAACGTTTATATCTTGTTTACTCAGTTACATCCATAGTAATGCATTTGTCCATATTGGGGATTTCCTGGTGCTTCATGAGATCTGCTACTTCTGTGACTGGATATGTGGATTTTTTGTGTGAGGGCGCCCTCTGGCATCCGGTATGAATGAAAAAGACATCATGTGTTTAGTGCTAATGGCCAATCCAAATATTAATTGGTCATTTTTATTTATTTTTTATTACTTTTAAGTATCAGTTCAGGCACCGGTACCGTTTTAAAAGTAATGATTTGGCACCGGTATCGAAGAAAAAAAGAAGAAAAAAAAACAATACCCAACCCTAGAAATCCAATCACAATGCACTGGATAGCTGGCCTATCAGAGCACGCCTCGCTTCTTACAACGATGAGCTTTTTAAAAATCGACACCTTTCAGAAAGGCGGGGCATAGAGGAGCAACAATAATGTACAGTATTTTTTTTTAACCTTAAACTGCATAAAAACATTGCATTACACCAAATACACAAAATAATGTTCTTTTTAGCAACGTTATATGACCCCTTTAAGATGAACTGTGATTTATTGAGTGGGATTCATTTAGGAACATTTGTGCGCATAGGAACAATTTGGAAACTGTTGTACATTCAAGTTTAAGACCATTCTACGCACATCTTTAGAAAAGAGGCCTCTGGTCTCCAAATAAGACTTAGTTTCATTCAGTTGCTTGTTGTGTTGTGTCCTATTATGCTTATTTACCCACTATATAATAGGTGAGAAATATGAAATGAGTAGCATGTCCGAATTCATAGTTTTTTTTAAAAAAGCAGTACCCCAAAGTACCTGGATGACTTACTGCTTCCACTGAAATTCACCTGATGGATATTTTACAATCCCATGGGGCCACGGGAGAGGAGATGTGAATGGCCGTATTTCACATGATAAAGCCAACATGGAACTCTCACACTACTCAAATTCATACTATATAGAACATACTTTTTTAATGGTCACACAGTTTTTTCAACAAATGAAGCACCTTCTCAGACAGTATATGATTTCAGATAGTCATTCGGAAATGTAATAGCACACTTAACCTTAAACCACATTATTCATAATTTACGCTTAAGGAATTTTGGAAAATCTCCAAAAAAAAAACCCAGATACACAATTATCTAAAACACAGTTTTCTTACGATAATGGGCTTAAATATCAGATGCTTTCCTAGGAAATAGGGTAGTCAAGCTCCTAGTGATTTGCTCAATTCATTTAATGTGAAAACTGGAAATGAATCATTCATTCAGGAAAGGTTGAATCTGTCAGTGTCATCGCACAAACATCCACTTGTCCATTCAGTGGCTAATGATACTGTGTGTCCCTGAGCCCTTCATTATGTGCTTTTGGAAGAACAACAGTGTGTTCAGCAGGCAGCTGAGGTGTTTTTAACTCATCCCTTTCCTGTTCCACAACAGACCATATGAAGAAGCATTGCTTTTATTGACAGCATTCTATTCTGTTCTATAAAACGCTGTCTTTGAACTATGTGCACTTTAGCTTTCCTCAAATGTTCAGAGGACTGGACACCGAGTGTAAAAACAAGTTTAAGTTTTCTAAAGTAAAACTGCCAGTAAAACCAGTTTCGCACTCCCTCCTTGTGTCATGTCATGTGAGAATGGTTGTTTGACATTTAACAGTGGCTCTAATGTAAACTCAAATATGAAAAATACTCCAAAGAATTTTGCACCATTTGCTTTAATATTTATAGTAATATTTACCTGCAATTTTTTCGATTAAAAAAAATGATAAATATTACTGTTTATTACTTTATTCTGAGCATATAGTAAATAAATAAAGTATAAATGTGTTTATTGAAAAAAAAAAATGTTGTTTGTGAACAGATTTTCCCTATTTTATTTTCTGAATCATCATTTTAAGCAATTTAAGAGCGAGAGCAAATACTGCTTATAAAAAGCAACAATCGATCAAATATAATGAAAAGGCAAAAAATTTAGATTTTTATATAATATTTTAATATATAGCCAAAACCTATTTAATCTTTCAACTTTAATTTTTTTCTTCAAAGATTTGTATGCAGCATCACTTAATACTAACATTGTATTTGCTATTTATTAAAAGCATTTGCAGCTAAATATTATTGTTTATTACTGTCCTAAGACCATGTAGTAAAATAATGATTGAGTGTCATGGTTTAGTGAAAAAAATGACACTGTATTTTACTTCTTAGTAAAATAAAACTTACAGTAACTTTGCATTTTGAATCATCCTTGTATTCTCTCATCTAAAGGAAGTAATAAGGACTTCTGCTACTTCTGTGCTCATCTAGCTCTCATCTAAAGGAAGTAATAAGGACTGAAAATGAGAAAGAGAGAAGATGGATATCTAGGAAGGTCAGAATAAGTATGCAGTTCACCCATCTCCCAGATATTTGACAGAACACAGATGAAAGACAGACCAGAGATGCTTTGAGAACAAAGAGGGGAAAGAAGTGACATGCTACAGCATCCAAATAAAAAAAGAAAAATGGGTTGGCCCTCTCTGACCATAAGCTTATTTCTAAAAATGGATACCAGACAGAAGCCACATTTCTTTGTGGGACATAAAGGGGCTCAGCTGATTCATGTGTTAATGGCAGTGACCCTTTGTGCTTTTGAGATTTCAATAACTTCTGCAGGCCATGTGTGTCTTATACGCCTTAAAACACATCCACACCATATGACCAAAACTTTGTAGTTAGGATTTTTCTGGAGTGATTAATGAAAGCGTAACTAACCTTGTTTTGTTCTTGAATATGTAACTCCCTGAAGTGCAGAAATAAATTACCTATGAGTAGCATGACAAACGAGGTTGCATTTACAAAATAAAAAAATCCATAAAGACATGAATTTAAAGCTGCAGTTTGTAAATTTTGCCTCTTTGTCGCCATCTCGGTTTGAAAACCTGGAATTGCAGCTCTGTGCGGAATTATCTTATTATCTAGGAAAAAAGAGACATTTAATTAATCTAGCTGCTGTGAGAAAAGACTATAAATGATCCACCACCTGAAGGATCCTCACATGCGATAGCCTAGCAGCCGTGACATAATGATGCAGTGCCATGCTCGAACTTCCTGCGGAAACCTACCCATACCACTCAAATTAGAAAACATTATAAGCTAACCGTTGTGAATCGGGCTAAAGTAAGGTGATAGTTTTGAGTACTGGCTGGTTATGTACGTGCTCAAATATTGATTTCCGATCATTTTTAACCCAAAAAAAGTTACGAACTGCAGCTTTAACTAACTAAGTCTTTTCATTATACATAAATTATTTTCTATTGGAAAAAAAGAAAAACACATCAGGACTCATGTTCCAACATGTTTTACTGCTGCAGGAATGTTGCTGGTGATCTACACCCTTCATTTGCTCTATTCAGAGCATGAACTGTGCAGAAAACTCATTAGATTCATGAACATGCCCTAAAAGCTGCAACACAACATATTGTGGTCAAACAGAACGTGTACTCAACTGCACTCGAGGGATTATCAAGTTGTTTTCAGCCAGAACTGAAAATGATTTATCACTGGTCAGTGAGAATTTTAGCACATGTACAGTTATAGTCAGACAGAGAGAAGAAACACCCACACACATCTGCACATACACATAAATGAACACAAAGTGTTGTTTATGTTTGGAATAGCACACTACCATACTAGTCTGACTATTTCTGCGGTATACAGTACGTAAACAACTTTCCGCATGCATGGAATAACCAGGTGATCTATTGCCTCATGCATAACTTTACCGTCCATTTACATTGTGATGAATAATATATTATTATATAAATTGTATTTACTAAAAATGCAAAATATCTGTACCTATGTTGTCAAATATAACTAAAAATGAAAGGCTACAATAAAATAAATGAGTTAAAAAACTTAAAACTAAAATCTGAAATATCGCCTTAAATAAATTCCCTGAAATCAGATTTAATTGAAATACTAAAATTACTAAAACTGAAATAGAAATAATTAAAACAACAGAAATTAATACAAATAACAATTAATACAAAAAACAAAACAAAATTACTTAAACTGAACTAAAAATAAAACTAAAGTGATAAAAATTTAAATAAAAAATATTTAACACTGAATAAAATTGACAAGTTATGTAACAGCAATGTAATCTACAGTTATTTTTTATTGTAATAAGAAATGGGAATCATATTTTTATTTTATTTTATAGATCAAACTAAATATTATACAATATAAATAATAATTATTAATAATAACTTGTTATTATTAAGTGTTAGTATATAATATTTACATATTTATAAAAAAAGCTAAATATCTGTATTTATTTCTGTATTTATAAAATACGCAAGACTTGTGAAAGCAATGTAGCATACGTCTGTTCGAAACGTCATTACACATGCTGTTTCACACACTATTTTTAGAAAAAAATATATTAAGCAGTAGGCTGTAAGCATTACCCTAGTATGCCAAACATAGCCTGTGTGACACAAATGGCTGGTGACATTAACTAGATAAAATAACTGAACCGAGCTTAAATAATCCAGATGGCTCATAAACCCAAGATACTCATGCCGCAATGCAGTGCTCAAAATCCTGCTTTGTCTTTAACAAGAAAACAATTATAGCTTATTGTTTAAATCAGAGAGGAAGCCTCTGACCCAACACAAAGTAAACTAGTCCACAAGTCAACAGCACTTACTTGGAGAGCGAAACACCTCCTACTTTCCCAATGAGCTCCTCGTGGTGCAGAACTGCATCATTCCAAGGAATGTTCAGGAATTTCAGAAGCGTTCTCATCCACTTTTCCGGGTGCAGGACGAGTTGTTCATAGTGCACTGGCAGACACTTGTCCGCTGCCTCCAGACACTGAGTGTACATTGTCTCTATGGCCCGGTTCCACTTTGTCAGGCAGTCCCGATAGCTGCTCAAGTCAAACCCAGCGATGGTGACTTTACGGGAGATCATAGAGTGGACGGAGGCCCTGCCATCACGGATCATGAGGATGAACTTAGCGTGAGGAAAG
Source organism: Acrossocheilus fasciatus (assembly GCA_036784905.1). Lineage (NCBI taxonomy): Eukaryota > Metazoa > Chordata > Actinopteri > Cypriniformes > Cyprinidae > Acrossocheilus > Acrossocheilus fasciatus. The sequence goes on from CM071952.1 coordinate 13,733,409, forward strand.
ATCTTAGCCAGATAAGTGAGTGATTTAAGAGCAAATGGGTCTTTATTACACAGGTAGTTGGCCGGTTCCCCATGTTTTACGATGATCTCCAGAAGGAAAGCTTGCATGGCTGAGTCCAAGACCTCGTCTGTAACTCCAGCTTCGTCTAACCGCATTTTCTCCCTGCCGGACCGGCTCCACATCTGCTTCATGGCCAGAATGCGAGGGATGACACGGGTTTCTTCTCCACAGCGCACTTCGGGATGAGCGTCCAGCATGGCCCGCATAAGAGTGGTGCCGCTTCGAGGGACGCCACCGATAAATATAAGAGGCATGTCTTTATTATAGATGAACGGGGTGCTAAGGTTCTGGCCCGTGCGCAGGGTGGTGCGCAGGCTGCTCACCAGCGGCTGGCTGCGCTCCTCTATCCGGTGGTGGCACTCCATTGCATGCCGACCCAGGTAGAATACCGTGACGGAGCTGATGACCAGGCAGGCCACCAGTAAGTTCTGCTTCAGCTTGCCAATCATCTCGAGGGCGAGCTGGAGGCCCGGTTGAGGAGCCAGGGGTGGAGTGAGATGGGGAAGAAGCAGAAAAAGGGAAGGTGAGGTTGTGGTGAACACCTGATACTCAGGACTGGCCGTGACGGAGCGAGTGGAGGCTGGGATCTGCTGTATGCAGCTCTCGTCGAGTACCTGAATCCATCAGGCCTGAAACACAACAGAACAGATCCTTCAGTGAACCTCATATCATTACAGTATGTGTGGGTCAGTGACAAATGAGAGTGTGCGTTTATAAAGATAATGAACTTTTATTGATCTAGTTCCAACACACATTCTTGGAAATGTGTTCTTTGTATTTATGCGGGTTTCAAAAAAAATGGTTTTCAACATTTTCAAGAAAGGTTTAAATTTAATGACTCTAAAAATGTCATGTGGTGCAACCATCAAGTAAAACAAAAAAATATAATTTCCTTATACCTTGAACACATATGATTGCACACATCCATTAATAATTTGTGTTTTAAGGTATTTTTTTATAGTATTTTTAAGGTATTTTTATAGTATTTTTAAAATATTTTTAAATGACACATTATTTAATAAACATTTATATGTTTTTGGGGAGTCACATTAAATAACAACAATAGTTGTCTTGTCATGAAAAAGTCAAATTAGTTTACTTCATATAAATTGTATATGCATTTTAATTGATTAAATATATTTTAAATGAAAATTTATGTATTGAGCAATGCACACAGTCAGATGAGTCTACTCAGATTTGTTTATTTCAAATAATAATAAAGCACTTTTCAATAAAGGTTTCAATTTAATGACTCCAAAAATGTCATGTGGCGTAACCAATATATTTTCTTTACACCTTGAACACATATGATTGCACACATCCATTAATGTGTGTATTTTTAGGTATTTAAAGTAGTATTTATGGTATTTTTATAGTTTTATATTATTTTTCGTATTTTTTTTTACTTTTTAATAGACTTTTGTATGCTTTTGGGGAGTCACACCAAATGACAACTATAGTTGTCTTGTCATGAAAAAGTAAAAATGTTAAATGTATTAAATATTTAAAATTAAAATTAGTATATTGACCTTGATGCACAGTCAGATGAGTCTATTCAGATTTGGTTTTTCAAACAATAATAAAGCACTTTTGTTTTTGTTTTCTTCTTTAGCATATCAGGACATCACCATGATACCCCAAAACTATTAAAATGAATTAAAAACAAAAATGAAAGAAGCTCACCATAGAATATATGTATGCAAAAAATCCTACTAGCTCCCCTGTTCAACCAAAAAAATAAATAAAATAAATGTTGCAAATGAAACTAAAATAAAAGAAGCTTTTAACAAAGTAAATGGACTGAATGAAAAAAAAAATGCTAGCGAGGACAAAAAGTATCAGACTTCAACATATTGGACGATAAGCACAATTGGATTTTGAAGAACGACACTTGCGAGATATAGTAGTCTGAAATAAGAGACAGATCTGGTCGGATATCTTAAGATTGACTCATGTTTCCTCCCACTCTAAATGTACAGAGAACACATCTTCAGCAGCTACAAGATGTATGACCTTGCAGTCTTTCATTTGCACAGTGCGCTACACAACCTTAAGGAGTGGGTGGCCAACTCAACACAAGCAGCGCGCATAAAACTTGACCACACTTTTCTGGCTCTGACACGTTGGGTTTGTTACAAGGTTTTCCTGTGCTATTCTCTGACCAAAGCGCCGATCAGTGTAGCACATGTTGGCCTGTGTCAGCACTGCGCTTAAACACACTAGTAGAGGAGAAACAGCAAGGGAGAATCCCTGGAGATCATGATGTTAACTATGTTTTTATACTTCAACTAAATCTGAGTGCTGTTTGCCTGTGCTCGGTCTTGTGAACCATAGCCATTTGGTTACTAAGGTGTTCTAAATATGTTGCTATGCAGTTGATAAGCTTGCTAGGAGGTTGCTTTAGTCAGCATTAGGGATGCACAATAAATCAGCAAATATATTTTTTCAGTCAATACTGTATTTTTTATAAATTAAATAATGATAATATTATAATTCATAGTTTAATTATATAAATAGATAATATATAAAAAGACACACATATACATATATATATATATATATATATATATATATATATACACACATATATACACACACACACACACACACACACACACAATTTAGATTTATTTAGATAAAATATTGGAACATTTTAATATTGGTTATGGGAGTTTTTATTAGTATAACTACCTAAAGCTAAAATTAAAACATTTAAATAAAATACAACAAAACATTTAATTGCTATTTAAAATAAAGTTGAAAAAAATAAATAAATATTGGAGTAAAAAAAAAAAAAAGTATAATAAAAAAATTGGAATAACTGAAATAATTTTAAGTTGAAGCATAAAAATGTATGAAATATTAACATTAAAGTAAATCATTAAAAATAAGTAAATAAATTCAACTGAAAATTATTACCTTCTTACTCTTGATATCTTAGCTGATACAATATTTTTACAGTATAATGGCATTTCAAACCAGAATCATAATACTTATCAAAATAATCGTGGTGGGATTCTGTTTGGCCACATCGTGCAGGTCTTAGCAAGCTCCAATTATGTCTTGGCACTGCTTTGGTAACTTCCAAGTGCTAGTGAAACACTGGCCTTAAGTGCCAAATTAATCTTGTCAATAAGCTGCAATTGTTGTTTTGCTTTTTTATTCAAGCTCTTTAACTGCCAAACCGAAAATCTGTCAAATACTTATACAAAAATGGCCTCCAATAGCTAATTTCAATATTCTAAAGACTAATATTTGAAACAAGGTCACCTGTAGTGTTCATTACATTACTTACAGATTTCGGCAAGGGAACAAAAGGTGTGTGGAGGCATTAAGCCACTTCGCTCAGAGCAGTCCCATGAGACCCTCTCAAGCCATTTGAAGGAGGTTACCCACAATGACCCACCCGGGAACCCAGCCAGTAAAGTTTCTTGAGACACCTGAACCTGGTACCGCTGGGAATCTATTCCAGGATGCTGGTGATGGTAAAGTGACCCTTAATTGACACAGCTCTTCATCTCCGTCCACATAAAGGAGATTATGTGCGATCACCATTATTCATTACTGTCAAGAATTTCTTAAAGGACCAATATTGCATTACCTTACATCATATGATGAGAATCTCCAACACTGAGGGACTGAAATACTTACACGCAGACACTTATGCACGCAGACAGATTCAGATGGCATTAGGGAAACTTCTAAGGGTGCAGGGAACAAATATTGATCACCAAGACTGCAGTTTCCCTTATAAAACGGATAGTTCTCGTCCTGGATCCTGATTGGCTAATACAGAGCTCCACTGTGCTGCTTAAACACACTATAGAGTAACAGCTGATGTGAAACACCTTTCAATCTGCTGTGTTTTTAGCACTGTGGATGGCACATGAACTGGATGGCAACAGAATAGGTTTAATAATACAACATTTTAATGATTGTTCTTGGTCCCAAAATAAAAAGAGAGTGTTTGAGTGATTATTGTTCACTAAGTTGATAGATTCAGAGTTCATATGGACCGAAAGACGAGGCAAATTTTTGAGCAAGCTGATTTTAGAAAATAAACTCACACCAGTTTAATTTGTCCAACAAGGAGCCATTCAGACAGAACATATTTTTGCATTAAAAAACCCAAGACACAGGGAATCAAATGAAAAACAAAAATGCAAATGCTAAAGATTAATTTATTTTTTTATAGGTTAAACTAAGTTTCATTGTAAGCTAGCAGCAGTAGTTTGATTAAGGAAATTTTAATTTCAGTTTCGATTTTAATAAAATGCCGCTTGCCATTCCCTTCATTTATAGCGGTGTGCTTTTGCCTGTCCATAAAAGCTTAGTGCCCAAATAAGTCAAATCATGCAACGTGGCTGTCATAAAAGGCAGTTTACTGTGGGACATGCTTTATTTTAAAAAGAGTTATTAAAAGCGCATTACTGCGAAAGAGCCTGTTCTTCAAGAGCTAAACACAAACAAGCAAAGTATACTTGTTGCATGCATAAACGGTCAAGTATACACAAAAGATTTTGTCAAAAACTGTCCTTCTTGCTGAGTATTTACATAAAGACAGTCAATTATGTCATGAACAAACAATTGGGAGAGAAATCGGATGTGTCAGTATATTAGATCCGTGCATTCTGTCTTAAAGAGACAGCAGCTAAATAAACATGATGCGGTCTGTGTGATTAATGTTAATCAAACAACAAAAGACAAAAAAAAATAAAAAATAAAAATAAAAATCACTCACATACATACATACATATATATATATATATATATATATATATATATATATATATATATATATATATATATACACAGTGATGCAGTGTTTTAAAAACTCAGGTTTTAATGACCATTTTGACAACTGATTGTTTAGTACAATTTTTTTTTTTTTTTTTTTTTTTTTTAACTACAGTAGGGCTGTCAAATTGCCTGAAAAACTAAATTCGAATTTTGTACTAAAATATTATCAATATTCAAATTATATTCGAATTTAAAAGGCATAATTTCTGTTAGGGGGAACAAAGGTTTTGGCTTCTCTCCTGAGGCCACAAGAGGGCACGTCGAGTATAATGCACGTTTCTTCAAATCAATTAAAAAAAAAAAAAAAAAGGCTATCTTTGAAAAAAGTGCATAATGTTTAAAATAATGTTTATAAACCATATGTAATTAATTACGTTGCTTAAACAATTAGAAACAACAAGCATCATGTGTGTATAGTTTAATACTAAGGACCAAAAACCAATCACAAAGAGTATCCTACTTTTTTCATTTAAAAACGAGATGCAGACTGACGCACAGACTCCTCAAAACATTAGATTCATCCGAGCTAGAGCCATGCCGGAGTTCTGACGTCCAAAATCTTTTACAGTGCTGTTTCTTACGTTTTTGCAATCCACTGCACTGCTTTTTCTAGATTGCCGTTTTTGACTGTGCGCTTGACACTTTTGCAGCATTTTGCAAATGACACTAAATTCTAAAAATGAGGCACTCAAGTTAAAAGAAGTTTTAATTTTAAAATACCAATACACTAGGGGTGGTCAATCTTCCCAAAATATCACATCACAATTTTATAATGCAAAATCATGATCCACAATCTGAATCGCGATCTTCCGAATTTTGAAGTGTACTACTGAGAATATCCAGACTGGAACAAGCCTATGACTTCCCTATTTACATACTGTAGTTTAGGGCTGTCAAAAAAAACTTTTGAATATCGAATATTCGTCAAATTTACAATAAAAATCCCCATTGGAATGCAAAAACGCTGCATTCGAATTTTAGATGTGCATCAGGCAGCCTTACTGTATATATGGCGTTGCATTTTAATGCTTTTTTTAGCCTATACAGTTGAACCCACGCAACGAAGCTGCTCATTCAAAATATTGTGGAAAAAGAGAACATCAATGCGGAGAAGATGTTGTTTACCTCAAAACTGGAACCAAGCCATTCACACAGAACACATATTATTGCATTTTCTAGAGGGACATCTATCACCATTGCACTTGCGTCTCGCACAAGAAAGAGGCATGTTTAGCTTGGTCGGATATCTTAAGATTGACTCATGTTTCCTCCCACTCTAAATGTACAGAGAACACATCTGAAAGTAAGTAACAAGTCTGCCATCTTTGTTCTGACCTACTGAGGAAAAAAAGCATTACAATAAATTGCGCTACCAATGGTGATTAAATCTAACGATCCGTTAGCTCATATCACATCTAACCATGCAAATTATTATTATGGTTTTACTTTATTCTCAAATTATTAATGTTAACAACATCAGCAATGCGTGACAATGAGTATAGTGTGTATTAGCGTCTAGATTTCAATTTCTGTACAGTCCAATCTATAATTGTCATACCATTCAAATGTCATATTAAGAAATTATTTTAACCCAAAAAGCAAACTATGCTCCCTTCGAACTGGTTTTCTTTAAAATACAACTCTTGTGTAGTCTTATCTGTAATCAGAAGCACATTTAAAACTGGAATATAATTTAATTTCATTCACATGTGTTTCATAAAGACATAATCCTTTCTGGATTACAATCTGCCATCAAAACGATATATTTAATAATTCCAGCTGCTGTGAGAAAACGTTATAACGATCCGTCACCTGCAGGATCCTCACATGTGATAGCCTAGTAGCCGGGACAACTACATACCACTCAAATTAGAAAACATTATTATAAGCTAACTGTTGTGAATCGGGCTAAAGTAAGGTGATAGTTTTGAACACTGGCTGGTTATGAACTTGCTCAAATATTAATTTCGGTTCATTTTTAACCCAAAAAAAGTTACGGACTGCAGCTTTAAGTTTCTAATTCAACAACATTTCCACAACAGTGTCATTTCCACAACATCACAAATGACGCATTGTGTTTAGCAGCAATAAGTGATGGTGTGATGATGATGAGGGAAATTAAATTTGAATTAAGCTAACAATTAACGTGTCCTAAATACATGACATGATGCGAAACACTCACACCGCTTTCAACCAGGCATACCAAATTAGCCGTTAACATATTCCAAATTCTTAACGTCATTCATCATCTATAAACCGCTGACTGTCTCTCCTTCTGTATCACTCACAGAAATAAAACTGCTGTGACAAGCAAACACTGAATTCCATGTTGATGTTATTGGTGACATGTATCTTACAGCATTAATCATACACTCAGATAAAAGTCAGAGCCGGCCTCATTAAACCGTGACATCCTATGAACATCAGCCGCTTCTGATAAGTGCGAGAAACTTAAAGCTCTCTTTCAAGGTCTGCGCAGAGTTACTTTGATGGAGAGGAGCCTTGCTCATGATGGATTTCTTGGCTGCAGGCTGTTAGTGCTGACAGATGGTAAACAGGAATTCCACACCCAGATTCCTCAGTGTAATGGATGGGGCTCTCCACAGGAGGAAGCGATGTTGTTCAGGAACATCTTCCCTGAAATGTGTCACACGATGAGTCACGGTTTCATCCTCTTCCCTGTCTGCTTTAACTTCAAGCTCACTTATAAACCGTTCATATGCTAGAAACCCACTCCAGTTTATTCCACAGAGGAGAAACGGATCTCACACAAGCTGAGTGGGATGTTCAGACTTGTAAAGCTAATGAGAAGGCTACATTACTGATCAGATAGAAAAGACTGAACAAATGGAAGGCATGGATGTTTACTCAGTCATTAACAGACATTTAAAAGCCAGCATCATCTGGATGTAAATCACTCCACTCCAGCGAGGAACAGCCTCTTAGCTGATTTACTATTGTGGTTAAGCGATGTTTGGTCTCGCGTTTCACATTCGTGAACGAGAAATCAAGAAGGTGTTGGTATGAAATTAATAGAGCTTCCACACTTCTGTTACGGATATCCTCCACTGGATTTGACATTGATCTGTTTGGGAATCCTCCACAGGCCTGTGCTGAAACCAGACCACAGCATCACTTAATAAGAAGAAGAGCCTGAGAAGCATTTCTTTAACAAGGCATGAAGGGTTTCTCACTCTTCTTTAACAAAACTATGAGGGGGAGGGTTTATTTACTAGAATGAAGAATGCATCATTGCTTTTGGTTCCTTCTTGCCTTGGTTACTCCTTATTGATGTACTTCACTAGCCCGAGTTCTTCACAACTGTTTTACTGTATGTTTGATCAAGTAAATGTAGCCTTGGTGAACATAAGAAACTTCAATCAAAAAATAAATAAATATATTACTGACCCCAAACCTTTGTGTATATCACTTACCAGCCATATTAGAGATTAATTTAAATGTAATTAATTTAATTAATTTTTTTTTATTTAATTGTAAGTTTTTAGTATTTTATTTTAATTTTATTTATCATTTTAATGTTTATCTGTAACATGAAAATAATTACAAGCTTATAGGCATCACCCACAATTTTAATATCAGTGCATCCCTATTTTATTTTTTCCACTTAAAATCACCATAAAATCAAAATTTGCTATTCTTATTTTTTAATGGAACACTGCAGTATTTATTACAAATGATTTATTAATGCACATCTTTTTTTTTTTTTTTATTAATGTGCCCTCATAATCTTTTATCACAATAACTTCCCCTCCCTCTTGCTATGACATCTCTTCTCTTCTCAGATAATGTGTTTACCAGCACCAGGGCGGGACAAACTGTCACTCACATGAGATTGCAGCATTTAAAAAAAACGACTACAATTCAGTCAATTCCCAATTGGACAAAGAACTTCTTCCCTACTTTTTCAAGAAGGTAATTTATTCAAAAAGGCGTTTCTGGCCTGAAATCACAATTTGTGTTTCATGAAGGCTTTAAAACCGAAGACTGGATGTTTAAAAAGCCTAAGAAAATTCTATTTGGGTTACTTGGGTATCACAGGAAATGCGTTTCTTGGACTAAAGACTATGGTAATACAGAAAAAGAAAGTCTAACAATTCAGACATGGGAAAAGATCAAACTCAGTAATCTTCCCTTTCATACAACGCTGATCCTTCCTTCCTAAGGAGGTTCAATCTGGACCACTTGAACAAAACCCTTCAGAAAATGAAATCCAGCACCGGAGAATGAGCAACAGACAAAATGAGCAGGATACTTTTCATTTTAGATATGAGGGCTTCTTTTCAAAGAACGAGGAGAGAATGGGAACATTTGATGTAGAAAGCGCTTCGTGAGCAGAACCATGCAATCATTCCTGAATTTGACAGCAGAGTGTTGACGGCATTTCTGAACAATTACAAAAGACACAAAAGGAGTGCTCAGGTCACGTGTCAACCGTTCCTTAACAATCACGCACATGCACCCACTATCTACCCATCTCACCTGTCAAAGCCCTAACCGTTACAGCTGCACTGAGAAAAGCTTTTAGGTAACCTTAATAAATAGAGATAGGGTTGCACAATGTATCTGTACCATATTTGTAATATTAATCAGTTAATATTACAGGGTTTTTTTTTATTATTATTTCTTGGCTGGTATTATAACTTTGATTACTTTTTCCCTCATTTAAAGGGATAGTTCACCAAAAAAATTACAGTTTCTGGTACCCATTGTCTTGCACAGTATTTTATCCATATTATGGAAGTCAATGGGAACCAGCAACTGTTTGGTTACCCATATTCTTCAAAATATCTTATATGTTGAACAGAAGAAAGAAACTCAAATGAGTCAATAATCAGTAATTTCATTTTTGAGTGAACTCACTTTAAAGCTTATCTTTAAAAACACTAATAATTTAATAACACTGAATTTGTTTGTTTTTTTATTTAAATGTGTCTTTCTATAAGTTAATATCGTTGTGATGCCTAGTATTTAAATTGAATTTTAAAAGCAATTTATCTATTATTTTTGCTTGCACAAAACTGTACAGAATTTTAATATCAGCTGTAACATCAAATTATATCAGAATTTTAATGGTGCATCCCTAAAATATAGCAATGTCAAAAATGTTTAGCTAAAACAGTAATCATCTGATGGCCATTGGCTAAATCTAAATCTTCAATCGAGGCTGAAACAGACACTGGGATAAAGAGTGGCATTAAGGCACTTGCTAATCTGTGACGGTCTTATTTCTAGCGACCTCCAACCCCAAGGCTTGCTGTAAAAAGCCTTTTAAGATCGCATTACTTCATATTAGTACATCCACATTTTGACAGCGATTTTCTACATTTTGAGAGAGGCTTTTAGGTTCTTGAATGAACTTGAATGAATCGTGCGATACTGAACACATTTCGCAGCACATTTAAACTGATCTATGACAATGTGGACTAGAGAACCAAAGGGCTTGATCTAATATTCAGATGCACTGACTAGAGTGTTTCATCTAAGATGCCCAAAGTGAGGTGTTGCAGTGCTAAAACTGATTTGAAGTGGCAGTTCAATCAGCTCACAAGTATAAAACCTCCAGAGTCATTTCTCCATAGTTCACATTCGGTACAAATGATAGTGCTTGAGCATCAGAATTGGCTGACAATCACAGGAGTTAAAAACATCTCAATCCCCACTGCCTTCTAGTGGCTGGGTCAGAACTATCTTCACTATTGGAAGAATCCTGAGTGATCGTGCAAAGAACCACGCAAACTAATCAAGATTAAAAACATGACACATCATAGGCAGTAAACATGTTTTAGACTCTAAAGACGAGACACAACACCACAGGAAGGTCTTTGTTGAAAGTCCACATTTCAGGTTTCTGTACACAATCATGATTGCGCAAAATGCAAGGACAGATCAATACGCAAGTGTTGCGCTTGTGAGACGAAACCACAAGAGAAGTTAGTATTACAGCAGAAATGTTAACAAAAAGGACTGTCAAAAGCCACAAGACACAGTGGTATGACAGTATTCTAATGCTCTGAAATGTTTCGTTCTTAATAACTTAAATTCAAAATGAAGCTAATACACCAATGAAATAAATACCTAAACATAAAATGTAATAAAATAAAAAGAGATGAGAAAAATCAATTAACAAATTATAATAAAATTAAATTTATTTGCATGAGTTTTACCAGAAATGTAAACTTTTCAAAAGTCTAAGAGACTAGATGACTTTTGGGTCAGCCAAAACTCCAAGGAACGATCAAGAATATGCATTTTCACACACACACACACTTCTGTGCCATATATCACATATAACAGTCTGTACATCTGTCTCTCTCTTAGACCAGATAAGAAAATAAGTCAGCTGTCATTCCCCTTGGACTAATGCTTGGCCAAAGCACAACCTCATTTTAGTGAAAGGTATTTCTATTGTCCAAAATAATCTTTTGAATCTCAAGAGGCTGTCTGGCCATAAATTATGAATTTGGCTGAGTGACTGCCAGGCCACGGGGCTACTAACGGGCTCTATTCACAAAAACCTAAACAGAACCACTTGTCAATCATCAAATTTACTTCTGCGAGGAATAATTTCACTTTTGACACAATTAATAACATAACATTCCTGTTTATATAATCAGGACGAATAGTAGTAGTGCTAAAAAAAAAATCAAACGATTATAAAGGTCGTCTCTAACTCGGTATTTTAATCTTCATCTTATTTGACATGCACATATCAGGGTTCGACCGACAAAGCAGATTGATGTCTCTGACAGCTCTGCTCTCGTTACAGTTCAATTCAAACGTTGGCACGTGCAAAGTCCGCATCATTTTTCCCCGGTCAAAACATACGAGACGTAAGACCGGTTTTTTTAAAGACTCAAAAAAACTTAAGGTGCACTAAAACAATGAAAAGGGTTATTTTGGTTCTCGCCGAAGGAAAGTAGTTAGATTGAGATGCGGTTATAACGGACGGTGAAGCAAATGCATTGTAACGCTGCAACACTTTTAGATTATGTGCAATGAAACGCACCTGGTTTGGTAGATCCGTCACGACAGACGATGAGCGGGTTACACAAGAACTCTTTGTAGTCGAGGAGTAACGCACAGACCGCTTCAGCCTTTCCATTCACCGCTTTAAAATGCGACACTCTGAACGTCTCGGCGCTGCGCTCAACACAACTGTATCACATCGAAGCGCGTCACCTTCACTAGGTTGCCAGATGCCCGTTATTTCACCTCAACTTTACATAGAGGTTTTTCTTAGTGCACTGTCTCCAACAAGTAACGTTACGACCTGATTTTGGTGGATTGTAAAGTTGCGCAATCGCATTAGACGATTATTTTAAATATATATTTTTAAAAATAAGTAACTGAGCTGAAATCTCCTCTGACCGAATCATAAACAACGGTCTTTCGTGAGAAGCTTATATCTCACACAGGCAACACGATTACTGGTTTACTGTCTGAAGAAAAATTTTAATAGCGACACTCCGATTGGTCCAAAGGTTATTTGACGTATTTGTTTCGACGTATGCTATTGGTTAATACGCGCAGTTGGCTTTAACCCCGCCCTCTTTGGTTGTGTTTTGCAAGAGAGCACCGTGGTCTTACAGGGTTCTTAAAGGGAAAGCGCGTCCTACTGTTGGCTGAGAAATTGTGCTGAGAAACTATGACTGCGGCTGACTACTTCATTAAATTTGTTTTTTTCTGGAACAAATGAAGAGTTCAGATGCAAAAGCCTCTAAGTGCCATCTAAAATTTTCATCTAAAATGAGCATTTTTATCAGGCTGCTATGTTTAGGTTCAGTTATTTTACTCTAATGGCAATATATAGGTCCTTTTCTATGCAAATAAAATGAAATAACTGAACATAAATATAGGAGCTTGAGAAAAATGCTCATTTTAGAAGAACATTTTTTTGCATCTGAACTCTTCAAATATCGCAGATGTGAACAAAGTAAAATATTAAACAACTGAAATCATTTGCAGTTATATTAATGAGGGCATCATTTTAAAAATATATATTGTAGAATCAAATTCATGAAATGTTCAGTATTTTCCCATTTTTCGAGAACTGAATGTTAGAACCTTGACTCATGCATTTTGTGCGATTGATTAATGTTCATTAGTAAATATGATCTCCCTGAGCATCTCCATGACATCAACTGTGATTTAATATTTCTGAGCAAGTTTCCAAGTTTCAAGGAAGTCCGGCTTCAAGTGACATTCTGTTCCACTGTTTCTTGAAGAAATTTGGAAATTCCGACATCCCAAGTTGGAACACATGCACCATTACTGGCAAAAGAAGCCTCGTGCAGAATAAGTTGAATTTGACAGCCATTACTGCACTAATAGACCATAACATGAAAACAGATCACTCAGCTGCTCCAGAGCCAAGATATTTTGAGGCCCTAAAAGCTCCCATCACCATAGTTTCTCAGCCCATGTTTCATGTTTCTTGCTAATGCTGTGGTCAGACGCACTGGAGATGTGGAGCTGATCTGACATTCTTCAAATAACAGATTTATTCAGCACACCTTTGTGCAACTAGTCTTGAATACATATTTTTTGAGAGCATGTAGAAAAATAAATAGCTACAACAGAGTGTTTTAAATTATATTATATTATAATAGTATGGACAGCACTTGGAGTCTTTTTCTCTTTTGCCTTAAAACAAAAACATCATTGTGGTCAGATCTCTTTGATACAGGGGCTCTTTAAATGGAGATTTAAAGAGATTTTTCCATATGTTCATTTCAGTAGGAAGTTCTTCATAGTTCAGGGGGTTGTGAAAAATTATTCTCACCATACATTTTAGTGAGATGACAATCAAACAAAGTCACATTCCCTCTGGGGGGCCGTTTTTCCTGGTCTGTTGCTCCGGCTATTCAAATATCATCTGTGAAAGATGACAAAAATATGACCGAGTATGTAATGACTAACAAGCAGGTGGGTCAGACATGGCATCTTTAACAATATGTCCCCGGAGAGTGGAATGGATGGTGCTGAGAAAGCACAACCAAAGTGTGGGAACAGATGGGTCCTGAGAGAATGGCAGGAAATCACAGTCTGTGTGGTGCAACATGGAGTGTCGCCGTATGGGCCTGTTCAAATCTGCAGTGGGACAGGCACCCCCGAGTGTGCACTCTTCCTATATGGCCTCTGTGCAATTTGCTTCATGTGGCTGTTTGCGTAAACACATGCCTCCTAAACATATACAGCAATGACTGAATGAAACTGCACATTAGAGAAAACCACAGAACCACTGAATGTTGTCTTGACTTGTACAAGTCTTGGGATGAGATTAAAATAATTAATTAATTAAATGATTTTTGTGTTAAATTTTAAATTATTTTCTGTGCTCATTAACAGCATGCAACAGAAGTAGTGATTCTTGCTAACCAAAGAGTTTCTTTTCCCATTGACGTGCATTATATTTTTTGACCATTCACTGGAAGTCAATGAGAACTGTACAAATAACATTCTAAAGAATATCTCTTTTTGTTCCACAGAAGAAAGTGATACAGGTATGGAGCAATATGAAGATGAGTAAATATTGATACAATTTTTATTTTCTGTAGACATCCCCTTAGGGATAACTTATTCATTTAAATACTTTAAAGTATTAAACCTGTATGACTTTCTTTCTTCAGTGTTGTTTTGGACCCTATTGACTATCAATGTATGGGTAAATCATTTAAAACATTCTTTAAAATATCTTGTTTTGTTTTCCACAGATTTGGCTGAGAGTAAGTAAATGATGACAGAATTTTTATTTTTGGGTGAACTCCCAGAGTTTCCATTCAAGAGTAACGTTCCCATAATGAATGCAAAATGATAAAATGGAATGTTCCCTACCATTTGCATAACCCAAAAATAAATAACTTCTAAAACTAGACGTCTTAAACCTTCAGGGCAGAGATAACATTTTCATAACTTAATAGGAACGTTAGCAAAACTTTCTTAGAATATATTTTTGTTAGCTGCTAATAGCTGGGCTATACTTTAAAGCTGCATTTCCAGAATCTCAAAATAATCCTTAAAAAGTTTATATTTAAATTTTCCAACTTGACCGTAAAATCTAAATTACTGTGTTAACTGTTGTCAGAGAAACAAAAACACTGACTGCGGCTTAAGAAGATGAATCATACACGCACAGCTCTTCTGTCAGTTCCGATCTTACCAGCAGTGCTTCCACAGTCATCCTCACTCATACCAGCGAACACGTTAAAAACACAAGCACACAGCCTCGTTCTTAATTAAAACCATTCAGCTGCCTATTGAGGTCTCCAAAGAAGTTTGATGCAATAATGAAGCTGGTTGGCTCTCATTTACTAAGAAGCACTGAGAGAAAAGGATCATGTGTCTGCAGACAGTTAGCGTCAATACTTGATTGGAAACACATGTTTCAAGAAACCACAAAATTTGAAGTATTTGGAAGGACACTGTGTATAAAATTCGAATACAAAAGACTTTGATTATTTGTGATGTGCAACGTAATATCTGCGACAAAAGATGGATGTCTGGATGAATGTGCATGCGTGAGCTCTCTGTCCTTGTCCTCCTCTCCTGCAATCAAATTCTTAATCAGTCACACAGTGTCTAGCTTGATTAGGTAAAAGCCTTCAAGCTCTGCCAAAACCAGAAGATTGGGGGACAAAGGGGAGGGTGATGGAGTGCTTGGCCCAGATAACTCGCCTGTTCATTCTCAAGGGTACCCACAAAAACTAAAACACCCCACAGCTTTCTGTATTTCACCATCAACTGTTTGATTAATCTACCATCTCACTTTGTACAAACACACAGCAAAATGTACCTGGACATCAGTTGTGCTTGCTGAGCATTAATAGAGAGTAAGTCATCCAAATGGTGCTAGAACTGCTTCCAGTCTTCTATGAAGGCTTTCCAGTAGACGCTGGATCACGGATACTGGGATTTGCTCCCATTCAGACACAAGAGTATCATTGAGGTCAGACTTTGATGATAGACGACAGAGTCTGGCTGACAGTCTGCTTTTCAATTCATCCCAGAAGTGTGTTATGGGGTTCAGGCTGGTGTTTTGTGAAGACTATACCATATTAAACAAATTTGTTGAATGGTATGAAAGAACTCGACACCAGCCTGAACCCCATGGGGTCTTCAATTGGTCCTGTGCTAGTTATATCTTAAATGAAAATATTTGTTTACTAAGGGATAATGTATACAGAGGGCTGTTGTAAAAGACTGAGGGCTTTATCTGGCGATAACAACCGGCTGGACGTAGGCTACATTATCCCGCTTATTACAAGGCTAATTGCCACAAAACTAAATAAATAGACACAAAATATTGATTTGAGTTGAAATATTTGAACGCAAAGTTTCTGTGAAGAAAGCAGTTGCTAGTGGCAAGTTCAAAATAGACGGACATTATGGTGCAGACTTATTAGACGGCGCATGAATAATTATGGCGATAAAATATATTAAATGTATTCTACATCAAATATATTTTATTAGCCAACCAAACACAAAGCTTCCATGTAGAAAAAATGTTCAGAGAATGTGAATAGTGCCGACTGCAGTTACCTGGATGAGTCTGTGTTATTAGTTTTTATCGGTTGTTATGGGAGTACATACCTCGGAATGTGGTGACCGACCAATCAGAATCAAGTATTCCACAGAACCGTGTAATTAGCTTCAACCAAAGATAAAGTTAAGAAGCTAAGCTAAATTTTCATGATCCCTGCCCATTTAAAATCTATGTTGTTAAATTAAAATGTGATGTAAGTATATGAAAATATACATTAATAATGATGGTTTTAATGGCTTTGCAATGTATGGATCATAAGTATATGAGCACAGTAAGCATAAAGAAAATACACCATTCATATGTTTGGGGTCAGTAATATGTTTGATGTTTTTGAAAGAAGTCTCACCAAGGCTGCATTTGTTTGATAAAAATACTATGTAATATTGTCAAATATTATTACAATTTAAAAGAACTGTTTTCTTTTTTAATTTATTTTAAGATGTAATTTATTTCTGTGATGATAAAGCATCATAACTCCAGTCTTCAGTGTCACATGATCTTCAAATCATGCTGATTTGGTGCTCCAGGAACATTATTTATTTTTATCAATATTGAAAACACTTGTGCCTCTTAATATTTTTGTAGAAAAAATCACGACCATTAGAAAGTAAATAAATCTTATGTGACATTATAAATGTCTTTACTATCAGTTCAGTAAATAACATAAAATCTTGCAAACCCCAAACATTTGAACAGTAGTGTACAAAAATACATTAATAAATGTACGTAATATAGGCAAGGCTTAATATGCAAACACAGCATTGAAAGGGGTGAACTCATACTTCTGGCCATGTATGTAGCACTTTCTGTTGAAACCAAAGAAAGATTAATGTGCTGCCTCGCCGCTAGATGCTGTTCCATAACTGTTTTTAAAGTACTACTCTAGTTTATTAAAAAAATGGCAGCATCTAGCGCTCTAACACAATTTAGCAGTGGCGTCCAGCTGGCCCGACTGTAAACAAGTCTGCAGTTTGTGTATAACTCCACGGCGAATGTTATATGCACTGAATTAGCAGGCTTGTCCCCACAGTTTAATTGAGGTGAATCGGGCTTGGCAGGGTGCCTGGTCTGATTTTTGACTAAGCTGATTTTCATTGCCCACTGTTTAGGGATATGATCATGAGGCAGATGGCACATCTAGTGAGATTTAGAGGTAAACCAACATCCGTAATTTAGTGATACACAGTTCACAATAAGTACAAACAGGCTGGTGTTACACATGTGAGAGCTCTTAACTGCAGGAGAGGTATAAAGTTTCTTAAAGATACTGCTTACATGGATGCTGTGTCATAATTAGGGCTTGCTTACAAGCTTTCACGGCTGGAATGATTTAGTCAGGGGAGGGATTGTACAGTAAAAGAGAGAAAAATAAGGTGTTGAGAAAAAGTTGGTTAAAAAAGGCAACTTGATTACATTTTGGAATTTCTAGCTTAAACAGTGCTATATAAACATTCACAGTGCTATCTTTACAGTTAGCTTGTTGATGATTCTGGATTTTCAGTCAAATGCATGCTGTTTTGCTGTGTATAAAACATACAAAATGCTTGAAATGGTTATTACACTACTATGTGCATGACTTTAACATTAAAACAAGGTGATCTTGCTTTTGTGGGGAAAAAAGCATACCTGCCCCAGCAGCATTTGTTTCCCCCTCCACCATGTTTAAAGTTTATGGCCTGCACAACTCAGAAAGTTGGGTATAAAAATTATAGTAGTAAGTAGAATATATGACAAAAGCATTCATGTCCAATTTCCAACTAGAAAAATGGATAGCCTGTGAAGGCAGCATAAGATAAGTTAAGGGTGTCATGGTCAGTTGTACTTGTTGATTAAGGTTAAAATGGAACACGTACCATTCAGGTTTGAATTTAGTTAGCAATAGCATGAAGGGAAAAAAGAGCACTAGCAAGGGGAACATATAGCATTAGCACTAGTCAGTCTTGATAATTTTTTTTTTTTTTTTTTTAGATTTTGGTTTTATCAACTAGCTAGTCAAATGTGTTCATTAAATTTTAAGCATTATTGCTTGCTATAGCGATATGACAATATAAATGTTGGCGATGATATAAAGTGTAAATCGATTGAACTTTTTCTATGTCATTTATATATTGTCTTGGTATGCAAATATATTTGTGGAGCTTTTAGTGGGCAGGAGTTATTGACACGTCAGAGAATACTGTATTTGTATTTAAATACATTTTCTCACACAGTATTTTGTATTTTTATTTTAAATACATTTTGATTTATTTGTGCCCATCTCTGATTGCCTGTCCTAATTTATCGCTCTACAGCACCTAGCTTTCTGATGCCTTTAAGGGTTTTAGTCTTTAACAGGGGCAGCAGGAGCAGAGACAGGACTGTCTATGTGGGGGGTTAAAGGGACAGCGAATGCCGGACACGGCTGCAGGAAATGGCTGTATCCGGCCCATACAGACAACTATGTGCGCAATGAGAAGAAAATTGGTCCTTCGTTTGTTTAACAGTCAGTCAGGCAGAAAAGTGAACAAATAGCCCCACCGGGGTCACTTCCACTACGCCCATACAGTTTGTTAATGTTTAGCAGGCGCTAATTGGGCTGAAATAAGTTGCCTGACAAAATTATGACAATGAAAAACGACATTTTAGGTGGTAACTGCATTGTTCTTTTTTACATTGAGTCTTCAGAAAACAGATAATAAGATCACAGCATGGAAAGGAAGGAAAGGAAGACGTCGAAGAATGTTGCATTATTCAGCTTGTGTGGTAACTCTACCTCACTGCATGACCATATATCTTAACCAGAGGGCAGCCGAACATATCCGAGGGTCAGGAGACCCGTGGCCTTACCGCTGCATTCTGCATTCCACTGGGTGCTTCTGGAACCGAGAGGACGTCCTTTCAAGAGACATCCAGATACAGGACCTCTGACCCCCTTAGACTTCTGCAGGGTTAGGATCACAGAGCATTTCAAAGGCAGTAGACCAAAGATTTACAAGAGGAAGGTTTCGTGTTTCTAAAATGGAGAAACATTTGCATCATACCACAGTTTCCTGACAGTTCTCAGAAACACTTATCAGCAAACAAGCTCAGTTTCTGAGTCACAGGCTAATTTTTCAGGCTAATTTTTCACCCGGCAAACACAGAGCATTCCCATAATGTTCCCATATGGTTTTCCGTTTGGGTTTTGGGGAAAAACAAATGTGAACATTCTGAGAATGTTCTCTGTAGGTTCTTTCTCCCTAACCTTTAGAACTAACCTTTCCAAAACGTTTTAGGAAACAAATATTGTTAGCTGGGTAGTTCATGCAAATTGTAAAGAAAATGCTGGAACTGAAAGCTGACTACGTGTAGCTATGGTAAAGTCATCATATGTCACTTTCAAAGCAGCCACTGTTTATGTCATATCTTTGAAATGAACAGTGGTTTTACAAAACTTTTGAGCATTGAGCATATTTGAGCAAAGAAACACATTCCCAAAACCTGCACTTCTGAATTTTGATGTGAAAGGCAGCAGACATGGAGAAAAAGCATGTGTTCAATGGGTTTAAAGAGATAGTTCACCCAAAAATGAAAAAATACCCCATGATTTACTCACCCTCAAGCCATCCTTGATCTTCTTTCAGAAGAATACAATCAGAGTTATATTAAAGGGTTCACCCAAAAATGAAAATTCTGCCATTAATTACTCACCCTCATGTCGTTCCAAACCCGTAAGACATTCGTTCATCTTCGGAACACAAATTAAGATATTTTTGATGGAATCTGAGAGCTTTCAGACCCTCCATAGACAGCAAGGATATTACCACAATCAACGCACAGAAACGTAGTAAGGACATCGGTAGAATAGTCCATGTGACATCAGGGGTTCAACCGTAATTTTACGAAGCTACAAGAATACTTTTTGTGCAAAAAGAAAACAATAATAACATAATTTATTCAACAATTCTAGTCTAGTGAGAACCAGGTTTAGTTACAAAACCAAAAGAAAAGGAAAACCAGTCTCCTCTTGGTTTATATCGAAATCCTCCAACATTTTTCTTAATAAATTTTCATTTTGTACTTCTAATTTGTGACTGGTGTTTTGTTTTATTCTCTCCTCTGTGCTTCAATGTTCGTCACTTCTCACCCTGAGTTTACGCTATGCCTACTTCCTACATCATCCGCTGGACGCCACTCTCTCGTGAACGCGCATATGATAGTTAGCGGAAGCTAGAGATCATGGTTTATAAAGTTTTAAATTAGGATATTGTTATGCACTTTTTATGCTGGATGGATGCACTTTATTGGACTTCATCAGAATTCTATTATTCATTATAAAGCTTGAAATAGCCAGGACATTTTTTAATAAAACTCAGACTGTCGTTATATACTTTGGATGGCATGAGGATAAGTAAATCATGGGGTAATTTTCATTTTTGGGTGAACTATCCCTTTAACTTATCTTGGTTCAGTTTTATGATTTAAATTAATTTTTAAATAATTTAATGAATTTTAACACTGCATAAATGAGAATTATATTTATTGGCTTCTTATTGATCTAGGTGCCCAATGGTATTTAATTATTAGTATGTTACATTTAATAGAAACCTTTTCATGAAAGCATTTGCAATTGATTTGTAAAAGGGTCATGTAAAAGGGAAAATACAGTCATCACCACCTGCATAACAATGTATCCTGCAGAAAAAGTAAATGAAAAATAGTACACTGTCATGGGACCAGGAGTGATCAAAACAATGAAAAAGTTCAGCAGGAATATCAGACTTTCAATTGTGCTGTTGTATAGCTTAAATCTGCCAGCAAATAATGTCATTTAATCAGAATGCACACATACTATTAAACTGACATCAGTGGAGAAAGATGATTTGAAATTACAATAGCAGGAGCATTTACTGTAACCTACATATTTCCATAAAAAGCAGCACAAGCCTGTGAGGGATGCCAGTGCAGAAATAATAAATCAGGGAGGCTGACAGACAAACCAACAGCGGATATTCTCTGGGGCTCGCAGTTCATAAAAAGATTTGGTGACCTCAGGTCTGGCAAAATAGACTCTCTGCATAGTCAAATGAAGCCTTGCTTGTTACAGAGCAAATAAACGCCAAGTCTGATTCATTAAAGTGAGCAGAGCTACAGTAATTCAAAGCTTTAATACCGCAGCTGGCAGGAGAGCGGCTGTCAGAGCCTCCGAGATATTCTTCATCTCCTTTCTTCTCGCGGCGCAGCACACAAACAATGCGCCTCAAACAGCAACCTCGTCATCCACCCACCATCCAGCGCTTGTTTGAACAGCCCTGGTATGTTGCTGTGATGATGAAATATGATGGTGTGATATTTGATGCTATTTTATTGTCCAAAAACTCATAAGTAGCCTAAGTAGCCTTGTGATTTTGTTTATGCTCTTTTTTCATACCAGCTGGGTCGTAGTCAGGACAAGTTCTGCTAATCTGACATTTAAAGGGCACTGGGTTCAGTAAAGTTAAGCTTAATTGACAGCTCTTTCTAGCACAAATTAATGACCAATTGTCCTTCCTTTTCTTAAAAAAAGAAGAAGAAAAAAGGTCAATGTATGTAAATGGGACCAATCTGTAAATTAAAAAAAGAAACTGTTTCATTAGACTCAAGACTTCAACAATATGCGGTAATATGATTTTAGTATGGAAAAAAAATGCCTACCAACCTTTTCTGTGTAAAGTTAAATCCAATTTTACAACTTTGTCGAAACACAATGCCATAAACCTAAAAAGGCTGTAAAAATGGTGATTTACAGCTCAAATAAGTTTTAACCGAAAAAAAGAATAAAATTAATATAAAAATATGTATTAATAATATTTAATGTTTATTTTTAGTACTTTATTTATATTTAGTTTAGTGCTGTCAAACGATTAATCGCAATTAATCGCATCCAAAATAAAAGTTTTTGTTTACATAATATATGTGTATACTGTGTATATTTATTATGTATATATAAATACAAACACATGCATGTATATATTTAAGAAAAATATGTTTCTATATTTATGCATAATATAAGAATATAAATATATAAATGTATCTGCATGCAATATTTTTTTAAATATATACTGTATGTGTGTGTATTTATATATACATAATAAATATACACAGTACACATACACATATTATGTAAACAACAACTTTTATTTTGGATGTGATTAATCGTTTGACAGGACTAATTTTTAGTTATATTTAATTACTTGTCTATTTATTTATTTATTTATTTTTGTGGTAATGCAACATTATGCTACAAATGCTGTCAAATAAGCTGAACTTATATGGAAACTGGAAAGATCCCAACCAAATACTTGCATATTAGCTTAAATTAAACATTCAATGTTTTTGTAGAATCATAACATAAACCTAAAGAGCTTTTTATGAGCATTATGCAGCTGTATTACACTTCTACTGTTATCAGGCATGGATATGGTATCTATTCCCAGTCTTATGATTATAGACACTGACAGATGAATAGTGCGAAGTAGCAAACAGCACGTACACACTCAAGATTTGTACTCCCACTGCTCCTTGCCTAAGCAAATAAAATGGAGTGCAAATGGGATTTTTTTTCTGAAATCGCATGCTGCAAACTCACTATGCATTTAGCTAATGAAACAAAACAGATTTGTTCTTTAATAAGATTTGACACTTAATTGTCTTTCTTCTGCAATTTTCCAAAGACTGAAGGATTCATGGCTACAGCCGATGCCTGTGCGGCGAAATATGAGACCAATCAAGGGCCGAGACGGTTCTAGAGACTTCATAAATGTGCAAGGTCAGACATTCTGCCGGTCAGTATCGGGGACAATAGCACTCTCTCGTCTGGTATGTGCTATAGTATCTGCAGGCTCAGTGTCTGCTGTGTCCACAACCCACAATCCCCTGCTGTGGGGCTGTAGTCCCAGGCTCTGCCACCCAGGGAAAGGGGATTTGTCACTTTGTGCAGAAGCCCATCAGTGCTCTTCTCCAGTGGGCTCTGGTTACACTGTATCAACGCCATCTGTGCTCAGCGGCACAAAGCCAGTGGGGTCCTCCGGCGGCTGAGATGACACATGTATGAATGGACTTACCATTACTTAATGCACTGGTATCATGAATTAACAATGAACAATGATTTGCAGCAGTTATCAGTCAAGGTTAATGTTAATTTCCATATAATAAATTTTAACCTTTTAAGTATAAATTTAGTTATTATATTATGAATTAAATTAACACTGAACAATAGTATAATTCTACTGTAAATCAAAATTATATTAGATTAAAGGATTAGTTGTCATCCAAGATACTCATGTTTTTCTTTCTTCAGTCCAAAAGAAATTAAGCTTTTAGAGGAAAACTGAGATTTTTTCTGGACTTCAGTGGGACCAAATGGGTTGAAGGTCCAAATTGCAGTTTCAATGCAGCTTCAAAGGGCTCTACACGATCCCAGCTGAGGAATAAGGGTCTAGTGAAACGATCAGTCATTTTCTAAAAAAAAAAAGTAAAAATTGACATACTTTTTTTAACCACAAATGCTCGTCTTGCACTAGCTTGACTTCATGCATTACGCAGTTATGTTGTCGGCAGAAGTACCGACCCAGTGTTTACAAACCAAACATGCAAACAAAGTCAAATCCCCTTTACAATAAAGGTTATAATAAAATAAAGGTTCTTCACAGAGATGCCATACAAGAACCATTTTTGGTTCCACAAAGAATCATTCAGTCAAAGGTTCTCTAAAGAACCATCCCTTTCTTATCTTTTTATAATCTGAAGAACCGTCTTTCGTCACAAAGAACCTTATGTGAAACACAAAGGTTCTTCAGATGTTAAAGGTTCTTTATGGAACCACTTACAAAAAGAGGTTCTTCTATGGCATCGTGAAGCACTTTTATTTTTTTAAGAATGAACGATGTCGGACGATTTTGAAAAATGAGATGGAGTTTTTCTTCCCTTTTTGAACCGAAATACAGAGACGAAGAACTAACCATGTGTGACCTTTCCAATGTGATTAATGCATGAAGGCATGGACGTGCATCATAGACCCATATTGCTCAGCTGGGATTGTGTAGACCCCTTTGAAGCTGCATTGAAACTGTAATTTGGACCTTAAACGCCACTGAAGTTCACTATATGGAGAAAAATCCTGGAACTATTTCTTTAACAAATGCTGTCAAGTATTGCTCTTTGCTAGTTCATGATACCAGTTCACTTATTTTAACAATTATTTTAAATTATTACCACTGTCTCAGCTTTTCATAAACAGGATTGCGTTAAGATTTCAGATATTTCTCTTGAAAAAAAAACAAGACCACTGTAACTGGTGTTTTTTATTGATATTTAGATTTTTTTTTTTCATTTTCAGATTTTTTTTTAATTTTATTTTATTTTTATATTTCCTGTTTTTGCTGATTTACTACTTTGTGTCTATTTTACATTTATTTTACGCTATTTTAGGTGAAACGTCTGAGATCAAATTGAGACTTGAATGTAACTGAGACCTCCATTCTGCTTTCTAAGCAATGAATGATCAACATTTGAGCAATATATTTTTCCTCTAGACCAATTAAGATATTTGAGTTGTTTTTAACTTCAGAACTAGTCAATTTGTGAGTTTCTAGATAGGAAATAAATATGGAACTGCCAGCCCTTTTGAGTTTCGGCTTATTCAAATTTAGAACAACCACTTCTGTTCATTACTTGAAAATTCTCAATACAAATCTAGGGCTGAGTTTCTTCAGTGCTGCAGCTGAACTGCTTAATTTGAGATGGAACTGGCCCAAAAACTGTTAACCACAGGGGATCTACCATCCACAGGATTCTCAAGAGAAAATAACTACAGGCCTGGAATCTGACCTCGCTGAAAGAAATGTTTTCCTTCTTTCTGCTTTCTGCCGCCTAAGGGTCTCTGATGAAAGTTGGCATGGTTTTAATGAGTATGACTGGCAACCCGCATGGCTTCTGTCCATACACGTCTCAGTGATGCATGAACACTCATCCGTGTTTGTCTGAGTCTGCATTTTTGAACACAAATCATTAATAAATTGATACATTTTTAAATTCATTTCAGTATAAATTAAATAAAGAAAACATTTCTTTCTGCACTGTAAAAAGTGATAAGTTGACTTAACTTAAAATAATTGAGGAAACCCGTTGCCTTAAAATTTTTAAGTAAATGATAATTAAAAAAATAAGTTAATTGAATTGTCAAGTTCACTTAACTTTTTTTTATTATTTTTTTTTTTATTATGTACTTAATAATTTTAAGGTAACGGGTTTCCTCAATTTTTTTAAGTTCAACTTTCACTTTTTACAGTGTGAGAGCTTTCTGATCCTGCATAGACAGCAACAGAACTACAATGTTCAAGACCCAGAAAGGTAGTAAAGACATCGTTAAAATAGTCCATGTGACATCAGTGGTTCAACCTTAATTTATGAAGCTATGAGAATACACTAATGATGTCCTTACTACCTTTTTAGACCGTGAATATGGCAGTTGCGTTGCTGTCTATGCAGGGCCAGAAAGCTCTCGGATTTTTTTGGGTGAACTAGCCCTTTAAACAAAGAAATAAAATTTAAAAAAAGTGCTAACCATAATTCATAATATAAAAAAATATTTTGAGACAATAGAAACTCTTGCAGCTAATAATAGCCTATAATTGCTAACCATACTGCTTATTTGAATCAACTTCAGCATAAAAATACACGAAAGGGCAACGGACATACAGAGGTAAAAAGAGGTCCAAAGGAGGACGTCAGAGGATTCAGAGGCTTACAGCAGTCATTTATGATGACAGGTTGACCTCACAAGGTTGACGATAAAGGATGAACGCACCTCATTATTTTTACTGCAGCGGCACCTGTGACTGAGATTCACAGGTCCAAATCTTCCACAGCAGCACACAATTAACACTATGACACTTGGAAAAATCCAGGCGTCTCTACAGTTTTATTGCACTTTGAATGTACCCCATTATTGGCTTTTGGTCTGCGACAGACAAAGCTATGGAAGGTAATGACATATTAATTTTCAGAATGTAAGTTCAGGGAAACTACTAAGTATTTGGACAGCTGCTCTGTTTAAATGCTTTTATTTCATTCTGAGAATCTCACAGTTTGCCATTAATATCATCCCTCAAGGCACCTTTCTGTTTAAACAATGCTAGAAATTGCTTTGACGTAATGGAAACGGCATTGTTTACAGCCTTTAGGAAAGGTAATTAAGCACTTAGATAAACAGAAAGCACAAATGGCACCTTCTCACATTGATATTATTACGTAAATGGACACTCTCAGTTGGAGTCCAGAGATCAATACTGTCTGGAAATATCAACATGTGAGTTTGGGCATAATTGCAGTGGTGAAAGGTGCTTACTTATCTGAAATCCATATTTCCATCTCAGCATTGACATTAAGCCTGATATGGCACCAGAAAAAGGAAATGCTCACTGAAAACAAATGACAACACAAAGCAAATGTGGAAAGTGAGGATGCAGCAACTTATCTAAATATTTGAACTTCTGTGCCAGATCAAACTGAAACCAGATGCCAACTGGAAATGACCAAATATTCAAGGTTATTCCCCCGAGATGATCATATCTGCTTCTAATTTAGTGCAGCCATTTGGGGATTTTTAAATCATTTATTCATTACATTCAAGCAAGGTAGACAATATTTCAAATACAAGTTTCCATATTCAGCTTAAGATGCTTTTGAGCATTGTAGCTGGTTAGACCAGTTTGGACCAGAAACCAGCTACCATGTTTGGATGATTTAGGCCATTTACTAGTTGATTTCCACTTGTGAGCCTCATTAGAGTTCATTAAAAAAAAAATCATTTTAGTTGCTAGAGATCAAAATTAAAATTATATGACAAAACAAGAATAGAAAGGCAGAACAGAATGTGTATTGAATTTAATACTTTTTCTCATTGAATCTGCATGTTTGACCTACAAATCAAAATCATGATGACTAGTGAAACACCTACTTAAGCAGTATTTTTAAAAAGGGAGGTTAAAGGGTTAAATATCGCTCCAAAACTTGTATGACTTCCTTTCACCTACAGAACAGAAAATGCCACATTCCGTCATGAAACTCTAGTTGACGCTGAGTGATGGGTCCTTACCGCTGCACTGTGCTATAGTGTTAAACCAAAAAAAAAAAAAAAAAGAAAGAAAATTTTGCCATTCATTACTCACCCTCAGGTAGTTTCAAACCCGTAAGACCTTCGTTCATCTTTGGAACACAAATTAAGATATTTTTTTATGAAATCCAAGAACTCTCTGACCCTCCATAGACAGCAACACAACTGAAATGGTCCGATTTTCATTTTTGGGTGAACTATAACTTTAAATAACTTGGCACAAGCTGATTGGTTAATGTTGCTGTATATGCAGCCAATTAACTTGCTGCTTTACATTTAAATGGCTGGTTAGCATTCACTAGAACAGTTCACATTGCGCTGTTTTTGTGAAGCAGCAGTATGTCTTAAATACTCACAGCACCGTATCGGTGTATGTATTGGCAGTAGCGAGTTCCTGTACTTGCTTTGCAGCAGCAGCAAAAATCTACAACAACAGCAATAACCAACAGCAGCGTAGCAGATCTATTCCACCAAGACCAAATACATTAACATTGTCATATCAATTACTATGCTAAATTCTTCAGAGAGTTGTCAGGATAGAAATATATTTTGATATTTTGAAGAATGTTGGTAACTGAACCATTTTGGTAACCATTTCTCAAAATATCTTCTGTTCAACAGAATAAAGAAAGTCATACGTATTTAGAATTTTCGGTCCCACTTTATATTAGGTGGCCTTAACTACGATGTACTTATATTTAAATTAATCATTTGGTACAATGCACTTATTGTGTACATACATGTTTTTACATTGTACTTATATTTTTAAAAATACCTATATGTAGTTACAGCTGTAATTAATTTCTGTAATTACATTCATAAATCCACTGTTGACCCATCCCTCACACCTTAACCCACCCTTAAACCTACCCAGACCACCAAACCTGTCCCTAACCTTACCCGTATCCCCCCTCAATAGCAGCAATAGTGTTTTGCAATACAGTATGAACACAATAAGTACATTGTACTTATTTTTTGATGTAAGTACATAGTAGTTAAGGCCACCTAATATAAAGTGTGACCGAATTTTCATTTTTGGGTGAACTGTCCCTTTAAGGGTTAAGTACTGGTGGCAATGAAATCTGTAGACACTACTATTCCACTGGAACCCGTTGGACAGTTACATTTGACCCTGCACGCGTGTGCATCTGTTTTCAGTTTTTGACTCAGCAAAATGGTAACTGGTAACTGTGCTTTTCTTTGGTGGCTGTGAGCATTTTCTAGTCATATGAAGTAAAGTGTGCTTTGAGAAGGAGAACACAGCAGTGAGACTATACAACATCGCTGTCCCAGTGGCAGAACACCGCTGCTCTCTGACAGCTTCAGAATGGGCGAGAGCAACACACCCAGTGGGAAGAAGAAGACAGCATGTACACACTGTGCTGGCTTCACCAACCTTTCTAAAGACACAGCTGAAAACACTTGAGCCCCAAAGCACTGCTATTCAATTGAAAGTACTCTGAGTGGTGATGACATGAACTAGGGAGAAAGATGTAAAAGCAGTAAATTTAATCAACAACATATTTTAGAAGCAGCATTGGAGTTATTAAAGATTAACTAATACTTACAATATAACATTCCATTGAGTGTGTCGAATCTGACTTAAAGGTTACTGACCGTTGATGGCGATGTACCTTTTCTGCATAAAAAATACTCTCCTTCTACAAAATGATGAGTCAATTACAGACACTGCATTCATTGCATTCACCATCTTTTCTCTCTGATATGCCCACAACTCATTGCTCAAAGCAAATCCTGAGTTTCCCATTCATAATTACAACTTTATGGTAACATTCATGTGTCTTAACCTTGTAAATATGCAATATCCAACTCAAAAATACCCTGTTTGCATACACACCCTAATTAGTAATTTGAGATTAGAAATCTTAAATACTATTTGGGGTTGAAAGTCAGCTAACTGGAACACAGGGCTAGTATCATAGCATTTGCTCTTTTAATTCAGAGTCTCCCTAGTTTTTAATCATGCTACTTTTTTAATGAAAAGCAGCAGATAAAAATGTTTTGCGATATCACATTTCTTCATACTTAAAATATCTGAAGAAAAACAGTGAATCTTGAGCCTATAAATAGAGCTAAAAAACTGATGCATCACAATGTCAATTCTAATTTTTGTTTGCTTTCTAATATATTCTGATGAGGCCTTCAGTGAAGTAATGATTGTACTAAATGCAAATTATCTGCCTGACATCTTATGTTCAAGCACTGTTCATTATCTAAAGCCTTAGTATCAAAGGCTATCTGAGCTGCACATGACTCGGCCTGGCAGAAGCCTCCTGCTGAGAATCCACTCAGCTACATGTTTATTTTCAGCCTGACGAAGAAAAACAACAACAACAACAACAAAAAACGCTTCCCCCCCCCCCCCAAGAAAGCTGCTCAGGCACTCTTTAGATTTAGCCCCCCTCTATCACTGGGACATTGTGAAAAACTGCTGCGCCTACACCCTTCCAAACAAAGCCCTCAACAAAGGCTCAAAACTGCTCAAATATGGGCAGAAATCCTTATAAACCATGGTGAAGGACAAGGGGATCTCTTATATGCTTCAAGAACCATTGTTAGCAGCCCTGAGAACTCTTGGCTTAGGATACTTCAATCGCTGCATCATGAAGGGTCTGTTGTAGAGTGAGGGGTGAAAGACAGACATGCATGAGAGAGACTTTCTCACTTTTTGACCTTGGAACAAGGACTGCAGTGAAAACCCTCAGAGACAGATTCAGCTGACAGCGACATTGAGAGAAGGTTTAGTGAACTTATTTTACATGGCTCTTTGGAGTACTTGATTCTGATTGGTCAATTAGGCTACAGCAGTGGGCGATGATGTTTTGTAAGATGACCATTGAACCGTGTAATTTTATCATTCATTTCAGTGTAACTTCTATCATTCTCTTTTCATACACAACTGGGGCACCTTCAAAACTGTTATTATTACAATAGTAAAAATGTTCACTACCTAGTGCATATTAAAGCCACTCTGATTGCAGATTACTCCTAAAATAAATATAATGTTGCAGTGTTGCTAGGCAGATTTTTGATGTTGTAATGCACTATATCAACACATTACTACTTAAAGTTGGTGTGTTTATTTAATTAGCTGTGTATTAAATGTGATAATGTAGCCTACAGTAAAAGCCTGTTCACACCAATAACAATACCCTTACCAAAGAGTAGTATACTTCAAGTTTATTTTATTAAGTATACTTAAGTAAAGTTCAAGTATATTTTTAAGTATACTTTATGTAGTAAGTATACAAATATCAGTGTACTTGTATACTTGTAATTGTACTATTTCAACACTCCTTGGGACTAAATTGGCCCACTTTCTAGTATATAAAAGTATACTTTTAAGTACACTTTAAGTATAACAGTAGTAAACTTTGAGTACACAAGTAGTTTACATTAATGGTTTTAGCTTGTACTGCAACTATACTAAAAGTGAACTTAAATGCTCAAATATGGGCAGAATATTGATAGTTTAGTAATTAAATACTTGTCGAAGCATTTTTAGTACACTTTAAAGTATAGTCTCAGTAAACTACTAGTTTAGTATTTTTATACTGAAAGTATACTAATACGTTTTGTTTTAAGTGAACTTTACATTATACTTTAAGTGTACTACTATGTCCCTATTTAGGTATTAATTTATATATATTTTGTTATATGAATATCTGAACATACAAAACATCAAAAGAAAGAACAGATTATCTGCTTGTAAACAAAAACATTTTACTCTAGCTTCTTGCATTCTTTTTTTAAACACTTGAATGTGGGTAAGTTTCATAAATAAAAAAAATAAAGAAATAAACAACATTTTGAACAAAAAGATGAAAAAAAGAATATGAATTGGATTCAGAGTGAGAATCAAAACGTAGATGGAATCAATCCACACCCCAAAGCTTGGCAGTCAATATTACCTCTTCATTGGTGACATTTTATTCCATAATGTTACACAGTTTTGATACTGTTTTATGTCTGATGATCGTGTTAGATTACACTTGGAAGCATCTGTTGTTTCAGTTTCTTCTTCACTTGTGTTTTTTTGGAAATTCTGTAAGGACGATGTGTACTATAGCGCCCCCTACCATCTAACAATGAAAACACGGATTCTAGGAGCACATATATTTAGACTTTTTGTAAGTATAAGTCAAGTATACTTAAATGGCATTTTAAGTATATTTCTGAGAAGTACATAAAGCCCATTTCTGAGAAGTACATAAAAAGTAGACTAAAAGTATACTTTCCTATATTTTTAAGTTTAAAGAAGTATACTAATAGCACACTTGAATAAAATTCTTTTTCGTAAGGGTAATGTCGCCCATACTCTTTTAAAGTCCTCGGACTGCTGTTCATTTCACACTCCACAACAGTCTCCCAGATAGCAAGAACGTTAAGGCCAAACATGGCTGATAGCTGTCACATTTGGCCTAGGTATGGTATTGCGGAGCACATATGGGCCAATCATCACTGACGTAATTTCCAGACATTTCACATTGAAGGACTTGGATCACAGACAGGTCTAAAAATTTAACCTGCTAAATATCTCTTGGGCATTGGCGCTTTTCTCAGATCACATCTTTAAAAATTCACACATAGGCCTACCGATTATATATTTTTTATATTTTTCACATAATTTACCTTCACTCCACACCACTATGTCCTTTCTCCTCAAAACGCCCTGATCATTTTCTGCTTTTATGAAGCCCCTCCCTCAGAAATACATGATTGGTTAGCTGGCCCAGTGTGTTGTGATTGGCTAAACCGCCTCTAGTGCGCGTAAACAATGGCGTTGTCTATATTGCTTATCAATTTGAGCCCGATTGAGACGCAGAGGATATTAGTGAAGAGGATCACGCAGTATCTGTGCAAGCACGGCTTTTAATGGTATAGGCCTATGTTTTTTGTTGTCTCATACTTTTAGATACGCTGTTATTATGCTACTGCTTATGTTAGCATTTAACATACAGTTTTATCATGATTAAAGATTTAATACAGTACAGCAACTGCATGCGGGAAAACACCATGTTTAACGCTTGTCATAGCTATGTGAAAATAAGTGTATAAATGAAACAGTTCATTGTTGGAGCTGAGCTGATGATCTGAATAAGAGAGAGATGTAGAGCAGAGCGTGTGCATTTACGATGAGTCTTGTTCATGAAAGGGGTTTATATGCGTTGGTGTGGTTGTCGTTGGTGTAGTTTTCATTCTCAATGTGAATGGACCAGGTTGGATATTATGGCAAAAACAAACCCTGACAGGGTCATCAGGACCTCGACAAGGAACATCTATCCTTTACTTAAAGCCTCCACAGAGCAGAGCAAGGTTAGTCAGAGGAACAAGGCAGAAAGTGTGGGTGGAAGACAGAGAGAGAAAGAGAGACTGTAGGTTAAAGAAAAACACTGGATTTTCCACTAATTCCCTCATGAAAGTGATTTAAAGTGGGCTGGGGATGGAACGCCTATGGATACAACTCCCCAAATACATTAAACTATATATTCATGAGTTTGACTGCCCATTCAGTCCGGATGGTTAATGGTAAACAAACTTGGCTTGCTGTCCTTAATGGAGGCTCGAACCCAAGGCTCGGCTTGAGCACCGAGTTCAACCCCCCCCCATTGTGGTACGATGGTATTGACGGAGAAAAACAGAAATAGAGGAGGAGATGGGGAGGTGGACGGATGCCAGAAAAATTGATGCTGGGACAGTGCAATGAGAGCTGCTTATATAGGCTTGTAATTATGATTGACAGGACTGAATGATTACGCTACTCCTGAACCTATGTTTGGAACTTCATTTAAATTGCTGCTTGTTCATAGTGAAACTCAATCTTTGATTCTTCTAAATAAAGCTCTGCTTGCATATTATATCGGGACAGTATGAGAAAGCAACTCACAGCAGGAAGAGGCCGTGAAGCGGAAGTAACTTGGACCAGCTGGGCCTTCACAGCCGTCTAAACAGCATGTGATTCCTCACAATAATGATCAAAGTAAAATAAAGATTAAGAAATTCTTCAGTGTGAGCAAAGGTGTTTTAATTGAGGGAAACAGTACTTGTACATACACAGTAGAACAGTGGTTTCCAATTGGTGGGTTGCAGGTCTGTTCTAACTGTTAAAGAAATAGTGATGTTTTTATCAGCTGTTTGTGATGCTACATCTCTACATTTCTCAAAAAAATCCTGGCCTGAGGGTAAGTACATGCAACAATGCATAGAACAGTCTTTTCAGTGCCTTTTTAAATTTAATTTTGCATGTTCAGATTAGATGTACATTTATCCAGGTATCTCTAGGACAGAGAAGCAACTGCGATATCTATGATGTCAAAGGTGTGAACTTGTGTGATAATATACAAGATTTTACATTTAGGGCCAGTCGATTAGTCATATTGCTACCCAACAATCTGTTGGCAAAGACAAGAAAGCAAACACAGAGGGTAAAAGTGTTTGAACGGCGTCGTGAATGGAAAAAAGCAGGCATTGCGTGGGAGGAGCAGTCACTTAGCGCTCACATTCATAGCCACCTAACATGCCAAGGTTAGGGGTTAATGTGTTTCCATGGAAACTGAAACACTGGAGCCGTGAGACTGAGGAGAGATTTGCCTTCGATTTCTTTCTTTCTGTCCTTTTTTTTTTTTTTTTTTTTTTTTTTTTTTTTTTACACAGTCTAGATGAGAGGACAGATGACAGAAAGTGATACAGATTCAGAGGGACACATGATTGCTAAAACATAGTGACCAGATGAGGATTTTGCATTGCAAAGCTTCAACACCAGGGTCATAATCTCAATGCAGTTCTGAGATATATATATATATATAAAACATATGTATTCATGCTGGTCTAGTTACAGTATCATTCATGGATCTTTCCCCATTCAAGTAGATACACTACTGGTAAGATTTTTAATGTTTTTAAATTAGCCTCTTATGCTCATCAAGGCAGCATTTATCTGATCAAATTAAAATAGCTGTTTTCCATTTGAAAATATAATTTATTCCTGTGATGCAAAGCTTAATTTTCAGCATCATTACTCCAGTCTTCAGTGTCACATGATCCTTCAGAGATCATTCTAATATGCTGAAAACATCTGAAACATTATTCATGTTGAAAACATAGTACATTATTTTCCAGGATTATTTGATAAATATAAAGTTCAACAAACAGGGCCTTCATAATTCAAGTTGAACAGAGTTGAAGTTTATGTGAATGTGTGGTAATGAGATCCTGTGACTCCCAATGGGAATGCACACACATCGCTGCTGGATACAGCAGTCAGGCAGGAATGCATACTAGCAACAGTACAGCGAGTTGATGACCTCTAACAATTAAGTGGCTGTCTGTGTGAACGCCCCTTTAGGCAGTAATGCATGGAATCTATCAGGGAATGTGGTGAACCCTGCTAAATACTGTAAATCCTGTCATGCTATTTTCATTTCAGTGGCATTTTTGTTAATCTTTACATTCCTAAACAGCAATAACAATTTTATATACTGAGAAATACTTGTCATTTCTGCCATCTCCGTGATCATTTATCAGCATTTAGCCTGTCTGACTAATGTATCGAGCTTGACAAACTGCAGCAGATGTGTATATTTGCCATCAGCTATGTGTATAAAATATGTACTAGCTTTAAGTCAGATAGATTGTGTAACAGCCAATGCAAAGCTGAAAGCAAAAAAATGGACACATGGACGAATATGTGTTGTTTTTTTGACAGACAGACGCGTAAGGAGGAACGTCACACCAAACCTGAAGGAAATACAGACTTGAGCTTGCAATATTGTGTTTAAATAAAATAATAATGCAATTAAATTCAACTAGATTTAGCTCATTCATTCAAAGAAGAAAAAAATACTAATTTCATAAAAAGTGTAATCCACTTTATTGGTTTGTTTGTTTGACACATTGCCATAGCGGGTTGACTATGATTATATATAAGGAGAAAGTGCGTGGAGCAGCAGCAGGACTAATAATGAATAATAATCACAGTTTTATTTTGTTGATATAATTAAACCAACATCTTACTGATAAAGTTGCAGACGTCCAGGTTTTATGAGATGTTAAATTGTAAGTGAGCGCCATCTGCTGGATATCGAAAGCAGTTGTAGATATGAATTTAAAACCGGATCAAAATTTGTCAAACTGTTGTAATCTCAACAATAATACTGAAACCGTTACCTATAAATTTAAATCAACATCAAATACAAAAATATATAATAACAAATCCACACGATATAATAAAATTAAATTCTCTAATAGTTATTTACTCTATATTATAAATCTCTGCTGTCTAATATAGCAGATTTGATGTTCATTGTTTTAGACTAGGCAGTACTAATATTATATGAAATGTTAGATAACAACAACAAGAAGTAGTAATAGTAATTAGCAAACATTTGATGACATAAATGTAGATGAAAGCTTGTGCTAAAGCTTTCCACCGCATTAAGAAGATAAGCTGGATAACAACAGGAACAATGGAGAACAATGCTGGCATTGTACTGCTGCATCACAGAAATAATACTAACTTGTTTAGAAGATCTAAATGTGCATATTTTGCCCAATTCAGCAGCTCAAATTCTCTGCATGAGTAGAACAAATCCACATAAACGTCTTAATTGTATTTGGAAGATCAAAGTATACTGTTTTAGTAAACTGAAAAAAAGTGTCTAAATTTAAAAAAAGAAAATGTACATGTTAAACATTTTTATATACCAGAATGATAAAAAAGATTTCATACTTGTAAAAAATATGAGTCAAGAATTCTATACGAGATTAAAATTCTGAGGAGAATGTTGCTTCAAACCGGTGCAAGTGGGAAGGAACGCTGATTATGAACAATCATGCATTGTTAGAGGAATGGAAAGTCTTCACTAATTAAACAAAGCTTGATTCAAAAGGCTGTCTGCTGGGAAATACTCATTAACCAAATAGACAAACCGTGACAGGAAGTCCAATCACATGCTATTTCTAAACAAACTGTATAAAACCATGACTAAAATGCATAAATATGGAATAAATGTCAGCAGAATCGAATACACACCCAAAATGGTAATGCATTGAATTTCACCTTGGATGTCCATTCAGTTCTCCATAATGTAATACGGTCTTTTTCCATGTAAGGCCCACGAATTTGGTCCAAGGACGGTATCCAATCGTGGGGGAAGGTTTCCTGCGTGTTCGGTCTTTTCAGCGCGCAAAGTTATTAAATCTAGGTTAACTTCAAATCTGACTCCATTTTATTAACTAATCTGACTCCATTTTATTATAACCTCGAATTTAGGTTGGAATGCAAATTGGTTGTTTGTCTATTTCTAATTGGTATTCTTTTGATATTTGATTATTCTAGTGACTCTTTACTTTTTATTTAATCGTTCATTCCGGTGCTCATGTCGCTAACAAGGATACAACGTAGAGTAAAGCAGAATAAGAGTAAAGAGTAAAACAGAATAAGATCAAATGTAACAATTTATTATCAGTCAGGTAAATGTGTATTATGTCAATTACATAGCCAATTCAGGGATATCAAATCATATCAATACAAAACATTGAATTCTCAAAGATAAATCTACGAGTAAAAGATGCATACCTGACTTTATAGAAATACATAGTGTGAAGTCTAGAGACACACCACACTACGGGCTTCTGGCTACAGAAAAACGCCCCGATCCTTTTGCAACACTTCCTTAAGTACCCCAGACCAAGACCAACATCCCCCGAGATGGAGACAGGGGCTAACGATTGGAATTTGCATTGACCAAGTTAACACCTTTTGGGACAAAAGGTAATTTTGCATAGAAACCACTGGAAACTGACCCGCCCTCTACAGTGTGCAAAATATCTCTAAACTCTTAGAATCTGTATTACCTTTTAGTTTACTTCTTGTAAGAACGAGCCCATTGTACCAGACACCCTGAGACAATTTAAATGATACCAAACATGACTGTAACTATCACTTGCATTCATGTAGAACGTTACAATCTACTATTGACCATTTTGAGCAGACTGAGTAGAAGGAAGGATGGGTGAAGGGATTCAAGAAGAAACAAATGGACAGAAGGGAAGGAAGTTTCCTGCACCTCCACTCTGTGGGGTGTCTCGAAGATGCCCGTGCATGTTTATATTGTCTGTTTCTCAGGAGATCAAAGTATCTCAGGTTCTTTCATCCTTACATCCATATAAACATGTGTTTTTCCTAAAAACATTTTTTAGGTTTTATTTCCTAAAATGCTCTTGGATGTAATAACCTCCCCTGATTAAATATCTTGCTTAGGAATGCAAATATAATGTAATGCAAACACAAATCAACTTAAAATTGTGTAAAAACACCCGAATCAAGTAAATAACAATGCCATGGTATAAGCTTTAATTTGTTTTTTACTTATATCAGCACGACTATTAAGGCAACAAGCAAACCAATTGCCAATAGGGTTGCGATGACAGCCCACACACATATGCCACTACAGCTGCACAAGCGATGCTGCATGAAAAACTTAGCCTTGGACAGTCGGGCTGCTGTTAGTGGAGGGTAACGGGCATCATTCAAACTCTCCCTAGCAAAAGACTTGATGAGACAGGCACGATGGTGACTCAGCTGGTCAAACGTGTGTCTCCCATGATATCTGCCCATTCCACTGTTTCCTTAAAAAGAGTGAGAGTGAAAAAAATTACAAAGTTTAAGAGCTGGTTATTCTAATATATATATATATATATATATATATATATATTTTATTAGATATTAAATTGTATGTATTTACCATTATATACAATGTCCTCATTTATTTTAAGTGATTTCTAATCAGATTTATATAATGGTCTAATTTAATAGTGCAAATTCATCCGAAACATTACTTGTCTTGAGTGTCTTTATGTCTTATTGGTTGGCTTACCTACACCTCCAAAAGGTAAGGTATCGATAGTGTAATGCATCAAGACATCATTAACAGTCACTCCTCCACTGCTGGTTTCAGTTAACATTCGCTTAATCACCTAAATAGAAACAAAGTAAAAGTTCACTTGGACATATTGAAACTGACTTAAAATTTTATTTTATTCTGCCTTCCAAAAAAACTGGTAATGAAAAGAATACCGTTTTATCAGAGGAAAACACATAGAGCGCCAGTGGCTTTTCTCTTGCGTTGATAAAATTTATGGCCTCACTCAAGCCATTAACAGTGACGATGGGCAGCAGTGGTCCGAAGATTTCTTCTTGCATGATTTTGAAATGGGGTAAAACATCCTTCAGAACTGTAGGAGCTGGTGGTGAAGAAAAATACATGCTTTTGATTTACTAAACTCAACTGATAAAACTCATGCCTTTATTACTGGCAATAAAAATTGGCCTTACCTATGTAACATTGTGAGCAATCACTCTCTCCTCCAAGAGCTATAGTGCATTCATTCATTAGAGCAAATACTCTGTCGAAGTGACGTGTATTGATGATTCGGCAGTAATCTGGGGAGCTTTTAGGGTCCTTCTGGTAGAACTCCTGAAATTAGTTAAGATTCTAGGTCATGTCTTACTATCAACATGCACATGGACTACTACATATATATATATATATATATATATATATATATATATATATATATATATATATATATATATATTATTTTTTTTTTTTTAAGTACGCACCAGTAGTGTTTTTTGAATCTCTTCGACTATCCTGTCCTGGATGCTTGGCTCACACAGAATGTAGTCAGGGGCAATGCATGTTTGGCCACAATTTGCAAACTTCCCCCAGGTTATTCGTCTGATATAAAGACATTTGGAAATCTGTTATTTCAGCTGATAATGTTTCCCAGAGCTTTAAATTAGAGGTTTTAAGTCCTTTAATCTTAAGATTTTAGGACTTGAAAATGAAAATTCTGTCATTATTTACTCATGAAGGCATTTATGTGGATTTTTTTTCTTTCAATTAAAGTCAATGGGGTCCAAAACAATATTGAATCCCATCTATTTACATTGCATAGCCATAGACAAATCAACACTGACACATTTTTCAGTTTGTTTTGCATAGAATAAGAAAATCAAACAGGTTTGGAACAACCTAAAGGGGAGTAAATGATGAATTTTCATTTTTGGCTGAACAATCCCATAAAACTGTATATTACCGGCATGCCACAGCAATGTCACAGTTCTTGTCAACATAACAGGGGCTTTTTCCACCCAGTTCTAAAGTCACTGGTGTGAGATGACGAGCTGCTGCTTCCATCACCAGTTTCCCAACCGTGCTGCTCCCGGTGTAGAAGATGTGGTCGAAACGCTGCTTCAGCAGCTGCTGGGTCTCTGGAACCCCTCCTGTCACCACTTGATACATCTCCTAAAATGAACCAAATGTTTGTCAAGCTGTTCTCAAAAACCTTGAACAACAATCATGAAACTGAATTATAGAAACAAAATGAGTTCATGAACCTTATCCAGATATAGAGGAAGCAGTTCTTGCATAAGTCTAGCAGAGTGCTCACTCAGCTCCGATGGTTTCAGCACAGCTGCATTGCCTAAACAATAAAAGGAAGTGAAAAACAGTGTGGTCTGGAGATCTCATTTGGTTTTGGTCATGCTTCTTAATGAGCTAAAAGAGATGAAAAGTTAACATGAAAACAAAATTGACAATCCACATTCCTAGTCTTTAATCTTTCTTCAAAATGTGATAACTTGCTCCACCTTTAAAACAAATGCATAATTCAGTCATGAAACTCTTCAGAGAAGTTGACTGGTTGTTCAAAGCCAGCAGTGCAGTCAACTGATCTCTCATTTCTTTTATTTTGTTGTTTTTAATAGGCTTTTTATGCCTTTTATAGATAGGATAGTTGGGAGACAACAGAAAAGCACCAGGAGGAGAGAGGGGAGTAGGATCAGCAAAGGACCTTGAGACGGGAATCGAACTCGGGTCACCGTGACCACAGTTACGCTGTATGTCGGTGCACTAACCATGAGGCTATTGGCGACAGGATCTCGCATTCTAATCTACGCAACCTTGTTATTTCCATCCCAACCTCAGCCAGCTCAGTACAGCACAGCATTAGAATTTGCTTTAGCACTCCACATCCCCAGCACCACATGTCTAGATCTACTACAAGGGTTCTCCTGACCTTGTATCCTAATTCCTGTAATTCTGAGCTAGCTTCATTCATGCCAGCAGCACAAGCTGAGCAGATCTTGTCCAACAAGATCAATCCTTCCTACACTTATCACTAAAATGTATTTTGAGAGTTGTCATAATTAGACATGCTTTATCAACTTTCATCACCTGCTACTGTATTTATCATTGTTTTATAATCCAATTGATTCCCAATAGATAAATTCAAGTCCCGCCCAACATTTTCTTCTGTTTGAACATGCTTTATATTGTGGAAGTAGCATGGCTGAACACATCTTAGTAAAAAAATCCTACTACCAGCTGCAATAGCTCCAACCAGGGGCTGCAGGATCATGGCCCAAGGGTAGTTCCAGGTTCCAATTATCAGCACAACACCCAAAGGTTCAGGCTTTATGTAAACATCATCCAGTGCGCTGTTGAGATTCTTCTTCACAGACCGAGGAGCTGCCCAGTCTGCCAAGTCTCTTTCCGCCAACTTGATGTCATTCTCGATGCTTATCAGCTCAAAGAGTGAAGTGTTATATGTATTCTGTTTGATGACAGCGACAATAAAGAGTTAGAGTTTAGTAACACTGCATGATTTCAATGGAAATAAAACATTCCGTGTTGCCACTAAGTTCATATTTTATAGCTTTTAAGGAAATGGTCAAAATGGCTACCACACCCTATTGAGGTCTTGTTTTAGAGCTTGCTCGATGTCTGCTTGGCGTTCAGTTATGAGGCGGTGCA
The DNA here is from genome assembly GCA_036784905.1 of Acrossocheilus fasciatus. NCBI lineage: Eukaryota > Metazoa > Chordata > Actinopteri > Cypriniformes > Cyprinidae > Acrossocheilus > Acrossocheilus fasciatus. The sequence goes on from CM071952.1 coordinate 13,774,786, forward strand.
GGGCTCTGAGCTGCTGTTTTCTGTACTGCAGGGGTTTGGATCTGCCTGACTGGAAGACTTCCCTCAACCCATCCACAACCTGCTTCTCCATTTGTACAGGTCTGATTTATATATTTCCTGCAGGTCTGAGCAGAAAAAAAGTTATATTTCTTAAAAGTCAACTAAACGTCCAATGAGAAAACAGAATATTCAGTACAGAGGATAGCCAATTCTGACCATCTTTAGACTTATCATGAGCAGGAATTTGTCAAAGCTGATAAAATTGTCAACAAAATTATGTCTGGGAATTCCATTGGCCATTTCAGTTCAGAAATGAAAGTATTTGACTCCTCAGGTAGCTCAACAATGTTCTATGGGCACACTGGCAAAAGATGATGCTGTGTGGAACACTGAAAAGAACTTAAGCCAAAGACTGAAAGACAAGGGTTTGTGGTTTCAAGAGGTAATTGTGAAACCTGTCCAGATGTCATGCTCTTCTGACCAAAGATGAAGGTATTTCAACACTGATAATATGTTGTGTCCAATACACATCTACTGTAGATAAAAAAAAAAAAAAATACAATATTGCCAGGTTTTGACCAATTATTGTTTAATTTTTTATGAAAAATGTGTATATATTCATAGATCTGTGGTCATTAACTTTTTTATTTGTTAATTAAGTCCTGGCCGAGACTGGGAAACTGGATCCATGGCACCGTGCCCGGCGGGCTTGAGTCAGCAGCAGCTGGCGGGGCACTCCAGGCGGGATTGCTGAGATGTTCCTCACTGCAGAACAAGATCCAGGGGGTGTGGTTGGATCTAGATCCAACTCCTCCCACCTTACATTTACCTAAACCTACTAAAATTAGTGTTTCCAACTAATTTTCAGAGAAAGTTGCTAAAGGAAGGTCAATGTGTTGCTAAAAGTTGTTAAATGATGTTATGACGTCATTGCGTAATCAATAGAATTAAAATAAAGAGAGCTAGAGTAAGAGGGTCAAATAAAGATGGAAGAGACGTGTTTTTAGTCAATTGTTGAAGATGGATATGGACGTAAAATTGTCACTACATCAAATCTCAACAAAAAAATATTTTATATATGTTAATATAGATTTGTTTGCAAAATAATATGCATAATATAATGTTAAAATATAAATAACATTAATTTAATTAATTAACATATATAAAATATATTTTTTTTGTTGAGATTTTACGTTGTGACAATTTTACGTCCATATCCATCTTCCACAATTGGCTAAAAACACATCTCTTCCATCTTTATTTGACCCTCTAACTCTAGCTCTCTCTATTCTAATTCTATTTTATCTATCTGGCCTCTGTATTTATTAGTCTTCTTTGTATCTATTTGACCCTCTAACACTAGCTTTCTTTTTTATATATATTCTATCTACTTGTTTTCTGTATTAAAAAAAACTACCAAAAAATCACTTGCTACGTGCACTGCGTTAGGCTAACCGAGATTTGTCATAGCGATTGCATATTGTTGCTCTTTTGTTGGTTTTGATTGCTTCTATTGCCCTTATTTGTAAGTCACTTTGGATAAAAGCGTCTGCTAAATAACTAAATGTAAATGTAAATAACTATTTTAAATACAATGAATTATTGAGCAGCTAGTAAACTAGTAATACTACACATTCTCAACAATTATGCTTTAAGCAGTGTATTAGTAGTTAGCAGAGGCGGACAGTAACGAAGTAAATTTACTTGAGTATTGTACTTAAGTACACTTTTTGAGTATCTGTACTTTACTCGAGTATTATTTTTTCTGGAAACTTGCGACTTTAACTTCACTACATTTGAAAGACAAATATCGTACTTTTTACTCAACTACATTTATATCAAGGTCCCCAAGTAGAAAGTCGTTATATGTAGCAGTTTTTACAAAGAGTGCATTTTCAGATTCACTGAACCTTTTTTTCTGCGAAAATCCGGCCTGCGATCTGCCGGGACCTTCCTGTGTTGCCAAGTCTTACAGTATTTCTAAGCCTGCAGTTTTCCCCCTAGCTGTGAATGGACATTTGGCTGATATTTTTTATGCAAATCTGGCAACCTCGGGATCTTCCCCACTAAACTAATGTAAACGTCCATGCTACTGCACAGCTAAAAGCGCTCTAAAAAGGCATGTGTTAACTCATTAAAGCCCTTTGGAAAATTAACCATGTTTTTACTATAGTAGCCATAACTATGGTATTTGCAGTAAAATCACAGTATCCACAAATTTACTATTATCTCACTATAGTAACCTATAGCTTGTTTTCTTTTCAATGTTTGCTGTGTTTGCCTAAAATGAACCATATCATAGACTTCAATATCTCTTTGAAAAAGAACTTTGTAACTTTTAAACAAGTATTAAAATGAGTTCAATGTAGCTGTAGGAGTGTTAGATAAAAATAAAGATGATTATCTTCCTTCAGTTGTTCCCTTTTAATATGTTTTGTAACATAAAAGCTCTTAATTCCAAAGATAATACAAGCTAATCAGTGTATTCAGTAGGTTGCATTAGTGGCATGTGGTATTGTAAATATACGACAATGCATTTACTTTTTACTTTTGATACTTAAGTACTTTTAAAAACATGTACTTCCGTACTTTCACTTAAGTGAAAATCTGTCTTTGCAACTTTCACTTGTAGTGGAGTAATATTTGACCAGTGGTATCTGTACTTTCACTCAAGTAAGGAAGTTCTGTACTTTGTCCGCCTCTGGTAGTTAGTTAGTATGTTACACAAAGAAAAGTTTGTACAAATAGGGCACAATCTATTATGTTAATATGAAAGAAATTTCCGTATTGTTTTATTTACCTGCATTTTAAATTACACATTGTATTTTTGGGTTACTGGGTTATAATGGATAATGTCCTGGAAAATTACCAGTATCTTTTCTATTTTTCATAGAGTGTACTAACTGATCAACAATTGCAGGTACAAGCTACTAACAAAGTATCAAATGAACAATTATTATTATTATTGAATTGAACAACTGCAAATAGCAGCTAACTCATTTCACATGAGGTACTGCTAGGCATCTTTGGTTTACTCTTTTTGTGTAATTTGGATGGAAAATGTGTGCCTTTTTATTGTCACTTATCAAAAGTTGCTAAAAGTTGCCAAATACATTTTAAAAATGGCTAAATTTGTTGCTTGGTGCTTTTGGAAGAAAAAGTTGCTAGGGTAGGGTGAAAAGTTGCTCAATTTAGCAACAAAATTGCTAAGTTGGGAACACTGCACACAGCAGGGAGGAATGAGGAAACGAGTGAACTCAAAATAGAGCCTTTAATGAACTCAAAACAGACAAGGCAAGGCTGGGACAAACAGGAACACTGGGGAGTAACGAGAAGACCAGACCAAATCTAACTAAACAGGCATGAACTAGACAGTAGCCTGACAGAGAATTACTCACACACACCTGAACTCAATAAACTAATAATCACAGTTAAAGGGGTGGTTAACTGTTTTTTTTCCTAGGCTTGATTGTGTTTTAGGGGATGCAGTCTAACATGTGTTAATGCTTCATTTTTAAAAAAATGCATTATTTTTCCACATAATTTATTCCACACAAATCATTTCCTGGTTTTATGAAGCCCCTCCCTCAGAAACACTCAATGAGCTCAGATTGGTCAGCTGGCCCAGTGTGTTGTGATTGGCTAAACCACCTCTAGTGCGCGTCTGAACGTCCCGCCCCTCAGCTCAGCTGCATGTGCTCCGGTTGTATTGTAAACAATGGCGTTGTCTATTATTGCTTATCAATTTGAGCCCGATTGAGACTCAGAGGATATTAGTGAAGAAGATCGCGCAGAACCTGTGCAAGCACGGCTCTTAATGGTATGTTTTTTGTTTGTTGTTGTCTCATACTTTTAGATATGCTGTTATTTGTAAGTGCTACTGCTTCTGTTAGCTTATATAAGGTTTTATCCTGATTAAAGCTTTAATACAGTACGGCAATCGCAGGCGACTCCATGTTTAACGCTTGTCATAGCTGTGTGAAAATAAGTGTATAAATGGAACATCTCGTCGTTGGAGAGAGAGAGAGAGAGAGAGAGAGAGAGAGAGAGAGAGAGAGAGAGAGAGAGAGAGAGAGAGAGAGAGAGAGAGAGAGATGCAGAGCAGGGCGACGTGAGGAACAGTATTAAGAACGGCTGTTTTAGAACATTAATTTTGAAACTTGTGAATCCATTAGAATCGTTAGAAGACAGAATCGCGATTCATATACGAATAGATTTTTACTTGCATGCATACTTTTCTCATCCTCTTCTCTAAAGCAGCGCAGCATGGCCTCGCCCCCTTTGTTACGTGTTACCGGAGGCGGGGTTTATCTGGGTTCGTGATGTAACGGACCCGGGAAGTAACTCGTTGTAGTCCCTTACCAGCCGTTTTTGTAGGCATTAAAATGCCAGAATTTTAAAAGACTATATCTCTGTTTGCATTGAACTTTCATCTCAGCAATTTTGCAGATATTGTTTATGCTCAAACAGCAACATTACACACTAACATTAAAAAAGTGAAATCGCAATCAACCACCCCTTTAACAAGCTCAGGAACAAGACCAAATATGGACACAAGAGGGCGGGACACAAGACACACGACAGAAGACTGACAGACAGCTCTGGTCATGTGACCGTTTCCAGTGTTGCCAATTTAGCAATTTTGTTGCTAAAATTAGCAACTTTTTCTTCCAAAACCACCAAGCAACAGGTTTAGCTATTTTTTATATTTATTTGGCAACTTTTGATAAATGACCCAAACAATAAAAAGGCATGCATTTTCCATCTAAATTACACAAAAAGAGGAAATTAAAGATGCCTAGTACACACATCACATTTTTAACTGTACAAAACAGTTTTGCTACTTGCTTATTGCAAACCGGTGTTTACCATATTATTATAATGAATTGTCTTAATTATAAACACATACGGTGGATAGCACAAACAATTTGACCGTTTATTACACCGTTATTTTTCTCATGATTTCCCTACCGTGCCTAATGAAGTGGAAGTCTCAAACATTAGTCTATGAAAAAAAGCTTACTTCCACCAAAGTCTCTTTAAGGTATTCTATAGTCTTTGCTCCCACATTGAAAAAGGTGAATACGTTTGGTGCTGTTGCCACAGTAACGAATTTCTTCCGTTCCATCTCTCGCTGTAGCCAATAATATCCGTTTGCGCGTGGAGCCGCCGAGTCACGTAACGGCATAACAACAAAACACTAAGGCTGGGGAGGAGCAGTAATGTTTGCATCCCAGACGTTTAAAGAGCGGTAGGCCTATGAAAACACACAGACATGTCTATTCTTTGTTGAATGTATTAAGTAATATATTAAGAGGAGAGAAAATTAACCTGAAGTATCGATCTAATCAGGCTAGTATCGTTGGTATCGATATTAGGATAGCAACTTTCCCTGAAAATTAGTTGGCAACACTGTCACGAACAAACGTTCACAAATATCAAAACAATGTGCACTTTCATTCATAGTTGACATTTCGGTTTAAAATACACCAAGGCTTTTAAACTCATTAAACTCAAAAGTTGGTCACAAATGTTACTGCGGGTAATAAATCAGTTCAAAACAAGCTGCGCGTTTATGGAGATACTACAAAAACATATTCATTTTACGAGACTAAAGCACCTTTTGTTCATGTTTAGACACCGTCGTTCGCGTGAACACAGCAAATGTATAAAACATTCGGAAATCTGTTTATAAAAGTCATGCAATTCGTATCTTGTCTAATACTTACATAAACTCGTAAAGGTTCTGAGTAGCGGAATACGTTGCGGTGAGGTCGCGGGAAATCCGGACGCGACAGCAGCATTTATATTATGTTCATCAGAGGGCGGCGCATCGGTACAGATAAACCTACAGGACACAAGTCCACTTACGGTCTTTTAGCTGCTCTTTATAAAGTAGAGCTACTGAAATGGGTGTACCACAGGCGATGGTGTTTATTCAATATGATGAGGTAGAACATGGAGTAATTTAGTGTAACTTTTATTCATTTAAAAAAATAATACAGGTGGTTAGACTCATATTTGTGTTTTTACTTTATTTTATAATGCTTGCTAATAACTTAAAGCTATTATAAAACATTACCAAGAGTTCTATTGTCCCTATGAGACCATGTGAGTATTACTTACTAACAGAAGTAGTAGTAACAATAAAGACTTGAATTTATATCATCTGATTCAAAAGTGTGTACAAGATCACAAGAGGCTCTAAAGTTTAAAGTGCTGGACATATTAACATCTTCAATATGCAAGAAATCACATCAACAGCCCTCTAAGATGATGGGCCAAAGAGACAAACTTCAGGTCGGCCTCATCGTCGCAAAAACCTCTGCAAAGCACAAAACACAAATGAAAATTTCATGAGAAATACTTTACAATAGGAGGACAATTCAAGGTACATTTCATTTAAGACTAAATCAGACAGTGGATTATTGTAAGGCACTGTTGTATTTTACAACAATCTCTAGAGTTTAAAGGTCAAAGACATCTATTTTACAGTCTACCTAGGAACAATAAAACATACTTAAAGGCATATGAACAGGAACAGATTTTCCCATCTACCAGCTATTGGGGATGGGGGGGGGGACTACTTGGCCATATGCTGCAATTTTCTTGCTGCTCAGCTTACTTTGTTATTAAAAGGGGAAACAAATTTTCAGTCGAGTGATTCTTTCACTTTCTTTTTTACGTATTACTTTGAACAGCATCAAATATTATAGAAAGATTATAAACACTACAACATTAAAGTTATGGGTCAATAAGTATTTTTACTTTCTGTTCATCAAAGGATCCTGAAAAATGTATCATGGTTCCCACAAAATATTAAGCAGCACAACTGTTGTCAACATTGATGATAAGAATGTTTCTTGAGCAAAAAAATCAGCATAGAATGATTTCTGAAGGATCACGTGACACTGAAGACTGGAGTAATGGTTGCTGAAAATTCAGCTTTTTGCATCATAGGAATTAATCACGTTTTAAAATACTCAAAGACAAAACAGTCTTTTTAAATTGTAAAAATATTAAAGAACATTAGTTTTTATCCAAAAAAAAGAAAAGGAAAAAAAAAATAAAAAAATCACCAACACACTTCTGAATGGTAGTGTATGTATATGCATTGCATATATTATATTTTTAAGTAGCGTACTATTAAATATTCTGTAGGAAACATTACAGCGGGTAAAATAAGTATGGAACACGTCACCATTTTTCTCTGTAAATATATTTCTAAAGGTCAGTAACAACCCAAGTAATCCATACATACAAATAAAACAAAACAAATAAGTTCAGAAATGCAGTTATGTGTAATAAAATGGAATGACGCAGGGAAAAAGTATTGAACTACTGAAATTTATTTAATACTTTGTACAAAAGCCTTTGTTGGTAAGGACAGCTTCAAGACGCCTCCTGTAGGAGAAACTAGTCGCATGCATTGCTCAGGTGTGATTTTGGCCCATTCTTCCACACAAACAGTCTTCAAATCTTGAAGGTTGTGTGGGCCTCTTCTCTTCTATGAACTCTGATCTTTAGTTCTTATTTTCTATTGGATTCAAGTCAGGCGACTGGCTGGGTCATTCTAGCAGCTTTATTTTCTTTCTCTGAAACCAATTGAGAGTTTCCTTGGCTGTGTTTGGGATCATTGTCTTGCTGAAATGTCCACCTTTGATCATCTTCATCATCCTGGTACTGTAGGTGTTGGGGACTGAACTGGCTAATATGAATTTCCAATGACTAGGGGCAAAAATTGCTTTCTAATTACTCATAGATTTCAGCTGGTGTCTTGGATCTCCATGCCTTTTTGCACCTCCCTTTCTTCATGTATTCAATACTTTTTCCCTGTGTCATTTAATTTTATTACACATAACCTAATTTCTGAACTTATTTGCTTTATTTTCTTTGTATGTGTGGATTACTTGGTTTGTTACTGACATCTGGTTAAAATTTCATGACAATAGCACCTTTAGAAATATATTCACTGAGAAAAATGGTGATGTGTTCCATACTTATTTTACCCACTGTATATTTAGCTCTTATTTACTACATTTACCCATATGGAGAAAACATCTCACCTGCACCACAAAGGCCGCTAGTGCAGCAAGCACAGCAACCTGTGCCACCTGACGCCACCTAGCCAGATTAACCTGCTTCAAGAGTAAAACACGGGCCCAGCGTAACTTCTCAGTTGTATGGGGCGGGTAGCGCATCTGATTCACTCCCTCCATGTTCAGCTTCTTAATAAGACAGCTGCGAAGGTGACTCAGCTGATCGAAACTGTATTTGCCATGATAGCAACCAGTTCCACTATTCCCTGTTACAATTACATAATAAATCAATGTTTTTCTGCCAATTTAGAAAGCCATAAAAATGTATAAAGATACTCACCAACCCCACCAAAAGGTAAATCACTTATGGTGAAATGCACCAGACAGTCATTGGCTACAAGCGCTCCACTAGATGTCTCTGATATCATCTGTTTAATGACCTGTGAGAAAATACAAATTGTTCAAATGCTGTTTTACTGTTGGTGGAAATAATGCATCACTCTACCTTTTTACTGGAAGAGAAAATGTAGAGTGCTAGAGGCTTTTCTCGTTCGTTGATGAACTGAATTGCTTCTTTTAAGCCATTAACAATAATGATGGGTAGAATTGGCCCAAAGATCTCTTCCTGCATCACTTTAGATCCTGGTGTCACATCCCTCAAAACAGTAGGAGCTGTAGCACAAAGGAAAAAATGAACTCATGACAGCATTACATATTTTCTTAACTTTTACTAAATAAGTACATACCAATGTAACATTCAGATTCATCACTGTCTCCTCCAATAGCCACTGTGCTACCCTCTATAAGAGCCATTATCCTCTTAAAATGCCGCTGGTTAATAATTCGTCCATAGTCTGCAAAGCTCTTGGGGTCATTCGTATAAAACTCCTGCAAGTAAATAAATAAGACAATGAGGAGAAATAGTCACATTGTCAAAAGAGCAATAGCATCTAAATATAAACAAACCTGGATACATTTCTGGATCTCATTAATCACTTTGTCTTGGATGCTGGATTCACAGAGGATGTAATCAGGTGCAATGCAGGTCTGGCCGCAGTTCATATACTTCCCCCAAGTGATGCGGCTAAGGATGCAAGAACATTGGGAAGCAGCATTATACTGAGGGAATTGGTTGATTATTATTATTTTAATTAGTTAAAAGGTTCAAAACAGGTCTTGACTGCATTAGAGTTCCATATCACTTCTCAAAATGATTTCAGTTATATCACAGGTCCTCACAGCTTATTACAGCAAAAGAACCAACACTGACCAAGCGAATAAATATAACAAGCAATAGCATAAAAATGTCAAAATATTAAATTTGATTGAAATCACGCTTTCTTTCTCCCGCTCTCTCTCCTATACAAACGCACACATGTACAGTACAGACACAAAGTGTGTTCCATTCAATTATAAATGGACTTTGAAGTCGACTTAACAAGGTACAGGTATTCCGCCAACTTAATTGAGATTTCAAACCAAAGGGAGCATCAATAAGGCAACATCAATAAATCACTTCACAGGAAGTGCAGAGGGAAATTTACCTACCAGTCATTGCGCATTAGTCCAGTACTTAAAGAAGTTTGAATAAAACAAAGGCACTCTGATATTAACATGGAGTTAATTAGTCTCATGGCTGTTCACAGGTATAAAATGCGCAAGACACAACTGTTAGAAATGCTAATATCTGTTTAAATGTTTATATAACTCATGGCAGACTCACCGGCAGGCAATTCTGATGTCACAATTTTTGTCAACATAACAGGGGCTTTTTCCACCCAGTTCTAAAGTCACTGGTGTGAGATGACGAGCTGCTGCTTCCATCACCAGTTTCCCAACCGTGCTGCTCCCGGTGTAGAAGATGTGGTCGAAACGCTGCTTCAGCAGCTCCTGGGTCTCTGGAACCCCTCCTGTCACCACTTGATACATCTCCTGAACACAGTAATGGAGATGGTAGGATTAAAGGGATAGTTCAGCAAAAAATGAAAATTCTGTCATTAATTACCAATCCTCATGTTGTTCCAAACATGCAAGACCTTCATTCATCTTCATAACACAAATTAAGATATTTTTGATGAGATCCGAGAGCTTTCTGACCCTGCATAGACAGCAATGCAATTACCACGTTCAAGGGCCAGAAAAGTAGTAAGGACTTTGTTAAAATAATGCATGTGACATCAGTGGTTCAACTATTTTCAACTATTATTTGTGTTCCAAAGATGAACGAAGGTCATATGGGTTTGGAACGACATGAGGGTGAGTAATTAATGACAGAAATTTCATTTTTGGGTGAACTATCCCTTTAAGCTTAGAATTAAGCAAGTAAAATTAAAATAATATTTTAAAAATGTCACTGAATGAAATATTACAGGGTCCAGGTAGAGAGGCAGGAGCTCCATAACTTTGGCTGTGTGAGAGCTCACTTCTGAAGGTTTCACAACTGCAGCATTACCTACAGAAACAAAGATGATAAAGAGAATATTAGTGAACAGTTGCATTTGTTCCTCACATAAAGAAATTGTATGTCTTTGGAAGACACGAAATGTAGTGCACAATTAAGCTGTATGAACAACGTTTGTGATATTTTACGGTGTTTTTTACCTTTAAACATAGTAATAATTACATGGCATATTGACAGTCTCAACAAGCAAAAGATTTGTGCTTTACCTGCAGCAATGGCACCCACAAGGGGCTGCAGGGTAACTGCTATTGGATAGTTCCATGCCCCAATGATAAGCACAACACCAAGAGGCTCTGGCTGTATGTACACATCATCTGCAATGGTGAGAAGGTTTTTATTCACAGGACGAGGAGCTGCCCACTCAGCCAGCTTGCTGACAGCCAGATTGATTTCTCCCTCCAATCCAAGGATCTCAAACAGCTGTGTTGCATTTGCAGTCTGTGAAAACACAGCTATTATGTTACAACATACAATACAAACAGACATCCAAATAAAACATGCAGAGATCACAATTTTGATTCACCTTATGGAGGTCTTTTCTTATGGCATTGGCAATGTCTGTTGTTTTTTCTTTAATGAATCGCTTTAAGTTTTGAAGTTGTTTAATTCTGTAGTCCAGGGGTTTAGATCTTCCAGTCAAGAAAGCATTCCTGGCCTGCAGAACAGCCTGCTGCTCCCGAGACATTTTGGAAAGTCAGTCTAAATTGTGAGTCTACACACAGAGAAGAATTCATAAAAAAAAAAGCTGAACAGGTAATATTCTTTCCTAAAAAAAAAAAAAATACAAAAAAAAAAAGAGAGAGAGAGAGAGATTAGGGACAGTTTAAAAAGAAAAACAGTAAAAATGCCATTATAATTCAGTGCAGCATTTCGAAACAATATAACTTGGATAAAGTTGTTTTTATATTCGCACATTCTGACTACTGCATTCAATTACTTTGTTAACCGCAGTACATTGGACATTCGCAAGTAAATATGACATTAAAACAATACTTGGCCATTTTGATCGATAGTGAAAAAAATGTAGTAGGTTGGCCATGATGTCGCTGATTAGAATTGGCAAAAAATAACTTTACTGCACATATAATCATAAAGTTATTGAATGCGGAAATGTGTGAATGTTGTAAATGTGCGAATATAAAACCAACTTTACCCAAGTTGTAATACACCCTCTTGAAACGTCAGCAAGTTTATGACACTAAGTTTTCCTCATAAATTTACCTAAAAGATTTCTGTCAGGGATGTAAAGTACTTGAGTAATTGTACATCATTACAAGTTTGCAAAAGTTTTACTTTACTCAAATACTATTGGACTAAAGTACACACTTTGTAGATTATCGTGATATAGAAGCATTTAATAACAACTTAAGCAAACCCAAATGTATTTCGGGTAATACTCTGACAAAAGAAGCGACAGGCATGAAAGCAGTAACGTTAGTGTCTATAAGCAGGCATGTGAACACTGTACGATTGTTGAAGAACTTACAATATTTTTTTCTGTTTATTTCAGCTGTTGTCTAAATTGTTTTTTTTTCTATGTGGATTTTCTAGGAGAACGACCTCTGGTTGTGTAATTCCGGTGGGTGGAGTTTGTCAGTCTTTTTGGAGTTTGGGATTTTGATTCATCTCAGTGACTCGAATCTTTTGAATCAGTGTACTAAACGATTCCTTCATATAATTTTACCTCGGTTTTGTCAAATGCTGGGAACGACTTCAGCCAAGCAAGAAAAAAAATTGTTCAGTTAACATCTGTTTCAATTAACACCCCGGCCCATTAAGAAAATTGTGATTAAAGGTTAAAGAGCTTTGTACTTCAAGGAAAATCTCTGCGTCTTGATTTCAGACTTTTCTGAAGCTTGGAAAACCTTAGTATTAACGTTACATTTTAGGAATTAAATGTGGATACATTTTACCTCCCTCTAGTAACTTATATGTGGAAAAATACGTTTAATTCTTTAAGTCTTCCACACTTCAAGTGAAGTGCAATTTCTGTGTACATTTTACATCTGTAACCTCTGGCGAAAACGTAGGCCTTACGATAATGATAATTGGCAAGATTGTGATATACAAAACTGCTGAATAAAAGGCAACTTTCAGATGTGTGAAACGGACAGATTACAGTACCTCTGAGGACATCAACACAACTTCACATCATCAATCTGCGTCGGGGTCGCTGGTCGTCTTCTTCTTCTGTGTTTTATGGCGGATAGATTATATTGCTGTATACCGCCACCTGCTGGACTGATGTAATCATCAGGCGGAAACATCCTTTTAAAAACCAGTCTAATTCATTTCATGACTTTTTCCGGATGAAGGTTAACTGTATAATATAGATAAATCTCTATATATAAAATACAGAGTTATATTTCAGCACTTTAAAAATCTGTGAATAATGCTGATTAACTCTGAAGAATCATGCAGTCAATTATGAATAAATATTTTAATCGACTGATTATAAATTTTAGACATTTCATAATCCTCAAAATTAATTACTCACCTCAACTGACAACTACTATAGACCTGTATCTTGCATTAAACATACATGCTCAAATAAAGAGATATAGGCCTATACTAAGAGTAAATCTTACATAGTTGATCATTAATATCATTGCCACATGTAAACAACCCTACTAACCCGGTCTAAACTGCTAAATGTAGGTTTTAGGCATTATAGAACATTAACATCATAAATTTCCATAAAACTGCTTTGAAACAATGTGTATTGTAAAAAATGCTACCCAAATAAAATTAGCTTGACTTGAAAAAGACAGCACTAGTTTTATTAATCTCCAGTTTATGAAGTATAGATTACTGTGATTAGTGTTTACCTATTGTTGAGAGTAATTGATCATTTAGTTCACTAATATCACCTTTACTTTCCTTGTTATGTTCAAACGGATGCCGCCATCAATCCATCAATGACTTCCACATCAGTTTGAAGTTTTTTCCATTCAGATAATTCTGATGTTGCTCCCATCATTATAAGACTGTGATCTTCAGCATCAGGTAATCTCCTGCTGTCCCGAATCACGTGGTTTGTCTTCGTCTGGCATCTCAGCTGAGACCTGTCCACTATGGGAGACCCTACCAGTAGTTGTGAACTACCAGTGGCGTAGCTCTCAGCATCACTGATACACACAAGCCCTCACAGCACATCAAGCTGCAAACCGTGTGAGGGACCCTAACCTATCCTAACCCAACTGTTTAAAACAGCTGCATGTCATCCAACCACTCAAAACATCTAACAACTAACAGCCATGTAGCGACACATGAAAAACCAAACAGAAGAGTCCAGCAACCACAACACAACAAGCTAACAACCGCGCAGAACACCTTGCCAAATGCATGTCAACGCACAAGAAACCACCAAAACATCCTGACAAAACCATGTAGTAATGTGCTAAAAACAGCTTGGAGCAACCTAAGATTATCAACACAATCACCAAAAGCATCTGAAAAACCATACAGCAATGTGCTTAAAAAACATACTCTACATACTGAAACTTACTCTATGGTGTAAAGAACTATGTAAATGTATTTACAGTATTTACAGGTCCCTCTGTGTGATGCTCCATGTGACACTGTGATAGCTCAGTGTCTGGGCTTCTTCCATCAGGGTTCCTCAGGCAGGGGCTCTTCACTGATGTCCACGTCTATTCGTGGAGCGAAGCTTCTGCTGGTTGTGGAGAAGCTTTCAGTGATGAGAATATATCCTTCAGGCTGCTCGGTCTCCAGTAGTGATGGGCAGCTGAGAGTCTCCCACAGGCACTGCTTTATCTTCAGTCCCAGCTCAAGGCTGTAGGGACGGTACCAACCACAGCATGTCTTCATCATTGGCTCGGCTACAGCGCGGTAAATGTCCCGGTAGCCCTGTATACTATGGCCGTGGATGGAGATGGGCTCTTCCTGCTGACGCAGAGGAGCCCGACACACGTCCACTGAAGAGACTGAGGCTCCTGGTCGGATGTCGGGAAGAAAAGCAGCGTTCTTCATGTAGCGCTCTTCCAAACCTTTGGGTCTTCTAGCTTTGGCAGAGATGCAGCTGTAGGTGTGATCTAACCTGATTACAGCGGCCAGCTGTGAAAGCTCACAGAGCCCTTGAATGGAAGAGATGGCCTCCACTAAGAATCCCCTCAGATGCGTGGGAAGAGCCCTGGTTCTTCTCGGGCGATGCTGCTCCATGAAAAGGAATCAAGAAAAATTTCACAAACAGACAAATTGATGAAACTCACCAAACTGTAGAGTTGTGAAGAGCTTGTGTGTGCGATCAGGCTTCAAGGCTTCAGGGACAGTTGTGTTGATTTTTTAAAAATCAACTAAAGCTGCTGTACTGACACAGAACCTTGCTGCTTATTTAAATGTAAACAACATGTCATCATTAGCAATAAGTCAATTAGAGCAGCATTAGCTATATGTTGCATGTTATATATGCTTCTCTATTACCGTGAGCATCTTCATTTAATGAATATATTCCTCATTTGTGCGCGTGTAGTTGTCTTTGTTAAGGCCAGCATCATTATTAGGAACTCTATGGTTCATGAATCATTTAAGTGTACAAATCAATCTTGCACTCACTTATACCTTTCATTCACTAAAGTCTCTTCCTTTTGAAGTGCACAACTGCTTTAGTTGGCGTTTTATGCCTCCATAGACTGAGTTTAGCACAAGCTGGTAGTATTTTTTAGTATGACTTGTGAAGGAGCAGTTCATTAGTTGTGAATCTACTGAGTAAATCTTGTTTGTGAAGGAAGATCCATATACACATATTGGTATTCACATTTTTTAAAAATCCTTTTGTTGTCCTTTTTCTACCTTGGAAAATGTCCAGTAGAGACCAAATAAAGCAAAAACAACAGATCTGCTTATATTATTTAAGAAATTCTGTTTATTAAACCTGTGTCTTGAGTTTGTTGCAGACACCAATAATGAAAAGAGACTTGAGGTTGTGAACAAGAAATATGGAGAGGCTGAAAAGAAAAGAAAAAAAGGAAAGAAAATATTTGGGTTGCTCCTGGCAAGATTTATTTAGTGATCTTCCATCATTAATGCTAGCTCACTTGGTTTGTTTTTTCTTCCATTATAATATTTTATTTAATCTCATTCCTACTGTTTCCATTAGGTACAGTCATCTTACCCCAGCTTATAATATCTGATGAATATATTATTGTAAATATCATGAATATGGTGGTAATCATTTAGTTTGATAGTCTATATCAAAGTAGTACCATTCATTTTCATATGATAAGACACTATTTGGTTAGTATTTATTGTAAGGACTAATAATTTTTCATAGCAATACCTTTGTGCTTTCAAATCTATGATAAGCAATATATTTGCTCTATAATGATAACGTCATGTTTATTGTTTTATTATTACCTCTCTGCTTTCAAATCTCATGATACTAACCATATTTTGAGCTAAACTCCTCAGTTTATCGAATCTTTAGACAAAATACATTTACTTGAGATGATATTTAAATACTTAGTTTTACAAGTTTCTGTATTTTTTAACTGTGGGGCAAAACATATAATGCAATGCAATACAATGATGATTGAAAGATAAACTATACAAATAAATACTCCTCAAAACCTGATGCATCACATTTGATACACTTTTAAACATGATTTTTTTCTCAAATGAAAATTATTTGGGGGTAATCAAGTAAACCTACTTTGCTTCAGACCAAAAAGTGTTAATTTTGACACATGCACCATGCACAATGCACAACCTGAAGGTAGATATTTTTTATAATTATACTAAAAGTCATTTTAATAGCTAAAAGCAAAGTTTTGATCATGTTTTCAATATGATTCAATAGAATTTGCAGGGTTAATATGAGACTTGTTTACGGATTATTGTGTTTAAGAGGTAGGTTCCCGTTAAAGTACAGAAGGAATTCTTGACCATCACAACCAATGGAAACTGACAACCATGATCATGCTGTTCTCCAACGCTAAGTGACCATTAAGTGACACTGGAGATGGACCCACCCATGTCTGTTGCCTCACCCCATAAATCTTTTAATTTGATGCCTCACACTGACATGTGAAAGGCATGTTGAGACATGAGTCACTCAGCATGTGACATTTTAATAATAACAGCAGCCATTCATGTTCAGACTTATTATTTTTACCATACTTCTGGGAATGCTGCACTGCAAAAATAATTTCTTTACTCCATATTTCATACTCTAACCAAGATACATTTACTTGAGAAGCAAAACGATTTAAGATTTTATATCTGAAACCTTTATCAAAGATAAAAAACTGTCAATGGTGTAAGAAAAATCAACTTAATTCAACGGGAAAACAAAACAAAACAACTGTTCTCACACAATTGATAGACATTTTCTTTTTTTAATTGGGATATTTTTTAAGATATTTCTTCCCGCTGAAGTAAATGTATCTTGATTTATGAATGAAATCGAAAACGACAAAAATGCTGAGGCAGAAAATCATTTTTGCAGTCTGTTTTACCACCAGAGGATGCCAGTGAGGCCTTTAATGACATAAGTAAACAATTTTGTTTTTATTTGCGTGTTCATAGAGGCATCCGCCGCCAGGGGGAGCACCAAGCGCTGTCACATTGTTTCTGTTTTATTAAAAATAAATTAGCACTGGAGTCTTGCACTCTGTGTAATCATTACTTTTATGTATTTGTTCAACATTATTAACATTTCAAATGCATGTTTTTCTTGAACACATTAGGTATAACTACCCCTAATCTTTCTTACTTTCCTTCGTAAGTACTTATTAAACTACATTCTGGTGGAAAATTAAAAATGTTCGCATTTTCACAGCAGCCTAAAAATGTGTTTCTCCTTTGTATATCCTAGTGTTTCCTCGTCGAGCTCAGGCTTTGTGATGCGCGTGGGACTATCTCTCGCGGCGGAGGGCGACGCACTCGCGTGCGCGGAGGAACACGTTATGATGGTCTTCTCCTGTAAGAGCTCTGTCATTGTAATGCAGCAAGCTGTGATCATCATGGTCAACTTCTCGGAACGAACTGAAGATAAACGTTAAATCCCCTTCACGTAACGGATCGTGCTTTTAACGTCTTTTCCTGCGTTTCTTAAAAGTGTCCCACTGATGTTTTCCTGCATTGTCCCGCGAGATCGAAAGCAGGACAGGGGGGTGAACTGAAGAAATGGTGTAACGTTACCCAGCTATCATGTGGATTTGAAGGAGAGTATCATAGAAGCAGAAGGACAGATTGCATTAAACGAATAGGAACGGTGCTGGATCGCGTTTTTTTATGAACTGACCTGTCATTATGTAAGCGGCACTGCTCGTCAATATGTAAAATAGATGTCGGAACACTTCTAGATATTATTTATTGCGATTTATCTGCTGCGTTGTGATTGTAAATATTGTTGGATTTCCTCTGGCTGTCATTTTTAGCCAGCTAGCGATGGGAAACTCAGTGACCCACCGCGCCGTTATTGAGTTAACGAGGCACTATTACAGTAAGAGAGAGAGGGCGTTTGCAACCCCTTTCTTTCATTTTAAACTGAACTGACATCATGTAGCTTGGAAACTCTACAGCTTTGAGATTAATTAATAGCTATTTCATCTAGCTGTTTTGCGAAATGTCTTGTTAACTGAGTGAGAGAGCGACAACGGAACTAGTTATGTGCATCCTGCGCATCTAGCTAGTAAACTTCACATTTAACGTTAGCTATTCCTTTGTTTTGATTCTTACCTCGTCTTGATTTTAAGCCAAACAGCTATTAGGAAACTCTCAAGTGTACTAAATCGTCTTTCGCATTGATAATTTGGGGATGACAGGGTTCTCGGACAGACTGTCGTCTGGATTAACGAGAGTTTGAAGAACTTGTCCCCGATAGCTTCTCCATCACAAGCTGTTGTGTATCAACGGACACCTGCCAAAAAAATGGAGACGGTGGGAGACTTTGAATACAGTCGAAAAGACCTCGTCGGACACGGAGCATTTGCGGTCGTCTTCAAGGGAAGACATAAAAAGGTAAATAAGCACACGACTGGCTCGAGTCCCTGCGGATGAGCATCATTATTCACTGCAAATCTGGGCCGTGTTTGTTATATGCCTCTAGTTTATCCTATTTGCATGAGCGAGGCATTTAAATCTCAAAATGACATGTATTAAACGCATTTGAGGAATATAGATTTGTGTTGTGCATGCATTCTCTCGGTCACAGCAGTTCTTGATTAGAAACCGTGGGTTGTTTTTATGTAACGTGTGCTAGAATAGGTCACATACTGCTGGAGTCGTTCATTCATAAAACAGCCTCCGTGAATAAGCCGTCTGACGTCAATAGGACTGACCGGTCTACTTGTGCGTTTGGGCGGAGGGACGGGACCCACATTTTGTTATGATTTTTGTGCTTGATTTTGACATTGCCTAAATACACAATAACACTCTGACTGGATGTTGTGAGGACATTGCTAGCCGCTTAAACATCATTGCATCAAACTAAGGAGTATCTGTTAATCATTTTAGTACCACTATTAAAGAGAATATATATATATATATATATATATATATATATATATATATATATATATATATATATATATATATATATATATATTCACTATAAAAATATTGAAATTTACTAGAAACAAATTGGGATAAATACTACGCCTCATAAAAAAGTATCTTGATTTGATAAGCTGGAATAGATACTATTAACCGTAGGGATTTGAATTGGAGACTTTGGTACAAATCTGAGCAAAATTGGAGGCCTTGAGATCTCATCTGAAACATAAGACACATGAGATTACTAGGTTGTTTTGCATGAGAAACATCTGAGAAGCATGCTGCATCTCCAGTTTCTCAATGTAATCTCATTGGTGTCTAGGTAAAATACTCTGGAGATATTAAAAAGATCTCATTTGTGATTTTGCATTCTGACTGGTGGGAATATTCTGATATAAAAGTTTGTAGCTGAGCTGATAATATTCTTATATTTTTTTAAGTTGCAATGCTTAATGCTTATATTGCAATGCTTATATAGCTTAACGTAACAGAATTTGCAACATATCTGAAATAGATCCGAATTAAACAAATGAAACAAGAAAAAATATAGGCCTTGTATAGTCGTTGACTGAATGAAGACTGATCTGAATGGGATTGGAGAAGTCCAACATATGTCACCGTAGATAAGCCAGTTGTTTCACCACAAGATTGAGTTGTGAGATTTGAATTTAAAAAGAAAAGGTCAAAAATGTAAAAACTGTAACATACTGTATGCACAGATAAATTCACAAAAAAATCAACAGCATGCATTTAGAAATTAGATTTATTCCCATTTCGTACTGACTTTAACAGCATTCAAACTCTCTAGAATGTAGAATGAAAATCAGGCATCAGAACACTCAATTCTACAATTGAAAAACTGTTCAGTTCTGTTGAAACCTAGTCTAATCAGATCAAATCCAAATATTGGCCCATACTTCTATGGTCAATGATTTATCGTTCTTCTGTAGATCATTACATTTGGTTATCTCTGCATGTTGCATATACTGTATGTTTGTGTGAGGAAATGCTTAGTGTATGCACAATATGTAGTATAATATCAGCCTGTGACTATATATAGCAGGAGTAATCTGATACATATTTATGATCACCTACCTCATCCAAAGCAGCTGACTCAATACTACCAGTGAGACAGTTATTTTCATCCTACAAACATATTATGATATTCATAATCATACATGCTTATGAGCACTGATTGATGCATTCTAGCTGGGAAGACATGCAGAATGATACAGGACATAAATTAGCTGCATATATAGGACATTTTCAGTCTCTCGTTCCTTGATTAGATGTGATATTAAAAGCAGAGACTTTGAATGCTCATCTACTGAATGAGGTCAGTGTAGAAGCCAGCAGCGTTTTCTCTGGGTTGCCTTCACCACGCTTGGCTGAGTCGGTTTTCAGCGAGGCGAGATGAACGCAGCCGCTCTTGCGTGCTGCCAGCACTTGGCTACAGCACAGTGTGCCGCAGGAACATCTCCTATTAACCTACATTTACATGAAAAGCATCGTTCTATTCATGGATTTCCACTTTGCGTTGGGGACACAGTTTCTTTAAGCTAGTGTGTGGCCCTTTGGAATCCCACCTTACACAGATGCCTCTCCCAAAGGCTAAAATCCCAATTATACTCTCCGCTTTATGTGGTACCAGGTCACAGGCCTGGAAATAGATGCAGAGTGGATGCAGTATAATAAAAAAGAATTGGCTTTTGAAGTAAATGTTAGTGAGTATTCAACCAAAGACTCCCACATACAGGGTTAAACAGTCAATATTTCAACTCTAATACCCAAAATGTAAGAAGTAAATGCTTTGTAAGATTCATAGGAATGTAATTAGGCCGTGTAACCCCCCTCTGCCATCCCGCCTAATGATAATTGCTCTCTTTGTATAATATTTGCAGAAGACTGATTGGGAAGTCGCCATCAAGAGTATTAACAAAAAGAATCTCTCCAAATCTCAGATTCTGCTTGGCAAAGAAATCAAAATTTTAAAGGTGAGCTGTCATTGTCATTTCTATTTCAAATCTATGTTGTTGTTTTTTTAAACATTGTATTCATCCTGAAGAAAATGTATCACTGTTTCTACAAAATATTAAGCAGCACAACTGTTTTCAACAATGATAATATTAAGAAATATTTCTTGAGCACCGAATCAGCATAACAGAATACTTTCTTAAGGATCATGTGACACTGAAGACTGGAATAATGATGCTGAAAATTCAGCTTTGCCATCACAGAAATAAATGACATTTTAAGTTACTTTTAATGTTAATTATCTTTCACAATATCGTTATTTGACTGTATTTTTGATCATATAAATGTCACCTTAGTGAGCATTAGAGACCTCTTTCAAAAACTTTTACACTATTTTTTTTAATTTTTTTTACAGTATTTAAAATAGTATGTATATGTGTTTTATTCTTATATTAATTTTGTTATTATGTTATTTGTTACAGTGCATAATGTATTTATTTGTTACAATGTATTTATAGACAGCGTTTATTTTTTTGTTCACAGGAACTCCAACATGAGAACATTGTGGCACTGTATGATGTCCAGGTAATGGCACTTTTACTCCTTTATTGGTGTAATCTCTGAATGCTTTGTCCTCACTAACTCTGAGCAGAGATGCCTAGAGCTGTTAGTGCTGTGCTACTATCCACTAAGAGCTGTGAGGGCCTGCGGGACTGGCACAGTTCTTATATAACACCACCATTCACATGATAAGTCACATGACCTGTCCTAGACTAAGCCCTGCTGTACATTGCATGAGCCCACTTTGAGAATATCACTCACATTCTTCTTTAATGCTAATAAAGTCATTAGAGCGGACATTAATTGCAATTATATAAATCCTAATGCAAAAATACATTGTGTGCAACCCTTTGTCAGTCTCTCACAGTGCACTTTAGAGAATAATGTCACTGGCCAGAATGAAATAAGATTATTTCTCAGCATCCTTGGGTCTGAATGCTGCATACTATGCGGAAAATGTCAGAAGTCAGCCCGTTTTGTTAGCAAGCTAATTCATCCATCAATACCCAGCGTTCCTCCTTCTGCATCCCTCCAGCAGGCTCATATAGGGGGAGGGTTTGCCTCCTCTGGAATGGTGTGGGCTGCCGTTTCATTGGTCCAAACCCTCGGCTGACAGAGCAGGCACTGTTCTGAAAGGACGTTGACGTCTACGGCAGTATCAAGCTGTGGGTTTAATTATGGCTGTTATGATTCAGTCACTTATACACCTTTGACATGTAATGCTTCCCAGTATAGTGAAGAGAGTCGTTAAATATCCTGCTCTTCCCACGCAGCATGCTTATATAACACTCCCACCCGACACAGACCTGCAGGACCCCTCATTCTTCAGTTAAGCATGCTTTTCTGTATCAGTTTTTGTGCTGAACGCTGCAAGATTTTTGGTCTACTCCAGGAAGACACTTGAGGGGAAGAGTGATTTCATGTGTAATCTATCTCTCCTGCAAGGGCAAAGAGGTCTGAGTGCACTACAAGCCGTTTACATTCATCTCGCTGATCGCTCTTGAAGATACACTGTTTATCTTTTAGTTGGTGTGAGAAATTCTAGCATTTTGTCTTGGCTGTGAAACTCTGTCCCATTTGGCCCAAGGTGTGTTTTTCCTCCCTGTGCTGAAATGGAGAAGTGGGTGTCAGTCAGTAGTGACGTACTGTAGCTGTTCATCAGCTGTTTTTGGAGACTCACATGCTTATGTAGTCAGGCAACCATAAATAAATTTGTGCAACGCTGAGATCTGCTTCCTGCTAACTCCTGCCTTGTAAATCACAGGATCAGTCTGACCAAGTTGGAAGTTCATCTAATTTACCCTGGAAGATTCAAGTCATTCCACCCCTCCGTATTTCAGACACAGATACCTGAATCATGTTGAATACTCACATGGGTTTGTGCAGGGAGGGTATTTGAATATTATTTGCATCAGAAATGATATGCAATCATAAACATACTCTCTATGTGAACACTTATTGTTATGAAATCCATAAGGAAATGCAAGCAAACATTGCCATCAGGTGCACTATAGTGGGTAAATTTCAAGATGTACTGTTTCATCTAAATAAATCAATAAATAAAACCAGCACATGAATAAAAAAATAGAAATCAAGAATAAAAATGAATACTGCATGACATATATATATCATATATAAAATAAATTCATAAATATATATAAATACAAATACATAAATATATATAAATACATTTATATTATATATAAATATACATATATATTACATATATTTAATAAATATATGTAATATATATGTATATTTATATATAATATAAATTATACATAAGATGAATACACACTTACACACTCACACTCACACACACTCACACACACACACACACACACACACACACACACACACACACACACACACACACACACATGTAAATCTAAATATATACAGTACACAACATATATTATGTAAACACAAACGTTTATTTTGAATGTGATTTATCGCAATTAATCGATTTGACAACCCTAATATATAGCTTCAATCAAGCACCTTTTTTAATTACTGCAAAGGAAAACAGAATCATTTTTCAGTTTATAACGTATGATGTTATAACATTTTTTGTATAAAAGCTACAACTATACTAAATACTTTTCTAATTACACTGAAGTATTTCATTCCCCGGCGGCAGTAGCATTCTTCATAGTGGTCTTGTTTAGTGCTTACAAAATTAGTTTTGATCTCTGTATCAAATATAGCCCTTCATTCTTGATTTAATGAACTCACTATCACTTTGCAGATCTTAAGACACTGTAAATACAAAGCAAGTGGATACCTGCTTAATTGCTCCTCAAATGAAATAAATGGCCATTTACCTCAGCGGGCACCAAGAGGCATATACTACAGAAAAAAGGTGACCTTTCTCCAGCACACTTCTTGTGATGGCAGCACGGAGCCCTGGGGAATATCGATGGTGCTCCCTTCCAAGCCCAATTACTCTACTGTGGACTGTTTACAATCCACTGTCATTAAAGATGTTAGGAGGATTGACTTTTTTGTACCCAGCCAGAGGTGTCTAGTTAAAGCATAGCAACAGGGAGCGCTTGCCCTTTCACATTTAAGCTGTGCTGAGAGAGGCGGCCCTCAGATCCCACTACACCACATGAAGCATATGCAGTGTGGTAGCGCTCCGGGCCAGACCTGCAGCTCCGATAACGATCTCATCCCACATGATGAAGAAGTGTGAATGGAGGCTGCTTGTGATTAATGCCAACGTTAGTGCCAGTTCACACGTGCGTGCTTGTTTAGTGCGCGTACACATAGAGATGTTGAAGCGTTATTGAGCTTTTCCTCAATGGGGATCTGTACCGATGGAACTGAAGATATCTCAGCAGCCGTTTTAATTACAGGCTTGCAGGGAGAGCTGAGCAGCTCCAGTCAAACGCTATTCAGTGATGCCCCTGCTCTGACAGAGGGAGGCTGGAGACCTGCTGTAATAACAGGGTGGTGATTCTTCTTCTGCCTGACATGGGTGTACTTGTGCTTTGCCTTTAAAGGGTTAGTTCACCCAGCAACTCACCCTTAGAGCTGCACAATTAGTCAAAATAAAACCAAAATTGCGATATGTCCTAGTGTGATCGTAAAATCACAAAGGCTACAGTTGAATTTAAAAATATGTGTTCTGCGTGTTTTGCTTCTTTTTTTTTACACGCAAAGAGCTGATGATCCGGTGTTTTCAGTGCAGGATTTCGATGATCCGGTGTTTTTCAGTTCTCTTTTAAACCGGCTGTTGTCAACAAAAGAGAAACTTTAAGGTGTGCCTTTATTTTAGCAGCCCGCCAGGTTTGATGTGCTTGTTTATAGGGCTACACAATTAGGCTAAAATTGTTTTGATTATATATCAGTATGGCTATATAATAATATTAATATAATAACATGAACAATTATTATTGTTATTATTTTATACTTATATTGATATATAGAAAATTCAGCAGCCTAGACGCATAGCACATTTTAAATAGCAATTTATGTAATAAAAATTATAATATGTATATTTTTTTTCATTCTAAGCCTATATAATGTTATATTTTATGTGGAACACAAAATACAATTGATTGCTTGCTTGATTGATTGATTGATGCATGTATCAGGGTTCGTACGGGTGCTTGAAATCCTTGAAAATGCTTGAATTTTAACATAGTGTTTTGGATAAATTCCTTAAAAGTGCTTGAAAATGCATTTGCATTGGTGTCATAAAAAACAATTTTCTTACGGAATACTTCATATTATATATGTAGAATTTTTTTATTTGTATTTTTTTAACATAAAATAAGCTCCAGTTCCGCTCGAGTTCATGTAGCTGTAGTGTGATCTGTCTTTATTGACGTGCGCCCTCTGATGGAACCGAGCGGGAGATAAAAACACGTCGGTAGGTTGCCGCTTCAGTGAGCGTTGACTTGAAAACGACAAATACAAATTATGGTTAAAATAATATAAAGTCTCCTGTAAATTCTGCTTTTTTTCATGGGAGAGTCTCCGCTTTCAAGTCGTGTAAAAGGTAAGCAAAAATGCCCATGCTCAGTTAAATTAAATATGTTAAGACTGTCACGATTAAAGTGAAAGTAAACATTTCAAAGTCAAAATGCAGGGCGGGTGTTTTTAATATTAATTTATCTCTGAAGTGAACCGACTGCCTTGGCCTTCATCTCATCGACATACAAGTATAATTTATGAGCACAGTGCTGCTTTGTGTGCAGCTGTTACCGGGGAAACCGCTGTATCAATACAGTTCCAAAAGCGCCACCTAGTGGCAGACAGAACCTCATATTTTAGCCTTTAAACTATTTTTAAGAAATAAAGGAAAGGTATGAGTCAAAAGTGTAAAGAATTGTTTTAATTTAAAGCACACAAGACATCTTACTGTTTAAATGTTTTAGATTTTTGAAGGCACAAGCTTTTTGTTCTGAGCAAAAACAGCAGGCGGGCTTATTGAAAGTGCAAATTAATCCTCTGCCAACAAAGCCGCTGAAAAACAGAATAATTCTTTATACTTCTGACTCATCCCTTTTCGTTATTTCTTAAAAATATTTTAAAGGCTAAAATGTTAAGTTTGTCACTTTATAAAACTCTATTTGTGAAAACCTGTATTTGAACTGCAAATCATGTTTTTTGCAGTCGATTTATGGTTTAATATGTTACCATAGACATTGCCCTTCCCCACTCATATAGTATTTATTTGATTTGTGCAGGTCTTAAAAAGCCTTACATTTTATTTAAAAAATCCTGGTGGTACCCTGCAAATTATTTCTTTCTTTATTTTTTATTTTATAATTTATATACTTTATGTCGGATATTTATATTATGCAACGCTATATGCGATCCAGACCGGTGGTTTATAATAGCACAATAACATTCGATTTAAAATGAAAAACTCAAGTGTTTGTGTGTGTGTGTGTGTGTGTGTGTGTGTGTGTGTGTGTGTGTAAACATGTAATTTACCACATAATTTACCAATTCTAACTATCCTTTGAAGAAACAGAGAAGTGTTTTTCAGATGTGCAAAAAACATGTAAATTTGTAAAGAAAGGGACATTTGTAAGGAAATCAAATCATGGAAGAATTGACTCTTCGCAAAGAGCTTGATTGACAGGTGATCTGACCAATCAGAACGTGGATATTATGTGCCGCCGCTGCTATCTGCCATCTTGCTCAACATCTATGGCTGGTCACAGAACCGTAGATTACCAGAACCTGGTTAAAGAGCCACAAAATGGTATTTATTGTTTGAATTTCTTAAAAAAAAAAAATGACACCGTTTGAAATCTGAGAGTCCTGAGACCTTGTTTCATTTCAGAAGTAACCTGCTCTGTCTTGTCTGTCGTTGTGTTGTCAGTTTTCTCTTTGCTCTGCGATGTATTTTTCACTGCTTGAGAACGTGTTGTGTAGTGTGAGAGCGGCATTGTTTGTCGGGGATAGCAAGAGTAACTGTCAATTCTGGATACTTGGAAACATAACGTGGGAATGAGGAGTGGGCGGGGTTTTGAGGCAGGGTAGGAGGAGCCAAACTTGTTTATGAGTCACATATGCATGAGACAATCATATGTGTCATAACAAAACTTGAACTTCCTGTTAGAGAACAGCGTGTCCCAGTGGAGAATGGATTGACTTGTTGTCTTCAGTTTTCTGAGAAGGAGGGGAGGGATGAATTCAAATGAAGACAATGAGCAGCGAGTGTTGTTTGCAAGAAAAGAAAGAAATACAGCCTGGAAACATCTGGAACCTGTTAATGATTTCCCCGAGAGCTGCCTGCAGGAACTAACAACAGTTCATCTAATAAGTTGTGTTCACAATGTAGGATAATACTCTTTGCAATTTAACGATTAATCCATTTTTTCACCTTATAGTGTAATAGTGCTCTCTAAATGTCCGCCCTCATTTCTTTCCACCAACATGTCACAAAGTGTAGGTTGTCTGTTTATTTACCAGCCCTTCATGGGCTGTAGACCCAAGAAAATATATCTTTATCTCTTTCTTTATCTTAATACTGTGAGGTCCATGGCCTTGCCACTGGCAAAATGATGTGCTGTTGTTCTTCACTACCTGTTCCCGCTGATAAACATCCTCTTATGTGTCATTCAGAGCTCCAGGGACATTGCTTTAGAAACATTCTCATCTAAAAGGACAGTCTGTGTCTATTGGCTCGCGACACCTCAAGTATTCATTACAGCCCTAGATGTTGTGTTCCCTCATCATTTAGATTACTAGAAACTGGTTTCTAAGAAGAACACATCCATCTCTCGCAGTTGGTAGCACATGTGGTGTTTCTCAAATATTCCTAGAATTTAAAGCCAGGATTTGGCTGGTTTCCACCTTACGTAACCCAGCACGTCTAGTTATGATGCAATACTCTCACTGCCTGGCTGGACCGTGCTGCTTTTTGACTTCATATCATTCCTGTATTTTCCAATGTTTTAAAGTCTGTGTTAGCTTTGGAGATATGATTGGAACGCAGCTCTGGAATCTCATAGTTTGAGTTTGTTTTTGGTCATCGGTGCTTTGTTGTAGGGTTGACCTGATACCAAAATTAGGCTTCTGTAAGATAGAAACTTTTAATTTCTGATTTAGTGATGCACCAAAATGAATTTTTTTGTTTTCATTTAAGAAAGTTTTCATTTTGGTAAAAACAGAAAATGAGGTTTTGGTTAATAAATTGGGTATTTGAACTCATTATGCTCTTTGGTATCTTGTTCTCAGGTGATAAATTAAACCGGTAGTAAAGTTCTCAGGCAATGAGATGCCTTTTTGATATTTCAGCTGGACATATTTTAAAAATTGCTACTCTAGCATCATTTGTGGTCAGGGTAAAGTGTGTCATGTGTCTTGGTGTCGCATGTTTACCTGATTTAGCTTACAAAATAGACATTGACACAGTCAAAATATGCTGTCGGAAAAGCACTGATTAAATGTCACTATTTCAGTCAGTTTGGGCTATTCAAAACTCTTTCATCCCAGATTTTCTTTTTTTTGCTGTTTCACCTGATTATTATGGTTGTTGAAATTCTGATGCAATGGTAGTCTGCTGTCAACTCTAGTTTTTCAAAATTGCTGACATTGGCTTATTACCTCTCCATGGCTGATTATTCTCTCCATTTATATATCTAGTTGCTTCCCAGCTGCCTTATATGCTAACCATCTCTAAACACACAGTAACTAATGTTACATGTCCCACAGAAGTAGAAGCACATTGTTGTGAGGCACTGAAAGTTTCAAAATAATGGCCGTTCGGGTGTTGTCCAGAGTCCAGTGTTTGGTAACTGACCAATTTTTTTTTTTATCCTTGTTTACACGGTAAATATAAATGACATTACCACTGCTCTTAAATCATGATGCATATTGTTATGCAAGAGCCCAAGTGGAATCTCACCTCTTGCCAAAAATAAGAAAAAAATCAGCAGCAGGAGATCAGGGCGGCACTTGTGTGTTTGTACATGTGGTTCTGGACCCATAGCTGTTTGTTTTTCTTTTCCTGACCACACTTGGTCAATGGTTTCTTTTGCACCCCTCATCAAATGACCCGTGGGTTTGTTTGTGCATATCATGCTCAGGGCCATTTGACTTCAGATGAAGTCACAGATGAAGAGGTCAAGTTCAAGAAATGACTGATATGTGATAGCAGCGTTAATGAGGTCCTTGAGTTGATCAACCCCTCCACCCTAGCCGGAGATGCTCTATTTCCTTTTTCCTTCCCATCCCCCTCCACTGCCAGCTCAAATCAGCCCATTATGCAATCAGACTGACAACCGGTGGCAGTGCCCCTTGTAGCCCCTGGACTGCACTGATCCCGGATCCTAGATCCTATAAATGGATCAAGAGCGGAACTGGGGAGGTGGGCTTTCCTGGGAACAGATTACGAAGTCATAAGCCCATGAGCTGCTTGTAAATTTTGATTCAATTCTACGAAGACGAACACTTTTTTTTTTTCTTGAATAACACGGATTAGGAATGCACCAATATTAAAATTGTGGTTGATACTGATAAGCCAATAATGATTTTTTTCTTAGCAGATATTAAAAGTTTTCAAAAGATATCAAATATTTTGTCTAAAGCAAAATTAAACACTAAAAACTAAAATCAAGCATTTTTAATGCTACAGGTGCAAGATTACGTTTAGCTGTGTTATTAAATTATTAGTGTTATTATTAGGGATCCACCAGCATGAATTTTTACCAAACACTGAAACCAAAAAAAAAGTTTTCATTTAACCAAAACCAAAAAGTTTCCCTAATTAAATTTGGTTAACTGAACTCGATATGTTGTTCAGTGTGCCATGTTCTCATCTGATATTTTAAACCAGTAAAAACATAGTAAAATAATCCACCTCTCGATATTTCATCCAAATAAATTGTTCCTTTAACTGATTTTTGGTCACAGTTGTATCTTATCTATGTTGTGTGTAGAAAATAAACACTAATTTGTCATTGCAGAAGTGCTGATTAAATGTCAATCATTTTGGCTCTTCAAAACTATTTGGCCAAAATCAATTATTTATTTATTTTTTTTCATTTTGCAAACATTTAACTTCAATGGCAAACATGACGGCAAAGGTAACCTAAATGTAAAAACAAGAAAAATGAGCAAAAAACGCTTAAAAATGTGCAATATCGACCAATAATCAATATAGTGCTAATATATTTCACACCCGAAACATGCACCAATGAATTGTTCATCACTAAAGTAAATTTAGTCAATTCTGAAGTCATTTTGACTTTCAGGATCCTGCCGTTTTTAAAACTTCATAAGGAGTAGCAGAGAATTTGAGTATTAAGTCATCTTGAATGGGTGAGGTAATGAGATACAGTGAGGAGGAACGAGACGTAATGTGGGCAAATGGAGTGTTGACCGCTATGACAAGCTCTTCCCACACACACTCTCCACAGGCAACCACTTATGAGCAGCACATAAAATGGCCGCGCTTTCTTTGTTAATGGACCAGTCCATCACAACTGCATTAATGGGCTGCCAACATCAATTCACTGGAAGTTACCATGAATTCTGAAACTTTGAGATGAGATGGTGGAGGAAGCTCTGTAGATTGGTGGCTTGTCTTGTTTACAGTAACAGCCCACTTCATAGAAAAAACCAGGGGCCTCATGTTTTTTATTTGGCCAACATTCAGAGTCTAATTCCTTAAGTATTGACACAGCAGCCCTAATAGCTGTTATGAGGTTAGTGTGTCTAAACGGTTTCAACAACATGAGGTTTGCATTCCAGGATTTGAAACGTGAGTTGTATTCACTTATGCATGTGCCTGGATTTCCACAACTATCTGCTTGCTGGAGGACATGGACCTGTGTCCAAAAAAAAAAAAAAAAAAAAAACTGTTGATTGATGTAATGTGCTGTTTCTGAGTAAACTTATGTGTCTTATCTGTTTTTTTTTTCTTTTAGGAAACGCCAAGTTCTGTATTCCTGGTTATGGAGGTGAGAATAAAGCATGAATTCACCCCTCTATCTCTTGCTTCTCCTTTCCACTCACTCTTGTTTTTGTCATGAGGCCACAGCGTGCCTAATGTTTCATAGCTATGCTTTTAGTATTGCCCAACACTGCAGTCTCTGAAGGAGAAACAAACACATGAAGAGGCCAAACTAAAAATATCCGTTCAGGGAAAGCTGCCCTCAAAAACAATTTCAAGAGCTTTAATATCAACTATCTTCAGTGTGTAATATCAGTCCAACACTTCTGATGTATGTACCTTATGATAAAGGAACCTGCTGGCTTTCTGAGTATTGTTTATTGGCACCTGTCTGTGTGACATGAGAGGGTGTTTGCAACTAGAGTTTGGTGCAAACAGGTCTGCTTCTGAAACACTCAAAGTCTTCAACACCAGAGCCACTTACACACAGTACACACTAGGGATGCTCCGATCAGGATTTTTGCAGCCGATACCGAGTACCGATTTCTTGTTATGCTGATCGGCCGATACCGATGCCGATTCTGATGATTCGAGCTTTATATAACATATGTAATAATGCTATATAAATAATCACAATTATACAGTGACCATTTTAATATTCTTTTAAAATGGTGTTTATACATAACATATGCTATATCCTCTAGTATTTTTATCTAAAGCCAAACGCGCTTTATTCAACCGTGCCCTCTCTCTCTCTCTTCGGACGCGCGTCGGTGCAAAGTTTAAGAGCTGCAATGACGCGGTTATTCTAACAATAACAGAAACAAAAAGCAGCAAAAAATGATAGATTACTTTCACTAAAACACAGCAGAAAACAACAATGCTGCAAATATAGTTATTTTTCTTTCTATCTATCTACATTTATCTATCTATAACCTATGAAACCAGATGTGAGAAGACGTTTCTGGCTAAGAATATTTAAATATATAAATAAATATATATATATAATTGTTGTTAGATGACTAGGTTGAAATTTAGACTTTGAAACTGTTATCTTTCTTTTCTGCTCAAGATGAGAATGTTTTGATTATCCATGTTATGTATGTTAGAGAGAGGACAAAATAGAAACATTTAAACTCCAACATGGAGAAGTCTAATGTAACTCATAAGGTTTAATACTGTCCTATAAGACTGAAGAGGAAAAAGAACTAGAAACTTTTAAATTACTGAAAGAACAAAACGGAGTAGTTCGATCATGGTTTATCCACAGGTGATGCGGATAATCTGCGGGTGCATTCTGATTATTTGCGGGTGGATCACGGGTGGATAAAATAAATCATAAATAATGCACTTTTTTTTTTTTCATCAGGCAGACTATTTAATTTGTGTGTGTTTTCGCCTGATCGGGAAGTTGCAGTGACAGAAACGGTGACATTCCAGATAAAGTTTGAAAGGAGTAAAGTCTGTGTTAATGCTATTGAGTGGGCTAATATGGCCAAAGAAGATATTTTTGTTTTATAAATAAATGTTCATTTAAAAGCAGCCCACGATCAACGTATTATATTATCCCTTACCCCTTACGGCTCCAACGAGGTTTTGTTCTGTCCTCCACGCTGTGACAACTCACAAAAGACTATATTTAGCCAAGCAGTGCGAGAGCCGCTTCAGAAACGTGCCGCAGCTGGTATAAACACAAGCACTGACTAATCGTGGAACGCGTGCAGTGATGCTAAGGTCAGCTCTAACGTCACTGAATCTGCTGTTAAAAACTGAAATATCCATTCAGTCATCATGCAAAACATACACGTCAAATAACTAAGTTTTTATTGTATCTCAAAACATTTTCACACCGGCAGTGACATGACTGCGGCGCCAAATGTCCCCGCGCATCATGTACGTCATCAAATTGCGATCAGTACCTGAGATCGGCCAAATGTATAAGTACCGATCGAGTCATAAAATGTGATTATCGGCCGATCGATCGGAGCATCCCTAGTACACACTGATGCAATTTGCTCTTTGTGCATGCATGTGTCCCAAGTTCTTGGTTTTCCTTTGGATTAAACAGTAAAACAATTGTGCTAGCAAGGTCATGGGTTCAGATCTGTATGCTTTATATAAGAGCATCTCACAAATAAGGAGTGACTAGTCATCTGATTGAGTTCCCCCCTCTGGTCCGAAAATAAGGGAGTCAAGGAAAATATTTAATATTTAATAAAATTGGGAAAGTTATGCAAATTAATGAAATATTAAAAAGTATAAATCAGGGTTATTATAGTTAACTAACACTAAAACCACAAAAAGTTACTTTAAGCTGCAGTCCGTAACTTTTTTTGGTTAAAAATGATCCAAAATCAATATTTGAGCAAGTAGATAACCAGCCAGTGTTCAAAACTATCACCTTACTTTAGCCTGATTCACAACGGTTAGCTTATAATAATGTTTTCTAATTTGAGTGGTACGGGTGGGTTTTCGCTGGAAATTTGAGCATGGCACTGCTTCATTACATCACGTCTGTAAACATAAAGAAGTTGTCCCGGCTAGTAGGCTATCGCATGTGAGGATCCTGCAGGTGGAAGATCGTTTACAGCCTTTTCTCACAGCAGCTAGAATAATTAAACGTCAAAATGGCAGATTGTAATCCAGAAAGGATTATGTGTTTATATGAAACACGTGAATGAAATTAATTTATATTCCAGTTTTAAATATGCTTCTGATTGCAGATGGGATTACACAAGATTTGTATTTTAAAGAAAACCAGTTCGAAGGGAGCATAGTTTGCTTTTTGGGTTAAAATGGTTTCTTAATATGAAATTTGAATGGCATGACAATTAGATTAGACTGTACAGAAATCTACATGCTAATACACACTATACTCATAGTCATGCAGTGCTGATGTTGTTAACATTAATAATTTGAGAATAAAGTATAACAATAATAATAATTTGCACGGTTTAATGTGATATGAGCTAACCGATTAAATCTTTAGAGTAAATCACCATTGGTAGCGCGATTTATGGTAATGCTTTTTTCCTCAGTTGGTCAGAACAAACATGGCAGACTTGTTACTTACTTGTTCAGATGTCAGTATACGGTGAAAATTCTTATTTGGGGCATATACAGTATTTCAAGACGTAGGCTAGAATCTGTGATTGCGAAGTACAGTAAATATCCAGACTGACTGCCACACATTCACCTCAAACCATTAGATTCATCCACGCTGGAGCCGTGCCTACTCACAACCCCACGCAAGGAAGATAATTCCACAAAAAGCTGCGATTCCAGTTTTTCAAACAGAGATGGCGACAGAGAGTCAAAACCTACGGACTGCAGCTTTAAAGTTTAACTGAAATTAAATATTGTAATAATATTATTTACAAGGCAACATTTTTCATTTTCATTTAGTTTAACTTGATATACTAGAATAACTAAAACTGAAATAGTCAATAAAAACTCAATAGATATGCTTAAAAAAATTAATAAAAACATTTAACAAAATAACTCTAAATAAAAACAGAAAAAAAATAATACTTTTATAGGTATTTCTCAAGTCATTTTATTTGTTTCTAGTTATCTGCTCGGAAATATTTTAAAGTTAAAAATTGCTCTTTTTGATTACTTGTATAATAAAATATGCTTGTAAGCCAGATGTAAAATTGATCACATTTTTTCAATTTTTTAAAGCCTTCGATCAAAGGTCCTGATGTTCAGTCACAGGTTTAAAGATGTTATGTCATGTTAAATGTAGTGTATTATCTCTGTCCACCCAGTACGCTCAGGGCTATTTCTCTCCCTCCATCAATGACGTGGAAATTTACTGGCCGCCAATACACACTGAAATTCCCATAATGCTGCATCACTACATCACATTCATTGATGTGTGTGTCACTACACCACCCTACCCTCCTCTTGCAGCCCATGAAATATCCAGTCCTCGAGCCTCAACATTTTTTTATTGTCCCATATTGATTTTAAAGTTGAGTTTTATTTTCTCTGTTTGTTTCCTCTTCAAGTACTGCAATGGAGGAGACCTGGCAGACTATTTGCAAGGTAAGCAGCTTGAGAACACATCATTTGGTCAGGAGTCTCAAATAAAAAAAGCATTGTTTTTAAAACACATTTTAGATAGTGTTTTAATAATAAATAGGTTTAACCTATAAATAGGTTTCTTTGCACATTAAATGGGGAAATGAGACGTCTTTCTCAGTGAGCCAGAGTTGAAGTGTTTGCCTCCAGGGTTCAATCTTAAAACTCACTTACCTCCAACACTTTCAGAGAGCCACTACTGCCTCTATTATCATATATATTTAAAGCTTTGCCCACATACCCATTGTGAATAAACTGTGAAGTCTGTTGTTAGGTGTTTACGAACAGTCTTTGTTCTGCCAAAGGAATCTGATTGGTCTATAAACCATGTTTTCACTCAATGTGTGACGCAGAGGCATAATAGAGATGACTCAGGTGCCATTTACTTAGTGCATATGATGTTGGCTGGACTGTTACCCCTTGTTATGTTCAGACGGAGTGTTATCTTTGTTTAACCATGACGGATGACACAGTACAGCAGGTCTCGACCTCTCACACTTCTCCCCCTGTATAATTATGCAACTGTTCCTCAGTTATACAACCTCACTGCTGCGTCAAACACGGTGTTTTGGGATCCGTACGAGGTTCATTGTGATCATAATTGCTTTGTTTACAGAGCAGATTGGGTGAAGGGAATCCTCTTAACAGCTCAGTGGATTACAACAGTTTTGCTCGAACAGGGGACCTGGAGCGACATCGCTACATGTAAAACCCCTGAGCAGCTTCTGATTTTAACATTTATTCCAATCAGGGGCTGAGAGAACATGACTGTGATGGTCTTGGATTAGCTCAGTGTAGTGGACATTCTTATTTAAAGGGATTGTACATCCAAAACTAATTCTGATATTATTACTCACCCTAAAAGTGCCCAACAATAAGGAGTGAAAGAGAGTTTCGTGCCAGTTGATGGAACTGTAACTTGACCTATTTGGAAAGTGCTGCGTCTTAATTTTTGTGCATTGTAAACTTAAATATTTGGAATTCTGCTTGTCAACTTTATATCTATCAAGTAAAAATGGGTTGAAAACTAATCAGTAATGTTTAGACGTGTATGCCATTTTTCGAATTTTTTTGAGTTTCCCGTTTGGTTATAATTACTGTATGATTTATAGGTTTTATTGTGTATTTTCTTTGTCAAGAAAACTTAAAGGGATAGTTCACCCAAAAATGAAAATTCTGTCATTAATTATATCTCATGTTGTTCTAAACCTGTTAGACCTTTGTTCATCTTTGGAACACAAATTAAGATATTTTTAATGAAATCTAAGACCTCTCTGACCCTGCATAGACAGCAACGCAACTACCACGTTCAAGGCCCAGAAAGGTAGTAAAGACATCGTTAAAATAGTCCATGTGACATTAGTGGTTCAACCGTAATTTTGTCTTTACTACCTTTTTGGGCCTTGAACATGGTAGTTGCATTGGTCTATACAGAATCAGAAAGCTCTCAGATTTCATCAAAAATATCTTAATTTGTGTTCTGAAGACGAACGAAGGATTTACAGGTTCGGAATGACACGAGGGTGAGTCATTAATGACAGAACTATCCCTTTAACATTTGATGAAAATTTTAATTTGTGTGTGGAAAATATGTATTTTTTTTTAAATAAATATCAGAATAAAGATAAAAAAAATCTACATTTAAACAAGAACTTTACAGTTATACATGTAAATATGTTATGTCGGGTTATGCTTAGTTCTACAATATTTTTTGACTATAAATGACTCACTGGCTATAATGAATCATCTGTACTATCCCTTTAAAGGTGTGGTCACTTTAGCAAAGTTTTAGCCATTTCAGCAGAAAAGATCCATTGCCTATAGACAGTAGCCTAGTGATGTGAAGCACAGCTTGCACAGAAGTCACTTTCAAACCAAGCTGCTTTCTGATGCCCATCACAGCAAATTGTGACCAGCTTGCGTGACGATGCAAAAACTGCATGGTGGGATCTTTCACCCTCACTCAAAATATCCAATCTTGTGGATTCCTACTAAAATCACTGCATTACTCAGAGAAAACTTGCCAAACAACCAAGCTTTGCTCTTTAAAACTTGTGAGTCTGAGGTTTCTTGACACATAAAGCCAACTGAATTTCAGGAAATGTTCTGTTTAGAAGCATTGTGATGTAAGTGGTCATACCATCTTGCAAGGGTATCTGGGTAAATGAGGTTTTTATAAAATGTCTTAATGGATTTTATAGCCATGTTACTCAGCAGTACGACGTCTTTGCTCTTCCAGCCAAGGGCACTTTGCGAGAGGACACGCTGAGGGTCTTTCTACAGCAGATTGCAGCAGCCATGCGCATCCTCAACAGCAAGGGGATCATTCACAGAGACCTCAAACCTCAGAACATCCTGCTGTCCTACACTGGCCGCAAGAAGTCCAGCATCAACGGCATACGCATCAAGATCGGTAACACTCTCCCCAACGATTTATTGCTAATATTATGTGCAGTGCATCTACCATAAAAATTTAAATGTCTAAAACCACATTACAAATCTGGGATCCAAAATTGAACTTAAAACTGGAAATGAATATCTCAGGACGTTTGTAGTCCACTGTGCATGTGCCTAATCTTTCATAACTAACAGTCTATGTAATACACTTTCCACCCTCTGATCTCTCACACAGCCGGTTCTTTGTTTCCATTGTCTCATTCTGTGCAGAAGTTAGAAGTCGTGACTCTCAGACAGCAGCATGTTGCTATTAATAATAACACCGGGGCTCTCTTTGTTTTGCAGCTGACTTTGGTTTTGCAAGATATCTCCAGAGCAACATGATGGCGGCCACATTATGTGGATCCCCAATGTACATGGTCAGTAGCCACAAGCTAAATTCTGTCTCACTGTCTCAGATTTGTGAAATGTAGCAGCCGCGTGAGACATTGGCAGCATCATGTTCTTATAATCTGTCACCACCCTCCACAGGCTCCAGAAGTGATCATGTCCCAGAACTATGATGCCAAAGCTGACCTGTGGAGCATTGGGACTGTCATTTATCAGTGTCTCGTGGGAAAGCCGCCTTTTCAGGTTAGTTTCATGATGCTGAAGTTAAAGGGTTACTCCACCCCAAAATGAAAATTTTGCCATTAATCACTTACCCCCATGTCGTTCCAAACCCGTAAAAGCTTCACACAATTTAAGATATTTTGCATGAAAACCGGGAGGCTTGTGACTGTCCCATTGACTGCCAAACAAGTAACACTGTCAAGGCCCCAAAAAAGTATGAAAGACATTGTCAAAGGAAACAAAAATACGCAAAGAAAGCAAAAATAATGACTTTATTTGCCATTTTGGAGAATATCTGCTGGACGCAAACTGCATACGCTGTTCTGTGTCAGCTGCACCACACGGATACGCTGTTTTGCTTCAAATCAAAGTGTAAATAAACAGACTATTTTGATGAAGTCTTTCATACTTTTCTGGGCCTTGACAGTGTTAATTGTTTAGCAGTCAATGGGACACTCACAAGCCTCCTGGTTTTCATCCAAAATATCTTAAATTGTGTTCCGAAGACAAACGGAGCTTTTACAGGTTTGGAAAGACATGGGGGTAAGTGATTAATGACAAAATTTTCATTTTGGGGTGGAGTAACCATTTAAATTAAAGTAATATATTTTGAATATTAACTGTAAGTGTTATTTTGATGGTGTTTCATGTGTTTATGTGACCAGGCTAACAGTCCACAGGACTTGAGGATGTTCTATGAGAAGAACAAGGCTTTGGTGCCAAAGTAAGAGCACTGACTAATTTTAGTTTTTCTTTATCCGTATTATGCGTCATAATGCTAAATGCTGTAAAGTAAAACCACAGTTGTTTCATATTATGGTTGGGTTGTTTTAGATACGGATACCTAAATAGTAGTGGCCAATATAATTCTGATACGCATTTACACTACTGTTCAAAAGTTTGGAAAACAGAAAATAATACTTGTATTTAGTGAGGATGCATTAAATGGATTTTAAAAATCAGGAAAGACTGCAAAAGATTTCTGTTCCAAATAAATGGTGTTCTTTTCATTGAAGACTCTTGAAAAAATATATCACTGTTTACAGAAAAATATTAAGAAGCACAAGCATTTCAATACTGATAATGTTTCTTGTGCAGCAAATCAGCATATTATAATGATTTCTGAAGGATCATGTGATACTAATGACTGGAGAAACGAGTAAAAATTAGAGTAAAATTTCAGCTTTGCTGTCACAGGAATAACTTACATTTTAAAATATATTCAAATAGAAAACAGTTATTTTAAATGGTAATAAAATTTCAAAATATTACTGTTTTTACTGTATCTGATCAAATAAATGCAGCCTAATGCATTTAAATATCTTTTGAATTTTAAAAATC
The DNA here is from genome assembly GCA_036784905.1 of Acrossocheilus fasciatus. Classification (NCBI taxonomy): domain Eukaryota; kingdom Metazoa; phylum Chordata; class Actinopteri; order Cypriniformes; family Cyprinidae; genus Acrossocheilus; species Acrossocheilus fasciatus. The sequence goes on from CM071952.1 coordinate 13,814,135, forward strand.
TTTACACTTTTTTTTTTTTTTTTTTTTTTCAGTACTGTATATACACAAAATAACTGAAATGAAAAGAACACTTAATTTACATATTACGTACGCAAAACAAAACGAAATTTTTTAATTTAATTTTTTTTTAAATATTTCATTAAGCCAGTAATCTCAAAATGGCCAGTCACTGGTTGTTATTTACTAAATAACTAATGCTTTGTTCACAGCATCCCGAGAGAGACGTCTCCTAAACTGGAAGATCTGCTTCTGGGGCTGCTCCAGAGGAACCAGAAGGACCGTATGGATTTTGGTCAGTGTATTTCTGTTGTTTTAGTGCATTGTGGGAGGATTTGCACCTTGTTGTTCCCTTTCACTTATTGTATACGCTTCTGTCTGCAGACACTTTTTTCAGTCATCCTTTCTTGGAACCGACATCAACTATTAAAAAATGTAAGATGTAAGACAGCATTTGATGAACAAATTTGATGAGTAAGGTGTGGCTGAACTCTAAAACAGCTTTTGTTTTACCCAGCATGCCCTGTGCCAGTGCCTACGTGCCCTGGCTTGGTCACAGACAGCACGTGTGGCAGCTCTCCTTCCTGCCGTTACGTCTCTCCGCCGGTAAGCCCCTTACATTGTCAATGCTGAATCCACTTTCACACTGCCACAGGCGTGAGCAGAGGTGTTGTGTGAGATGATTATGGCATTCAGAAGGGTAATGGCACTGACTCAGCTAAAGTTAATCCAGTATTTGCCTTCGTCTTTGTGTTGCAGTCCCTGCCAGACATGCAGACTCTCCCCGAGGACGTGTTGTCCTCTCCACCTCTCGGCCCTCCCAACTACCTGCAGCTGTCCAAAGAGTCAGGCGGCAGCACCAGCAGCAAGAACTCCTCCTGTGACACTGACGACTTTGTGCTGGTGCCCCATCTCTCTGGAGAACAGTCCTGTGAGTCACATAATGTCACTGAACACATGCCACCACAGCTGATGTCTACACTGCTAAAATCATTTAATAATCAGTAGTTTTTTTTCCCAGTTAAAATATTAAAACATTCTTAAAACAAGATACGTTTATTTTATAATCTAGGTTTTTTACTCTATTTGGCCATTAATGTAAGATAAAGTAAATAAGATATTTTTTATGATTTACACATTTTATTTTTCTCACATAAGCAAAATAATATACTTCATTTTTTACTCCATGTGGGAGAATTTTAATCCTAGATCTAGATGAGTTTGAGGTTTGTGCTGAAAACAAGAAACAAATGTAACTTATATTTTCTGAGAACAAGTTTTTGTATCTTACAAAATTGTGTCAAATATTCATATTTTAATATTAAGTATAATGTCTTTATAATGGTTCGGTATTGTCATTCTATTATAGAGAATAAATCTTGAATTAATTAGATTTTTTTTTTAATGCAAGCCTTAATTTAAGCCTTTTTATACAATCAGCAAAATATAAACATATTGAAAAATATGTAATTCAAGATGTTTTCTCAATTTTGTTTGGTTTTTAACTAAGTTTTGTTATGGTTATTGTAAGTATGTTTAGGTATTTTTACTGGAAAACTTAAAAATACTTTATATTGGCTAATGATTTAAGAAAATAATTTAATTTTAAGCTTCTTTATAACTGAACAATATATATTTAAAAAACAGAAAATATTGAAAAATACACGTAACTCCGTATAAATGATGTAGATTCTATTAGTTTTGTAAGATAATAAATTTAGAAGCAAGTTTGGATATTTTTACAGGAAACCAAATGAAAAATACAGAGCAAGAAAATGAATATTTGCAATGCACTGTTTTTACGCACTAAGCACTATATTTGAGCAGCTGCTGGTGTGTGTTTTTTTGCGTATAGAGAGGCGTCAGCTGAGTCAGCGCTACGAAAGCCTTCCAGTGCTGATTACGCTCTCACACGCTGTGATTTATTGGTGTATGTGAGACTGTGTATTTATGTAGTTCTCACGGCTGTCTTTCTTTCTCTCATCTTCAGATGACCCTTCAATGGGTATAGTGGCCCGCAGGGCATCCAGTGAATTCCTTCTGTGTGGAGGGTGAGTGTGACATCGCTCACTTGATTCGTTACAATGCTTTAAAAGCTCAAACCTTCACCTCTGCATGTTGACTTGCGTCGAGCTGAGCAAATGTTAGACAAAGATTTTAGCAGGTTGACATTTATCAGCCCAAAGATACACAGTTCACAGTCGAGTCCGACATGCAGACAGGAATATTAACTCTGGGTAAATCATCTTGATCCCTTTTTGTCTGTTTGCATCATGGAAATATGGAACTACGGATTAGCACACTGATCCGTTGGTTTGTTGATGTCATTGGAGATATTTTTGGTGGCTTCCACTCACAAACTGCTAAAAGCTGGTGTGGCGCAGCGAGAGGTGAATCACACGGCTGGTGAATGAGTCCTGTGGGAGCAAACGTTCATGTTGTTTGTGCTTCTGCCCTAAGAATAGACACCCTGCTGTCATTTCTTCCCATCTGCATGTGATCCAAAACTGTTTCCACCCCCTTTACTTGGGAACCGACCTCTATTTTCGTTCAGAGGTGCAGAATTAAATGTCCATTGGGTGTTTTGTGACTAGACGGTGCAGTTATGTAATGGATCTGACATGAATTTTGCCAGCGCTGACAGAGTGACAGTTAAAACATTCGTATGCAGTGCATCTTTTGTCTGTTAGTCGTGTAAAACAGAAGCGGTTTTGTTTTTGTGAGAGTCGGTGCACTTCCTTCTGCTCTGTGGCTTTTCTGTTTCCCTCTCTTGTAAAAGCAAGTCACACTCCACCTTCTCTGTCTCCTCTCTTGTCTATTTATTCTTTCACACATACACACTAAAGACCAAAATGTTGGACACACTTGACTGACTTGCTAAAACTGAAGCATTTGTAAAGAGCATTAAATGATGGAAAAATTCATCTAAATGTAAAAATAGTGGAAATGAATAGGTAAAATATTTATACACCTCTGTTCAGAAGTTTCGGGTCAGTAATATTTTTTAATGTTTTAAAAATTCTCACCATTTTTTTTATTATTGTGAAATATTTGCAATTTAACAAAACTTTTATTCTCGGGAGACTTTTCTTATTATCGTTGTTGAAAAGTTTTGCTGCTTAATATTTTTGTGGAAACCATGATACATTTTATGAGGACTATTTGATGAATAGAAAGTGCAAAAGCGGCATTTATTTGAAGCAAAAATGTATTGTACATTATATTTTACGTTATACAGTGCATTTAAAACAACGTTATGCCTTTAATTCAGCAAGGATGCATTAAGTTCAAAGTGAGATCAAAAGTTAAGATCAAAAGTGACAGTAAAGTATTCATTTCTTTAAAAAAAAAAAAAAGAAAATCATACAGAAAAATCTTTTAGCCTCGTCAGTTATGTCCTGTTTGTTTTGCTGTGCCATGCTGAACTGACTCGGGCTCAAACAAAGAAACTCTCTTGTGTTTATTTGTTATGCAGCCTGCTTAACCGTTCACGTGTTGCTCACACTCAAACTCCTCCCTGACTCATTACATAATGCAGGAGTATGAAGCTCAAAACTTTCTTTTTTCACTTTTAGCTCCCCTTCCTTATTATCAGACCTTTGCATGGTGTGCGCACACCCCCCCCATACATGACCCAGTCATGACACCTTCAAAAAAAACATTTTGTTCCCGATAGAATGGGAATGAGTTGTTTTGTTTCCTTTGTCTGAGACTGGTGAAGGTAGGTGGACCCAGCACGTGCCACTGTCTGAAAGCACCGCCCATTTCTCCTCCCTCCCCCTTACTGATTGGTCAGGGCTTTGTGTTTACACTGTAGCTCCGCCCCATGTGGTTCGGCCATGCCCTTTGAGCAGAAACAGCTTTGCTTAACTCATTTGACAAAGTTAGAAGCTTCTCGCACTTTACATTTAGTGATCGCATGTTGAAAAAAACTTCTTTTTTAATAGTTTTTATAGCATAAATGGGTTTGGAAAAGCATTCTGACTGGATTGCAACCTTATTTTCTGGGTTTCTCAGGCCACCGCAGCCATCCTCCGGACAGACCCCAATGGTATCACCACGAAGCGAGACCACGCCGATACCTGTGCCAACACAGGTACGAAACTACCAGCGTATCAAACAGAACCTGTCCAGCAGCCCGACCACAACACTTTATGGCTCTCCCAGGTAAGACATCCAACAACGGGAACAATAACTGTGCTAACTGCTTTTAGCGACATGATTGCATCAGTTTTGTATGATCATCTCACTTCAGGGAGAATTTGCTTAGTGATTCAGTGGATTGTCTTTGGGAACAGGTGGGTTTAGGGTCTTCAGGCAGATGACTAGCAGACTCTGGAGATTATGGCTGTTGCACAGTCCCTTATTAGTCACGCCAGACCTCAGCAGCTGCTTGGCCTACTTCACTCTGACCTGCCCTGTGTCTCAAAAAGTGATTAAGCTCATCACGGCAGCCTTGCTGTCCGTGTGCCCAGGGCTGGGCTGGCTCACATTATCTCACCCTGTTAGTCAGCTCGGTCACCGTGCTGGTGAAGTAGCCCTGGGCACTGCTTGAGACCTGATTTATGAGTCTTGATCGTCTTCCAGGTGCCATTCACTGAACTATTTAACATTGCTGAGCTTATCAATCTTTGACAGGGGATTTTTGTGTCGTTAAGATTATTTATGGATTGTTTGGGAAGGCAGGAGTATTGAGAATCTCACTTTTAGCTAAAGAAAATGCCAGGAACTCCTTCCCTAAGAACTCTACAGACAGAGGATATTCTGCAAATTCTGTGTTTCATATACAGTCGTGTAAAAAGTATCTGGACATTTAAAATATATATGAATTCCTTACCAAATAAATGTTTGGGGTTGGAGTTTTTAAAAAGACGTCTCACTAAGGCTGCATTTATTGACTCAAAAATACAGTAAAACTGTAAAATTTTTAAATATTATTACAATTTAGAATTACTGTTTTATTTTTAATATATTTTAAAAAATATATGGTGTTGTGACACCAGTGTGAACTTGAGGAGAACTGACGTCATACATCCACTAAAATTACATGGAGACCAGATGAATGCATAACTGCTGGTTAAGGAAAAATGATGTTCATACTGAGGAAATTGTAAGGTTGTCCAAATACTACTACAGAATGATTTTTGGTTGTTTTTATGGTTACAGGTCAGGCACAGTGCGGCGCTCCAACACTAGCCCCATGGGCTTCCCTAAAATGGTGTCTGGGTCACCTAGCCCTGCAGATACGGTCCAAGCGGTGGGGCGACGTCTCTCTACGGGCAGTTCCCGGCCCTACTCCCCCTCTCCACTGGGTAAGAGTCCCTGCTCTCATTCTTTTTAAGTTTATTGGGAAACTGTATTTTCAAAGACTGACATTTCCTGACATGCCTATTTTATGCGCGTCTGTCTGTGTCTGTATTTGTTGCCCAGTGGGCACTATTCCTGAGCAGCTCGGTCACTGCTGCTGTGGACATCCCCAGAGCCACGAGGCACGCAGTCGCAGCTCCTCAGGCGGTGAGTTTATATGTGAGAAATTGACATGAAAAAACCACAGCACTACTGTTTCCTCTTCAAAGTGGCTCCATTAACAGTCCTCCCGGTGGATCACAGCGTGTCTGTGTTATTTAGGTCTCCATGGATACAGCTGCTGGTTATGGCTGAGAACTCAACAAGTGATCAGGAAAAATGCATGTTCATGGGAGCTTTCATGCAAAATCTCTTCAAATCTATAAACTTTCAAACCGTGAAATCAATGATCGTGTCAAAACAGGAGACAAACTCGTTGACCCTGTTGTTTTAGACTTTCAGTGCAATGAAGTTTTATGGTCTCATTTAGATACTGTAGTGCCACCTAGTGGTTGATAATGTAGAATGTGGAGTGCCATATCAATAATATGTTAAAGTAAAAGGGATAGTTCACCCAAAAATGAAAATTTGTTGAGAGTTTACTTACCCTCAGGCCATTCAAGAGGTAGATGAGTTTGTTTCTTCATTGGAACAGATTTGGAGAAATTTAGCATTACATCACTTGCTCACCACATCCTCTGCAGTGAATGGGTGCCGTCAGAATGAGAGTCTAAACAGCTGATAAAATCCACAAGTAATTCACACAACTCCAGTGCATCAGTGAACATCTTGTGAAGTGAACACTGCGTTTGTCTGCAGAGGATCCACTGGTGAGCAAGAGATGTAATGCTAAATTTCGCCAAATCTGTTTTGAAACAAACATACACCTTGGATTGTCTGAGGGTGAGTAAATTTTTGTTAGCAGTTGCATTAGCCTCTGAGTATCTTAAGAACTAGTCTGACTATGAGAATAGAAATAAGAAAAGAATTTGAATTTCTGGAATAACTTTTTTTAACTAAATTGACACTTTTTATGTTTTAGGTTCCCCTGTGCCATCCTCTCAATTACTGGGCGCTCGTCTTCAGAGTGTGCCCACACTGACTGACATTTACCAGAACAAGCAGAAGCTACACAAGCAGCTGTCTGACCCAGTTCACCCCACCGCCTCAGCCTACCCCACCAGCCACTCCCCTCAGCTTGGTCGCCCCGGCAACCTAGGCACCTCCCCCACCAAGCTCCTTGGCTCCTCCCCTCGCACCTCTGACTGGTTAACCAAGTCACCGCTGCCCACCATCATTGGCTCACCCACTAAGGTAAGCTTAAGGAGCTGTCAGGTAAAAAGTGTTTCAGGCCTAGATCAAGAGCTTTTGGCATTAGTAATACAATTTCTTCTCATAGGCAACCGCTCCATTCAAAATCCCTAAAACTCAAGCCTCGTGCAACCTCATGGCCCTGGCTTCTCAGCAGGGTATGGCCGACAGCCCCATCCCAGTTAAAACACTGATGGATGGGCGTGACCTCTGTGTACATCACTGCTCAGCATATCCCAGCAGCCGCCAGTGCGCACCAGAGGCCAGCAAGACTTCCTTTGGCAGGTCGGCAAAAACTTTATTCAGACAACTTCTGATTTAAGCAACAAAGTTTTAAAATATATTATGTAATATTATACATATACTACTGTTCAAGAGTTTGGAGTCAGTAAGTTTTCATAATAAATATAATACTTTTATTAAGCAAGGATGCTGAATTGATCAGAAATAAATTCATTTATGTTGTTAGAAAATAAATCTGTTTCAAATAAATGCTGTTTTTTAAACTTTGTATTGGTTTCCATAAAAATATTACGAAGCACATTTCAACATTAATAATGTTTCGTGAGCATCAAATCAGCCTATTAGAATGATTTTTAAAGGGTCATGTGACACTGAAGACTGGGGTAATGATGCTGAAAATTCAGCTTTGCCATCACAGGAATAAATTAAAAAATATATTAAAATAGAAAACAGTTCAATTTAAAAAATTTTTGTAATAATACACTGTAATAATATTTCTCACTATTACTATTTTTACTGCATTTTTTGATTAAATCATCAGCCTTGTTGAGCATAAGAGAATTCTTTCAAAAACATAAAAAAATTAATTGTTTGTGGTGTTGCATACATTGTGACTTTTTTTTTTTTTAGTTTATTTTCTTGTATGCTGGTCACACCACATGTGATTTGTTTGTTTTTAGAGATTCATAATATTTTAACAAAATGTATTATTCATTTTTTTAGAAAGAGAGTTATAAGATTTAATATTTTCTTTTCAATAATTTAATTATTTTAATAATTGAATAATTGCTTAAGCTTAATTATCATTTATAATATCAGACAGTTGGCATTTATGACTTTATGCCCCACAAAATGATCACAAACCAGAAATTAAAAATATGATCATAATATAAGAAATGCACTGATGCCATTGTTTACATTTTTTTTATGTATATTCAAATGAATTAATAGATTTGGACAAGACGTAAGTGCCATGTCACAGACCACTGTGTTAGAAATTCTAAATGATTTTAATAACAAGCTGAATCTGTTTATTTCGTCAGGTCTGTAAGTGCTGGAAGACTGTCTGAGCAGCCGGTGCGGATCACTTTGGGAGGACAGCCTTACCAGGGCAGCACAGACAGCCTCAACACAGAGAGACCCATGGACACAGGTAGCCCCCTTTCCCCCTTTACTTTGCTACAGCTTTTTGTAAAGTCCAGTTTTTCATTCCGATTTTATTTTTTTTTCTATTATACGTAACCCCACTGACATCATTTGAGCTTCTCCTGAAAGCTTCTGTCTTGCATGAAACGTTCTGATTGGCTGCCAGCGTTTGTATGTGTTTTGTGACCCCTGTGTGCATCGCTCCCCAGCCCCAGCAGGGACTTGCGGTTTGGCACCAGGCGGGGCAAGTCCCCGCACCGTTGTGTTCACGGTGGGCTCGCCCCCCAACAGCAGCACCCCTCCCACCTGCAGCCATCTTGCCTCCCGCCCGCGTACCACCTCAGGTGAGGGGCTTCGTCTCATAAACCTGCCCTTCATTGCTTCAGCTGCCGCACTGCGTGTTTAGTACCGTGTTTTTTAGTGCCACTGTTTTAAAGATATTCTGATGCATGATGGTCAATAGAGCCCTAAGACTCTATATAGACTCTGTGGCTGATTGTGTGTGTCTGTGTGTCTACAGTAGGCTCCAACAGCTCGGCCGGCTCGCTGTGCTCCACCAGCGGTAAGGTGTACATGGGCTCTCCCCCAGGCATGACCATCGGCAGCTCCCCTCCAGGAGCAGAAGCGGCTCCCAGCAGTCTGCGCTATGTTCCTTACGGCACCTCCCCGCCCAGCTTGGATGGATTCATCACCTTTGAAGCTCCAGAACTTCCAGAGGAGACACTGATGGAGGTGAGAGAGCTAACACAGCTGGAACGTACAGTGGCGGCCAAAATGATTAGAACAAAATGGTTTGAAGTCAGTTATCTCTATGTTTTGCTGTAGTGTGTCAGTAGGAAATATCAGTTTACATTTCAATATCAGTTTGCCATTAATTGTAATAATCCAGTGATTTTTGTTTGCAAATCATTTTGGCCACCGCTGTATAAAGATAGCTTATGTTGGGAAACACTAACATGCGTGTGTTTCTGTTTGGCAGCGTGAGCACACAGACACGCTGATGCACCTGCGGATGATGCTGTCCTTTACGGACTGTGTGCTGGAGATCGCTTCTCTGCGGGCCGGAGGACCTGATCTGGGTGCATCCGCCGCCTCTCTCTACCCGCCCCAGGACAGCGTGGTGGTGGATCAGATCAGTCAGCTCAGTAAGGAGTGGGGGTAAGAAGTGTGCGCACAAACATGTGATCTTTAACAATGAGCGTTCATAGCATACAGTATGTAACGCTTTGGTCATGGTCTCACACAGGCAGGTGGAGCAGCTGGTGTTGTACATGAAAGCCGCGCAGCTGCTGGCCTCCTCACTGCACCTGGCCAAAGCTCAGATCAAATCTGCCAAACTCAATCCATCCATGGCCGTCAAACAAGGTGAGCTGCTACATTAGACGGCTTTGCTAAAAACAAGTGTACATGTATAGTCAATTTGATTGAGTCAACCACTTGCCCTGAGCATTAAAAGAATTATTAGGAATTACCACGATAAAGAAAAAAAAAGGAAATATGGGCCTGGATTTTAATACAATGGTATAAGAAAATAGTGAGAAAAAAATAGCAAATAATTTTAAATAATAGTAAATAAAAAATGTGATTAAATATGTATGCATATATGTAATTATTTAGTAAAAATGATTAAATAAGTAATTTATTTAAGACAAAACTAAAATAAAAATAAGTGTGATTTCTAGATGCGGAAAAGTTCTGAAAATAAAAATGTAAATGGTTGTGGGCATTTTTCAAATGAATATACATTTTATGTTAAGCTCAAAAATATTTTATTGTGTAGAAATTAATATTTGTAAGTAGAAAAATTCTAAAAATAAAACAAAATAAAAAATAATAATAAAAAACTAGTTACAAATGACTAGAAAAGTTATGTGAATTAATTGGTGTAAATGTGTAAACCCTGAAAACATTCAGTTATCGGAACTTCTGGAGTTATGAAATTTAATATTTTGAATTATTTATAATTAATTATTTTAATGTGTTGGGACTTTTTGTCTGTAAATAATGTTTAAAAATGCAACTTAAATTTTAAAAACCTAATAATTAGAAATATTGGCATAGACGATGAAATGTAATAAGTATATCTTGAAGTAAAAAAAATAAAGCTAAATAGTTTTGTGACTGTAGTTTCCGTAAATAAAGTTTTTTCTTTGTCTTTACAGCAGAAATATCTTGGTGGGCCATCAACTGTTATCCTGGAGTCAAAAGTGTTGAGAACCACCGATGTAGAGTAACAGATGAAATTAGCGAATAACATATCGTGTCTCTGAATTTCAGTGGTGAAGAGTCTGAACGAGCGCTACAAGAGCTGCATTTCCCTGTGCCGCCGCCTCACGGACAAACTCAACCACTTCTTCTCTGACAAGCAGCGATTTGTGGACGAGATCAACAGTGTGACAGCTGAGAAGCTCATTTATAACCACGCTGTAGAGATGGTGAGTAAGGATGGTCATGGCGGCCTCACTTTGTTGCGTGATTGAATGAGCGGTTAACATTAGTGTCATGTTTGTGTATCAGGTGCAGTCGGCTGCACTAGACGAGATGTTCCAGCAGACAGAGGACATCGCATATCGCTACAACAAAGCCTCCATGCTGCTGGAAGGCCTTTCCAAGATCCTCCAGGACCCTGCTGATATAGAAAACGTCACCAAATGTGAGTGAACTTCTTTCATTTCATTATGATTGTTTACTAAACAAAGCTGGAATAAAATGCTGTTAACATCTTTTCTCTTTGTTTGTTTTGTACAGACAAGGCAAGCGTGGACCGGAGGATCTCAGCGCTGTGTTACTGCACCGTGACCCTGTACGAATAAAGAGCAATGATCTGTAAAATCTTGACCAGTGCTCTCACTCCAGGGACCATCATCTTCTCAAACCCTAGAGAAGATTAAACAAATCCCTCGTTTTTGTTTCGTAGCAAAAGCACTTTCAGTTCCTTTTGATTCCTTTCAATCACAAGCAACAGACCAAGTATTACATTTTTTGCAGATGACATTTTGAGAAGGATGTGCACAAGTTCACTACCAAAGATGAAAACTAAACAGAGACTTTATAGTATGAAAAAGCCGTTGGACCTGCATTTGGATCCATCTTCTGTTTTTACAAGTCTTTTCCCTTTTTTTTTTTTTTTTACATGAACTAAAGGGATTTTGGACTGGGAATCCTTAGAGGCCCAGCAAATGAACATCAATGCAAATCAGTTCATCTTATTGTTTTATACCGCACTATTGCTCTGATTATTTATTGGATTTTTAGAATGATATGCTAGTGTTATTGATGATAGTGTTGAAAGACGACATGGGCCAGATGTGAAGCCCAAAGTTGGACTGTAACTTCTGGTACCACACACATACACAGTCACATGGTTGAACTTAGGAGGAATCTGTAGTATTTACAAAATCAGCTTTGAAGCAAATGCACTTTATTGAGGCAGATGTGAAAGACGCTTGTCCCAGAACATCTGGCAGAAGGTGGAGATCATGATTCTTCTTCCTTCTCTGGCTCTAGCTGTGGTTCCTTCCCATCTCCATATCTGAAATCCTCTGAGAATGAGTGTCTGGAAGGCCCGTGAGCATCAGGTTGGTTGGACATTGGCGCCACATAAGAGCCTCGTGGTGAATCATCCATAATGGTCAAAATACTTGAGTAGTTACTTACCTTTTGATTCAGCCGTACTGAAACGTTTTTATGTTCATATTAATACTGTAGCTTTTTTTAACCGATGTGCGTGAGCTGTAAATACTTGTACATTCTGCATGTGTGTGTTTTTATTTTGGAGTGAATGCGAGCAAGCACAGCGTGATTGAAGAAGGTGGATGCTGCTGCCACCATCCCTGCCTCTCAACTTAAGAGCACAAGATTTCTTTGTTTTTAGGGGTTTTGTTTCTTCGTAGAGGCAATAGACGCCAACAACTTCCACAGATTCTTCGAGGCCTCACAGAAAGCTCAAGACCTCACTTTGCATGGCAGCTCTTGATAAACGCCCGTGAATATCTTGTGTACGAATAAAACATTGACTGTGCGGGATGTGGATGTTGCAGGTAAATGGGATAGAGCCACTGCCAGGCTCTGCTTTTCCCCGTTTATCCATTGTGCTCATGACGGTGTTGGTGTAACTGCACTTCCCAGGTGCTGCAGTGGCCAGTTTCAGGATACTGAAGAACTGAAAGCATGACTTTGAGTCGTCTACTTTCACTTGTATATGTTTTTGAACACCTCGCTCCCTCTTTCCTGCACTCTGTCTTTATTTTTATTTTTAAAACGGCCCCTCGTGAGCCTACCAAGCCTTTACTGTACAGAGAGAGAAGGCTGTTCTGCCACAAATCCATGCATATCTGTAGTTGTAGGACTTCCTTATCCAGATCTGAGGAGAACTGTGTACAGATGAACTATTAGAGAAGACTAGTACCGAGCACATGTACCTGTGAAACTTTAGAATGTATTTGCCCTTCGTTTAGCACCTTTTCTTTCTGAATAAATGCTTACAACCAGCCTATCACAGTCCGACACGACATGATCACGGCCGATGCAGCCTGAAGGCCCTGCTCCCTTGATTTTCAGTGACCGATGTTGATGTTTTAAATGTTTTAATCAATATGTGTGTTTTACCAAGGGCATCTGTGTTGTCTGAAACTGTAGAAATGCAGTTTTTGTTTATTAAACAGATCAATTTTATCCTGTTATCTGAGTCTCAGATTGTGTGTCGCAAACATGTTGGATGCTTATAATGCTGTATTTAAAATACAGAGGCAGTACTGAAAGTGCAGCAAAGGTGAGATATAACTAAACAGGTACAAATATAACAGAGCAAAGCAATAAGATACCTAAACTACTAAAGTACCAAATTTGGTTTTGCAGGGCCAAGAAGAGTGGTGAATTATTTTCTACGTTAGGCTTATTTTGCTTACATAGGAGCAGTTAATAATCTGGAAACAGAAATATTGATGGAAAGATGTTCACACATAACTTTGCCGACACAGTCAAGACATGTTTACTTTTATTAATCCAGTTTGGAGTGCTGCTAAATCCAGGTAAATTTATACAAAGTGACAAGTTGACGAAGTTGACATTCAAAACTTGCGTCTGAATTCTCATTCAGTTCACATCGAACTGCGATTCTACTCGGCGGCCATCTTTGAAACGCCTCGCGGGCAGCTATTTCCGTTATACAACAAATACATCTCTTTGAATGAATAAGGAAACGTCAAATTCTCTAAAACTGTTCACCATGCTTACGATTAAATTTCATATTTGAAACCACAAATGAATTCTGACAAGAACTGTCTCATAAATGTTTTTATGCTCAAATAATGTTATAAAAGCTTATTTTTAGCATGTGCAGTGTTGCCATAATTGACCTATCGGTAAGCCCCGCCCCCTTAGTTACTGTTGCTCCCTCGGACAAACAAACAGAGTTGCTCACTGTCTTTCAATAAGCCCTTTCACACATACAGACTTTTGCGGAAAATTACCGGTAAATTGCCGTAAAGTGATCATGTGTGAACAGGACCTTTTCAAAAATTCCAGTAAACTCGTTCCGGCAATTTACCGGTATGAGAAGTTGTAACATTACCAGTAAATTGCCGGAATTCTGCTGTGTGTGAACGCAGAAGGAAAATTACAGGTATGAGCACGTACGCGTTCAGAACGCGGTGACGTAAGACGTCTACTCCGGGCCAATCCAGAGCCGTTGAAATTCAAAATTCAACAGCTCTGGGCCAATCATGACATTCTGATGCAGATGACGCATTTACTCCGCGCTGTGTTTGAAGTCGTGCGATGTCTCTGGGCCAAAAGAAGCATCATGAACGTGAACATTTGGCACAGAAATGAAAAAATCAACAAAAACACTGATCGCGTTTACCCCTCCATGTTTACAAACACAAACACCGTGAGGCGCAGCCGTTTAGAGGTCATTTCCGTTTTATGATGTCACAGAATTTACCGGTAATTGCCTGTGTGAACAGCGCAGTTTTGAATTTACCGGTAAAGTCTTTCTGGTAATTTTACGGCAATTTACTGTGAAAGCTGCAGTGTGAAAACCTTGTCCCACGATGTTTTTGCACAATTTTGGACACAGAAGGCCACCAAATGGAAATTAAATATTCCATGGAGGGATTTAAAAAATATTTTAAAAATAAATCCGGTGGGTAACTCGAAGCGAGGGTTTACAGATCACAATGCAAGCGGGAGAAGTCTCATATTACGGTCGGTCATCACGATCGCGGATCAACACTGTTCATGTATAGCAGGGAACGATTAAATTAATGTACATTTAATCAGTTTAATATGGAGAGGCACTGAAGTGTAGACCTTCGTTTATGTGTTTTTGACCTACACTGTACAAGATGCGAGAACAGTCCGCTATTTAGGTTTGTACATCAGCATGGACTCACTGACTTTAACTTTAGCTAGTTTTAGCCATAGATACCTTGCTAAAGCACAAGATAACATTAACGTTCTGCTTGAGCAGATGAAAATTGTGACTTAATGAGTGCATGTCAACCAGAAAATGAATGTTTTTGTCTTCATTTGTATTGGGGTGAATACTTAGGGATAATTTGTTCTGTTTTGTTTGGATTCAGGAAATGTAATAAAATAAATGATATTGCCCATCCTCTCAGGATACCTGGAATCAGCATTACAAGAACCCCAGACACATCGTTTTTCTATTTTTGAAGCATAAACCCCATAAAACCGATGCAAGCTTCGATCTTCCAATGTTTCTCTGTGGCGCTGAAACCTAAAGATGTCCGAGACGTTCCGGTCCCCGTGCAACTTATACTCAACTGCCATTGGCTAGTCTGCGTTCGAGGGGAGGGGCTTACAGATAGGTCAATTGAGGGCGAACTACTACTAAATGCATTTATTACTACTGGCAGAAGTTCAATTAAGGGGCTAATCCAGCCTTCAGGGGGGTGCACAGTACACTGTTCAAAATCCTGCCGGGCCGAGAGCGCCACTCATATAAGTTTTCCATTAAAATCACATTATACAGGTGCATCTCAATGAATTGGAATGTCGTGGAAAAGTTCATTTATTTCAGTAATTCAACTCAAGTTGTGAAACTCGTGTATTAAATAAATTCAATGCACACAGACTGAAGTAGTTTAAGTCTTTGGTTCTTTGAATTGTGATGATTTTGGCTCACATTTAACAAAAACCCACCAATTCACTATCTCAACAAATTAAAATATGGTGACATGCCAATCAGCAAATCAACTCTAAACACCTGCAAAGGTTTCCTGAGCCTTCAAAATGGTCTCTCAGTTTGGTTCACTAGGCTACACAATCATGAGGAAGACTGCTGATCTGACAGTTGTCCAGAAGACAATCATTGACATCCTTCACAAGGAGGGTAAGCCACAAACATTCATTGCCAAAGAAGCTGGCTGTTCACAGAGTGCTGTATCCAAGCATGTTAACAGAAAGTTGAGTGGAAGGAAAAAGTGTGGAAGACAAAGATGCACAACCAACCGAGAGAACCGCAGGCTTATGAGGATTGTCAAGCAAAATCAATTCAAGAATTTGGGTGAACTTCTCATGGAATGGACTGAGGCTGGGGTCAAGGCATCAAGAGCCACCACACACAGACGTGTCAAGGAATTTGGCTACAGTTGTCGTATTCCTCTTGTTAAGTCACTCCTGAACCACAGACAACGTCAGAGGCGTCTTACCTGGGCTAAGGAAAAGAAGAACTGGACTGTTGCCCAGTGGTCCAAAGTCCTCTTTTCAGATGAGAGCAAGTTTTGTATTTCGTTTGGAAACCAAGGTCCTAGAGTCTGGAGGAAGGGTGGAGAAGCTCATAGCCCAAGTTGCTTGAAGTCCAGTGTTAAGTTTCCACAGCCTGATGATTTGGGGTGCAATGTCATCTGCTGGTTTTGGTCCATTGTGTTTTTTGAAAACCAAAGTCACTGCACCCGTTTACCAAGAAATTTTGGAGCACTTCATGCTTCCTTCTGCTGACCAGCTCTTTAAAGATGCTGATTTCATTTTCCAGCAGGATTTGGCACCTGCCCACACTGCCAAAAGCACCAAAAGTTGGTTAAATGACCATGGTGTTGGTGTGCTTGACTGGCCAGCAAACTAACCAGACCTGAACCCCATAGAGAATCTATGGGGTATTGTCAAGAGGAAAATGAGAAACAAGAGACCAAAAAATGCAGATGAGCTGAAGGCCACTGTCAAAGAAACCTGGGCTTCCATACCACCTCAGCAGTGCCACAAACTGATCACCTCCATGCCACGCCGAATTGAGGCAGTAATTAAAGCAGAAGGAGCCCCTACCAATTATTGAGTACATGTACAGTAAATGAACATACTTTCCAGAAGGCCAACAATTCACTAAAAATGTATTTTTTTTTATTGGTCTTATGAAGTATTATAATTTGTTGATATAGGTAATTGATGGGTTTTTGTTAAATGTGAGCCAAAATCATCACAATTAAAAGAACCAAAGAGTTAAACTACTTCAGTCTGTGTGCATTGAATTTATTTAATACACGAGTTTTACAATTTGAGTTGAATTAATGAAATAAATTAACTTTTCCACGCCATTCTAATTTATTGAGATGCACCTGTATATGAAAAATTGTTTTGTGCATTTTTCAGCAAACGCCTGTCTTTCTGTGGCTCTAATGAAGCCTTATACGCGACACTCATCCAGTGTGTGACCGTGTTTACAAATGCAACAAGAAAACAGCACAGCCAGAGTGACAGTTATCACTAAAATAAAACAGAGCTCATTTTAAGTTAAATACAAATCCTAATTACAAATAATTGCCTCATCACACAATCGCATCAGGGAAATCAGGACACACAAACAGTGTAAGCCGACACTTATCCTAGAACCAGAACAAGCCACAAACCATTAGAATGATTTTGATTATTTCAAGCTTAAAAAAGACATATTGGCCTCCACAAGATAAAAAAAATGCACTTTTACAAATAGCCTATTACATTCCTCTAAATGTCACTGTAAAGATCTTTTTAGCATCAGTCATATCTATATAAAATGGAAACATAAAGAATGAAAAGCTCAAATATAAACCTACAAATATTACATTACATAGGCCTAAACACACAGGTCCATTCTATGTTCAACCAGTCCTGGCACACACTTGCTTTAAAATGTTAAGCAGCTCAGTGACCTGATTTAAGTCTTCTGGACATTTGTTGTTCACAACATGGTAGCGGTGGCCACACTTCCTCAGGATCTCATGCAAAGGTTCACCATTTTTTTGAATGTGCTTTTCAATAGTGCTGCCTCTTAACTCATCGCCCCACGTGAAGAGCACCAGAGTGTGTGACCACACCATGTCCCCAAGAATACCCAGATATTTCTCCATAGCGCGTCCATCCCGCTTGCTGAAAGAGTCCACTGGGATAACGAGGAGAAATTTGAGATATCCAGGAGGGGCCAACATCACACTGCGCAGGATCTCCTGTTTCACCAGTCCAGCATCAGCCAAACCGAAGAGACTCCATCCTGGAGTGTCCACTACAGCAAGCCTCACACCGTCCACCCAGCCGAATCTCTTCACACACCGCGTCGTCTTCTTCCCGGGCTCAAACTCACTGCGTCCGAGGATGAGGTCTCCCAATGAGCTCTTACCAGCACGTCTTCGACCCAAAAGCACGAGTCCCATCAGAGAACCACCCTCTGGATTGACTATAACCAAGACACAGACAAAACAGTCAAATCAAAGGTAAGGTACATTGAGATGCTCACAATAGCAGACCAAACAAGTTAATAGTCTGTCATAAGACTTTAATTATTAACCCCAGCTGGCACCTACCTTGTCAAAAGTCATATAACACTGAATGAGTTCAAATATCCAGTATCTGAAGTGTCCATGAACGTACCTTGTGGTGTCTCAGTGCTCACTGCCATTCTTCAAATGTTTCAGTCCATTCCTCAATCCTCCTTCCCAGGAGCCAATCTTTGTCACATATATCTGCTTAACTGTTCAACACACAATGAACTGTTTTACACATTTCAAAGTTCACTTCTTAGTTCTGTGGAAGTCATTTACATTGTGACGCACATGTTTTGACAGGGAAAGGTCAATCAGGTCAGATTAGTTATAAAACTGGCCTAATAAGGATTCAGAAGGCTGTGTGGTAGTTTCCACAGATGGGGTACAGACTTGGGTCCCATCACTTTTTTTTGTAAAGCAATTAAGGCGCAAATCCCGTGTTCTAAAGGTATTGTTATTAGATAAGTTATATAAGGTTTTATCTAATATAAAAGTAACTTAGCATGGTAAGTTACAGTTTTTCTCGATTGCTAACACACTGTAAATGATTCATTTGGCACAATTTTCCAAACCATTCATACAGTTCTCGAAACAAAGAAACACATTACAATTACAGTAGCAGTACTTCAGATAAGAGAACTTTCATATTCTTTGTACTGTAAACACTGTAGCACACACCCTCAAACTCATAACTGTTGAACTGATTTGTAGCCAAGTATTTCTTACATGTATTTGTGCAGAACTGAGAGTCGACTGTCTAGGGGAGGCAGAGAAAGTCTTTTCTCAGAAGGCTAAGAAACTGCTATAGTATAATGAATAAGGATATTACCAATACTGTAATGCAACTTGGCAGAGGATGTTGTATTTATTTATTGCTGTACAGAAACTGACAGGATATTCCAGTGTGTGTTTACTGTATATTCAGTTGTTTGGTTTTTGTACTTTTCTCTTCTAGTGCTTTTCATCTACTGTAAGATAACTTTACAGTAGTGTAATGAAAGTAAACTTTTTTTAAAGTTTATTGGTGAATTTTACTGTATCTTCACAACTCTATTTATGCTGCATACTGTAACAGACATTGACTTGCAAGATGTTTCCTGTTTTGAGTGTTTTGAATTGATCTCACTAGTGTTCTCTAGTCAGGAAAATAGTCTGTGTATTTGACAGCTTTGTGTGTCATCTGAGGCCAAAGATTAGATTCTGACAAAAGACTAAAATGTTTTTGACTAAAATGTTTGACTTTGACCTGGAAGTTTGCACAAGTTGGTGTGTAGTTTTGAGATTGTGTTTATAGTTGGGAGAAAATGGTGAATTGTTTCATGAATTGTGTGTTAGCAGTCGAGAAAAACTGTAATATTAAATTATTAAAACTAAAACTGAAATAAAAAAATAAAACAAATAAAATTAACCCAAATGTCAAAAGGATAAATTAACAAAATTACTAAAACCTAAAAATTAAAATGAAAACTAAAAATAATTCTGAATATTAAGAATTACCCAAATTATTACAAGAATAACATTTTCCAAAAAAAAAAACAAAAAAAAAAAAAATTGAATTATGTTTAACAGTAAATGCAAACCAATATTTACTCTCAAACTAGTAAACCACTACTGAGTGACAGCATAATTTAGGCTAAATTCGCAGCTCTGTTACCACATAAACTAACAATGAAAAAAAAAACTAAAATAATTTATTAATCTTTGTTAAGATTGATTTATATTATTAATATCAAAAATTGTATTTATTAATGATGTTATTTAATGGACCTGAGCTAGTATGGTCTAACAATGAACAGCTATATTTTTATTAACTAAATACTATTGCTCATTGTTAGTTAATGCATTAAGTTTAGTTAACAAATGGACCTAATATTACCTTATTTTAAAATGTTACCTATACACACACACACACACTCATGTTGGTTTTTATGGTTTATGGGGACTCTACATAGGCGTAATGGTTTTTATACTGTACAGACCGTATTTTCTATCACCCAACATCAACTCTACCCCTTACAGGAAACTTTGTGCATTTTTAGATTTTCAGAAAGCTCATTCTGTATGATTTATAAGCCTTTTGAATTACAGGGACACTGAAAATGAAAGCACCTTCTCGTTGTACAAATAAAACAAATAAAACCTGTGTCCTCATAAACCACATAAACACACACACAATCCTGAGTGCCCTATGTTTTGATAACAGGGTTATAAAAATGGCAAATAAAACAGTTTTCATATAATATTTAATAGCAAATAAACACAAATTTGTCAAGCCCTATTTGTAATCTTTTCATTCACATGACAGCCGACAAAACACAAAGGATTGTAACAGTTCATTCTTCTAAAATGTATTCATATATATATATATATATATATATATATATATATATTTACTTTGACTGCCATCGTGTGACTCGTATCACATCGTCTCCTGACCTGTAAGCATAAATAAATGCCGTTCTCTTACCTCTGTTAAATTAACTGACAACAGTAATGGGTCATTTTCAGCACCACTGTATATAGTACATTCTCTATATTGCATCACATATAAAAATATACAGATTTTCTTTTGCAAAACATTCTTTCCATGTTGTTCAATGGCATGAGACCAAGGATCCATATACTGTCAGCATCATCTCTCCTCCCATCCTCCTATCCCTCCGAACACATTTCCATTCACAGCATTTTAAAGATCAGTAGCAGCCACACTGAATAAAAGTCACGCCACACGCCGTTCTCACCACCACCACAGACTTTCACAACAGACTCTCGTGACGCCCTCAGAAAGTGGAGGAGAGAACAAAGCATACACAGAAAATATGATGGGTGGGGGTGAACGGGACAAAAGATGGTGGGAGAGGTGATGAAAAGAACAAGGTGTACTGTAACAGGCCTGAACAGTGCACTTCTGTAACTGTCCGCTAGGGGGCGCCTCCAACCGGTTCATCTCCCAGGATATCTGGAAGGACATATACTTAAAAAAAATCCAAAACAAGAATCAAGTGAAACAAAGTTTTTAATATTGAGGCGTTCTTGATCAAGAGGAAGGCGCATTGGGATGAGAGTTTGGTTGCAGTGCATAGAGAGACGTCTGAGTCGGAGCCACTTGGGTTATTGCCTGATGACGAGCTGCCCACACACACACACACACACACAGAGAGAGAGGCGCGAGGACCTCTTTAACACAGTGGTGGAGCGTGAGAGGGCATCGTGTGCACTTCTCCCGGTGGCCAGCAGAGAGCGATGTTCATTCTCTGTGATGGCCCAGAGGAAGCAGCATAGTGTGTAATGTGTCTTCAGCCCAAAGGCTTCGAGTTCACAGTCCGTCTTCAGAGTCCCGCCCGCTCATAGAACAACACGTAGGCGTCACTGCTGCGAACTTGGCTGGCGGACATTGGCGTGACTCTGGAAGAAGAAATCCACACTTAATATTTGTTGACCATCAAATTTGTATTGAACATCTAGGAATAAATATCTAACTGAAAATATAGTTTCAACATCTCAAAAAAATTTCACAATAAAAAAAAATTCAAGAATCTGCATTTCTAAGTGCAAATGGTCAGATGTAGGGCCCTATGATTTCCACAATGCAGAAAACACAGACGGAATCACAGAATCCAGTCATTAAAATGGAATTAACTGTATAACTCTTAATTAGGGATGTAACGGTATGAAAATTTCTTATCACGATTACAGTGACCAAAATTACCACGATTATCAGTATTATCACGGTATTGTTAAAATGTGGAGCTGTTCAAAAAATACTGATAAAAATCAACAAACAACAAATAAAATGACTTTTTGTTTGCATAATCACTAAAACAATAACATTACCAATGATCAGATTTTACATGACAATTAGACTGAGAACAGCTTAATAACATGTTCAAATATCTAATGTAAATGTTCAAATAAGTTTCATAAAAAGGTAAACCTCACATTTCAGCCTTTAAATAAAGAAAAGGGTTAAGTCAAAATGATAATTGATTAATAAATGATTAGGCCTATATGTATTTTATCTGCTCCATAAATAATTCTAGATAACTTATCTGAATTGTTTAAATGTGTAGAATCCACATAAGCTTGTTTTTCAACAACTGGTCAAAATGTACAGCAGGGCATGCGAATTCAGTCCGTCTTTGTCCAGACAGAAACTGCACACAGGCTGAATGTGAATCTGTAAATCCACTCTCTGACAGCAGGTGGCACTTATGAAAAACCTGAATTACAGCTGTTTCCCATATAGTCATATATGCACACAGAAATTTAAAGGTATTCAGGGTAACGTCAAAATAAAAGTTTGGTTTGGAAGACATTATTGTGCCTGTAATATATTACTGTTGTTCAGTAGAATGTACGTAATACTACTACTACTACACTACTACTACTACTATAGACTTGGTCGGTGTCGCGTCATAGCTGTGTGGGCGGAGTCAGCGTGGGGGAAAACGATCCTTTCCCCCTCATTGGAAAAGCATGGTGTTGACCCAGAATGGTCTACATAAAATCATTTCTGGCGTCGAAAAACTGAGCCGTATTGGGTCAGACTGTCCGTACGGTATCTATGACTGAACAAACGACCCAACGAAACGGCCAGAGGTGTCGTTTCCCGACACTTTTTGTTACCTGATTGAGTCTCAAGGCAAGAGACCGCTTACTACAAGCCTATACGTGATGGCTTGTGAAAGTAAACATTTGTCGTTTTGTTTTGTTTAATTTTAATAAAGTGATAAAGACTACAGTAAAAGCCTGTCATACTTTTTTATTAACATATTAAAAAGAATTTTAACATTGACAAAACAGGTAACATTAAAGTGCCTTGAAATGCACAGCATTACATGGTGTGTGCTAAACGTATAGTCTAATCATTTTCACAAATACACGCCGTAAAATAAAAAAGACTGTGGTTATACTGTAGGCTACAACTGGTAATAAAAATTCCCAAAAAACACGGTTAGCCTACTATAGCCTACTTTTACTATAGTAATACCATTGTTCATTTTCATAAGGGACTGTGTATAATAATATGAAATAAATGTTTTAATAGATTATGACATTTACATCACAAAATATCAGGGAGTGATATTTATTTGATGTGAAGAGGGTTGCTGTAAGCCCCATCAGAACTGGGTTGCGGTGCAGGCGGGACAGACTAATGACAGGTCATTGCAGGGTAAGTAGTCTAGCCTATCTGGAGCGCATATAAATATGAATATTAAGCTTGATATGTTTAATACGTTGTATATCCGTAACTTCTGTCGGAGTTCTGATCTTGTGTGCTACCCGTTCAGAATTCTACCTGTTTACTGTACCTGAATTCTACCTGTTTATTCTACCAGAATTCGTCTGTTTATTCTGCAGTATATAAATCTTAAGATCGTTTTTTTTTTTTTTTTTAAACGTATTAGACGTACAGAACACCACACAGTAAATTTTCGGCATTGCACCAAGCAAAAAAAAAAAAGCAGGTGGAGTTCATGCAGCTCAAATACAATTCAACTTAAACTTTAATTGTGATGCCTTTAATATAATTTGTAATAAATGAAAACATTATATAGCATTAAAATGGCGAAATATCATCCAATTATTCAGCCAATATAGTATAAAATAGAATGCCTGTGTGAGATTAACAGTTGAAAATGTGAGATTGGAAGCATTTTTAAGGAAGCATGAGTGGGAGGGAGGTGAAGGAGCTCAGGAGTGAGGGAGGAGGTGGAGGAGGATGGGATACAGGAAAATCACAGCAGCTAGCAGGTGAAATGGAGCTCTGCTTACA
The DNA here is from genome assembly GCA_036784905.1 of Acrossocheilus fasciatus. Taxonomy (NCBI): domain Eukaryota; kingdom Metazoa; phylum Chordata; class Actinopteri; order Cypriniformes; family Cyprinidae; genus Acrossocheilus; species Acrossocheilus fasciatus. Next base: position 13,837,712 of record CM071952.1, read on the forward strand.
TTCAAACCGTCACGGTTACTTCCCTGAAAGCTAATGTATGATATATACCTTTGGGAAACCTACTGGTAGGCTACAGTCATGCAAAAAGAAAGAAAGAGCAGGAGGGGAAGTAAAGCAAGTACCTGGAGTCGTTATACGTGTACCATTCCCCGTTTTCAGGATTGCAACAGTACGCTGTGTAGTGGCCTCCCATAGTCGTGCCTGAGTGATTGGACACTGCATACAAGCTATATACTGCACTACCTGAAACAGAAAGATACACAGTCAGGCTGGAACTAAATAATATCCACAAAAAGTGGTACTTTTAATTATAACCAGGCCCAAACTACATCAGGACTCTTATTTTGAAATGTGTATGTTTTATTATTTCTAGCTGGCAATTCAAAAAGATGAGGGAGATAAAATATACACTTTTACAACATCACCACCCATTACAATGTAAACACCATAAAGTAAACACTTTCATAATTCATTAATTGTAGATGACTAAGCAGTCACTCGACATAAATGCGTGGTATTATTTGACTGTTAACAGCTCTGAAACTGTGAGCAAATTATTTTGTATTAAAGCATTTTTTTTTAACTATTATTTATAATGTGAAAATAATTATTTATTTAAAACAAAACTCCTAGACCCTTACTGCTACTGGATATGTTATCACGTTCTAGACTGTAAAGTAATGTTCCATGATAAAATCACTATGAAATATATTGTGACATACTTGTTGATAAGATGGAGGCAGATCTGAATTTAAGAAAGATTTAAGTGGGTTTAAGTAAACTAAGTACCAGTTTTACCAGACGATCCAGTTATCACATTTTAATAAAAAATTATATTAAACAGTTTTTGTAAATAAAATCATTCACAATAAGATCTATAACGTTTCATGCCGAGTGCAGCTGCACATTCACTCTAGGACTGAAATGGCAGATTCTTGGTCTGTCTTTACTCACTGCTTCTGTCAGAGGCGAACTCCCTGAGGTCCAGGTCTTTCATTGGGAAGTTGACAAAAGTGGACAGTTTGCTGGTTCTGATGCGGGCTTCAGAGAAGCGCTTCAGATCTGAACAAGTGAAGCAGTTAAGGAGAAGGGACTCAGCACACTGTTGACCTCAGAGAGACCTGTCACTTCACGCTTCAACCTATCCCATCAGCACATTCCTGCACAAACAGTCCTGATCTTATCTGTGCTTACTGTCAACAAACACACCGATGCCCCGAGTGACATCACAAAGACATCAGACGGCATTAGAAAAGGATACGAAGAACTAGTATTTTAGGAAACTTCTGAACTGTAAATTTCTTCGTACATCGTCTTCTGGCTTTGCATCTGTAACATGTCTGGATCAAAAAACAGAGGAATGATTAGATCTTTCGGTACATATAAATTTCCACATTATTAAAATGCTAGGAATGAATTGAATGAATTACCGGCTTCTCGTCCCCATCCAGCACGTCTTCTTTAGTAAACAGCCGCATGCAGTCCATTAGGCTCACCTCTCCATAGCCCTTCTAGGCAGAGGAACACCATTAACACCCACTCATTTCTCCCAATGTCCAAAGTGTGCATTATAAAGCCTGCATGTAGATGCACATGTCAATGAACTAACCTTGGCGATAGGTAAGGAAAGGTCCCAGAAGGGATCGAACACAGTGGAACAATAGCCACATTCACTGCAGGTCAAAGAGCTCTTCAGCTGGCCTACGAACAGATCTGAGGACAGAGAGAGACAAGGCAGAGTTATGCTTAGTAATGGAGCACAATGATAACCCACAGCTCTTTGATATGTGTATAGTGCAGCGGATACTATTAAAAATCATTTTTGTTATTCAAAATAATGCTGAAATAAACTAAAATTACCCTGTAACAAGGAAGCCATAAAATAAAGTGTAACCGAATATTGTATGAAAAACTTTGGAAAAAATTGGAAATGTTGCCTTGGTTTAAATTCAAGTATTAAAACCTTAAAATAATGACAAAATTACTAAAATGTTAAAATAAAATACAAACTTAATTTCAAAATATAAAACAATCTTTGATATATAAATAATACTAAATTAACACTGATGTAGTGTATACTCACCTACGATTTTGCTGTCTTCTCTCTCTAAGTACTTAGTCCACATCTTTTTCCCTTTATCCTCATCACTAAAGAAAATGAACAAGATATATATATATCATGAAATCACACTCACAACTAGAGATGTTCCGATACCCTTTTTCCCTTCCCGATACCGATTCCGATACCTAGGCTCAGGGTATCGGCCGATACCGAGTACTGATCCGATACCTGGGTGTGTATCTGGTTATACAGCTGTATGTAGGCTAGCCATATGAATTGATACAATTATTTTATGGTGTGCTTCACCACAGATAGATAGATAGATAGATAGATAGATAGATAGATAGATAGATAGATAGATAGATAGATAGATAGATAGATAGATAGATAGATAGATAGTCTGGCAAGTAATTTTAACTGAATTTAGGACCGGTGGTGGTGCTTTTTTGGTCATAAAAATGGGTAAAAACTATCAATAATACTGATAAGATAATAATCATACTATGAATTCTGCTAAGAACAATATAAAACGCACTGAGGATTAACAAGCTGCTGGATTCATGAATATTAATAAGGTTGTCTGCATTGGCTCAAACTTATTTGCTGAAATCAAAACAGTGACAATAGGTGAGCGCCGGCCAATGAGATTGTCGTTTTGCGCATTAGCTCCGCCTACTACCAGAGAACCCGGCAGTTCTTAAAAGCTGAAGAATTCAAAAGGAACTCCGTTATTTTGACAGGAAAATACAACAAAGAATAACGTTTACAAACCATGCAGAATTGACGCGCCACTCGTAAGACTCTCTCGCTCCCTCTCCCTCTCTCTCTCTCTCTCTGCGTGTGAGGAAAAAAGCAAAGCGACGGCGAGTCGTGCGCTTCACACTACAGCTTACGGTACGTCAAATACAGGTGCGCTGCGCATTCATTCAGATGATCTGAAAATAGATCGCTTGACGGAGAGAGAAACTCTGAAGCGCTCCGAGTGTTCAGCGAGTGACAGTATATCTGTGCTAAACTTATACATAGCCTCCCAGTAAAATCTGATCATTTATTAGCCAGTGGCTAATATTAGACATCATTTAGTCGCCCAGGGTGAAGATTTAGTCGCATATGCGAGTGATTTAACTTACTGGCAATGTGACAGCATGTTTGTATTTCTTCTTCGCTGCTCTAAATAGTGGTTGCTTGTGTGGCAACACAGCACAACTTCCTGTGTTTGCATTCTGAGCAGCGAAGAAGAACTGATTTCCGATTTGCAGCGTTAAGCAAAGCTAGCGCGCATAACTATAGGTCTTGTTTAAAAATGGTATCGGATCGGTACATGGGTTCAAGTACTCGCCGATACCGATGCCAGAATTTTTTGTGGTATCGGTGGAATTTCCGATACTAGTATCGGAATCGGAACAACCCTACTCACAACATGTCATTTTTCCCACATTGAGGAAAATAAGGACAGTACGCTTACGGCAAGTGATCAAAGTCTTCCATGTTTCCCCGTGGCCGGACCGTGACCCTGTTCACTTCGTTGTGCAGGCCGTCTAGCAAGAAACGTAGAAACTCCTGAGCATCCTGTTGACTGGAGAGATAACATAAAAATCTCAATACACAGCACAACCACAGCCAGCTACTGATAAACATAAAGTGAACTACATTACATTAGTAAGACATTTGATTTTTACTGATAACCAAGCAATTATATTCCCGTATTAGCTGATAAGCTGATAAATATTCAATTAAAATTTTATCCTATTTTGTCTCACACACACACACACACACACACACAAAAAAAAATGATCGGATGTAAATGCCACAAGTAAAATCAGGCACTACAAGATTTTAATTTACAACTGAAAACAAATACCGATAGATTAATACCAATACAGTATTGATTTATTGTAAATGTGTAATTTTTTAAAATTTTCTAAATTTTAAAAATTGAATTGTCTGTGTAAAACCTGCTACTTTGATACTAAGATGGCCACTTTGAACAGAATAAAACTGCGTGTAGGCTGAGACTTACTTGTAGCCCACAAATCTGGGAGCATATCTCTGAATCTGTGTTTTAAACTCAGAGGGACTGACGGCTTCACTGCTTGAAGAAGTCCACATTGTCTGGATAAGCTTGGCAAACTCTGAAGTCACGACAAAGAGAGGCTTTCAGTAAGGTTAGTGACCGCTGTGAAACCTGCAGGAGCTGTGTGGTGGCGAGCGCACTCACCTTCCATGAGAGCAGTGTTCGTTCGGCTATTGTTGTTGAGGTCTCGGCGGTGGGAGTTGTGAAGACAGTAGTCTCGCAGGCTCTGTGTGTTGCTAAGACACTGGAGGATGGAGTTCATAAAACACTAGCGAGAGAAAGAGAGAGATAAAGGAAGAAAAATATTTAGAGATATATTTTTGGCTGGTAATTGATTAAAAAATTTAAATGAATGAATTACATGACACACTGATTATTTAATAAAATATACGTTTATTTTTTAAGCTCCCAAATTAAACACTAAGCTAAATTAAACACATTTTTATATGATTAAATAAAATGTTATTTTTGACCAAATGTACTACATACATTTATATAAATATTTATCTACAAATATGACACTGTGTACATGTTCACTAAGCAGAAATCAGAAAAGCAAAGGTAGCCACAAAACAAGTGACACATCGTCTAGAGTTTCACAGCAACAGACTTGACTGCGATGTGTAAGAGTTTATTTTTGGACTGTACACATACTGTTGCTTGGCAAAAGCAAGTTAAGTGAGTGCGAGAGCGGACATCATGAAAAATAATCTTGCCAAATGGAAACAGACAGAGGAATGTGAAAGCAATATGAAAACATTTCTGCTTTGTGCCGCTTAGGTGTGTCAAGGTGTGAGATTTGACAGTTTTGATCTATTTCTAGCATGCTAGATGTGTTGTATTCAGTCTATATATACTATATGACAAAAAATCTGTGTGAATGAGGATATCGGTCAACAGCAAAGACCTTACACACTTCATTCTTGTATGATTTTTTTAATTGATTTGTTTGGTATGTGTGATCACAGGAATCAAATGCTAGAGGTCAAGTGTCATTTCTGCATCACCACCACATCTCCTATAGTTGGACAAACAGGTAGTCCAGCTCAAAGTTTTGAGCCAAAAATGGACAAAATTCCTACTGAAAACAAGTACACACTTTACCTATAAGAGCAGCTAGTGCATCCCTTAAAAAAAAAACACTTACTGTATTTCCCAGATTACGAAGTCCCACCAGGCCATGGGCACTCTTTGAGTTCTGAAAAACAGAGAGGAGATGAAATGTTAGCACAGGTCAGCGACTAGTCATACATTATCAAATGGACTGAAATGTTGCTCTCATAAAGGTGCAGTCAAATTAGCTGAAATTTTGCAGGGCAAAAAAAAGGTCCAGTCAATAGTAGCTCACACATATGAGACTTTCAAACCTTTCTGTTGGTCACTGTGGCTCATTTAGGTGACCAACTTAAACACTAATAAAATCTCCGTTGGGAACTTTTTTACCCTCACACAAAACTGAAATGACTACATTTCGAAATTCCAGCCAGCATCATTAAATGTGACCGCACCTCAAGTCAGGTCATTCCAGGAAACAGAGATCTATGTTTCCATATAATCTTTTTTTTAGTAGAGGTGCAAGAGAGCTAAAGCGGACCGGCCAGTAATCTGACACTATGTTGTTTTCTGTCGTGCCAAAGCACGGGAGGGGAAACGTGATCTGCCCTGTGCTGGAACTCTGACGAACTTACCTGGTGCTGGCCAGGATGTTCACACTGACCACATTTGTCCCGACCGCCTCAGTGGCACAGCAGTCAATGTTTGGGGAACAAACAGTTCATGGCAGTATATATATATCACACCAGAAATGTTTAACAAACTCATTAACTGGGTATTATCTAAATCCACGCTTCCATGGAAAACGCTCAATTCATGGGAACAGGCTCACCAGCCTAGTTTGTCCTACTCTGCTGAGTAATATCAACGCTGCCAAAAATAGCATCCTTTCACATGGGATGCCCGCTCATTGGCTGATTTTTTATCGTCTCGGCGACACTGATCCTGGCAGCCATCTTTGACGGCCACAGGATTTTTACAGGCACTAAACCAAGACACCATATGCAAACGTGGCCACCCGAACATCTGCAACGTCCTACATCATACTGTACTAAAACTGAGAAATCAATATGAACGTCAAATGTGGGATACATGTCCTGCTGCATGTCAAGGAAACATTTGTACAAAGTAGATCTATTTTAGGTTGTGGTGATTCACTCTGAAGCAGACGCTGTGTGAAACGAGACGATGCTGTTGTTGTTGTTGCCAAAGCAGCTTGTGGTTGCTTCTCAATATAGTGGTACATGTACCCTGCAACTAATAACTTCCTCATAAGTTTACAAAATTTGCATCACTTGGTCTCAGGATGAAAAGTGCCTTTGGAAACTCTGGAGAAACCTATTAAAGGTTGAGCATGATGAAAGTTCTAGGGCAAAGCTGTAAACTCTGGGTGAAGAACTTCAATGTATTTGTTTAACAGTTTACTATTTCCATGTATAATGAAACATTAGAACATAATATAACAACTTGATATGGGTTTTTGCCTATGTGTTGTTGATAAAATGTGATTTTATGTGTCAAATCCTCCTCTATAACACTCTTTTCCCTCTATTTCTCTGGTGGCCGGAGAATGTGGAAGTGGGTCACGGTGTTCTGTTCGGCATTCTCCCCATTACAGAGGTGAGGGAAGACTAATCCTGCTTTTATAACAGCTCACTGTGAGAGGAAAATGTGGAGCAAATACCCAAATGAAACATCCAGACTAGCAGACTTCAGTTATCAGCATACACTGACCCACATAATATTAGTTAAAGAGCTCTGGTAGTTGGTTTAAACTATTAGATGAACCCGTTGTACTGTTTAGAGTTTATACCATCTCTGTTTTATGTCAACTTTGTCTCCTGTCCAACACTCCCAGCCAAATAATTCCACACATCTCTTAGCTCTCTGCTGGTTGAGGTTTTCCTTGCAACTGTTTAAAGAAGTCTTTTGAACTCGCACACAGTTTGTAAACCTGAATTTCCCAGGAATACTCAAGCTCCTGTGCCAAAACTTCTGTCCCATGTACCAATGTGTTAAATTAGTACAAAACACTTCATTTGGACTGTCCTGTTTCAGCTAACCAAGATAAAGGCACTGCTGGTACTCCATGTCCTTCACAATCACATTATACTTGTCACACCTCCAGGGGAAGTGACTCACAAAAACTGCATAGAGAAAATCCTGTTTACACATGCTAAATATATGGGTCATTTAATATATAAGTGTCCTCATGAATATCGAAGCACATTCCGTGACGCTGAAACTAATCGGGCGTCAGATAATGAAGGCTCAGCGGCAAAGCTGATACACCAGGCCTAGTCCTGATCCCGGTGGCATGGGACAGGACTGAGATCGCTGTTGGATGCAGGAGTGAGCTCTAATGGGATTTCTGCTCATTACGTAACAACGAACAGCCATTCTGAACTGCCTCATGCGTCATTTATCAGCAGCATGCAGGTTGCTGTTGATTTATGTTGCTTTACTTCAAAAAATAATGAAGCGTGCCTTCTGGTAAACCCAATGTAAGGTGCTCTCATCGAAACCTAAACTTTCCTTTTTTGGCCTTAAATAAGACTGCTTCATCAGTTTATCTCAAAGTGCACACCGGCATAAACATAACAGCAGTCAGTGGTTAGAATAAGTAGATGCACTGAAACAGGAAATGCAAATGCAAGATTAATTTGCATTATATAAGCAGTGACCTGTCAGAATACTGATCCCTTGCAAAGACTTAGAGAGAGCTTACTGATGGCAGTAAGTGCAATATTAATGACATCACAGCATGAACTACTTTTTAAGGCTTATTCAATGGGCCTCAATAAGCCCCATTCATGCTTTATCATTTATCCCTTGAAATTAACTAGCATTTATTTTATGTTAATAGTACTTATTTTTATTGCTACAATCCAATGTTTTCAATCGTTAGTTAGACACTTGTAATTATTCCAGTTATAACTGGTATATATTCAATTATTTTGTAGAATTTGTTTATTGCAAACTAGTACTTGTTTTGCTACTGTTTAATATCCAATAGTCTTAAGTAGCTATGCCATTGGTACTGGTAAGATCAGTGTTTCAAGTAGAAACTATTCACTTATGACTAGTATGTATTGTAATACTTACTGGTTATATATTTCTGATAGTTATCAGTTTTACTAATTGAGTGGACTAGTGTGTTTGCTGGTTAGTTGAACAAATACTAATCAAACTGGAATAGACCAATAACTAGAATATATGCTAGTAAGAACTTGAACCTATTGTTACCTATATGTAATGAACAAGTAGCAGTGAAATAATAAAAACAGATGAATAAATGTTAATACGAATTGCCGTAAAATACGCCTATGAATCATGTTCATACCTTGGCATGATTAATCAGAAGTCCAACGAATGTGGAGACCAGCATGGAGCCGGACATAGTGGAGCTTTTCCTCCGCATGTCCTGTTTTAAAAGGGGGAACGCCGTCGCAGGTGGCTCCTCTGGTATTGTAACTGTATATGAATGTCGCATGCTGGGCATATTCAATAAAACCCTTCTGCGGTGTATAAACACCAACTTTAAGAAACAGCTACTATGGACGTTCTCGCATCAAATATTCCAGGGTCCTTCTTCAGGTAACGTTAAGTAACTTGATCAGGAAACGACCTCTACAGCGGTGCGAGGGAGCACTGGGGACGAATAAAACATCGCGCGCTGACCGACTCACTACAATCGAAACACTATTCACAAAACAATAAACGAAGAAAGTTGTTCGCAAATGCAAAGAAGATTTCTCTCACGTGTCGAAGTAACGTTAGACAGAGGAGAGTTCTCAAATAAAAGTGAAGGCAGCGAGCTGGAGCTGTCAGATTGCAGGCTGGAGGCAGCGCGCGGATCCCTGTCTTTTCACTACAGTCCCGCCCACACGAGCCTAGCGCGCGCATCAGACGTCAGTGAGGGCAGCGGGTTAAACACGCCGCAATGAAAGAGATTTACAATAATCGCGTGGCAGTCAAGGACGTATTACTCATTTTAAATGGACCACTTTCAAACAACCCTAAAACGGAACACCCTAAATCAGTTTCAACTTTACTTACATCGAAAAGACACCGCAAAGGGTTGGTTGGGCTCTGAATTACACTTTGTTTATACTGTTGCAAAATGTAAACTATATTATCACACAGCTATATGTGACCCTAGACCACAAAACCAGTCTTGAGTGTCAATTTTTCAAAATTGAGATTTATACATTATCCGAAAGCTGAATAAATAAGCTTTCCATTGATGTATGGGTTGTTAGGATCGGACAATATTTGGCTGAGATACAACTATTTGAAAATCTGGAATCTGAGGGTGAAAAAAAAAAAAAAAAAAAAAAAATCGAAATATTGAGAAAATCGCCTTTAAAGTTGTCCAGATGAAATTATTAGCAAAACATTATTATTAATCAAAAATGAACTTTTTATACATTCACGGTAAGAAATTTACAAGATATCTTCATGGAACATGATCTTTTCTTAATATCCTAATGATTTTTGGCATAAAAGAAAAATTGATAATTTTGACCCATACAATGTATTTTTGGCTGTTGCTACAAATATACCCCAGTGACTTGAGACTGGTTTTGTGGTCCAGGGTCACATATATGAAATTGTGTATACAAGTATACATTCACGCCAAGAGATATATACTATATAGCAAACTCAACTGCATGATTGTTTTTTATCGTTGCAAAAATGTAAACGACATTAGCGCCCAGCTCTAATCTGCTACATGCGACTAAAGATATATGAAGATATTGTAAAGATTAACAATATAATTTTCTGTGAAGCTGATTTGAAACAGTGTGCATCTTAAAAACTACTAAACAAATACGTTTGAATTAATTTACAGCTACAGTTCTTCAACAGGAAAAATGTTATAATCAGATTGAAAATAGATCAACTGCCAACAATGGTAAAAGCAACAAAAAGTGGGACAATGTGTCTAGTTTTTTGGGCTGGGAGCCATGTTCAACTCAGCTGTCGCCCCCACTACAGTATTAGAGAAGCATTAAACTTTGCCTGTAAAGGTGACAGAGAAATTAGAACAGGGTATGAAACACAATAAACCCCAAAAGAGAAAAAACAGACTGTTATGCTCTTATGAGACGATGGGTCAAATGTCATCAGCTGCAACCCAGTTCTGGATATACTGGAAACACGTAATGCAGCATGGAAGTTACCTACATGAGAACAATGTCACTTTTGAAGGCCACACTCTACATGTATCCCACAGTTCTATAGACTTTAGTCAAGGCAGATGCTATATTGCATTTATGCAGCTGAAAACAATGTTGAGAAGGATAGACTAGTCTTTACAATGAATATAATGAGTCTACTTTTTATGACGCAGAAAATTTTTTCTTTCTGGCTATGTCTTACTCACGCCATATTTCACCGAAGTTGATTTAATTGTAAAGAAAACCACAGAATGTTGAGCATGTTAATCCATGTTTATATAGAAATAGGAAGTTGGGTGACCTGTTATTGAAGTGGCATTTTATAGAGGGAGACGGATCACTGTGATCCTTCCAGTCTTGTGACTAAGTCTATGTACACAGCAAACAGCAAATGAAAACACTTCCTTGACACGCTACAAAACACAACAAGGGTGAAAAGGTAAAGGAAACAGGGTGGATTAGTGCTTTTCTTGAAATGTGTAATTAGACACTTTGAATGAGTGCCAGAGATCCATCTTGGCTTTGAGCCAAATGACCTGATGTGCATCAGGGCACCACTAGTTGAATTTCATGCAAAACATGAATGCTGATTCTGCTGAAATGTTCAAAGACTCTTTAAAAAAAAAAAAGCAGGTGACCTGTTATGAGATGCTTTGTAAACAGCAGCACAAATTTTGGAAGCTCTAATAATGAAAGAGCATGTGATGAGTGAGTGAAATTTAACACTGCAAATCTCAGTTGCCAACGTCCACACAACTTTAAACACAGGAAAACATCACAGGGACACTTTGTACTCAGAAGAAGAATTGAGTCTTCACTGGGTTTTCTCTTTAAGCACCTCATGTGAAGAGAATAAGAAGTCCCCAGCTCTCAGCAGTCTCTGAGATACACTGCCAATAACCAAGTGCCAACAAGGGCCCAAAAAAGGAGGCGGTTGTATCCAATAGGTTTGAGCCTCATCAAAACAGACGAGAAAAAGTTTCAAAACTTTTTTCTTCTTAGGGTAATTTTGTGGAACAGCTTACATTCTAACACACCTGTTATATAAAAAAATCTTGGCGCAATGAGTAGGTAGTAGAAAACGTATTGGAATTGTTTACTCCTGGGTTATGGAAGTGCAAAGTCTCTCAGTTTGAGACAGACTGGCATCATTAATAAAACCGCTGAATGGAAAGAGTCAGACTGTGGCAGGGAAACTGTGTTAATGCTGGCCCAGCCATGCAAAGACTCACAGTAACACTAACCTACCATTGGCTGGGAAACCACAATAGTTTAATGGTAGTCGGAGACAGGGGAAATTGTATACCTGCAGCAGCCTGTGCTTTTCCTCACACTGATAAAACTGATTTGGTCAGCAAAAATACTCTGGATAAACCAGAATAAGGACACAGAAATATTAGGGCAGAAATACACACTACACAAGTACGCAAAGGCACTCATTGCAAGTGCGCAATCCCGCACACCTAATGTGTGTTCTAGCATTACTGTGGTGGTAACAAACGTCAGTACTCATGGGGCCGATAGTGTTACCTGTGCCACTGCACTGAATCTGTTTGCTATTCAGATAGCTAGAAACATGTTAACAGTTTAACGGTAACTGGTTAGTAGTTTAGGGTTGTGCACCATTCAGAACTTAATTGAGAAAGTTTTTTTTTTTTTTTTATAATCAAATTCAATTCCTCAATCAGAATTGAATTTTAGTCGAGGTAGCAAAAAGGAACTAGAATTTAATTTTGATTTGAATGCAAGGAAGCAGAACTACAATGATTTGAAATAAGAAAAAAGTACTTACTTTGAAGGTTGTATTGACCTTACAGACAGGAAGGAAGAACTCTTAATTTCATGGAAATTATTATTTTTAAATTCCAATTTAGTAAACTCCACTTCCTGTCATTCTCATTAATTGACTAATAAATTTAAAAATTTTAAATTCAAGATCTGATAAATGGTCATAGAAAAAGAGAGTTCACACTACTGTTCACTATAGCACCCCTTTTGGTAACACTGTGAATGCACTGCTTAAAGGAGTCATGAACTGAAAAACCAAAATTCCCTTGATCTTTTGACTTAATAGGTCACTGTAATATAAAAACATCCTGTAAGTTTCAGAACTAAAAACTGTTGCTGTTAGTCTAAAAACAGCTTTTATTGCAGGCAGTCTGCCAAAACAACAGCTTGTGGAATGTTCCACTCTATAATGTAATAGTGTGATAAGCACCGCCTCCGCAGAAGAAGATCAATGCCTGCTTCGAAATCTCTGCCTGTTTAGCCCCGCCCACCGATTCGCACATGTAGTGTTCTCAAGAGAGGCAAACGTGCAGGTCTATGCAGAAACTATAAAGATGGCTCCTAAGGCAACAAGATGCTGTGTGCAGTGCCAAGTTGAGGAAAAAACTGTGTTTGCGTTGCCTTCCTTCTGATCCCAACGAAAGAGTTGATGAACTTAATTTTTAATGAAGATTCAGACCGCGTCAGTAAGTACTCGGTCCTTTGTTCACTTCATTTTACCACGGATTCGTTTACAAACAAGGCACAATTCAATGTCGCAATAATGTCGCAACACAACTGTGAGTAACTGTGGTCACTATTGCTTTGTCTATTCTTACAGATCGTTTGATATGTATTGAGTTATTTATGCGTTTTAAACCTAAATCACAGCGGTGTCCATCTATAATTGAATGAATGTACACTGTTAGCTAATCATAGCAGTGGGCATTTACTTCTGAGTCTACAATCCACCACACCTATTCAAACATATAAATACATTGCTCCATTACAACAGTAATAAAACCTCCAGTCTGGCTGTCTTGAACCCTTTAGGGTAGTGCTGAAAGAATTATAGTGCATATATTCTAATTCTTGCATTTGTCCACAGTAGCCTGGTTTATCGCAGCAGAAATGGCTGGAATATCTAGAGCATTAGTGTGATAATTAAATTGAGTTGACAAAAGCACTCAGACTTACACTCGCTGAGCTGATTAGTTTCTGGAATTCTCAGGTGTAAACTAAAATGATTAGTCTAGACTACATTCAAGTCAGACAGACCTTACTGCTCAGCAGTGCTCATTTAGCCTGGGCTCCCTTGTTGAGCAGTACCTTAATTAATGACTTAAACAGCAACTAATTTAAAAGAATAGCCACAGACTGTATTCCACAGAGGTTTTTTTTTTTTTTAGCATAATTTTTAGCATAATGTAAGCAGACATTTTAATTCATCATTAGAAGCAGTGTGAATCGAACATAGGCACATTAAACACATTCTGTATAACTTCAATGGCAAAACTTGGATATGGATATGTTTAGAATAACATAATAGCATACCATATATTTCATAATATATCCTGTAACGTATACTGATTATTATATATAAAAGGTTCATTCGTGACTTTCTACATTTTGAGTACAAATGTCATTAATGAAGGGGATGTTAAAAATCACAGCTGATATTTTTTTGAGTTCATTTGTTACACAGGAAATGAAAGGCCAAGTAGAGCACACTGCATCATGGGTTGCACGATTTGGGAAAAAAAAAAAAATGTAATTAAGATAAAAAAATGTTATTGCGATAAAAAAAGCTCCAGGTATGCTATGTTTGTTTGTGGGGCTGCGAAATTTGGTCCAAAATTTAGTAATTAGGCTATATATCCATATGTCTATTTAATAACAACAATAGTAATTAGTATAGTATTACTAAATAAAAAATGTTAAAGAAAATGAAATATTGTAATATTTCACTGTACAAACTTTATTTAAGAATATATATATATATATATATATATATATATATATATATATATTTATTTATAATGATAATAATAGATAATAATAATTTTATCTTACAGTAAACTGTAAAAATCAACAATAACACTTCATTTTCAAACGTTAAACCATCAAGTTCTTATTTTGGCGGAAAACTGCAGGGAGCTGACAGTGCCATGTTTCCCTATTTAATTAATTAAACTGCAGTTACTGATAATTACACTAAGCCATATATGTCCATATCTAGTAGAAGAGTTTTTATGTTAGTATGGTATTCTAAATATACCTGACCACATCAATCATTTTATCTGCAACTTCCTAAGATGAGTTCACTTATAATCACAAGAGACACTAGAAACACAGCTGAACGTTACACATTCCATACACCTCTCAGCACAAACTCTCTGAGTTTCAGAAGGGCACTCGTGTAACACTTGAGAAAGGGGAGTGATGCAAAATCAAGGATCAGTGAAAAACACAATCCTAGCATAAGCGTGTTATGGAAATAAATGGGTACTGTCCAACGAGAAAACATGAATGCTCTTACCAAGGACTCTCTGACTGGTGAGGTGGAGCGATAGCTGGAGGAGAATCGGCTGCTGCTGCTCTTCAGGCCGTCCTGCGTGGAGCTCCTTGAGAGGCCGTAGCTGGAGCGAGTGCTACTGTAGGAGTCAGATACGTAAGTGCCTCGGCTCTGGTAGGACTGCTTCAGGCCACTGCCTCTGGATGTCTCGCTCAAGCCCAGAGCTGACAGATCGTGCGTCAAATCGCTCTGACTCACTGACTTCCTTCGACTGAGGGAGATGCTGGAGGACACAGGCGAGGAGGAGAGGTAGCTGGTGGGGGCCGGAGAGTAGCTGTAGCTGCTGTATCCCGAGCCTCCGTTGAGGCCCGAGCTATAGCCCTTAGCCGGTGTGCGGCTCAGGCTCTCGCTGCGCCGGCCGCCCAGCAAATCGGTGCGAGGGATAGGCCGACCCCGGTCCGGCTCGGACGAAGAGCTATAGTTGCGGGAGCGGGAGGCGCTTGAGCTCAGGTAGCTTGAGGAGGAGTAGCCTGAGGAGGAGCTCTTATAGGGCAGCTTGTCCCGCTCGTAGGAGCCCAGCGACGGGGTCAGGGAGGAGCCATATGAACTGTAGTGACTAGTATAGGAAGAGCCGGCATAGCGCTTCGCCGTAGAGGAGACACGAGACATGCTGGGAGCTCAGCTGGACGTGAGGTGATTTCAGGCTGCATGGACTCTGAACGGAAGGAGAAAATGTGTTGCATTAAAATTCTGGCAAATACAGATAAACCAACAATTATTTTCCATGTTAAATTCGGCATGAAATGAAAATCTGTTTAATAAATGTATGTTGTTGATCTTACTGTGAACAATTTAATAGATGCATACTTCAAGTTTTTTTGACCTTGTAGTTTTCATTCAACGTCATAACTGGATCTTCCAGTGAAATGACAGACCTCACATTTTTTTTTAGTGGTTGCAGAACACTATAGTTCATTTATGTAAGTGAGGATAGCAAAATAAAGTAAACCGTGACATATTATACCCAAAAAATCTTCATACAGTGGACTACCAGTAAAACTGATAAAAATCTGGGACCAAAAATTATTCAGACACTTTGACCTGACCATGTTTTGCTTGAGTGTTTTTTCTTTAATTGCTAATGCAAACGTTATAAAGGAAGGAAAGGAAAGAATGTTTGGCCAAGTACTGTATGGTGACCCATACTTGGAATCTGCATTTAACCCATTCAAAGTGCATACACACACGGAGCAGTGGGCAGCCATTTGTTGTCATATTTTATTATCATTTTCTAAACTATAGTGAATAATCTGTGATAATGTGAGAAATGTTAATGAATAAATTAATGTGAATAAATTTTGGTTTGACTGACTTCTCCAGTCATTTTGTCCACTTAAAACCCACCCCATTTTTATAAATGACTGCAAGCTTGCCTCCATCCAATCAACAACCGGTGGGTTGAACCAAGTCCTGCATTTTTTTCTTTTTGATGATCCATTTTACTAGGATATGTCACAACACAGAAGAAAATATCTGTTACTACTTCCGTCACATTGTGATTTAATAACTGTTAAAGGTCAGATAATAAAATTCTACACTGTTGTGTCTGAATAAAATCTAAATTGTTTTGCACACTAAACTAAAAAAGTTTGGAATAATGTAAGTAAATTTAGGCATCACAACATCATAATGTACAGGATGAAAAATAGATACTCATTTTGAGACACGCTAAAGATTACATATAACAGTATTATCAGTGAGTATTATCAGTAAGATCAGTATTCTGATCTTGATCTAGAAAAAAAAGTTGGCATGTGTTTTTTGATGGGTACCATATTTCATATATAGTACATATATATATATATATATATATATATACTGCTTTTATATAGTTACGATATATAGCTGTTATCAGTTTCATATATGTGACCCTGGACCACAAAACCAGTCTTAAGTTGCTGGAGTATATTTGTAGCAATAGCCAACAACACATTGTATGGGTCAAAATTATCGATTTTTTTTTTTAATGCCAAAAATCATTAGGATATTAAGTAAAGATTATGTTCCATGAAGATATTTAGTAAATTTCCTACTGTAAATATATCAAAACTTCATTTTTGATTAGTTATATGCATTGCTAAGAACTTCATTTGGACAACTTTAAAGGTGATTTCCTCAATATTTTGATGTTTTTGCACCCTCAGATTCCAGATTTTCAAATAGTTGTATCTCAGCCAAATATTGTCCGATCCTAACAAACCATACATCAATGGAAAGCTGATTTATTCAGCTTTCAGATACTGTATAAATCTCAATTTTGAAAAATTGACACTCCAGGGTCACATATCATGATATATAAGGGAAATATGGAGAAAAACAACACCCCAGTTTTATTCAGTGGCCCAAACTGTGCAAAGACTATGCAATTTTGTGCCGTTGCTGATATTTATATGGCCAAAAAGTAATATGCAATACTGTTAGCATGTAGTAGATTGTGTGCAACAGGTTTTTCATATATACAGTATATAATTTTTTTATTTTTATTTTTTCAGCTGATAACCAAAATGGATACAGACATATGTGCATCCATAGCTGTTATGTATAAATATAATTAATTTTTATAATTATTTTTAAGTGCACTCTGTGTGAAAGTGAAAAAGTTCAAACACTTTTGTCAAAGTGGCCTCATCTGACATCTACACTGACTGATGAGATATTAATCATTTTAGCTCATATCAACCAACAACCTCCATAATGCCTCAAAGTCCCACACACTGAAGGTCGGCGGTTTCATTACGTTTGTATTTCAGCCTTAGGGAAAAAAGTGTCTCTGTTCAGTTGGGCAATTTCAGTCAAAATGGTAGGGTATAAACACTACCTGTTATGAATTTTGAATGACTCTGTGTCATGCCCTGAGGTCTCTTGTGTTCTGTGCGCTTGATCCTGAAAACATATTCGATGAGTAGCAGCATGTGACTCTTGTCCAAACACAGCACACACACTGTGAGGGGTGCGTATTACGCAACCTACAGCGGCTTCACTGCTAGCACGGGACCCTGAATGAAGCTGGCGAACAAAATGAGTGCCATTGTTTTTTAGCCCGAGCGCAGCACTGAGGACCCTGCTGTTTGAATGAAACAAGAGAGCCCCCAGAGCCGGGCCGTGTGTTATGGTGGCACAGTTTGTTCTCGTGGAGAGACGGGCTCTTGTTCACAAGGCAGTGCAGCGTCTGAATAAATAAAAGTATCTGGTGTTGTTGATCCGTGTTGGGTTCAGTGCGATGGCTCTTATTTCTTTAATCTGTCTCTCTGCGCACTCTCTCTCTCTCTCCCTCTCTGAGTGCAGCGTTCACAGATGCATCAATAATTCAACATGTAGATCTAGGGTAGGCTGCACGCTGGAGGCAGTCCAAAGCACATGGCAGACCGACGCTAACATGCTTTCACCAGACAAGAACTCTTAAGACAGTTGTCCACTGCTTTCACATTGTGTTCCCTCTCCTTGCCCACAATAACAATAGCCACAAGAACCCTACCATATGGTATGGAACCCTACCACGAAAAACTAGTCTAGAAAAAGAGGTAGTAGGCACATTTAGTTTGTGCTGCACTTCATTAATAGATGAGGTGGAATCTGATTAACAATCAAAGAAATGCAGACTTGGCAAGCTTAACTGAAGCAATGTTTTGACCAACTTGGCAACTTCTTGCCTACAAATTTGAGCTATATATTAAACAAAAATCATAGTAACTGATGGTAGAAGACATGGGTATAATTAACTATTATTAATAATATTTTTTCTCTTTATTTATTACTCTGTATTCATATTATTCCATTAATAATATTAAATATTATATTTAAATTACAAGTAAGAACCTTGTGAATAAGCTATATTCTAGAGAAAACATTTTCTGATATGAGGTGATCACAAGAAAGTTTGTCAAGGTTTCAGAAAGATTTAAAAAATATTTTTAAAACAAGTTTCTTATGCTCACCAAGCTTGGATTTATTTGATTTAAAAAACAAAACAAAAAACAATAAAAACAGTGATACTGTAAAACATTACATTATTAAAAAAATAACTGTAAATATGTAATAAATATTTTACATGTAATTTATTCCTGTGATGCAAAGCTGAATTCTCAGCATCATTAGTCTTCAGTGTCACGTGATTCTTCAGAAAACAATTTAATATGCTGATTTGCTGCTCAAGAAACATTTATTATAATTATTATCAGTGCTGGAAACAGTTGTGCTGCTTAATATTTTGTGAAAACATTTTGTTTAGCATTTATTTGTCTTTACTCGTATTTTGATCAATTTCATGCACACTTGCTGAACAAAAATATTAATTTTGTTAAAAACTTTTGAACAAAATTGTATGTCACTTAATAAATATAAATATGCTTTATCTATTTAGCTAAATCATAGAAGCAGGCTCTGTTGTCTGTAGTCGTCATCTGTCAGAAATATTAGCAATGAATTACTAGCTTTCATTTTTAACCAAATTAATCTTTTTAGTAGAATGAGATTGGACTTAGTGTGTGTGATTTTTTAATTTTTTTTTAAAGTATGACAATACTAACATTTCTCACAGACGGTTGGTTCATTATGAAGTCAGTGGGGGTTTAATCAGTGGTCAGGGTCTGAGCTGTGGGAGCGTCTCCGGCTGTGAGCATGTGACAGGTGAGGACTCAGCCCCGTGATGCCTGACAGACATCCACACTTGCATTCATGCTGATAGACGTGCTGTCATTACGTGCACACCACCACTGCTACTTAACATTCACATCTAACACGTCACAACACCTACTTTTAGCCCTTCAGCATTTGGAAAGCTATGAAAGCCGCTTTCCACCTCAGAGTAAAAAAAATAAAAAAGTGACTTAAAGGAACACTCCACTTTTTTTGGAAATAGGCTCATTCTCCAACTCCCCCAGAGTTAATAAGTTAAGTTTTACTGTTTTTGAATCCATTCAGCCGATCTCCGGATCTGGCGAGAGCACTTTTAGCATAGCTTAGCATAGATCATTGAATCCAATTAGACCAGTAGCATCGCGTTCAAAAACGATCAAAGAGTTTCAATATTTGTCCTATTTAAAACTTGACTCTTCTGTAGTTATATCGTGTACTAAGATCGGCGGAAAATGAAAAGTTGCGATTTTCTAGGCTGATATGATTAGGAACTACTCTCAATATCACTACGCCTGCTGCGGCCATGTTACGGCAGCAAAGTTCCTTGATTATTACGCCGGAATGAGAGTATAGTTCCTAGCCAAATCAGACTAGAAAATCGCAACTTTTCATTTTCCGCCGATCTTAGTACACGATATAACTACAGAAGAGTCAAGTTTTAAATAGGACAAATATCGAAACTCTTTGATCGTTTTTGAACGCGATGCTACTGGTCTAATTGGATTCAATGATCTATGCTAAGCTATGCTAAAAGTGCTCTCGCCAGATCCGGAGATCGGCTGAATGGATTCAAAAACGGTAAAACTCAACTTATTAACTCGGTGTCGGTTACTCTGACACAGAAACATGCCTCCATAGAAAGCAATATGCACTAAGAATTGCAAAAAGGCATCAAAATAGCAATACAAATATCCTGAAAACAGTTTAGCCGTGACAAGAGCTGAATAACTTCAAATATCAGAACTGGTCTCCAGGAAGCCACCGTGACATTGAACCGTCCTAAAAAAATCTGAAACTTGTGCAGGTGTTTGTGTTAGCAACACCAACAATATGCCGAAGACTTGAGGCAAAGTCTTGGGTACAGCTATATTTACCCTGAAATGTGAGCAGATAAGAGCTCAGTGGCCAAACTGACGCCTCAGTCACCCCCCCCTCATATGACCAAAAGCAATCTGGCAAGACTCGCCTCTCAACAATACTCAGTCTGCCAAACCAAACTCAAAATCTACCCTTTCAATCCGCAGCTATGTTGCATGAATCAGACTTGCACTGGTCTAGCATTTATTTTCAAAGCTTATTTGATCTGGAAAGACAATATCTGACCAAATTTTAAAGGCAGTAGGTCATTCCAGGTTTTTAAATCATTTACAGCGAGCGTATACAACCTGAATAGGGAATGTGGAACACAGATTTTGTAACAGACTGACATTAGGGCCACTGTCTATGAAAAGGAGACAATGGGGATTAACATGAGCAACTGAAATTGCAAATCAGGTGTAGAGACACACAAAACTGCTTTGGTGTTTTTTCATTTCAAAAGATGAACCCAATAACTTGCACTGGATTAACACTCCCTAAAAATCTCCAAACTGCAACCCTGTATGTTGTTTGTAAGTGCACAGCACTCTCTCGGTATCATGTGTGCAAAGTGCGCTAGCAGGTGGGTGTTAGGTTCAGGGGTACCTACTGTAAGTAGAGCCGATCTCGGTTCTAGAGGACGGAAAAACAGAGGTGGCGGTTCATTATACCTCACATACACCGTTCAATGTTCAAACCTAAAAAGACAACAAAGATACAGAAAAGGGTTTAGGAACATTTGGTGAAGGCAGTATTTATAAAATAAAATATACAGCTTAATTTAAAAATGGTCATACAGTAGATATATAAAAGCACACCAAGTACTAGAGAAATAAAAAGAAAACAGGCCTATATAAAGCCTATAAGACATACAAAATATAAAAACATATAATCGAGCATCTTTTAAAACTGCGCTTACAAATGTTCAGTATTCCTATGCATCAGTTTAAACGTCAGACTGTCATAACAATCCAGACTCTGGTTACGCTGAACGGCTAACAATAGAGAACCTAACAATTGATGACTTGAGAATGTCACGCGCTCTACCCCACAGACCTCACAGCATTGGATAGCAGTCAAAACAGCTTAAAGTTAAAGAAAAGAGCGAGTCATTTGGAGAAGAGGCTCACCAGTAGTATTTTCCATGGACAGCGTGTTGCTTTGGAGGCTGTAGCTCCAGAGTGAGAGGACCAGGGAAGGATTGCATGAGCAGAGTGATCCAGAATGCTAGAGCTCATATTACTGAGCTGGTAAATATAGCAATTGCCTATGACCTCCCTGGGTCATTCAACACTCCTGCATTCCAATTTGTACTTAAAGGAATCGCATTAAGACTTTTTATGGGCAGGACTGGGTTTACAATATGATTATAATAAATATTTACAGTTAAAGTTCATTTATATAAACATATTAAATAATTTGATTATATACTTTTCTGTATTTGTATAAAATAAATATAACATTTGAAATAAGACATATGGAATGTTTTTATATTTATGTATGTATTATATTTTATTTATGTAGTTACATTACATTAATATTTTGTAACATTAGGGTCACTGTCTACAAAAAGAAAACAATGAAATCAAAAACACTGGAATTAACATGTAAAACTAAAATGGCAAATCAGGTGTATAGACACTCAAAACTGGATTTATTTATTTATTTATTTTTCAAAAGGTGAACCCATTGACTTTGGATTAATACTCTAAAAATCTCTACAGAAAAATTGAATTTTTTTCTTTTTAATTATTCTATATAAATCATATATAATTAAACATTTTATGTTTATATAAAAATAAAACACGTACATGCAATATATTTAATAATTAAAATATTAAATTAAGAAGCTACTTCTCAAGATACTGCTTGTTTAGCTGGTCTTAATATCCCAATAACTGATGAACAGATTCATTGGCAAAGGTCAATAAAAGCCAGTCAGGATAAATATGGGAGGGTAACTGATGAGTAATCATCAGAGAGTTTAATAATTTAGCAGTTATGGGAAATTTTAACTTACATAAGTAACCATCCACACCCACATGACTTACTATAATACTACTAAAACAAACATACTTAGATTTGATAGCTTATGTAACAACAAAATTACAATGCAGCCTACCTGTAAGTTTTAAGAAAAAAAAAAAAATACTGCTGAGACTTGATCAAGTCTGGCTTGGAATTAATAGGAGAGACTGGGGGTGTTGTAACATTAACCCATTTAATCCCAAATTTTTCCCAGATATGAAAATATCCAAATGATGTGTCATTAGTAACCCTTTGAAATAATCAATAATTATATTTTGAATTTTTTTTAGAAAAGTGTGTGAAAAATTGTGTTTTATATTTGTGACCAGTGGGATATGGTGACTACTGAAATCACATATTTCTGCAGTCATAAAAATTGTTATATATCTTAGCTCAGCTATTTTAAACTGTTTGATCACATTCTATGGTTACTATTATGCATGAAAAAACCTTATGCAACATTGATAAGAACACTGAGATAAAAAAAACAAAAAATTCAACCATCACCGCATTTCAAAATTGTTACTTTTTCTAAAATATAACATCAAATTTGTATATCAATGCTACAAGCATTACAACATCATTATTGTAAAATTTTCTAACATTTGAATTTTTAATTTAGTGCAATATTTTGTCATTGCAACATTTTATTGTCATTTTCACTAACAACTGCCATTGGATTATATTGTAAAATAAAGTTCACCGTTATCCCACCGGTCATTATTGTGACCATCAACATGTTCACTCACTCTATGACCACACTCAACAAAACTGAATATATGCAAATGCATATATTAATACTAGACACTCTAAAGATAATGTGTACCAAAAATCTTTGACATATCTTTATGTTAACATACTTTACTAGCATTTCATTTTGGAGCTTTAATGCATCCATCATCTGCTCAAGGTGCAAACAGGAAATAAACTGCTCTGGTCATGTGACAATTTGCACTAATCATGTGAAACTGCACATATTTAATTGAGACCCTTTATTTTTTCCATATTTGCAGGAAGTGCGCTAAAACATCAGTCGGTACGGTTTGTATTGCTTTATAAATGAAAAACTTTTTTACGGTCACTTGATTAAATGGGTTAATGAGGTGTAACGCCATCAATTTAACCTCCATATCTGTGTAAAATATTAAGGACCTATAATCTGATAATTGTGGCAAATTCAAGAATATTAACTGTCCCATTTTATTTAACTTTATTCAATCTTATTATTTCACGTCTTTGTTTTTTGTCACTGTAATACTGTTACAACTGATCCTGATGGTGGGGTAGGTTGTAAAAACGCTGCATGACACCAATTTTATGAATAAGTAGTATTCATAAACTACTTTAACTAGAAACAGACAAACAAGGTAAAATCAAGGTTTAAGACAGCGCCAAAACAAAAAGGGGTAATGTTACACACACACACACACACACACACACACACACACACACACACACACACACACACACACACACACACACACTGCCCAGTCTCCCGTACTTTAGCAGCGTGGTCACGTGACCGAGCCGCAGTGTACAGCGCTACATCACTAAACTTCACCAAGAAACAAAACATAACCCGAGCACTCTGAATAAATGTCAAGTTTATATTACCATTACCTTAAAAAGGGAGAGACTTCAGCAGACCGACGTACACGATACTAAACATTTATTTAAAACAAAAAGACTTTGCATTTATATGAATACATTCAATCTGCAGGACTGGGTCTGAAGAATTAAATACCTAACTCGCGATGTACCGCTGCAGAACAGTGTCATTTCATACATTTATACACAAGACAGCTCGCCGGCCGATGTTATGTAATTAGTGAAACGTCCAGAAGCTTCGAAATCGGGCGAGTAAATCAGTGGGAACGGCGAAGCGAGAATGTGCAGTGCGAGCATTCATAGCATTACTCACCGGAGTGTGAGCGAGACCATCCTCCTCCTCTCCCCTCGCTCCTTCAGGGACGAGCCCGCCGTGAGTGAGACTTCCGCGCAAGCCACTTTGAACTCTTGCAGCCGATACACGATAGTTCACTGATGCTCTTCAGCACAATATAAATAAGAACCGAGGCATTTTGGTAGTTTCTGTCCTTGTAATATTCCAAGCTCTTGACTTGTAGTCAAAAAACGGTCGCTCACTTTAACGGTGACGTCGGAGAGCGTTTCTTTCATCCGATTGGTTAATTCTGCTCTCGAACGTCATCACAATGCCACCCCCCACACTGTCGCCCTGGCGACGGGAATAAACACTTTTGAGATGAGAGAGCTTGGTGCGTTTTAAAGGGATAGATTACACACACGCACGCACGCACACAAAATAAATAAATAAAATAAAAATTCTGTATCATTTTACTCACGTTGCACCAAACCTGTTTGACTTTCTTTCTAACATGAACACAAAAGGAAATGTTAGGCAGAATGATATACACACGTTAAATATATGAATATTTTTGAAACAATGCTAAACAGAAATATGCTAGAGTGTGGACCTAAAAACAAAATAACATTAAACATATTCGGAAGAAAAAATGGCAATGACAGCAATGTTGTTAAGTAAATTCATTAACCGATTTAGTTAACTCAAATAAAATAAAAATATGCAAAACTTAAATAAATAAATAAATAAATAAAGTGCTAAAATGACGTAAAGTAAAACTTAGGGTAAATATATAATATTTAAAATATAATAATAATAATAATAAAATGTTAAAAATAAATGTTATTTCAAAATATCAATAAATAAGAGACCTATAATATAAAAAATACTATATTAACACTATAATGACAGTCAGTAAAAGACAAGTTTATTTTTCCTTAGCCTTTGACCCACTCCATTCAACTTTCAAACATAGATACATTTTTTGTGCACATATGCTGGCAAATCAATGCTTTAAAACAGTCAAATCTGATTTTAAATTGTAACACGTTAATGGTACGACTGTGTGCAGTATGTAAGTGTTCATTACAATAACAGGCCTAATGCATCCATTAGATAAACAGACTCTCTGGAATTCTCATTCTTTTGATGCTTAACAGCCTTTTACACACCCTTCACAAATTAACTTTAACCGAAGATTAAGAACTGCAAATGTACAACAGATAATGCAAACCAAGAAACAATTCAACACATAATATCCTAACAAAAACAGCTAAATCAATGTAAAATGCACAATCTGGACATAAAATCAATAATGTACTGTGAGTCACAATGATTGAAAAATGTCCGCTAAATAAATTTCACGTGGTAAGCATTGTCTTTAGTGGTACAGTGGTAAATTTAACTTTCATCTTCACACTTAATATGCGCTAGTCACAGTTTAAGTGGCATTACCTTCAAGGTCGTAAAATTGGAATATCAATAATGCATACATATATATATATATATATTATATATATAAAAAAAACATAAAATAATTATGCAAGAGTGAAACCCTAATATCAATAGCATGTCCTGTGTGGGCACAGACCATCAAATATTGATACTCTAAAAAGGGAATTCTCCGGAGAAAAAAAAAGCAAAACAGTAGCCTACTTCATTCCGCTTTAATGTTTGATTAGGGGTTGCAGATAATGGCAGAAAGAGTGTTAAAGAATGCTAAAACCTTCATACGTAATCTTTATCAACTTTCTTCCTCCGACCAAACAACAACAACCCTTAAATATGCTATGCGAGGTGATTTTAACATTTGAAGTTCCAGTTTAAGCTATACTCATATAAGTCACTATTAAATCTCTGACTAACTACTCATTTCACTTTTTGGTTATAAAATGATCAAATAACTGATTCCAAATTCCAAATTGAACTTAATTCAATATCACATCTTACCAAAGAGAAACCTGAAATGTTTAATGAGAAATGCTTCTAGCCTTCAACATTTTCACGTCTCTTCATACACTTTTATATATCAGTACATAAGAGAAAAGCTAATCTACTACAAACCTAAGCATTTGCGAATGTCAGCGTAACATGGCACACTGACAGTGAAGCCGAAAGGATCTCAGTGCTTTTCCATTCAGTCCATCCTTCAAGTCATGCTATCATGTTATATATGTGAAATAAAAAAATACAACAAACTAGGTTTTCACCAGTTTCAGTCACTAGTTTTTTTTTTTCTTGTTGAATCAAGTATGACAAGCAAATGAGGTTCATGCACTGATTTGATTGATGTACCAGGTATAAATAAATCATTTGCTGGTTTTATCCTGTAACTCCTGAATGAACTTGGAAACAGTCTTGCATTGCACATTTCAGCACACATTTTAGTCAAGCTGCAGTATCTTTAAAAGGACAACAAATTAAAATGTTTTCATCAATTACTTATATTTCAAATGTACAAATGTAAATCTGTATGATTTTCTTTCTTCTGTGGAACACAAAAGATGTTCTGAAGAATGTTGGTAACCAAACAGTTTTTGTTACCACCGACTTCCATTTTGGTATGGAAAAAAATTACTCTCAAATATTTTCTTTTATGCCCCCTAGAATAAATAAAGTCATACAGGTTTGGATCAACATGAGTAAATTATAAATGAACAGATTTGGAGAAATGTAATATTACATCATTTGCTCACCAATGGATCCTCTTTAGTGAATGGGTGCCGTCAGATTGAGAGTTCAAACAGCTGATAAAAACATCACAATAATCCACATGACTCATGTCCTTCATCCCCTGTTGTCCTCTCACATTAAAATCCACGGATTAGGTTTAGAACTGTTTTGACATAAAATGGTGCTTGAAAAAGTCATCTCGTCTGAAACGGGAAAGAAATATGCAGATCCCTCTTGATACAGATGAGAGGACGTTTTCACTGGAGAAAGCAATTTTGCCTTGAGGAATTTGTTTCTTAAAACATGCAGCTTTTCACTTCATAAGACATTCATTAATGGACTGGATTCATGTGGATTATTGTTTTTATCAGCTGTTTGGACTCTCATTCTGACGGCACCCATTCACTGCAAAGGATCCTTTGGTGAGCAAGTGATGTAATGCTAAATCTGTTCCAATGAACAAACAAACTATCTATATCTTGGATGGCCTGAGGGTGAGTAAATTTTCAGCAAATTAAAATTTTTGGGTGAAGTATTCTTTTAAATTAACATAGGAGCCAAATTTCCCGCTTATGTTTTGCTGGCCGGATAGAGTCATATACATTGATTAGTTTGCTATTGATTTGTTTTGTTTTTAACAAATAACACCAATCAGTAAATCAAAAGTAAATACTGTGAATAATCATGTATATGTATATGTATATGTATTCTATATATATATATATATATATATATATATATATATATATATATATATATATAGAATACATGTATGTAATCAATCTTTGGTGGACTGATGTTTTGTCACTTAACAGATCTCATTATTCTGCGAGTAAAATATAAAAATAAACACACTCCATAATATGGATACAAGTGAAATTAGGATAAGCACTTTTCTCAGCATATGCTTTGTATTGGAGGTACAAGTTTGAGTGCCCACTTCCAAAGCGGCAGAGAAAGTACTAATAGAAATATTCAAAAGGATAAAAAAAAATAAATTAAAAAAATACCACATTAAATAGCAAATGCATGCAACTCCGCAATTCCCTTCTGGATTCTTCAATCAGATCATAAAATTGAACTGGACATTTAAAAACATTTGTGAATAAGATGTTTCGCCAATCTTTCCTCATGTGAATCTAGCACTGCCCATACAATATATAAGGCCTGAGAGTCTTTTGCATGTAATTAACGGCTGACAGCATACGACACACATCAGCAGGCAATGGATATCCATGATTTATTCTTTAAGACATAAGTGCAGTGCAACATTTTCTTTCAGCTATGGGTGATTGTCTTAAAATCTGTAAAAAGCACGTCCTAGGCTGCCAGAGCCCTCCTCTGTGCTTTACTCTTGAAGAAACAGGCGTTTGAAATACAGGGGTGCTTGTGAAGTCTGAAGACAAAAAGAAAACCTTTAATAACAGCAACAAAACCAAAGGTGCACACGAGTCATGGTGTTTCTTGTGACCGTGTAGTGACATGACACATTATGTGCCGAACTAAAGCCCCAGCAAATCCTAGAAGTTTTTCCCTGAAAGACAGTCCCATTCACTCTGTGGAGCTTAGATGGCGCTAGTTCAAAGCGGATTTGGTTATTTAAATATAGCTTTTTTGTGATCTTGGAGAAAGACGGTTATTTTTTTTTGGGAACAACCAGGATCTCATCCCCATCTTGAATGAGGTAAGAGTGCAAGGCCCGTGTGCTGTATTTCAACTCATCGGGCCCAAAGGCAGTACCCTTGTCGATGTAGTAAAGGCGCATGTTGCTGGTGGGGAGCTGCAAAACAGTCCTCAGCTGCTTCTTCAAATCTGCGACTGTCTGGTCCAAGCGGATGCTCACCTGCTCCACTTTGTCTTCATAGCGCACCTCCACTTTGGCGTGGCAACGTGGTCTCAGGTCGATCTCAGCCAGAGGAGCCAGTTTCCCATATTTGGTCACCAAGCAGTGATATCTCCAAAGCGAAATGCAAATACTTAAACCAAATTCAGCCTTTCACTACATGGGCAAATCAAAAATCCTACAATGCTAAAAAGTCAAAATACTGTAAAGCAAGCACTTTTAGCTACACTGAACAATTTTCACAGAGAAATTAATAGTAAATTTCACAAATAAATACAATTTACTTGACTTGACTTGACTTGACAATTCTCTCTTTCAGGAGAACTAAAAAGTTTGAGAAAATGTTTAAATTTAGCTTCTATTAACTTAGTGGGATAATACGTTTAAATCTGGCTTATAATTATTTATAATAGGAAGAATAATCACATTAAATTATATTATAATTATTTAATAAACAATACATTTTAATTAATAATTAATCATACTTAGAGTGTGTTTCTGGTCTAAATAATACTTCTTACAAAACTGTCATATGTGGAGTATATATCGTAAAACAAAGTCGGTTGCATTGAAATAAAGCAAAATCCTGTAACATAAAAAACATACTATTTGATCGTAATTACTGAATGTTTCCAGACCATGTTTATGCTGAATGTGCTCAAAAACAGTTGGACAGACCACAAGATAATGGAATGAAATGTATGGATCTCAAGGCACACTTTTAAAATTTTTGGCAACATCCAAAAGCATCTGTACACAGAACAAGAGTTTAAACAATAGCACTGCTTGATACTGTGTCTACACCAGATGCAACAGTTGTTGATTGACCACTGTTTAAATAGCTAAAGCTGTCTACATTTGCAACCAAGTGACAGCAAATCAATTTGTCCTTTGTCCACGTGTGTCAGAATTAGAGCAAGCACTTCGAGTACGTCAGAAATAAAATGGGGCACCAGTTTACTGTTGGTGATTTGTCGTGTCGCATCGCATCGCATCGCATCAAGTATACACTATTGTTGTTAGCTGCATCGCTCGCATCTGGTGTAGACACAGAGTCCAAAAACTATTCAATAAGGTTCTAAATGGTCTACACCAGTGCTTCCCAATCCTGGTCCTAGAGAACCCCCAACACTGCACATTTTAGATGTCTCCTTAACCAAACAAACCTGATTCAATTCATCTGCTCATTAGTAAAGACTCCAAGGCCTCAAATATGTGTGTCAGATAAGTGACACATCAATAACATGCAGTGTTGGGGGGTTCTCCAGGACCAGGATTAGAAACCACTGGTCTATACTACAGGGTTCATGCCTAAAAGATACCTGTGGGGGAGCTCTTCCTCTGAATGATCCAAGTGATAACGGATGAAGAATCTCTCAGCGTCTTCTCTCTCACCATCCGTCACGACACTCCCATTCAGGGAGTTCACTGATGGCAGTCTGCAGGCGGGAGCAATGAGATCTTCTCATCAACATTTCTAGAACATTACTATCAGTTTTTAATGAGGTTAAAGTGAGAGTTCACCCAAAAATGAAAATTCGGCCATTATTTACTCTGTCGTCATATTCATCCCTGTAAGACTTACTGGGCTATCATTAGACT
Organism: Acrossocheilus fasciatus; assembly: GCA_036784905.1. Lineage (NCBI taxonomy): Eukaryota > Metazoa > Chordata > Actinopteri > Cypriniformes > Cyprinidae > Acrossocheilus > Acrossocheilus fasciatus. The sequence goes on from CM071952.1 coordinate 13,868,166, forward strand.
GCGACGCTCCGTGCTCGTGTAAGCCTGCAGTAGAGGAATGCCTTGCAATCTCACTTCTTCCAGTTTGGGCAAAAAGTTTAGCTTCTCAATGTCCTCCCATCGATTAAGTCCTGAGTCACAAAAAAGTTTTTTATTGGGATTATGTAATTACACTGTACTAAAATAGTAATAATTAGACAATTACACACATGCTATGATTATTTAGACCCTTTCCCAGCAACTGTCACTAACACAATGATACCTGAGTTGTGCAGATTGATGCTTCGAAGGTTAGGGAAGAGCCGCTGAAGGATTTCTCCCGAGTCTTGAATGGCGCTCAGGTTGTTGTTGGCCATGACCAGAGTGTCCAGTGCAGGGAACATGGAGCCGAATTTCCGTACTTCACTCCACTCATGGAGGCTGTTATCTGTGATGTGAAGCAGACGCAGTGTGGGGCAGGGCATGGCTGCCGGTGTCACAGTGGTGTACTCATTAAGGCACAGGAACAGCTCCTCTAATCTGGACAAAACAGATCAATATCAGTGGAGAGCTGTCATACCAGAGACACCTTCATAAAATCTGACGGTTCACTTCAAAAGCAAGAAAAGAGCTGTTCATTGGCCATAATGTTATCTGAAAGCCATTGAATGAATTCATTGTGAATTCTCTCAAACATCATTTATAGCTCAATACAGTAACAAGGTAAAGTGGATGTTCCCATGAGAATCAACAGTGTCATGATGGTACAATGAAAAGAAAAGATAAATCAATAATTTATGCAAGACATATGCAGGGTTGCATGTACAAGGCCGTTAAAATATTCTGTATGTGAAAAAAAGATATCAAATCAATACCATAATGTCTCAGAGGAATCAATACCACACACTTGTTCACCACCAGTAACTGTTACACATAATAGCAGTCTATATTTTTTCAAAACTACAAAAACATCAAGAGTTTAAAATGCCACTCACTCAGGCATCTCTTGTGTGAATGTGTGCACTGTGTCCCAGGACACCTGGGTATTGTTAAGAACCAGGCGGTGGATGCTAGAAAAGGCCTTTGCGCAGTCCGGCTCCAAGACTGCATCACTCAGCTGATTAGAGCTGAGGTTCAGGAACTCCAGGTTAGGGATGTTAGAGACAATCTTGCTGATCTAGAACAGATTTAAGGGTTAAAAGACACATTTTAGGCACATAAAGATGTATAATACACACACATACACACATATACATATATATGAACAGAATTTATTTTAAATAGAAACTTCTGTAACATTATGAATGCCATTACTGTCACTTTTGATCAATTTAATGTGTCCTTGCTAAAAAAAGGTAAATTTGTCTTTAAAGAGGTCAAATGATGCTATTTTAAAGATCATTATTTTGTGTATTCGTGTAACAGAATATGTTGGCATGCTTTAATGTTAAAAAAAAACGAATACTGTGCATTATTCTCTATGCCCCGCCTCTCTCAAACACGTCATTTTCTACAAAAGCCCCTCCTTCCGTCAAGCATAGTCTGCTCTGATTGGCCAGCTGACACAGTGCATTGTGATTAGCCCAACACCACAAACACGCGTCGGAAATGTAACGCCCCTTACCATAATTGTGAGCTTCAGCTTTCAAAGTAAATATAAAGACAGTTAATAATGTCCTTAGTTTTACCATCAGTTCAAGCCTGAAAGAGGAACAGAGTCACGTGACAGACACAGTGATGATGCTCGTATGTATTTATACACAAGCTGCGGATAAGACAGCTGACTCCCCTGTGATGTGACCCTGTCTCTCTCTCTCACACGTGCACACACATACACGACACGCAAAACTCCGCATTTGAACAGTCAATAGCAAATACTTATAAACAAAAACTAATAACAAAACATTTACAATCGCTGATTCAGAAGTGCCAGATTGTCATAGCATTTTATTTTTTAGAAATTGCCTTTGTTCACAGCCAGCCTTGTACTCTCCTAGGATCATAAAATGCATTGCACAAATTCGAACATATGGGTTGTGCTGTTCTGTTGTAAGTAATCTTAATGATTCCTAACTTTCAGAAGACCAAATAAAGTGCTTTTGCTTTCGCATAGAAACACACAGCGTCTCCCTGACATGGCTGCATCAACACTACTGAAACCACGCTTTCATTCTTTGCGTGAACATTTGGGTGACATTACGCAAATTTCCACATCGTGACATAGACATGTGGGGGCGTGTTTTAATGAGGTGTTTTAGCCCGGTCTGGATCAGCCTTCTCTTTTAGATAGAATAAATCCTTTTGTGGGAGACTTTGAGCTTTGTAACTCTGCAGATCTTATACAAGCACAAACTGCTACACAACACACTAAAGAAAAGGAAAACAAGAAATCGCATCATATGACCCCTTTAAAAAAATCTTACTGACACCAATACTTTGAACAGTAGTGTATGTTTATTTATTAATACTGTATTACAGATCATAAAATCGGTCCATTTTAGTTAATTTTCTCACACAAAGCTACACAGCGCATGTATCATATGGACTATTTTATGGTGCTTTTTCTGTATTTTTTATTTGGAGCTTGACAGCCTCTTCACTTTGAATTGCTGTTTTACAACATAAGGTTGTTTAGCATTTCTTTAAAAATGTCTCCTTTTGTGTTCCAGAAAGAAGTATAATAGCATATGAAATTGGATGAAAATGAGGGTGACAGAGAATATTATAATAAAGCGCGGATCCTCAGACTAACTCACCTCATGCCAGTCTTGGAGCTTGTTATGGGACAGATCAAGTTCAACTACATGAGCACAGAAGGCAGCGACAATTTCTCCCTCTTCTCCTGCATGACTGATTCCACAGCCATTCAAAACCAGAACACTGGGCAGGTTCAGACGGTCTGAAGGCAGAATGACCACATAACTAATGAATTATGAAACACAACAACAGCTTACAGCTGCCAAAGCAAACACTAAAATCACCAAGGAACCTTACATGACTTGTTTTTAACTAACCCAAGCCTCACCTTTCATAGGTGATCCCTGATGTCCAGACGGCACAACCACGACACCCATGCCTGGACCCCGACGGCAAGGGAAGTTTTCCGGGCTGTACTTCTCACTGATCGCCTGCATAAAGGTGCGGCCTTCTGTCTCAGAAGCTCCCATTGCACAAGCCAACAACGTGCACCTTATGCAACTGTAGATGTAAAGTTATCAAAACGTTTATCTACCTTTTTCTTGCCGTAAAAATGGGCGCAGTCATTTGTAAATTTTATGGGTCTAGCTTCCGGTTTCATCCGTGTCCAGCTATTTTTAGCTGTACAAAACAGTTCGTTTTGCTGCTTGATATTGAAAATTGGTGTGTCTTATCATTTTATTTTAATGCATTATCTTAATTATGATCACACTGGTTTGTGGTGCAAACAGTTTTACTGTTTACTGCATGTTGTTATTCTCCTCGTTATTTACCTATAGCGGCAAATGAATCTCACCCATAGGCTTACTTCTGCATTGAAGAAAAAGGTGAATAGAGACAAAGTGTCTCATTAAAAAATATTAAATAGTTGCTAGTTAAATGTGCAGAAATAACCAAGCCATTCATAGGTCGATTTCCCAAAATGTTGGTTTTAAAATGGTGTTTGAGGAGTCTTACATGTCAGCTTCTAGCTCAGTAAATGGCGTGACTTTGATGTGGGACTGTCTGTTAGTCTTAACGATCCTGAACTAGACTTGCTTTGTCATGAAATAGTCAAATTATTTGATATTTGAAGAGGCTTACTGACCTTGACATAGAGCCATGTTCTATAAATCACTTCCTCATTGTACCACATGACTTTCAGTCTTTTATTAATCTTACATAATACTGGTTTTGCTTGAACTTTTATTATATACACTTAACTAACACATACTGTAAATATATAAGTATTTTTCTATTATTTTCTATTATTAGTTACAGTATGCATACCTCCATCATCCATTTAAAAAAAATGTGTCATGCCATGACCCACGTGTCAGATAACCTCAAGCAGTTCAGTTAAACAAACAGTGAGAAGCTGCAGCCCTCTGGGCTAAAAGATCCATTTTTAAACAGAACTGGCCTAGATTTAACCATCTGCTGACTAAATAAGTCATGTTCTTTGCTAACACGAAACTGCCGACTTTACTGACAATAGCAATACTGTCTTATAACAAAAATAATTTAATCCACTAATGACTAAGTATATTGAATATGTTTTTTCTAGATTAACCGATATGCATGAGAAGCATGAATTATGAAAGACTCTCACCTGCTGTGCAATTTGTCCTCACAGGTCCAAAGTCACAGCTGTGCCATAAAATAACGTTTACTTTTATTACAGAAGTTATTTGTCCTTTGAGTTTCAGGGCTCAAACAGAAAATGTGGCTGCAGACGAGCAAAGAGACTGGGCTCTGCTCAGCGTCCTCACGGCACTTCTCAGAGATAACAGCGCTCTGCAGAAAGAAGACACCAGGTCAGCAAGAAGGACAGATGACCAATTCACCTTCAGCTGTAACTACACTAATCTGCCTCAACAAAGCCAACACACTCAATATGCATATATAAAACCTTAATGTTGTCACAACTCAGAGCAGGTTTACAGGCTCTTAAGGGAAACACATGAAAAAGAGACCACCGCCATGTAAACACTCTTTCGACAGCTATGCATATAAGAGTACTAAAAGAACAATAGCTGACTTGTTAAACAAATAGTTGCCAAGACAATACACTGCCTAAAGCAGTTTTGAGTATCAACGTACAAGAAACAGAGCTTATGTCTTTACATTTTACAGCATGTTGCACATTTAATACAGATTAAGAAATACCTATTAAATAACAATTATCAAATAATAGCTGTAGAGCAAAAGCAGTATAAATAAGGCTGAAATTAAAGAATAAAAACTATGAAAAATGACTTTTATGGAATACATTTATGGAATACATGATTAGATATGTATTAAATTACACAGGCAACTGCAATAGTTGACATTTTGTCATTTACACAGAATATCAGTTTACATTTTAACATATACAGAAATAACTTTCAAAGAGACAATCCTTGCACTACAAAACTAGCACACACACACACAATTTGGTTTTTCACAGTTTGTTGGTTTTTATGGTTTACGGGGTCTCTCCACATTCATAATGTTTTTATACTGTACAGACTGCATTTTCTATTGCCCTGCACCAACCCTACCCCAAAACCTAAACTATGTGCATTTTTAGATTTCAAAAAAATAAAAAAATAAAAATAAAAACCCTACTTATAAGCCTTTTGAATTACTGGGACACCAGAAGTGTCCTCATAAATCACCTTCACAATACAATACCTATGTCATACACATAAATATTACCCCTGTAACTATTTCCTTGTAAACAGATTTAACTGTGATATTGATATACTATGTACATTTTGTAGTCTACATGCAGAAAACTTTTTTCATTTATTTTGGAGTTGTCTTTACTCAGCCAATTTTTGGTCAGAATTCTGCTCATTTGTTAGAGATCATATCGTGCCCAGCTTTCAACTTTGATTTGAAAATGTTTTATTTGGTTTCTTCACTTACAACATGTCATTCCATAAGGAATATTATTTGATTAATTTATTACTTTTGCTGGCAAAGTTTAGTATACATAAATGTACGTACGGCAATTACAAACCATTGTTTCTCATTTTGAAATCAGAAGTTAAGCAATACCTAAAATCTATTTATACTTTGATAAACAAGAAAGCTGTTAAGTGTATTAATATATGTATATATATATATAAAACATTTCCATGTTTTTATGTAATATCATTATTATTTTATTTTTTCTATTTCATTGTAATTTTGTATCTCTTTTTGTGTGTGTGTGTGTGTTCACCCCCTGGCTACTGTAAAATGTTGTATTTGAGTGATTCATAAAAAAAAAAAAAATAAAAAAAAACCTATGTCATACACATGCCATTGTACAAATGTGTGTCCTCATAAACATGTACACATATATATATGAGTATAACCAGCATTCGTACATTTTTAAACAAGGAACCTTTTGCAAACCACCACATGACAATTACGTAATGATAAACTGATAAGGGTGTTGCGACGTTCGTTTGTGATTTTATAATATAACAGGACATTTATAATAGACACGGGTGCTAAATCAGTGTCAAATGAATTTCCTTGAGCTACTGCACGAGGATACATATATTAGAGTTGACAGCACCGGTCACCAAAACAGACGACTAAATATGAAATGACACGGAACGAGAATGTATCTTTATGAGTCAAAACCTGAGAATGACCATACTTCAGCTAATATTTAGCTAGCTAGAGGCGAAAACATCCCTTCGTCATCCTAAAGTGTCTTACATTGAGCGAGCAGCTCCTCGGTGAGACGCGGGACAGGACGCTGTAATTCAAACCAACTCCTAACAGTCAGTTTATCCACGTCTTGTCATTTGAAGACTCGCACTTTGATCGCAAAACTGTTCAGCGTCGCTCTTGTTATTGTTGATAAATCTGTCACGCTGACCCTATTGTCACGGAAGTGGCGTCACTCCAGCTGGGCGCTCTTGATTGGCCCGTTCAGTTGTGCGCGCTGTCTGAGCGCCCTCGCTGGCGGAGCTGAGAACAACAGACGTTTTAAAAAGGCATTTTTCTGGATACCTCGCAATTCAGATTGTACATTTATATAGATCGAGTAGTTTACACGTGTGGTTTTTTATAATATTTACAGCGTGACTTAAGAATGCAAAAGATGATCAGAAGAGATGAGTCAGTGCAGAGGGTCACTCGTGAATCATGGGGTGACTGAGGAGGAGTCAGTTAACCATCGCTGATCACGGCAGAGAACACTCTAGTAGGGACAGAAATATGTTTGACAGACCAAATATCACATAGTGCTGATTCAGAGATCTTTAAGATTGCCTAATGCCTCCCTCTAGTGGTGGGAAAACATTGCTTTTGGCAACTTACAGGAAAGCTGTTGCAGTGTTGCTTAATATTAGCTGCTTAATCAGTGTTGTTAATATTAACTAATAATAATAAAAATAATAATAATAATAATTATAATCATTTTTTTAAATTAAACTTTCAAAAAACTGAAACGAAAATCAGAAATGTTGTCTATGCAAGGTCCGTGTACGTTGCGTTCATTCGTTTTTTGATTTAAAATTGAAAAAAGAAACATGAGAAAACGGCACCATTTTCTTTTTTCGTTTTTTCAAAAAAATGAAAAAACAAGAAATAGCCTTGATTTGCCGTTTTTACATTCAGGGGTAGAAAATGGTTTTGTGCAACAGAATAAAAGCATTTATTGCAACTCCTGCATTCATCTCCCTCTCATCAAACAACCAGACTAACAAGTGGCTTGACACAAACCACACTGTGGCAGCGCCTAGACAAGGGCTTTACTCCTGTGTAGGCATAGATTCTCTATGGCAAATATTAGGTGCTTATTGCAGAAATATGTATGCATCTCAGATCTGCCGCCACGTTACCATTTTAGTCTATTTCTTTGGCTTACAGACCATTTTATTTAGCTGTCCAGTTATCAAAATCTGTGTGGCAAAGCTGCGTGACATTTACATTATAGTGAACATTTACATTATAGTGAAGTGCAGACCAGTATTGATTTTTAGCGTGAGTTTTTTTTTTTTTTTTTTTTTTCATTGAGAAGTTTAAATGATACCAATTAAATAAGTACCAGGCAAAGCCATCTTTGCACTGTGGCACAGAAGCTGCATCTTAAGTTAATGTATTTACAGAATTAATGCTGCTCAGACAGCAGTAAATGCATTAAGACAACAATTTCATTATGGAATGAGATTTAAACAAAAAACATTTTGAGTAGCCTACAGAAATATGAAATGAGTGACAAAATGAAACAATTGGATAGGCTACTTGAATTATGAAGGTTAGATCGCCAGTAGGTGGCGGCAAGTCATTAGGCTTGTTTGAGATGAGCAAAATCTGCGCAGAACCGATCACCGGTGATCACCGCGAGATGCATGCCGGTTAGAAAAGTTTCCGAGTTACGTCCGCTTTATTATAAATGTCAATTGTCACTGAAAAAAATGGGAAAGAGTTCAACTTCGTAAGTTGCGATAAATGTGCACAAGGACATAAATCTACCTCTGCCTGAGGCGACATGCCTATTTTCTAAGTTCTATGTGTTTATTTACTTAAGTTAAAGTTATTTCATATTTTGCTTTGACTTATTTAGCATATACTTAAACTGTTTGTTCACAGTTAAGGTCACTGCACACTGAGTCCGACATTTTTGCGTGCGTTTTACCTGATCCGATTTTTTTTTTTATGAAGGACGAAAGTTTCGGAGGCAGTGTGTGACATCATGTGAGGTTGCATTTATTTTTTAACGTGCGAACATTTCGGACTGGGTGTGACCTTTAAACTGTTTAGTAAATCGTTTGGTGCTTCTGTATCAAGCAGTAGGCTACTTTTAAAAACTGAGGTAACCTTACTGCTTGTGCTTTTGTTTTAACGGTTAATGTTTAATAACTCTAATAAAAAAAATACCCAATGTTTTTGTCGGGTGTGGTGCTTTGGTTTAGCATTATTTCATCTTATTTAAACGCAATCATAAATCCTGCTATTCTGGATGATAAGTTGAACGAATATTTGAGTATTTGTGTAGCCAACATTTTTTTACAAGCGGGAGCAGGCGGGAGTGGACACAAACATTGCGGGCGCGGGCGGGAGTGGAACACGCAGGTTGCGGGAGCGGGCGGTCCTGGTCAGAAATTCAGCGGGAGCGGGCGGGTTTAAGAAAACAGTCCCGCGCAGGGCTCTACACAGCACCTTCTCAGCAAGCAGGGGCACCAATTTGCCAATTCCCCACACAGTTATATGATAGATAATAGAAAACCGCTTAGCGGCGAAGATGAGTTTTTATTTTTATTTTTTTCAAGTGCTTGTGCCGCCCCCCACGTGTCATGAAAAGATGCCGCCCCGGGCGGCTGCCCCGTTCGCCCATGCCTAAAACCGCCACTGGCCTTGCCCAGGGCTGGACTGGTAATCTGGCATACCGGGCATTTTCCCGGTGGGCCGACGCACTGAAGGGGCCGACAGAATTGTATTTATTTTTTGCCAAGGACCATCACGAGCAGCCAGTGGCCCATTGGTTTGTCTCCTGTATTGACAGTGTAAACCACCCAATCACAATGCGCTATAGACGGAGCCATTAAAGGAACACTCCACTTTTTTTGGAAATAGGCTCATTCTCCAACTCCCCCAGAGTTAATAAGTTGAGTTTTACCGTTTTTGAATCCATTCAGCCGATCTCCGGGTCTGGCGAGAGCACTTTTAGCATAGCTTAGCATAGATAATTGAATCCAATTAGACCAGTAGCATCGCGTTCAAAAACGATCAAAGAGTTTCGATATTTGTCCTATTTAAAACTTGACTCTTCTGTAGTTATATCGTGTACTAAGATCGGCGGAAAATGAAAAGTTGTGATTTTCTAGGCTGATATGATTAGGAACTACTAGAGTAGTTTTTGAACGCGATGAAAATCGCAACTTTTCATCGCAACTTTTCATTTTCCGCCGATCTTAGTACACGATATAACTACAGAAGAGTCGAGTTTTAAATAGGACAAATATCGAAACTCTTTGATCGTTTTTGAACGCGATGCTACTGGTCTAATTGGATTCAATGAGCTATGCTAAGCTATGCTAAAAGTGCTATCGCCAGACCCGGAGATCGGCTGAATGGATTCAAAAACGGTAAAACTACTTATTAACTCTGAGGGAGTTGGAGAATGAGCCTATTTCCAAAAAAAGTGGAGTGTTCCTTTAATAGCGGAGGACTCATCTTCTGTTACACAGTACTGAAGACGACATGATGACGGCACCGCTTCATTTATGCTTGACCAATCAGTGGAAAGGGGCGTTTCATTTCCGCCCACACGTGGAAATCGAACATTCGAGCTGTTTATACATTTTCTACCCCTGAATGTAAAAACGGAAAATCAAGGCGATTTCTTGTTTTTTCATTTTTTTGACAAAATGAAAAATGAAAATGGTGCCGTTTTCCTCATGTTTCTATTTTCAATATTTAATCAAAAAATGAATGAACACGGACCATGCAACTAGCTGAGATAAGTACTAAAGTTGAAACTGAAATAAAAGAAATTAAAAATAGAATAGAATATTGAAATAGAATTTAAAAATAATAAAATGTAAAAAGTACATAATTAAATTATTAATAGTCTACCTCAATCAAACTGAAAACTTAACATAAAAATGAAAGCTAATTCAAAATATTAAGAAATATTATAATAGCAAATAAACAATACTAGCACATGTGTGGACATACTTCTCTTTTTATGGACATAATTGTCTCAAAACTTTTAATTTAAAACGTTTACTTTACTCTAGCATGACCTTATTACAGGCATTATTATATATGAGAATGTGTATATGAGCATATTAATTAATATCATTTACAAGTACATTAATTTGATTATTTTTATTGAAAGACGTGGAAATCATCTAAAAGAACACAGATGGGCCACTTTTACAGGACTTTGCACAATTTTACTTGCTCTTTTCATGAAGTCATACAGATTGATATAATCAAGGTATTTATATTTGCTATGAAGATACAGTGGGTGGTATTTCCTATTAACAACTAGGAAGCATAATATTTTTCAAAATTTATGAAGCCCATAAATGAGCAAAAGCTTAAGTACATGTCAATCTTAAAGCTAGGGTAAGCAATTTTTTTCCAGAAACATTTTTGGTTTTATATATTTTAGTGCTGTCAAACGATTAATCACATCCAAAATAATAGTTTTTGTTTACATAATATATGTGTGTATACTGTGTATATTTATTATGTATATATAAATACAAACACATGCATGTATGTATTTAAGAAAAATATGTTATGTTTATATATTAAATATATTTATATATATAATATAAAATATAAGAATATAAATGTATATACATGTAAATATTTTCAAAATATATACATGCATGTGTGTGTATTTATATATTGTCACGGGGTGAAGAATCACACGACAAGGAAGTGCAAAATAAATGCCCCGGAGGGTGGATTTATTTGTGAACAAGCAGGTGGGTGTCAAGTGCGGTGGTGCCTCTGTGCTGTGAGTGCCGTCTCTTCTCCTCTTCCTTGGCCGTGGATCCGTGCTTGGTGCAAAGTCCTGTGCTCAAGGGGGTGCCACTCGGTCATACGCTGCTGTCTGAGGAAACAACCAGAGAAAGGCGTTAGCTCTTGACTCGTGGAGAGTGAACTCTCTTGTGGCTTGGTTCGGCGTGGCTTTAAGTGGTGGCTGCTGACGAGTCTCAGCTGTGACCGAGCGGCCGGTAATGAGGGAGTGCAGGTGTTCCTGATCCATTTCCAGGACGACGCTGATGAGTAATCGGGACGCTCGTCACACTCCCCCCCCCCTAAGCGTCGACCTGGTCCTGTCAAAGATATGAGTTAGTAGGGGAGAAATAGGGGGTGGGTGGGGAGTGACCCCTGACAGACCTGCGAAAGCTGTCCATATCCGGGAGAGCCAATCGGCGTTGGCGTTCGTGGCCCCGGCCCGATGTCGCACGTCAAAGTGGAAGTCCTGGAGCGCGAGGAACCAGCGAGTTACCCTGGCATTGGTGTCCTTGGCACGCGCCATCCACTGTAGGGGCACGTGGTCGGTGACGAGGGTGAATTTTCGGCCCAGGAGATAATACCGCAGCTCCAGGACTGCCCACTTGACGGCCAGGGCCTCCTTTTCAACCGCGGCGTAGTTTTTCTCGGCGGGGGACAGCTTTCGGCTGATGTATAAGATCGGATGCTCTTCACCTGCTTGGATCTGCGACAGGACGGCCCCGAGTCCTGCGTCAGAGGCATCCGTCTGTAACAGGAAGGGGCAGCTAAAGTCCGGGGCTCGAAGGATGGGCTCGGAAGTTAGGGCCACCTTAACGTCCTGAAAAGCTTCTTCGGCTGCTGATGTCCACTGCACTTGCTCCGGCTGCCCCTTCCTGGTCAGATCTGTCAGAGGGGCGGCTAAAGAGGAGAAGTTAGGGATGAAACAGCGATAACCTGCCAACCCCAGAAAGGCTCGTACCTGGGTCTTGGTATTCGGCCTGGGAGCGGAGCGTACGGCTTCGACCTTCTTCTCCTGTGGCCGAATTAGACCCCGCCCGACTTGGAAACCCAGGTACTTCACTTCCGAAAGCGCCAGATGACATTTGCGGGGGTTGGCGGTAAGTCCAGCCCTCCGGAGCTCCAACAGCTCCCTCCGTAGCCGTTCCACATGGTCTTCCCAGGTTTCAGAGTGGACTACGACGTCGTCCAAATAGGCGGCGGCGTATAACTGATGGGGCCGCAAGATAATGTCCATCATCCTTTGGAAGGTTGCGGGTGCCCCGTGAAGGCCGAAGGGAAGGGTCCGGTACTGCCAGTGGCCGCTAGGGGTGGAAAAGGCGGTTTTTTGTCTGGCGTCCTCTGATAGCGGCACTTGCCAATAGCCCTTGGTGAGATCTAGGGTGGAGATATACCGGGCCCTCCCCAACCGATCCAGCAACTCGTCTACTCTAGGCATGGGGTACCCATCGAACTGGGAAACCTTGTTCAGGCGGCGGTAGTCGTTACAGAAACGGAGGGTGCCGTCCGGTTTCGGGACCTAGACGATGGGGCTGGACCATGGGCTGCGGGATGGTTCGATCACCCCTAACTTCAGCATTTGTTGGATCTCTGCCTCAATAGCCTGCCAGCGAGCCTCAGGGACCCGATAAGGTCGCTGCCTGACGATGACTCCAGGAGGGGTTCGGATGTCATGCTGGATGACATTAGTCCGCCCAGGCAGGGGGGAGAACACATCCGAGAACTGACCGATCAGGTGCTGCAGCTCCGTCTTCTGGGCGGCCGACAGGTGGGGGTTAATGTCTACAACCACGGGCTCCGAGATGGCGAGGGCCGCGAGCTGGTCCCTCGTCCCCACCCACTTCTTCAATAGATTGATGTGGTACAATTGTTCCGTTCTACGACGGCCGGGTTGCCGGAGGCGATAGGTCACCGGCCCAATCTTTTCTAGTACTGTGTACGGGCCCTGCCACGTGGCGAGGAACTTGCAGGCGGCGGTGGGGACGAGGACCATTACCCGATCTCCGGGTTGGAATTCCCGTGGTTGGGCCGCCCGGTTATAGTGGCGTTGTTGGGCCTGCTGCGCCTGGCTCAAGTGCTCCTGGACTAATGGCATCACCCGGTCAATCCTCTCCCTCATCTCTCTAACGTGTTCGATGACTGAACGTTGGGGGGCCGACTGCTGCTCCCAGGCCTCCTTCGCCACATCTAGGAGACCTCGGGGTTGATGTCCGAAGAGGAGCTCAAAGGGGGTGAAGCCAGTTGAGGCCTGGGGGACCTCGCGGATGCCGAACAGGACGTATGGAATCATGAGGTCCCAGTCGCGCTTGTCCTCTGCCGCCACTCTTCTCAGCATTTGTTTCAGGGTGTGGTTAAAGCGCTCGACGAGTCCATCTGTCTGGGGATGGTAGACTGTGGTCCTCAACTGCTTCACCCTCAGCAGCCGGCAGAGGTCAGCCATTAGCCGGGACATGAATGGGGTCCCCTGATCGGTCAGGATCTCTACTGGGATGCCGACTCGGCTGAACAGAAGAAAGAGCTCCTGGGCGATCGTCTTGGCTGTGGCCTTCTGCAGGGGGATTGCCTCTGGGTACCGGGTGGCATAGTCGACAATCACCAGTATGTGCTCATGCCCCCGGGCGGACTTCGGCAGCGGCCCTACCAGATCCATCCCGATGCGCTCGAAGGGCACCTCAATGATGGGGAGCGGAATCAGCGGACTGGGGGGAGGTTTCCTGGGCGCGGTGATCTGGCAATTGGGGCAGGCCTGACAGAAGAGTTTCACCTCGGCTTCTAAGCCCGGCCAATGGAACCGGTCTTTGATCCGTTGGGCCGTGTTGACCGGCCCGAGGTGCCCTGCCATCGGATGGGAGTGGGCTAGGGTCAGGACCGTCTCTGTTTTCGAGCGGGGTACCACCAGTAGTTTTTTTTCCTCCCCCCTTCGCTGTGCGACACAATAGAGTAGGCCATTCTCGACGACGAAGTGCGGGAGAGGATGGGGCCCCGGTTGAAGCTCTTTTCCGTCCAACACCCGGACCTGGGTCCAACAATGTTTCAGCCGGTCATCTTCCCGTTGGGCTCGGCCGAAAGAGCCCCCTCCCGTCACCTGCTGGAATATATCATAGAATAGATTAGCGTTTTGGGAGGGGGACTCACCACCTCTCCCGCTGTCCGTTGTCAAGAGGACGGGCCGTCGTCGTGGCGTTTTCGGGGCTGGTTGCTTTCGGCGGCCCCCTCCCGGGCTGGCATGCTGAGTGAGGGCCGCTAGGAGACGATTAAATCCTGGCCAGTCCCGGCCGATCAGGACGGGTATGGGGAGATCCTTCATTACGCCCACTTCGACGGGCCAGGAGCCTAGAGCAGCCGAGATAGTTATGCGACGGGCTGGGACCTGTCGGGTATCCCCGTGGACACAAGTTATGGGCAGTGTCGTTTTGCACTCCATGCGAGGGGCCAAGACGTGCGCCTGTACGAGACTTACGGCGCTCCCCAAGTCTAGCAGGGCCCGGAACGGCCTTCCATTCACCTTGACCTTGGCCTCGGGTGCTCCGGCGGGAAGGTCCCGATGCACGATACAGCCTGCCAGCCAGGTTCGAGCGGGGGGTGTGGGGGGCTCTGTGGGCATGGGCTCATCTCGAGCGGAGGGGGCCGCCGGCCTACTCGGGTGTCGTGGGGTGCCCTCCGGCGCGCGTTGTTCCTGGCCCACCCTCCGGGGAAACGGTGGCACTCTTTCCCCGACATCTCGTTGTTGGGCAGCATCCGCCAGTTCCACTGCTTCCACCAGCTCTAGGGTTGAGGTCAGGTTCCTCATGCCGACCGCCTGTCTGTATGCGCGAGGAAGGGCGCGGAGGAATCGGTCGATGACGACGCGCTCCATCACCTGCGGCGCTGTGGGGTCCCCTTCCAACAACCAGTGGCGCGCCAGTCGTGTCAGCTCGGCGGCTTGGGCCCGGGCCGGCAGTCGGGCTTTGTATTCCCACTCATGGAAGTGTTGCGCCGCACAGACGGCTGAGAGGCCCAACCGGGCTAGGATTTCGCGTCTGACCTCTTCATATCGGCCGGCGGATACTGTGGGAAGGCTGAAATAGGCTCGTTGAGCTTCTCCAGTTAAGAGGGGAGCCAGTGCCCGGGCCCAGTCCGCGGGCGGCCAACCTTCCAGGGTTGCGGTCGTCTCGAACATCTGGAGATATGCTTCGACATCGTCGTGTGGAGTCATCTTCGGCAACAGCCTCACAGCCTGTACACGGGCATCCGAAGCTGGTGACGGTGGATGAGCGGCTCGGAGGGCCGCAAATTCCTGCTCCGTCTGGTCCTGCCGAGCGGCGAGGTGTTCGGCGATTTGCTGCTGGCGGATGCTAACCTCGGTGAGGTGTTTTACGAGTTCCTCCATGTCTGGGGTGTGAGTCGGGGAAGGAGCGCGCACCTATAAGGAGAAGGACAAAAAAAAAAAAAAATCGGGGGTGAGTAGTCAGGCAAGTGAATCCGCTTGTCGGTGATCCTTCACTCTTCGGCCCGCATTCTCCACCACTTGTCACGGGGTGAAGAATCACACAACAAGGAAGTGCAAAATAAATGCCCCGGAGGGTGGATTTATTTGTGAACAAGCAGGTGGGTGTCAAGTGCGGTGGTGCCTCTGTGCTGTGAGTGCCGTCTCTTCTCCTCTTCCTTGGCCGTGGATCCGTGCTCGGTGCAAAGTCCTGTGCTCAAGGGGGTGCCGCTCGGTCATACGCTGCTGTCTGAGGAAACAACCAGAGAAAGGCGTTAGCTCTTGACTCGTGGAGAGTGAACTCACTTGTGACTTGGTTCGGCGTGGCTTTAAGTGGTGGCTGCTGACGAGTCTCAGCTGTGACCGAGCGGCCGGTAATGAGGGAGTGCAGGTGTTCCTGATCCGTTTCCAGGACGACGCTGATGAGTAATCGGGACGCTCGTCACAATATACATAATAAATATACACAGTACACATACATATATAATGTAAACAAAAACTTTTATTTTGTATGCGATTAATCGCGATTAGTTGTTTGACAGCACTAATATAAATATAAATATATATATATATATATAATCCTATGTGTTTGCATACTTATTATATATGCTAATCGAATATAATAGCACAGAGTTATATATTGAATTTTGTGAAGACATCTGTTGTCTCTTCTGCAGCGTCACTCCTCAGGCACAGTGATTAGAGTATTCTGCTTCAGACCGCTCACCTGCAAACAAGATTGAAAAAAAGCTGCAACGGTGCCAAGACTTAAACGTGTATAAATAATTCAGTGCTGAGTAATTTAGACTTACTGGTTTGGTAGTAATCATAGACTTTTACAACTGCTGGCTTGAGGTTTTTAACTAAGAAGGTTTGTTTAATACGTAGTATTTGGCGGAAGAGCATGTACTTTTGAACCTGTAAAACGTATAAAACATTTATATTAAATTACATTAGATTAATCAGTGCTATGATATGGCAGAAATTTGACATTTTTGCTATATTATATTAAATTTCAAAACAGATAATGGTTAATTGTCATTTTAAATCACACTGGTTGTCATTATGAACCACACATGTTATCATTCCCACCTCTTGAAGATACATTATCACGTGGTCGTCTTTGGATTCAACACGATGTACTGATTTCTTTAACTGTGGAAAAAACATTTTTTAGTGCAAACTAAAATATTAGTAAACATTTGGGGAAATTTGGTGGATGCTGACTTAAATTGCCTTACTGCATCCAGGGAAGAGGGCTCTAGTTTGAAACCAGACAAGAGTTTCATATCTACAATGATCATGTTAGAACTGACTTGTATCCCAGTATACCTGAACGGATAACAAAAAGTATAAAAAAATATAGAATATTTGCAATAAACAAGTAAAGAATTCAATCTTAACACTAAATCAGAATCTGCTCTTACATAATGTCTAATACGACACCCAGAATTTGTCCGATCTCGCTCCGACACACTCCCCCAGTCCTAGCAAAGATTTGTAATGCCTTAGATTCCTTGGAAGTTGGGATATTGTAGAAAAGAGACATCTAGAAGAAAGTCACAGAACATCAGATGATTTCTTTAAGCTATAATCTGATCATAATGTGGTTTTAGTTTTTTTGGCTGCAGTACACAGACCTGCACAGACACACAGGTTGAACCCTTCACTTCAATGCTGTATTTGGCTGGAACGTTCTGCAGCTGCTTCTCTTGGTACAGTAACTTGTTGTCCTGATTGACATCAAAGTGGTGAGTGTCTCCTGTTGACTGTACAGTCACTGTGCTGGAGCCGTCAGAGCTGAACACTTTGGTGGCATACAAAGACAGAGCCTGAAGAGCCACCACTGTGTCCTGAGAAATAAATGTGTTCAGTAATGTGACTTTTACCAATTATTCAGAAAATATATGTTTGATTTGAGTATTTTGAGTCACCTGTGTGGAGGAGAATCCTCCATAGGCATTCTGCTGCTTCACAAGCCAGCTGACAATCCTGTTAGCAAAGCCCAGATCAGCTGTAGTGAGTGACTCTGCAGTGAGAGCAGCTAGCAGCACATATGAGCTGATCTCCACTGCCAGAGAATCAGAGTCATCAGCAGATGCAGACTGAGACCAGTGGAGATGAGACCCTTAAAAAAAAGATTTGGGAACTATTATAAATGAGATCTACAGTTCAAAGTGTGACAAGCACAGCTTAATCCAGAGCTCTTACCTTCTGAAATCCCAATGTCCATTAGCTTTTTTAAAAGATAGTCTCGAATCACTGTGTCTTTAGCCAGACTGAAAGTGTACGCGAGTAAAGCAGTGGTGTAAGTGTTTCGGTTATCGCCAACAAAGCGCTTTAAGTATGACAGACCTTTACTCACAGCAGGATCCTACGATAGAAACAGTGCAGGTGACAATATATAAGAGCCTTATAAAATAGTGCAGTTTGTGCTTGAAAACATGAAGACCGTGCTGACCGCAACTGATGTGTTCAGCTCGAGTAGTGATGCAGTTATATAGGCAGTGATGGTCACACCGTCACTTACACCCCCCTAAAATACACAGATAACAAATTAAAAAAAAAAAAAAAAAAGCAATATTGACTGCTTATAACAAGACAAATGAATTTGAGAAACAAAATTGCTGAAGTCATGAAGTCATGATAATATATTTTATTATTCTATATTATTCTTTTTAGAAATTTTTCCTTTCATCATTTTAAGCATGCATATACACATTTTGTTTCAAATAAATATATCTTATTTTAGAAAGGTTTTGTAATTAATGTAGCTATATGTAGTGGAAAACTGATTGTTTTTTTTTAAATTCACTAATTTATATTAATATTAGCAATATACTTTGTAATATGTTGTACCTTCATTCTGTTATTGAAGAGTTTTCCCCTGGTCTCATATAAACCGTCTGGTCTTTGGTGGCGCATCAGCCATTGCTTTGAATTCTGAATTTTTTGGGGGTCAATAAAGATGTAACGCTGTGCTTTCCCAAAAGTCCTCAGCACAAACGCAGTCAGCCTGTTAGTTTAATTCAATTTAATACATTTATTCAGAGTCATCTGGGGATTTGTGATGCGGTTTTTAAGATAATTTGACCATCTTTTGATCTGAAACCGTATTCATTTTTTTGGGGGGGGGGGGGGGGAGTTGAGCAATGGTTAATTTGAGGTAAAACAGGAGTTCATACCATGTATTTCCTTCTCCCTTTCCAAATGTACCATATGATCCATCCAAGTTCTCATAGTTGAGTTGCCTTTGATACCCTGTTCAATATTTCAGTTCAGATTATTTTCCTTAAATGTACTGAAAACCATTTTAAGCAGAATGAAATAATTCTGAATGGCATCTCACCGCTCTTAAGGAAGCCAGTGGCTCTTTCTCGGATGGCTGAGGTGAGCTGCTCTGTGTTTTCCAGATACTGCAGAATGTAAATATTGGGAGAAAGAACAGCAATGTTTTGTTCTCCACAGCCGTACGGCATCTGTAATAATCCGTGAAGATTCCTCAGTGCACGACCCAATATGTCTCCTACAAGAGGACATGTGATTGTACATTTCTACATCAGAAATACTCACAAGACAGTATTGATGTGAAGGTTTAATATTTTTTATTTATTTATTTATTTTTTTTTACCAAGCACCGAAACAGTAGCTCTTCCTGATCCCTCTATCATATTTTTGGGAAATGCTAGATCTACTTCCTCCAAGAGGTTTTGCCCTGTAAATGGAGCCACAAAAGCAATTCATAAATCAAATTAAAATCAGTTTATTCTAAATCTTCTAAAAACATTTTTTATGGCATAAAAGTGCACAAGCATTACCTTTGGGGCAAAGCAGCCAGCTGTGACTGTTAGTCTTTTCGATTCCTTCAGCCTGAGGGACACAGGTTAATGTTAGCACAATTTAGCCTTTTTTGATCTCTGATTGGAGTATAAACAGAGTTTTAGATAATATAACTTGCAATAAAGCATTGTATTTGCATAATATGTTTTTACCCACATTTACACGCAAGGTTTGTGTGACTGTGTCAATGCGTCCTCTCTCTGGCACGCTCACAATCTCATTGTCACACACAGTCTGGGACGCCTCTGCCTCTGCACTGACGGTAATATTCAAGACTCCTACAACACAAGACATGTACGTGAAGATACAACAGAGTCTGAGAAACAATGATTCAGACTGGAAAACTCACCAAGAACAGAAGGAGTGAGGATCCATTTAAAGGTTTTTCTTCCATTAGCACACAGACAGGATGAATCCTGATCATCAGAGGAGGCTTTGAGAGTGTAGTCTGAGGAAGGAGCTGGAGTCACTTTAACCTGTCAGTCAAACACACATGATTAGTGGCATATTTGATATGATTGAATAAGACTAAAGGTCATTGCACACTGAGTCCGACATTTTTTTTCCTCATCGTTTCCTATCAAAATGCATGCTACAAATGCGAAAACGTAGAAAATCGAACCTGATCCGAATTTTATGACGGACGAAAGTTTCGGAGGCAGTGTGTAAACGGATTTTTTTTTAACGTGCGAATATTTCGGACTCAGTGTGCAATGACCTTAAAGGAACACTCCACTTTTTTTGGAAATAGGCTCATTCTCCAACTCCCTCAGAGTTAATAAGTAGAGTTTTATCGTTTTTGAATCAATTCAGCCGATCTCCGGGTCTGGCGATAGCACTTTTAGCATAGCTTAGCATAGCTCATTGAATCCGATTAGACCAGTAGCATCGCGTTCAGAAATGACCAAAGAGTTTCGATAGTTTTCCTATTTAAAACTCGACTCTTCTGTAGTTATATTGTGTACTAAGACCAGCGGAGAATTAAAAGTTGCGATTTTCTAGTCCGATTTGGCTAGGAACTATACTCTCATTCCGGTGTAATAATCAAGGAACTTTGCTGCCGTACCATGGCCGCAGCAGGCGCAGTGATATTACGCAGCGCCAGAAAGTAGTCCCCAGCTATATTATAACTAGTTACCTTGCTGGGGACTACTTTCAGGTGCTGCGTAATATCACTGCGCCTGCTGCGGCCATGTTACGGCAGCAAAGTTCCTTGATTATTACGCCGGAATGAGAGTATAGTTCTTAATCATATCAGCCTAGAAAATCGCAACTCTTCATTTTCCGCCGATCTTAGTACACGATATAACTACAGAAGAGTCGAGTTTTAAATAGGAAAACTATCGAAA
Source organism: Acrossocheilus fasciatus (assembly GCA_036784905.1). NCBI lineage: Eukaryota > Metazoa > Chordata > Actinopteri > Cypriniformes > Cyprinidae > Acrossocheilus > Acrossocheilus fasciatus. Next base: position 13,888,920 of record CM071952.1, read on the forward strand.
CTCTTTGGTCATTTTTGAACGCGATGCTACTGGTCTAATTGGATTCAATGATCTATGCTAAGCTATGCTAAAAGTGCTATCGCCAGACCCGGAGATCGGCTGAATGGATTCAAAAACGGTAAAACTACTTATTAACTCTGAGGGAGTTGGAGAATGAGCCTATTTCCAAAAAAAGTGGAGTGTTCCTTTAAGTACTGAAGTCTCACCATGATGCACTTGGACAGATAGTTGAAGACAGTGGCCTTCAGCTCAAAGATCTCCCCTCGAATGATGGAGTAAGGCAGAGAGAGCTCCAGGAAGAAGGGCTGGAAAACTGTCAGCTGAGCAGGAGGAGCCAGACCCAGACCTTTGGAGGACAGACAGAAGGCCTCCGTGTCCCAAGAGGTGATGGTGTCAGGAACTGTCACAGGAACCTGAGCTGATCCAGAGTCCCTGAAGAGAAATGTGCATTTATTAACATGACATATACCAAACGAGTACCAAATATATTTTAAGGGGGTGGGTAGCACCTTCAGACTTTTTAACCCATTATTCACTCACCCAACCTCAACAAGTTCCCAGATCCAAGTTTCTGGGAAAAATGTACGAATAGTTTCTTCGGGTGGAGGTGTGAGAGCAATCCCAGGTCCTATACCTCCTGTAGCTCCATGAAATTGACCAACAAAAAACAAAAGGAATAAACAATGAAAACCTGAACCACTACATACTGTACTGTAAAAGAAAAAATAAGTATTTAATATTAATAATAGTATATTATATGTATATATACTCATACATACATATACTGTACACACACATCTGAGCCACTCTGAGACACTGAAAACGTTCGATCATGAGCTGCTTGTGTGTAAATGAAAATAATACCACACAACACATAACAGTATATATTTTTATGCAATTAAAATTAAGCCCTGGCAATATCACAATTACCCCAACACTATTTCATATACTAGCTACCAGAAATATTTAGTAGCATTTAATGCTTGGCAAGTGGTAATTTTGAACCTGAGATGCTAAGGTTGTCCTGTACACAGCTGCTAGATGGCGCTTCAGTGCTGTCAGAAGCAATCCATGTATGAAAAATATGCATACATTTGAAAATGCGCTATTTCGCAGTCTTAGTAATTGTTGAAGGCCATTTTGAGATTTGCATGGGTCATTATTCTCAAGTAGGAAAAAACTGAAATATGTAGACTATAAATATGGATAAAATCATATTCCTGACCTAGAGCGACTCCAGCTCCTCCAAGTGGAATTCCTTGACCCATTGGACCCATTCCAACCCCTGGAACCACTGCACCTGGCAAACCCATTGGACCCACTGGACCCATTGGACCCATTGGACCCATTGAACCTGCTCCAGCAACTCCCGGCATAACTCCTGGTATACCTCCATAAGATGGTGGGTGAACAAAATCCATAAAACCTGGAATTTTACAGGACATTTACTTTACAGTTTATTTTTTAGAACATATCCATTGTACATATATAGAGAGAAAATAAACAGATATCTTACCACCAAATGTTCTCTGATAAAGTACATCTCTGAATTTAATACAAGACGGCATTTTAATAATCAAATTTGTCACCACCTTCAATCCCATGTTCTTATCCAGATGACAATATAAAAAGGCAAGAGACATTATCTGTTACTAAAAAAGTAATTCAGACGCATCTAAATGTATATATATAATTCTTTTTTCCTCAAAACATTAATGACAATAAACTTTTTAAATGAAACAAACTTCAAACTCAAAAGATTTTAAATACTTACCCTGAAACTCGCATAGACAGCATCTGCTTTACTCTCTGAAGGGTAAGGGTGGAATGGTATTGGTGTATATGGAGGTGAAAGAGGGAAAGACTGAGAACTTCTTGTGGATCTAATATTAAAGCAATCTTCTTGATCTTCAATGTCATATGGAAAAAGCCTGGCTGGCAACAGGTTAAAAACCTGCAAAAGGATGGCATAAGAATACAGTGATTTTGGAATTTGAGTTTGAAAAATGTAAAAACTGAAGACAGGTCTGAAATATAAATTACTTTGTCAGCATCGAAACGTTTTCCGGGCTCCATGATCAGGACGCTCTGATCTACAGCACTGAGGCTGCACAGTGACCCAGGCTGAGCTGAGATCTGGAGAGTGTTTTCTTCACCAGGAACAGCTGTAGTCGGAGAAAACCGCAGTGACACCTGTGACACACAGTGCTCCAGTCTTTAATTTTAAAACAATATCAAAGTATTTCAACCAATCATTACTAAATACTCTGACTAATTATTACACAGCTATCAGGAATGCTTCTGATATGGCATTTAGAAGATTTGACACCGTTGACACTGTTTATCAACCCACTCATCCACACAACTAAAACCAGTGTCTACCTCAAAATCATTTATTACAATTGATATACAGTGGGTACGGATTTGGGGATCCTCTGCCATTCCTCCTTGCAGATCCTCTCCAGTTCTGTCAGGTTGGATGGTAAACGTTGGTGGACAGCCATTTTTAGGTCTCTCCAGAGATTCTCAATTGGGTTTAAGTCAGGGCTCTGGCTGGGCCATTCAAGAACAGTCACGAAGTTGTTGTGAAGCCACTCCTTCGTTATTTTAGCTGTGTGCTTAGTGTCATTGTCTTGATGATGACCAGAAAATAATACATACCGCTTAGAATTAAGGCCAAAAAGTTCTATCTTGGTCTCATCAGACCAGAGAATCTTATTTCTCACCATCTTGGAGTCCTCCATGCGGGCTTTCATGTGTCTTGCACTGAGGAGAGGCTTCTGTTGGGCCACTCTGCCATAAAGGCCTGACTGGTGGAGGGCTGCAGTGATGGTTGACTTTCTACAACTTTCTCCCATCTCCCGACTGCATCTCTGGAGCTCAGCCACAGTGATCTTTGGGTTCTTCTTTACCTCTCTCACCAAGGCTCTTCTCCCCCGATAGCTCAGTTTGGCCGGACGGTCAGCTCTAGGAAGGGTTCTGGTCGTCCCAAAGGTCTTCCATTTAAGGATTATGGAGGCCACTGTGCTCTTAGGAACCTTAAGTGCAGCAGAAATGTTTTCGTAACCTTGGCCAGATCTGTGCCTTGCCACAATTCTGTCTCTGAGCTCTTCAGGCAGTTCCTTTGACCTCATGATTCTCATTTGCTCTGACATGCACTGTGAGCTGTAAGGTCTTATATATACAGGTGTGTGGCTTTCCTAATCAAGTTCAATCAGTATAATCAAACACAGCTGGACTCAAATGAAGGTGTAGAACCATCTCAAGGATGATCAGAAGAAATGGACAGCACCTGAGTTAAATATATGAGTGTCACAGCAAAGGGTCTGAATACTTAGGACCATGTGATATTTCAGTTTTTCTTTTTTAATAAATCTGCAAAAATGTCAACAATTCTGTGTTTTTCTGTCAATATGGGGTGCTGTGTGTACATTAATAAGGAAAAAAATGAACTTAAATGATTTCAGCAAATGGCTGCAATATAACAAAGAGTGAAAAATTTAAGGGGGTCTGAATACTTTCCGTACCCACTGTAATTAAAATAGTAATTTATAGATAAAATCCATCTCCTATCCACATACATATTTATTTGGGGTAATAAGTCAGCTGTTCATTACTGCAAAACGAACTCAGAGACTGTACATTCTTACATCTTTTACGTACATGCAAACACCTTATTGTAATGGACCAGCATACCTTGTTTTCAAAACATTTCTCAATTTCAAATGTTCTGGAAGCAGCCAGTACAATCTCACTAGGCGGCACACAGTATGCAAGAAACTCCATTTTAGGAGCCATCTGTGTACGAACAGGGACGTTAAACATCACTTCTCCCTCCACTACTCCATCAGAGCCTTTCACCTCAACGTTCTTATAGCCGTGGTAGAGTATCTCTTCTCTGGATGAAACCTGAAAAAAGAAGAAAAATCCCAGTGAATAAAATAGCTGAATGAAAAAATGTGCAGTGTTCAGCTTAATGTCTTCACCCACCAGGTAGACTATGGTAACAGAACCACTTTCAGCAGTCTCTCCAGCAATAGTGTACTGCACGGTTACTGGGATCTCCTCCTCACACTTCAGTGGTTCCTCTAGAGCCTTTATAACTAGTTGACTCACGTTTGCTGGGCTTCCTTTGGGTTTTAATTGCAGAGTTTTGTATGCTGGTTCAAAATTGAATGGTGCAACAAACTGATTGGTGAATGAAGCATATGCCTGTCAGGAGCAGATCAATAACACACATGGTCAGAGAAACCAATTGCAACTTACATTTACATTTAGCCATTTTGCAGACGCTTTTATCCAAAGCGACTTACAATTTGGGGATACAAAAAGCGATTCATCTTGAGGAGGCAATCCGACAAACGAAGTGCTTGTAACATCAAGTCTCAGCCGTTATTTAAATAAGTACAAGCTAGCAGGGGAAGGAATAAATAAGGAGAAAGTTTTTTTTTTTTTTTTTTTTTTTTTTTTTTTTTTTTTTTTTTTTTTTTTTTTTTTATGTGTGGGGTATAGTCAAGTAGTGTCGAAAGAGATGAGTTTTCAGCTGTTGCCTGAAGATTGACAAGGATCCGGCACTCCGAATATGGGTGGGAAGATCATTCCACCAGCCAGGAATGGTGAACGAGAATGTTCTGGAGAGAGATTTTGAGCCTCTTTGTGATGGTACCACGAGACGTCGCTCACTAGCAGATCTCAGACTTCTGGAGGGGATGTAGATTCTTAGTAGTGAGTGCATGTAGGCGGGTGCTGAGCTTGTGGTTGTTCTATAAGCAAGCATCAGTGTCTTGAACTTGATGCGAGCTGCGATTGGTAGCCAATGCAATGAGATGAAGAGAGGTGTGACATGGGCTCTTTTGGGTTCCTTGAAGACCAGTCGCGCCGCCGCATTCTGAATCATTTGTAGGGGTTTGACTGTGTTTGATGGAAGTCCAGCCAGAAGAGCATTGCAGTAATCCAGCCTAGAAATGACAAGGGCCTGGACAAGAAGTTGTGCAGCATGCTCCGTCAGAAAGGGCCTGATCTTTCTGATGTTGTGTAGTGCAAACCTGCAAGCTCGAGCAGTCTTTGCAATGTGGTCTTTGAAGGTCAGCTGGTCATCAAAGATTACACCAAGATTTCTGACCGAAGTTGATGGGGTAATAGTTGATGAGCCTAACTGGATCGTGATGTCATGCTGTAGAGTTGGAGCGGCGGGAAGGACAAGAAGCTCAGACTTTGCCAGGTTGAGCTGAAGGTGATGTTCTTTCATCCATGCCGAAATGTCCGCCAGGCAACCTGAGATCCTTGCAGCTACCGTTGGATCATCTGGTTGAAAGGAGAGATAAAGTTGTGTGTCATCAGCATAGCAGTGGTAGGAGAATCCATGTGCCTGTATGATTGGACCCAGCGATGTAGTGTATGTGGAGAAGAGGAGGGGTCCAAGAACCGATCCCTGAGGAACCCCAGTGACCAGTGTATGTGCCTTGGATACCTCCCCTCCCCAGGCCACCCTGAAAGACCTACCAGCGAGATAGGATTCAAACCAGCGAAGTGGAATTCCAGTGATGCCCAGTGATGAGAGGGTGGAGAGGAGTATCTGATGATTGACAGTGTCAAACGCGGCAGATAGGTCCAGCAGAACTTACTAAAATAAATGGAGGCATCCTTGAATGCTTAAGGATTTGCACTGGTGAATGGATATCATCACTGCAACCACATTTGAAGCATTTATTTCCGGAGTATTATGCTTGAATTCATCTACTGTAGACTGTTTTGAATTGAAGTGGCACAAAACCAACACACACACACACACACACACACACACATACAAGTGATAAGCTCACCGATACATGAATAGATGTACTTATCGCAAGGGACGTATTAATTGTGAAATGGGCCAACCCATTGGTGTCTGTGGTAAGTTCTTGAGACTGAGACATGTCATAATGAACAACAACCTTAAAGTAAGGAAATGGGGTTCCTTTGGAGAACTCAGCTTTAACCTGGTGGAAAAACAAAACCACATCAAGGACATATTCTAGTCAAACAAAATGCAGATAAAGATTATTGAATTAAAAACGTTAAGTCAAAATGATGATTATTATTTAGAAACAATAAAGACTAATTCCCTGGAACCTTTGCTTGTATGACTGATCCTTTCTCAAAGAACTCTGGCAGGTCAATAAATTTGATGCAACCAACAGTATAGGTCAAAAACACATTTTCAGTCCTTTCCATTGAGATGTCTGGAAAACATAAAAAGGTAAAATGGTGAAATCTTCAGCACAACTCATCAAGTATGCACAGTTGTATTTTGATTTATCAGTGCATTGAGCTATTTTGTTTTCATGCATGTTACAGCAGGCCCACAAACCTGTCCCCTCCTCAGTTACTGATGCAGTGAATCCAAGAGACTGTGGCATGAAATACACTTCTGATCTTCTGATGAAGAATGAAATGGGGAACATCTCAGAGACACAGCCGGTCTCATTCAGCTAGAAAACAACAACAACAAATATAATATACTGTATATAGCATAATAACTAAAATAAAAATAAAAATAACATTTAGTCATACTTACTACTGCTGACCTATTAACACAAAGTGGAGTTTGATACTGATAGGGATAATAAATATTGACTGGCATGGTTTTGCAGAGTCCCATCTTCACACTACCCTGGACAGGATGTCCATGGGTGTATCTGTTGAAGACATACTGTATTAAGTGATCTTCCTGCTTATTGCATTCATATTTAATGTTCAAATAATCTCACCTCCCGCATACCCCCAGCTTTACTTCTGCTTCATTTGCTCTCACTGTCTTTGGCTTGTGTAATTTCACTTCGAATTTTGGTAGAACTGAATCACAAAGACAGTTTTTAGAAGAGGTAAATAGTTAAGCAAAAAAACAGAAAACCAAGAAAACTGACTTTCTGACTGAAGCTTCTTTATTGGCATTTATGGTTCCATGAAGAACCTTTAACATCCATGAAAACTTTTAATTGCACAAACGGTTCTTTAGATAATTAAAGCAATAGTTCACCCAAAAATGAGAGGGTTTCGTGACAATGAGAGTTCAAAGTTCTGAAGAAATCATCACAATAATCCACATGACTCCAGTCCATCAGTTAGCATATTGTGAAGCGAAAAGCTGCATGTTTGTACGAAACAAATCCAAGGTGTTTTAACTTTAAACTGTCACTTCTGGCCAAAATATGAGTCTACAATCCATAATCCACTTCCTCCCTGTTGTCCTCTCACATCAAAATTGACCAACATACGGTTTTTGTTTTCACTTTTATCTTAATCTCTGCATATTTCTCTTCTGATTCAGATGTGACAACTTTATATTGTTGAAATATTATGGAAAGAGGACTTGCATTATTAACCAAAAGCAATGGTTTGAAGTTTACAAAATGTTGAGTTGGGTTCATTACTTGTGATGTTTTTTTTGTGTCGATCATTCTGACGGCACCCATTCACTGCAGAGGATCCCTTGTTGAGCAAGTGATGTAATGCTAAAATTATCCAAATCTGTTCTGATACAAATTCAGAAAAAAATCTTGGATGGCCTGAGGGCGAGTAAGATTTCAGCAAATTTTCATTTTGGGGTAAACTATTCCTTTAAAATGTTAGTCACACTAAGAAAGTTTCTTAGGGGAACCCAAAATGGATCTTCTATGGCATCGCTGTGAATGCCCCCTTTATGGAACCTTTATTTTTAAGAGCATAGTGTAAAAAGTAAGCTAATACTCACCATACTCTTTAACCTGAAAATATTCTTTAATTGTTTGTTTGCTAGTCTCTACAAACAGCTCATATGAGCCAACAGGAGCCTCTGGATTCAGCGTATGGGAAAGTTGTAGAATCTTGCCATGGGTTGATGTGGCATTAATCCACTGATTAATTCTGTTCATTTGATTATCCTGTTTATATGAGAAGGCACTGAAGACAAACAACATACAGCAACAGGAACATTCATGCACAAAAAAGTGTCTGTGAAAGGGGAAAAACAAGAAATGAAGTGTACCTTCACTCCTATGAGTTTGTACTGTGGATGTAAACAGATAACATTAGGTCTGGTTTGTACAACACTCATTGATCAGAAATAATTGAATTTCAACCCACGGCTGTTTACTCTGAGGTCCAAGTCTGAAAGTGAATTTCAGGTAGATTTGTGCAAATATTCATATGCAAACATGACTGATAAGGTCAGATAAACATTCAACCAATATCATGCCTTACCCACAATTAAAAACGTAAAAATTACAACCTACTGTTTCATCAACTGGCTTAAAGTTTAGGCCCACCGTGAAAATCCTGAACTGAACTGTAAAATTGAGGAACACATAAAATATCAAGTCTATTAAAGTGCATAAAAACAGATTGTGATCAAAGCACACTGAGGCTGAATATAAAGCAAAATACCTGTTTGACCAGGATTGTAGATTGGTTTATCTGTTCGAATTATTGTAAGTGGATTGTATGACATGAATTTGACTTTTCTCTTTTCAATCAGTTGAGTCTTTTTCCCTCGAGCTTCCACTTGGATCTCCTGCACTGAATCCGACTCAGGAGCCTGTTTAACACATGCAGTTTTATTACATATCAGTATCATCTTTTCTAGAGAGCAAAAATTCTAAGATATTAAGATATTTACCTTGAAAATATTCTTTAACTGTTGCTTTGAGAGTTGCAGTAAACAATATTCTTCCGTTTAAATATTATAAATTGAAAAATGATGATTCATGAAATTTATGGTGTTGCATGCATATAGGATGCTCAGATTTGTTCTATATTTACAAATATATATATATATTTTTTTAAAGAAAACATTCTATTAAGACAACGGATATGCTGTATTAAACAACCCCAGAAGATCATTCAATGAATAATATAAATGTAATAACAGGCCTGAAAGTCAATGCAGCGATGGAATTCCTTCTCAGTTCTCTCCTGCAGAAGTGTTTTGTTCTGGTTATAGTTAACTAGAGAAATAGTAAGCTGCAGATTTTCCTCTGGTTTTAGAAGGCTCACACATAGTTTAGCCTCTGAGCCTGATCTTATAATGCCTGGAAATGTCACCATGAAAATCCTGCAAAATGATAGTGTATGCACTTAATAACCCCCTTTTCAATGTGTGAAACTAATGATAGCTACGTTGAGATAAGTGCATGCATACAAACACACACACATGAAAGGACATACTAATGAATACAGATTATATTTAACAAACAAACAAATACATAATAAAAAAACCTAGCACTTACGGCTGAGAAGTTCCTTGATAGGCAGAAAGCAATAAAACACACGTTATTATTATTCCTCTTTTGAGTAGCACAAGAAAAAAAGCCATCATGAAGGGATGTGAAGACCATTTACAAGCATCTACCCATGTCTAAAACTTTACCAAACAGTTTTTGTTTATTTGACTGGTCACATGACCTCAGTGATGATTAACTATTCAGCAGTGGTGGTACAGGATGGCAGGCTTTTTCTTAAATATATAATAAATAAAGCATGTAATGTAATAAAATACACTAATAATCTTAAATAAAAATATATATATATTAATAAACATTTGAAATAGAGCATACAGTAAGCAAAGTTAATATCAGTGCACTTAATAATTGTATAATATATATATATATATATATATATATATATATATTCAAGGCACCGATCTGATCTGGGTTTGTTTGTGTTGTGTTCTGGGGCCTGTTCTTTGTACGTCGCTAACTCAGTTAGCTGGATATGATTGTTGCTGATTTCACTTAATCTTGGATCATTTGGTTCTTCGAAGCTCATCCTGGAATTGCTGTCATAGCAACAGGTCCGTAAGCTTAAACCTGCTCGGGAGCAGGCTTATTTGATCTAAACAGGATTAGATTGCATCTTTTTAAGCAGAACTGATACTTAATATCTGCCCCAGCCACCGCTACTTTATTACAAGAGTACCCTACTGATCCAGGGACAATAAGTTAAAATAATAATTTAATAATTAATTTGAAAATAATATAATAATGTAGTCTATAATACTATTGGCATAGGCAGTTTTACTCATCGAAAGATTTATTAGTGATTAAATCATTGCTTTACGATTGTATTGGAGTCTTACACATATGCTATTAAGTTAATCTGAGTTTAATTTGAGTGGTGACAGATATTATGGGAGTGGCTTGACGAAGCGCCGGAGGTGCAGATAACTTGATCTTGACCCTTAAGAAACTTTAATTAATGTTTTCACGTAAAAAATCGGTTTCAAAGATAAAATTAAATGGATTGCTATTTACAACATTGAAATAAAATGTAACGCCTGAACAAATACTAGAAATCGTGAATATAAACAATTGGGAATCATGTAAAATAAAATTACAAACAAAATAAAAACAGTGCACATTTCATTTATCTATTATGACACTTATATATATATTTGTAAAAACCAGGTGGATGCTGCACACTGGTGGTGGATGAGGAGACTCCCCCCCCCACAATGTAAAGCGCTTTGAGTGCCTTGAAAAGCGCTATATAAATGTAAGGAATTATTATTATTATTATTATTTAGTTTTGTTCGCTTGGCTGTGTCCTTATAAAAGTCCAGAAATTTGTGAAGTTTTTCGTCAGGTGTGTTTTTTTAAGGAAACACTTTATTTCGATAGTCCACTTTAGACATTCTACTAACAGTAAGTAACTTTGCAACTACATGTCAACTAGCAGTCATTAGAATATTAGTAGACTGTCTGCTTAATATCTTCTAACATTTTATTTTTATGGGTCCACAACATACAACATACTGACTATCAGAAACTTTGCAAATACATGTCAACTTATTCTACTAATCCTAAACCTACCCTACTGAGAGTTAGTAGACATGTAGTTACAAATTAATGAGAATTAGTTGACATGTAGTTGACATGTATTTACAAAGTTACTTATAGTTAGTAGAATGTCTAAAGTGGACTATCGAAATAAAGTGTAACCTTTTTTAATTATATGATGTCTTTACGTAGCTGTCTTGCCACCAGCCAATCGCTGCATTGCTGATCATGGCTTCAAGTATAGATACATAGCCCCTTTTAAACCAACCCATGAACATGCAATTATCTCAGATAACTCAATCCAGCCATACTAATCATCATCAATAACAGGTGGCAAATTAGCCAGATCATTAGCGCGATGATATCATCTTGGATGTGTCATTTGATCTCGGATGTAATAAGCCACGTACGAAGAATCTGATCTGTCTGGAGCACATGGCTGTCAGTTGGTATTTGTGTTTGCCATGTGCTCTATGGTCTATTGTTACCCCGCCCCTCTTGTTTCCAGATTATCTTGCTAGAGTTAACACCTGTTTTAGATCATTAGTCTCCCTTTACATTCCCCTTTTGTTTTCTTTCCTCTGCCAAATTCAATCTCTGCTCTGCTGAGTTAACCTGGGGCCTGTACCATGATGGTGGATGAACAAATTCAGAGTTACAGGATTAGTTTCGAGTTGACAAAACCAAACCACTCCAATCCGGCTTTGTTGGTACCATGATGCTCATCATCAACTTTCTTTATCAACTCAGGCTTTGATCCTGAGTTTGTGGAGCACGTGCACATGAATGTGTGACATCAGTGGTGAACAGCCAATCACAGGTTAGAAGCTAAAGGTTAAGAGATTGAAGAATATGATGAATTTAAATGCATTTACAATGAAAAAGTACTTGTTCATGAAAGAGGACAAATAAAAGAAGTTATCTTGCTTTATCAGTGCAGTCACAAGTGAAACTTAAGTTAGTTTATATAGTTGGAAATATACAGCGATAGAGACTCGAACATGTAAGGTCACAGTCATTTTTAAAGCGTTATCTATTGATTCTACAACTTATTTCTATTATATACAATCTGTATATATTAACATTCATTTAAAATAAATGATTTATAATAACTGTTAAACTAAAATTGCTTGTGTGTAATGGATTAATAATAATATAAATCATATAATTAAATAAATCATATAAAATAACTCTTAGTAATTATCATTAAAGCCAGACCATTGATCACGTTGTGTTTTCAGTACTAGTGACATTTAATTTGGAGCAAGATAAACTGGGGGAGTGACTTTTTTGTGTCAGACATGTGTCAGTTTGCTCACATTTAATTGGTCCAATTTCATTTTGAGATCTCTAACCCAGAACATAACCTGCCCCGGAGCAGGTTAGCTGTGGTGTGTTAGCTACTATGGCAATGAATGCAGCTAAAAGCCAAGCTACTTTCATGGTACCTAAAACCCAGAGTTGGCACAAACTAAATTGAAACTTACCTGGCTAGTCAGCTAATCCGGCTTCATGGTACAGGCCCCTGGTTTTCGGCTCTGTTTGTTGTGATCCTGTTCCTGCTGTTGTCAAGTCTAGCCTTGCATAGTTTCCATTCCATGTATTTTATACTTTTTGATATTAGGGTTTTTCCTTTCTGATTAGTTTTGTGCTATCTAGTTCCTTGTTTTTTGAGCTCCTGCCTGTTTAGTTTAGTTTAGTTTTTTTCTTCCTTCTTTTGCTCCCCAGCTCCCCCATCGGCTCTGGCTGCTGGATTCCCTACTGCCTGCCACCTTCCTCCTATTCCTGGCTGCCCAGCTCTACCTGCTTCCCTGGCCTGCCCTTCCTGTTCCATCCAGCTGACATTTACTTCCTCGGACCTGGCTGGAATCTCTCCTGGGGCCTGTACCATGAAGCCGGATTAGCTGGCTAGCCAGGTAAGTTTCAGTTTAGTTTGCCCCAACTCTGGGTTTTAGGTACCATGAAGGTAGCTCGGCTTTAAGCGTTGTTTGTCGCCATGGTATCTTATGCTGCACGGCTAACCTGCTCCGGGGCAGGTTATGTTCTGGATTTGAGATCTCAGACTGAAATTCGACCAATCAGCTGTGATCAAAGAAACATATAGGTGATGTCACATATCCCAGTGTCAGTTGCAATGGCTTCACCTTTTCTACCAAATCCTGTGGACATCTCCGCACAAATTGTTAGACGAGCACTTCGTAGAGAAAGAGTTTTTAGGGACAGACAAAATCCCCTAGCTTTTCCTGATACTTACTTGTATGAAAGATACAGATTCTCCGCGGAAGGAATCTCTTATATTTGCGAACTTCTTGAGCCGCACATATCAAATGTGACACGTCGAAGTCATGCTCTTACTGTACCGCAAATGGTATGCATTGCGTTGCGTTTTTTTGCAAGCGGTACGTACTTATATGCGGTCGGTGATGCAGAGAATCTTGGGAAAAACACGGTTTGTCGAACCATTCGCAAGGTAGTCCTCGCACTGCAGGGGTACATGAATAGCTTCATAGTGTTCCCTGGACATTTATCGACCATGTCCATAAAAGAGGGCTTTTATAAAATTGCCGGTAAGATTGATAGGGTGACACTACATGAACAGATTTACTTTTAGACATTCACTTTTTTTCTCCCCAGAAAGCAGATTTCACTTAGAACACTTAAATTATACAACAGTACATGTTCTTATTCTAAATCTTTTAACAAATATATTAATCTTATGATAGGATTCCCTAGAGTCATAGGAGCAATAGACTGCACACATGTTGCAATCTCCACAGCTCTTGGAGAACATGAGGCAGATTATGTGAATAGAAAGTCCTTTCACAGCCTCAATGTTCAGGTAGGTGTACTATAGATTCAAGATGACTTATTTTCAGTGAGATGAATCATTAACACATGACAATGATCTACTGTACATTTCATCTGCAGATAACTTGTGATCATGAATGCATGATCACAAGCTTGGATGCCAAATGGCCTGGCTCAGTGCATGACTCACGAATTTTCCGTGAGTCTGTGTTGTGTCAGCGCTTTGAGGAAGGCAAGTTACAGTACAAAACACTTTAAAGTGTTCTTTTTAATTGACAAAGCAAAACTTATACAATTTTCCCCTTTTCTGTTCTGTGACAGGGCTTTTTGATGGCCTGTTGGTAGGAGACAGGGGTTATGCATGCCAGAGATTTTTACTAACCCCCTATCCTGACCCTCAGACAAGGCCACAAAACCGGTTCAATGTGGCCCTCAGTAAAACCAGGGTCAAGATTGAGATGACCTTTGGCATCCTAAAGGCACGTTTCAACTGCCTTCGGCGGTTAAGGGTGTCACCAGAGCGGGCATCACAGATAGTGGCTGCATGTGCCATTCTGCACAATATAGCCACTATCAGAAAGGAGCAAGCACCACCACTAAACCAGCTTCTCCCCGATGAAATTGACCCAGTCACACTTGACCACCCAGCTGGCACAGCTGTCAGAGATGCAATCACCATACAATATTTTACTTAATAAAAGTAAATTGAGACTGCAGATAGGTCTCAAATGGTTTTATTGTTGAGGGAGGGAGAAAGATGGAAAGATGCATTAATAAGTATTAAGTGTTCATACTAATGTGTTGCCTGTTTTAGTAAGTTCACATACGGAGATCTGTTTTTCCATCTGTTTGATCTCCAATTTAATTTTTTTAATTTGGAGGCTCCTCAGCTCACAGTCCAGCTCCTTTAGAGTTCAGTCCAATTCTAGGCTCCTTTTGTAAAGGGCCCTGACAGAGTCAGTTTCCACCTGAAACATAATTCCACCACAAACAATCATTACAAGTCTTAAGGTAAATCAAATGACAAAAGGCATGACTTAATACAGGCACAGGACTGGCTGTAATTTATGTCAAGGGTTTAAAGCAGCACCTTGTTCACATTCCTTCTGAAGCCCATTGAGGTAGAGGTGTCAGTTTGTGGGGCAGGTTGTGAAAAATCCTACAATAAAAGATAAGGGCTAGTCACATTTGTGTGACATTAAAATGTGTGCCATTAAAAAAAAAAAAAAAAAATGCATTCACCTCAGCAATGGTTTCAGAACACACAGAGAGGGTGTCTTCGTCATTTGCTTCACCCTAATAAATAAAAGTAGGTCAATGTAAAGCGTAACTGTTGTAAAGCATATTCATAGTGTTCTGTCTGTTTCAAGCTCACCTCTGTGTGGGAGACTGTGTGAACGTGTGCCGGCTTCAACAGGGACACTGTATTTTCCTCTACTGCAGAACATACAGTCAGCCACATGTACAACTTTTAAAAGGTAGTAATGCATTGCACACATACCCAGTGTCACTTGCTTAGAGGAGCCAGCACCAGGGTCAGATTGTACAGCACCTGTAATACCATCCATAATCGGCCGCCCCTTATTGCTACTCAGAGCCAGCTCCTCTGCCACAGTGTATTCTGAGGTGGCCCTCCCCCAGTTTTCCGAATGTCACACTTTTTTCTGTTTGCTGCAAAAAAGTTTTTGTGAAAATGTTCACAAAAATAATAAAAGGTTATGGTAAATACTCACCACTTTGAATGATATTTTTATATTTTGTCTTTATCTGCTGCCAAGAACGTTTGTAGTTGGGGTTGCATCTAAAAATCAATGAATAACCTATTAATCTATATGACATAGGCCTAATATACAGTCACATTTTTATACACAAATACGTTTATACATACAGTATACGTATACACACACACACACATTTTAATTTAAGCATTAATACATTTTTAAAATAAAACTAACTGTTAACATACGTCTAATGCACAATGAAGTAACATGAGTAACTTGAAGAACTAACGGAATTAACATTAGATTAATAAATGCTGAAAAACTATCCTGCATTGTCAATTCATGTTAGCTAATGCATTACGTTCTCTAAACAAATACAACCTTATTGTAAAGGCATCATATACACGCGCGCACACACATATATCATTTTTAATTAATATTGAATGTATATTTGTTTAACTTACGCATTAACGCAATCAGCGATCTTTTTCCAACATTCTTCTCTTGCTTTGGCAGCAGATACAGTATTACTGCGTGCTTGGAACACATGTTTATATTCTTCATACTTATGAATAATTATTTCTTGCTCCTCCGCAGAAAAATATACAGCTCTCGCTCTATCCATATTGAACGCGATTGGTTGTTCGGTGCCGACGTCACTCTTTTATGTGCACGCGCCCGTGGAGTAATCATAGCTTAAGGATCAAAGCCCGAGTTGACAGAGAAAGTTGATGAGCTGCTTCATGGTACCAATTAAGCCTGATTGCATCGGTTTGGTTTTGTCAACTCAAAACTAATCCTGTAACCCCGAGTTTGTTTAGCCACCATCATGGTACAGGCCCCTGGTTACCCTCTCGGACAGTGGCTTAACGATTACTTCCTGAGTTCCTGTTTTGTGTTTAGTAACTCAAATCTGTTATCCCTGCAACTGATTCCTCTTCCTTTACCACCCTGACACAGTGTGTGTGTGTGTGTGTGTGCGTGTGTCCCTCAGATTTTTGAGCCAAATGGATTTGAATGCAGCTTCTAAAAGACAAAAATATGTATTTTTTACATTTAATAATTAACCCTTTAAAGCATATGATTACATTTTCAGTGCGTCACTAAATTAAATAGCAAATTTCAGATCTGCTTTTGCATTTTAGCTGTGGCTGAGCCTGAGACAGACCCTTCACAACTGTTTTTATTATTATTATAGTACACAAGTACTATAAACAAACATTTGGAAGTTTATAAAATATACACTGTCTATGGAAGAGGCAATAATCTTTCAAATAATTAGACCAGTTAACCAAAAAAATAAAAATAAAAACTCACTAATTGAATAATTTTTGGGTGAACTATCCCTTTATTCTTTAGAGAAACAACTGATACAATAAACCTCTGCTTTTTTTATATATAATTTTATAAGAATGTGGGATTAGATATTTTGAAGAATTGGGGCAACCAAACAGTTGCTGATCCTTTATAGCAGGGTTAGGCAACGTCCGTACTGGAGTGCCGCTGTCCTGTAGAGTTTAGCTCCAACCCTAATCAAAGACACCTGAACAAGCTAATTACAAGGGCTACAGGCAGGTGAGGTTTTTTTCAGGGTTGGAGCTAAACTTTGCAGGACATTGGCACTCCAAGACCAACGTTGCCTACACCTGCTTTATAGTATGGAATAAAAAAAAAACTATGGAAGTCAGTCCGGACCAGAAACTTAGTTACCCACATTCTTCAAAATTCGATATCTTCAAAATAAAATATTTTTGATAACAGAACAAACAGAAACAATTTTTCCACTTTTAGAAATTTACTGCAGCATGGCCTTATTACTAGCATCATTATATATTTTTATGCAGAAAAAGAATATGATATAATGTGAGGACAAAGATGTTTTTATTTAGTGATTGTCAGATTTATGGATCTGTTTTGTTATGTTTTCTCCCCATGTGCTCTCCTTGACCTAGTTTTCCCTCATATTTGATTGTGTCATTCTGTTCACCTGTGTTCTATTAATTATCATGTGCATCCCTACTTAGTCTATTCAGTTTGTCTTTGGTGTTAAAGTCAGTTCATAGACGTGTTTATGTGTGGATTTAGCCCTGTTATCTGGATTATTAAAAGATATTGAACTCTGCTTTGTCTTCCTCTGCCTTGTGAATTATTGCACGCACCGCTGTGTGACAGTGATGTTGTGGAGATATTGATATTTGATATCATTTAAAAGAAATCTGATGGGTACAATTTACTAGACTTTATTTGCTCTTTCCATGAATATAGAGAAACCTATGAATAATTACTCTAAAGAATAAAGAATAGGTAAACGGTAATCAAAGCACAGTGTTGGGAAGGTCACTTTGGAAATGTAACAGGTTACAGATTACAAGTTACCCTAAAATGTAATAAGTAGTGTAACTTTTCAATTACTTTATTAAAGTAATGTAACTGATTACTTTTTGATTACATTTCTAAATTTCAAATGTTTTCAACTGTTAATCATTTTCAAACATGTAAACCAGGCAGGGTTAACCTTACAGTAGAACTCAACACTGATTATGTCAGACTTACAAAAACCTTCATCACTTGAATTAAGATAATAATATTTTAATATTTTAATTTTAAAGGAGACATTGGATGCCAAATATCTTCATTTGCATATAAATGTGTCTTGGCAGTGTGTGGACACAATCACCCTATAATGATAAAAATTCACTCCTTTTTTTTAAATCCCTGCAAAAACCTAAACAGTCTCAATTATCAAGCCATTTTGATTTTGGAGTGAATAACCAGTGCTCTCTTCCACCTTCAATACCATGAGTGAGGTACCGAACCCCCAACTGCTCCCCGGGCACCGCAGCATTGGCTGCCCACTGCTCTGGGTGTGTGTTTACGATGTGTGTTCGTTCACTGTTGTGTGTGTGCGCACTTGGATGGGTTAAATGCAGAGCAAAATTTCTGAGTATTGGTCACCATACTTGGCCACACTTCACTTCACATTCACTAAATTCGTTTATGTCTGGCTGCGCAAATCATTTTACTCCAGACTCCAAGCAGGCTTTGTTAAAAAGTTAAAACTCAAGGATGAATCAGTACTCCTTGTTCATGATCCAGCTACACCTCCAAAAATAGTAAGTCTCACACTTTATATTTTTTATGATTATTTGCGAATCGCCTTTGCTCTTCCACAGAAGTGAGGGGCATGGTGAGCAGAGCTCATTAGCATGTAAAGAGGTATGCAGCGAAATGAGTTGATGTGAACAGAGCTGTTTTTGACAAGGTAAAAAGGGTATTGTTTTTCATGACCACTGAGACCATTTCAAGAATTCCCTAAAGAATCATACCAACTTGTGGAAAATGGGCATCTGATGTCCCCTTTGAAGCACAGCCACCACAAAATCAGACTTACTTTAAAATCATTCTGAGGTTAAATACAGATTTAAAATCCTAACAAGAAATAGTTTAATTGCTATGATACTGTTTTTGAAATCAAATCTTTGCATAATTATGACAGGAAACACTGGAATCTAACAATGCCTTAGAAAAAAAAACAGTTAATCTAAAAAAAAAACAAAGCATATAGGAAATATAAGAGTTATTGGAGAAGCATGTTATAAACTTCTGAAAAATTGGTGTTTCATATTTTAGAGCAGTCAAATTTATGAAAGAAATCAATTAAATCTGTATGTGGGAGTGTGTGTGAAAAAATCAGATGTAACCCCCTTTGTAATCCTTAACATTTTCATAAGTAACTGTAATTTAATTACACATTTTTTCTTAGTAACTGTAACTAATTACAATTACTTTTATTTTGTAATTAAATTACGTAATTCTATTACATGTAACTAGTTTCTCCCCAAACACTGTCAAAGCATTTATATTTGGTATAAAGATAGAGTGTTAGTGCATGTTAACAACTAATAAGCATATTTCTCAAATATAATAAAGCCTATATGAGCAAAAGATTACGTACATCTCAATCTTAATGTGCTTAATGTGCGTGGGGAAGTCGTGGCCTAATGGTTAGAGAGTCGGACTCGTAATCCAAAGGTTGCGAGTTCGAGTCTCGGGCCGGCAGGAATTGAAGGTGGGGGGAGTGAAAGTACAGCTCTCTCTCCACCTCAATACCACGACTGAGGTGCCCTTGAGCAAGGCACCAAACCCCCAACTGCTCCCCGGGCGCCGCAGCATAAATGGCTGCCCACTGCTCCGGGTGTGTGTTCACGGTGTGTGTGCACTTTGGATGGGGCACAAATTCTGAGTATGGGTCACCATACTTGGCTGTATGTCACGTCACTTTTTTTTTTTTAAATGATAAAACACAAATGAAGAGACCTGAACATGTATGAAATAAATGGCAACCCATAATGACAATAAGAAAATTAAAGCTTTCAGCTGTATTATTATTTATGCTAATATAATTGTGCAGATATATACTGAATTTGTGTGAAGATGTGTTGTTTATTCTGCAGCGTCACTCCTCAGGCAGTGATTAGAGTATTCTGCTTCAGACCGCTCACCTGCAAACAAGATTGAAAAAAGCTGCAACGGTGCCAAGACTTAAACGTGTATCAATAATTCAGTGCTGAGTAATTTAGACTTACTGGTTTGGTAGTAATCATAGACTTTTACAACTGCTGGCTTGAGGTTTTTAACTAAGAGGGTTTGTTTAATACGTAGTGTTTGGCGGAAGAGCTTGTACTTTTGAACCTGTAAAACATGTCAAACACATATTCATAATAAATTACATTAGTTTAATTGGTGCTATTAGGTTTTAAAACAGATTATATGGTTAATTGTCATTTTAATCACACTGGTTGTCATTATAAACCACACATGTTATCATTCCCACCTCTTGAAGATACATTATCACGTGGTCGTCTTTGGATTCAACACGATGTACTGCTTTCTTTAACTGTGGGGAAAAAAAATTTTTTTTAGCACAAACTTAAAAATATCAGTAAAAATTTGGGGTAATTTGGTGGATGCTGATTTAAATTGCCTTACTGCATCCAGGGAAGAGGGCTCTAGTTTAAACCCAGACAAGAGTTTCATATCTACAATGATCATGTTAGAATTGTCTTCTGTCCCAGTATACCTGAACGGTTAACAAAAATGATAAAAAAAATATATTAATACAATAATTAAGGAATTAAATCCTAACACTGAGAATGTACATCAGATTCTGCTCTTACATAATGTCTAATTCGACATCCAGAATTTGTCCGATCTCGCTCTGACACACTCCCCTAGTCCTAGCAAAGATTTGTAATGCCTTAGATTCCTTGGGAGTGGGGATATTATAGAAAAGAGACATCTAGAAAAGAGTCACAGCACATTAGGACATATCTTAAAGGTATAATCTGTTCATTAAGTGTTTTTTGCTGCACTTCACAGACCTGCACAGACACACAGGTTGAACCCTTCACTTCAATGCTGTATTTGGCTGGAACGTTCTGCAGCTGCTTCTCTTGGTACAGTAACTTGTTGTCCTGATTGACATCAAAGTGGTGAGTGTCTCCTGCTGACTGTACAGTCACTGTGCTGGAGCCGTCAGAGCTGAACACTTTGGTGGCGTACAAAGACAGAGCCTGAAGAGCCACCACTGTGTCCTGAGAAATAAATGTGTTCAGTAATGTGACTTTTACCCATTATTCAGCAATCATGTGTTTGATTTGAGTATTTTGAGTCACCTGTGTGGAGGAGAATCCTCCATAGGCATTCTGCTGCTTCACAAGCCAGCTGACAATCCTGTTAGCAAAGCCCAGATCAGCTGTAGTGAGTGAATCTGCAGTGAGAGCAGCTAGCAGCACATATGAGCTGATCTCCACTGCCAGAGAATCAGAGTCATCAGCAGATGCAGACTGAGACCAGTGGAGATGAGACCCTTAAAAAAAAGATTTGGGAACTATTATAAATTAGATCTACAGTTCAAAGTGTGACAAGCACAGCTTAATCCAGAGCTCTTACCTTCTGAAATCCCAATGTCCATTAGCTTTTTTAAAAGATAGTCTCGAATCACTGTGTCTTTAGCCAGACTGAAAGTGTACGCGAGTAAAGCAGTGGTGTAAGTGTTTCGGTTATCGCCAACAAAGGGCTTTAAGTATGACAGACCTTTACTCACAGCAGGATCCTACGATAGAAACAGTGCAGGTGACAATATATAAGAGCCTTATAAAATAGTGCAGTTTGTGCTTGAAAACATGAAGACCGTACTGACCGCAACTGATGTGTTCAGCTCGAGTAGTGATGCAGTTATATAGGCAGTGATGGTCACACCGTCACTTACACCCCCCTAAAATACACAGATAACAAATAAAAAAAAAAAAAAGCAATTTTGACTGCTTATAACAAGACAAATGAATTTGAGAAACAAAATTGCTGAAGTCATGAAGACTTATTTTCAGACAATATATTTTATTATTCTATATTATTTTTTTTATACATTTTTCATTTCATCATTTTAAGCATGCATATACAAATTTTGTTTGATTTTACCAACAATTTACAAATGTTAACAATTTTGTATCTCAAATAAATATATCTTATTTTAAAAATGTTTTGTAATTAATGTAGCTATATGTAGTGGAAAACTGATTGTTTTTTTTAATTCACTAATTTATATTAATATTAGTAATATACTTTGTAATATGTTGTACCTTCATTCTGTTATTGAAGAGTTTTCCCCTGGTCTCATATAAACCGTCTGGTCTTTGGTGGCGTATCAGCCATTGCTTTGAGTTCAGAATTTTTTGGGGGTCAATAAATATGTAACGCTGTGCTTTCCCAAAAGTCCTCAGCACAAACGCAGTCAGCCTATTAGTTGAATTCAATTTAATACATTTATTCAGGCTCATCTGGAGATTTGTGATGTGTTTTTTAAGATCATTTATACCACCTTTTGATTTGAAACTGTATTCATTTTTTTAGGGGGGGGGGGGGGGGGGTTGAGCAATGGTTAATTTTTGAGGTACAACAGGAGTTCATACCATGTATTTCCTTCTCCCTTTCCAAATGTAGTATATGATCCATCCAAGTTCTCATAGTTGAGTTGCCTTTGATACCCTGTTCAATATTTCAGTTCAGACTTTTTTCCTTAAATGTACTGAAAACCATTTTAAGCAGAATGAAATTATTCTGAATGGCATCTCACCGTTCTTTAGGAAGCCAGTGGCTCTTTCTCGGACGGCTGAGGTGAGCTGCTCTGTGTTTTCCAGATACTGCAGAATGTAAATATTGGGAGAAAGAACAGCAATATTTTGTTCTCCACAGCCGTACGGCATCCGTAATAATCCGTGAAGATTCCTCAGTGCACGACCCAATATATCTCCTACAAGAGGACATGTGATTGTACATTTCTACATCAGAAATACTCACAAGACGGTATTGATGTGAAGGTATGATTTTTTTTTTTTTTTTTACCAAGCACTGAAACAGTAGCTCTTCCTGATCCCTCTATCATATTTTGGGGAAATGCTAGATCTACTTCCTCCAAGAGGTTTTGCCCTGTAAATGGAGGCACAAAAGCAATTCATAAATCAAAATAAATTTATTCTAAATCTTCTAAAAACATTTTTATGGCATAAAAGTGCACAACCATTACCTTCGGGGCAAAGCAGCCAGCTGTGACTGTTAGTCTTTTCGATTCCTTCAGCCTGAGGGACACAGGTTAATGTTAGCACAATTTAGCCTTTTTTTGATCTCTGATTGGAATATAAACAGAGTTTTAGATAATATATCTTGCAATAAAGCATTGTATTTGCATAATATGTTTTTACTCACATTTACACGCAAACTTCGTGTGACTGTGTCAATGCGTCCTCTCTCTGGCACGCTCACAATCTCATTGTCACACACAGTCTGGGACGCCTCTGCCTCTGCACTGACGGTAATATTCAAGACTCCTACAACACAAGACATGTACGTGAAGATACAACAGAGTCTGAGAAACAATGATTCAGACTGGAAAACTCACCAAGAACAGAAGGAGTGAGGATCCATTTAAAGGTTTTTCTTCCATTAGCACACAGACAGGATGAATCCTGATCATCAGAGGAGGCTTTGAGAGTGTAGTCTGAGGAAGGAGCTGGAGTCACTTTAACCTGTCAGTCAAACACACGTGATTAGTGGCATATTTGATATGACTGCATAAGACTAAAGGTCATTGCACACTGAGGCCGAATTTTTTTACCTCATTGTTTCCTATCAAAATGCATGCTACGGATGCGAAAACGCAGAAAATCAAACCTGATCCGAATTTTTTTTATGACGGAAGAAAGTTTCGGAGGCAGTGTGTAAACGGATTTATTTTTTAACGTGTGAAAATTTCGGACTCAGTGTGCAATGACCTTAAGTACTGAAGTCTCACCATGATGCACTTGGACAGATAGTTGAAGACAGTGGCCTTCAGCTCAAAGATCTCCCCACGAATGATGGAGTAAGGCAGAGAGAGCTCCAGGAAGAAGGGCTGGAAAACTGTCAGCTGAGCAGGAGGAGCCAGACCCAGACCTTCGGAGGACAGACAGAAGGCCTCCGTGTCCCAAGAGGTGATGGTGTCAGGAACCGTGACAGGAACCTGAGCTGATCCAGAGTCCCTGAAGAGAAATTTGCATTTATTAACATGACATATACCAAACAAGTACCAAAAATATTTTAAGGGGGTGAGTAGCACCTTCAGACTTTTTAACCCATTATTCACTCACCCAACCTCAACAAGTTCCCAGATCCAAGTTTCTGGGAAAAATGTACGAATAGTTTCTTCGGGTGGAGGTGTGAGAGCAATCCCAGGTCCTATACCTCCTGTAGCTCCATGAAATTGACCAACAAAAAACAAAAGGAATAAACAATGAAAACCTGAACCACCACATACTGTACTGTAAAATAAAAATAAGTATTTAATAATAATAATAGTATATTTTATGTATATATGTGTATATATATGTATGCTGTACACACACATCTGAGCCACTCTGAGACACTGAAAATGTTCGACCATGAGCTGCTTGTGTGTAAATGAAAATAATACCACACAGCACATAACAGTA
Source organism: Acrossocheilus fasciatus (assembly GCA_036784905.1). Classification (NCBI taxonomy): domain Eukaryota; kingdom Metazoa; phylum Chordata; class Actinopteri; order Cypriniformes; family Cyprinidae; genus Acrossocheilus; species Acrossocheilus fasciatus. Next base: position 13,913,271 of record CM071952.1, read on the forward strand.
TATATTTTTATGTAATTAAAATTAAGCCCTGGCAATATCACAATTACCCCAACACTATTTTATATACTAGCTACCAGAAATTTTTAGTAGCATTTAATGCTTGGCAAGTGGTAATTTTGAACCTGAGATGCTAAGGTTGTCCTGTACACAGCTGCTAGATGGCGCTTCAGTGCTGTCAGAAGCAATCCATGTATGAAAATATGCATACATTTGAAAATGCACTATTTCGCAGTTTTAGTAATTGTTTAAGGCCATTTTGAGATTTGCATGGGTCATTATTCTCAAATAAATATGAATAAAATCATATTCCTGACCTGCGACTCCAGCTTCTCCAATTAGAATTCCATGACCCACTGGACTCATTCCAACCCCTGGAACCACTGCACCTGGCACACCCATTGGACCTATTGGACCTGCTCCAGCAACTCCCGGCATAACTCCATAAGATGGTGGGTGACCAAAACCTATAAAATATTGAATTTTACAGGACATTTACTTTACAGTTTATTTTTTAGAATATATCCATTGTACATATATAGCGAGAAAATAAACAGATATCTTACCACCAAACATTCTCTGATAAAGTACATCTCTGAATTTAATACAAGACGGCATTTTAATAATCAAGTTTGTCACCACCTTCAATCCCATGTTCTTATCCAGATGACAATGTAAAAAGGCAAGAGACATTATCTGTTACTAAAAAAGTAATTCAGACGCTTCTAAATGTATATATATATATATGTCTCAAAACATTAATGACAATAAACTTTTTAAATGAAACAAACCTCAAACTCAAGAGATTTTAAATACTTACCCTGAAAATCTCATAGACAGCATCTGTTTTACTCTCTGAAGGGTAAGGCTGGAATGGCATTGGTATATATGGAGGTGGAAGAGGGAGGGACAGAGAACTTCTTCTGGATCTAATATTAAAGCAATTTTCTTGATCTTCAATGTCATATGGAAAAAGCCTGGCTGGCAACAGGTTAAAAACCTGCAAAAGGATGGCATAAGAATACAGTGATTTTGGAATTTCAGTTAGAAAAGTGAACTGAAGACAGTTCTGAAATATAAATTACTTTGTCAGCATCGAGACGTTTTCCGGGCTCCATGATCAGGACGCTCTGATCTACAGCACTGAGGCTGCACAGTGACCCAGGCTGAGCTGAGATCTGGAGAGTGTTTTCTTCACCAGGAACAGCTGTAGTCGGAGAAAACCGCAGTGACACCTGTGACACACAGTGCTCCAGTCTTTAATTTTAAAACAATATCAAAGTATTTCAACCAATCATTACTAAATACTCTGACTAATTATTACACAGCTATCAGGAATGCTTCTGATATGGCATTTAGAAGATTTGACACCGTTGACACTGTTTATCAACCCACTCATCCACACAACTAAAACCAGTGTCTACCTCAAAATCATTTATTATAATTGATATAATTAAAATAGTAATTTTTATGATTTAAATAATAATTTATAGATAAAATCTATCTCCTATTCACATACATCTTTATTTGGGGTAATATGTCAGCTGTTCATTACTGCAAAATGAACTCAGAGACTGTACATTCTTACATCTTTTACGTACATGCAATCACCTTATTGTAATGGACCAGCATACCTTGTTTTCAAGACATTTCTCAGTTTGAAATGTTCTGGAAGCAGCTAGTACAATCTCACTAGGCGGCACACAGTATGCAAGAAACTCCATTTTAGGAGTCATCTGTGTACGAACAGGGACTTTAAAGATCACTTCTCCCTCCACTACTCCATCAGAGCCTTTCACCTCAACGTTCTTATAGCCGTGGTGGACTATCCCTTCTCTAGATGAAACCTGAAAAAAGAAGAAAAATCCCAGTGAATAAAATAGCTGAATGAAAAAATGTGCAGTGTTCAGCTTAATGTCTTCACCCACCAGGTAGACTATGGTAACAGAACCACTTTCAACAGTCTCTTCAGCAATAGTGTACTGCACGGTTACTGGGATCTCCTCCTCACACTTCAGTGGTTCCTCTAGAGCCTTTATAACTAGTTGACTCACGTTTGCTGGGCTTCCTTTGGGTTTCAATTTCAGAGTTTTGTATGCTGATTCAAAATTGAATGGAGCAACAAACTGATTGGTGAATGAAGCATATGCCTGTCAGGAGCAGATCAATAACACACATGGTCAGAGAAACCAATTGCAACTTACTAAAATAAATGGAGGCATCCTTGAATGCTTAAGGATTTGCACTGGTGAATGGATATCATCACTGCAACCACATTTGAAGCATTTATTTCCGGAGTATTATGCTTGAATTCATCTACTGTAGACTGTTTTGAATTGAAGTGGCACAAAACCAACATACACACACACACAAGTGATAAGCTCACCGATACATGAATAGATGTACTTATCGCAAGGGACGTATTAATGGTGAAATGGGCCAACCCATTGGTGTCTATGGTAAGTTCTTGAGACTGAGACAGGGCATGTTGAACAACAACCTTAAAGTTAGGAAATGGGGTTCCTTTGTAGATCTCAACTTTAACCTGGTGGAAAAACAAAACCACATCAAGGACATATGCTAGTCAAACAAAATGCAGATGAAGATTATTGAGTTAAAAACGTTAAGTCAAAATGATGATTGTTATTTAGAAACAATAAATACTAATTCCCTGGAACCTTTGCTTGTATGACTGATCCTTTCTCAAAGAACTCTGGCAGGTCAATAAATTTGATCCTACCAAGAGTATAGGTCAAAAACACATTTTCAGTCCTTTCCATTGAGATGTCTGGAAAGCATAAAAAGGTGTGAAATCTTAAGCACAACTCATCAAGTATGCACAATTGTATTTTGATTTATCAGTGCATTGAGGTATTTTGTTTTCATGCATGTTACAGCAGGCCCACAAACCTGTCCCCTCCTCAGTTACTGATGCAGTGAATCCAAGAGACTGTGGCATGAAATGCACTTCTGATCTTCTGATGAAGAATGAAATGGGGAACATCTCAGAGACACAGCCGGTCTCATTCAGCTAGAAAACAACAACAACATCATAATAACTAAATTTAATATAAATATAATATATATAGCATAATAACTAAAAAAAAATAAAAAATTAACATTTAGTCATACTTACTACTGCTGACCTATTAACACAAAGTGGAGTTTGATACGGATAGAGATAATAAATATTGACTGGATTGGTTTTGCAGAGTCTCATCTTCACACTACCCTGGACAGGATGTCCATGGGTGTATCTGTTGAAGACATACTGTATTAAGTGATCTTCCTGCTTATTGCATTCATATTTAATGTTCAAATAATCTCACCTCCCGCATACCCCCAGCTTTACTTCCGCTTCATTTGCTCTCACTGTCTTTGGCTTGTGTAATTTCACTTCGAATTTTGGTAGAACTGAATCACAAAGACAGTTTTTAGAAGAGGTAAATAGTTAAGCAAAAAAACAGAAAACCAAGAAAACTGACTTTCTGACTGAAGCTTCTTTATTGGCATTTATGGTTCCATGAACAACCTTTAACATCCATGAAAACTTTTAATTGCACAAACGGTTCTTTAGATAATTAAAGCAATAGTTCACCCAAAAATGAGAGGGTTACGTGACAATGAGAGTTCAAAGTTCTGAAGAAATCATCACAATAATCCACATGACTCCAGTCCATCAGTTAGCATATTGTGAAGCGAAAAGCTGCATGTTTGTACGAAACAAATCCAAGGTGTTTTAACTTTAAACTGTCACTTCTGGCCAAAATATGAGTCTACAATCCATAATCCACTTCCTCCCTGTTGTCCTCTCACATCAAAATTGACCAACATACAGTTTTTGTTTTCACTTTTATCTTAATCTCTGCATATTTCTCTTCTGATTCAGATGTGACAACTTTATATTGTTGAAATATTATGGAAAGAGGACTTGCATTATTAACCAAAAGCAATGGTTTGAAGTTTACAAAATGTTGAGTTGGGTTCATTACTTGTGATGTTTTTTTTGTGTCGATCATTCTGACGGCACCCATTCACTGCAGAGGATCCCTTGTTGAGCAAGTGATGCAATGCTAAAATTCTCCAAATCTGTTCTGATACAAATTCAGAAAAAATCTTGGATGGCCTGAGGGCGAGTAAGATTTCAGCAAATTTTCATTTTGGGGTAAACTATTCCTTTAAAATGTTAGTCACACTAAGAAAGTTTCTTAGGGGAACCCAAAATGGATCTTCTATGGCATCGCTGTGAATGCCCCCTTTATGGAACCTTTATTTTTAAGAGCATAGTGTAAAAAGTAAGCTAATACTCACCATACTCTTTAACCTGAAAATATTCTTTAATTGTTTGTTTGCTAGTCTCTACAAACAGCTCATATGAGCCAACAGGAGCCTCTGGATTCAGCGTATGGGAAAGTTGTAGAATCTTGCCATGGGTTGATGTGGCATTAATCCACTGATTAATTCTGTTCATTCGATTATCCTGTTTATATGAGAAGGAATTGAAGACAAACAACATATAGCAACAGGAACATTCATGCACAAAAAAGTGTCTGTGAAAGGGGAAAAACAAGAAATGAAGTGTACCTTCACTCCTATGAGTTTGTACTGTGGATGTAAACAGATAACATTAGGTCTGGTTTGTACAACACTCATTGATCAGAAATAATTGAATTTCAACCCACGGCTGTTTACTCTGAGGTCCAAGTCTGAAAGTGAATTTCAGGTAGATTTGTGCAAATATTCATATGCAAACATGACTAATAAGGTCTGCTAAACATTCAACCAATATCATTCCTTACCCACAATTAAAAACGTAAAAATTACAACCTACTGTTTCATCAACTGGCTTAAAGTTTAGGCCCACCGTGAAAATCCTGAACTGAACTGTAAAATTGAGGAACACATAAAATATCAAGTCTATTAAAGTGCATAAAAACAGATTGTGATCAAAGCACACTGAGGCTGAATATAAAGCAAAATACCTGTTTGACCAGGATTGTAGATTGGTTTATCTGTTCGAATTATTGTAAGTGGATTGTATGACATGAATTTGACTTTTCTCTTTTCAATCAGTTGAGTCTTTTTCCCTCGAGCTTCCACTTGGATCTCCTGCACTGAATCCGACTCAGGAGCCTGTTTAACACATGCAGTTGTATTACATATCAGTATCATCTTTTCTAGAGAGCAAAAATTCTAAGATATTAAGATATTTACCCTGAAAATATTCTTTAGCTGTTGCTTTGAGAGTTGCAGTAAACAATATTCTTCCGTTTAAATATTATAAATTGAAAAATGATGATTCATGAAATTTATGGTGTTGCATGCATATAGGATGCTCAGATTTTTACAAATATATATATATATATATATATATATATATATATATATATATATATATATATATATATATATATATATATATATATATATATATATTTTTTTTTTTTTTTTTTTTTTTTTTAAAGAAAACATTCTATTAAGACAACGGATATGCTGTATTAAACAACCCCAGAAGATCATTCAATGAATAATATAAATGTAATAACAGGCCTGAAAGTCAATGCAGCGATGGAATTCCTTCTCAGTTCTCTCCTGCAGAAGTGTTTTGTTCTGGTTATAGTTAACTAGAGAAATAGTAAGCTGCAGATTTTCCTTTGGTTTTAGAAGGCTCACACATAGTTTAGCCTCTGAGCCTGATCTTATAAGGCCTGGAAATGTCACCATGAAAATCCTGCAAAAAGATAGTGTATGCACTTAATAACCCCCTTTTCAATGTGTGAAACTAATGATAGCTACGTTGAGATAAGTGCATGCATACAAACACACATGAAAGGACATACTAATGAATACAGATTATATTTAACAAACAAACAAATACATAATAAAAAAACCTAGCACTTACGGCTGAGAAGTTCCTTGATAGGCAGAAAGCAATAAAACACACGTTATTATTATTCCTCTTTTGAGTAGCACAAGAAAAAAAGCCATCATGAAGGGATGTGAAGACCATTTACAAGCATCTACCCATGTCTAAAACTTTACCAAACAGTTTTTGTTTATTTGACTGGTCACATGACCTCAGTGATGATTAACTATTCAGCAGTGGTGGTACAGGATGGCAGGCTTTTTCTTAAATATAAATAAATAAAGCATGTACAGTAATGTAATAAAATACACTAATAATCTTAAATTAAAAAAAAAATATTAATAAACATTTGAAATAGAGCATACAGTAAGCAAAGTTAATATCACTGCACTTAATAATTGTATAATATATATATATATTCAAGGCGCCGATCTGATCTGGGTTTGTTTGTGTTGTGTTCTGGGGCCTGTTCTTTGTACGTCGCTAACTCAGTTAGCTGGATATGATTGTTGCTGATTTCACTTAATCTTGGATCATTTGGTTCTTCGAAGCTCATCCTGGAATTGCTGTCATAGCAACAGGTCCGTAAGCTTAAACCTGCTCGGGAGCAGGCTTATTTTATCTAAACAGGATTAGATTGCATCTTTTTAAGCAGAACTGATACTTAATATCTGCCCCAGCCACCGCTACTTTATTACAAGAGTACCCTACTGATCCAGGGACAATAAGTTAAAATAATAGTTTAATAATTAATTTGAAAATAATATAATAATGTAGTCTATAATACTATTGGCATAGGCAGTTTTACTCATCGAAAGATTTATTAGTGATTAAATCATTACTTTACGATTGTATTGGAGTCTTACACATATGCTATTAAGTTAATCTGAGTTTAATTTGAGTGGTGACAGATATTATGGGAGTGGCTTGACGAAGCGCCGGAGGTGCAGATAACTTGATCTTGACCCTTAAGAAACTTTAATTAATGCTGTCACTTAAGAAATCTGTTTCAAAGATAAAATTAAATGAATTGCTAATTACAACATTGAAATAAAATGTGAAGCCTGAACAAATACTAGAAATCGTGAATATAAACAATTGGGAATCATGTAAAAAAAAAAATTACAAATAAAATAAAAACAGTGCACATTTCATTTATCTATTATGACATTTATTTAGTTTTGTTCGCTTGGCTGTGTCCTTATAAAAGTCCAGAAATTTGTGAAGTTTTTCGTCAGGTGTGTTTTTTTAATTATATGATGTCATTACGTAGCTGTCTTGCCACCAGCCAATCGCTGCATTGCTGATCATGGCTTCAAGTATCGATACATAGCCCCTTTTAAACCAACCCATGAACATGCAATTATCTCAGATAACTCAATCCAGCCATACTAATCATCATCAATAACAGGTGCCAAATTAGCCAGATCATTAGCGCAATGATATCATCTTGGATGTGTCATTTGATCTCGGATGTAATAAGCCACGTAGGAAGAACGGGCCCCTGGTCTGTCTGGAGCACATGGCTGTCAGTTGGTATTTGTGTTTGCCATGTGCTCTATGGTCTATTGTTACCCCGCCCCTCTTGTTTCCAGATTATCTTGCTAGAGTTAACACCTGTTTTAGATCATTAGTCTCCCTTTACATTCCCCTTTTGTTTTCTTTCCTCTGCCAAATTCAATCTCTGCTCTGCTGAGTTAACCTGGGGCCTGTACCATGATGGTGGATGAACAAATTCAGAGTTACAGGATTAGTTTCGAGTTGACAAAACCAAACCACTCCAATCCGGCTTTGTTGGTACCATGATGCTCATCATCAACTTTCTTTGTCAACTCAGGCTTTGATCCTGAGTTTGTGGAGCACGTGCACATGAATGTGTGACATCAGTGGCGAACAGCCAATCACAGGTTAGAAGCTAAAGGTTAAGAGATTGAAGAATATGATGAATTTAAATGCATTTACAATGAAAAAGTACTTGTTCATGAAAGAGGACAAATAAAAGAAGTTATCTTGTTTTATCAGTGCAGTCACAAGTGAAACTTAAGTTAGTTTATATAGTTGGAAATATACAGCGATAGAGACTCGAACATGTAAGGTCACAGTCATTTTTAAAGCGTTATCTATTGATTCTACAACTTATTTCTATTATATACAATCTGTATATAATAACATTCATTTAAAATAAATGATTTATAATAACTGTTAAACTAAAATTGCTTGTGTGTAATGGATTAATAATAATATAAATCATATAATTAAATAAATCATATAAAATAACTCTTAGTAATTATCATTAAAGCCAGACCATTTTTTTCAGTACTAGTGACATTTAATTTGGAGCAAGATAAACTTCAGTTTGCTCACATTTGATTGGTCCAATTTCAGTTTGAGATCTCTAACCCAGAACATAACCTGCCCCGGAGCAGGTTAGCTGTGGAGTGTTAGTTACTATGGCGATGAACACTGCTAAAAGCCAAACCACTTTCATGGTACAGGCCCCAGGGGCCTGTACCATGAAGCCGGTTTAGCTGGCTAGCCAGGTAAGTTTCAGTTTAGTTTGCCCCAACTCTGGGTTTTAGGTACCATGAAAGTAGCTTGGCTTTTAGCTGCATTCATTGCCATAGTAACTAACACACCACAGCTAACCTGCTCCGGGGCAGGTTATGTTCTGGTTTAGAGATCTCAAACCGAAATTTGACCAATCAGCTTCAAGCAAAGTGACGCAATAAAGCCACTCCTCCAGTTTCTCTTACTCCAAATTAAAGGACGCTACATAGTAAAACATTTTTAAAGATAAAATCATCTGATTTTTAAGAGATGATTATTTTTATGATTATTTTATATTATTTATATAATTATTATACCCTTAATTCATTACACAAGCCAGCTTAAGTAATTATTAAGCTTTTATTTAAAATCAATGTAAACATATAGATAATATGCAATATAAATAAGTTTTAGAATCAATAGCTTTAAGCATGACTACATATGAGCTTAGATTTTTAAGTGTTTTTATACCTATAAACATTATCAACTCTATAAACTAACTTTACAACTTTTACTTGCACTTACTGTATATGGTAAGATGTTTTCTTTAAGTTTTCCTTATTCATGGATATATCCTTTCATGATCGTGCTGTGTAAATGTGTTTAAATTCTTCGTATTGTTCAATCTTTTAATCTTTGCACTGACTCTCTCACAAGAAGTGAATCACAGTTTTAAGGCATGTGATTGGCTGCTCATTACTGATGTCACACTTTCATGTGCACGTGCTCCATTATCTCAGGATCAAGCCTGAGTTGCAGTGGCGGTTCTACATTGAATTACTCTCCGGGCGAGACCCCTTCTGAGCGCGCCCCCCCCCCCCCCCCCCCCATCTGAAAAAAAAAAAAAAAGAACATTTGAAAAACACAATTCTGCACAAAACAGTATGAGTTATCAGAACTCTATACTGTACAGTCGTGGCCAAAAGTTTTGAGAATGTCATAAATATTAATTTTCACAAAGTCTGCTGCTTCAGTGTTTTTAGATCTTTTTGTCAGATGTTACTATGGTATACTGAAGTAAAATTACAAGCATTTCATAAGTGCCAATGGCTTTCATTGACAATTACATTAAGTTTAAGCAAAGACTCAATATTTGCAGTGTTGACCCTTCTTTTTCAAGACCTCTGCAATTCGTCCTGGCATGCTGTCAATCAACTACTGGCTACATCCTGACTGATGGCAGCCCATTCTTACATAATCAATGCTGGGAGTTTGTCAGAATTTGTGGGGTTTTGTTTGTCCACCCGCCTCTTGAGGATTGACTGCAAGTTCTCAATGGGATTAAGTTCTGGGGAGTTTCCTGGTCATGGACCCAAAATTTCAATGTTTTGTTCCCCAGGCCACTTACTTATCACTTTTGCCTTATGGCAAGGTGCTCCATCATGCTGGAAAAGGCATTGTTTGTCACCAAACTGTTCTTGGATGGTTGGGAGAAGTTGCTCTCGGATGATGTTTTTGTGTCATTCTCAAAACTTTGGTCTCCTAAAGTTGATTCAGCTGTGGGATCAGGGCACCTCCAGTGCAGAGCCTGCTCAGGAATGGCAGCGGGCAGGTGTGAGTGCATCTGCACGCACAGTGAGGCCAAGATTTTTGGAGGATGGCCTGGTGTCAAGAAGGCCAGCAAAGAAGCCACTTCTCTCCAAAAAAAACATCAGGGACAGATTGATCTTCTGCAGAAAGTATCGTGAATGGACTGCTGAGGACTGGGGCAAAGTCATATTCTCCGATGAAGCCCCTTTCCGATTGTTTGGGGCATCTGGAAAAAGGCTTGTCAGGAGAAGAAAAGGTGAGCGCTACCATCAGTCCTGTGTCATGCCAACAGTAAAGCATCCTGAGACCATTCATGTGTGGGGTTGCTTCTCATCCAAGGGAGTGGGCTCACTCACAATTCTGCCCAAAAACACAGCCATGAATAAAGAATGGTACCAAAACACCCTCCAACAGCAACTTCTTCCAACAATCCAACAACAGTTTGGTGAAGAACAATGCATTTTCCAGCACGATGGAGTACCGTGCCATAAGGCAAAAGTGATAACTAAGTGGCTCGGGGACCAGAACGTTGAAATTTTGGGTCCATGGCCTGGAAACTCCCCAGATCTTAATCCCATTGAGAACTTGTGGTCAATCCTCAAGAGGTGGGTGGACAAACAAAAACCCACTAATTCTGACAAACTCCAAGAAGTGATTATGAAAGAATGGGTTGCTATCAGTCAGGATTTGGCCCAGAAGTTGATTGAGAGCATGCCCAGTCGAATTGCAGAGGTCCTGAAAAAGAACGGCCAACACTGCAAATACTGACTCTTTGTATAAATGTCATGTAATTGTCGATAAAAACCTTTGAAACGTATGAAGTGCTTGTAATTATATTTCAGTACATCACAGAAACAACTGAAACCAATATCTAAAAGCAGTTTAGCAGCAAACTTTGTGAAAACTAATATTTATGTTATTCTCAAAACTTTTGGCCACGACTGTATATACATTATAAACTGTTTATTTGGCACTCGACAATCAACAGATTTCCCATCCCCCAACACCGTCACTCAAGACCAGAAGTCAAGACTAAACCATTTCACCTCCACATAATCGTTTTGTATTAGCTATTTTTATTAGCCATTTCACACAATTCAGAAAAAAAACAAAAACGTGCAAATTATATAGGCCTGTGTTTTAATATTATGAATGAAATGTGCGTTATTTGGAAGAAAGTCAAGGTGTGACTGACTTTATCCACTTGTCCCACTAATGGAGCCGGACAAGCCCTCCTTGTCCGCTCCATTTGAGTCCGAAATTTATCGTAGGCTATTCCTCATCCTTTCCTATCAAAATGCTCGAACCTGATCCGATTTTTTTTTTATGAAGGACGAAAGTTTCGGAGGCAGTGTGTGACATAATGTGGTTGTATTTATTTTTTAACGTGCGAACATTTCGGACTGGGTGTGAAATGACCTTTAAACTGTTTGTTTAGTAAATCGTTTGGTGCTTCTGTATCAAGCAGTAGGCTACTTTTTAAAACTGAGGTAACCTTACTGCTATTTGTGCTTTTGTTTTAACGGTTAATGTTTAATAACGCTAATAATAATAATAAAAAAACAATGTTTTTGTCAGGTGTGGTGCTTTGGTTTAGCATTATTTCATCTTATTTAAACGCAATCATGTTTAAATCCTGCTATTCTGGATGATAAGTTGAACGAATATTTGAGTATTTGTATAGCCAACATTTTTTTACAAGCTCTGAGAGAAAGTCCGCGGGAGCGGGCGGGAGTGGACACAAACATTGCGGGCGCGGGCGGGAGTGGACACAAACATTGCGGGCGCGGGCGGGAGTGGACACAAACATTGCGGGCGCGGGCGGGAGTGGACACAAACATTGCGGGCGCGGGCGGGAGTGGAACACGCAGGTTGCGGGAGCGGGCGATCCTGGTCAGAAATTCAGCGGGAGCGGGCGGGTGCGGGCGGGTGCGGGTTTAAGAAAACAGTCCCGCGCAGGGCTCTATGGCACCTTCTCAGCAAGTAGGAGCGCCAATTTGCCAATTCCCCACACAGTTATATGATAGATAATAGAAAACCGCTTAGCGGAGCAGATTATTATTATTATTTTTTTCAAGTGCTTGTGCCGCCCCTCACGTGACATGAAAAAATGCCGCCCTGGGCGGCTGCCCCGTTCGCCCATGCCTAAAACCGCCACTGCTGAGTTGACAGAGAAAATTGATGACCAGCTTCATGGTACCAACAAAGCAGGATTGAACTGGTTTGGTTTTGTCAACTCAAAACTAATCCTGTAACCCTGAGTTTGTTTAGCCACCATCATAGTACAGGCCCCTGCTTTATAGTATGGAATAACAATAACAGAACAAACAGAAACAATTGTTCCACTTTTAGAAATTTACTGCAGCATGGCCTTATTACTAGCATCATTATATATTTTTATGCAGAAAAAGAATATGATATAATGTGAGGACAAAGATGTTTTTATTTAGTGATTGTCAGATTTATGGACCTGTTTTGTTATGTTTTCTCCCCATGTGCTCTCCTTGACCTAGTTTTCCCTCATGTTTGATTGTGTCATTCTGTTCACCTGTGTTCTATTAATTATCCACATTGTTAACCTTACAGTAGAACTCAACACTGATTATGTCAGACTTACAAAATCCTTCATCACTTGAATTATAATATTTTAGTATTTTAATTTTAAAGGAGACATTGGATGCCAAATATCTTCATTTGCATATAAATGTGTCTTGGCAGTGTGTGGACACAATCACCCTATAATGATAAAAATTCCCTTTTTTTTTAATCCCTGCAAAAACCTAAACAGTCTCAATTATCAAGCCATTTTGATTTTGGAGTGAATAACCAGTGCTCTCTTCCACCTTCAATACCATGAGTGAGGTGAGACCCTTGAGCAAGGTACCGAACCCCCAACTGCTCCCCGGGCACCGCAGCATTGGCTGCCCACTGCTCTGGGTGTGTGTTTATGATGTGTGTTCGTTCACTGTTGTGTGTGTGCGCACTTGGATGGGTTAAATGCAGAGCACAAATTCCGAGTATTGGTCACCATACTTGACCACACTTCACTTCACATTCAATAAATTCGTTTATGTCTGGCTGCGCAAATCATTTTACTCCAGACTCCAAGCAGGCTTTGTTAAAAAGTTAAAACTCAAGGATGAATCAGTACTCCTTGTTCATGATCCAGCTGCACCTCCAAAAATAGTAAGTCTCACACTTTATATTTTTTATGATTATTTGCGAATCGCCTTTGCTCTTCCACAGAAGTGAGGGGCATGGTGAGCGGAGCTCATTAGCATGTAAAGAGGTATGCAGCGAAATGAGTTGATGTGAACAGAGCTGTTTTTGACAAGGTAAAAAGGGTATTGTTTTTCCTGACCACTGAGACCATTTCAAGAATTCCCTAAAGAATCATACTAACTTGTGGAAAATGGGCATCTGATGTCCCCTTTGAAGCACAGCCACCACAAAATCATACTTACTTTAAAATCATTCTGAGGTTAAATACAGATTTAAAATCCTAACAAGAAATAGTTTAATTGCTATGATACAGTTTTCGAAATCAAATCTTTGCATAGTTATGACAGGAAACACTGGAATCTAACAATGCCTTAGAAAAAAAACAGTTAATCTAAAAAAAAAAAAAAAGCATATAGGAAATATAAGAGTTATTGGAGAAGCATGTTATAAACTTCTGAAAAATTGGTGTTTCATATTTTAGAGCAGTCACTGTAATTTATGAAAGAAATCAATTAAATCTGTGGTCACACTTTATATTAAACTACTATGTACTTACATCAAAAAATAAGTACAATGTACTTATTGTGTTCATACTGTATTGCAAAACACTATTGCTACTATTGAGGAGGGATATAGGTAAGGTTAGGGACAGGTTCAGTGATATGGGTAGGTTTAAGGGTGGGTTAAGGTGTAAGGGATGGGTCAACAGTGTAATTATAAATGTAATTACAGAAATTAATTACAGATGTAATTACATATAGGTATTTTTAAAAATGTAAGTACAACGTAAAAACATGTATGTACACAATAAGTGCATTGTACCAAATTATTAATTCAAATGTAAGTACACAGTAGTTAAGGCCACCTAATATAAAGTGGGACCAAATCTGTATGTGGGAGTGTGTGTGAAAAAATCAGATGTAACCCCCTTTGTAATCCTTAACATTTTCAGAAGTAACTGTAATTTAATTACACATTTTTTTCTTAGTAACTGCAACTACTTACTTTTATTTTGTAATTAAATTACGTAATTCTATTACATGTAACTAGTTTCTCCCCAAACACTGTCAAAACATTTATATTTGGTATAAAGATAGAGTGTTAGTGCATGTTAACAACTAATAAGCATATTTCTCAAATATAATAAAGCCTATATGAGCAAAAGATTACGTACATCTCAATCTTAATGTGCTTTAAAATGATAAAACACAAATGAAGAGACCTGAACATGTATGAAATAAATGGCAACCCATAATGACAATAAGAAAATTAAAGCTTTCAGCTGTATTATTATTTATGCTAATATAATTGTGCAGAGATATACTGAATTTGTGTGAAGATGTGTTGTTTATTCTGCGACATCACTCCTCAGGCAGTGATTAGAGTATTCTGCTTCAGACCGCTCACCTGCAAACAAGATTGAAAAAAGCTGCAACGGTGCCAAGACTTAAACGTGTATCAATAATTCAGTGCTGAGTAATTTAGACTTACTGGTTTGGTAGTAATCATAGACTTTTACAACTGCTGGCTTGAGGTTTTTAACTAAGAGGGTTTGTTTAATACGTAGTGTTTGGCGGAAGAGCTTGTACTTTTGAACCTGTAAAACATGTCAAACACATATTCATAATAAATTACATAAGTTTAATTGGTGCTATTAGGTTTTAAAACAGATTATATGGTTAATTGTCATTTTAATCACACTGGTTGTCATTATAAACCACACATGTTATCATTCCCACCTCTTGAAGATACATTATCACGTGGTCGTCTTTGGATTCAACACGATGTACTGCTTTCTTTAACTGTGGGGAAAAAAAAATTTTTTTAGCACAAACTTAAAAATATCAGTAAAAATTTTGGGAAATTTGGTGGATGCTGATTTAAATTGCCTTACTGCATCCAGGGAAGAGGGCTCTAGTTTAAACCCAGACAAGAGTTTCATATCTACAATGACCATGTTAGAACTGTCTTCTGTCCCAGTATACCTGAACGGTTAACAAAAATGATAAAAAAAATATATTAATACAATAATTAAGGAATTAAATCCTAACACTGAGAATGTACATCAGATTCTGCTCTTACATAATGTCTAATTCGACATCCAGAATTTGTCCGATCTCGCTCTGACACACTCCCCTAGTCCTAGCAAAGATTTGTAATGCCTTAGATTCCTTGGGAGTGGGGATATTATAGAAAAGAGACATCTAGAAAAGAGTCACAGCACATTAGGACATATCTTAAAGGTATAATCTGTTCATTAAGTGTTTTTTGCTGCACTTCACAGACCTGCACAGACACACAGGTTGAACCCTTCACTTCAATGCTGTATTTGGCTGGAACGTTCTGCAGCTGCTTCTCCTGGTACAGTAACTTGTTGTCCTGATTGACATCAAAGTGGTGAGTGTCTCCTGCTGACTGTACAGTCACTGTGCTGGAGCCGTCAGAGCTGAACACTTTGGTGGCGTACAAAGACAGAGCCTGAAGAGCCACCACTGTGTCCTGAGAAATAAATGTGTTCAGTAACGTGACTTTTACCCATTATTCAGCAATCATGTGTTTGATTTGAGTAGTTTGAGTCACCTGTGTGGAGGAGAATCCTCCATAGGCATTCTGCTGCTTCACAAGCCAGCTGACAATCCTGTTAGCAAAGCCCAGATCAGCTGTAGTGAGTGAATCTCCAGTGAGAGCAGCTAGCAGCACATATGAGCTGATCTCCACTGCCAGAGAATCAGAGTCATCAGCAGATGCAGACTGAGACCAGTGGAGATGAGACCCTTAAAAAAAAGATTTGGGAACTATTATAAATTAGATCTACAGTTCAAAGTGTGACAAGCACAGCTTAATCCAGAGCTCTTACCTTCTGAAATCCCAATGTCCATTAGCTTTTTTAAAAGATAGTCTCGAATCACTGTGTCTTTAGCCAGACTGAAAGTGTACGCGAGTAAAGCAGTGGTGTAAGTGTTTCGGTTATCGCCAACAAAGGGCTTTAAGTATGACAGACCTTTACTCACAGCAGGATCCTACGATAGAAACAGTGCAGGTGACAATATATAAGAGCCTTATAAAATAGTGCAGTTTGTGCTTGAAAACATGAAGACCGTACTGACCGCAACTGATGTGTTCAGCTCGAGTAGTGATGCAGTTATATAGGCAGTGATGGTCACACCGTCACTTACACCCCCCTAAAATACACAGATAACAAATAAAAGCATCTATTATGAAAATGTTCTTTTTTTTAAAAAAAAGCAATTTTGACTGCTTATAACAAGACAAATGAATTTGAGGAACAAAATTGCTGAAGTCATGAAGACTTATTTTCAGACAATATATTTTAGTACTCTATATTTTTTTTTATACATTTTTCCTTTCATCATTTTAAGCATGCATATACAAATTTTGTTTGATTTTACCAACAATTTACAAATGTTAACAATTTTATCTTATTTTACAATCTTATTTTAAAAATGTTTTGAAATTAATGTAGCTATATGTAGTGGAAAACTGATTGTTTTTTTTTTTAAATTCACTAATTTATATTAATATTAGTAATATACTTTGTAATATGTTGTACCTTCATTCTGTTATTGAAGAGTTTTCCCCTGGTCTCATATAAACCGTCTGGTCTTTGGTGGCGTATCAGCCATTGCTTTGAGTTCAGAATTTTTTGGGGGTCAATAAATATGTAACGCTGTGCTTTCCCAAAAGTCCTCAGCACAAACGCAGTCAGCCTGTTAGTTGAATTCAATTTAGATTTGTGATGTGCAATGGTCATTACATGAGGTTAAAAGAGTTCATACCATGTATTTCCTTCTCCCTTTCCAAATGTAGTATATGATCCATCCAAGTTCTCATAGCTGAGTTGCCTTTGATACCCTGTTCAATATTTCAGTTCAGACTTTTTTCCTTAAATGTACTGAAAACCATTTTAAGCAGAATGAAATTATTCTGTATGGCATCTCACCATTCTTTAGGAAGCCAGTGGCTCTTTCTCGGACGGCTGAGGTGAGCTGCTCTGTGTTTTCCAGATACTGCAGAATGTAAATATTGGGAGAAAGAACAGCAATATTTTGTTCTCCACAACCGTACGGCATCCGTAATAATCCGTGAAGATTCCTCAGTGCACGACCCAATATGTCTCCTACAAGAGGACATGTGATTGTACATTTCTACATCAGAAATATTCACAAGACGGTATTGATGTGAAGGTATGATTTTTTTTTTTTTTACCAAGCACTGAAACAGTAGCTCTTCCTGATCCCTCTATCATATTTTGGGGAAATGCTAGATCTACTTCCTCCAAGAGGTTTTGCCCTGTAAATGGAGGCACAAAAGCAATTCATAAATCAAATTAAAATCAATTTATTCTAAATCTTCTAAAACATTTTTTTTTATGGCATAAATGTGCACAACCATTACCTTTGGGGCAAAGCAGCCAGCTGTGACTGTTAGTCTTTTCGATTCCTTCAGCCTGAGGGACACAGGTTAATGTTAGCACAATTTAGCCTTTTTTTTATCTTTGATTGGAATATAAACATAGAGTTTTAGACTGTATTTGCATAATATGTTTTTACACACATTTACACGCAAACTTCGTGTGACTGTGTCAATGCGTCCTCTCTCTGGCACGCTCACAATCTCATTGTCACACACAGTCTGGGACGCCTCTGCCTCTGCACTGACGGTAATATTCAAGACTCCTACAACACAAGACATGTACATGAAGATACAACAGAGTCTGAGAAACAATGATTCAGACTGGAAAACTCACCAAGAACAGAAGGAGTGAGGATCCATTTAAAGGTTTTTCTTCCATTAGCACACAGACAGGATGAATCCTGATCATCAGAGGAGGCTTTGAGAGTGTAGTCTGAGGAAGGAGCTGGAGTCACTTTAACCTGTCAGTCAAACACACGTGATTAGTGGCATATTTGATATGATTGAATAAGGTTGAGTCTGAAGTCTCACCATGATGCACTTGGACAGATAATTGAAGACAGTGGCCTTCAGCTCAAAGATCTCCCCACGAATGATGGAGTAAGGCAGAGAGAGCTCCAGGAAGAAGGGCTGGAAAACTGTCAGCTGAGCCGGAGGAGCCAGACCCAGACCTTCGGAGGACAGACAGAAGGCCTCCGTCTCCCAAGAGGTGATGGTGTCAGGAACCGTGACAGGAACCTGAGCTGATCCAGAGTCCCTGAAGAGAAATTTGAATTTATTAACATGACATTTACCAAACAAGTACAAAAAAAATATTTAAAGTTGGTGGGTAGCACTTTTTATCTCATCATTCACTCACCCAACCTCAACAAGTTCCCAGATCCAAGTTTCTGGGAAGAATGTGCGAATGGTTTCTTCGGGAATGAGAGGTGTGTTCTCAGTTCCTGTACCTGGGATTGTTGCAGACCCATGAAATTGACCATTGACGAAAAACAACAACAACAAAAATAGAATTAACAAGGAAAACCTGAATCATGTCCATTATGTACTGTAAGTATTTTTATTACTAATAAACTAAACAATACTAATATTTATGTATGTCTTAATTTTTGCATTTTAAATGTGGAAAACTGCAGGGAGAATCCCAAGAATCTTATTCATTGACAACAGATTTCTAAACTATTCTCATTACAATTTTGGAAAGACAGTTGGGAACATTTACTGCAAACCCAGCCACTCTGAGACAATGAAAACTCTGGACCATGAGCTGCTCATGTGTAAATGAAAACAGTGCCACACAGCACATCAGAGTATATATATATATATTTATGTTATTAAAATGATGCCCTTGCATCTTCACAGTTGCCCCAAATGGCGAGTAACACTGTTTCATATACTAGCCAAAAGCGATTTTTAGTAGCATTTGATGATTGGCAAGTGTTAATTTTGAACCTGAGATGCTAAGGGTGTTGTGTACGCAACTGCTATATGGTGTCGCAGTGCAGTCAGAAGCAATCAATGTATGAAATATGCATACATTTGAAACTAAAACATTTTGCAGTTTTAGTAATTGTTTCGTGCCATTTTGAGATTCACGTGGGTCATGCCTCTCAGATAGGAAAAATTGGAATATATAAATGGGGAGAAATCATATTCCTGACCTCCTACAACTCCAGCTTCTCCAGCTGGACCTCCTGGACCCATTGGACCTGGTGGACCTGGCAGACCCGGCATGCCTACAACTCCTGGCTTAGCATCTGGATATGCTTGTCGGCAACCAAAATCTATAAAACCATAGCCTTGAATTCAACAGAACATATATTATTCCAGTTTATTTTTAGAATATGTCCATAGTATATATATATATATATATATATATATATATATATATATATATATGCTCCAGAAGGAAACACAATGCATTAAGAGCCAAGAACTTTTGTCCAAATTTTTCTTATGTTGTTGAAATATCTTTTTTTTTTTGCCCAGTGAATGTTTGAACCTTTTTTAATAGTTGTGTTCGAGTCCCTCATTTGTCCTCAGTGTGAAAAGATGGATCTCAAAATCCAGCATGGTCTCATGTTTATACGTAGGTATTAATATGTAACATGTACAAGCACAGAACGTACATTTTTGTACGTTTTTATTGATGCTAAAACATACAATTTAGACCTATTTCAACGTTTAAAACGTACAAATCAATATGTATTTTTAACTTTTATATCATTAAGATATTTGTATCAATGCATTTTTATCATTTTATCAATAAGCGATTTAGATTTTTGACCCCTTAACCTACCCCCAAACCTAAACCTACCCAAATGGATAAAAAAACGCAATTAAACCGAAATATGCAGGAAAATAACCATTTTAGTAACAATATAGCATTAAAATATTTGTATAGTCGCTGATCCCACTCCTATACCTATAAACCTAAACATTTCTGTACAGTATAAGAAAAGCATGACAGACAGATAAATGCAATTACAATAATTTATTTATTACAAAAATGTCTAAAGCACTACCAAAACTAATTCAAATGACGATGCGTTGCAGTCGCAGTCCTCTCTGGCGGAATACAGTAGGTTTGTGTGAGGTGCAGAGCATAATTTATGTTGTTAATCGCTGAAAATATTATCCAAATTATTTTCCCAATCCTCTCCGTGAAAGTGAGCGCAACGCATCATTCAAACACACCTCACCAGAAACACGGCATGTCGCAATCTGTAACAAATGTAGGCAAGAGCCAATGAGCATTCAATTATCCTGTTGTAAAACCTGTCGTTTGAAGAGGCAATATTTGAATTCGTAACGTCAGTCAGCGCGGGCTTTGCTGTTTATGGTCACTGGACTCGCTGATCAGGATGGAAATGAAGATCACCAAATAAAGGCTTGGATTTGGGTCTGTTCTTCGCAGTCGGATGGATTATGAAGATCTGGATTATAGCGCACAAATAAAATTGTTTCATTTTGTAATTATGTTGAGTTTTTGGTGTTTTATTTATAGTTCTATTGTCAGTCACAGCATGTCAGAGAAAACCCCTTTTGTGGCCCATGGCAAACAAATTAAACATTACATGACACGTAAAGGTTAAACAATTGAAAATGTTATTTATTTTAAGGTTTAAAGTGAAGTCTTGTTTAACATTATGTAGGCCTATTCTTGGAAAGGACCTGGCAGCAGAAATCACACAACAAAACGAAATGTTATCATTTCATATTAAGTAAATGAGTAAACAATTGAATAACAATTGAAAACAAGGTAATTGATATGACAACTAAAAACAACTACTAAAATTAATGCCGTGATTTCAATATTCATAAGGATTCGTTTTTAGATGTCGTCATACATCAGTTTTGTAAATTTAAATGCTGAAAATACATCAGTATTGTACGTTTTAGTGCCTTTAAAAAGTTACGCAAAAAATATGCAAAAGGAGGATTTTTCTGAAGAACAGTTTAACTGTTCAGAACAAACAAGGGGCTCATGAACAACCATCACAAAACAACAACAACAACAACAACAAAAAATCTTAGATCATCCAGGTAACCACACACAGTTTTAAGAACCAAGGGTTCCCAAACTTTTGAAGGGGGTTATTTTAATCATTTCAGCTATTTTTTTTTTTGTCTTGTGGACCAGTGTTGGGGGTAACGCATTACAAGTAACGCAAGTTACGTAATCAGATTACTTTTGTCAAGTAACTAGTAAAGTAACTTTTCAAAAAAGTAGCGCCAGTTACTTTGTTTTCCCATTTATTGACTGACAAGTCTGCTGTTCCCATATTGGGAACAATCGGAAGTACAGAGGAGTTGTGTGTGAACATGATGTTACTGTAGTTCTAGACTAAATGTGAATGTTCATTAATTCATCCCACTCGCAAAAAAAAATGATTTAGTATTCATCAAAATTAATTAAAACAGTGAAATGCAAACTCCGAATATGACACAAACCTGCAATAAGGAAATATGTTAAATAACACAAATGTATCGGTCCCACTTTATATTAGGTGGCCTTAACTACTATGTACTTACATTTGAATTAATCATTTGGTACAATGCACTTATTGTGTACATACATGTTTTTACATTGTACTTATATTTTTTAAAATACCTATGTGTAGTTACATCTGTAATTAATTTCTGTAATTACATTTATAATTACACTGTTGACTCATCCTTTACACCTTAACCCACCCTTAAACCGACCCAGACCACCAAACCTGTCCCTAACCTTACCCGTATCCCACCTCAATAGCAGCAATAGTGTTTTGCGATACAATATGAACATAGTAAGTACATTGTACTTATTTTTTGATGTAAGTACATAGTAGTTAAGGCCACCTAATATAAAGTGTGACCAATGTATCTAATCCCATTTTATTAACCAATGTCTTTGCTGCTGACCTTTGATAATCCAGTTCAACCATACTAATAAGCAAAAATGACTTCAGATAAACTAACAATTGTGCTTCATTGTTTTTCTTGTTTTTTTTTGCTGAAGCGTGTTGAACCTTCTTCTCCTGTATTCTGCTGTACAGACGTGAATTTACTTTTCCTTTAGTCTGAGGTTTATTCATTACACTTTTTGGTGTGAAAGGGCTTTTACAGTTGCTATAAATAGAACTTATATTTAAAACAATCAATCAAGCCCTGCTCATATTTAAAAAGTAACGTGAAAGTAACGCAAAAGTAATGTAACGCAGTACTTTCCATAAAAAGTAACTAAGTAACATAATTACTTACTTTTTTAAGGAGTAACACAATATTATAATGCATTACTTTTAAAAGTAACTTTCCCCAACACTGTTGTGGACTATATGTAAACATCTTTTATGTAAAATATCTTACTCAGGACAGTGCTAAATTAAAAAAAACATTTTGAATGATCTCTCTTATTTTGTTAAAATATTCACATTTTCACAGATTCTGCAAGGGGTTCCCAAACTTTCTCATGCCACTATATACTGTATATATATAAAGAGAGAGAGAGAGAAAAAATAAACAGATATCTTACCGCTGCACATTTGCATTCTGTGATAAACTTCATCTTTGACTTTAATACATCTAATCATCAAATTTGTTGCCACCTTCAATCCCATGTTCTTATCCAGATGACAATGTAAAAAAAAAAAATTAGAGACAGAGTCTGTTACTAAAAAAGTTTTTGGAGCAGCATCTAACAGCATATTTTCTTTTTGTTCCAAACATTAATCACAATAAACATTTCAAATCACACACATTCCTCAAACCCAAAAGATTTTAAATACTTACTCTGAATGTATTATAGACAGCATCTGCTGCCTTCACTGAAGGGTAAGTGTAAGGGGAGAACTGTCTATATGATCTATGGGGAGGTGAAGGAGGGAGAGACCGAGGACTTCTTCTGGATCTAACATTAAAGCAATCATCTTCATCTTCAATGTCATATGGAAAATGCCTGATTGGTAACAGCTTAAAAATCTACATAAGGATGGCAGAAATACAGTGATTTTGTTATTTCATTGTGAAAAGTGTCACAACTGAAGACAGGTCTGAAATATAAATTACTTTGTCAGCATCGAGACGTTTTCCGGGCTCCATGATCAGGACGCTCTGATCTACAGCACTGAGGCCGCACAGTGACCCAGGCTGAGCTGAGATCTGGAGAGTGTTTTCTTCACCAGGAACAGCTGAAGTCGGAGAAAACCGCAGTGACACCTGTGACACACAGTGCTCCAGTCTTTAATTTTAAAACAAAACATTTAAAACAAAAGTATTTCAACCAATCATTACTACATACTTTCACTAATTACTACTGTAATGTTGTTGCATCTTTCGTCTTGTCGCTAGGCTGGTGATTTGTACATTATAATGGACTATTTTTTTAATAATAAAAACAGTAATATATAGACACATTTTAGAAGTATGTCAACATTTCATGTGCATATATTAATGTCATGAATAGCTATCTAATAAGTGGAATGACAGAGTCAGCTGGTCAATATACAAAATATACTCATTATGTTTTACGTACATGCAATCACCTTATTGTAATGGACCAGCATACCTTGTTTTCAAGACATTTCTCAGTTTGAAATGTTCTGGAAGCAGCCAGTACAATCTCACTGGGTAGCACACAGTATGCAAGAAACTCCATTTTAGGAGTCATCTGTGTACGAACAGGGACTTTAAACATCACTTCTCCCTCCACTACTCCATCAGAGCCTTTCACCTCAATGTTCTTATAGCCGTGGTAGAGTATCTCTTCTCTGGATGAAACCTGAAAAAAGAAGAAAAATCCCAGTGAATAAAATAGCTGAATGAAAAAATGTGCAGTGTTCAGCTTAATGTCTTCACCCACCAGGTAGACTATGGTAACAGAACCACTTTCAACAGTCTCTTCAGCAATAGTGTACTGTACGGTTACTGGGATCTCCTCCTCACACTTCAGTGGTTCCTCTAGAGCCTTTATAACTAGTTGACTCACGTTTGCTGGGCTTTCTTTGGGTTTTAATTGCAGAATTTTATGTGCAGATTCAAAACGGTATGGAGTACTAAACTGATTGTTTGATGAAGCGTATGCCTGTCAGGAGCAGATCAATAACACACACGGTCAGAACAACCAATTGCAACTGATTAAAATAAACACAGAAATATAACTGAACGCTTAAGGAATTGTACTGGTGAATGAATATCACCACCATAAGTGAAGCATTTGTTTCACGAGTACTATGCTTGAATTCATCAATTATAGATTGTTTTGAATGGAAAACATCTGCTAACACACACACAAACACACACATACAAATGAAAAGCTCACCGATACATGAATAGATGTACTTTTTGCAAGGGACGTATTAATGGTGAAATGGGCCAACCCATTGATGTCTGTGGTAAGTTCTTGAGACTGAGACAGGGCATGTTGAACATCAACCTTAAAGTAAGGAAATGGGTTTCCTTTGGAGAACTCAACTTTAACCTGGTGGAAAAACAAAACCACATCAAGACACGCTTTCGCACACCATAGTTCTAGGAACTAGCCAGCAGGTTTGTTCCTACAGAACCAATTTCTCCCTTGGACCATTTTCCTGGTTGCATTGCACCAATAGCAGGAACTCTCAAGCAGCCGACAACGACATATTTATTCGCTGCATTTACAAACATCAAGAACCGGTGAATGGAGGACGCCATGTTTGGAGCTGTTTTGTTGTTTGTCATGGGTTTTGTGATAACGGAGATGGAATGTAATCGTGATTGAATGAGCATGAAAATCTGACTAAATCTCCTATGACAACTTGTAGTGTTATCATCGAGGCTGAGAAAAGAACAGGTAATCGCTGTTTTCCATGTTTGTGGAGTACATTTTTAAAAATGCCGGGTAGCCGGTGTTCCATATGCATTTGGTCAGTCGGCATACAGTTATGTCACTGGTAGTTCCTATAGAACTGTTATAGACCTTACTCTGAAGTAGAAGCTAAATGAGTTCCCCCAAATGGAGTTCCTAGAACTAAATATGTTCCTAGTTCCAGCGATACGAACACACCAAAAAGCGGGAACTTCCGCCAATAGTTCTAGGAACTATGAAAAGGTTCCTCTGGTGCGAACGCGAATAAGGATATATGGTAGGCAAAGATAAAGATGATTAACATAACCACCTATTTTTATTAAATTAACTAATATTTTATTTTAATCATATATTTTATTCTAATAAAAATGCAATTAACACTGTAATACAATTAATAATATTTGCAAATAATATATGTAATTAAAATTCAATTGAACAGTGCACCTTTGCTTGTATGACTGATCCTTTTTCAAAGAACTCTGGCAGGTCAATAAATCTGATGCTACCAATGGTATAGGTCAAAATCACCTTTTCAGTCCTTTCCATTGAGATGTCTGGAAAACGTAAAAAGGTAAAATGGTGAAATCTTAAGCACAACTCATCAAGTATGCACAGTTGTATTTTGATTTATCAGTGCATTGAGGTATTTTGTTTTCATGCATGTTACAGTAGGCCTACAAACCTGTCCCCTCCTCAGTTACTGATGCAGTAAAATCAAGAGACTGTTCCGTGTAATACATCTCTGATTTTTCGATAAAGACCGACATGGGAAACATCTCAGAGGCACAGCCAGTCTCATTCAGCTAGGAAAAAAATTATTCTGAAATAATTACCAGTAGTTAATAATTAAAAAAGAGAACATTTAGTCATACTTACTTCTTTTAACCAATTAACACAGAGTGGAGTTTGATACTGGCGGGAATAAAATGGAAAGGTTTTGCAAAGTCCGAACTTCACACTACCCTGAACAGGATGTCCATGGGTGTATCTGTTGAAGACATACCATATATTAACTGACTTTCCTGCTTAACATATGTGTTCATATTTAATGTTCAAATCACCTCACCTGACACATAACCCCAGCTTTACTTCCTGTTCATTTGCTCTCACTGTCTTTGGATTGTGTAATTTCACTTCAAATTTTGGTAGAACTAAACCACAAAGGAAGTTGTGATGTTAGCCATTTTAGCAAAGGAAAAAAAAAAGCCACACAAATGGACTCAGAGTAACACACTCTTAAAAGTAAATGTTCTTTTCCCCTGTAGCGCTTGTGGTGTGTACAGTTTCACTGGCCGTTTCTCAATACCAAGTACGCAAAGGTCGACTTGGGAGTGTGAACTCCAGGGGACGGGAGGACACAAGTCTGGTAATTCTGCAAATGGAACGGCAACATACTTGATAACGTCATACTTGATTTCGTTTAAACGTATTAATCGCCACAAAAATGTAGTTCATGCAACGCGTACACACATTACAATAAAATGAAATATATATCAAACACCACTGCCTCTTTTCATTTTCTTCACTGTGTATAAAAAAATATAAAACATAACCCTCTTTTCGTTTTCATTTTAAAAATATAAAATAATTAATATATGGTTTAGGCAACGTCCACATGTGCTCTGATTATCTTTACTGCATGTATAGCCTAGTAAAATTAAATATGACATAAAGAATAACTCAGCCTTTTTTTGTTAAATGTGAGTTTTAATGAACAATAATAGCCATTACAAAAGTATAAGTATAAAGTATAAGAGTATGTAATAGGAAATAAAGACAAAAGCAAACAATTCATTCAAACTCTACAAATTCAGCGCTGTCCTAAGATACAGATAAATAAATATATAAAGTTATGACACGTAACTTTGTTCTCAGCCAAAACGATATGACCTGGAAGAAATAATAGATTCATGAGACCAAAGATTGCCTGTTAGATATACCCAAAACGAATTTTATCTCATGTTTAACCACAACACAAAAGTCAGAGCAAGCGGCAAATGTCAGAAGGACTAGCCGAGTTGAGGCTGCCCTCAGTGGATACATGAACACAGAGCGCCTGCTGATCACCTGGAGCTCCCATCTCCAAATTTGAGTTTTAAACAACTACATTCTTACTCTTAAAACTGCATTTCATGACACAATAACAGTAATATATTGAAACTATTTTCTCCTCCGCCATTAATGCTCGCTGGTTGAAGCAGAATGCATTCTGGGATACCTGGCTGCCTCAAGTTTGCAAAAGTCAAAGCCACTAGAAGGCAAGCCTGCAACCATAAGCCAAAAAAGCGTAACGGCTAATGCTAAGGCTTCCGGTTTGGCAGTACGTGGGAAAGGAGACACGAGGCCTCTTTTTTTGAATGGATGTCAATGGAGGAGAGGCTTAACTTTGCTGAATAAACATCTTTTTAGAGGAAACAGCTCATCATTTAATGAGTCGACAGCCCATCAGCTAAACTTCAACATGTTTTACACTAAACAATACTTTTGGATTTAACTATTTTTAGAGTTTACCATGAAAAAAATGCTGTTTTATAAGAGAAGTCACTGACTTTTTGCAAAAGGTAGGATTCAGCTTACAACAGTTGAGTGTCGCACAACTAACTGAAATTCTGTAATGTGATTGGTTATTAAGGGTCACGTGATCAAAGTTGACCATTAAGCTTTCTACAATAGTAAGTAATACAGACTCTCTCATCTCCCTATATTAAGACGATCTCTGACAAAAGTCACCTCTAGATGCATCCTCGATAAAAGGGGCAGAGCAAGAAAATATCTGGGGATTTGAACTGTACTTGGCTAGATGTGAACTTTGAATTGGAACAGTACTTGGCCAACGACTGATGATGTTTCACTATTCCCAAGAAAACAAGTACAGACAAGAACGCATATTGAGAAACGACCACTGTTTTGCCATGCTGTGAACTTTAAACTGTGGAAACAATAAAATGGTGCTATAGCGTTGTAATCGAGGGTTGACACCAAGCAGTCTGCTGTTTCAGGACCCTTGTTCTATGGGGGCATCGTGAAAACCCCCTTTATGGAATGTCTAGGTTACTTGTGTAACCCTCGTTCCCTGAAAGAGGGAATGGAGATGTCACCAGAGAGACCAATCTACTTTAAGTGTAAACTAAATGAGCCAATACATACGATATTTGCACATTAGAGTGTGCACGGATCCACACTTCAAAAATCGACCTGAAATAGTAGACCATTCGGGGACTTTTGGCATACTCTTTTCAACATACTATGCTTTGGGACACACTTATTGTAATCTCACATACTATTTAGGATGGATATTATGAACATTGGGACGCAGGGGTATTTAAAAAAATAAAAACTTTAACCAAAACCTCTTTATTTTCGTCAAAAAAAGGAGACTTACTGACTTTTAATGCTATTGCAGACTGCTCAACATGAATTGAGCTTTCATGAGTGCGGTTGCCAGATATCAAAAGTTTAAATCCCTGAATCAGAGCTTCACTGTTACAAAGATACATTTTCTGCCCAGTGTGTTGCTTATTTTAAGCAATCTGGCAACCACAGGCACGCGCTCGCTCCTCATTGCGGAAGCATCACCACCGTTTATATGAAAACACCGACAAACAATGAAAGTGTCACTCAGACGGTCTGTGTTCTGTCATGAGATCTCGACTGTGTCGTTTGCGATTGTGATGGCTGAATAAATGCACTTACTCAACCGCTGTTATTTTGACCCTTAATCACTCTTTGGGGTCTATCTGACCCCAATGGAATTTTCCTTTATTTTTAAAAAGTGTTCCCTTCATCTCAGGGGCATGAGACTCAGTGCCTTTTCCTAAATAATCTATCTAAACACACACACAAAAAATCTGGACTTGATTTGATTATTCTAAAGGTGTGTCAATTTTTTTTAACCTTGAAATTGAATGGGAAAAGTGAATAAAATTATTTTTTTGTTTGTTTCATTTGTCAAAAAATAGTAGTAAACCCAGTATAAATCTGAAATGTTTTACATTTTTATAAAGGCCTGGATCTAGAGCACAAATGCAAATTGGAACAAAGATTCTATCTCATGCGCACACACACACACACACACACACACACACACACACACACACACACACACACACACACACACACACACACACACACACACACTTTTCTTTTTTGTGAAAAGTGGGGACATCGCATAGGCGGTTTTTATACTGTGCAAACTGTGCTACCTACACCTAAACCTACTCCTTACAGGAAACTTTGTGCTATTTCAGATTTTCAATACACTCCATTCTGTGTGATTCATAAGTGTTTGAAAAGTGGGGACATGGGGTAATGTCCTGAAAAGTCACCTTCTCCTTGTAATACCTATGTCATTCATACCCTTGTCATTATACAAATTTATGTCCTCATTTGTCACAAAAACGTGACAATATCAGTTCATTCTTCGATTTCGTTTGAAGTATATCGGGGCCTTAATGGCTAAAATTGCCCACAATCCATTGCGCTTTGGTGAAGAATTCGGTCCAGAACTACAAACATGAATAAAACGAGTTAGAAAAACGACAAATGTGGCAGATGCGCGCGATCGACCTTTAGGTAGAGAGGTTTACAAAAAGGGGTTTGAGTTACTAATAATCAACATTTAAACTGGTAAAAAATATTTATTTATTGTTATCCGTGTTATATTTAATCTGCAACAGCAAGGTGAACTTTTATAATCATCCATTTGGTCGTTAACTTTTAAATGCATCATTATACAGAAAATCTGAGCAGAGCACTCCGCATGAAAGACCCGGGACTGGCAGACCAACGTGCTGCTTCTTTTCTCTCCAATATGGTAGGAAGTTAAATGAAATGAAATGTGGAGGATGTTAATGGTGACAGGATGATTGACAGTGATTGACAGCTTTGTCCCAAAGCTTGCCTACTCTTCTACTACACACTCAAAAGTGTGTACTTTTTCTTCACCAAAAGAGTACATACTTTAAGGGCGTAGTATAAGTAGGCACATTGGGACGCAGCATCAGATTCAATGAAAAATGGCTGCCAAAATTAATTATTAATAATCTTATTGCTAATACTTCAAGTTTTCATTGACTAAAAATAGACTAAAATACTTCAGGTTTCCTTTGACTAAAACTAAACTAAAATAGCTACTTTAGATTTTCTTTGACTAAAGCTAGACTAAAATGTTGAGACTTTTAGTCGACTAAAACTTGACTAAAACTAAATAGGATAAGGTTGACTAAATTTGATAAAAACTAACAAGGTTATTTAATACAGGACTAAGAGTAAGACTAAGACTAAAATTGAAAATAGCTGACAAAATGAGCACAACCACACTGCAGGGCATGGTAGTCAGATGCAAATATCGCATGCCAGTGTGCATTGGCTTGTTTAGTTTACACTCAGTAGTAGATTGGTCTCTCTGGCGCGATTCCCACAATGTGACGTCGAAAGTGACCGACTTAAAGGAAACCTTTATTTTAAAGAGCATACTGTGAAAGGAAGCTAATACTCACCATACTCTTTAACATCAATTTTTTTTGTAATTGTTTGTTTGCTAGTCTCTACAAAAAGACCGTATAAACCAACAGGAGCTTCTGGATTCAGCGTATGGGAAAGTTGCAGAATCTTGCCATGGATTGATGTGGCATTAATCCACTGATTAATTCGGTTCCTTCGATTGTCCTGTTTATATGAGAAGGCATTGAAGACAAACAACATGGCAATAACAGGAACATTTATGCAGGAAAATGTGTCTGTGAAAGGGGGAAAACCAAAAATGAAGTTTACCTGCACTGTTATGAGTTTGTACTGTGGATGAAAACACATAACATTAGGTTTGGTTTGCATAGCACTCATTGATCAAGAATAATTTAATTTTAACCCACGGCTGTTTACTCTGAGGTCCAAGTCTGTAAGTGCATTTCAGGTATACTTGGGCACACATTGATATGCAAACATGACCAATAAGGTCAGTTAAACATTCAACCAATATCATGCCATATTTACCCACAATTAAAAACTTAAAAATTGCAACCTACTGTTTCATCAACTGGTTTCAAATTTAGGTCCACCGTGAAAATCCTGAACTGAACTGTAAAATTGAGGAAGACGTAAAACATTAAGGCCAGTAAAGCATGAAAACAGACTGTAATCAGAGTGCAATGAAGCTGAATATAAAGCACAAATACCAGTTTGTCCAGGATTGTATATTTGTTTATCTGTTTGAATTATTGTAAGTGGATTGTATGACATGAATTTGACTTTTCTCTTTTCAATCAGTTGAGTGTTTTTCCCTCGAGCTTCCACTTGGATCTCCTGCACTGAATCAGACTCAGGAGCCTGTTCAACACATGCAGTTGTATTACATATCAGTATCATCTCTTAAGAGAGCAAGTTTATATTAATATATTTGATATTAAAATATTTATCTTGAAAATATTCTTTAATTATTCAATGAATAATCCTTCAATGAATAATATAAATGTAATAACAGGCCTGAAAGTCAAGGCAGCGGTGGAATTCCTTCTCAGCTCTCTCCTGTAGAAGTATTCTCTTCTGTTTATAGAAAACCAGGGAAATAGTAAGCTGCAGATTTTCTTCTGGTTTTAGAAGGCTTATACATAGTTTAGCCTCTGAACCTGATCTTATAACACCTGGAAATGTCACCATGAAAATCCTGCAAAGAGAAAGTGCATGTGCTTAATAACCCCCTTTTTAATATGTGAAACTAATGATAGTTACTCTGAGACAAGAGCATGCGTACAAACACAAAAAGACATACAAATGAAGATAGATTATACTTAACAAAAAATGTTCTAAAACTTACGGCTTAGAGGTTCCTTGATAGACAGAAATCAGTAAAACGCATGTTATTAATATTCCTCTTTTGAGTAAAACAAGAAAAAAAGCCATCATGAAGGGATGTGAAGAACAAGAAGTGTGTACAAATGTCTAAACCTTTTACAAATACAGTTTTTGTTTATTTGACTGGTCACTTGACCTCAGTGATGATTAACCATAGGTTCCAATCCTGGAAGCACCAATTACACCATGTCTTCTGCCTCCCCAATATATCACTGCATAACGGTCCCTACCTCCTTCTCAGCATATCTCTTCCCTGTGCTACTGCAAGGAGGGAAGTGTGGTGAGATACCTCACTCAAGTTATCAGAGAACCGGGGTTACATGAGTAACCTAAAGTTCTCTTTCGTTATCTCACTATGGGATATAGACAACTCCCGTATTAGAGATATGCTGTCCGAAGCAGGCATGTCAACCAACTCAGTGATAACACAAGAATGCAAGCCCTCCACTATTCACAGAATAGTATGGAGACATGTGAAAAATAAAACATCTGTACAAGTGTTTTTTTGGTCCCACTTTATATTAGGTGGCCTTAACTACTATGTACTTACATTTGAATTAATCATTTGGTACAGTGCACTTATTGTGTAGGCTACATACATGTTTGTACATTGTACTTATATTTTTAAAAATACCTATATGTAATTACATCTGTAATTAGTTTCTGTAATTACATTTATAATTACACTGTTGAACCACACCTTAACGCACCCTTAAACCTACCCATACCACCAAATCTGTCCCTAACCTTACCCGTATCCCACCCGTAGAGCTGACTCGCTCACCTAAACCAGTGGTTTTAACACGCTGTTCAAACACCATGAATCTCATAAACCTGCATACAAGCAGGTGTCGACCCATAGTGTTATTTTCAATCCCCACATGACATGCAGAAATTGCCATGAGATAACACCTTAACAGTAGAAAATAGATGGTCCTCACTGCAGAACACAAGATCCAGGGGGTAGGTCTCCCACCTTACATAGACCTAAACCTACCCGTCTCCACCCCCTGATCCATAAACCCACCCATCCCCACCCCTAAACCTACCAATCTCCAACCCCTGGATGTGGATCCAACTCCGCCCCCTGGATCTTTTGTTCTGCAGTGAGGGGCTACTGGTAGAAAAAGCTCTGCCTTTATCCAAAAGTTCTTGCAGAAAACACAACACATCTGTGACAGAACAGAGAAAATGAACAATGTGCTTATGTGTGCACCATTGCTCGAAAACATTCCATTTACTATCGTAAGCAGAATGCATCGAGGCAGCCCTCGCTTTCTGAATTGTCTTGATCACCCTCGGAGGCAACCCAGTAGAATTTAAGTTTAACCTCTCATGGGCTAAGCCCAAAGAGCAACTCTGTACAGAGCGAGGTGGAATATCTCCCCACATGCTTGTGAGAGGAGGTCTCTGCACAGTAGGAGAGGCCAGGACTGGTTGACTAAGAGCTGCGTTATCTTTGTAGGAAACGTTTTCCTTGTCGAAGCAGAGACCAAGAGACATTGGGATATCTTTCATACAGAAGTTACTCTTTATTGAGGGCTCGCTGTGCATCGCTGCAGTCATTCAAGTCTGACTATAGCTCAGCACAGCAGAGTTTATGTGAGGAAAAAAAAATGTATATATATATATATATATATATATATATATATATATATACACATATATATTTTTTGTAGTTTATTTAGAATACATATTACATATATATGCATATATATATACATATATATGACTATCACATAAAATAACTTGAAATTCACTTGCGAGTGCAGTTAAACAGTTTATTAGGAACAAATAAACAACAGAAGAGTCAAGACATTGTGGGTGCAATATCCAAAATATCCAAAACAGTGGCAAGAAACTGGAACCCAGGAAAACGTGAGTCAGCAGAAACTGCACAAGAAAACACAAAACAGACGTGAGCAACACAATGAACCAACCCATTCTCACTCCCAAGGCGTCAAAAACTGAAGCATGGTCAAACGCCTTTCGCGTCACTATGATGACGCCAAAAGTGCCCCTAGGCGTCAGTATATGACAAAATACGAACTCCATTGATTTCAATTGCTTGCTTTATGCGTCAGATCAAGACGCTTATGGAAAATGACAACACGTTCTCCTCCGTTGTTTTCAGTTGTTTGTGGTTTGCATGCATTTGTAAAAAATAGAAATAATTTTATATACATTTATACTTATATTGGAGCACCTAACTCAGACCCTACCCTAAACCTACCCACTTTTGAACAATATAAAACACGTAACAGGCAAATATAAGTGCAGTCACAGGTATTTATTGCAAAAACTGACCATAAACAAGCAGTATAAAAGCATTACAAACAAGTCGTGTTGCATTCCAAGTCTTCTGAAGCCATACGAAGTCTTTATGAGAAGAAGAGAGCAAAACATAAGGTTTTAA
This sequence comes from Acrossocheilus fasciatus, assembly GCA_036784905.1. Lineage (NCBI taxonomy): Eukaryota > Metazoa > Chordata > Actinopteri > Cypriniformes > Cyprinidae > Acrossocheilus > Acrossocheilus fasciatus. The sequence goes on from CM071952.1 coordinate 13,947,459, forward strand.
TCGCTGAAAATGATCCCGCTCCGTTAACGCGCTCACATCTCATTCAAAAAGATACTACCGTCACGTAGCATGACGCAATCGGTCACGAGACACTCAAGAGCCAATAGCCTGTCAGAACAGCATAACGCAATCGGTCACGAGACACATAAGAGCCAATAACATTTCACAACCAAGTCTGACGTAAGGCTTCTTCTGGCGGCATTTTTTGAATTCGCGGCGCGCACAGACTGCAGCACACAGGATTAACGGCGGACGGAGACGGCGATCGCGTCTATTCCTCTCACAAATCAAATGTTTCGCCTCGGAAGACTTGGAATATTAATATTTTTTGAATAAATTATGATGGTAGTTCTATCTGCCTGTTATATCTTGTGTTTTATTGACAAATGGTAGGTTTAGGGCCAGGGGTTGGGTTATGTGCTCATAAATGTGTAAATAATGTAATATAAATAAAACTGTTGTGGCTGTTTACATTGAAAAATCACACCCCAACATATATGCAATAATGCCAATGTTATTACCCAATATATAACTTAAGTATGACGATAAAATTCCCAGTATGGCCTCGGCATATTGACGCCAAGGGTTTCCTATTTAAAGCAACGGAGGACCCTGTAAGTCGAAAAATGACGCTAAGGGGTACCTTGAGCGTCAAAAAGCGACGCCAAGTGGTCCTGACCAAGCTTCAATATGTGACGAGTTGGGTGTGAGAATGGGTTGAATGAACGGACAAAGACAAAGCAAACACGGTGACAATATATATGCTACCAGTCAAATTTTTTAAACAGCAAGATTTGTAATGTTTTTTTTTTAAAGAAGTTTCTTCAGCTCACCAAGCCTGCATTTATTTTATCCAAAGTACAGCAAAAAACTATATTTTATTTATTATAATATATAAATATTTTTACTATTATAATAATGGTTTTCTATTTGATTATATTATAGAATGTAATTTATTCATGTGATTTCAAAGCTGAATTCTTGTGGCTAAATTTACACGATTACAAAATTGGTCTCATTTTTAAAAAGGTTTCTACTTAATGAAAAATTAGCCTTATTAAATTAACCAATTTTTTTTTTTACTTCTGGGGCATGAAATAGAGAAATTTTGGTCAATATTGATAATTAAACTTGGTGAATGTGTTTTTGTGCTGGCACCTTGGCTGGTTTAGGTCTGTCATGGATTAATAAATATGACAATAAAACCGCCAATAGGTGGCAGCAAGTCCCTGTTTTAATAAATGACTTCATATCAAACGATTCGTTCAAAATGGCTGATTCAGTAGAAACGAAAGAAGCAAGACCACTGAATGGACCCTTGAATCAGCCTTATTGAAAATGCAGATTCGTTCTCTGCCAGCAGGAGGCGCTTTCGAACTGCAGACTTATAACTGTTTCCGCGGTAATGGCAGAACACAAAGCAGTGCAGCACCAGACTTTTGAAATGTGCAGCGCTCATGTTTATTTCATGAAATCATAGCCTTTTGAAGTTTAATGGTCACATTAAGCTGTATGGCAATTCTGGTCTGTACCCAAATTTAAGACCTCTTGAAATCATAATTAAGACTTTATTGTACAATTTAAGACTTTTTATGACCTTAAATTTGATATAAGTAAATTTAAGACTTTTTAAGGAACCGCGGAAACCCTGAGACAGGATCCTGAGACAAAAACAGAGAAGCAGGTGCTGTGAGCGTCATTTTTCTATAAGTTTATACTTTGTTTACTGTACCTGAAGTATATATTAGAGGAAGTAAAGTAAAATATTTGTTATAGATAAATAGGCATCGTCTCTGTGATAATGTTTAGTGACAAATAGCACAACTTCATTCTGTTGTTGAACAATCTTTCCTGTTGGATAAAACAGCCGTATTGTTAACCATTCCTTTGCTGTCTGAATAATTTGTGGATCAATAAATATGTATTTCTGTGCTTTGCCAAAAGACCCCAGGACGAAGGCAGTCAACCTGGTGTTTGAAAGATTTAAATTTTTTTAGTTGATTAAATCTGTAAACAATAAAATCTATTGCAAATGTTTACCATGTATTAAGACTGACCAAGGCGGAGCAGGAGGGACGAAGGAGCCTGGCGGAGCTGGTGGACTGACTGGCCACGGCGGAGAGGAGAGAGCTAGGAATAATTGTGGAGCCGCTGGGTCGAAGGGCCGAGGTGGAGTCCAGGACTCAGAGGCTTGAGGCGGAGACAAGGGATCCTCCAGCCACAACGCCGATGGAGACTGGCAGACCCACGGCGATCCCACCGCACAGATGGTGGGCTGAGGGTGAGCAGAGGGGCTGCCAGGAGACAGCGGTGGTGGAGCTGAGGCAGGGATGCCAGGAGGAGGCAGGAAAGGGAGGGTAGGTGGGAAAACCAGACAGGTAGAGGGTTAAGGGATGGTGTGTGCCGCCCACGCACACACCACATTACGACTCCCAACACTGGGAGCGCGGCGGACAGGGGAACGATATCCGTGGTCGTTTTTGGATAGTCAGATAGTTCAGAGGAAGGTGGGAGAAGAGGGGACATGTCTGCATATATATCCCATTTATAGTCCACTGAGCTCGGTTCACCCTCAGCCATGGTGCAGTGGGCGGAGCTCCCCTCTGCGCTCTCACTGTCCATGGCACTCTCCCCCGGCTCTCGCACCTGGTCTGACGTCACGGGCTCTGGATCTGGGGTGATCCTCTGCACTGTTGCTCTCTCTGGCGATGGCCCGTCGGTTGCGGTGGGCTCAGGCTTATGCACCATGCTGCGGGGGGATGGTGGGCTGGGCTCTGGGTCCAGAGAGGGACTGGTGAAATGTCCCTCGGTGGGGCCAATGGTGAACAGAGAGTTGTTGCTCACCAGCACCCACTCCACAAAGGCGGCGAAAGAATCCCGAGGTTCACCTCCGGACAAGCACACTCTGCACTCATCCTTGAGGCTCGTCAAGAAGAATATGCAGAGGCTGCTGTCCGAGAAGCTGGAGTGGTTGGCGATCTCCACGAAGATCGCCGAGTGGACCTTGAGAGGCATCCTCTTCTGCTCCAACAAGAGGAAGTAATTGGGATGATCCATAACAAAAATAAAAACTGACAAAAACGGAAACTAAACGGGGAGAAGGGATGCCGCTTTACTTTTTATAGGTCCGGTCTTCTGTCACGGTGCAGTGTAGGAGAAACGCACGAATACGAAGAAGATAATGGTAAACAGTCTTTAATACATCCACATAAAGGTACTCCACATCAGGTAGGCAGGATACACACACATAGGTACATTTACATTTTGTAAGTTTGCAGACGCTTTTATCCAAAGCGACTTACAATTGGGGAATACATAAAGCGATTCATCTTAGAGAGGCAAACAGACACAGGAAGTGCTCGTAATACGAAGTTTCAGGCATTGTTCCAAACAAGTACAAGCTAGAAAGCTACGTAACTAGGTTACCTAGGAAGCTAGGTAATGTTAAGACCGGACAACATGCACTGAACAGACTTCAACTTAAATGGGAGGGCTGATGAGGGACAGACAGGTGAGGAGGATGAACTAATAACGATATAACGAGAACAGAATCAGAATCAGAATTAGCTTTATTGCCAGGTATGTTTACACATTCAAGAAATTTGTTTTGGTGACAGAAGCTCCACAGTGGGACAGAAGGACAGTGACAAGACAAGACACAGATAATAAAGATAATAATATACAAATATACAAAATAGACAATGTGCAAAATAGCACACACACAATATAGACAATTTAGTATGTACATGTACAGGTATGTTAGGTGCAAATTTGAAATGTAATATGTATGTGTGTTAAATAAATAAATGTATGATAGTGTTGTGTGTTTCATGTTTATTGTTAAGTGTTCATGAGATGGATTGCCTGAGTGAAGAAACTGTTCCTGTGCCTGGCCGTTCTAGTTCTCAGAGCTCTACAGTGTCGACCTGATGGCAACAGTTCAAAAAGGGAGTGTGCTGGATGTGAGGGGTCCAGAGTGATTTTGCCAGCCCTTTTTCTCACTCTGGATAAGTACAGTTCTTGGAGACTGGGGAGGGTTGTACCAATGATTTGCACAGCAGTCCGGACTACTCTCTGTAGTCTTCTGAGGTCAGATTTCATAACTGAGCTGAACCAGACAGTTATTGAAGTGCAGAGGACAGATTCAATGATGGCGGAGTAGAACTGTTTCAGCAGCTCCTGTGGCAGGTTGAGTTTCCTCAGCTAGCGAAGGAAGTACAACCTTTGTTGGACCTTTTTGACAATAGAATCTATGTGAATGTCCCACTTCAGGTCCTGAGAGATGGAGCTGCCCAGGAATCTGAGACTTAGTTCACACTGCAGGTCTTAATGCTCAGATCGGATTTTTTGCTGAAATCTGATTTTTTTTGTGCTGTTTAATTGTCATTTAAATGGGACTGCCATCAGTCTCATGTGTGAACTGTATACGGCCCTGAAGTGACCCGCTTGCGCAGAGGACATGACGTCAGACGCAGCGCACTGTGTTTGCGGAAATAAAAATGGATGCTGCTTGTGTTAGCGTGTGTTTAGCCATTTTTAAGTTAATGTGCAACTGGAGCCTAAATAACGAAATTATAAGAAGAATATTAAGAAGAAGGAGAGCACGATTTCCTCCAGCGCAGAATTGTGACATCTGTCGCATTTCAATGACGTAAAAATCGCATGAAATGCGACATGGCCGTTCAGACTGAAGTTGCATTGCAAAACATGTATCCGATTTAGGACCACATATGAAAGTGGCCTGTGCCCGATTTGAAAAAATTGGATTTGTGCGGTTCAGACTGTCATAAGAAAATCAGATATGGGTCACATCTGGGCAAAAAAAATCGGATTTGGGCCACTTTAGCTTGCAGTGTGAACTAAGCCTGAATGACTCCACTGGGGTGTGACACTGTTATTAAAACATTCAATAACTTCACTCTTATTCGGTGTAATGCCATCAAATTAAGTGCAGACATCAATGCTCTACTGCTGGTTATACTACAACACTTAGTTTGACAAAAAATGCTTTTGCATAATTTTTTATTATATTCTTTTATGAAAAAATATTTCATAATTTAACATTATTAAACATATTCAATAAATTTAATGTAACACACTGTACTATCACTAAATTCAGTGTACACATCAGTGCTCTCCTGCTGGTTTTATTACAACACTTAATTGGCAAATAAATTGCTTTTGCATAGCTTCACTGAAACACACTTTACTTTCACCAAATTCAGTTCATAGATCAGTGCTCTCCTACTGGTTATACTGTAAAACTTAGCTTGATTTTTATTGTGAAAAGTTCAATAACATCACTGTTATTAGAAAAAAAATTCCATTATTTCACTGTTATGCAATATAATGCCGCCAAATTCAGTTCATACAACACTGTTCTCCTTGGTTATACTACAATACTTAGTTGCTTTTGCATCATTTTTATGATTTTTTCTACTTCACTGAACTTCAAAACTTGAAGTAGTCTATGGGTGCTTCTCATTTCTTATTTGTGTACTCTTGTTTCCTTTCTTTGCTTCCTTTCCTTGCGTCTTAGCTTCAGTGTCAGCTTCACATCCTTTCTCCATCATCTGATTGATATTTGAAGGCAACATAGATTTATAGAGCAAGCATAGATTTATAGATACAAACAAAATTGTGAGTGACCTACTGCCACTGAGTACACATTTAAAAACACACATGAAAATCACAAATGTAATAAACCAATGCTACTGAGAATAACTGCTCATACAGTATTATGAGCTGCAGAATTGAAGGGCATGATCTCATTGACAGTGGAAGGAGTACTCTGTCTCTGACTGATCACCTGAAGGAAGAAGGTAACATCAAGACACAAATGAATAGAAGTTTATCCCTGACTGTAGTAAAGCAAGTCTTCTCACACACACACACACACACACACACACACACACACACACACACACACACACACACACACACACACACACACACACACACACACACACACACACACACACACACACACACACACACACACACACACACACACAAGTAATATGGTTAATAAATGAGCACGCCAGCTGATGGCAAATTAAGACTTTATGAATTACACACTTTGTTATTTATTTATTTAATCAAAATGGCATTAAACAGTATACCTTTACAGTTATCTGAATGTTAAAATAAAATCTTACTTGTTTGGTAGTAATCATATACTTTGACCACTGCTGGCTTGAGATTCTTCACTGGAAGGACCTGTTTAATTTCCATCTTGTAATTCTCAGAAATATGTTTTGGAATCTGCAGGAGGATCAATAAAAATGCATATACAGTGCCAGTCATGGAAATTATTGAATACATGTTAATTATATAAATGTTATTATTTATTCACCTCTGTTAAATAAACTATGACATGGTCATCTTTTGTGTCAACCCGCTCCACATACATCTGACCAAGTACTACTGAATCAAATGACGTTCTAAGCTATAGGGAAAATATAATTATTAATATGAAAATATGAAGATGATGATAATTATAGGTGTTTTTTCAGTTTTTGCAAGGTAAAGCAATTGTGCAAGAAAACTATAGTAAAAATGTGTAAAAATTGGTGTCTCTTAATTCATAATTACTTTATACACCCAAACTCACAAATGATGTATCAGCTGTGAATCCTGATAAAAGTTTAATATCCACAATGACCATGTTCGTTGCCTCCTGGGGACCATGATATCTTAAAAAGAGAAAATTAACAGGTCTAATTCAATGCTAGAAAACACAACTTTTCAAATTGTAAATAATTGTAGGCATTCACTAAAGAGGAATCAGTACACCATAAAACAAAACAGTAGCCATAATAGTAATCTAAATCTGTGTTTACTTCACAGTGAAGTTCAAAATGAAATTTTGTCCCAATGTTTTGCAATCTCCCTCAATATTAGCTTCAATGCTCAGTGTTTTAGTTTCAGAAGGAGTGGGAATGTTGTAGAACTGAGCCATCTGTGAGAATAAACATGAACAAAATCACATTCATAAACCATCTCATAGTAGAATAGCCACAAAATTCCAAGAGAGGAAAGAGAGAAAGTGAATGTGAGTTAAAGAAGCTGAACGCTCTACAGACCTGCACAGACACACAGGTTGAGCCCTTCACTTCAATGCTGTATTTGGCTGGAACGTTCTGCAGCTGCTTCTCCTGGTACAGTAACTTGTTGTCCTGATTGACATCAAAGTGGTGAGTGTCTCCTGCTGACTGTACAGTCACTGTGCTGGAGCCGTCAGAGCTGAACACTTTGGTGGCGTACAAAGACAGAGCCTGAAGAGCCACCACTGTGTCCTGAGAAATAAATGTGTTCAGTAACGTGACTTTTAACCATTATTTAGCAGTCATGTGTTTGATTTGAGTATTTTGAGTCACCTGTGTGGAGGAGAATCCTCCATAGGCATTCTGCTGCTTCACAAGCCAGCTGACAATCCTGTTAGCAAAGCCCAGATCAGCTGTAGTGAGTGACTCTGCAGTGAGAGCAGCTAGCAGCACATATGAGCTGATCTCCACTGCCAGAGAATCAGAGTCATCAGCAGATGCAGACTGAGACCAGTGGAGACGAGACCCTTTAGGACACATGGACAAAAGAGACACCAGTAACTCAACGAGTATGAAAAGACAAGAGAAAGTCATCAGAAACAAATCTCTTACCCTCTGAAATAGCAACATCCTCCAGTTTCTTGAAAAGCTGCTGTCGAGTGTCCGTGTCTCCAGCCAGACTGAAAGTGTAGGCGAGCAGAGCAGTGGTGTAAGTGTTTTTGACATCCTCAATGATGGACCTCAAACATGACAAACCTTTAGTGACGACAGGATCCTGAGAGAAACAGAGAAACAGCCGCTGTGAGCGTCATTTTTCTGTGAGTTTATACTGTGTTTCCTGTAGATGAACTTACTGTGACTGGAGTTTCCAGTTCAAGCAGTGATGCAGTAATGTAGGCAGTCATGGTCACATTATCATTCACTCCACCCTGGAATATATATTGGAGGAACATAAAGTACAATATTGTTGTCATAGATAGATAGGCATTGTTTCTGTGATGTTTAGTGACAAATAGCACACCTTCATTCTGTTGTTGAACAGTTTTCCCTGTTGGATAAAACAACCGTCTGAATTCCGTCTGCTTATTAACCATTCCTTTGCACTCTGAATAATGTGTGGATCGATAAATATGTATTTCTGTGCTTTGCCAAAAGACCTCAGGACAAAGGCAGTCAACCTGGGGTTTTAAAGTTTCAATTTTAATAATGCCATAAGTTGATTTCAGTTGATTAAATTAGTGCTGTCAATCAATTAATCACAATTAATAGCATCCAAAAATAAAAGCCTATGTTTACATAATATGTGTGTGTGTGGGTTGGTGTACTGTGTATATTTATTACGCATGCATGTATTAAAAAAATATGATATATAATACTGCTTGAAATTTTATGAACCCTTTACAATTTTCTATATTTCTGCATTAAATATGACCCAAAACATCATCAGATTTCCACACAAGATTCACATACTTTGCAAAAGTATGTGAATCTTTGCTTTCAGTATCTGGTGTGACTCCATTTTGCTGCAATAACTGCAGGTAAAGCTGATCAGTCCTGCACACCATCTTGTAGGAATTTTAGCTCATTTCTCAGTACAAAACCACTTGTGATGTTGGTGGGTTTCCTCCTATTAACTTCTTGCTTCAGGTCTTTCTACAACAATTCAGTTGGATTACGGTCCAGACATTGACTCAGGCATTCCAAAACATTACTTTAATTCTTCTTTAACCATTTTTTGATAAAACAGCTTGTGTGCTTGGTGTAGTTGTCTTGCTGCATGGCCCACATTCCCTTAAGACTCAGCTCAACTCAAACCATGATACTACCACCACCTTGTTTCACAGATGGGATAAGATTCTTATGCTGGAATGCAGTGTGCTCCTTTCTCTAAACATAACGCTTCTAATTTAAATCATAAAGTTCTATTTTGGTCTCGTCTGTCCACAAAAAAATTCTCCATTAGCCCTCTGGCTTGTCCACATGATCTTTAGCAAGCTGCAAACAGGCAGTGATGTTCTACTTGCTTATGAGAAAATCTGATGATGTTTTGGATGTATTTATAAATTCATATTAAATATACACAGCACACATACATATATTATGTAAATACAGACTTTTATTTTGGATGTGATTAACTGTGATTATTCATTTGACAGCTCCAGTCTGTACACAAGTTATTGAAACTAAATACCATCTATCTGCTAAATATTTAGGAAAAAAGTGAGAGTGAAAAGTTACAAATATTTACCATGTATTTTCTTGACCAAAACCAAATGTGCTGTATGCACCACTGTTATGTCTGTAGTTCAGTTGTCTCTGGTATCCTGTTGAGTTTGACAGTGATTAAACATTTTGAGCTGATCAAGTGTTGTGACTTCATTTCTCAGTATTTTCTTGACATGACTAATTTCTCTCACCGCTCTTAAGGAAGCCGGTGGCTCTTTCTCGGATGGCTGAGGTGAGCTGCTCTGTGTTTTCCAGATACTGCAGAATGTAAATATTGGGAGAAAGAACAGCCATGTTTTGTTCTCCACAACCGTACGGCATCCGTAATAATCCATGAAGATTGTTCAGTGCACGACCCAATATATCGCCTACAAACCAAACACAAATAAAACACTACATTTTAGAAATTCAAACAGACTTCTCATTTCTGCTTGTGTATGTAAATGTTACCAATGACTGAAACAGAAGATCTGGCTGATCCCTCTATCACATCTTTAGGAAGAGTCAGATCCACTTCCTCTGAGAGACTGTCACCTATGAACCAGAGAGACAGAAACATATCAGTGATCTGCAGAGAAACACTATGATGCTAAATATTGTCTGCAGACAAACCCTTTGGACATAGTAACCAGCTGTAGGTCTCTGTCTTTTCAGTTCCTTCAGCCTGCGGAATAAAACAATAACATCAACACATCATATTGACTTACAGTGGGTACGGAAAGTATTCAGACCACCTTAAATTGTTCACTCTTTGTTATATTGCAGCCATTTGCTAAAATCATTTAAGTTCAATTTTTTCCTCATAAATGTACACACAGAACCCCATATTGACAGAAAAACAAAGAATTGTTGACATTTTGCAGATTTATTAAAAAAGAAAAACTGAAATATCACATGGTCCTAAGTATTCAGACCCTTTGCTGTGACACTCATATATTTAACTCAGGTGCTGACCAGTATATATAAGACCTTACAGCTCACAGTGCATGTCAGAGCAAATGAGAATCATGAGGTCAAAGGAACTGCCTGAAGAGCTCAGAGACAGAATTGTGGCAAGGCACAGATCTGGCCAAGGTTACAAAAAAAAATTCTGCTGCACTTAAGGTTCCTAAGAGCACAGTGGCCTCCATAATCCTTAAATGGAAGACCTTTGGGATGACCCGAACCCTTCCTAGAGCTGGCCGTCCGGCCAAACTGAGCTATCGGGGGAGAAGAGCCTTGGTGAGAGAGGTAAAGAAGAACCCAAAGATCACTGTGGCTGAGCTCCAGAGATGCAGTCGGGAGATGGGAGAAAGTTGTAGAAAGTCAACGATCACTGCAGCCCTCCACCAGTCAGGGCTTTATGGCAGAGTGGACCAACGGAAGCCTCTCCTCAGTGCAAGACACATGAAAGCCCGCATGGAGTTTGCTAAAAAACACCTGAAAGACTCCAAGATGGTGAGAAATAAGATTCTCTGGTCTGATGAGACCAAGAAAGAACTTTTTGGCCTTAATTCTAAGCGGTATGTGTGGAGAAAACCAGGCACTGCTCATCATCTGTCCAATACAGTCACAACAGTGAAGCATGGTGGGGGCAGCATCATGCTGTGGGGGTGTTTTTCAGCTGCAGGGACAGGACGACTGGTTGCAATCGAGGGAAAGATGAATGCGGCCAAGTACAGGGATATCCTGGACGAAAACCTTCTCCAGAGTGCTCAGGACCTCAGACTGGGCCGAAGGTTTACCTTCCAACAAGACAATGACCCTAAGCACACAGCTAAAATAACGAAGGAGTGGCTTCACAACAACTTCGTGACTGTTCTTGAATGGCCCAGCCAGAGCCCTGACTTAAACCCAATTGAGAATCTCTGGAGAGACCTAAAAATGGCTGTCCACCAACGTTTACTATCCAACCTGACAGAACTGGAGAGGATCTGCAAGGAGGAATGGCAGAGGATCCCCAAATCCAGGTGTGAAAAACTTGTTGCATCTTTCCCAAAAAGACTCATGGCTGTATTAGATCAAAAGGGTGCTTCTACTAAATACTGAGCAAAGGGTCTGAATACTTAGGACCATGTGATATTTCAGTTTTTCTTTTTTAATAAATCTGCAAAAAGTCAACAATTCTGTGTTTTTCTGTGAATATGGGGTGCTGTGTGTACATTAATGAGGAAAAAAAAATGAACTTAAATGATTTTAGCAAATGGCTGCAATATAACAAAGAGTGAAAAATTGAAGGGGGTCTGAATACTTTCCGTACTCACTGTAAGCACATTAGGATTGTGCATAAATGATGTCTGAGAGCCATCTGATGTGCACTGACCTGTACAAGCAGACTTCGTGTGACTGTGTCAATGCGTCCTCTCTCTGGCACGCTCACAATCTCATTGTCACACACAGTCTGGGACGCCTCTGCCTCTGCACTGACTGTAATATTCAAGACTCCTACAACACAAGACATGTACGTGAAGATACAACAGAGTCTGAGAAACAATGATTCAGACTGGAAAACTCACCAAGAACAGAAGGAGTGAGGATCCATTTAAAGGTTTTTCTTCCATTAGCACACAGACAGGATGAATCCTGATCATCAGAGGAGGCTTTGAGAGTGTAGTCTGAGGAAGGAGCTGGAGTCACTTTAACCTATCAGTCAAACACACGTGATTAGTGGCATATTTGATATGATTGAATAAGGTTGAGTCTGAAGTCTCACCATGATGCACTTGGACAGATAATTGAAGACAGTGGCCTTCAGCTCAAAGATCTCCCCACGAATGATGGAGTAAGGCAGAGAGAGCTCCAGGAAGAAGGGCTGGAAAACTGTCAGCTGAGCCGGAGGAGCCAGACCCAGACCTTCGGAGGACAGACAGAAGGCCTCCGTGTCCCAAGAGGTGATGGTGTCAGGAACCGTGACAGGAACCTGAGCTGATCCAGAGTCCCTGTGTTGAAATTACAACAGTATTTGATTGGACTGTTAAGATGCTGTTTTGTTTTTACAACATTCAGCACAGATATAAAACACTGATTATCTGATTCATAGTAGGTCTCGAGTACGTCTAATTTTTGTCAATCTGAATCCAATGAAAGTTTTGTTTATATGAAACCTAAACGTTGCAATCCAATTCACATATTTATTTACATGTGCATTTATGTATTCTGAACAAAATCTCATTGCATGCACAGTGCCAAGAGAAGCATTACAGTTACTGTGGGTTTAATCTGATGTTAAAAGATGTTGATAGATAACAATATTGTCACTAACCCAACTGCAGCAAGTTGCCAAATCCATGTTTCAGGAAAGACAGAACGAACTGTCACTTCAACTGAAGAGCCTCCATCAATCAAATCAAGCACTAGACCAGGTCCAGTTTTGTAATAATCAAACATCACTACAAAAAAAGCACATGATATGATGTTATACCTGAATCAGAACATGCACTGTAGCAATTTAGTACAGAACTACTGTCTCGTATCTCTGTCACATTATATACTTTCTGAAATATCTAAACAATATTCACAACACTGTGTTCACAACATTAAAACTATGTACAGCATATTCTTTTATAATCACAACATTTCAACCATTATGATATTTTCCCTTTTGTTCATACTGTAACTATTTATTTCCAAATTTTTTGTAATATGCTAATATTATGCTATTTTTTTATTTTTTTTTAAATCAAGGGGCCTATACATTATTTATAACTTTATAAATAAAGCTGAATTCAGAAAAAAATCTGTTCAGGTTTGTACAGCTAACATCTAAACAGATACACTGTCAACAAAATACAAAGTATAATCAGAATATAAAAGCCAATACATTAAACTTAAACATATTGTCTTCATAATTTCACACTTTTCTTACAGAATAAATGACGCTTTACATTTTGAGAGGTGCATCTCTTGCAAGCAGTTCCTTGATGTCACAAATTTTGAGAACTGCTGATTTAAATAACTTTATAGATCAGACACAACTGTCACAAAACAAAGATTTGTGCTCTTGCAGTGCCATTATGAAAAACTGCTTAATAATGGTGAATTCAGGTAAAATTTAAACCATTGGTAGCAAATGTATGCATTAATGAACTCATACATTCATAACAGATATTACCTAGATCTTCAATTCTGTGATAAGTCAAGCCCTTGTATGACAGACACTTAGGGACTCGCACAGCCAAATTTGTTGCCATTTTCAGTCCCACACTCTGTCAAACAGCAAAATGAACCACATTAAATGTAACGTAAATAAAATTTAAAAAAAAATTCTAGCTGTTAGAATAAGAGGAATTTTAAGCACATGCATTGATATATTTATACATGTAGATACTCACCTAATCTACTGCACTGTTACACATTAATTCACCTGTTACCTTTAAAGATTCATAGGTGTTGTCTGTTGTTACAGCTCGGTGAGGTCTCATATGCAGACATCCCTGCTGATCTTCAACAACATAAGGATAATCTGACACTGACTGCACTGGCAGCATGTTGAAGATCTGTGATGAGAGCACATTCACACTAAATAATTCATGTCAGGCTACCTCTTAATCTTTATGTTGTGTTGGGAAAGAAAATGAGGTTTAAATATATAGTTCACCCAAAAATGAAAATTAAATTAATAAAGACCTTCTGAAGTGAATCGATGCATTTGTGTTAGAAAAAATATCCATATTTAAAACTTTATAAATTGTAGTCTCTAGCTTCCGCTAACTGTTGTACACACGTTCACAAGAGAGTGGCGGTCCAGTGCCAGCTGTAGCGAAAGCTCCAGTGAGAATAGTCTCAAGAACTAAGTTTTGTTTACAGCTAAAGAAAAACAGTCTCCTCTTGGCTTATATCGAAATCCTCCAATATTTTTCTCAAAACGCAGAAGGCCTTCATTAACTCCCCAGAGCCACGTGGGCATTTTTTATGATGAAATAGATACTTTATTTTGCTTCAAAATCTGGACCACTACCCACTGCCATTATAAAACTTGGAAGAACCATAATATTTTTTTTTTTAAATAAGAAAGTTATATACACCTATAATGGCTTGAGGGTGAGTAAATCATTGGTTAATTTTCATTTTTGCGTGAACTATCCCTTTAACACCCATGTCATCTTAAACAATAATTATAGTAGACACTAGATTCATATATTCCAACTATGAAGACACAGATAATCAACACTGAATCTTAAAGAATTTACACCTTGTCAGTATCCAGACGTTTTCCTGGCTTCAGGATCAGGATGCTCTGATCTACAGCACTGATGCCACACAGTGAACCAGGCTGAGCTGAGATCTGGAGAGTGTTTTTCTCGCCAGGAACTGCTTTAGCAGGAGAAAACTGCAGAGACACCTGTGATGACAACAGTAGGGTGTGTCATTTTAGTACTGAATCAGAATGACCGTGATTAATGTAAATGGGCAGATGTGGGGTTTTTTTGTTACATACCTTGTTTTTGAAACACTTTTCAATGTCAAATTTTGTGCTACGAGCAACAACATTTTCACTGGGAAGAACACAGTAAGCCAGAATCTGCACTGCAGGAGCCAGATCTGCACCTACAGAGAGTTTAAATGACACTGTGCCACTTGCTGCGCCATTAGAAGACTTCACTTCAACCTTCTCATATCCATGATGAACGATCACTCCTCTGGACAAGACCTGAAACAGACAGATGACACTCCGATGACAAACTGACCAGAGCAGCCAGTTAATACTGTTAACAAACAATGAATTCATCACTGTAAGAATGTACTGCATGTTCTCACCATATAAACAATGTCAGTTTTGAAGTCTTCAGCAGTCTCTCCAACAAAATAATACTTGATGGTCACTGTCAGCTCATCATCACACTTCAATGGTTGCTCAATATTCTCTATAATCAGTTCACTTAATGTTGGCGTGTATGGAGTGGCGGGCCGGAAAAGCTGAACTGTTTCTCTATCCGTAGTGAAGTAAGGTTTTTTGTAACCATGATACTGAAATACTGGATACACACTTGCCTGGAAAAAAGAATGTGCCAATATTTTCATGTATTTAAAACATTAACCGATCAAACACTTGGTGGATGAGCAGCAACAGTCATACCATCAGATTAATATCTTTTTTAGAAAGACTAGACGTATTAAGAGAGAAGCTGGCCAGTCCATCGCTGTCTGTAGTGAGATTTAGGAGCAGTTTTGAGGACCAGGTTTCACCCTCCAAAAGATAAACAACTTTGTTTGGAATTGGTGCGCCTTTGAAATCTGAGAGTTTGATCTGTTGAAAATAAGATTTTGAAGGAATAAATGATTCTGTACATATCAATGTTGTTAAACTGAGAACCTGATTTTAGACTTACTTTTCCTTCTATAACTTCTCCATGTTCATATGTTTTGGGCAGGTCATTAAGTGTGAATTTGCCAACTTCATAAGTGAGAGATATAGTTTCAGATTTTGTCATGGTGATCTCTGTAAAATACAAATAGATGGTGAGCGTGAAACTTGCATTTTAATGAAATCAGATTTTAAAACTCTCCTTTGAGTAATTAATAGCTCACCTGTTCCTTCTTCTGTGACTGTTGCTTCAATATGAAGAGAATTTTCTAGTCGATCCTCATATGTTGAATTTAAAAAGGCAGATGCATCTAAGGTATGGATAGCACAGCCTGTCCTTTTCATCTAATGGAAATGAATTAACACAAACATAATGCCTAAGAGTGACTTAATAGGCTGGATGTAGGAAATAAATGTCTCATGACAGTTTTGGTACTGCACTGAAATGGACAAACCTCAATGGCTTCATTCACACATATTGGACTGTGTTTGTCAGGCCTGTGAGAGTAGCGTGGAATATCACGGCACACTCTCACCCATGATTTACCAGGTACAGGCTGCCTGTAAGTGTATCTGGGAAAAATGTACAAGTCAAGGATGGATGGAAGAAAGCATAAAGAAAAGCTTTCTTTATGCTTTTAATTTGTTTAAGTAAAGATGCTACTCACTTTCCACAAACCTCAACTGCCATTAACTTATCACCTATGCTCACAGTCTTTGGTGCTGTCACAGTAACTTCAAACTTAGGCAAAACTACAAGTCAGGGGGCAGAAATTAGACTTATTATTAGTCAAGTTTGATAAAAATATACAAAGATATTATTGAAATTTGTCCTATGTGAACATTGCAAATTGTTCATTTGACTTACCATATTTTTTCACCTCAAAATCATGCGAGATAATCCTTTCACCAATAATCACGTTTAGTTTGTACATGCCTTGACAGGCTTCTGGGTTTAATTCATAAGAGCGCTGCAAAATCCACCTTGTTGAAGAAACATTTGTCCATTGACCAATCCTGTTACCTTTACTGTCCTATTTAATACCAAACACAAAGTGCAGTTAATTACAGCCAGATTGCACATATACTGATCAATAATGAAGAAATACATAATAATTACTGAAAACACAATAATTGCAAAAATAACAGAGTCAGTGTTGTGCTTGTCATGAATGACTGTACAGAAGGAGGTTTTGTGTTCTTACCTCAATCACCACTGTACTATACTGTAAAAAAGCAAATAGTAATTAAATAATTTGCAAAACTGATATGATTAAAAGTCAACAACATGTTTGCGTGTTGAATATATTTAAAAATAAAGAAAAGAAATAAAACGCGCCAGACCTGCTGATCAAGCGGTGAAAAGTTTTTATCCATGGTAACAACTCTAAAATTCACTGTGAAAACAAAAATGTGTGATAAATATAATTATAATCCGTGTTTGTATTGTGATAACCAGTATTTCAGACGTAGCCTACTGTAGCTGTACTGTATCATCCAGTTTGTTGTCCTGAATAGAATCCTGGGTTACGATGTACAGGTATTCATTATTGCACACTGTACATTCCTAATCCCTGGGTTTAATGTTCTGTTTGTATATTTGGGTCAGGGTCAGTGACTGCACGAACATACTAGCATGGTGACCTGTTTACATAACGGCTCCAGCACTGCGCTTCCTCGTTTAATTGCAGACTATTCCGGTTATTCCTGAAGGGACTTTTAGCTGGACTAAAGGTAAGAATGAAACACTCTCTTCCTCACGTTTTCTGTCAACATTTGACATTTTTAGTCTCAAAAGCTAAAATGACTGTTTATACAGTGCGCGGTATTGCCAAGACTGTCCAAAGCACACGATTGGGCATCTATTTCTAAGCATCTATCCGTGACATTTTAAACTGTACACATTTAGCATCGCATAGCCAGGTTAAACTGTGATGCTCAATATACTTGTTACGTAACGTAGACCAGACACAGGTGATGGTAAGTATTTACAAGGTTTATTAAAAATGAGTAGTAGGGTGAGTATTGCAAGAATAATGGATACTGTAGCTTGGTGATGATAATGACTGATGGAGGACTTCTTGTCGAGGTGAGGATGCCAGGAGCTCGTGGCTGACGGGAGGCGCACACACCTTGGAGGGCTGGTGGATTCCAGGTCGGACGGACGAACAAGGACAGATAGGAGGAAACACAAGGAGGCACTTGACGATCGGGAAGGAGAGGTAAGTAGCAGGTAATCTTCTCAATGGTAGGTAAGGAGTGAGTCCACGTTGTGAAAACGAGATCGGACGCAGACTGGTGTGAGGTGTGTGCTTTTGTAGTGTGGATGGGTTAAGTGGTAATGAGGTGCAGGTGGCTTGATTAGTATTCTGGTGATTGTGATCTTGGCATGGGATTGGTGGAGGAGCCTGGCTGATCTGTGACATTACCCCCCTCTCCACGGCCCGCTCCTGAGGGCCGAGGGGCCCGGCGCCGTGGTGGTCTGCCTCTGGTTCTAGGTGCTGGACGGTTGGGGAAGCTTGTGTGGAATTCTTCTATTAGTGTGGGGTCCAGAAAGTCGTCCTTGGGAATCCATGACCTCTCTTCTGGTCCGTACCCTTCCCAATCTACGAGGTACTCTAGTTTACCACCACGGCATCGGGAGTCCAGGATGGTTCGCACCTCATATACTGCTCCGTCCTCCAGAATCAGTGGGAGAGGGGGTTCAGTAGTCTGGTCAGGCTCTGTGGAGGAAAGAACAGGAGTGTGGTAAGGTTTCAACAGGGAAATGTGGAAAGTGGGATGAATTTTGTACTGAGGTGGGAGTTTAAGTTGGAAAGTGACCGGATTTATCTGCTTCTGGATGGTAAAGGGGCCAACGTATCTGGGAGCGAGCTTCTTACTGGGCAGACGCAGTCTGATGTCCCTTGTGGACAGCCAGACCTTCTGACCTGGTTGGTAGGGAGGAGAGTCGGAACGTCGAAGGTCTGCTGTCAACTTGCGTCTGCTCAGGGCTCGTCGAAGATGATGGTGTGCTTCGTCCCAGACCCTCTCGCTCTCTCGGAACCAGTAATCCACCGCCGGTACCTCAGAAGGTTCCCCGTTCCAGGGGAATAGGGGAGGCTGGAAACCGAGTACGCACTGGAAGGGAGTGAGACCAGTAGTTTGTTGGCGAAGGGAGTTCTGGGCGTACTCGGCCCAGCCAATAAACTGGTTCCAAGAGTGCTGGTGGCCGTGGCAGAAGGTTCTTAGGAAGCGTCCTATTTCTTGGATTTTTCTCTCCGTCTGCCCGTTGGTCTGTGGGTGGTAACCAGACGAGAGGCTGATGGTCACACCTAGGAGTTTCAGGAAGTTCTTCCAGACTCGGGAGATAAACTGAGGACCACGGTCAGATACTATGTCCTCCGGGATGCCGAAGTACCTGAACACGTGGTTGAACATTAATTGGGCAGTTTCCATGGCTGTGGGTAGGTTTCTTAGGGGAATTAGACGGCACGATTTGGAAAATCTGTCCACTATGACCAGGATACAGGTGTTACCTTCTGATTCGGGTAAGTCGGTGACGAAATCTACTCCCAGGTGTGACCATGGTCGGTTGGGTACGGGCAGCGGGAGAAGTTTGCCGGCAGGAAGGTGGCGAGGGCTCTTTGAAATGGCGCATTCTTCACAACCCTGGACGAACCTTCTCACATCCCTTGCCATATTCGGCCACCAGTAACGGTCTTTTAGTAGCGAGAGGGTAGCGTTGGCCCCAGGGTGACCAGTGCCCAGTGATGAATGCGTTGATTGGATGAGTTGTGTACGTTGGAGTCTGGGGACATACTGTACATTTGGGGGACAACCCGGCGGAGTGGCCGTGGAGACATTGGAAGAGGGAGTAGAGTCCGGGTTCCACTGGATGGGGTTTACAAACATGTCCTCTGGAAGGATGGGATCGGGTTTTTCTTCTGTTTCTTCTGGCGAGTATAATCTGGATAAGGCGTCGGCTTTGATATTCTTGGGACCGGGATTGTATGTGACCTTGAAGTGAAACCGAGAGAAGAATAACGCCCAGCGGGCTTGGCGGGGGTTGAGCCTTTTGGCGTCTTTGAGGTATTGTAGATTCTTATGATCTGTGAGTACTGTGAAAGGGTGTTTGGCTCCCTCAAGCCAGTGTCTCCACTCCTTGAGGGCCAATTTAATAGCCAAGAGTTCCCTGTCGCCAATATCATAATTTCGTTCCGCCGGGTTGAGTTTACGGGAGAAGAAGGCACATGGATGGAGTTTAGAAGGATTCCCCTGCTGCTGAGAAAGGACGGCCCCCACGCCCGTGGTGGAAGCATCCACTTCAACCACGAAGGTTCTTTCAGGGTCTGGATGAACTAAGATGGGGGCCTGGGTGAAAGAGGTCTTCAGCTTCTCGAATGATTCTTGGGCCGCCTCGGACCAGGACAGAGACTTGGGCTTATTGCGTAGGAGGTTCGTGAGTGGGCTGGTGAGGGTGCTGTAGTTCTTAATGAATCTGCGGTAGAAATTGGAGAAGCCGAGGAAGCGTTGGAGTTCTTTAATGGTTGCGGGTTGTGGCCAGGTCTTAATAGCGTTCACTTTCCCCTCGTCCATCCGGATGCCATTCTTGTTTATGTGATAACCCAGAAACTGTACTGATGGTTTGTGGAATGAGCATTTCTCGGCTTTGAGGAAGAGATTGTACTGTCTGAGGCGCTGAAGGACCTCCGCAACGTGGTGGCGATGGTCGGCCAGGCTCCGAGAGTAGATGAGGATATCATCGATATATACCAGGACGAAGCGGTGGAGGAACTCTCGGAGCACCTCATGCATAAAGTCTTGGAATACGGAGGGGGCGTTGACCAGGCCATACGGCATAACTAAGTACTCATAGTGTCCAGTGGGTGTGATGAAGGCGGTCTTCCACTCATCCCCCTCACGTATTCTGATGAGGTTGTACGCGCTGCGGAGGTCCAACTTGGTAAAGATGGTTGCTCCACGAAGATGTTCTAGAGCAGCTGGGACGAGGGGAAGTGGGTATCTGAATTTAACTGTGATGTTGTTGAGTGATCGATAATCAATACAGGGCCGCAAGCCTCCGTCCTTCTTGGCCACAAAAAAGAAACTGGAAGCAGCAGGGGAGGTGGACGGTCGGATGTAGCCCTGTTGGAGGGCCTCTTCTATATACTCCTCCATGGCCTTCTGTTCCGGAATCGACAGGGGATAAATCTTTCCTTTGGGCACTGGTTCACCGGGAAGCAGATCTATCGCGCAGTCCCAGGGCCGGTGAGGAGGTAGTTCTGAGGCCTTCTTCGGACAGAAGACGTCTCTGAAGTGGGTGTATTCGTCAGGGATGATTACCGATTGTTGATGGACGGGACTTTCTATGGAAGTGGAGTTTAGCTGGAGAATGGTCTTGGCGGGTCGAGGAGATTGAGGTAGTCGGGGAAAACAGTCTGGGAAGCATTGATTACCCCACTTCAGGACGTCTCCGATATTCCAGGCCATCTGGGGTTCGTGCAGGGCGAGCCAGGGACGACCCAGAATGATGTCCATGTTAGTCTCCTCCAGAACCAGAAGTTGGATGTTTTCTTCGTGGAAGAGACCCACGCGGAGAGTTATTGGTCCCGTAAGATGCTTTACTTGATGGTGACTGAGATTTTTACCAGTTATGGATTGGATTTGGTAAATCTTGGTGTTGATCGTAGTGGGGATCTTGAGCTGGCGGCAGAGACGACGGGAGATGAAGTTCCCAGCTGATCCCGAGTCGATGAGGGCAAGGACTGGAATGGAAGTACATGGAGTGATCAACGTTACGGACATGGTAAATGGAGACATTTTCTGGGGAATAGTGTGGATGGAACTCACCAATAATCGAGGTGGACGAATGGGGCATGCAGATATCACATGCCCTCCACCGCCACAATACAGACACAGCCCTTTAATTAGTCGCCTCTGCCGCTCAGCGAAGGTCAGCCGCATGTTGTCAGTTTGCATGGGTTCGGATGCTGGCTCTGGAGGAGACTGGGCATCTGGGTGGTGAGATGAGGGAGTGCAACGGTTCCAGTGCGTGAGGTCCTTCATACAAGACTGCATGCGAGATGAGCAGCGAATTGAGTGCTGGATCATCTTCTCTAATCCGAAGCTGTCATCATAATTCGCCAATTGTAGACGAAGTTTCGGTTCCAACCCTTGACGATAAGCGGTTATTAATGAGCGTTCGTTCCAACCGCTTGCAGCGGCTGGAGGGTGCGGAACAGTAGGGCGTAATCCGCGATGGGCTGAGATCCCTGTCGGAGGCAGTAGAGCTGATCGCTGGCAGTGGGATCTCCTAGTGGCCGTCCGAACACCTCTCTGAAATGGGATACAAAGTTAGGAAAAGATTGGGTGATATTGCTGGCTTGTGCCCAAATGGTTTCTGCCCATTGTAGGGCTTTGCCCTGTAAAAGGGAGATCAGAAATGAAATTTTAGAAACTTCCGTGGTGTAGAGGTGAGGTTGATTCTCTATGTAGAGTGTACATTGTAATAGGAAACCGTTGCACTCCTCCGCCGCGCCTGAGAACGGCGCTGGTGTGGCCATGGGACTGGCGTTTACCGGTGACGAGGAAGTGGTAATGGCGGATGCTGTCGTGACGGGTGGTGCAGGTGAGTGAGCAACGGTGAGCACGCGGCGCAGATTGTCCACGAGCTCCTGGAAGGGGTCCGTTCTACTCATCCTGGATAAACTGTTGTGGTCCGATCTTCTGTTACGTAACGTAGACCAGACACAGGTGATGGTAAGTATTTACAAGGTTTATTAAAAATGAGTAGTAGGGTGAGTATTGCAAGAATAATGGATACTGTAGCTTGGTGATGATAATGACTGATGGAGGACTTCTTGTCGAGGTGAGGATGCCAGGAGCTCGTGGCTGACGGGAGGCGCACACACCTTGGAGGGCTGGTGGATTCCAGGTCGGACGGACGAACAAGGACAGATAGGAGGAAACACAAGGAGGCACTTGACGATCGGGAAGGAGAGGTAAGTAGCAGGTAATCTTCTCAATGGTAGGTAAGGAGTGAGTCCACGTTGTGAAAACGAGATCGGACGCAGACTGGTGTGAGGTGTGTGCTTTTGTAGTGTGGATGGGTTAAGTGATAATGAGGTGCAGGTGGCTTGATTAGTATTCTGGTGATTGTGATCTTGGCATGGGATTGGTGGAGGAGCCTGGCTGATCTGTGACAATACTGTTTACTAAAATGTAGCTTTGTCATGGAGGGGGAATATACTTGATGACACCAGCAGTAGGCCTATTTATTGTTGTTTAACCTTTGAAACATTGACAGCTCACCTGTCTGTCCTGGAATATAGATGGGTTTATCAGTCTGGATAAAGGTCAGAGGATGGTAAGATCTGAACATGACTTTTCTCTCTTCAGTCATCTTGAAAGACTCTCCTTGAAGTTCTACCTCAATTTTCTGCACTGATTCTGCACCTACCAGAGGAGCCTGATGAGAAATAATATCCTGTATTCACAACCTCTGCGAACAGGCCATCTCAAAAACCTAGATGAATTATGATGAAACAAACGTATTTGAATATATTTATTATAATGTGCTGATGACAGACCTTGAAGTTAAAGCAGCGGTGAAACTCTTCCTCAGCTTTCTCCTGTAGCAGTAAAGTGCTCTGGTAACCATGAACCAGATAAATGTTCATGACAAGGCTTTCATTGGGCTTGAGAAGACTTGCACACAGTTTAGCTTCAGATCCCGACTCGATCACTGCAGGAAATGTCACCATGAAAGATCTGTTAAGATATAATAAGGCGTTCAATCATCTGAGTGGTAAGTTTTTTGGTGGTACATTTTCAGAAAATGCTGAAATGTATTGATCTAGCTGCCTACTGAAAAAAAGCAACAGACAATTTATATAGAAATTAAAACAAACGTTCAATAGAAACACTTAGTTACTTACGGCCCTGATGTTTGTCCACTGACACAGACAAAAAGGAGAGAGAACAGAAGGAGCCGTTTCCAACAGCAGCTAGCGTTCAGATCCATGATGATGAGAGATCATCCAGGTCTTGACATGAACTGAGCCGTCTCTTATAAAGGGAGTCTCATGCTAAAGGTGGTCCTTCAAAACATTTGTATTGATCATCTGATTAATGATTCAACCATGTAGGCAATACAGTTTCAAAACCTCTGCAATATCAGCACTACTAAAGCCTAAAAAATACAGCTGTGCTAAATATTAAAAGTATTTTTTTATGCAGTAAAATACAGATAACACATTATTTAATAATTACTTATACAGATATTCACAAAACATATTTTGCAGTTTAACAACTCAAAGTTTACAATGAATTTATGCGGCCAATACACAAGGAAATGTATATTTATTTTTATATTGTTTTTAGTCATTCACACGGCCTATATAAAATGGTCATATATATACACATGACATCATCATCTGAACAAACTACTCAGATACAAAAAAACCCTACTGACTACTAAGGCTACTGTCCTCTTTCCAATATCAACAAACAATACTGAGATCAAGGGTCAAGAATCACCTACACCCACACAGAGTAAATGTTTCTTTGTATCTGAAAATGCTTTGACCCCTGCTAATATGGCTTCTGAAACCTCAGCTCATTAAAAGTGTGTCAAGTAAATGATAAAGATAATACAGATTTTATACAGAATACAGAATAATAGTATTCTCCTCATTACTTGAGAGTGATGGGATGAGTAAAGTTTCTATGGAAGTCTGTTTCCGCCAATGAATAAAAACCAAAAAAGTAATTGTGAATTTTATCTCATAATTCTTACTTTTTTTCCTCGCAATACTAACTGTTTTTCAGAATTGTGTGATATAAACTCGCAATAAAATCTCGCAATTGTGACGTTTTTTCTCAGAATTGCAAGTTTATATCTCAGAATTCTGAGAAAAAGGCCAGAATTGCGAGATATAAACTTGTATTTGTGAGAGAAAATTCAGAATTGCGAGATAAAAATTCACATCATCAAGTGAATGAGCAAATGGTGACCAGCTGTAGAATGGGAATAGGTGTGGGAGAGTAACTAGTTACATGTAACAGAGTTACATAATTTAATTACAAAATAAATGTAACTGTAATCTGTAATTAAATTACAGTTACTTATGAAAATGTTAATGATCACAAAGGGGGTTACATCTGAATACATACAGTTTTGATTCATTTCTTTCCAAAATTGCATTGACTGCTCTAAAATATGAGACACAGTTCACATGTTTACTTGATATCTGTTTTATTTCCTATTTGGGTTTATGTATATGCTTTATTTTTTAAATTGACTAGTTTTTTTTTCCCAAGGCATTGTTAGATACCAGTCTTTCCTGTAATAGCTATGCAAAGATTTGATTTCAAAAACAATATACAATAGCTACTACACTGTATCTTGTTACAATTTTAAATCTGTTTTTAACCTCAGAACAATCTCAAAGTAAAAAGAGGTGCTAAAGTCTGAATTTGAGGTGGTGGTGCTTTAAAATGAAAGTATTAAAATCTTAATTCAAGTGATGAAGTATTTTGAAAGTCTGACAGTGAGTACTACTGACTACTATTGAGTACAACTGTAAGGTTAACATTTTAAATAGGGTAACTTGTTATCTGTAACTTATTACATTTCCAAAGTAACCTTCCCAACACTGAATGTTGCCATAACATGTAGCTTCTACATATACAATTTCAACCAGTTTACCATAACTTGTTTTCAACACTCCATATGTGTTGTGTTTTCAAGAGACGTTTCCAAAATGTCAGATTTAGGGTTTTGCTCAAATTTGGGTTGATGGATTGGAAATCATTTTGCCCAGGATAAAAAATAAGCATTATAATATTAAACATTTGAGTGTTTAAACATCTTCATCCAAGCTAAACTATAAACTGATGTGCTTCAGTTCTGCAGTTTCATTGACAGTGGAAGGAGTATTCGGTCTCTGACTGATCACCTGAAGGAAATGGAGATTGTTAACATTCACACTAAAATGGAAATCTGTACATGGAATAAATCTGAATAAACAATCTGCATCAGATGATAAAAACTGGCATATAAAATCTTACTCGTTTGGTAGTAATCATACACTTTGACCACAGCTGGCCTGAGATTTTTCACTGGAAGAACCTGTTTCATTTGTATCTGATAATTCATTGGAATATTTTTTGGGATCTGCAATAAGAAACAAACTCATCAGTTATGGACACTATGGAAAAAATGTTTGTGGATCAACCTAAATTGTATGAAATCATATGAATGTTGCTGTCTCACCTCCTTCAAATACACAATGACATGATCATCTTTAGCATCGACCTGTTCCACAAGTGATGCATACGTTGTTCCAAGCTGTGTGAAAAAATTGCTGGTTAATCTCTAAAAACTGACCTCTATAAATTGTACAAGTTTGTGATGAAACACTCAAATGCACCATTGATGTATCAGCTGTGAATCCGGATAAGAGTTTAATATCCGCAATGACCATGTTAGTTCTTTCCTGTAGACCATCATATCTGGAAAAGAGCAAATAGAAAGGAAAAGTTTCCTAAATGCCTCATAAAGTAACAAAAAAAAAAAAAAGCCAGGACAAATAACAAATGTGACCCTGGACAACAAAACCAGTCTTAAGTGTAAATTTACACTGAATAAATAAGCTTTCCATTGATGTATGGTTTGATAGGATCGGACAATATTTGTCTGAGATACAACTATTTGAAAATCTAGAATCTGAGGGTGCAAAAAAAATCAAAATATTGAGAAAATCACCTTTAAATTTGTCCAAATGAAGTTCTTAGCAATGCATATTACCAATCAAAAATTACGTTTTGATACATTTACATTTATGGAACATGATCTTTACTTAATGTCCTAATGATTTTTGGCATAAATAATATAATTTTGACCCATACAATGTATTTTGGGCTATTGCTACAAATATACCCCAGCAACTTAAGACTGGTTTTGTGGTCCAGGGTCACAAATCACATGCAGTTTATATCACTCATAATGTAATAAAGGATCATCGGATGCCCATTTCCCACAAGTTGATATTATTCTTTAGAGTCTTAATGAAAAGTCTATAACATACTTTGTAAGGGTGGGGGTTGTACTTTAGCATGTATAATAGTCTAACTGATTGTTTTTAGATGGAAAAACTGCCCATAACTCCTGGTCTAGGATCTGTTTTCTTCGTAATAATAGCATAACGAAATAGATTTGGAAAGCTTCAAATGATTCTACAATGCATTTTCGCAGAGGGAGCAAAGTAGCCAATCACAGACCTGTTTGTTGATTTCTACAACGTAATGGCCAATCAGAGGTGTTTAGGTTGTAATCTACGCACTCACCGCTTTTTGTCCAGTAAAAAAGTTACCAATAAAAAACGTTTCATTGTGTGGTCACATTCATTGGTTAAAACGGAACTTTGTAAGATCGTGATGAATGAGTGACAGTTTTTAATAAATTTAAAGGGAGCGCTCTTTGCATGCTGTATACGATAATATTCAGAATTGAAATGTTTTTCAAGCTTGACAAGCGACCACGTATGACACAGAGATAGCTACTACACTATATAGATCAAGATAATAATTTCAGAACACTAATGCATTTTGTGCGTTTACTTGAAACCACCATTATACTCACTTCTTCTGAAGATAAAGCATGATCACGAATGATTCGCGCGAACATAGACGCATTTATGTAGATCGGGGATCGGCACGTTCACTTCAAAGCGTCAGTTACATTCATCCTCTGCGTCTTCAGCGGCTCAGATGTCGGGAGTAACTGACAACTGCTATATTCATTATTACAAACAACAAAACACCTCAATCGCTTAATCGGAGACATCTTGTCTTCCCCTGCACCGGAGTCGGCGGACAGCTCTCAGCGCGGGTCTAAGGTAAGGTGGTCTTGTCAATCAACTATCGTGGGAGGGGCCTGTACAGAACTACGTCATTCTGACAGGAATCTCAGAACAGCCTGATTTGAGAGAGGGGATTTTAAAATAGGGATTTAAAAAAAAACACTGGGTGGATTTTTATCAGGGTGATAAAATTTTATCAGGATTTTTACGTGTACACACACACTTCCAACACACATTTATGTTCAAACAACTTGTAAAGTGAATTTTGCATCCGACGACCCCTTTAATAACCAAAGTGTTTCTTAGGTTAGTATTTAGTTCTGTGGTTGTAAATACTGAGATTTATCTGTGAATCTAAAGTCATAATCATTCTCTAGTCTTTTGAATTCAAGTCTTTTCTTACTTGACAGCGAAGTTCAAAATGAAATGTTGTCCAAATTGTCACGGTACAGAAACTCAAGATCCAATTGCGAGTCAATGATGAGTCTTTATTAGACACTCCAATAAATACAGCCACAAATAAGTGCTGGCAATCCAGTAGTGAAGAATCTCCAGTGGGCAGAGCAACCACTCCAAAAGGTCCACACCTCACAGAGGGAAAACAGCAACCAGGCGGTGATGACTCAGGAACTAGAGGGACTGACAGAGAGCGAGACAAGACATGAACCACAACGATCCGACAAAACCCCACAGCCACGCCAGCCAGATAAAGGCAGTGCAGACAAGCTACACCTGTGAGCTCTGAGTACCTCGTCAGGTGCACGGTAATTAAGCAACGCTGACATGCGCTACGAGCAGAGCCACACACACACACACACACACACACACACACACACAGCGCACGGACCCATGAACCGTGACAGTACCCCTTCCCCTAAGAGCGTCTCCTGGCGCTCCCAGAGGAACTTACCTGACGATTGTAATCATCGATAAGGGAATGATCCAATATGTCTCTGGCAGGCACCCAACTCCTCTCCTCAGGACCGTAACCCTCCCAGTCCACCAAGTACTGGAATCCACGCCCCCTCCGTCTAGAGTCCAGAATACGATTTACCGAATAAACCGGTTCCCCATCTACGAGTCGCGGCGGTGGAGGAACTGGGGTTTGCGGATTAATGGTAGCATGAAAAACTGGCTTTAATTTGGAGACATGAAAAACGGGATGAATCCTCCTGTACGCCGGAGGAAGTTTAAGACGGACTGCCACCGGACTAATGATCTTGGTGACAGAAAACGGGCCAATGAATTTAGGAGCAAGTTTATTACAAACGGTACGGAGAGGAATGTTCTTAGATGAAAGCCACACTTTTTGACCGACGACATAAACGGGAGGCCTTAACCGGTGGCGATCAGCCTTGGCCTTGGTGCGCGCCCCCACCTGGAGGAGTGTCAGTCTGGCCCTGCTCCAGGTGCGACGACACCTCTGGACAAATGCGTGGGCAGAGGGAACCGCGACTTCGGATTCCAGACTGGGAAAAATAGGTGGCTGGTACCCTAAACTACACTGAAACGGAGACAGGCCCGTAGCAGACACTGGTAATGAGTTATGTGCGTACTCAACCCATGAGAGCTGCTGACTCCAAGAGGACGGATTCTGGGAGACCAAACATCGCAACATTCGTTCTAGATCTTGGTTGGCTCTCTCTGTCTGGCCATTACTCTGGGGATGAAACCCAGAAGAAAGACTAACAGTCGCCCCCAACAAACGACAAAACTCTCTCCAAAATTTAGAGACAAACTGAGGCCCCCTGTCAGAAACCACGTCCGTCGGGAGGCCATGAATACGAAAGACGTGGTCTATGACAGCAACCGCCGTCTCTCTGGCAGAAGGTAATTTAGGCAGAGCAATAAAATGAGTCGCCTTCGAAAACCGGTCCACCACCGTCAAAACTACAGTGTTTCCATCAGAGGGCGGGAGACCTGAAACGAAATCTAATGAAATGTGGGACCAGGGTCTCGAAGGAACTGACAGCGGCTGAAGGAGTCCAGCGGGGGGTCGATTGGAAGTTTTAGAAATGGCACAAACAGAGCAAGCCAAGACAAAACACCGTATGTCGCGAGCCATAGCAGGCCACCAGAACCGCTGTTTAACAAGAAACATAGTACGACTCACCCCAGGATGGCAAGCTACCTTGGAACAATGACCCCATCGAATGACATCGGACCGTAACGTCTCTGGTACAAACAAACAACCTGGTGGGCACCCGGGCGGAGGCGTTACCCCTTGTGAAGCCGTGCGGACCCTCGACTCGATGTCCCATGTGACTACAGAAACAAAAATCCTCTGTGGCACAATGGGCTCGGAAGACGGGCGCTTCGAATAGTCAAAAATACGGGACAAAGCATCAGGCTTGATGTTTTTGGAGCCTGGCCGATAAGAAATAGAAAAATCGAAACGACCGAAAAATAAAGCCCACCGGGCCTGCCTAGAGTTCAATCTTTTGGCGGACTTGATGTACTCAAGATTCTTATGGTCAGTCCAGACGATAAAAGGAACCCCCGAACCTTCTAACCAATGACGCCATTCCTCCAAGGCAAGCTTGACCGCCAGCAGCTCTCTATTACCAATATCATAGTTACGTTCAGCGGAAGACAAACGATGAGAAAAATACGCGCAAGGATGCACTTTGTCGTCCGAGGAAGAACGCTGGGATAGGATGGCACCAACCCCCACCTCTGATGCGTCAACCTCCACCACAAACTGCCGGGAGGGATCAGGGGCGATGAGGATGGGAGCCGAAACGAAGCGACTCTTCAGTTTGGCAAACGCAGCCTCAGCTGCGCAGGACCACCTGAACGGAATTTGGGTGGAGGTTAAGGCAGTCAAAGGAGCGGCTAGTTGGCTGAAGTTGCGAATAAAACGCCGGTAAAAATTGGCAAAGCCCAGAAACCTCTGCAGGGCCTTACGGGAATCTGGAGTTGGCCAATCTACCACAGCCTGAATCTTGTCCGGATCCATGCGCATCCCCTCGACCGACACAATGTAACCCAAGAAAGGAACAGACTGTGCATGAAAAACGCATTTCTCCGCCTTGACATAAAGACCATTCTCTAACAGCCTCTGAAGCACCCGTCTGACATGCTGAACATGTTCCTGGAGAGAACGAGAAAATATCAGTATGTCATCCAGGTAGACATAAATGAACTGATCTAGCATATCTCTCAACACATCATTGACGAGTGCTTGGAAGACTGCGGGAGCGTTGGAAAGACCAAAAGGAAGAACGCGATATTCAAAGTGCCCCCTGGGGGTATTAAAAGCAGTCTTCCATTCATCCCCCTCCCTTATGCGAACCAAATGATAAGCGTTACGGAGATCCAGTTTTGTGAAAAAGGAAGCCCCCTGCAGACGCTCAAAGGCAGAAGACATCAACGGCAAAGGATATGTATTCTTCACCGTGATGTTGTTCAGCCCTCGATAGTCGATGCAGGGACGAAGAGACCCGTCTTTCTTCTTCACAAAAAAAAAACCCCGCCCCCGCCGGCGAAGAAGAAGGGCGAATGATCTTGGCTGCCAGAGAATCAGAAATGTATTTCTCCATGGCCTCCCTCTCCGGACCGGAGAGTGAATAAAGTTTGCCCTTAGGCGGAGACGTACCTGGTAATAAATCTATAGCACAGTCATAGGGACGATGCGGAGGTAGAGAAGCAGCCCGAGACTTACTGAACACTCCCTTCAGATCGAGGTACTCGCTGGGCACGTTTGATAGGTCCATGCGCTCCTCCTGAAACAGAGAACGGGACACAGAGGGACAGGCAGACAACAAACAAGCAGCATGACAACTCTCACTCCAAGAAAGAACAGAATTCTGACTCCAATTAATATGAGGGTTATGAAGCACAAGCCAGGGATGCCCAAGTACAACTGGGGTAACAGGGGTGGTGGTTAAAAGAAAATTAATGATCTCAGTGTGATTGCCAGAAGTGATGAGTTTTACTGGACCTGTACTGTGAGTGATGGAAGGAAGAGATAGACCATTGAGGGCATGGACAGCAATGGGCTGAGAGAGAGCAAGCACAGGAAGGTTAAGTCTATGAGCCAGGTCAGAGTCAAGAAAATTACCCTCAGCACCGGAGTCAATTAACGCCTGACAGTCATAGGTGTCTGAGGACCACTGTAACTTGACTGAAAGAAGGGTAGCAGCAAGAGAGGATTTAATCAGAGTGACCCCACCCGTCAGTAACCCCTTACCTACTGACGGGCTCTGGCTTTTACGGAACACTGCGCAGCAATGTGTCCAGCAGCACCGCAATATAGACAGAGACCCTCATTACGCCTCCTCCGCTTCTCCTCTAGGGAAAGGCGGAACCTTCCCATCTGCATGGGTTCTGGGTCGGTGACGACGATGTCCTTGTCGCAGGAGGTGACAGAAAGATGGTTCAGCCGATTGGCTGCCGTAACTCGACGCGCTCGCTGATCTCTCTGCTGCAATCTGGTATCCACTCGAATAGCCAGACTGACTAAGCCATCCAGCGATGTAGGCAACTCCAGTGAATAGATCTCATCCTTGATATATTCAGACAGTCCATGTAAAAACATATCCCACTGCGCCTCTAAATTCCAACGGCATTCCGCCGCCAGGGTGCGGAATTCAATGGAGTAGTCTGTGACGCTCTGATCTCCCTGCCTTAGCTCTGCCAGAAAACGAGCCGCCTCCCTGCCTGAAACTGCCCGATCAAATACCTTCTTGATCTCTTCTGAAAATAAATGAAACGAAGTACAACAGGGAAGTCTCTGCTCCCAAACTGTAGTTCCCCACAGAGCCGCCCGTCCAGAGAGCAGCGTTATGACAAACGCTACTTTCGATTCCTCAGTAGGAAACGACGATGGTTGGAGGGAGATGTACAACGAACATTTGGCAAGGAAAGAGCGGCATTGCTGGGGCTCACCAGAGTAAAAGGCTGGAGGCGGAAGGCGAGGTTCGTTGACACGAACGGTCTGTCCCGCAAAAGAGGACGCAGGTGGACTAGACAGAGTGGGTGATTGAACAGATTCGGTCTGGAGACGCTGTAACTGGGTGGTCAATTCCGAGACCTGAGAGACCAGGACTTGAACTGCGCGATTCGAGGCTGCCATCTGTTCCTCCTGGCGATCCATGCGTGAATTACTGTGAGACAAAAAGTCTCTTACATCTGAGGCACTCGCTGGATCCATCTAGGTCGGATCGTTCTGTCACGGTACAGAAACTCAAGATCCAATTGCGAGTCAATGATGAGTCTTTATTAGACACTCCAATAAATACAGCCACAAATAAGTGCTGGCAATCCAGTAGTGAAGAATCTCCAGTGGGCAGAGCAACCACTCCAAAAGGTCCACACCTCACAGAGGGAAAACAGCAACCAGGCGGTGATGACTCAGGAACTAGAGGGACTGACAGAGAGCGAGACAAGACATGAACCACAACGATCCGACAAAACCCCACAGCCACGCCAGCCAGATAAAGGCAGTGCAGACAAGCTACACCTGTGAGCTCTGAGTACCTCGTCAGGTGCACGGTAATTAAGCAACGCTGACATGCGCTACGAGCAGAGCCACACACACACACACACACACACACACACACACACAGCGCACGGACCCATGAACCGTGACACAAATATTTTGCAATCTCCCTCAATCTTAGCATCAATGCTCAGTGTTTTAGTTTCAGTAGGAGTGGGAATGTTGTAGAACTGAGCCACCTGAGAGAGTCAACATGAACAAATAAATAAATTAATGAATCATATCATGGCAGAACAGCCGCAAAATGCTATGAGAGGAAAGAGAGAAAGTGAGTGTGAGTCAATGAAGCTGAATGCACTACAGACCTGCACAGACACACAGGTTGAGCCCTTCACTTCAATGCTGTATTTGGCTGGAACGTTCTGCAGCTGCTTCTCCTGGTACAGTAACTTGTTGACCTGATTGACATCAAAGTGGTGAGTGTCTCCTGCTGACTGTACAGTCACTGTGCTGGAGCCGTCAGAGCTGAACACTTTGGTGGCGTACAAAGACAGAGCCTGAAGAGCCACCACTGTGTCCTGAGAAATAAATGTGTTCAGTAATGTGACTTTTACCCATTATTCAGCAATCATGTGTTTGATTTGAGTATTTTGAGTCACCTGTGTGGAGGAGAATCCTCCATAGGCATTCTGCTGCTTCACAAGCCAGCTGACAATCCTGTTAGCAAAGCCCAGATCAGCTGTAGTGAGTGACTCTGCAGTGAGAGCAGCTAGCAGCACATATGAGCTGATCTCCACTGCCAGAGAATCAGAGTCATCAGCAGATGCAGACTGAGACCAGTGGAGATGAGACCCTTTAGGACACATGGACAAAAGAGACACCAGTAACTCAACGAGTATGAAAAGACAAGAGAAAGTCATCAGAAACAAATTTCTTACCCTCTGAAATAGCAACATCCTCCAGTTTCTCGAAAAGCTGCTGTCGAGCGTCCGTGTCTCCAGCCAGACTGAAAGTGTAGGCGAGCAGAGCAGTGGTGTAAGTGTTTTTGACATCCTCAATGATGGACCTCAAGCATGACAAACCTTTAGTGACGACAGGATCCTGAGAGAAACAGAGAAACAGCCGCTGTGAGCGTCATTTTTCTGTGAGTTTATACTGTTTCCTGTAGATGAACTTACTGTGACTGGAGTTTCCAGTTCAAGCAGTGATGCAGTAATGTAGGCAGTCATGGTCACATTATCATTCACTCCACCCTGAAATAGAAGAGAAATAGAGGTAAATAACACACTCAAAACTATTAGAGGAAAGTTCATCTAGACATTCATCTAGATGTTGATGTTAAAATTAAAGCCTACATATCTTTTAAATAGATGACAGATAGATAGATAGATAGATAGATAGATAGATAGATAGATAGATAGATAGATAGATAGATAGATAGATAGATAGATAGATAGATAGATAGATAGATAGATAGATAGATAGACCTTCATTCTGTTGTTGAACAGACTTCCTTGTTGAATAAAACAGCCGTCTGAATCCCGTCTGCTTATTAACCATTGCTTTGCACTCTGAACAATTTGTGGATCAATAAATATGTATTTCTGTGCTTTGCCAAAAGACCTCAGGACAAAGGCAGTCAACCTAGTGTTTGAAACATTTATTTAAAAAAAAATATCATGAGATGTTTCAATAAAAAAACAAAATCTCTCAAACCAAATTATTTGAACAGATACATTTTTTTTGACTATGTTATTGTAGATCTATACTAACTCACATAACAAAAGAGTGAAAAAAATATTTACCATGTATTCCCATCACCATAACCAAATGTGCTGTATGCACCATCAAAATGCTTGTAGTTCAGTTGTCTCTGGTATCCTGTTTAGCGTGATAATAGTTCACTTTAACAGTTTGTTTGGAGTGATCCAATGTGACTATTCAGCTTAATTAAATGACATTCAGGTGTGTTAAAAAAGAAACAATTTTTGGTAACACTTTATTTTAGGGTCTCTTAATTAGTTGCTTATTAGCATGCATATTACTAGAATATCAGCCATTTATTAGTAGTAATTAAGCACATATCAATGCCTTATTCTACATGACCTTATATTCTACATCCCTAATCCTACCCAATACCTAAACTTAACAACTACCTTACTAACTATTAATAAGCAGCAAATAAGGAATTTATTGAGGGAAAAGTCGTAGTTAATAGTGAATAAGTGTTCCCTATTCTAAAGTGTTACCCAATTTTTTTTATCAGTCTCAGTATTTTCTTGATATGATTGATTTCTCTCACCGCTCTTAAGGAAGCCAGTGGCTCTTTCTCGGATGGCTGAGGTGAGCTGCTCTGTGTTTTCCAGATACTGCAGAATGTAAATATTGGGAGAAAGAACAGCCATGTTTTGTTCTCCACAACCGTAATAATCCGTAATAATCCGTGAAGATTGTTCAGTGCACGACCCAATATATCTCCTACAAACCAAACACAAATAAAACACTACATTTTAGAAACCCAAACATAAACTCCCCATTTCTGCTTATCTTTGTAAATGTTACCAAAGACTGAAACAGAGGATCTGGCTGATCCCTCTATCACATCTTTAGGAAGAGTCAGATCCACTTCCTCTGAGAGACTGTCACCTATGAACCAGAGAGACAGAAACATATCAGTGATCTGCAGAGAAACACTATAAAATTAACATTCTAATACCATCTGTGAAGTCCTATTAATAATAAATCACAGATAGAAATTATCGTGATTAAAACACTTTGTAAAAAACAAGACAAAATAGTCACAATTTAAAAAATAAAAAAATTGGCACAACTTCACAACTAGTTTGACAAATTTCAGCTCTCTCTATTAAAATGTCACAGACATATGAGCATATTTTGGTATATGGATTGTGGGCTAATTAGTCTTTACAGAACATCAAAATTCTTTGAAAATCTTTCTTGGTCCCCTGAAAACTAAACAAGCCAAAGAATCCCAGCATTCTCGGTGCTTAAGCTTCAAAATAATTGCATACAAACCCTTTGGACACAGTAACCAGCTGTAGGTCTCTGTCTTTTCAGTTCCTTCAGCCTACAGCATAAAACAATAACATCAACACATCATATTGACATAAACAGCAATAGGATCATGAATAAATGACATCTGAGAGCCATTTGATGCGCACTGACCTGTACAAGCAGACTTCGTGTGACTGTGTCAATGCGTCCTCTCTCTGGCACGCTCACAATCTCATTGTCACACACAGTCTGGGACGCCTCTGCCTCTGCACTGACGGTAATATTCAAGAGTCCTACAACACAAGACATGTACGTGAAGATACAACAGAGTCTGAGAAACAATGATTCAGACTGGAAAACTCACCAAGAACAGAAGGAGTGAGGATCCATTTAAAGGTCTTTCTTCCATTAGCACACAGACAGGATGAATCCTGATCATCAGAGGAGGCTTTGAGAGTGTAGTCTGAGGAAGGAGCTGGAGTCACTTTAACCTGTCAGTCAAACACAGATGATTAGTGGGATATTTGATATGACTGCATAAGACAAAATCTTACCATGATGCACTTGGACAGATAGTTGAAGACAGTGACCTTCAGCTCAAAGATCTCCCCACGAATGATGGAGTAAGGCAGAGAGAGCTCCTGAAGGGCTGGAAAACTGTCAGCTGAGCAGGAGGAGCCAGACCCAGACCTTCGGAGGACAGACAGAAGGTCTCCGTCTCCCAAGAGGTGATGGTTTCAGGAACCGTGACAGGAACCTGAGCTGTTCCCGACTCCCTGTGATCAATATTTGATTGTGTTGTTAAGATACAGTTTTGCTCTTGTAAAAAACACTCTGGTTTCCCAATTTGAAACAGAACTAATTTTCTAATTTTTTTATAATAATATCAGTGCTTGGATAAAGTATAAAAATTATTGTGCTATATTTGATATTTTGCTCTGTTGACACATAACTGACTTTGTAAGTCTGCTTTACCAACCGAATTTCAGCAAGTTGCCAAATCCACGTTTCTGGAAAGACTGTACGAACTGTCATTTCAGCTGAAACATCATCATGGTCTTCCAAATGACCCACATCATAATAATCTGAAAAAAATGATTCTGCAGAAGCTTTGTACAAAAAAATAAAAATAAAATCGGTCCTGTGTCCGATATCATATTATGCATTTTTGAGTAATGTTAAAGATTTATTTGAAATATCTCAATTATTCTATTAAACATTTAAATATACATATACGTACATTTAGTTTATTCCTGCATTCAGCTTTTATGTAATAGGAAGAAGAAGAAAAAAAAACCTTTTAAATGGGCAGCAAGAGAGTAGGTGTCCTAGAAAAATAGAGCAATACAAGAAGGTGTTTTTTTTTCTTTCTCTGAGAGTGTACATGAAAATATTAAGTCCCTCAGAAGGCGATATTCACTAGGGGAACCTTGTCATGAAAAACTGTAAAAGCCCCTAATTTATAAATCACTGGAAACACATAAACTGCCACTGTAATACCATCATAATAATGGTGGATTCCAAAGCCATATTGTCACGAATCTGGTCTGCACTTCCATTCACCCTCCACCAGAGGTCACTCGCTCACCACATGGACTTCACACCACACATCACAATGGACTCCAATTCCCATCATCCCACACTGATCACAGCTGTCACCAATCACTCATTGCACTAATCACAGGCACACCTGATTACACAGCTCTCACTAATCACACACTCTATTTTAACCCTGGACATTGTTTCTGTCTTTGCAGAGTATTGTATGAAAAAAAATCCCTGAACTTGATGATTACTGGACTCACTTGGGGAGCAGATAGACAGTCTTTAATGAATATTTACAAAGCTTTGATAAGAGCAAATATTGATTATGGAAGTATTGTATATAATATGGTATGCAAAACTAGATTCGAAAAAATTAATAGGATTCAATATCGTGCATTAAGAATTGCAATAGGAGCCATGAGAACAACACCAAAGAGTGCTTTATTAGTAGAATCAGAAGAAGTCCCACTAAAATTAAGATTCATTAAATTGTCATTAACATATTGGGTTAGATTAATAAGCAGCAATAGCAATCCAGCTACATCAGTATTAAATGATTGTTGGGAATATCATAAAAAAGCCAAAGGCTTTGGTTGGAATATAAATAATACAGCAGAACAATTTGGAATTAATGAATTAGATTTTAGCCCTGCAGTACCTTTAAGTGAAGTTCCTCCCTGGATTCTCCCTTTTCCAGTCGTCAATACAGAATTACTAAAAGAGAAAAGAGAATATCAAGATGATCAAAGTTTTGCAAAATATGGTCAAATATACTTGTCTTCAATATATTACGGATATCTTAAAATATTTACAGATGGGTCAAAAAACAAAAATGGTCATTGTGGCATAGGAATATATATTCCAGAATTTAACAAAAATTTGGGTTATAGGTTAAATAACCATCTTTCTGTTTTTACAGTTGAGATGTCTGGGATAATTACAGCATTAAGATGGATAGAAGAAAATAAACCAATTAAATCAGTCATATGTACAGATTCAATGGCAGCCTTACAAAGTTTAGAAAGTAATATTTCAGTTAGAGAAGATTTAATCATGGAAACTAGACATTTGCTTTTAAATATTAGAAATCTAGGAATAGAAGTTCACTTTTGTTGGGTTCCAGCACATATTGGCATCAAAGGTAATGAAAAGGCTGATAAGATAGCAAAAGAAGCATTGGAAAAAGAGTAAGTAGAAATTAATACTTCAATGGGAAAAGGAGAGATTAAAGCCAAGATCAAATATGAAATAATGCAAATATGGCAAAAAGAATGGGAGTCTGAGAGTAAAGCTAAACATTATCATATTAATCAATCAAAAGTAGGAGGAAACAGGATACAAATTAAAAACAGGCGAGAAGAAGTGGTATACTCAAGGCTGAGATTAGGTCATACTGGATTGAATGATACATTACAGATAATAGGGAAGAGTAATGGATTATGTACAAGATGTCAAACCAAGGAAGATGTAGAACATGTCTTGTTTAGATGCAATAAATATCATGAATTCAGGCAGAAATGGCAGGAAATGGAAGAAGAAAATACAATTGAAGATGTTCTTGGAGAACAAGGGAAGGAAAGAAATAGACTCAAAGCTTTGTTTATGTTTCTTGAAAATACTGGATTAATCAGAAGAATTTAGGTACGGAAAAGTTAATAATTTGAGTTTATTTTTATTTTTTATTATTTTTTTTTTTATTATTATTATTTATTTATATATATATATATATATATATATATATATATATATATATATATATATATATTTTTTTTTTTAATTATTATTATTTTTTATTTATTTTTTAAGTGAAGTATCTGTCAAGTCCTTCTACACACTCCTGTACAGTAGGTGGCGATATGCAATAACAAGTTGCAAAGCCGAGAAGTAGAAGAAGAAGAAGGAGTATTGTATGCGTTTACCGCTCCCCTAGCCGTAGCTACTCTACAGAGCCCTTGTTAGTAATCCTAGTCGTGCATTACCTGTTCTCCTGTGTTTATTTCTACCCGTGTTTCCTGGATTAACCCTTTCTGTGCCATTCCGTGTTTCTGTTCAGTTCCTGTGTTGTCCTGCGTTTTTCACTCCCCTAGTGTTAGCTGCGATACAGAACTTTTGTTGTTTTCTAGTCTGTGTTCCCAGTATTTACCCCTGTCTCCCTGTTCGGACTCTGTTTATTCCCTTGCCTGGATTATAGCTCGTGTACCTGGATTATCTCTCTGCCTAGCCCCTTTGGATACTGTTCGCTGTCGACCGACCTTTGCCTGCCTTAGGATTACTCTTTGTCTTGTCCCTGCCATACCTGTTTGCCATTGCTCGACCCTGCCTGTATTTATGACCATGCCTGTAAATAAAAGCTTGCATTTGGATCCGCATGTCTCACGTTCAGCCCCGTTACACATATTAACTCAGACTTCCAATAAATTATATAATTTTAAGAAAAAGTATTCAATAATCAAAAGATACATATAAAAATAACGGATATACCCAAATACTCAGCCAGTCATCCAAACGCATGCAACAGTCAAACTAGATGCCATCTTCAATCCCAATCTCTGTGAAAGAGCAATGATGAACCACATAATAAATGATAAAAATGTATTGTGAACAAAATGTGAATCATAAAAAAAAAACTGTGACATGTCATTTTACATATTTTTATGGGCAATCATTTTCTGCTTTACTATCACACATATACAGGTGCTGGTCATATAATTAGAATATCATCAAAAACTTGATTTATTTCACTAATTCCATTCAAAAAGTGAAACTTGTATATTATATTCATTCATTACACACAGACTGATATATTTCAAATGTTTATTTCTTTTCATTTTGATGATTATAACTGACAACTAAGGAAAATCCCAAATTCAGTATCTCAGAAAATTAGAATATTACTTAAGACCAATACAAAGAAAGGATTTTTAGAAATCTTGGCCAACTGAAAAGTATGAACATGAAAAGTATGAGTATGTACAGCACTCAATACGTAGTTGGGGCTCCCTTTGCCTGAATTACTGCAGCAATGCGGCGTGGCATGGAGTCGATCAGTCTGTGGCACTGCTCAGGTGTTATGAGAGCCCAGGTTGCTCTGATAGTGGCCTTCAGCTCTTCTGCATTGTTGGGTCTGGCATATCGCATCTTCCTCTTCACAATACCCCATAGATTTTCTATGGGGTTAAGGTCAGGCAAGTTTGCTGGCCAATTAAGAACAGCGATACCATGGTCCTTAAACCAGATACTGGTTGCTTTGGCACTGTGGGCAGGTGCCAAATTCTGCTGGAAAATGAAATCAGCATCTCCATAAAGCTTGTCAGCAGAAGGAAGCATGAAGTGCTCTAAAATTTCTTGGTAGATGGTTGCGTTGACTGTGGACTTCAGAAAACACAGTGGACCAACACCAGCAGATGACATGG
Source organism: Acrossocheilus fasciatus (assembly GCA_036784905.1). NCBI lineage: Eukaryota > Metazoa > Chordata > Actinopteri > Cypriniformes > Cyprinidae > Acrossocheilus > Acrossocheilus fasciatus. Next base: position 13,988,276 of record CM071952.1, read on the forward strand.
CAGCCCAAATCATCACAGACTGTGGAAACTTAACACTGGACCTCAAGCAACTTGGATTCTGTGCCTCTCCACTCTTCCTCCAGACTCTAGGACCTTGATTTCCAAATGAAATGCAAAATTTACTTTCATCTGAAAAGAGGACTTTGGACCACTGAGTAACAGTCCAGTTCTTTTTCTCCACAGCCCAGGTAAGACGCTTCTGATGTTGTCTCTGGTTCAGAAGTGGCTTGGTAGCCCTTTTCCTGAAGACGTCTGAGCGTGGTGACTCTCGATGCACTGACTCCAGCTTCAGTCCACTCCTTGTGCAGCTCTCACAAGTGTTTGAATCAGCTTAGCTTGACTGTATTCTCATGCTTGCAGTCATCCCTGTTGCTTGTGCACCTTTTCCTACCCAAATTCTTCCTTCCAGTCAACTTTGCATTTAATATGCTTTGATACAGCACTCTGTAAACAGCCACACCTTTCAGTAATGACCCTCTGTGACTTACCCTCTTTGCGGAGGGCGTCAGTGTTCATCTTCTGGATCATTGTCAGGTCAGCAGTCTTCTCCATTATTATTGTTTCAAAGAACAAGAGATACCCGGAATTTGTAGTGTAGGGATGGTCATTTATTGAAACTCAAATGTAAATATTCTAATATTTTGAGATACTGATTTTTGACTTTCATGAGCTGTAAGCTCTAATCATCAAAATTAAAAGAAATAAACATTTGAAATATATCAGTCTGTGTGTAATAAATGAATATAATATACAAGTTTCACTTTTTGAATGGAATTAGTGAAATAAATCAACTTTTTGATGATATTCTAATTATATGACCAGCACCTGTACTGTAAACCACCTGTTACCTTTAAGGATTCATAGGTGTTGTCTGTCGACACAAACAGCATATGCAGACACTCGTCTTCAACACCATAAGGATAATCTGACACGGATTGCACTGGCAGGAGGTTGAAGATCTGTGATGAGATCACGTTCACACACTATCAGTACAATTTCGGTTTCATTCCTGGGTATTGTTTAATCTTTACAGTCACACAGTGGGAAAAAATATTTAAAACCCATATCACTTTAAACAATAATCACTGATCACAGTAGACATAAGTAAATATAGAATGATCTCGTTAGATTAATAGATTTCCACTATGGAGACACATTTAATCAACACTGAATCTTAAAGCATTTACACCTTGTCAGTATCCAGACGTTTTCCTGGCTCCAGGATAGGGATGGGCGATATCTTATCGTTTGCGATATACCGTTGAAAATTCTCCTCACGATAAAAATTTGTCTCCTCGCGATAATAACGATAAGTCTAGTTGATGACGTAGTTTTGTGCGCGACCGATTCACTGTTAACGTGCGGAGTGAAAACAAGCATGGCGGAAGGCGGACGTGAGGCTGAGGAGGAGCTTGTTAAGCAAGGAGCTACCTCCACAATTTGGAACTGGTTTGGTTATAGAAAATCAGATGCGGAGTAGAGGCTGACATTTTTTCGGGAATCCCACGGGTCACAGGAATCCTGTGGGATGGGAAACAACATCGCTACGAATCACATGATTGGGACGGTACAGGAAAAAATGTCATCGGGAGTGGGCGGGACCTGGAATAGTAATGATACCCAACTTTATACACAAATATACCTTTTTATATAAATAAACTATAACTGTATATTTTAATTCGGAACTAGTTGCCCTGTCTCGCGCTCCTCCTGTTTGCTTTGGTGTGGCTGGTTAAGTGAATGACGCAGTCCGTCACGGACAGATCGTTAACGGCTGGTCTGTGTGGTAATACACACTATCGTTCATCGACCTCAAATATGGCTTTTCATCTGAAAGATGCATGTAGTAGCAACTTTACATGGCCGCTCAATATGATGTTAACCTAGAGAAATGTGCGCTAATGAAGAGTTCTCTTTCATCATCTCGTGTTCGAGATCCACCTATGGGAAGGGCATCCGTACCTGACCTCTGCAGAAGCATCCAATTGCACCAAGTCTGGCTTAGACAGACAGAAGCGCGCAGCCAATGCCCGGTGAGGCCACACCCCCTCACCCACGGGTATATAACAGCTGGGCGCGCTGCTATTCCTCAGTTGACATTCGCTTCTCGCGATCTCTGCATCTCACAGCTCGGTTGAATTTTACGCTGCTGCTCACTTTGTGTCTTCAGGAGGACATATCGGCCAGATCAGCCTCCGCCGGACGTGAGAGTTGTTTATTTTTCAACTACTGCTGCTTTGCATTCGGAGCCGCCCACGCTCTCGCTATTTTCACCGTTTCTCCTTACGGCTGCCCGCCACGGATTTCTCCGATTTCATCGCTGGTATGTCACTGTCTAAGCCTGCAGCCTCTCCAGGGGATAGCTTATCACGGGCCTGCCCGGCCGCGTGTGGCGCCCTTATCGCAGCTAAGGATCTTCATCAGCTTTGCGTGGTCTGTTTGGGCCCTAAGCACGCTCGGGAAGCCCTGGAGAATCCGGAAAATTGCAGTTTCTGCCTCATGCTGCCTAGGAAACTGCTTAAACGCCGTTTTAAGGTGGCAGTGACACAGTGCACCGGGCTCAGCCCTTCTGACTCGGACGGGGGACACGGTGACGACGACGCGCTACCGGGGGCCTCCCGGGGTGCAACGTCTCTCAGCTGGGCTGACCAGCCCAATCCCACCTTCCCCGAGGTGGACATCTTCGAGGACAACCTCGCTCTCGTCCACGAACCGCCCGGTTCTGGCGAAGAGGAGGATGCGGCCTTGCTTGGGGTTTCAGAGGACGAGGAGGCCATCCCGCCCTCTGGTGTTCCCCAGGCTACCGCCCACGCGGCTCTCCCTCAAGCCATCCTCCTGGAAGTGTGTGAGCGAGCGGCCGCTCGTCTCAACATTGAATGGCCGGCACCACAGAGCGCCACCGACCAGGAGAGGGATATTTATGATGGGAAAGTGCTGGGACCCCCTCCCGGCCCGAGGAAGCAACTCTTCCCCATCCTCCCGGCGTGCGCGAAGCACATGAGGAATTATTGGAGAGACCCGCTCGACTTCAGACACGGTCTCACGGGACTCGAGGTTAAGGACATGGCAGCGTACGGTATGGGCGAACCTCCCGCCGTTGAGCCATCCATCGCCAGGCACCTTAACCCCGCTCAGGGCGGGCTGCTCGCTCCCCCTAAGCCGGTCTTGCCCAACAAGATGGACCGTTTTGCTGCCTCCGTTCACCAGGCAGCTTATAAGTCCTCGGCCGTGGCTGTCAGGGCCCTTAACGTTTCTTCGCTCCTCTCCGCCTACCAGGCGGAGATCCTCGAAGAATTAGGGCTGCAGTTGGAAAAGGGAAATCCTTCTGAAACCCTGTGGAAGGAGATCCTTACGGTGAACGACCTTGTCCTCCGTAACGCGCGGCAAGCTGTCCAAGCTTGCGGGCGCTCCATGGCGCTTTCCGTGGTGGGAGAGCGCGCGCTCTGGCTGAACCTGTCGGGACTCCCTGACAGCGAAAAGCGGCGCATCGCGGGCGCGCCTGTGGAGCCCGGACGGGCTCTCTTCGGCCCCGCTGTCGCACTAATGCAACAACGGTGTGACGATAAGAAGAAGGAGGATGAGGCTTTCAAGCTTTGCCTTCCCAGAAAGGCAGTCCCACGCCAGGCGCCCCCTGTGCGTTTGCCCAACCCACCGGCCACGGGACGACAGTTTCATCAGGGCAAGGAAAAGCCCCGCAACATACCATCCCCGCGGCATCATAACCCAGCACCTACGAGCAAGCACTGGGGTAAGCCCGCTCCCGCCGCGGCCGCGGCCGGGAGACCTGCGAATTCCAAACCCACCGACTCGAAACGCAAGCGGCCTGCCTGATGTTCAGCCGATGGGGGCATCGAGTCCATGTTCACGGGCCGCGAGCCCTTCGGACTCCCCTCTTCTTCTAGGACCCCCGTCCAAAAGACCCAGGGGGTCCCGCGGATGGGTCAGCTCACCGTCTGTCGAGACTGCCCAGCTCGTGTGTTCGAGAAATGTGTGTTTTCCCCCCACGTTCAGGGGGCCCGTTCTGAGGGAAAGTGTAAGCACAGTGACACCACACTGCCCACACCCTGTTCCCCTCACACTCTCAATAAAGGCTTCGGCCTCAGTGTTTGCCCAACACAAAACACAAAAAAGTACGAATCAAATGAATTCGTTTCGGAGAGAAAACCTCTCTCCGCAGAGAGAACTCATCTCACTGCAGAGAGAGGAAATCCCTCCGAACCCCTGCATGTCGCCTCTAGTGTGCCCACTAGATGGCGCCATAGCATCACAAATAAACCTGTTGGTCTCACACAGCTCCGCTCTGGCCCGAGCGGGAGCACTCGCGAGTCACGAAGCGGCTTGGCAAACCGTTTCAGCTCCCGAGTGGGTGATGTGTACAGTACTGCAGGGTTACAGATTGCAATTCGCAGTAAAACCCCCGCATTTCAACGGCATTCTCTTTTCTCACACGGAAGAGAACGCCTCACACATTCTCAAAGAGGAAATTTCATCTCTCCTAAACAAGGGAGCGATTCAGGTGGTACCCCCCGATCTGATGAACCAGGGTTTTTATTCCCGTTATTTTCTGGTCCCGAAAAAAGGCGGCTCTCTCCGCCCTATCTTGGACCTTCGAGTGTTGAACAAACATTTGAGGAAATACAATTTCAGAATGCTGACACAAGGCGCACTCGCCCGTGCCATAAAACAGAACGACTGGTTCACATCAGTCGATCTGAAAGATGCTTTCTTTCACATAAGCATCTATCCTCCGCACAGGAAGTTTCTTCGTTTCGCCTACCAAGGCATATGTTACGAATTCACAGTTCTTCCATTTGGACTCAGTTTGAGTCCCCGGTCTTTCTGTCTGTGCGCGGAGGCGGGCTTAGCACCTCTGAGAATATCAGGTCTGAGAATCCTGACTTACATAGACGATTGGCTCATCATAGCCGAATCGAAGGAGAAGGTGTTGCAGGACACCGGCCGTGTGCTTGCGCACATTACATCGCTCGGGTTCCAAGTGAATGTGAGCAAGAGCAATTTCACGCCCAGTCAGAATGTCATTTTCCTGGGCTTGGAATTGAACTCGGTCTCCATGCGAGCGCGTCTCTCTCAAGAGCGCGTTCGCTCTCTGATGCACTGTCTGTCGCAGTTCAGAGAAGGAGCGAAAGTGCAATATCGCACGTGTCTCAGGCTACAGGGTCTCATGGCTTCATCCACCCAAGTTGTGCCGTTGGGACTCCTGAGGATGAGGGCGTTCATGAAATGGGTTTTGTCACTACATTTCAGCCCGATTCGCGATCTTTGCCGCTCGGTAACAGTGACACGCGCCTGCTCGACAGTCTTGCGCCACTGGGAGAGCGAAGACTTTTACGCACGGGGAACCCCTCTGGGGGCGGTTACGATGCGGAAAGTTGTGACGACAGACGCGTCCTTAACAGGCTGGGGTGCCACCCAGGAGGGCAGAACGGTGAACGGGTTGTGGCCGTGCAAACTTCGTTCAGCGCACATAAACTATTTAGAGCTTTTAACCATTTGGAAAGCTCTGAATCATTTTCTGCCTCGCCTGCAGGGACATCACGTTCTAGTACGGTGCGACAATACCACGGCTGTGGCCTATATCAACCGTCAGGGCGGCATGCGCTCGTCGAAACTTCACGCTCTAGCTTACAAGCTATTGGTGTGGAGCAGACGTGTTTTCCTGTCGTTGCGCGCAACTCATGTTCCGGGCATTCTGAACAGAGGCGCGGATCTGCTATCAAGGGGAAATCCAATCTACGGAGATTGGCGTCTTCACCCGCAGATAGTGGAAATGCTATGGATGAGATTCGGACGGGCGAGCGTAGATCTATTCGCCTCGCGCGAAAACCACCATTGTCCTATGTTCTTCTCTCTAAGGGACATGGATGCGCCCCTCGGGGTAGACGCACTGGCCCACCCATGGCCCAGAGTGCCCCTGTATGCTTTTCCTCCCCTGTGCCTGATAATTCCCACATTGGCCAGGGTGAGAGAGCAGGGCTTGTCTCTCGTTCTGATAGCACCCAGGTGGCCCAAAGCAACATGGCTGGCGGAGATAGTTCCTCTGTTATACGCCGAGCCGTGGCGCCTTCCCGTTCGCACGGACCTATTGTCCCAAGCCAACGGGGAGATTTACCACCCCCACCCGGACAGGGTGGCTCTCTGGGCCTGGCCCGTGAGAGGACAAACCTGAATGCACTTGGGCTTTCGCCGCGTGTGGTCGCCACTATTCAGAATGCCAGGGCCGTTTCTACACGGTCCTTATATGGCTGTAAGTGGCAAGTGTTCGAAGGGTGGTGCGATGGCCGTGGTTTCACATCTTATCAGTGCTCAGTTCCTGATATTTTGTGTTTCCTTCAAGACCTCATGGAAAAAGGGAGGTCTTTTTCCACCATTAAGGTCTACTTGGCTGCGATTTCAGCTTGTCATGTGGGTTTTGAGGGCTGTACTGTCGGGCAGCACCCTCTAATCCGCAGATTTATGAAGGGTGCACGCCGCTCTTTACCAGTCATCAGGAGAACTGTTCCTGAGTGGGACCTCATCATGGTGCTGGAAGCGCTGTCTCAACATCCTTTTGAGCCGCTGGGGAGTATTTCCCTTAAGCTGTTGTCCTTCAAGACAGCTTTGCTCTTGGCCTTGGCATCTGCTAAACGTGTCAGTGAGCTACATGCACTCTCGGTTCACCTCTCGTGCACTAAGTTCTCCCTCAGTGGAGATAAGGTTTCCCTAAAGCCTAACCCGGCCTTCATGCCGAAGTGCTTCCCGTCGTTCACTTCGGAGGTGTTGGAGCTGTCCGCTTTTCACCCTCCACCTTTTACCTCTTTAGAGGATCAGAGGCTGAATGCTCTGTGTCCAGTCCGTGCTTTACAGGCATATATGACCAGGACCAATGCTTTCCGGAAGAGCGACCAGCTCTTTGTTTCATGGGCCCCCCCACACAGAGGGAGTCCCATATCGAAGCAACGCCTCTCACATTGGGTTGTGGACGCTATAACTATGGCTTATGAAGCAAAGGGAGTGCAGCCCCCAAGGGGCATCAGAGCTCATTCCACAAGGGGCTTAGCCGCCTCTTGGGCTTTGTTTAGGGGAGTGTCACTGCAGGACATCTGCTCCGCTGCCAGTTGGGCTTCTCCTCATACCTTTGTGCGTTACTACCGGCTGGATGTCACCAGAACCTCGGTAGCACATTCGGTTTTAGGGGCGGGGTCTTCTTAGCTCCACCCTGTAACCCTGTATAAACAATAAGAGTGAATGGGCCGGCTGGCCGTGTTCATTCCTGTCACCAAACATTTACCCCCCTTTTTGGTAGAGTTATGTGCCTTGGTGGGTTGGGGTTACTATCATGTATGTGTCTCATGCATGTTTCATGTCCTGCTTGTCCACAGCAGTTAGGTGTGGCGTCACCTTTGCAGGTTCATGATTAATGGACGTGTCAGGCACCGCCTCCCCAAGGTGACCGTCTTTCTCTGGCTTTCAGAACCTCACTGTGAGTGTATTGGGCAATCGGGGAGCTGTCCATGTCTCTCCCATAGGTGGATCTCGAACACGAGATGATGAAAGAGAACAATAGGTTACTATCGTAACCCCGGTTCTCTGAAACATCGAGTGGAGAGATCCACCAGCTTTGCCCCGCTTGCCGCACGAGAAGCGAATATACTTACTGAGGAATAGCAGCGCGCCCAGCTGTTATATACCCGTGGGTGAGGGGGTGTGGCCTCACCGGGCATTGGCTGCGCGCTTCTGTCTGTCTAAGCCAGACTTGGTGCAATTGGATGCTTCTGCAGAGGTCAGGTACGGATGCCCTTCCCATAGGTGGATCTCTCCACTCGATGTTTCAGAGAACCGGGGTTACGATAGTAACCTATTGTTTCTGTGGAGAGTGGAAGCTGAATAGCGCGCTCGCTGTAGGACAGGCGCCGGTGCGCTCACTTGCTCTTAAAATCTCCGTAATTTTTGGTCATACAGATAAAAGTAGCTGTCAAATCTGTAAAGACTCTACGTTTATTTGTATACACTCAGAATAACAACGAAATGTTGCGCTTTAAAGCAAACAGGGTGCGCTTTAGGTCTCTGAGCGAGAAACTTCCGTCTTTGAAAAATATATCTATAGAGAGTGAAATGTCTACTTTCAAATGAAAAACAAAATTCAAATAGAAAACGTGTGTGTTAGCATGGATGATTTACATAAAATGTAATGTGTGCAACGTAGCCTACACTTTGCATAAACTGCACTGTAAAAAATTCCTGTAAATTTACATGGAAATTTAACAGTAAAATGATGTTTTCAAGTAATAGCAGTAAGTTGCTGTTATTTACAGTGCATTATGGGAAGACTTGTTCACTTCGGGTTGCGTGGTCGACCAACGACAGCATGTCACCGTTATTTAACAGAATTATACCATATTTTTTTCCAACGTGAACAAGACGGCATTTTGGATTATCTGCATGAGGTAAGATTGCAACTATTTATGATTGTATTTGCCTCTCTTTAAATTACTTATTACTTAAAAATATTACATCTTAAACATCCAATGACACTTCTGTGATTTAAATCAGACGACTCTATTATAGGTAGAGGGATGATTGAGCGACCGACCGATCGATGGAGTTCATAGTCAGACTGACATCACATCAGGTAAATCCCTCATTTTCATCCAAAATGGATATTTTACTTCACGTAAAATATGAGTGGGACTCGGTGGGAGTGAACAAAATCGATTGTTTTTTTGTTGTGTGATAACTTTTTACGTGCGCCGGTCATTTTGTATCTGCCAGTGTTGTTTGCCACTACGTCCGATTTTACCTTTTTATCAAGTACTTCTAAAAATAATATTATAAAGCTAAAGTGAAGCCTTTGCAATTTTAATTAGAAGCCTGTTAGTGAACGGGTATAGGCTACGCTAGGAATCCATTTGTTCGTGAGTCGTGAGCTGATTTGCACATAGCCTACACACACTGTTTGTCGGCGATGCATCAATCATACAAGTGAAGTTTATGAAACACCCAATTTCATGTGCTAATCTTTTTGTCTGTAAATGGTAAGTTAAGTACAAAAACTTAAAATTCTTGTTATAGTCTAATTACTAATTAATTAATTAATTAATTGCCTATACAATGCAAGCAAACTTGAACTTGACATAAATTACATAAATTGTTCTCTTTGACAATAGATGTCTGCAACTTCTGCTGACCTCGAGAAGACTGGTAACCTGCCTGTGACTCCTCGTTTGATCCTGCTTGGTAAGTATATCATATTAGACATGTCTGAAATTTATTTTACTAAAACAAGGCTCACACAAGTTTTACTATTAGAAGATCTACATTTATGTGCCTTATACTAGAATCCACTGTCTTTGAATGTTTTATTGCACTGGGCTGGGCTGCGTTTCTCAAAAGTATCATAAGCCTAGATTTATCTTACCTAGATAACCATTGCCACCAATGGTGTCTATGATCAACTTAGGCATAATATGCTTTTGAGAAACGCAGCCCAGATTTGAATTTAAAATATTTATTCAACTAAGCCAAGTCTGATTCTTGGTTTGAGAATTTAGTTCACTTATAGAAACCTCATAGTTTTTTTTAATATATATATCACTATACAATCACTATACACTTTATTGTATTTAAACTTTTTTCCCCATCTCGAAATCTGGCTTGGCATTAAAGGGTTAGTTCACCCCAAAATTTAAATTCTGTCATTAATTTCTCACCCTCATGACATTCCAAACCCGTAAGACCTTCATTCATCTTCAGAACACAAATTAATATATTTTTGACTGAGAGCTCTCGGATTTCATCAAAAATATCTTAATTTGTGTTCTGAAGATGAACGAAGGTCTTATGGTTGTGGAACGATACGAGGGTGAGGAATTAATGACAGAATTTTTGGTTAAACTATCTCTTTAAGTAAAAAAGACTAGAACAAGGTTTGATGTTGTCATCCTGTACACGCAGTCAGGTTGTTACAAATCGGTATAACATTTTTTGTCTATGGGTCAGCAGTGTCAGTTACCATTCAAAGACATGACATTGTGTGCCGTTGTCAGGTTATGAAAGAATTTTCTCACTGCCTTTTCTACACTTTCTAGAGATCATAGAATAAACATTGTTCTATCCATTCCTTTATGATCTAGGTGAAAATCCGGGGCAATGGATGAAATGGTGGATGATCAGCCTGGAAGGCCGAATAATCTGCGAGGGTGTGCAGCCAACTTTTCTCACTGGACTTGCTGCATTGTTCTCTTTGTATTACATCTTTAATCTGCAGTACCAGGAGGAAGCAGCATCCACACTGGAATTCCTTCAAAGGTAAATTTGCACTTATATTATTTATTTCTAATTAATATGTTAGTATTTGTATGGTGACTTAATGGAACAGTTCACCCAACAATGAAATTTATCATCCCATGATTTACTCACCCTCAAGCCACCTTAGGTGTATATGACATTCTTCTCTCAGCCGAACACAATCAGAGTTATATTAAATAATATCCTGGCTTCTCCCAGCATTGTAATGGCATTACATTTTGTTTTTCAAGTTTGTTCACATCAAGTTTTTGATGCCCAAAAAGTGTATTCATCCATCATAAAAAATAATCCATACAACTCCTGGGGGTTAATAAATGTTTTCCGAAGTGAAGTGATGTGTTTTTGTAAGAAAAATATCCATATTTATAGCTTTATAAACTATAATCATTGGCTTCTGGCAACGGCTGTACGCACGTTCATGAGAGAATCGAGTTCTGGCAGAAGGGTGATCTCTGACCCGACGTAGGACGTAGCTCCCCTTCTCTTACAATATATATATTTTTTTTTTTTCTAATTTAGTTGTATGGATATCTTTTATGATGTATGAATGTGCTTTTTGGAGCTTTAAAAACACTACTCAATGCCATTCCAAAGCTGGGAAGAGCCAGAAAATTATATAATATAACTCTGATTGCATTCAGCTGAAAGAAAAAAAATTCTGTCATTAATTCTGTCATGAGGGATTCACCCTCATGCCGTTCCACACCCGTAAGACCTTCTTTCATCTTCAGGACACAAACGTAGATATTTTTGATGAAATCCGAGGGTATCTGATCCACACATAGGCAGCAATGTCATTGCACCTTTTGACCTCCAGAAAGGTAGTTGAAAACATGGTTTAAAATAGTCAACGTTACTGCAGTGGTTCAACCTTAATTTTATGAAGTGACAAGAACTTTTTGTGCACCAAAAAACAAAACAAAAATAAAGATTTTATTTAACAAAATGAACCGTTGTCATATGTAGTGAATTCAGTGCAGGCTTCCTTATTTACATCCGAATGCCAACTCAGTATTGGCCGAAGCTGAAAACTTGAGCAGACATGCATGCATGCATGTGATGTTGACAGGAAAAATATCTTAATTTGTGTTCCGAAGATGAACAAAGGTCTTACGGGCGAGTAATTAATGTCAGAAATTTTATTTGAGTGAACTAACCCTTAAACATATAGTTCCCCCTAAAATAATGATCTCATTTACTTAACTTTATCACAAACTTGTGACTTTTTTTTTTCTTTGAAGGCCACAGTAACACAATACAATAATATATAATTTCTCAACATTTGTGAATGCATTAACTAACATGAACTAACAAAAATATATAAATTTGTTACAGTATTTAATATAGTTCATTGATTATGTTAGTTCAGTGCATTAACTAATGTTAACATATACACCCTTTTGATTTTAACAACAATGCAAATGTTGAAAATAATTAAGATTAATACATGCTGTAGAAGTATTGTTCATTCTTAGTTCATGTTAACGAATGAAATTTTATTGAAGTGTTACCAAAATTTTGATAATCAAAATCATACCATTTAAAATCATTGTTTACTGAAAATATTCCTTTCTTATATTTTTTTAGACGTTTTGTTGGAATAAATCCTGAAAAGGGGACCAAGGCTGCCAGAGGAAAAGTTACATCCAAAAAAACTGGGAAAACGGTGCAAAAGAAAACCATAACCGTCAACACCAAAGTGTCAAACCTCTTAAAGAGACTTATGGACTTTGAGTGGGACTTCATTTAAAAAAATGTAGTTGACAACCCCACACCCATGCAGGTTGGTTTTTGAAAAATGTGCTGGCCTGGTGAGTTGCACTTTGTTTATACCAAGTTATTTAGGTATTAAAAATGCTGATGCTTTGTTAAACATGTTGTTTATTTTATTATTTTTAATAATTTGTTTGTTTCAGTGCAATTGTTTTTGGAGTAATGTTTGAAGCCTGATTCGATATTTTGTTTTTGTTTGTTTGTTTGCTTTTTTGTAAGCCATTTTTGTATTTTGATATGTTGATGGGTGTTTATTTTTTTATGTGCACTGAATATTACTTGAATACTTTTACATTTTTATCATAATAATAAAAAAAAAAATCCTAACTTGGCTTTATTCCTTTTTGTTACCCATGGATAAATATAAAGTGCAGGGTTATTATAGCATTTAAAATTTGAATTATTGGGTTGTGACTAGTATCTAATTAAACACTGTAAAACATTTCCCTGTAAAAAAACGGTAATCTACTGGCAGCTGTGGTTGCCAGCATGATACCGTAAAAATACGGAGCACTACTGTTTTTAAAATTAACAGCTAAATACCGTTCTTTCAGCAACAGTAGACAACTGTAATTTAACAGCTATATGCTGCTAAATTACAGTTGTCTACTGTTGCTGAAAAAACGGTATTTAGCTGTTAATTTTAAAAACAGTAGTGCTCCGTATTTTTACGGTATCATGCTGGCAACCACAGCTGCCAGTAGATTACCGTTTTTTTACAGGGAAATTTTTTACAGTGTGGCTTTCAGTTCAATATAAAAACAAAAAACTACATTTTGGGTTTTTATTTATTTTAGGTGGGCACGCTGTGATCTGTACTATATTTTTACTGTAACTGACAGATTTCGGCCAAAAATAAATTAATAAAAAAAATAAATAATAATTAAAAAAAAAAAAAAAACGGGAGTGGGAGGGAATGGGAGTAATTTTTCCGGGAGTGGAACGGGACCGGATTTTCCCCCAGTTAGTATATGTATATATGTGTATATATATATATATATATAAATAAATAAATAATCGTCATTGGTATCGTTATCGCAATAAATACCTGAAATTATCGTGATAAATTTTTTAGGCCATATCGCCCATCGGTTAGCGTGATTTCACCAAGTACAACATGTTCCTGGATCAACATCCTTGTTGATCCTGGAACGTCATTCCAATCAACCAATCAGAACTGAGGGATAACTTTTCAGGAAATATAAGTTTTAGGCTTATGATCAGGGTTAGGTGCTAACATATAAATAAAATAGTGGAGAAATGTCAGAAGGTGATAAATATCATGAGATGTGTAAGTGGAGTGGAATGGGGGGCAAGTTCTTCTTCATTAAAAACAATTTATATTGCACTGATCCGGTCTGTGTTTGATTATGGTTGTGTGGTATATGGTTCTGTCTCAAAAAACATGTTAGAAAAACTTAGTAGAATTCAAGCTCAAGCGTTGAGACAGTGTTGTGGAGCAGTAAAGACTACACCAATATCAGCTTTACAAGTTCTGATAGGAGAGATGCCACTAGAAATTAGAAGGAAACAATTAACGGTCAATTACTGGGCTAATCTCCAGGGGCATAACGATGATCATCCTACAAAAATGGTGTTACAGAATTGTTGGGAACAGAATGAAAGGTGTAGAACAAGTTTTGGGTGGATTAGTAAAATATATGCAGAAGAAATTCAAGTAAATAATATCAAGATGAGCCCAACAGTTGTTATTCAGGAATATGAACCATGGATGTATGTAACACCTCAAGTAGATTTGCATCTGTTAGAAGTTAAAAAATCAGAAAGAGAAGCTGAATTGACATCTGAATTTTCAATATATACCAGAAGGCATTACCCTCGGCATGTACAAGTGTATACAGATGGATCAAAAGATCCAGAACGTCAAATAACTGGGGCTGCTTTTTTAGTACAAGACAGTGGCTACCAGGGGATCAGTGGAGTAAAGCGAACTTCTAATCATTTGTCAGTTTATACTGTAGAAATGATAGGAATGCTCTTGGCAATGCAGTGGGTAGAGGAACATAAACCTGGGAATGTTTTAATTTGTTCTGATTCAATTTCAGTCTTAAAGAGTTTGAGATCTTTTAAATCAAGTCGCCAAGATATTCTGTTTAGTATCCTACAAATACATTCAAGAATTATTCTAAATGGTACATCAGTCAGTTTTATATGGGTCCCAGCACACATAGGAATAAGGGGAAATGAAGATGTGGATAAATTAGCAAAGCAAGCATTACAGAGAGAAACAATAGAGGTACAAGTTCCATTAAGTAAAGCAGAGATTAAGGTTCTAATTTGGAATAAAGTGAATAAAGAATGGCAAGTTAAGTGGAACAATGGGGTAAAGGGTAGATTCCTTTATAGTTTAATAAATAAAGTAAATCAAAGTATAAAGTGTATAGGAAAGTCAAGGAAAGAGGAGGTCGTCTTTAACAGAATGTTATTAGGGCACTCAAATTTAAATAGCACACTTAAAATAATAGGGAAACATCCAAATGGATTATGTGAACACTGTAATGTTGAAGAAACAATACCTCATGTATTTATTGAATGTAGGAAGTATGAACAAGAAAGAGGAAAAATGATAGAAGAATTAAGGAAAAATGGATTGCAGGAGCTTAATTTTAAGGTTTTAATAAAATGGTCAAGTGAAGTAAATAATAAAGCCTTTTATGATTTTATTAGAGAGACGGGTTTGATAAATAGAATATAAATCTCTGTTTCACACTCCGGAGCAGAAGGAGGCGGTAATGCACCTATTTACGTTGGTTGCCAGCCGCCGTTAAAAACCAAGAAGAAGAAGAAGAAGGGTTAGGTGCTTCTACACCCTTGTTAATCAGCTATCAATTCTAACTGATTTTAGGAATAAATTATGGGTAGGGTTAGGTTTAGGGGTAGAGATTGGGTTAAATCTATATTTTTGGACAATAATGTTGATCCAGGATCAACAAAAGATGTTAATACAGGAACATGTCTTACTTGGCAAAATCACGGCGACCATCGCCCATCCCTACTTAACTGACGATGTATGCTCCCAGTTTCTAGTGAGGTTTTTTATGAGGAAGTGATAGAGCGTGCGCCTCATATTAGCATACAGTTGAAGAGTGTGCTTCGTGAGCACAGTAAAACGGCTGACAGGACAGGAAAGTTTGTTTTACTGACATATAACAATATTCCATCAGACCGCAGTTCCCTGTTGTTCTACTGAAGCTCATTTGGCACCTGTAGCCTACCTTTTCCGCGCTTGTTTGACTCGCGCGCCGAGGGCAAGCTGAAGTGCGCGTCTGAAAAGTCTCCCGTTTGTTGTGGTAGCAAAGAGATACGGCCATTCCGCGTCTTAATGAGTTTTTAATAAATACAAATATTTTTAACTCATTAAAATACTAAAAACTGTTAAATAAAAATGTTGCATTAATTATTTTTAATAACTAAGCTTTTGATTATTTATTACGTTTTATTACTATAGAAGATTTTCACAGAATGATTTTGGCAAAATGGCGCGCCCCCTTATGTGTGCATATAATGCATACCCCTTATTTGCGCCACTGAGCTCACCTGTCTGTCCTGGAGTATAGATGGGTTTATCAGTCTGGATAAAGGTCAGAGGATGGTAAGGTTTGAACATGACTTTTCTCTCTTCAGTCATCTTGAAAGACTCTCCTTGAATTTCTACCTTCATTCTGTGCACTGATTCTGCTCCTACCAGAGGAGCCTGATGAGAAATAATATCCTGTATTCTCAAACATGACATCACAAAAACTAGATGCATTATAATGAAAGTAAGTAAGTAAGTTTTATTATACATTTTATGCATAATATGCTGATGACAGACCTTGAAGTTAAAGCAGCGGTGAAACTCTTCCTCAGCTTTCTCCTGTAGCAGTAATGTGCTCTGGTTACCATGAACCAGATAAATGTTCATGGAAAGGCTTTCATTGGGCTTGAGAAGACTTGCACACAGTTTGGCATCAGATCCCGACTCGATCACTGCAGGAAATGTCACCATGAAAGATCTGTCAAGAAATAGTAAAGCATTCTGTTATTCAATAGACACTATAGTGATCAACAATTTTCTTCAATAAAAACTTACGGCCCTGATGTTCGTCCATTGACATAGACGAGAAGGAAAAAGAGGAGCCATTTCCAACAGCAGCTAACATTCAGCGCCATGATGACAAGTGATCATCCAGGTCATGCGATAAACGTCTCTAATAAAGGGACTTTAAAGTAGTTCACTTTAAAGGAGATCTTTCAAAATCTAATTAACGATTCAACCATGCAGGCATTTCGTTTTGAAAGTGTGAGTGCTGAATTAGCATTTCAAGCTACATTCCAAAAGCTAATTTGTGCTATCTGTTGCGCAATTTTTCATATCAGCAGTTCACATGCCCTGTAGAAAACAGTGAAATACTGTATATCATCTGAACAAACTGGACATCGAACGAAATGCAAGGCTGCTTTCCTGATTAAACAAGCAATGACACTGAAGCTGAGGGTCAATAATCACCTACACCCACTCAGTCTGAGTAAGAGAATTACCGTAATATGTTGTTTATGTATACAAAAACCTTTGATCACTTCTAAAATGACTTCTGAAAGCTCGAAAAACATTGTCATGGAACTTAATTAAAAGATACTTACTTGAGATTTAGTACCATAATTTCCCCTTCAATGTAGAGACTTGTGAAGCTGCAGTTCCAATACTTTTTTTTGTTTGTTTGTTTTTGTACAGAGAATAACAAAGTCCATGAGTTTTCCACATGATTCCTAAACTCTGGATTAGCCTTGGTAATCCTGGTTGCACAGGATTAATGCATACTTGTTCTGTTTAAAGGGGTCATATCATACATTTATTTTTGTATTATTCTTTTTTTTCTCTCTATCTCTCTTTTATGCGATGCACAAACTGTTATAATCAGACTAAATTATAGTATATCTTAAAAGCATTGAGATGGACAAACAGAAGGGCCAGTACATAGGCAGGAAAAGCACAGGGTAAACGAATTATCGTAATCGATGTTCTTCTGATATTATATTTATATAGTTATTCTGACTTTTAGGAATAACAGCATTCATCCATTATTTTCTTCACTGATGGGTTAAGACAGGTTCATAATTTGGGGTAAATTGTTAGTGATTGTTTTTTTTAGTGATTTAAAAAAGATGTTTTTTTGAAAGACCCAGATTTGTTGTTTTTTATCAACAAGGCAGTATTTATTTAATCAAAAATAAAGTAAAAACAGTAATACTGTGAAATATTTTTACAATTTAAAATAAATATTTTCTTTTTTTTATTGTTATTTATATTTTTTTCTTTAAAAAAATATAAATTTTTCTTGTTGGCTGATGCTGCAATTAATAATGAAGGAGAATATTAAAATTCTACAACATAAAACCTATAATGGTGTCACTCAATTTTCAGTTAAAGGCATTTCATTATTGAATTCAGGGATGTCATTGTCTAGCTCAGTTTAGTTTAAATGGTATCTGTGCAATCAAATTGGCGATAATCGCTAGAAATTTGGTGTCCCCAACTGAGCAAGCCAGATGCGACGGCAGCAAGGAACCAAAACACCCTCTGTGACAGAATGGAGAAAAAAAACCTTGGGAGAAACCAGGCTCAGTCGGGGGGTCAGTTCTCCTCTGACCAGATGAAAACCACAGTTCAAAAGTTTCAAGTTCTAACAATAGTAGTATTATGTAGTTAGTTATTTTATTATATTTTTAGTTATATTTTTTAGTTTTATTGTATTTTAATCGAGGTCTCTGGGGGTCATCTGGGTGTTCTGGTCTCCGCTGACGATCAGGGCTGCAGACATCATCTCTTGGTGCTGATCCACCATCTGATCATAGGAAAGAAACAGACAAATATTAGCGTAGATGCCATTCTACTTACGAGTAATGAGTACATCATGTGTTATGGGAAGTGTTCCCGGTTCCGGTTGATCTAATTAATGCAGCCTAACAATCCTTTAACATATAATAGTATAATAGAAGCGTATTAGTGTGTTATGTGTACGCCAGGCTAAAGAGATGGGTCTTTAATCTAGATTTAAACTGACAGAGTGTGTCTGCCTCCTGAAGAGTGTTAGGTAGATTGTTCCAGAGTTTGGGTGCTAAATAGGAAAAGGATCTGCCGCCCGCAGTCGATTTTGATATTCTCGGTATTATCAAACAGCCAGAGTTTTGAGAAAGCAGTGGACGTCGAGGATTATAATGCGATAAGAGCTCGCTCAAGTACTGAGGAGCTAAACCATTCAGGGCTTTATAAGTAATTAACAAGATTTTAAAATGTATCCGATGTTTGATAGGGAGCCAGTGCAGTGTTGACAGAACCGGGCTAATATGGTCATTTCCTGGTTCTAGTAAGGACTCTGCTGCTATCGTCTCTTGTCATGTATTGAACGTAATAACCCTGCTGTTGGTGAGTGTTTTAGTCTAGTCTGTTCATGTCATGTCTTCGTTTGTTTGTATTTTTGGATTACACTTTGTTTAATAAACTGCACTTGGGTTCTCACTACGCTCGCCTCCAGTGGACTGTCATTACAGAATACACAACCTTACCATGAACCCAGCAGTTACTCGCCTCCTGTGCATTTGACAAGGTAACGGGGCCATTGAGGACTATGTTGTTGAGTTTCTTGAACTTTCCAACCAAGTGGACTTTAACGAGGTAGCACTTGAAGACATTTTTCGAGTGGGTCTGAATGAACCCATTCGTTCTGGATTGCCAGGAAGTAAGATCCATTTTGCCCTGGCTGATTACATTGAGTATGCCCTGTTAATCTATGGATCATCTTTTACTGTGCACTGTTAGACATTTCAAAGGGTTTTTACAGTAACTTACTGGCAACACTGTTGCCAGTAAGCTACTGTAATTAAGATTTACAGTAGCAAACTGTATTTGATTTCAGTATACTACTGTAATTCATTCATTTTAATATAGATTTCATTAGATTTTATCATTTTTATATAGAATTCATTTTATTTTTACTCTACATAGGTACTACTGGCATTCAATTAAAACAGACACAATTACAAAATATCAAATTCTTTATTTAAAACATTGCATGTATAACACATAAAAATACAGTCTTCCAATGCTGAACAGTGCATCTTCACCATTTCTCCTGACTTAGGATGTTTCGCAGTGCATTATGTTGTGTCCTCTGGATTTATCCTCACAAAGAATCACTAGGCAACAGAAACATAATGGGGAAAAAAGACAAACAGCCAAAGAATACATTGCGGCCTGCAAAACCAGGTGCTGCTCCAAAACGTGGCCACCACCTTGTCTTCTCTGAAAAACAAGTAGAAGAAATAGCACACTTTTAAAAGGCAAACCTCATATAGAGTACACAAATCTCTCAAAACCATAGTTGTTCTCTTACCATGAATTATCAGTCTCTGGGTGGCAGGCCTGCTCATGTCTTTCTTGATGCTTCATTGCAGTTGCCTTTAAAACACAAATACAAAAAAAAAAAAAAAATGCAGTAAATCTTAAATTCCATTAAAAACTATAACAAACTAATTCTAAAACTAGAAAGGCAGCTAGTCATAAAACTAGTTTAACCGAGCTTTTATTTTCTCAGGCTACTGGCCAACATTAACTACTAACACCTGAACTAAATTTCACATTAGTTAACCTAATGTTAATATAAGATAAGCGTTGCTCGTTAAAAACAATTTTAATTCAGTGACTTAATTCGATAAGCTGACAAAAGTCGTTTGAAACGACAGCGCAGTTTACCATGGTAAAGTTTGTTACCGCCATGTTACTAATGTTAGATAAACTGGTGTGCAAAAAATCTGACACAAACACACAGACAAACGTAAATATATTTTTACCTTGCTTGCTGGTCTTTTTCTCACGTAAAGTGCATTGACACACACAGGCCCGGATTAACACCGTGTAGTGCCCTAGGGTGACCACATTTGAAGCGCCCCCCCTCCCCCTCAAAAATTCAGGAGCACCTTCTGATCAAGAACAAAAATTAGCCTTCCCATAGGTAATATTTGACTCCTTAAAGTGATTTACAGTGGCATTTTTTGTAATGCCATTTTTTTCTAACTTTATTAAAAGTATGTTTGTTTATTAAAAGTACATTGTCAAATTCAAAAATCTATACTTATAATCTTTTCCATAATTTCTAATAGAAAAAATAGAATAACCACTGCCCGTAATGGCGGTCGCCATTTTGAGCGTGTGGGCTGCACACTGCGCTCCTGAGGCCTCTTCTGTCAACAAATCTGCTCCTGAGGCCTTTCCTGTCCACGAATCTGCTCTTGAGGCCTCTCGATCCTGTCCACGAATCTGCCTCAGAGGCCTCTCCTGTCCATGTATCCACTCCAGTGCCTCCAGAGGTGGCGGCTTCTGCTGCAAAGTAAATAATAAGTATAAATTACCGATCAAAATAAATCAGTATTAACAAAATTAGTTTCCACTAGAAAGGTGGCACAGAAGAACACAGAGTGGCATGTAGGTAAATTTACAGACATGTACAGAGGCTCACAGGTGGGATGGATGTTTTAAATTCATAACAATGTTGTGAGATTAATGTTTTAAATATAACATTTTGAATGTAGAACTATGGTTTGATTGAAATGATTTAAATAACTGAAATGACACTTTAAACATAAAAATAAAACTGCCAGTAGATGGCGGCAAGTCACTGATTTTATCACTGAATCATTCATTTAATTGATTCGTTTGAACGTCTGATTTATTAAGGAACGAAGCAAGTGACTATCTTTAGGAATGGGTAATTTATGTAATCACTGACTCACTAGATTCATTTAAAAACGCAAGTTCATTCATAAATGAAACACTGCTGTGTTTGAATGGAGATGCGCAGCGGCTCAGCTGTGACTGTTTGAAACTATTTTCCTTGACTAAATAGAGCAAAATCAGCCAATATTGTTAAATTCATGCAATGTACATCACTTTATATTAACTTATTTTTTATTGAACTGTTGTTAATTTAATCACATTTACAAACTCCCTTAGCTATAATCTTTAAAAGCTGTCACTCACTTCAGTTCTTCGCGATCTTACAAAGCTCCATTATAATAAACAAAGCTCTCTACATTGCACAACGAATCTCTTATTTACACCCTGTCTACACTTTGTTTGTTATAACGAGAGGATTTGTGAGCTAAACTTGCATAACTCGGCAATGAACAAAAGTATTTTGAGCAGTGAATGGATTCTGATTGACATTGCATTCAAGGAATCAACATAGGCTGCGATACATTGCTCACCGCTACACAAACATGCAAGTAGAAATCTTTGAAGCTCCCCTCGCAAACACAAATATGCTGATCGGGTGTGTTTTGATAGTCGCATGCAGTACTTTTCAGTCGCACTGTAGAGCCCTGGCTATGTTCCGTGATATTTTCTCTTTTTTTAATTTACGTTTCGCACAACCGCTAATTCTGCCTATCCATTGTGAATTGAATTATTATAAATTGGCGGGCTCGACTCTGACTGGGGGGAGGGCGCAATTACGCTGTGACCTGACCCAATCACAGTTCTTTACATGCGTGCATATATTTTATGTTCTCTCTGTATACTTTGTATCATTAACTGGTCATTTTCTTTGCATCTGAATCTCTTCCAGCAAATGAATATATATATATATATATATATATATATATATATATATATATATATATATATATATATATATATATATATATATATATATATATTTTAAAGGGCTAGTCATTATCTTAATCACTTGGTGCCCCCCTATTGGCTGGTGCCCCAGGGCACTCGCCCAATCCCGTCTATGGATAATACGGCCCTGGACACACAGCGTAGATGTTCTCCGGCGCTCTCCCACTCTCGCGGGTTCATCCCCGGCACTGCCCCGCTGCTTCCGTGTCTTTCTCGGACGCGAGTGGCGCGGCGAGGCGCGACTCGATAAAAAAACAATATAAAAAAACAATTATCTACAGTGGATGCGGACAGTAAAGTGAGGCCCCGGTATATTTCTGATGTACAGATGTACTCCAAGCGCTCGCGCTGTTTCTGACACGAAGTACAAACGGATTTTCCAATCATTAGATGCGATGTAATGTGTGACAGTATCATCCTGAAAACCTCTTGTCTGATTCTGAAATACTGTCGTAGCATGCAGCTTCTACACACAGAAAAAATTAAAACCAGATCACCATAACTTGTTTTCAACAATTTTATTAATCATATGCTCAGGTTGTTGAGACATGGCCAAAACAATTTGGGGGTTTATTCAAATTTAAGCTGATGAATTGGAAATAAGTCTGACCATTATGAAAGAGAAAATTTATAAAATTCAAACATCTTCATCCAAGCTGAACTACGACGTGACGTAAATAAGTTCTGCAGCTTCACTGACAGTGGAAGGAGTATTCAGTCTCTGACTGATCACCTGAAGAAAAATGGAGATGTTAACATTCATACAACAATGGAAAAATGTGCATGGAATCAATCTGAATAAACAATCAATATCTCACATGATAAAAACTTTCAGTACTGATATATAAAATCTTACTTGTTTGGTAGTAATCATACACTTTGACAACAGCTGGCTTGAGATTCTTTACCGGAAGAACCTGTTTCATTAGTATCTGATAATTCATTGGAGTATTTTTTGGGATCTGCAGGAGGAAATAAACTCATCAGTCATGGACATTAAGAATAAAATGTTTATGAATCAGCTTATATGACACTGATTCTTGAAACATGGGACAAAACGTGTTCAGCAATTTCAATTGTAAATGTTATGAGGGATTAACAATAGAATGTATTTAACACAAATATCCCCTTCAATTTAATTGTATCATTATTATATCAAATCTATGACACTTATTGTCTTCTCACTACATCTAAAATAGTGTGTCCACAGATAAGGGTTCAATAAGTCATATGCAATAAAATGGATAAAAAATTATTATCATTTTTTTTAATTTAATGATGAAAAAGAGCTTATTTTAACAAAAGCAACACTTAATAGTATCTCATATCAAAGCAAGGTTGTTTTTCAATGACATGTTTTAGGTTTTAAAGTTGTGTCCCTACTTTTTGTCAACACTGTCAGGCATTCATTAAAATGTTTAAAAACAAACAAACAAACAAACAAACAAACAAAAAAAAAAAAAAAACAGGGAATATAAGGATAGCTGTCACTCTAATGGTGCCACATTCCACCTCTGCAGAGTACATAAATGTCAGTCAGGTTCTGGCAAGTTTTATAGTTTTAGAATATTTTAAATCATTGTTAAAATTTCCTGAGTCACAACCATGATATGTCAATGCCATCTTTCAGTTTCTGAGGAAATTATTTGAAATTTTTTATTCTCCTGAAGCAGATTCCGTTGCAACATAGGCTCATTGGAAATACATGCCTCTAAATACATTTTTGCAAAACTGAAAAAACCTATACATACGAATCGCTGCAGTTTCCAGTTTAAATAAAAACTAGAGGCATTAAAACTCTGACAACTTTTATTCCTTTTCACACACAAAATAAATTCCAAAGAGCCTGGGTTGTTCTATTAGCATCTAGCATCAACAGAGAAAACAAAATTGCTACTACATGAACTCCATTTATTTTGTGAAAGAAATGCCAAATTTTTCAACAACGTCAGATGTCACCACCATAAGATTTTCTGTCTGAAGGAGTTGACATTCAACGTGAAGTCATAATATTTTTGTGGTTTTCAAGTCATTTTTAATTATATTAAATATAAAACAGTGTTTAATGTTTCTAATAATGTTTAAATACTAAATATACAGCATATATTGCTTTTGTGGACTGATAGTCATCACTTCTAGCAGAGTTAGGGTTGAGGGAGCATAAGGCTGAGGGAACACAAAACACATATCTAGACATAATACAGTTTGTTTGTATTGTGATCATATGTGTTCTGATCATTTTTGGGTCATTTCTTAACATAATTAAATGTGAATATTAAGATCTTGGTGAATGTATATGTTTAGAGGTAACAACTAAATTATTTATTTCTTCATTTAACTGTTTTTAAAAGTTACTTTTTTACCATAGCAGATGCACAGCAGACATACTGTTCTGAGATGAGAGAAAATATCATTTGTGTTCAATGATATATAAAAATACTTAAATGTGAATCTTGAATAAAATCTTCATAAACAATAACATACTCACTGTTTATTGTATTTTTAATACAGTAATTGATTGATTCAATATATTTGATAGTTAAAATGGCTATAAATTTAGGTTTTCGTCACCATCGTCAGATGTGTCAACTCTGTCAGGTCTATGTCACCTCCGTCAGATGAATATTTTGATAATATTTGATTATGATACTTCATATTTGTTGAGGAATCGTTGGTCACATGTAAAAATGTAATCTGTCTTTTAACATTAGAATGTGTTTTGAAATGTTAAAAACATCTTGATTACTTGATTGAAAAATAAGTGATGGCAAGTTAAAAGCACATTTTGATAAAAAAAAAAAAAAAAAAGCAAAAGGTTGGGAGGTTGAATCAAAGCATAGGTCAGTAGCCTAGTACATGTAAGATACACAAATGCTTTATTTTTAAAATAAAGGTTTTATTTTTTCAATATTGCACCCTGTTTTCTCAAAAATCAGTGATGACATAAAATTATATGAATGTTGCCGTTCTCTCACCTCTTTTAAATACACAATGACATGATCATCTTTAGCATCGACCCGCTCCACAAGTGATGCATACGTTCCAGAAGAAGTTCCAAGCTGTGTGAAAAAAGTGCTGGTTAATCTCAAATTACTGACCTCTAGAAACTGTACAAGTTTGTGATGAAACACTCAAATGCACCGTTGCCGTATCAGCTGTGAATCCAGATAAGAGTTTAATATCCACGATGACCATGTTAGTGCTTTCCTGTAGACCATCATATCTGGAAAAAAAGCAAATGGAAAGAAATGGTTCTTAAATGCCTCATACAGTAGCTAAATTACAAATTAGTGAAAATTATGGTTTATATATTAGGGCTGCCCCTTAATCCTTAGTCAACTTGACAACCACCCTTGACCAAGTACCACTTATGGTTATACTTTTTTTTGTATGTGAATGCTGTTTTAGGTAAATGTTATGACACAAGTTTCTTACATAGCTTTGTTTGCAAAAGAAATAATAGTTTAGCAGTTAAATGTTACATTGCAACCATGAAAACATTTGGATTCATGCCGAATGAAAGAGGTACAGTAAAACTTAAAGCCATACATTTATGCCATATGTCGGCTTTGCATTTTGTTTTGCAATCTGGTCACACTATTTTCCAGTAGTGTTTTCTGAGTTATTCCAGAGATTTATAGCCTTGAACATTTGCTCTTCTGACCTTTCACAACAAGTCATTTGCTTTGGAACACTAGGAGAAGATGTAGATATTAGAAAAAAGATAGTCTCTGTCCTGCCACACATTAAATTAATATCATAAATGTGTGATTAGTTGACTAATAGCTTAAATGAACGACATTTCTTGAATCGTCCTTAATATTTGCAAAGTAGTATGTGCATTTCTCAAAACAATTCGTATAAATAGCACCACACAATGGATTTCCTGCAAAAGCCTGTAACTTACTCAAAATCTTTAGTTCATCTCAAAAAAGTAAGTATTTATGTCAATGAACATATCAGTGCCATCAGAATGAAAAGTCCTTGTGTCATTGTTCACAAACAAGATGCTTAGTCATGTTGTCAATATAACAATGCACTCTGTTAGTATTATCTGATGTAAACTATGGCAACAGTTTGGATGACAGTTACTGTACAGAAATGCAGAAGGCTGCGCTTTTTTATGTGTGCCATATATCCATTTCAAAAGAACAAATTTACACATTACTGTATGTGGGATATTGATTGAAAGAGATGGTTTCGAAATGTTTGAATTACAGTTTTTCTCAGTGGCTTTGGTGCATTTCTCAGATCAGAAATGAAATTCTCAAAACTACTTGTTCAACCTCCAAATCATCTAATCACTTGTGCACATCATAAAAGCAGTTTCTCATTCTTTTGAACAAGTTGTGATTGCTTTGGTACATTCAAAATGTATTTATATAGTTCTCCGTGCTAGTCTTACCCCTCAAAACATCTAGTCATTAGTTCATCTTATAGGTCATTAAATGCAAAAT
Source organism: Acrossocheilus fasciatus (assembly GCA_036784905.1). NCBI lineage: Eukaryota > Metazoa > Chordata > Actinopteri > Cypriniformes > Cyprinidae > Acrossocheilus > Acrossocheilus fasciatus. Next base: position 14,014,493 of record CM071952.1, read on the forward strand.
GGTTGATCTAGTTGTCATAAACTGTCAAGCATATTTTCTACACATTTCTATTAGACTTTTTGTAAATTTGCCATGAATTTTGCAAGTGAATCTTGACTTTCACTAATGAAGAGAATGTAGATCAACCAATGATAAATTCTCTGAAATAGCTCAAAGGTGCATCTCATGAATCTTCAATTGGAAAGCATATATATAGACAGAGGACAACACAAGAGTTACAAATTATGACGATGGATGAACATCCATAAAACAATCAGGGTCAACAGCCGAGAGGAAGAAGAGGAGTAAAGATGAATGGTGGAAGGGTACTGAAGCAAAACAGAGGAAGAGGCAGAAGAGGCCAAAAACAGAGGCGCATATCAGATGAAATAAGGGCCACTATTGTGGACCATGTTGTCAATCATGGCCTTAAAATGGCTGAAGGGTGCAGCTAAATATTGGGAGATCGACCATATCCTCAATAATTCAAACATTTTGAAACAGTCTCTTTCAATCAATATCCCACATACAGTAATGTGTAAATTTGTACATTTGAAACTGATATGTTCATTGACTAAATACTTACTTTTGAGAGATCAGCTAACGATTCATTGTGCGATGCTGTTTGTATGAATTGTTTTAAGAAATGCATATACTTCGTTGCAAATATTAAGGATTCAAGAAATTCACCAAAGCGACTGAGAAAAACTGTATTGAGGATATGGTCGACCTCCCAATATTTAGCTGCACCCTTCAGCCATTGTAAGGTCATGATTGACAACGTGGTCCACAACAGTGACCCTTATTTCATCTGATATGCGCCTCTGTCCTTGGCCTCTTCTGCCTCTTCCTCTGTTTCGCCTCTGTATCCTTCCACCATGCGTCCTTACTCCTCTTCTTCCTCTCGGCTGTTGACCCTGATTGTTTCTGGATGTTCATCCATCATCATAATTTGTAACTCGTGTTGTCCTCTGTCTATATGCTTTCCAATTGAAGATTCATGAGATGCACCTTTGAGCTATTTCAGAGAATTATCATTGGTTGATCTATATTCTCTTCATTAGTGAAAGTCAAGATTCACTTCTATTAGCTAAAAGTCTAATAGAAATGTGTAGAAAATATGCTTGACAGTTTATGACAACTAGATCAACCATTTTGCATTTAATGACCTATAAGATGAACTAATGACTAGATGTTTTGACGGGTAAGACTATAGCACGGAGAACAATATAAATACATTTTGAGCAACATGATATTAACAACTGATAATGTAGGAAACCGCAGACAAATGTACATAATCAGCTGCATGAATGTACCAAATCAATCACAACTTGTTCAAAAGAATGAGAAACTGCTTTTATGATGTGCACAAGTGATTAGATGATGTGGAGGTTGAACAAGTTGTTTTGAAAATTTCATTTCTGATCTGAGAAATGCACCAAAGAGACTGAGAAAAACTGTAATGTATGTGTGTATACGGTGTATATTTATTATGTATATATATATATATAAATACAAACACATACATGTATATATTTAAGAAAAATATGTTATGTTTATATATTAAATATATTTATATATAAAACAAAAATATAAATGTATATAAATGCAAATATTTTCTAAATATATACTGTATGTGTGTGTGTGTATTTATATATACATAATTATACACAGTACACATATATTACTTAAACAAAAACTTTTATTTTGGATGCGATTAATCATTTGACAGCACTAATATATGCTAATTGTCACGGGTCTGTGCAGTGCACACACTATGAAGACGAAGGTTCCAAAGGAATAAGAGATTTAATAGAACTTGAGATGAGCACACACACACACACACACGGTAACATCAACAATAACTGACAAACTGGAACTCAAAGGACAGCAACTAATATAGTGCAGATAACGAGGGGCAGACAGGTGAACAGAATGAAGGTGATCAACTCATAATTAGACAATGGCAGAAACTAGGTCACACAGAACACATGGGGAATGAAAACAAACAAAAGTCCATGACTGTGACAGTTCGCCCCCCTCCCGGAAGGCGCGACCCCGCGCCGTAGAAGGGGAAGGAGGGATGTCGGAGGGTTGGTACGAACAGGCAGGAGGAGGTTCAGGAGGTGGCCGGATGACCGGGAGGAGGACGATCCGCAGTGTCCAGGGTGGTGACAGAGGAAGGAGCCAGGGAGAGAACAGAAGGACCCAGGGTGGATCAGACGGAGGGAGGAGCCAGGATGGAGACCGGAGGGACTTGGAGCAGGAGGAGCCTGTCAGGACCCAGGCCACAGCCATGATGAATGGCCGTTGACTCCAATGGGCCAACCGACGGCGGCAGAGCAGGTGGAGGATGAGCCCGAGCCGGAGCTGGAGAGCAGATGAGCCCGGGCAAAGCCGAGGATCCGGAGGGCCAAGGTGGAGCCGAGGGCTCTGGCGACCGAGGCGGAGACGGAGACCCGGAGGTACGCGGCGGAGCCGGAGCAACTGAGGACCCAGGTGGAGCTGGAGGGTGGGAGGAGCCCAACGGAGCCGGTGGGGCGGAGCAATGAGGCACAGCCAGAGGAGTGGAGTCCTGAGGCGATGGCGGGATGACGACCGACCAAGGCGGAGCCGGAGGGATGAAGGAGCCCGGTGGAGCTGGTGGGCCGATGGGTGACGGTGGAGATGAGGGAGCTAAGAGCCGAGGTGGAGCTGCTGGGTCGGAGGGCCGAGGTGGAGTCCAGGACTCAGAGGCTGGAGGCGGAGACGAGGGATCCCCAAGCCACGACGCCGATGGAGACGGGCAGACCCGCGTTGATCCCACCGCACAGATGGTGGGCTGAGGGTGAGCAGAGGGGCTGCCAGGATGCAGCGGTGGCGGGGCTGAAGAGGCAGGGATGATAGGAGGAGGCAGGAGAGGGAGGGTGGGTGGGAAATCCGGGTAGGTAGGTAATTCAGGGTAGTTCGAGACTTCAGATGAAGGCGGAAGCAGAGAAGGCATGTTTGCATGAGTTTCCCAATCTATTAAGTCCCCAGAGTACTGCGACTGCTCACCTTCAGCGGCGGTGCAGTGGGCGGGGCTTTCTTCAGCACCCTCACGCTCCACTGTAACTTCCACTGTCGCATGCGATGTAGCCGGCTCTCGCACCTGATTGGGCGGTCCATGAGGCTCTGGCTCCGGGGCAATCTCCAGCTCAGTAGCTCCTTGCGATGGCTCGTGGGTTGCTATGGGCTCTGGCTCTCTGTCCGCGGTGGGCTGACGCTCTGCGGCTCGGGGTGATGGTGGGCTGGGTTCTGGGTCCGGAGTGGGACTGGTGTCATCGTCCTCGAAGTCCACGGTCAGTGGGGATCCACAGGACACCAGCACCCACTCCACAAAGGTGGCAAAATCTCCCCGAGGACCATCTCCGCACAACCGCGCTCTGCACTCGTTGTTCAGGCTCGTTTGGTAGAATGTGCAGAGGCAGTAGTCCGGGTAGTGGGTAAAGTTGGAGATTTCCATGAACAGTCTTGTATGGTCCTTGAGGGAAAGGCTCCTCTGCTCCAGCATGAGGAGGAGGCAGGCAGGGTCATTCATGACAAAAAATAAAAACTGACAAAAACGAAAAACAAAACGAGGGGAAACACGCTGCTAAACTCTACTTTTGTTTGGGTCGGTTATTCTTTCACGGTTCTGTGCAGTGCACCCACAATATAAGCAAAGACGAAGGTTCAAAAGGGAATAAGAGATTTAATATAACTGGAGATGAGAAGGTTCACACACAGGGTAACATCAACAATAACCGACCAACTGGAACTCAAAGGACAGCAACTAATATAGTGCAGATAACGAGGGGCAGACAGGTGAACACAATGAAGGTGATCAACTCATAATTAGACAATGGCAGAAACTAGGTCACACAGAACACATGGGGAATGAAAACAAACAAAAGTCCATGACTGTGACACTAATATATACACCTATGTAATATGTATTTGTGTTCTTACTTGACAGTGAAGTTCAAGATGAAATTTTGCCCCAATGTTTTGCAATCTCCCTCAATCTTAGCATTAATGCTCAGTGTTTTAGCTTCAGTAGGAGTCGGAATGTTGTAGAACTGAGCCACCTTAAATCAGTTGACACAAACAAAAATATATAAATAAATAAAAGAACCATATCATAGCAGAACAGTTGCAAAATGCTAAGAGAGGAAAGACAGAAAGTGAGTGAAGCTGAATGCACCACAGACCTGCACAGAGACACAGGTTGAACCCTTCACTTCAATGCTGTATTTGGCTGGAACGTTCTGCAGCTGCTTCTCCTGGTACAGTAACTTGTTGTCCTGATTGACATCAAAGTGGTGAGTGTCTCCTGCTGACTGTACAGTCACTGTGCTGGAGCCGTCAGAGCTGAACACTTTGGTGGCGTACAAAGACAGAGCCTGAAGAGCCACCACTGTGTCCTGAGAAATAAATGTGTTTCAGTAATGTGACTTTTACCCATTATTCAGCAATCATGTGTTTGATTTGAGTAGTTTGAGTCACCTGTGTGGAGGAGAATCCTCCATAGGCATTCTGCTGCTTCACAAGCCAGCTGACAATCCTGTTAGCAAAGCCCAGATCAGCTGTAGTGAGTGAATCTCCAGTGAGAGCAGCTAGCAGCACATATGAGCTGATCTCCACTGCCAGAGAATCAGAGTCATCAGCAGATGCAGACTGAGACCAGTGGAGACGAGACCCTTTAGGACACATGGACAAAAGAGACACCAGTAACTCAACGAGTATGAAAAGACAACAGAAAGTCATCAGAAACAAATCTCTTACCCTCTGAAATAGCAACATCCTCCAGTTTCTTGAAAAGCTGCTGTCGAGTGTCCCTGTCTCCAGCCAGACTGAAAGTGTAGGCGAGCAGAGCAGTGGTGTAAGTGTTTTTGACATCCTCAATGATGGACCTCAAGCATGACAAACCTTTAGTGACGACAGGATCCTGAGAGAAACAGAGAAACAGCCGCTGTGAGTGTCATTTTTCTGTGAGTTTATACTGTGTTTCTTGTAGATGAACTTAACTGTGACTGGAGTTTCCAGTTCAAGCAGTGATGCAGTAATGTAGGCAGTCATGGTCACATTATCATTCACTCCACCCTGGAATAGAAGAGAAATAGAGGTAAATAAAGTAACACACTCAAAACTATTAGAGGAAAGTTCATCTAGACATTCATCTACATATTTTTTAAATATATGATAGATAGAGAGAGAGAGAGAGAGAGAGAGAGAGAGATAGATAGATAGATAGATAGATAGATAGATAGATAGATAGATAGATAGATAGATAGATAGATAGATAGATAGACAGACAGACAGACAGACAGACAGACAGACAGACCTTCATTCTGTTGTTGAACAGTCTTCCCTGCTGGATAAAACAACCGTCTGAATCCCGTCTGCTTATTAACCATTCCTTTGCACTCTGAACAATTTCTGGATCAATAAATATGTATTTCTGTGCTTTGCCAAAAGACCTCAGGACAAAGGCAGTCAACCTGGTGTTTGAAACATTTATTTAAAAAAAAAATGTCATCAGATGCTTCAATAAAAAACAAAATCTCTCAAACCAAATGATTTGAACAGATATAATTTTCCTTTATTTATTTATTTATTTATTTTTGACTATGTTATTGTAGATCAATACTAACATAACAAAAGAGTGAAAAAATATTTACCATGTATTCCCATCACCATAACCAAATGTGCTGTATGCACCATCAAAATGCTTGTAGTTCAGTTGTCTCTGGTATCCTGTTTAGCGTGAAAATAGTTCACTTTAACTTTGTTTGAGGTGATCCAATGTGTCTGACTATTCAGCTTAATTAAATGACATTCAGGTTTGTTAAAAAAGAAAAAAAATTTGGTAACACTTTATTTTAGGGTCTCTTAACTAGTTGCTAATTAGCATGCATATTACTAGCATATCAGCCATTTATTAGTAGTAATTAAGCACATATCAATGCCTTATTCTACATGACCTTATTCTACATCCCTAATCCTACCCAATACCTAAACTTAACAACTACCTTACTAACTATTAATAAGCAGCAAATAAGGAATTTATTGAGGGAAAAGTCGTAGTTAATAGTGAATAAGTGTTCCCTATTCTAAAGTGTTACCCAATTTTTTTATCAGTCTCAGTATTTTCTTGATATGATTGATTTCTCTCACCGCTCTTAAGGAAGCCTGTGGCTCTTTCTCGGATGGCTGAGGTGAGCTGCTTTGTGTTTTCCAGATACTGCAGAATGTAAATATTGGGAGAAAGAACAGCCATGTTTTGTTCTCCACAACCGTACGGCATCCGCAATAATCCGTGAAGATTGTTCAGTGCACGACCCAATATATCTCCTACAAACCAAACACAAATAAAACACTACATTTTAGAAACCCAAACATAAACTCCTCATTTCTGCTTGTGTATGTAAATGTTACCAATGACTGAAACAGAAGATCTGGCTGATCCCTCTATCACATCTTTAGGAAGAGTCAGATCCACTTCCTCTGAGAGACTGTCACCTATGAACCAGAGAGACAGAAACATATCAGTGATCTGCAGAGAAACACTATAAAATTAACATTCTAATACCATCTGTGAAGTCCTATTAATAGTAATAATAAATCACAGGCAGAAATTATTGTGATTAAAACACTTTGTAAAAAAGAAGACAAAATAGCCACAATTTAGTTTGACAAATTTCAGCTCTCTCTATTAAAATGTCACAGACATATGAGCATATTTTGGTATATGGATTGTGGGCTAATTAGTCTTTACAGAACATCAGAATTCTTTGAAAATCTTTCTTGGTCCCCTAAAAACTAAACAAGCCAAAGAATCCCAGCATTCTCGATGCTTAAGCTCCAAAATAATTGCATACAAACCCTTTGGACACAGTAACCAGCTGTAGGTCTCTGTCTTTTCAGTTCCTTCAGCCTACAGCATAAAACAATAACATCAACACATATGACATAAGCAGCATTAGGATCATGGATAAATGACATCTGAGAGCCATTTGATGCGCACTGACCTGTACAAGCAGACTTCGTGTGACTGTGTCAATGCGTCCTCTCTCTGGCACGCTCACAATCTCATTGTCACACACAGTCTGGGACGCCTCTGCCTCTGCACTGACGGTAATATTCAAGACTCCTACAACACAAGACATGTACGTGAAGATACAACAGAGTCTGAGAAACAATGATTCAGACTGGAAAGCTCACCAAGAACAGAAGGAGTGAGGATCCATTTAAAGGTTTTTCTTCCATTAGCACACAGACAGGATGAATCCTGATCATCAGAGGAGGCTTTGAGAGTGTAGTCTGAGGAAGGAGCTGGAGTCACTTTAACCTGTCAGTCAAACACACGTGATTAGTGGCATATTTGATATGACTGCATAAGACTGAGTTTAAAATCTTACCATGATGCACTTGGACAGATAGTTGAAGACAGTGGCCTTCAGCTCAAAGATCTCCCCACGAATGATGGAGTAAGGCAGAGAGAGCTCCAGGAAGAAGGGCTGGAAAACTGTCAGCTGAGCCGGAGGAGCCAGACCCAGACCTTCGGAGGACAGACAGAAGGCCTCCGTGTCCCAAGAGGTGATGGTGTCAGGAACCGTGACAGGAACCTGAGCTGATCCAGAGTCCCTGTTTTGGAATTACAACTACAGTCCTATTTTTTCTGATCTCCCATTAAGCATCCTTAATGGTTAAGCATTTTGCTGTTACATATAACATTCAGCACAGAAAAAAAAACTCAGAATCTGCAAAGCAAGTATGATTTTTTTTTGTCATCTGGACTTGAAGGAATATGATGTATTAAAGATATGTTTCAATATGATGTCAAAAGTACTGATTATGTTTCACAGACCCCACTTCAGCAAGTTCCCAGATCCATGTTTCTGGAAAAACTGTCCGAATCGTCACTGCAGGAGAATCTCTGCTAGATGTATCAAAATCAGCATCTGCCAGTGAAAATGCTGGCCCTGGATAAGCATCTCCCATTGAAAACAGTGGCACTGGAGCATGTTCCCGATACATCACTGGAAAAAAATATATTTACAGAAGTAAATGTGGAAATATGTACTGTATGTGAACAGGACATCAAAATAACTAAATTCATATACTGCCGTAAGTAAAAGAGCAAATGGAAAACAGATCATCATGATACAGTTTTATTTTGTTGGAGTTTATTTCATTTAAATTATTTTAGTTTACTAACTGTAGTTTTAATATTTTAGAGCTGTCAAAGTTAAAGGGATAGTTCACCCAAAAATGAAAATTCTGTCATTATTTACTCACCCTCAAGTAGTTCCAAACCTGTATGAATGTCTTTGTTCTGCTGAACACAAAGGAAGATATTCTGAAGAATATAGGAAACACAGCAGTGCTGGGGCACCATTGACTTCCAAAACAAACTTACACACTTTCTTGAGGGTGAGTAAATGATGACAGAATTTTCATTTTTGGGTGAACTATCCCTTTAATGTATTAACTTTAAAAATACATTTATTTAGATTTTGTTAATCAATAATTATGATTAAAAACAAAAGTTATTTCATATGTAAAAACTAACAACCCCAGAAAAATGTTTCCCTTTTCCTACTACATCGCTCTAGTTGTGGATATGAATTTCACAACTGTCACGAATCCAGTCTGCACTTCCATTCACCCTCCACCAGAGGTCACTCGCTCACCACATGGACTTCACACCACACATCTCAATGGACTGCATTTCCCATCAGCCATCTCACCAATCACACGCACACAGCTGTCACCAATCACTCATTGCACCAATCACACGCACACCTGATCCCACGCATTACTGATCACACACGCTTTATAAGCCTTGGACTTTCTCTGCCTCTCTGCCGAGTATTGTATGTGTGTACCGCTCTCCTAGTAGTAGCTACTCTACGAAGCCCTGGATTAACCCTTGCCTTGCCGTTTGGACACTGTTTGCACCCCTATTGGACTCTAGCCCGGTTTACCTGGATTATCTCTCTGCCTAGCCCCTCTGGACTCTGTTTGCCGATCGTTGACCTCCGCTTGCCCTAAGTTTACTCTTTGTCTTATCCCTGCCATACCTGTTTGCCATTTGTTTCGACCCTGCCTGTATCTGTGACTATGCCTAAGAATAAAAGCCTGCACATGGATCCGCACGCCTCTCGTCTCGTCAGCCACGTTACAGAATACTCGGACACACGAGGATCCAGCAGCCTTTCTAGGGAACCCTGGCCAGGTATGGACCCTGTCGACCAGCTACTAGGTCTACGGCAAGGAGATCAATCAATTGAGGATTATGTTCAGCAATTTTGTGAGTTAATATACCAAGTTCCTCTATATGATGAAATTTTGTTTATAGATTTATTCCGTTTTGGACTCAATGAACCAATTAAATCACGGTTACCCGGAGCGGAAGTTAATGGCCGATTGAGAGACTGTATGGACTATGCTTTACTGTGTTCTAACTCTGTTTACTGTGGGTGTCGTGGAAGAGGAACACGACACCAAGTCTATGATGGTAATGGCGGACGCACCAGAGCCCGTTCACAAAATGGCGGCCACAACCACACCCCGACATGTCACTGCTGCCATTCATGAGCCAAATCAAGTCACAGTTGATATTAAAGAGCCCAGTCAAGCCACAGTTGATTTTCAAGAACCAAGCCACGTCTCCGCTGCTCGTCCAGAGTCACAGCAGCACGTCTCCGCTGCTCGTCCAGAGTCACAGCAGCACGTCTCCGCTGCTCGTCCAGAGTCACAGCAGCACGTCTCCGCTGCTCGTCCAGAGTCACAGCAGCACGTCTCCGCTGCTCGTCCAGAGTCACAGCAGCACGTCTCCGCTGCTCGTCCAGAGTCACAGCAGCACGTCTCCGCTGCTCGTCCAGAGTCACAGCAGCACGTCTCCGCTGCTCGTCCAGAGTCACAGCAGCACGTCACAGCTGATCTCCTAAAGTCAAGTCACATCACAGCTGCTCGTCCAGAGTCACAGCAGCACGTCTCCGCTGCTCGTCCAGAGTCACAGCAGCACGTCTCCGCTGCTCGTCCAGAGTCACAGCAGCACGTCTCCGCTGCTCGTCCAGAGTCACAGCAGCACGTCTCCGCTGATCTCCTAAAGTCAAGTCACATCACAGCTGACCGTCCAGAGTCACAGCAGCCCGTCACAGCAGCCCGTCACGGCTGACTTTCCAGAGTCGGGTCACGTCTGGGCTGACACGCCCAGATCAAGGTCAGTCTTTCACTATCCCAATTGGATGTCTAGTTTGAGGGATGTACCGCTGGTGTCTGCACGCACTGCTGGTATCCCCAAACCCACTCACTCTAACCCTCCTGTTCTTCTGCATATTCCCCTGTCTGAGGCACTTCCCCGGATGGGAATCGCTTTGTTGCGTTTGGGCTGCGTACACCACCGCAGAACTGCCCGAGGTGGTGGCGCCCAGCAATGAACTCTCCCTGTGTCCTGAGTTTACCACTGTAGAACCTCCAGAGGTGGCGGCAACCGCCACAGAACCTCCAGAGGTGTCAGCGGTATCTGTCAATGAACTTTCATTCTGTTGTGTTGCGGTCGAAGAGACCATTACTGAACTCTCCCTGTGTCCCATGTTTACCACTGTAGAACCTCCAGAGGTGGCGGCAACCGCCGCAGAACCTCCAGAGGTGTCAGCGGTATCCATCAATGAACTCTCGTCCTGTCCTGTCATGGCTATGGAGGCCATCTCCGAATCTTCGTCCTGTCGCAGCCAGAAGGGCTGTCCCTGAACTCACGTCCTGTCACGGTTATGGAGGCCGTCAATGAACTCTCGTCCTGTCCTGTCGCAGCCAAAAGGGCTGTCCCTGAACTCACGTTCAGTCCTGTCACGGCTATGGAGGCCGTCAATGAACTCTCGTTCAGTCCTGTCACGGCTATGGAGGCCTTCAATGAACTTCCTGTGTCCCCTACCTCAGTCCTTGTGTCTGTGCATGTTCTGTCTTCTCCTTGTGTCTCCGTCCTCCCTAGGTCCCAGGCTCTGCTGTGGGTTCCTGCTCCGCCATGGTGGTCTGCTGTCTGGCTCTGGTGGTCTTCTGCACCACCGTGGAGATCTTCAGTCCTGTCTGGTCCGCCCTGGTGGGCTCCAATCCCGCCGGCTCCGCCCAGGTTTCCTGTTTTCCTGCCTTGGTCCCCAGTCACTCCACTTCCACATGGACCTGGCCCTCCATCCCTCCCCCTGTTCCGCCTCCGCTCCACCTCCCTCCTGGATTACTGACTGTGTGGAGCGTCTGGAAGCCGCTCTTTGGGGGGGGGGCTCTGTCACGAATCCAGTCTGCACTTCCATTCACCCTCCACCAGAGGTCACTCGCTCACCACATGGACTTCACACCACACATCTCAATGGACTGCATTTCCCATCAGCCATCTCACCAATCACACGCACACAGCTGTCACCAATCACTCATTGCACCAATCACACGCACACCTGATCCCACACATTACTGATCACACACGCTTTATAAGCCTTGGACTTTCTCTGCCGAGTATTGTATGCGTGTACCGCTCTCCTAGTAGTAGCTACTCTACGAAGCCCTGGATTAACCCTTGCCTTGCCGTTTGGACACTGTTTGCACCCCTATTGGACTCTAGCCCGGTTTACCTGGATTATCTCTCTGCCTAGCCCCTCTGGACTCTGTTTGCCGATCGTTGACCTCCGCTTGCCCTAAGTTTACTCTTTGTCTTATCCCTGCCATACTTGTTTGCCATTTGTTTCGACCCTGCCTGTATCTGTGACTATGCCTAAGAATAAAAGCCTGCACATGGATCCGCACGCCTCTCGTCTCGTCAGCCACGTTACAACAACTTTATTGAACAAATTGAACATTTTATGTTTGAAATATATTTTAAAACAAACACCTACATATTTAAAAATGACAGTGTGAATTATAAAGATACATGTACCCATACCACTGTATCTGTGATAAGTCAAGCCTCTGTATGACAGACACTCAGGGACTCGCACAGCCAAATTTGTTGCCATCTTCAATCCCACTCTCTGTAAAACGGCACATTTAATTGTCAGAACAATCAGGTTGGCTTTCTTGTGCAATTACTTACGCATGTACAGAATTTACCCAATCAATATCTCCCAATCATTATCTACTGCACTATCATATATTACACCTACCTGTAAGGATTCATAGGCATTGTCTGTCGACAGAGCTCGGCGGGCTCTCACATGCAGACACTCCTGCTGATCTTCAACATCATAAGGATAACCTGACACTGATTGCACTGGCAGCAGGTTGAAGATCTGTGATGAGACCACATTCATATTAATGTTTATTCTCCTGAGATCAGGATGTCATCTTAACTACTGATAGATCATAGTACAGATATCTAAGAATAGTCTGTTCTTACTTGATTCATCCTGTAGATTCCCGACTAAAAACACAGGTAATAAATCTGAATCTTAAAGCATTTACACCTTTTCAGTATCCAGACGTTTTCCTGACTCCAGGATCAGGACGCTCTGATCTACAGCACTGAGGCCGCACAGTGAACCAGGCTGAGCTGAGATCTGGAGAGTGTTTTTCTCACCAGGAACTGCTTTAGCAGGAGAAAACTGCAGAGAAACCTATAATGACAGTAAATATTATTTATTTTAGGACTGTGCCAGAAATACAGTTTCAAGAGGCTTATTTCTCAAGATAAAATACATACCTTGTTACTGAAACATTTTTCAACATCAAATGTTGTGCTACCAGCAGCAACATTTTCACTGGGCAAAGCACAGTAAGCCAGAATCTGCACTGCAGGAGCCAGATCTGCACCTACAGAGAGTTTAAATGACACTGTGCCACTTGCTGCGCCATTAGAAGACTTCACTTCAACCTTCTCATATCCATGATGAACGATCACTCCTCTGGACAAGACCTGAAATAGACAGATGACACTCCGATGACAAACTGACCAGAGCAGCCAGTTAATACTGTTAACAAACAATGAAGTCATCACTGTAAGAATGTACTGCATGTTCTTACCATATAAACAATGTCAGTTTTGAAGTCTTCAGCAGTCTCTCCAACAAAATAATACTTGATGGTCACTGTCAGCTCATCATCACACTTCAATGGTTGCTCAATATTCTCTATAATCAGTTCACTTAATGTTGGCGTGTATGGAGTGGCAGGCTGGAAAAGCTGAACTGTTTTTCTATCCGTAGAGATGTAAGGTGTTTTGTGACTTTGATAATGAAACTCTGGATACACACTTGCCTGAAAAACAAAGAAACTAAAATTACTCAAGCAGCTTAACCCTTCAGCGAACACAAAAGAAAACTAGGTAAATAAAGTGATCATACCATCAGATTAATATCTTTTTCAGGAAGACTAGACGTATTAAGAGAGAAGCTGGCCAGTCCATCGCTGTCTGTAGTGAGATTTAGGAGCAGTTTTGAGGACCAAGTTACATCCTCAAAAAGATAAACCTCTTTGTTTGGAATTGGTGCTTCTTTGAAATTTGATAGTTTGATCTATTGAAAATAAGATTTTGAAGGAATAAATGATAGAATAATTCTGTACATATTAATGTTGTTAAACTGAGATAAACTCATTTTAGACTTACTTTGCCTTCTATAACTGATCCATGTTCATATGTTTTGGGCAGGTCATTAAGTGTGACTTTTCCAATTTCATAAGTGAGAGATATAGTTTCAGATTTTGTCATGGTGATCTCTGTAAATTGTAAAAAAAAAAAAAAAAAAAAAAAACATTTATTTTTTTATTTAAAAAAAGAAATGTGGGTAACAGGGATCTGACCAAATCCAACAGCTCACCTGTTCCTTCTTCTGTAACCATTGCTTCAACAAGAAGAGAATTCTGCAGACTAGACTTTACAGTGGAGTTCAAAAAGACTGATACATCTATGGTATGGATGGCACAGCCTGTGTTTTTTATCTAATTATAGTAAATGAACACAAACGTTAATTAAAAAGAGTGGTTTACTTGGATAAATGGAAGAAATGTATTATGTACCGTTACTTGTATTGAATTTCAACTCGCATACCTCAGTGGTTTCCTCTAAACATACTGGACTTCTATCAGGGGTATAAAGGTGGGGGATAATATTACGGCACACTTTTACCCATGATTTACCAGGTACAGGCTGCCCGTAAGTGTATCTGTGAAAAAGGTACAAGCAACAGATATACAGCCCAGGGTTAAGTTAACAAAATAATAAATTAGGATGGGATTTACAGTAGGTAACTGATCCCGGAGTTAAAAAATAATTACAATGCTAAAAATAGCAGAAAACACTGCTCTCTCTTAATGCAGGAAATAAAATAAACCACTCACTTCCCGCAAACCTCAATTATCAGTTCTTCTTCATCAACACTCACTTTATTGGGTCTTTTTACAGTAACTTCATACTTTGGCAAAACTAGAAGTCAGAAGGTAGAAATTAGACTTTTAGTAGTCAAATTAGAAATGAATCTACAAAGATATTACTGAAATTCGTCCCATGAAAAATTGAAAATGGTTTGTTTTTATGACTTACCATATTTTTTCACCTCAAAATCATGTGAGATCATCCTGTCACCGATATAAGTCTTCAATCTGTACACACCTTGACCGGCTTCTGGATTTAATTCATAAGAACGCTGCAAAATCCACCTTGTTGAGGAAACATTTGTCCATTGACCAATTCTGTTACCTTGACTGTCCTATTTAGACACAGTTCAGATATTTAGTTACAGTCAGCTATACATGTCCTAAGTCCTGACCATTAACAAATTACTGAAAATACAATAACTGCAAATATAACAGAATCTCTACAGTGTTAATATTTAAAAGATGTGCTTATGACTGTACAGAAGGAAGTTTTGTGTACTTACCTCAAGCACAACAGAACCATACTGCAAAAGAACAAATAATAATTAAATTATTTAGGATATTAAAATGATTAAAAGCCAAAAATGTGTTTTTTAATAATGTATTCAGAATGCAAAAGAAAATGAGGGAGATAAAATCCAAGACAAAACACATCAGACCTGCTGATCAAGCGGTGCAAAGTTTGTATCCATGGTAACAACTCTAAAGTTCACTGTGAAAACAGAAATGTGTATTATAACCTCTGCTTTTAACGTCTAAATCTCTTATATAGTCTGACAGTCAATAGCATAAAATAAATCAAAACTATTTAACAAAATAGACCTACTTACTGAGAAGAATTAAATTGAATAGTGCATGCGCCTAAAGTAAAGTAAAGTAATATAATATCAAAGACGACGACGTGAATGAAACTGCAAAGTCTTCTCACATTTTTAATGAAAAATTCAGTGGAGGGAACCAGGGTTACATTAAGCAACCCGAGCCATTCTCACTCTTGTAAATAACAGGAGGCTATGTGTGAACGTGACCATGAGTCAAATATACAGTAGTACAGCTGTATTCTGCTGCTGTGTAAACACGCATTTGAGATGAATCTGTGGCTGTTTTTGCCATCATTTTACAAAAATATTTGAACAGTTTGCCCCAATTGACCTGATAGAATCAGGAATTCTCTAGATAACATATAAAAATAGTCATGTAGTTACTGGTTTATATCATATATTATATCAAGTTTTTTTGTAATTACAGTATTTGGGCTGAATTTAGGTGTGGATGTGAAGGGATTTCTCAATAACAATAGATGGCCATTCTAATGCTAAAGCTGTTAGCAACCCTTCATCCTTATCTGCTTTCCGACTTATCTGCTCCTCTTTTCTGTTTACGAACCCATTGAACTGTTTACTTGTATTTACCATCTGCTGGTTTTTGCAACAGTAGTCATTTTTGACCTATGCTTCTGCATCAGTTCATTGCATGATGATAACATGCTTTACTTGAAACATTCACAGCTCACCTGTCTGTCCTGGAATATAGATGGGTTTATCAGTCTGGATAAAGGTCAGAGGATGGTAAGATCTGAACATGACTTTTCTCTCTTCAGTCATCTTGAAAGACTCTCCCTGAAGTTCTACCTTCATTTTCTGCACTGATTCTGCTTCTACCAGAGGAGCCTGATGAGAAGAACTATCATATATTCACAAGCTCGGCAAACATGTAATCTCAAAAAACTAGATGCATTATGATGATACAGAACATATTTATTATAATGTGCTGATGACAAACCTTGAAGTTAAAGCAGCGGTGAAACTCTTCCTTAGCTTTCTCCTGTAGCAGTAAAGTGCTCTGGTTACCATGAACCAGATAAATGTTCATGACAAGGCTTTCATTGGGCTTGAGAAGACTTGCACACAGTTTGGCCTCAGATCCCGACTCGATCACTACAGGAAACGTCACCATGAAATATCTATTTTAAAAAACGGTAATAATCATACAATAATCCCCAAGTCATTAGATACGCATGTTTCTTATGCTATAAGTTGTCTTTCAAACAGCAAAAATGTATCTTGCAACACAGATCAGTTAAATAAATACAGGAGAAATCACAGTACAATGATTAATGTTATAGCCTTCTAATCATTTTTCACATCTAGAAAACAAAACATTTCTTGTTGTTCCAGTACAGTGGCATCAAAAATTCCAGTTTTTCCTTTAAAGTGAACGTTTTTACAGTTTAAAAAAAAAAAAAACATAAAACTTTAAATATTTAAAATAAAGTTAAATGAAGAATATTTAAGAATCTGCACTATTTAAAGGTTAATTATTATTGTTTAAATATTCTGTTATGATTAAAGTAAAATGGGTACAAAATGCATGTCAGTTCCCTTCACACAATGAGAAAAAAAAAGCAAAATAGATTTATCATTATTGTTAAAGTTTTGGTACTGGAAATTTGATTATAAAAATTCTGAAGATTTTGCTAATAAAACAGAAAAACTTCCTATATTCAGCAGAAATCATTAAAAACGTACGGTCCTGATGTTTGTCCATTGACACAGACAAGAAGGAAAGAGAACAGAAGGAGCTCTTTCCAACAGCAGCTAACGTTTAGATCCATGATGACGACTGATCATGTCATTAACTGGAACATCTCTTAAAAAGGCAGTCTCATGCTAAAGGAGGTCCTTCAAAAGCCGTTGTATTGATCATCCGATTAATGATTCAACCATGTAGGCAACGCAGTTTGAAAAATTTATGCTAATGTGCGTTGGTTGGTTTGTTTGTGAACTGAAATCCTTAAAGTACAAAGTATGCACTGTTGCAACTGCAGCTTCAGAAACAAGCCCCTAACAAGCCCAGTATTATTTGATTGTTTATTATCGTCAGTGTTATTTATTATAAATTATTTATTTCCAATAAATAAGCCTGCAACACATTAAACTGAAACCACTCTTATTTGAAAAGCATAAACTGGAGTTTGGAAAACCTAACATGCAAAACTGTGATCTGAAACTGATGCACATGTGATCTGAAAACATAATCCTACTCTTATCTTCATCTACATCAGGGGTCTCCAAACTCAGTCCTGCAGGGCCAGATGCTGTTTCTCAATTCCAAGAACACAGAGAACGGACTTGTGTTCTTGTGAGAGTTGAGATGTGCTGCGTTCTTGCTTAACTGACCGTATAGTCTCAACATAAGCAATGAACAATAAATATAACATAACATTACAAACAAATGTCATAATTTATAGCCTATTTCTGTCACGAATCTGGTCTGCACTTCCGTTCATTCACCACCAGAGGTCACTCGCTCACCACATGGACTTTCACACCACACATCACAATGGACTCCAATTCCCATCATCCATTACTGATCACAGCTGTCACCAATCACTCATTGCACTTATCACAAGCACCTGATCACATGCACACAGTTGTAACCAATCACACACTCTGTTTAAGCCATGGACTTTCTCTCCCTCGTGGCCGAGTATTGTATGCGTTTACCACTCCCCTAGCCGTAGCTACTCTACAGAGCCCTTGTTAGTAATCCTAGTCGTGCATTACCTGTTCTCCTGTGTTTATTTCTACCCGTGTTTCCTGGATTAACCCTTTCTATGCCATTCCGTGTTTCTGTTCAGTTCCTGTATTGTCCTGCGTTTTTCACTCCCCTAGTGTTAGCTGCGATACGGAACTTTTGTTGTTTTCTAGTCTGTGTTCCCAGTATTTACCCCTGTCTCCCTGTTCGGACTCTGTTTATTCCCTTGCCTGGATTATAGCTCGTGTACCTGGATTATCTCTCTGCCTAGCCCCTTTGGATACTGTTCGCTGTCGACCGACCTTTGCCTGCCCTAGGATTACTCTTTGTCTTGTCCCTGCCATACCTGTTTGCCATTGCTCAACCCTGCCTGTATTTATGACCATGCCTGTAAATAAAAGCTTGCATTTGGATCCGCATGTCTCATGTGTAATGTAAGGTTTTATCCCTCATTTATAAATTTTAGCTTTAGGGAACCAAATCGTAGAAATTCGGTTTTGATCTGATTAATTGATATTAATCAAAATTGTATAATTTATACGTTATTAACGACTCGACCAGCCAGTGTTAATACAGTATATTATAGCAATTCGGCTTATTGTTTATAATAATACAGAATTGATTGGGAAATTTTTGAGCAACAGGTAACAAGATCTATGGCAAATAATTTAAGATTTGAAAATCATGGCACCAGACTATTCATTAAAAATGAATCGAGGGTTTATTTACTATTCTAGGATACCATACAAAACAAAACACATACACACACATACACAAGTTATGGCAAGATAAAAGAAGTTTGAAGAAAGTTAAGCTCTTCTCTTTTCCTGAGAATAAAGATGACCTTGAGACATCACAAACAGAAGACTCGGCTATCGTTATCTTTTAAAGATTCATTCAATTCAACTCAGCGAATTAGAGATTTGTTTGTTTTACTTGCTTTGAGTTGAGTTGAAGGCTGTCCTTCTCTCTGGGGGGTTGCTGGAGGGAAGTCCTGGACTTTCGTGCTGATGTGTGGTTGTCGTGTGACGTCACTCGGGATTCCTCTTTTGGATTTGATGGCTTCCTGGCAGCGCGCGAATGGCAAATTTGAAGTTCGTAAGCGGCGGCTTTGCCAGTTTCTTTGGTCAGACGTGGACAGGGTGTTGAAGTCCTTTGAGATGATCAGCTAGATGTTTCGCAGCGTGATCAGGGGGGGCAACGCCCAAGCTTTCAGCCAAGTTTCC
Source organism: Acrossocheilus fasciatus (assembly GCA_036784905.1). NCBI lineage: Eukaryota > Metazoa > Chordata > Actinopteri > Cypriniformes > Cyprinidae > Acrossocheilus > Acrossocheilus fasciatus. The sequence goes on from CM071952.1 coordinate 14,033,599, forward strand.
TTGCAGTTTTCACCAGTTGTTAAACCCAGTTGTTTTCTTTGTTGTTCCACTGTTGTAAAGTTGGGTGTCTGTTTTTATCGGACTGATTTGAGTCCATCCTATTCACTGTCTGACCCAATAACATTGTCTCTGTAGGGCGCCCAGCACGACTTCTTTTTCATGCATACATTATCTGCTAATAAATATGTCACATGGAGGAAATATCCTAGCAGATTTCTATAAAGTGTTATAATCATACCTTATGATGCTAAAAGTCAACATTCATCCTTATCACCTTATCGCAATCAAAACAACATTTAATTCAATATCAAACATGAGGTATTTGTCATATTGAATACCTATAATTTTACCTACTAAACGGGTTAAGTCATAGATTAAAATATCCTAAGTTCTAATAACCACAGCAAGATAAACAAAACATAAAAAAACACATTCATATATATAATAGCAGCAGTATTTTCTTAATTGTCCTTTTGGAAGGAACTTTGTGTAACTAGAGTTTATTTTGTTGTAAGAGAAAAGAGGTGCATTCCTTTGGAAGGCGGGAGACCAAAGCTGAGGTCGTGGGGTCATGAGTAGTATCACGTTGTGTGGCTCTGGTGATCTTCTTAGCTCAGACGAAGCTGTAAGGTAGTTTATGGTAAGCGGGGTCGCAGTATCGCGGACGCTCTGGTTCTGGAACCTCTCCAAAGAAGTAATTCTTTGTTGTTAACTCCGGGCAGATGTAGCGCGGTCATTTCATCCTCAAACTTGTCATATTTTATGAGTCTCTCGAGGTGATAAGGAGAGTATGGCCGGACGCTAGTCATAGAATTATGGCGTTGTGTTGGTCATTTGTTCATTTTACGACGCTGCGATGGAGAGTGAGATTCCGTGGAATGTTCTGAGTTAGGATTGTATGTGTGTGCGTCCTTTTCAGCCAGGTTCTACACATCCCCCTTTCCCTCGGTGAGGTTCCCCTTGCGAACGTCGGCGGGCGCTGGAACAAGATACAGGGAGAACAGGCACACACGAGACACAAACAACATCTCCATCACTGACTGAGTCCTGGTGCAGGGCAATTTGGAAGAGGACAGGTTAGAAACTTGAGAGGTCATAGGGGTGCAAGGTTCAGGATGATTCGTAATCAGGTCATTTTGATTGGCTTAATTGTCAAGGGTTCGACGAGGCGTTATAGGCGTGATCTCAATCAGGTTTGTTGAGTTTTCAGGTTCGGGTTCTTGGTCGGTTTTATCACGTCGGAAAAAGCGTGGGATGCCTGACGTGCATTTGTTGAAAGACTCTTGAACGGCATTCACTCGCTTGTGTAGGAGGAAGGCCAGTGTCAAAGTCACAATATATCCTACAATAGTAGAGATGCAAAGTGCTGTGTCAGCGGCAGACCAAGACCGAATAATTGGTGCGCCAGCAGGCGGAAGGCGTGCAATAGCTTCTAAAGCTGTATTGACCATAGTCAAATCAATTAATTGCATTCCTTCCTCCTTGATCCTTTCTTCCAATTCTGGATCGAGGACGAAGGAATGCTGTTTGAAAAAAGGCGAGATTTCGATTTCAGCCTGATACTCATCGTCGGTCAGGTGATACAATGCTAACTCGTCAATGTGGAGGATCGAGCCCTTAGGGACAGTGATCCATAGAGTTTGGTTGGGCAGGATAATGCGTGTGGCTGTGTCATGTTGATCGTATGTGAGGGTAGCGGTTCGTGCTGGGGTGTTGACCAGCCATCGGTTTCCGATGATTTCGGTAATGTTAGTGAAGGGAGTCAATCTCAATTTCGGGACCTGGGTTTAAGGATCGGCTAAGGGAGTTCCTTGATGAGGGGACTAGAGTGACAAGGAAATTATAGTGAAAGAGGGAAAAAGAAAAACACACAGAGAGACACAAAGAAAAACACAAAAGGCACACGGACACCGACTGAGGTGAGGCAGCAAACGAGTGTAACGTGTGGAGTAACTCCTCTCTACTAGAGATCGGTCCTAGCAGTGCGGTGGAGGAGAGTGTGTCAGTGTTGTGTTTAAGCAAGGCTGCTATATGTTTTCCTAGAACGACAGAAATTATGTTAGTATGGTGTAGAGCATATAATTGTCGGTCTGTGTCAGTGGGTTTGATCTTCCCCCTTTTCCTGTCGGTTGGAGCCCTGGTGCCTCTTTATCTGGTTTCGATGGACCCATCGAAGGACTGGCTCGCTGCGCCCTTGTCTGATTTTGATTTGATAGGCGACAGGTGAGAGCTTGTCTATTATCTCGTGGGGTCCTGTCCAGTGAGGTAGGAACTTCTTTGACAGGTGATAAGAAGCGTTCTGCTTTGGTTTGGCAAATCTGTAGTACCACACTTTGTCTCCGACATTGAGCTCATGGTGAGAGGCCTTTTGGTCGTAGTAGGCTTTGCGACCTTCCGCGCTTCTTTGGAGTTGCTGTTGCGCAAAGGCGAAAGTCGTTCTCAGGTGCTGATGCAACTCTTCCAGGTACTGGTGAGTGGTATAGGCGGTGACGAGATTTAGGTCACCTGGTTGGTACAGCAGATGTAGTGGTAGCGTCATACTTCTCCCTGTCATCAGTGTGAACGGGGGTACTCCGGTAGACTGGTGAGGGGTGGCCCGAGCGGCCATCATTACCAAAGGAAGTTTAATATCCCAATCCTTTTGATTGGTAGATACATACTTCTTTAACATGCTGACCACTGTTCTATTGGCCCGTTCAACTTTGCCCAAGGAAATTGGGTGATGGCTTATATGGAGCCTGGCCTGTATACCCAGGAGTTTCCACACTGCCTGCATGATTTCGGCAGTGAAGTGGGTTCCGCGGTCAGAGTTTACCCTTAAAGGCAGTCCAAATCTTGAAAAGATGTGGTTCCTTAACAGGCAGGCTGTTGTTTCTGCTGTATCATTGGGAGCTGGGAGGTATTCTATCCACTTTGTGAATTCACAAACCACGGTGAGGAAGTATTTGTTACCCCGTGTCGACCGTGGCAGGGGTCCTACCCAGTCTATTTGGAGATCCGACCAGGGGAAGGTCATTCCTTTCCTTTGCAGTGGGGCTCAGTGGTTTGGGTTTGCTGGTTGGAACTGGCAACACACCAGGCACCCTTTTACGTATTCCGCCACGTCTTGTTGTATGCCAGGCCAGTATGCTACTTGCTTGAGTGTCTCATAAGTGGCCTTGGCGCCATGGTGTCCCGCGCATGGTGCATCGTGGGCGTGTGTCAGCATAATCCCCCTTTGGCCCTGAGGGACTACGAGCTTTGGCGCAGTAAGGGGCTCAGGGACATATATGAGATCATATGCATGATAGAGTGGAGCGTGCTGAGCTCGGAGGAAGTGGCCAGGTCGGAGGTGGCAATTGGATGAGTTAAGGGGTCGGAAATGTGAAGTGCCATAGTTTGCAGTGTCGGATCCGCAGTTTGGAGAGTGAGGAGATCGTCAGCAGCGAACTGAGATGATAGGGTAATGTGGGAGGAGGCGGGGTTTTGCACGCCAGTGGCATGTTGGCGGCAGGTTATAGCTGCTACGGAAGGGTTGGGTGGGAGGGCTTGAAATGTCCAAGACTCTCCGTGTGATGCACCTGCTTTGGTGAGGGCATCAGTTTGGTCATTGAAGTCTTTATCTTGTCCTGGTTGACGCGAATGACCTCGAACCTTTTTCCAGTAAACGATCATGTCGTGTTTGGTGACAATGGCATCGTCTGCTTGGAAGAGTTCCTGGTGCTTGACAGGCTTGTTGTTAGCTGTCTTGAATCCATTCTGTTTCCATCCAGCTAAATGGCAGGTGAAGCTGAGACGGGCGTAGTTCGAATCGGTACAGATGAGGAGTTCTTTGATGTCGTGGGATGCAGCCATTTGTAGCGTGATGAGGATGGCGGCTATTTCTGCGTACTGCGATGAGTGAGGGCCTAAGTTGAATTGTTGCAGTGGGCAAGGGTCGTTGTTGAGCCAGACCACTCCCGCGCCAGCTTTCAAAATGCACTTGTGATTGTAGGAGCAGCCATCGACATATGCTGTGGGCATCCCTTCACACACATTCTCCTCGAAGTACCTGTGATTCGTCAGTTGTGGTTGTAGCGGTCCTTTGGATTCCGCTGAGGTGTACACTGTATCCGTTGAGCAGTTTCCAAGTGAAGATTTGTAGTTTTGGGCATATCTTGCCTCAACGTCCCGTCCTTGGAGTGTCATTAGCCAGGTAGCTATGCATGCGTTGGTCACCATGCCATCTCTGATTCGTTGACTGTTGAGGTAGGTGACTGGTTGATGACAAGTCTCGATGATGACTTTCTGTGCACTGATGTAATTAGAGAAACGCTGGATAGCCCACACAGTGCAAAGCAAAGCTTTTTCGCAATCAGAATACTTGTATTCAGGGGGAAGCAGCGTTTTACTGGCATAAGTGACCACTCGCTTGTCTTTGTCATGGAGCTGGTATAGGCCTGCGCTGAGGCCATGGCTGGAGAATCCAGCGTCCAGATAGAATTATTTTCCTGGGTCTGGGTAAGCCAGGCATGGAGCAGAGCACAAGCACTGTTTGAGCTGGCTCACAGCTTTGTCCTGGGCTTCCGTCCAAATGAAGGGTTCATCCTTTCTCAGGAGGGATGTTAGTGGTCGTGCGATGTCAGCATAGTTCTCGATGAACTGTCGTGAGTAATTGCACACTCCCAGAAAGCTTCGCAGTTCCGATATGTTAGTTGGCGTCTTTATGCTTTGGATTGCTTGGATGCGGTTCGACTGTGGCTCGATGCCGTTTCGTCCAATGAGCAGGCCGACATAGTTCACCTTGGTTTTGCACCACTGTCCTTTGTAGAGGGCAATCTTAGCTCCTGCTGTTGTCAGTTGGTTTAGAACATGATTGATTTCTTTGAGGTGGTCTTCAACGCTTAAACTTTTCATCAAAACATCATCCACATAAACGAGGTTGCCTCTGGCTCTGGCATCAGGGCATGCTTTGTTCAGGAAGATGTTGAATTTTGCTGGTGAGTTGCCGTAGCCGAAAGGGCACCGTGTGAAGGTGTACTGTCGATTGCCAAAGGTGAACGCAAGCTTATGTTGGTCTTCGGGGTGGACCGGGATTGTCCAGAACCCGGAGGCGACATCCAGTGTGGAAAGGATTGTCGAGCCTTTGATTTTTGGGATTTCTTGGTCCAATTGGGTCATAGGCCATCGTGACAAGGGTACTTGTTGGTTCAACTTGCGATAATCTATGGTGGGCCGCCATTTTCCATTGGGTTTTAGGACTGGCCATATCGGGGCAGAGTATGTGCTGTTACAGGGCCGGATGACCCCCTTTTCCAGCATGGAGTCAATCATTTCTTGCACTGGCTTATATGACGCTATTGGGATTTTATACTGCCGCACAAATGTGGGTGGCACATTTGGGTTTGAAGGGATGTGCACGGTGTGGATGTTGGTTAGTCCACAGTCCAGTGAATCCTTTGCGAAGGAGTCCTTGTACTTGTGCAGAACCTCTTTGAGTCCTTGGCGATCCACTTCATTTTGGAGGGCATCCGCCTCACTCAGGATCTGCTGAATTTGTGCGTTGAACCCGGCGTAGGGCTCTTCTGCAGCTGAATCATTTGAGGGGCTTTGGGCCCCGATGGTCACCTGTGTAGGTGATTCTGTCGCAGGCTGTGTTGAGACAGCGTAGACAGCGAGGTGAGTATCATCTGTTAGTTCTGAACGGCAGACACTTGCTTTGGACACTGGCAGAATGGAAGTGATGGCAATGACTTCATGAGGTTTTGTGAATGTTATGGGGTCATTGTATTCGTCTGACATCAGCTGGGCTGGTATGGGGCCTATGACAGGTACCATCAGTTCAAAGTCATGGAACGCCTGGTTGATGAGCCATCCCAGGTGACTGGCTTTGGGAACGTGGATGTCTTGGGCCGTACAGTTGTTGAACAACACATACACAGCACGGGATGACACTTCAAAGAGAGGTGTGGCTTCCAGGGTCAGTCCGAGTTTTAGGCAGGTCCTGGAAGGTTGGAAGAAGCCTAGCTTACTGTTGAGAGCCTGGCCAGGTCGCATGTTGAGGCGGACACTGACACTCTTGCTGTAGGCAGGTATTGTGATCATAGCGCATGTGTCTGGCATGGTTTGACCAGACTGGAGGTTCTTGAGGTTGACTGACGTTGTCAGTTGACATGACAGGGGGGCTCATATTATGTCGTTCACGGTATCAATGCAAGCATTGAGCCGGACGATGATATCCGCTCCAATGTAGATGTCATGAGGTAGGTCATGTCTGTTGTTCCATCGTATGTCTATCGCACAGACGATCTTGGAGGTGGCCATGGTTGTCGACCAGGGACTGAGAGGGAAGCAGCTGTGTCAAGCAACATGTGGTAGACTTTGGTGTCTTTGCTTCAATATTCTAAATAGCTTCAGGCTAATGGCTGAGTTTTCTGCCCACAGGGCTAGTGTCGCATCTGACACTGACGTGCCTTGGACATCGATTGCCGTCATGGTTCGAAGGGGGCCTGCGTTTGGTTCAGGCTCTTGCAGTGAGCAGAGGAGAGGGTCCTGGTCCTTGCTGCTTGAGCTTGGTTCAGGCCTTGGTTCTGATACTGCACCATCATTCCGTGAATTGGGGGCGGTGTCTGTGACTTGGCACTGCGACTCGTTGGAGTCCAATGACTGGCACGGCAGAGGTTCGTGGACTTGTGTCCACATCTTTAGATGCTTGAAGTCTATTAGAGGTTCAAAACGATTAAGTAGATCTTTCCCAATGAGTAGTGGGTATGTTTTGAGTGGGGAGACATATATTGGATGAATGAGATCCATTGATCCCACTGTCAGGTGGATTGGAGCCACATGTTTCAGTCGTAGGCCCGTGTGGGAATATGTTTGGAGGTTCAGCTCACATCTTTGGAGTTTGAGGGTTCTTTTAGTCCTCTTTGCTCCTTCTTGGACTTCGTTGAGGAGTTCGGCAGACATTAGAGTAATGTCGGCCCCCGTGTCCAGAAGGGCTTCGACCCTGATGTGTCGTTCGACGATGATGGAGAGGTAAAACTTTCTTGCTATACCTTTCTCAATGAGATCGCCTAGGAGTTGAGGGACTGGAGTTTGGGAGGAAATTGTTAGGATGTCAGGATTGATGTGGTGTTCGTCGGAGGAGTGGCAGACGACCAAGACAGCACTTTCAGGAACTTAAATGGGATTCGTCAGCAGGTGTTTGTTGGATGCTGCTGTGATTTAGAGGATTGGGTATTGAGTTAGTGTCTAACTCTGTTGCTAGGCTTTCATGTGGGATTTCATGTCCACCTGAAGTTAGGGTAGTTACGGTTCTCTGAGAGTGAGGTGAGGGGGTGCTGTTTTCTGTGCCTGGTTGGGTCAGCTGGTCGCTGACTTCTCTTCCGGCCGCTAGTCAGGCTGAATCTGGTTTCTCCTTCTTTTCCCACTTCTGATCCTCCTCCTTTCATTGGAAGAACTCTTTCATCATCATTTTCATCAGTTCTTGTAAGTCGAAACACGGTGGTGTCCTTTGTTCTTGTGTGGATTCAGTTTGAGCTCGGTCAGCTTGGAATCTTTGTGACTTCTTTCGTCGATTCCTTGGACTGGTTGCTCCAGGGTGAGTTTGTCGTTTTCCCTTGGAGTTTCCATCGGATTCCCATGAGCTTTTCCCTCTTGAGTTTCCAAATGAACTTGGCTGGTTCCACGATCTCTCCCATTGATTCTCCTGAGGCCTTGATTGGTCCCATGACTTCTCCCAGTTCCGTCCAGGTGAGAGTTGACGTCCACGCGGTCCATCCCAGCGTTCATACCTCTGTTTAAATCGGGTACCAGCGTGGGAGTCTCGTTCTTTGTTGGACGAGGGTGCATTCCACTCCCTGGGTGGCGGCTTGGCATTGTCTTGGCGTTGGGTGCCCTCTAGAGCCAGCCCTTGACTTTGAGTGTTGAAGTCAAGAACTGCTGGGGTTTTGGAGCCCTTTTCTGAGGCCATCTTTTGTTTGCCGCAGGCCTTCTGCGCCAGGTCTTGCAACTGCTGAGCATTCATTGTTCGTGGACATGCGATAACGCCAAGATGGTGACACTCCGGGATTTCTCAGGAAGAGAGTTTTGAAGTTCAAATCATCTTCCATGTCAGGTTCATTGCGAGTTCCGAAGTATGCTCGTCTGAGTCGGCTGCAGTAGGCGTGAGGAGGTTCGTGACGTCCTTGTCTTGTCTCCAGGGCAGCCACTAAGCCTTGTTCGGAGTCGGGATCGGAAAACTCTTTAATGAGGGCTTCTCGGAGCAGTTGGTAATCAGTCTTTGTGTGAGCAGGCTGCCTGTCCAGGAAGCAGCGAACTTCAGGACTGGATGTCGTTCGGAGTAAATGGAGTCTATCTTTGTCCGTAACGTTAGGTCGCATTTCCAGATGGAAATCGATATCTTGGAGGTAAGCTTGAACATTTTGGCTATTTGGCATGCTGGGGGTGAACTTGCCAATGTTCCTGGCGAGCTTGTCGAGGTCTTTCAGGTCCAAGCCATGTGACGATCTGCGGCTGGTTGCGGCAGGTTTTTTTGGCTTTGCTGTGAGCTGAAGTTCTTCAGAGGGAGCTGGTGAATGTTTCAACACCACCCCCTCCACCTTTTGCTCATGTGTCAGTCCAGGAACAGGTGACCCGGTCCTGCTCGGCAGGGGTGAGGTCGGTGCGCGTCGTGTCCTCGACAGCTCACGGCGCAGTTCGTAAGCGTGCTTGAGTTCCTCCTGGAAACTATCGGATTCCTCTCTGAGGTCGTCGAGCTGTCGTGTTAGGTGGCTGATCTCGTTTCTTGACTCATCCAGGTGACTGTCAAGGGCCTTAATTCTGCTGTTTTTATCACTGAAGTCAGTCTTTGCCTTTTCCAGTAGCTGTTCTGCATACTGTAGCTTGTTAGAACGATCAACGTAGTCTGCCTTGACCTGTTCCATTTCTTGGGTGTTAGCTACTAGGGTTTCTTTTAGCTTGTTGATCTCCTCCTCAGTGCCTTGTTCCACCTCATCCGGCCTTTCCCGTCGTTCCTGAGCTTCCAGCTCCAGCTGCTCGATGCGTCGTTGTGCACGTGTTAATTCCTGCTGGAGCTGTGCAGCGTGCTTGTCGCTCAACTTGAGGGTGGCGATGAGTGTGTGACTTAAGGAGCCGGTGATCTTGGCTAATTCTTTGTGAGTGTAGCTTTGACTTGGGTCTTGTGCCATGAGGCTTGTTATGTTGTCATCCAGCTGGTCCTGTGTCTGATGTTTGAGTGTTTCAGCAGCCTTAGGGAGGAGGCTGTCTGTCGCCACACAGAGCCATGTTTCTAGGTCTTCCCAGTGGCCAACATGTTCTGTTTTGCGAGACATGTTCTGGCGGAATGAGGGTGATCTCGAACCGCGACTGACACAGACCTTGAAGAGAAAAACAAAACAAAACAAAACAAAACAAACAAAGCAAACAGGGGTGTAAGAGTGCAATGTAAAGTGTGTGCTAATGTTGAGTGTGGTTCTCTGTGACTGTGGTCCTCTGGGGCGTGCTTCTAATTTGTAGCCTCTGTGGGGGAAAATCGAACACACACACACACAGATCACACAGCTGGAGGACAGAGAAAGGAAAGAAGAACACCTACAGAGCAAGGAACAGGGTAATACTTGGATGTTTCCCTTTTCCTGTAAAGGAAAGTCAAAACAAAATAAACAAAAACAAAATACTCCTTTCTGTGTCAGATTTTTCTCTTGTTTTTCATTTATTTATTTTTTTATTAAGTCTGATTTAGAAGGGTGCTTCTAGTCAGAGGATTGTAAATGGGAAATCTTTTTTTTTGTAAGTCTGTGATTGCTATTAATTTTCTCCGGGGTGAAGGAAATAATAGCAATGACAGTACTGGTCCCTTAATGGCAAATTGACACCACAACGCTAGTTTGAGTGTCCTTCGTGCGTGCTTAAGGTTTTTAATGATCTGTTTTAGCCTGGCAGGGTAGGACTTTACAGAGGGGACATAATTTATTAAATGGAAAACAGTTTTGAAATGTCGTCTCAAGTTCCACAAATACCTGTTCAAGGGTTAAGGTCCTCTGTTTGTGACAATCCTACAGGCACAATCTCAGCAAACAGTAGCAATGATCACATTAGAAGATAGCAGCAAGGAGACCAGAGAAGAGGAGAAAGATTGAGGAGTTGCTCCCAATTTTAGGATTAGTACCAAGGGTGTCAGCGTGGTGGCGCTGTTGGATTGATACGCTTAGGGGGTTGGTTTTGATGTTTTAATAGGCTAAAACCAACTGTCCTAAGTTTTGAGGAAACTCTAATTTCCTTTTGGGGTTTTGCTTAATTGGGAGGTTAAGGCTCTTATGTCCTAGGTTTGATGAGAAGTTAAATTGTCCAGCGGAATCCCACAGCCGGGCCTACCGTGGAGGCAATGTCACTTCACCAGTCAAGCACTAGGGGGAGCGCTATTTACAATTAGGCTTAAGCCAAGCACAAACTCATAAAGCTTTAGCTGAGTTAATTAAATAACTGAAGGAGAGAAAATGAGGCCTAACAAGTAGGACCAGAACTTGATTGCGAATTAATTTAGAGTTTCAAATTAGAAATTGTGGTTTCTAATTACACTTTAATGATGTTATCATTAAACTGGTAGGATGATTAGGATTAAAATTGTTCAATAATGTATCATTGAAATAGGGAAGCCAAACCCAAAATTTGATGAAATTAAAAATTTCAGAGCAATAATGATAATCAATTATCAAAATCCACAGATGATTGTCATTCAAATTATCAGAGCAATTAACATTTCATTAATCAGCAATTACTGTTGCAATCTGGAAACAGGAACTGTAATTAATTATTAAATTAAATTACAAATTTAGGTTCCTAGCCTTCACTGTTGTCATTAAAATTCATAAGAGCAATTTATAATTCATTAAATTATAAAAGCACTTATAATTTTGTTAATCAGTCTATGTGGAAGCAGGAACTGAAATTATTTAATGAAATTAAATTAAACTTTCAAATTTGGGATTAATTCTGAAATTAAATTACCAATCTTGAATTGAATTTGGATCCCTATAACAAGTTACTAATTCTTCCTTTTGTCATGAAAGTCACAAGAACAAATTAATCGGTACCATCCTACTTACTTCTAAAGAAAATTAAAAATTTCCAGGCCAGAAAATTAAACACTTTGATAGTCAATTATTAAGACCTTAATGTTATTGTCAAATTATCAAAGCCCCTATGATTAACTAATCCTTGACTACACCGCTAGGTGGGAGCAGGAGCTGAAATTACTTAATGAAATTAAATTAATTTCAAATTTGTAATTAATTCTGACATTCAATTAACAATTTCAAATGCTTGACAATAGCAACTCATCAACTGATGTCATTAAAATCATAGGGACAGTTCATAACTTATTTAATCACTGTATTATCAAAGTAATCAGGCCAAAACCCAGAATTAATTCCTAATAAAACCAGTTATTAAACTGATACCCTCTAAAACCCTTACACAAATGCTTATTAAACCACAGGTGAGATCGCTAACTAATTTCCTATGATAATTAGCCGCAGTTCAGCGCAATGGTTTATTTAAGTTTGTATTTGTTAAAGTTATTTTAAATGGGAGGTGAGCGATAACAGATAGGAAGAGCAAAAGAGAGATAGAAATGATATGCAAAACTTAGTGTGAGTTAGTTCAGGATGGGTAATCGCATCAATACTTCAAAACACACTGCAAAACACACTGCATTGACATCCACAAGCTATGCTACGTGCTAATAGCTAGCCCTCAATGCTACTAGTTTAGCCTATGCTTCAATGCAAACTCAGTAGCTAGCTTTTTTGCAATGCTATTGTTTACAAAAGCTCAAAAATGGCGCTGGGGCGGGGGCCCACGCACTGAAAGTTTTCCGGAAAAGAGCCTTTGAGGACTTCCGGCCAAGGCTGTTAGTAACATGCCCACTTTGGCCTGTGAATTCTAAGCTGCGGCTTGTCTAACTGGCTCTGCACTGACCAACCAACCAAAAAGCACTAAGTAGATTCTTGTCTCTGTATAGCGCTGAATAATCTCAACTCGTTTAGAGTGAGATAAATTAATCCACAGATTAATTATTATGACACTTCTCGGCCAAAGCGGTCACTATGGTTACGTACACCCGGATGTGAGTTATACACAGTTTCCCTACACACAGCGGTGTAAGTATGTTTCACTCCTGAAAAAACCACAAACACTATTTTAGATTTCCTATCTTTATAGCGCTGATCCCTCTCACTCCTTCGAATGAGGTAAATTAATATACAGATTTACTGCAATTAATACAATAACACTATCGAGGCCACGGCAGACCTCGTAACGTTACTTCTGATCTGTTTTCACAGACAGAACACAGTGGATTTTTTTAATCACACGATTTTCATTTCTTGATCAAGATCAATAATTCTCCCACAGAACGCGTTTGGCCACTACTTCTGAGTGCCGCATTAATTAGCCATTAATTAGCTAGATTAATTGTCATCAAAACCAGGGAGACACATAGTCCACTCGAAAGTGGGACACGCACTTTCAGATTGAGACTATGGAAGGCCTTAGCAGGAATAAAATAAGGAACACGCTTATTTTTTTCCTATATACGTGTGCAAAGCGACTTATTTTTGTCTCAGCAGACAAATTAATTACTGCAGTTAATTTTCCTTTTAAACAACTAAAGCTGCTATTTCATTCAAAACGCCTAGTGTCTTGTACCACAACTAAGCATATACAGTACCACAACAAGCAAACAAACAAACGCTGTCTCTCTGTATCTACACTATTTCTTCCGGTTAAAACAGACACGATACAGCAATATTTCTGGTGTTATGAATTTTCAAATCAAACTAATGCCAGCTTTATTTTCTCCACCATTATGTAATGTAAGGTTTTATCCCTCATTTATAAATTTTAGCTTTAGGGAACCAAATCGTAGAAATTTGATTGATCTGATTAATTGATATTAATCAAAATTGTATAATTTATACCTTATTAACGACTCGACCAGCGAGTGTTAATACAGTATATTTTAGCAGTTCGGCTTATTGTTGATAATAATACAGAATTGATTGGGAAATTTTTGAGCAACAGGTAACACGATCTATGGCAAATAATTTAAGATTTGAAAATCACGGCACCAGACTATTCATTAAAAATGAATCGAGAGTTTATTTACTATTCTAGGATACCATACAAAACAAAACACATACACACACATACACAAGTTATGGCAAGATAAAAGCAGTTTGAAGAAAGTTAAGCTATTCTCTTTTCCTGAGAATAAAGACGACCTTGAGACGTCACAAACAGAAGACTCGGCTATCTAAAGATTCATTCAATTCAACTCAGCGAATTAGAGATTTGTTTGTTTTACTTGCTTTGAGTTGAGTTGAAGGCTGTCCTTCTCTCTGGGGAGTTTCTGGAGTCCTGGACTTTTACCTACTAAACGGGTTAAGTCATAGATTAAAATATCCTAAATTCTAATAACCACAGCAAGATAAACAAAACATAAAATACCACATTCATATATAAACTGTCTCTTGAGTATATTGCTTTAATAGCAGCAGTCTTTTCTTAATTGTCCTTTTGGAAGGAACTTTGTGTAACTAGAGTTTCTTTTGTTGTAAGAGAAAAGAGGCGCATTCCTTTGGAAGGCTGAGGTCGTGGGGTCATGAGTAGTATCACGTTGTGTGGCTCTGGTGATCTTCTTAGCTCAGACGAAGCTGTAAGTCAGTCAATTTTTTGTTTATCAGAAGGTAGTTTATGGTAAGCGGGGTCGCAGTATCATGGACGCTCTGGTTCTGGAACCTCTCCAAAGTAATTCTTTGTTGTTAACTCCGGGCAGATGTAGCGTGGTCATTTCATCCTCAAACTTATCATATTTTATGGGTCTCTCGAGGTGATAAGGAGAGTATGGCCGGACGCTAGTCATAGAATTGTGGCGTTGTGTTGGTCATTTGTTCATTTTACGACGCTGCGATGGAGATTGAGATTTCGTGGAATGTTCTGAGTTAGGATTGTATGTGTGTGCGTCCTTTTCGACCAGGTTCTACACACGTCTCGTCAGCCCCGTTACAATTATTTTCATATAATTTATATTGTTTTATTTTACAGCATTATATGTTTAACTATGACTATGTTAAGATTCATTTTAATATGTGACCCTGGACCACAAAACTTTTGTCTTAAGTCACTGGGGTATATTTGTAGCAATATCCAAAAATACATTGTATGGGTCAAAATTATAGATTTTTCTTTAATGCCAAAATCATTAGGATATTAAGTAAAGATCATGTTCTATGAAGATATTTTGTAAATTTCTTACCATAAATATATCAATACTTCATTTTTGATTAGTAATATGCATTGCTAAGAACTCCATTTGGACAACTTTAAAGGCAATTTTCAAATCGGCCAAATATTGACCAATCCTAACAAACCATACATCAATGGAAAGCTTATTTATTCATAGATTCATTGCCAAGTCAGCAGTCTTCCCCATTTCTTTGATTTCAATGCATGAACATCATTAATATATTTACTTTACTTAACAACAATTACTTGTTCTTTTCAACACATTTCAATAAAGACAGTTACATCTTAATAAAGGCCTTTCGAAAGTTATTTGTTTTAAGTTGTATAACACATTACTATCAAGCACAACACATTCACCTTTTTCAGTGCACCACCATTTTGGCTCTAGATAACTTCCAGTTTCATCCAATAACAAAAAACATTACAAACTCTTTAAAAACATCCATGAACTCGTTTAACACGTACATTTGATCATATTTCACATTGCATTTACATATTTGTCCCTCTTATGTCTGACATGACTCATTACAAAACATGCAGTCTTACTCTGTAATCCAGCAAAAATGAACACATACAGGTGCTGGTCATATAATTAGAATATCATCAAAAAGTTTATTTATTTCACTAATTCCATTCAAAAAGTGAAACTTGTATATTATATTCATTCATTACATACAGACTGATATATTTCAAATGTTTATTTCTTGTCATTTTGATGATTAGAGCTTACAGCTCATGAAAGTCAAAAATCAGTATCTCAAAATATTAGAATATTACTTAAGACCAATACAAAGAAAGGATTTTTAGAAATCTTGGCCAACTGAAAAGTATGAAAATGAAAAGTATGAGCATGTACAGCACTCAATACTTAGTTGGGGCTCCTTTTGCCTGACTTACTGCAGCAATATGGCGTGGCATGGAGTCGATCAGTCTGTGGCACTGCTCAGGTGTTATGAGAACCCAGGTTGCTCTGATAGCGGCCTTCAGCTCATCTGCATTGTTGGGTCTGGTGTCTCTCATCTTCTTCTTGACAATACCCCATAGATTCTCTATGGGGTTCAAGTCAGGCGAGTTTGCTGGCCAATCAAGCACAGTAACACTATGGTCATTGAACCAGCTTTTGGTACCTTTGGCAGTGTGGGCAGGTGCCAAGTCCTTCTGGAAAATGAAATCAGCATCTCCATAAAGCTTGTCAACAAAAGGAAGCATGAAGTGCTCTAAAATTTCCTGGTAGATGGCTGCGTTGACTGTGGACATCAGAAAAAACAGTGGACCAACACCAGCAGATGTCATGGCAGCCCAAATCATCACAGACTGTGGAAACTTAACACTGGACTTAAAGCAACTTGGATTCTATGCCACTCCACTCTTCCTCCAGGCTCTAGGACCTTGATTTCCAAATGAAATGTAAAATTTACTTTCATCTGAAAAGAGGACTTTGGACCACTGAGCAACAGTACAGTTCTTTTTCTCCACAGCCCAGTTAAGATGCTTCTGATGTTGTCTCTGGTTCAGAAGTGGCTTGGTAGCTCTTTTCCTGAAGACGTCTGAGCGTGGTGACTCCAGCTTCAGTTCTCTCCTTGTGAAGCTCTCCCAAGTGTTTGAATCAGCTTTGCTTGACTGTATTCTCAAGCTTGCAGTCATCCCTGTTGCATGTGCACCTTTTCCTACCCAAATTCTTCCTTCCAGTCAACTTTGCATTTAATATGCTTTGATACAGCACTCTGTAAACAGCCACACCTTTCAGTAATGACCTTCTGTGACTTACCCTCTTTGTGGGTAAGTCTTTGTGACCTTCTGTGACTTACCCTCTTTGTGTCAATGTTCGTCCTCTGGATCACTGCCAAGTCAGCAGTCTTCCCCATTATTGTGGTTTCAAAGAACAAGAGATACCCGGAATTTATACTGTAAAGATGGTCATTAATTCAAACTCAAATGTAAATATTCTAATATTTTGAGATACTGATTTTTGACTTTCATGAGCTGTAAGCTCTAATCATCAAAATTAAGAGAAATAAACATTTGAAATATATCAGTCTGTGTGTAATGAATGAATATAATGTACAAGTTTCACTTTTTGAATGGAATTAGTGAAATAAATAAACTTTTTGATGATATTCTAATTATATGACCAGCACCTGTACATCTTTGAAATACAGTGTAGTTGCACTTAGTTTTTGAATCGATTTTTCTCACCTGTAGAATAATAAGAAGAGATTATGTGAGACACGAGTACTGGCTGAAGTCTTTGTCAATTAATTGATTCTGACTCGCCCTTTGTAATACCTTGAATCGATAGCGACACAAGACCAGTAGGTAGATGTTTGTTTTATAACGATTTCTGTGTAAAATCCCTTTTAAACCATTCCCATTTTGTCCGTTACGGGGGTTGAGAAAAAAAAAGATGACTAAAGCTGAAAAAAAAAAAAAATGAAAATAATATAAAGGTCTTTAATGCCTGAGGTGGGAAAGTATGATTTTTTGGAGGTTTGATATGTGCCTAATGATGTGGGGTAGTTAGAAGTTGAATCACATGTAGATGTAAGAAGGTCAGAAGGTCTGTTCCTATTTTTTATTTATTTTAAGTAGGAGCACTAGTGCTCCTGAAAAGAAATGTAAGCATAGAGTCCTTAAGAATGTAATATTAAAACCTAACTGCAAACGTTTTTGCAAAGTAATATGTGCAAATTCACACACTACGTATCTTTAATATGGCTAGATTTGCAGGTGCTTGTCTAAAAATACAAGAAGGTTTAGAGAAAATATTAAATAAGTTGTTAATAAATGTCATTATAGATTATAAAGTGTTTTATAATTAAATGCACCCAAAAGGTCATCTAAAATGACCATTATCATCCCCCTCCCCCGCCCCCTTTCCAAGCTATAGTCCCCCCAGTGAATTCTGGCCATTTCCACCACTGCCTATACCATAACTTTTTAAGGGGTGTCTTTTTTTAGATACACAAATGCATTTTATACACATACATTTTTTAACCCACTACACAGAGTTTAGCTCCAACCCTAATTAAACACCTGAACCAGCTAATCAAGGGCTTGCTAGGCATGCTAGAAACTTCTGGTGTGTTGAGTCAAGTGGGAGCAAAACTCTGCAGACACCAGCCCTCCAGGGCCGAGTTTGGAGACCCCTGATCTACATAGAAATGCACAGCTACTGACCTTTAACTCTGTGTAGACAAATAGTGGGCTATAACAACTGATAATTACCATCCAGAGGTACATACACCCACTCAAACTGAGTGGGAGAGTAACTGTAAGTTACTGTTTGCATTTGTCTCATTTGTTCCCTTTCAGCCAGTCACATTCGATGTCACGTCAATGACCGACGAATTAGGAATCTCACTAGAAAGACCAATGTACTTTGAGTGTAAACTACATGAGCCAATGCACATTGGCATGCGATATTTGCAGCCAGGGGGGAACTAGCCTACTTCTGACAGTTGCTTTGGTGGTCAGGGTGCCTCAACTTGACCACAGGGCATTTTTAGCACTCAAACTGAGTGGGAGAGTAACTGTAAGTTACTGTTCTGCGTATGCTGCGCTCATTCATTTTTTGATCAAATATTTAAAACAATAACATGAGTAAATGACACCTTTTTCAACAACTCAGGATGGGGTCTATGTCACTCAGTACCGCTGCTCCCTATGTACGCAGAGTACGCAGTTTGCGTAGGGCACCATCCCAGTCAGGGCCGCTGCTGGCCAAATGGGTGCCCTAAGCAGAATTGTATTGTTGTGCCCCCTCCCCCTGTATTATGGATGTAAAAAAAAACAAAAAAAAAAAAAACACTATTGGGGTCAAAATAGAACTTAAGATATAAAAGTAAATAAATAAATAAATTGTAATTAAATTGTATTGTTTACAAACTACAATTGTAGCTCTAGACAGTTACCTATGGCTATTATTTTATTAATATAGTTGTCTGATTGATTTTATAGTCTCAAGCAAGGGCGTAGTTTTGGTTTGAACATTGGGTGATGGTCCTTGGCAAAAAAAAAAAAAAAACATTCTGTCGGCCCCCAAAGTGCATCGGCCCACCGGGAAAATGTCCGGTATGAACTGGTGAGCTTGTGACGGTATCAGCCTAAAAACCTGTTGTCTGATTCTGAAATACTGTCGTAGCATGCAGCTTCTACACACAGAAAAAATTAAAACCAGATCACCATAACTTGTTTTCAACAATTTTATTAATCATATGCTCAGGTTGTTGAGACATGGCCAAAACAATTTGGGGGTTTATTCAAATTTAAGCTGATGAATTGGAAATAAGTCTAACCATTATAAAAGAGAAAATTTATAAAATTCAAACATCTTCATCCAAGCTGAACTACGACGTGACGTAAATAAGTTCTGCAGCTTCACTGACAGTGGAAGGAGTATTCAGTCTCTGATTGATCACCTGAAGAAAAATAGAGATGTTAACATTCATTCAACAATGGAAAAATGTGCATGGAATCAATCTGAATAAACAATCAATATCTCACATGATAAAAACTTTCAGTACTGATATATAAAATCTTACTTGTTTGGTAGTAATCATACACTTTGACAACAGCTGGCTTGAGATTCTTTACCGGAAGAACCTGTTTCATTAGTATCTGATAATTCATTGGAGTATTTTTGGGGATCTGCAGGAGGAAATAAACTCATCAGTCATGGACATTAAGAATAAAATGTTTATGAATCAGCTTATATGACACTGATTCTTGAAATATGGGACAAAACGTGTTCAGCAATTGTTACTGCTATTAGGTTTTTAAAAAAAATTCAAATGTAAATGTTATGAGGGATTAACAGTAGAATGTAATTAACACAATTATCCCCTTCAGTTTAATTTTATCATTATTATATCAAATCTATGACACTTATTGTCTTCTCACTACATCTAAAATAGTGTGTCCACAGAGAAGGGTTCAATAAGTCATATGCAATAAAATGGAAAAAATATGATAATATTTTATTTAATGATGAAAAAGAGCTTATTTTAACAAAAGCAACACTTAATGGTATCTCATATCAAAGCAAGGTTGTTTTTCAATGACATGTTTTAGGTTTTAAAGTTGTGGCCCTACTTTTTGTCAACACTGTTTGGCATTCATTAAAATGTTTAAAAACAAACAAACAAACAAACAAAAAAAACAGGGAATATAAGGATAGCTGTCACTCTAATGGACTCCCTTGCCACATTCCACCTCCACCACATTCCACCTATGTCAATGTCAGACAGGCTCTGGCAAGTTTTATAGTTTTAGAATATTTTAAATCATTGTTAAAATTTCCTGAGTCACAACCATGATATGTCAATGCCATCTTTCAATTTCTGAGGAAATTATTTGAAATGTTTAGAACATTTTATTCTCCTGAAGCAGGTTCTGTAGCAACATAGGCTCATTGGAAATACATGCCTCTAAATACATTTCTGCAAAACTGGAAAAACCTATACATACTGTGACGCGTGTCCCGAGACCTCATCAGCATCGCCCTGGAAACGGAGGAGGATCACCTGCACGCCATCAACGCGGGCTGGCCGGCCACACCTGAGCCCAATTAAGGGACAGCTATAAAAGCCGCCAAGAGGCTCAGATGGGGGAGACATGACTCCAGTTGTAGAATCGCTAACTTTCCTCTCCATCTTATACAGAAAGCAGCGTCTAACCGGCCAGCCCCGAGGCACCCTCACCGCTCGGACACCGAGCCCTCACCCACGTGGAGAACGGAAGGAAGCTGATCCTGGAGCACGAAGACATCTCACACGAGCACTACGGCACGATCACAAATCACAATAAACGCACCCTTCGGGGCATTTATTGATCTCACCTTGTCATGTGATTCTTCCACCCGTTACACTGGTGGAGAATGCGGGCATAACACCGGAAGAATCACCGACAAGCACCGGTTTTTTTTTCCCACTAACTTATATTGCTCTCTCTCTGTTTTGCACTCAGGTGGCGTCTCCTCCCCAGCCATGGAGGAGCTTTTAAAACACCTTATGGAAGTAAGCATCCGCCAACAACAAATTGTTGAGCACATGGCTGCCCGGCAAGGAAAGGTGGAACGGGAGATCGCCGCCCTCCGGACTACCTCCGCCCAGAGGGTTCCGCTGCCCGACCCCCGTGTCCGAGCGCCAACCCTGCTGCCGAAGATGATGGCCTTCGATGATGTGGAGAGTTTCCTACTCATGTTTGAGTCGACGGCAAGTCAAGAAGGCTGGCCACGGAACGAATGGGCGCACGCTGGGGCCGTTGTTGACGGGAGAGCCACAACGGGCATACTTCTCCATGCCGCCGGAGCTGAGGGAATCCTATGAAGAACTAAAGAAGTGAATCTTGTCTCGGGTGGGTCTCTCGCCCATCGCGGCCGCCCAACTGGTACACGAGTGGGAATATTCCAGCCGGTTGCCAGCCCGCGCCCAAGCCGCCGATCTGTCCCGCCTCACACGGCCCCAGTGCCGCCCAAGTGGCCGAACGGGTAGTAGTGGATCGTCTTCTTCGAGCGCTCCCGTGTCCCATTCGCCAGGCAGCCGGCATGCGGAACCCGCTCACCGTGGGAGAGCTGGTGGACGCCATCGAACTGGCGGAGGCGGCCCAACGTCGCGAGGCTGGAGGGTACCTTTCGGCCAGTGAAGTGGGACTTATGAAGTAACCTCCCGGTCCCTGTGCTCCTGGGGAGAAACTGGCCAGGCTTTGACCGCCTCCTCGCCATTGCCACCCAACCTGCCAGCCCGCGAACGGCTGAAACACTGCTGGACACAAGTGAGGGTGACCGAAGGAAAAGAAATCCAACCACCTCCACACCCTGTCCCCCACTTCATTGTTCAGAATGGCCTGCTCTACTGTGTCGCTCCGCGGAGGGGGGAGGAAAAACAGCTGCTGGTTGTACCACGGTCCCAGACAGAAACGATAATGGAGCTCGCCCACTCCCATCCGATGGCCGGCCACCTAGGAGCCCACAACACCATTCAAAGGATCCGCAATCGTTTCCACTGGCCCGGCCTGGATGCTGACGTGAAGCGCTTCTGCCGCGCCTGCCCCACGTGCCAGCGGACCTCGCCAAGCAACCCTCCCTCCAGTCCGCTGATTCCATTACCTATCATCGAGGTACCCTTCGAGCGAATAGGCATGGATCTGGTTGGGCCGCTGCCGAAGTCCACCCGGGGCCAAGAGCACATCCTGGTAATAGTGGACTATGCCACTTGCTACCCCGAAGCCATCCCCCTGCGGAAAGCAACCTCGAAGGCCATCGCCCAAGAGCTCTTCCTGCTGTGTAGTCAAGTCGGCGTCCCCGCGGAGATATTGACCAACCAAGGCACCCCGTTCATGTCCTGGACCATGGCGGACCTCTGTCGCCTCCTGCAGGTGAAACGGCTCCGCACTTCCGTATACCATCCGCAGACCGATGGGCTGGTCGAGCGCTTTAATCAGACCTTGAAGCAGATGCTCTGTCGGGTGGCCGCGGAGGACAAGCGCGACTGGGACCGGATGCTACCATATATTCGTGAAGTGCCCCAAGCGTCCACCGGCTTCACCCCATTCGAGCTCCTGTTCGGACGTCAGCCCCGCGGACTACTCGACGTCACCAAGGAGGCGTGGGAGCAACAGCCGGCCGCCCATTGGTCCACCATTGAACACATCCGCGAGATGAGGGAACGGATCGACAGGGTCATGCCAATGGTCCGGGAGCACCTCACAAAAGCCCAACAGGCCCAACAACGCCACTATGATCGGGCAGCCCAACCACGGGAATTCCAGCCTGGAGACCTTGTCTTGGTCCTAGTCCCAACATCGGCCTGCAAATTCCTGGCGAAGTGGCAGGGGCCCTATACGGTGACTGAAAGAGTGGGACCCGTCACCTACCGGGTGCGCCAGCCCGGAAAAAGGAAGGAAGGAAGAGCAACTATATCATATAAACCTCCTCAAGCGATGGGTCGGGACTAGGACACAGTTGGCCGCCCTGGCCACCTCCAATCCCGTGGTTGTAGACATCAACCCCCACCTATCGGCTGCCCAGAAGAACGAGTTACAACACCTGGTCGGTCAATTCTCCGACGTGTTCTCCCCACTCCCCGGGCGGACCCATGTTCTCCAACATGACGTCCGCACACCACCCGGAACCATCGTCCGGCAGCGGCCCTTCCGAGTTCCGGAGGCTCGGCGACACGCCATCGAAGAGGAGGTGCAGGAGATGTTGAGGTTAGGGGTAATAGAGCCCTCGCGCAGCCCATGGTCCAGCCCCATCGTCATGGTCCCGAAACCAGATGGCACCCTCCGCTTTTGTAATGACTTCCGCCGCCTAAACGAAGTCTCCGAATTCGATGGCTATCCCATGCCGCGGGTGGATGAGCTGCTGGATCGGCTGGGGAGAGCCCGTTACATCTCTATGCTGGACCTCACTAAGGGCTACTGGCAAGTGCCCCTTTCGGATGAAGCCAAACAGAAGACCGCCTTCTCCAACCCCAGTGGGCACTGGCAATATCGGGTTCTCCCCTTCGGCCTTCATGGGGCCCCAGCCACCTTCCAGCGGATGATGGACATCCTACTGAGGCCCCACCAGTCCTACGCTGCGGCCTATCTGGATGACGTCGTCGTCCATTCGGAGACCTGGGAGGACCACCTGGAGCGGCTGCGGAGGGTGCTTGTGGAGCTGCGCAGGGCGGGATTGACCGCGAATCCCCGGAAATGTCACCTGGCCCTCGACGAAGCGAAGTACCTGGGTTTCCAGGTGGGCCGGGGTCTCATTAAACCCCAGGAGAAGAAGGTGGCAGCTATCCTCTCGGCCCCACGGGCCCACCTCCAAAACCCAGGTGCATGCCTTTTTGGGATTGGTGGGGTACTATCGGTGTTTTATCCCTAACTTCTCCTCCTTAGCAGCACCCCTGACAGACCTGACCAGGAAGGGGCAGCCGGAGAAGATCTCCTGGGGACCCACCGAAGCCGAGGCGTTCCAAAAAGAAAAAGAGGCTCTCACCGCGGAACCAGTATTACGAGCCCCAGACTTTAACTGCCCTTTCCTGTTGCAAATGGACACCTCCAACACCAGGTTGGGAGCCGTCCTCTCCCAGGTGCAGGATGGTGAGGAACACCCGATGATATACATCAGCCGAAAGCTGACCCCAACGGAACAACGCTACGCCGCCGTCGAGAAGGAGGCGTTGGCCGTCAAGTGGGCAGTCCTGGAGCTCAGCTCACTATCTCCTTGGCAGGAATTTCACCTTATTCACCGACCATGCCCCCCTACAGTGGATGGCCCGGGCCAAGGATACCAACGCTAGGGTCACCCGCTGGTTCCTGGCACTCCAGTACTTCCACTTCGTCGTACGACACCAGGCGGGGATGGCCAACGCTAACGCCGATGGACTCTCGCGGATCTGGTCAGCTTTTGTAGGTCTGTCAGGTTTCTCTCCCCACCCACCCCTAATTTCCCCTTTTGCCCACAGGAGCAGGACGACGCTTGGGGGGGGGGGGGGGGGGGGGGTTTGACCTCATCAGCGTCGCCCTGGAAATGGAGGAGGATCACCTGCACACCATCACCGGCCACATCTGAGCCCAATTAAGGGACAGCTATAAAAGCCACCAAGAGGCTCAGATGGGGGAGACATGATTCCAGTTGTAGAATCGCTAACTTTCCTCTCCATCTTATACAGAGAGCAGCGTCTAACTGGCCAGCCCCGAGGCACCCTCACCGCACGGACACCGAGCCCTCACCCACGTGGAGAACGGAAGGAAGCTGATCCTGGAGCACGAAGACATCTCACACGAGCACTACAGCACGATCACAAATCACAATAAACGCACCCTTCGGGGCATTTATTGATCTCACCTTGTCCTGTGATTCTTCCACCCGTTACAATACGAATCGCTGCAGTTTTCAGTTTAAATAAAAACTAGAGGCATTAAAACTCTAACAACTTTTATTCCTTTTCACACTCAAAATTAATTCCAGAGCCTGGGTTGTTCTATTAGCATCTAGCATCAACAGAGAAAACAAAATGGCTACTACATGAACTCCATTTGTTTTGTGAAAGAAATGCCAAATTTGTCAACACCATCAGATGTCACCACCATAAGATTTTCTGTCTGATGGAGGTGACGGGCCAATGACGGAGTTGACATTCAATGTAAAGTCATAATATTTTAAAAGTATAAAAGTCATTTTTAATTATATTAAATATAAAAGAGTGTTTCATTTTTCTAATAATGTAGAAATACTAAATATACAGCATATATTGCTTTTGTGGACTGATAGTCATCACTTCTAGCAGAGTTAGGGTTGAGGGAACATAAGGCTGAGGGAACACAAAACACATATCTATACATAATACAGTTTGTTTGTATTGTGATCATATGTGTTCTGATAATTTTTGGGTCATTTCTTAACATGTTTAAATGTGAATATTAAGATCCTGGTGAATATAAATGTTTAGAGATTTATTTCTTCATTTAACTGTTTTTAAAAGTTACTTTGTTACCATAGCAGATGCACAGCAGACATACTGTTCTGAGATGAGAGAAAATATCATTTGTGTTCAATGATATATCAAAATACTTAAATGTGAATCTTGAATAAAATCTTCATAAACAATAACATACTCACTGTTTGTTGTATTCTTAATACAGTAATTGATTGATTCAATATATTTGATAGTTAAAATGGCTATAAATTTAGGTTTTCGTCACCATCGTCAGATGTGTCAACTCTGTCAGGTCTATGTCACCTCCGTCGGATGAATATTTTGATAATATTTGATTATGATACTTTATATTTGTTGAGGAATCGTTGGTCACATGTAAAAATGTAATCTGTCTTTTAACATTAGAATGTGTTTTGAAATGTTAAAAACATCTTGATTACTTGATTGCAAAATAAGTGATGGCAAGTTAAAAGCACATTTTGATAAAAAAAAAAAAAAGAGCAAAAGGTTGGGAGGTTGAATCAAAGCATAGGTCAGTAGCCTAGTACATGTAAGATACAAAAATACTTTATTTTAAGGTTTTATTTTTTCAATATTGCACCCTGTTTTGTCCCACTTCTCAAAAATCAGTGATGACATAAAATTATATGAATTTTGCCGTTCTCTCACCTCTTTTAAATACACAATGACATGATCATCTTTAGCATCGACCCGCTCCACAAGTGATGCATACGTTCCAGAAGAAGTTCCAAGCTGTGTGAAAAAAGTGCTGGTTAATCTCAAATTACTGACCTCTAGAAACTGTACAAGTTTGTGATGAAACACTCAAATGCACCGTTGCCGTATCAGCTGTGAATCCAGATAAGAGTTTAATATCCACGATGACCATGTTAGTGCTTTCCTGTAGACCATCATATCTGGAAAAAAAGCAAATGGAAAGAAATGGTTCTTAAATGCCTCATACAATAACTAAATTACAAATTAGTGAAAATTATGGTTTATATATTAGGGCTGCCCCCTAATCCTTAGTCAACTTGACAACCACCCTTGACCAAGTACCACTTATGGTTATACTTTTTTTTGTATGTGAATGCTGTTTTAGGTAAATGTTATGACACAAGTTTCTTACATAGCTTTGTTTGAATGAAAGAGGTACAGGAAAACTTTAAGCCATACATTTATGCCATATGTCGGCTTTGCATTTTGTTTTGCAGTCTGGTCACACTATTTTCCAGTAGTGTTTTCTGAGTTATTCCAGAGATTTATAGCCTTGAACATTTGCTCTTCTGACCTTTCACAACAAGTCTCATTTGCTTTGGAACACTAGGAGAAGATGTAGATATTAGACAAGAGATAGTCTCTGTCCTGCCACACATTAAATTAATGTCATAAATGTGTGATTAGTTGAGTAATTCCTTAAATGAACGACATTTCTTGAATCATTCTTAATATTTGCAAAGTAGTATGTGCATTTCTCAAAACAATTTGTATAAACAGCACCACACAATGGATTTCTTGCAAAAGCCTGTAACTTACTCAAAATCTTTAGTTCATTTCACAAAAGTAAGTATTTATGTCAATGAACATATCAGTGCCATCAGAATGAAAAGTCCTTGTTCACAAACAAGATAGTCAAAATGCTTAGTCATGTTGTCAATATAACAATGCACTCTGTTAGTGTTACCTGATGTAAACTATGGCAACAGTTTGGATGACAGTTACTGTACAGAAATGCAGAAGGCTGCACTTTTTCATGTGTGCCATATATCCATTTCAAAAGCACAAATTTACACATTACTGTATGTGGGAAATTGATTGAAAGAGACTGTTTCGAAATGTTTGAATTACAGTTTTTCTCAGTCATATATATACATTTGTTACATTTAAATAGCGCTTTTTCAAAGCGCTTTACATGGAAGGGGGGAATCTCCTCATCCACCACCAGTGCACAGCATCCACCTGGATGATGCGACGGCAGCCATAATGTGCCAGAACGCCCACCACACACCAGCTTACTGGTGGAGAGGAGACAGTGATGCAGCCAATCAGTGTATGGGGATGATTAGGAGGCCGTGATGGTCAGAGGCCAATGGTCAAATTTGGCCAGGATGCCGGGGTTACACCCCTACTCTTTTTCAAAGGACATCCAGGGATTTTTAATTACCACAGAGAGTCAGGTCCTCGGTTTAACGTCTCATCCGAAACTACTTGTTCAACCTCCACATCATCTAGTCACTTGTGCACATCATAAAAGCAGTTTCTCATTCTTTTGAACAAATTGCGATTGCTTTGGTACATTCATGCAACTGATTATGTACATTTGTCTGCAGTTTCCTACATTATCAGTTGCTAATGTCATGTTGCTCAAAATGTATTTATATTGTTCTCCGTGCTATAGTCTTACCCATCAAAACATCTAGTCATTAGTTCATCTTATAGATCATTAAATGCAAAATGGTTGATCTAATTGTCATGAACTGTCAAGCATATTTTCTACACATTTCTATTAGACTTTTTGTAAATTTGCGATGAATTGTACAAGTGAATCTTGACTTTCACTAATGAAGACAATATAGATCAACCAATGATAAATTCTCTGAAATAGCTCAAAGGTGCATCTCATGAATCTTCAATTGGAAAGCATATGTATAGACAGAGGACAACACAAGAGTTACAAATTATGACAATGGATGAACATCCAGAAAACAATCAGGGTCAACAGCCGAGAGGAAGAAGAGGAGTAAAGATGAATGGTGGAAGGGTACTGAAGCAAAACAGAGGAAGAGGCAGAAGAGGCCAAGAACAGAGGCGCATATCAGATGAAATAAGGGCCACTATTGTGGACCATGTTGTCACTCATGGCCTTAAAATGGCTGAAGGGTGCTGCTAAATATTGGGAGATTGACCATATCCTCAATAATTCAAACATTTTGAAACAGTCTCTTTCAATCAATATCCCACATACAGTAATGTGTGAATTTGTACATTTGAAACTGATATGTTCATTGACATAAATACTTACTTTTGAGAGATGAACTAACGATTTTGAGTAAGTTACAGGCTTTTGCAGGTAATCCATTGTGCGATGCTGTTTGTATGAATTGTTTTAAGAAATCCATATACTTCATTGCAAATATTAAGGATGATTCAAGAAATTCACCAAAGCGACTGAGAAAAACTGTAAACTGTATTGAGGATATGGTCGATCTCCCAATATTTAGCTGCACCCTTCAGCCATTGTAAGGTCATGATTGACAACGTGGTCCACAATAGTGGCCTTTATTTCATCTGATATGCACCTCTGTTCATGGCCTCCTCCTCTGTTTTGTCTCTGTACCCTTCCACCATGCATCCTTACTCCTCTTCTTCCTCTCAGCTTTTGACCCTGATCATTTTCGTATTAATACGTAACATTTACAATAACCATTTAACCATTTTAGTAACAATATAGCATTAAAAATGTTTTTATGGTCACTAATCCCACTCCTGCATCTAAACCTAAACATATATATTTCTGTACAGTATAAGAAAAACATGACAGACAGGTAAATACAATTACAATCATTTATTTATTGCAAAAATGTCCAAAGCACTACCAAAAGTAATCGCGTAACCGGTGTGTATTTGAATGATGCTAGCACGCGCGCCTTCACGAGTTTAGAGAGAATGAGAGGATCAGGAAAATCTGGATCATATTTTCAGCGATTAACAACATAAATTCTGCTCTGCACCTCACACAAACCTACTGTATTCCACCAGAGAGGACTGCTCGCAATTCTGAGATATAAACTCGCAATTCTGAGATAGAAACTCGCAATTCTGACTTTATTTCTCGCAATTCTGAGATAGAAACTCGCAATTCTGACTTTATTTCTCGCAATTTTGAGATAGAAACTCGCAATTCTGAGATAGAAACTCGCAATTCTGACTTTTTTCTCACAATCCTGAGATATAAACTCGCAATCCTGAGATATAAACTCGCAATTCTGAGATAGAAACTCGCAATTCTGACTTTTTTTCTCAGAATTCTGAGATATAAACTTGCAATTCTGAGATATAAACTTGCAATTCTGACTTTTTTCGCAATTCTGAGATAGAAACTCGCAATTCTGAGATAGAAGCTCGCAATTCTGACTTTTTTTCTCGCAATTCTGAGATAGAAACTCGCAATTCGGATTTTTATCTCGCAATTCTGAGATATAAACTCGCAATTCTGAGATAGAAACTCGCAATTCTGAGATAGAAACTCGCAATTATGACTTTTTTTCTCGCAATTCTGAGATATAAAGTTGCATTTCTGAGATATAAACTCGCAATTGCAACTTTTTATCGCGCACAGCTTTCAGACACAATATTCTTCATTTCTTTATATTTCTGAGTTTGAGGCAGCTTCTATCACGTTATTTTAACAACAGCTGTCAAGCCAAAAACGTATTATTGTAACATGAGAGTGAATATATGAATGCACGCAGGTGGATTTCCTTCACTCTAGCATAAAACGCGCTTTCATCTCTATGTTCTTGCTCTAGAATTATCTTATCTCCTGTATTTAATGTTGTAAGATATCGACCAAGCAAGGCATCTCCGATGAAAATTGTAAATAAATTAAGGATTCATTATTACCACAAGGTAATTGATATGACAACTAAAAACAACTAATAATAAAATTAATGCCGCGATTTCAATATTCATAAGGATTCATTTTTAGATGTTGTCAATACATCAGTTTTGTACGTTTAAATGCTGAAAATACGCAAGTATTTGCATGTTTAGATGCTGAAAATATGTAAGTATTGTACGTTTTAGTGCCTGTAAATACATAAGTAAATGTACGTTTTATAGAACCACATTTTACGTAAAATACATACGAATTATCATGAGATCACGTTGCATAATTTGTAACTCTTGTGTTGTCCTCTGTCTATATATATATACTTTCCAATTGAAAATTCATGAGATGCACCTTTGAGCTATTTCAGAGAACTGGTTTATCATTGGTTGATCTATATTCTCTGCATTAGTGAAAGTCAAGATTAACCTGCACAATTCATGGCAAATTTACAAAAAGCCTAATAGAAATGTGTAGAAAATATGCTTGACAGTTTATGACAATTAGATCAACCATTTTGCATTTAATGACCTATACGACGAACTAATGACTTGAGGTTTTGAGGGGTAAGACTATAGCACGGAGAACTATATAATACATTTTGAGCAACATGATATTAACAACTGATAATGTAGGAAACCGCAGACAAATGTACATAATCAGCTGCATGAATGTACCAAATCAATCACAACTTGTTCAAAAGAATGAGAAACTGCTTTTATGATGTGCACAAGTGATTAGATGATGTGGAGGTTGAACAAGTTGTTTTGAAAATTTCATTTCTGATCTGAGAAATGCACCAAAGAGACTGAGAAAAACTGTAATGTATGTGTGTATACTGTGTATATTTATTATGCGTATAGATAAAAAAACACATGCATGTATATATTTAAGAAAAATATGTTATGTTCAAATATTAAATATATTTATATATAAAACATAAATATATAAATTTATATAAATGCAAATATTTTCTAAATATATACTGTATGTGTGTGTGTATTTATATATACATAATAATTATACACAGTACACATACATATATTACGTAAACAAAAACTTTTATTTTGGATGCGATTAATCGCGATTAATCATTTGACAGCACTAATATATGCTAATATATACACCTATGTAATATGTATTTGTGTTCTTACTTGACAGTGAAGTTCAAGATGAAATTTTGCCCCAATGTTTTGCAATCTCCCTCAATCTTAGCATTAATGCTCAGTGTTTTAGCTTCAGTAGGAGTCGGAATGTTGTAGAACTGAGCCACCTTAAATCAGTTGACACAAACAAAAATATATAAATAAATAAAGGAACCATATCATAGCAGAACAGTTTCAAATGCTAAGAGAGGAAAGACAGAAAGTGAGTGAAGCTGAATGCACTACAGACCTGCACAGACACACAGGTTGAACCCTTCACTTCAATGCTGTATTTGGCTGGAACGTTCTGCAGCTGCTTCTCTTGGTACAGTAACTTGTTGTCCTGATTGACATCAAAGTGGTGAGTGTCTCCTGCTGACTGTACAGTCACTGTGCTGGAGCCGTCAGAGCTGAACACTTTGGTGGCGTACAAAGACAGAGCCTGAAGAGCCACCACTGTGTCCTGAGAAATAAATGTGTTCAGTAACGTGACTTTTAACCATTATTCAGCAATCATGTGTTTGATTTGAGTAGTTTGAGTCACCTGTGTGGAGGAGAATCCTCCATAGGCATTCTGCTGCTTCACAAGCCAGCTGACAATCCTGTTAGCAAAGCCCAGATCAGCTGTAGTGAGTGACTCTGCAGTGAGAGCAGCTAGCAGCACATATGAGCTGATCTCCACTGCCAGAGAATCAGAGTCATCAGCAGATGCAGACTGAGACCAGTGGAGATGAGACCCTTTAGGACACATGGACAAAAGAGACACCAGTAACTCAACGAGTATGAAAAGACAACAGAAAGTCATTAGAAACAAATCTCTTACCCTCTGAAATAGCAACATCCTCCAGTTTCTTGAAAAGCTGCTGTCGAGTGTCCGTGTCTCCAGCCAGACTGAAAGTGTAGGCGAGCAGAGCAGTGGTGTAAGTGTTTTTGACATCCTCAATGATGGACCTCAAACATGACAAACCTTTAGTGACGACAGGATCCTGAGAGAAACAGAGAAACAGCCGCTGTGAGTGTCATTTTTCTGTGAGTTTATACTGTGTTTCCTGTAGATGAACTTACTGTGACTGGAGTTTCCAGTTCAAGCAGTGATGCAGTAATGTAGGCAGTCATGGTCACATTATCATTCACTCCACCCTGAAATAGAAGAGAAATAGAGGTAAATACACTGTTAAAAAATGACCGTGATTTTAACAGTAAAAAAACTGAAAAGGCTACAGTAAAATCCTGTTTAATGGTTAACGGTAAGTTCCCCTAATATATACGGTGAAAAACTATAATAGACATTTCAGACAATTTTACAGTGAAATACTGCTTTTGGAAGTGAAGAAGAATGTAAAATTTACAGGGAAAAAACGTAAATTGACGTTCCCAGAATTCCCTGCGTTGCATTTCAAATTTTGTTTGAATTTGATGTTTTTTCTTTGAAATAACTGGGTTTCTTCTTAGTTTTTTCTTATCAGTTATGTTTATTAGGGTTGTATGTTACATCTAATGTTGTCAAATTAATGTTTATTGCATATTTCAGTTTAATGAGTCTCACCATGATGGTGTTTAGTGCTTGTGTGAATGACACTGTGCACCTTCTATATATGTAATTATTTAAAAGCTGCTTGTGATAGGCTTTGGATCATCATGTGACTTTCTCATCACCACCTGCATTTGGTGGTTATCTGTGTATTTCAAAGGTACAAAACAGATTTCGGTACTTCAATAGGTTTGCTATATTAACATTATATCAGTTAATGAAATTACGGTATTTAACTGTAAATTTAAGTTAAAACCGTAAAACCTAAAACGTTGCCACCGTATGTTTTACGGTAGAATTCTGGCAACCACAGCTGCCGTTTTTTTACCGTAAATTTTATGGAATTTTTTTTTAAAGTAACACACTCAAAACTATTAGAGAAAAGTTAATCTAGACGTTGATGTTAAAATTAAAGCCTACATATTTTTTAAATAGATGACAGATAGATAGATAGATAGATAGATAGATGATAGATAGATAGATAGATAGATAGATAGATAGATAGATAGATAGATAGATAGATAGATAGATAGATAGATAGATAGATAGATAGATAGATAGATAGATAGATAGATAGATAGATAGATAGATAGATAGATAGACAGACACACAGACAGACAGACCTTCATTCTGTTGTTGAACAGTCTTCCCTGTTGGATAAAACAACCGTCTGAATCCCGTCTGCTTATTAACCATTCCTTTGCACTCTGAACAATTTCTGGATCAATAAATATGTATTTCTGTGCTTTGCCAAAAGACCTCAGGACAAAGGCAGTCAACCTGGTGTTTGAAACATTTATTTAAAAAAAAAAATCATCAGATGTTTCAATAAAAAACAAAATCTCTCAAACCAAATGATTTGAACAGATATCATTTTCCTTTTTCTTTATTTTATTTTTTTTTGACTATGTTATTGTAGATCTGTACTAACTCACATAACAAAAGAGTGAAAAAAAATATTTACCATGTATTCCCATCACCATAACCAAATGTGCTGTATGCACCATCAAAATGCTTGTAGTTCAGTTGTCTCTGGTATCCTGTTTAGCGTGAAAATAGTTCACTTTAACAGTTTGTTTGGAGTGATCCAATGTGTCTGACTATTCAGCTTAATTGAACGACATTCAGGTTTGTTGAAAAAGAAACAATTTTTGGTAACACTTTATTTTAGGGTCTCTTAACTAGTTGCTTATTAGCATGTATATTACTAGAATATTAGCCATTTATTAGTAGTAATTAAGCACATATCAATGCCTTATTCTACATGACCTTTTTCTACATCCCTAATCCTACCCAATACCTAAACTTAACAACTACCTTACTAACTATTAATAAGCAGCAAATAAGGAATTTATTGAGGGAAAAGTCGTAGTTAATAGTGAATAAGTGTTCCCTATTCTAAAGTGTTACCCAATTTTTTTATCAGTCTCAGTATTTTCTTGATATGATTGATTTCTCTCACCACTCTTAAGGAAGCCGGTGGCTCTTTCTCGGACGGCTGAGGTGAGCTGCTTTGTGTTTTCCAGATACTGCAGAATGTAAATATTGGGAGAAAGAACAGCCATGTTTTGTTCTCCACAACCGTACGGCATCCGTAATAATCCGTGAAGATTGTTCAGTGCACGACCCAATATATCTCCTACAAACCAAACACAAATAAAACACTACATTTTAGAAACCCAAACATAAACTCCTAATTTCTGCTTGTCTTTGTAAATGTTACCAAAGACTGAAACAGAGGATCTGGCTGATCCCTCTATCACATCTTTAGGAAGAGTCAGATCCACTTCCTCTGAGAGACTGTCACCTATGAACCAGAGAGACAGAAACATATCAGTGATCTGCAGAGAAACACTATAAAATTAACATTCTAACGCCATCTGTGAAGTCCTATTAATAATAATAATAATAATAAATCACAGGCAGAAATTATCGTGATTAAAACACTTTGTAAAAAACAAGACAAAATAGCCACAATTTAAAAAAAAAAAAAATTGGCACAACTTCACAACTAGTTTGACAAATGTCAGCTCTCTCTATTAAAATATCACAAATATATGGATTGTGGGCTAATTAGTCTTTACAGAACATCAAAATTCTTTGAGCAACTTTTTGTTAGTTAAAATCTTTCTTGGTCCCCTAAAAACTAAACACAAGCCAAAGAATCCCAGCATTCTTGGTGCTTAAGCCCCAAAATAATTGCATACAAACCCTTTGGACACAGTAACCAGCTGTAGGTCTCTGTCTTTTCAGTTCCTTCAGCCTACAGCATAAAACAATAACATCAACACATATGACATAAGCAGCATTAGGATCATGGATAAATGACATCTGAGAGCCATTTGATGTGCACTGACCTGTACAAGCAGACTTCGTGTGACTGTGTCAATGCGTCCTCTCTCTGGCACGCTCACAATCTCATTGTCACACACAGTCTGGGACGCCTCTGCCTCTGCACTGACGGTAATATTCAAGACTCCTACAACACAAGACATGTACGTGAAGATACAACAGAGTCTGAGAAACAATGATTCAGACTGGAAAACTCACCAAGAACAGAAGGAGTGAGGATCCATTTAAAGGTTTTTCTTCCATTAGCGCACAGACAGGATGAATCCTGATCATCAGAGGAGGCTTTGAGAGTGTAGTCTGAGGAAGGAGCTGGAGTCACTTTAACCTGTCAGTCAAACACACGTGATTAGTGGCATATTTGATATGACTGCATAAGACTGAGTTTAAAATCTTACCATGATGCACTTGGACAGATAGTTGAAGACAGTGGCCTTCAGCTCAAAGATCTCCCCACGAATGATGGAGTAAGGCAGAGAGAGCTCCAGGAAGAAGGGCTGGAAAACTGTCAGCTGAGCAGGAGGAGCCAGACCCAGACCTTTGGAGGACAGACAGAAGGCCTCCGTGTCCCAAGAGGTGATGGTGTCAGGAACCGTGACAGGAACCTGAGCTGATCCAGAGTCCCTGTTTTGGAATTACAACAACAGTCCTATTTTTTTCTGATCTCCCATTAAGCATCCTTAATGGTTAAGCATTTTCCTGTTATATACAACATTCAGCACAGAAAAGAAAAAAAAACTCAGAATCTGCAAAGCAAGTATGATTTTTTATTTTTTTTTATCTGTACTTGAGGGAATATGATGTATTAAAGATATGTTTCAATATGATGTCAAAAGTACTGATTATGTTTCACAGACCCCACTTCAGCAAGTTCCCAGATCCATGTTTCTGGAAAAACTGTCCGAATCGTCACTGCAGGAGAATCTCTGCTAGATGTATCAAAATCAGCATCTGCCAGTGAAGACATCCCTAACACTGGCACTGGAGCATGTTGCCGATACATCACTGGAAAAAATTATATTTATAGAAGTAAATATGGAAATATGTACTGTATGTGAACAGGACATCAAAATAACTAAGTTCATATACTGCCGTAAGTAAAAGAGCAAATGGAAAACAGATCATCATGATACAGTTTTATTTTGTTGTGGAGTTTATTTCATTTAAATTATTTTAGTTTACTAACTGTAGTTTTAATATTTTAGAGCTGTCAAAGTTAAAGGGATAGTTCACCCAAAAATGAAAATTCTGTCTTCCTTTGTGTTCGACAGAATAAAGAAATTCATATAGGTTTGGAACTACTCGAGGGTGAGTAAATGATGACAGAATTTTCATTTTTGGGTGAACTATACCTTTAATGTATTAACTTTAATTTTAGTTTACGAAAAAATATAAATTATAAAAACTAACAACCCAAGAAAAATGTTTGCCTTTTCCTACTACATCGCTCTAGTTGTGGATATGAATTTCACAACTTTATTGAACAAATTGAACAGATTTTATGTTTGAAATATATTTTAAAACAAACACCTACATATTTAAAAATGACAGTGTGAATTATAAAGATACCACACGTACCCATACCACTGTATCTGTGATAAGTCAAGCCTCTGTATGACAGACACTGAGGGACTCGCACAGCCAAATTTGTTGCCATCTTCAATCCCACTCTCTGTAAAACGGCATGTTTAATTGTCAGAACAATCAGGTTGGCTTTCTTGTCCATTTACTTACGCATGTACAGAATTTACCCAATCAATATCTCCCAATCATTATCTACTGCACTATCATATATTACACCTACCTGTAAGGATTCATAGGCATTGTCTGTCGACAGAGCTCGGCGGGCTCTCACATGCAGACACTCCTGCTGATCTTCAACACCATAAGGATAACCTGACACTGATTGCACTGGCAGCAGGTTGAAGATCTGTGATGAGACCACATTCATATTAATGTTTATTCTCCTGAGATCAGGATGTCATCTTAACTACTGATAGATCATAGTACAGATATCTAAGAATAGTCTGTTCTTACTTGATTCATCCTGTAGATTCCCGACTAAAAACACAGGTAATCAATACGAATCTTAAAGCATTTACACCTTTTCAGTATCCAGACGTTTTCCTGACTCCAGGATCAGGACGCTCTGATCTACAGCACTGATGCCGCACAGTGAACCAGGCTGAGCTGAGATCTGGAGAGTGTTTTTCTCACCAGGAACTGCTTTAGCAGGAGAAAACTGCAGAGAAACCTATAATGACAGTAAATATTATTTATTTTAGGACTGTGCCAGAAATACAGTTTCAAGAGGCTTATTTCTCAAGATAAAATACATACCTTGTTACTGAAACATTTTTCAACATCAAATTTTGTGCTACCAGCAGCAACATTTTCACTGGGCAGAACACAGTAAGCCAGAATCTGCACTGCAGGAGCCAGATCTGCACCTACAGAGAGTTTAAATGACACTGTGCCACTTGCTGCGCCATTAGAAGACTTCACTTCAACCTTCTCATATCCATGATGAACGATCACTCCTCTGGACAAGACCTGAAACAGACAGATGACACTCCGATGACAAACTGACCAGAGCAGCCAGTTAATACTCTTAACAAACAATGAAGTCATCACTGTAAGAATGTACTGCATGTTCTCACCATATAAACAATGTCAGTTTTGAAGTCTTCAGCAGTCTCTCCAACAAAATAATACTTGATGGTCACTGTCAGCTCATCATCACACTTCAATGGTTGCTCAATATTCTCTATAATCAGTTCACTTAATGTTGGCGTGTATGGAGTGGCAGGCTGGAAAAGCTGAACTGTTTTTCTATCCATAGAGATGTAAGGTGTTTTGTGACTTTGATAATGAAGCCCTGGATACGCACTTGCCTGAAAAACAAAGAAACTAAAATTACTCAAGCAGCTTAACCCTTCAGCGAACACAAAAGAAAACTAGGTAAATAAAGTGATCATACCATCAGATTAATATCTTTTTCAGGAAGACTAGACGTATTAAGAGAGAAGCTGGCCAGTCCATCGCTGTCTGTAGTGAGATTTAGGAGCAGTTTTGAGGACCAGGTTACACCCTCAAAAAGATAGACCTCTTTGTTTGGAATTGGTGCTTCTTTGAAATTTGAGAGTTTGATCTGTTGAAAATAAGATTTTGAAGGAATAAATGATAGAATAATTCTGTACATATTAATGTTGTTAAACTGAGATAAACTCATTTTAGACTTACTTTGCCTTCTATAACTGATCCATGTTCATATGTTTTGGGCAGGTCATTAAGTGTGACTTTTCCAATTTCATAAGTGAGAGATATAGTTTCAGATTTTGTCATGGTGATCTCTGTAAATGGTAAAATAAATAAAAATAAAAACTTTTTTTTTTTTTTATTTAAACAAAGAAAAGGGGAAAAAAAAGAAATGTGGGTAACAAGGATCTGACCAAATCCAACAGCTCACCTGTTCCTTCTTCTGTAACCATTGCTTCAACAAGAAGAGAATTCTGCAGACTAAACTTTACAGTGGAGTTCAAAAAGACTGATACATCTATGGTATGGATGGCACAGCCTGTGTTTTTTATCTAATTATAGTAAATGAACACAAACGTTAATTAAAAAGAGTAGTTTATTTGGATAAATGGAAGACATATATTATGTACCGTTACTTGTATTGAATTTCAACTCGCATACCTCAGTGGTTTCCTCTAAACATACTGGACTTCTATCAGGGGTATAAAGGTGGGGGATAATATTACGGCACACTTTTACCCATGATTTACCAGGTACAGGCTGCCCGTAAGTGTATCTGTGAAAAAGGTACAAGCAACAGATATACAGCCCAGGGTTAAGTTAACAAAATAATAAATTAGGATGGGATTTACAGTAGGTAACTGATCCCGGAGTTAAAAAATAATTACAATGCTAAAAATAGCAGAAAACACTGCTCTCTCTTAATGCAGGAAATAAAATAAACCACTCACTTCCCGCAAACCTCAATTATCAGTTCTTCTTCATCAACACTCACTTTATTGGGTCTTTTTACAGTAACTTCATACTTTGGCAAAACTAGAAGTCAGAAGGTAGAAGGTAGACTTTTAGTAGTCAAATTAGAAATGAATCTACAAAGATATTACTGAAATTCGTCCCATTAAAAATTGCAAATGGTTTGTTTTTATGACTTACCATATTTTTTCACCTCAAAATCATGTGAGATCATCCTGTCACCGATATAAGTCTTCAATCTGTACACACCTTGACCGGCTTCTGGATTTAATTCATAAGAACGCTGCAAAATCCACCTTGTTGAGGAAACATTTGTCCATTGACCAATTCTGTTACCCCGACTGTCCTATTTAGACACAGTTGAGATATTTAGTTACAGTCAGCTATACATGTCCTGAGTCCTGACCATAAACAAATTACTTAAAATACAATAACTGCAAATATAACAGAATCTCTACAGTGTTAATATTTAAAAGATGTGCTTATGACTGTACAGAAGGAAGTTTTGTGTACTTACCTCAAGCACAACAGAACCATACTGCAAAAGAACAAATAATAATTAAATTATTTAGGATATTAAAATGATTAAAAGTGTTGTTTTTTAATAATGTATTCAGAATGCAAAAGAAAATGAGGGAGATAAAATCCAAGACAAAACACATCAGACCTGCTGATCAAGCGGTGCAAAGTTTGTATCCATGGTAACAACTCTAAAGTTCACTGTGAAAACAGAAATGTGTATTATAACCTCTGCTTTTAACGTCTAAATCTCTTATATAGTCTGACAGTCAATAGCATAAAATAAATCAGAACTATTTAACAAAATAGACCTACTTACTGAGAAGAATTAAATTGAATAGTGCATGCGCCTAAAGTAAAGTAAAGTAATATAATATCAAAGACGACGACGTGAATGAAACTGCAAAGTCTTCTCACATTTTTAATGAAGAATTCAGTGGAG
This sequence comes from Acrossocheilus fasciatus, assembly GCA_036784905.1. Lineage (NCBI taxonomy): Eukaryota > Metazoa > Chordata > Actinopteri > Cypriniformes > Cyprinidae > Acrossocheilus > Acrossocheilus fasciatus. The sequence continues at coordinate 14,072,897 of CM071952.1, forward strand.
GGAACCAGGGTTACATTAAGTAACCCGAGCCATTCTCACTCTTGTAAATAACAGGATGTAGGCTATGTGTGAACGTGACCATATTAAGGATTCAAATATACAGTAGTACAGCTGTATTCTGCTGCTGTGTAAACACGCATTTGAGATGAATCTGTGGCTGTTTTTGCCATCATTTTACAAAAATATTTGAACTGTTTGCCCCAATTGACCTGATAGAATCAGGAATTCCACACAGCCATGAAGGGTTTATCACAGATACACAGTATCTCTAGATAACGTATAAAAATAGGCATGTAGTTACTGGTTTATATCATATATTATATCAAGTTTTTTTGTAATTACAGTATTTAGGCTGAATTTAGGTGTGGATGTGAAGGGATTTCTCAATAACAATAGATGGCCATTCTAATGCTAAAGCTGTTAGCAACCCTTCATCCTTATCTGCTTTCCGACTTATCTGCTCCTCTTTTCTGTTTACGAACCCATTGAACTGTTTACTTGTATTTACCATCTGCTGGTTTTTGCAACAGTAGTCATTTTTGACCTATGCTTCTGCATCAGTTCATTGCATGATGATAACATGCTTTACTTGAAACATTCACAGCTCACCTGTCTGTCCTGGAATATAGATGGGTTTATCAGTCTGGATAAAGGTCAGAGGATGGTAAGATCTGAACATGACTTTTCTCTCTTCAGTCATCTTGAAAGACTCTCCCTGAAGTTCTACCTTCATTTCCTGCACAGATTCTGCTTCTACCAGAGGAGCCTGATGAGAAGAACTATCATATATTCACAAGCTCGGCAAACATGTAATCTCAAAAAACTAGATGCATTATGATGATACAAACATATTTATTATAATGTGCTGATGACAAACCTTGAAGTTAAAGCAGCGGTGAAACTCTTCCTCAGCTTTCTCCTGTAGCAGTAAAGTGCTCTGGTTACCATTAACCAGATAAATGTTCATGACAAGGCTTTCATTGGGCTTGAGAAGACTTGCACACAGTTTGGCCTCAGATCCTGACTCGATCACTGCAGGAAACGTCACCATGAAATATCTATTTAAGAAAAGATAATAATCATACAATAGTCTCCAAGTCATTAGATATGCATGTTTCTTATGCTATAAGTTGTCTTTCAAACAGCAAACATTTATCTTGCAACACAGATCAGTTAAATAAATACAGGAGAAATCACAGTACAATGATTAATGGTATACTAATAATTTTTCACATCTAGAAAACAAAACATTTCTAGTTGTCCCAGAAAAGTACAGTGGCATCAAAAATGTTTTTACAGTTTAAAAAACCCATAAAACTTTAAATATTTAAAATAAAAGTTAAATGAAGAAAATTTAAGAATCTGCACTATTTAAAGTTAATTATTCTTATTTAAATTTTCTGTTATCATTAAAGTAAAAGGGGTACAAAATACTCATGTCAGTTCCCTTCACACAATGGAAAAGAAAAATAGATGTATCATTATTTTTAAAGTTTTGGTAATGGAAATTTGATTACAAAAATTCTGAAGATTTTGCAATTAAAACAGCATAACTTTCTATATTCAGAAGAAATCATTAAAAACGTACGGTCCTGATGTTTGTCCATTGACACAGACAAGAAGGAAAGAGAACAGAAGGAGCCCTTTCCAACAGCAGCTAATGTTCAGATCCATGATGACGACTGATCATGTCATTAACTGGAACATCTCTTATAAAGGCAGTCTCATGCTAAAGGAGGTCCTTCAAAAGCCGTTGTATTGATCATCCGATTAATGATTCAACCATGTAGGCAATGCATTTTGAAAAACTTCTGCTAATGTACATTGGTTGGTTAATTTGTGATGATGAGTTTGATCAAGACCAAGCATCAAAATTTGGTAAAATCAAAAAAGCAGGTTCAGTTCAGGTGAAGATATAAAGAAACCTTACTCTTGCACAAAATAGACATAAAATAAACATTCAATTTTTATGAATCTTCCTCACAATGTAATTTAGAGTTGACCAACTTAAATGTGGCATTTTGCAATGTCCAAGCATGTAATCAATGTAAATAGTCATTTTATTTGCAGTCAAAAGAGAAGGTGAAGAGTTCGATTCTTAGTAAATAATGTTCAGGCACTCAACTGAAATCTTTAAAGTACAAAGTACGCACTGTTGCCAACTCTCACTAGAAAAATAAGCAACTGCAGCTTCAGAAACAAGCCCCAAACAAGCCCAATATTATTTGATTGTTTATTATCATCAGTGTTATTTATTATCAATTATTTATTACCAATAAATGAACCTGCAACATATAAAACTGAAACCACTCTTTTATTTGAAAAGCAAAAACTGACGTTTGAAAAACCTAACAAGCAAAACTGTGATCTGAAACTGATGCACATGTGATCTGAAAACATAATCCTACTCTTATCTTCATCTACATCAAGGGGCCTCCAAATTCGATCCTGCAGGGCCAGTGTCTTGCAGAGTTTTGCTCCAACCCTAATTAAACACGCCTGAACCAGCTAATCAAGGTCTTGCTAGGCATGCTAGAAACTTCTGGTGTGTTGAGTCAAGTTGGAGCAAAACTCTGTAGACACCAGCCCTCCAGGGCCGAGACCCCTGATCTACATAGAAATGCACAGCTAATGACCTTTAACTCTGTGTAGACAAATAGTGGGCTATAACAACTGATAATTACCATCCAGAGGTACATACACCCACTCAAACTGAGTGGGAGAGTAACTGTAAGTTATACTGTTCTGTGTATATTGAGCTCATTCATTTTTTTATATATATATATTTAAAACAGTAACATGAGTAAATGACACCTTTTTCGTTTTTTTTGTTTTTCAAAAATTAAAATAAGAACCTTACATTTTTTTGGTTTTACTTTCAGGGGTAGAAATGGATAAACAGCTTGAATATTCAATCTCCTTGTGTGGTCGGTAATTAAATGCCCCTTTCCGCTGATTGGTCAAGCATTGGTGCCGTCATCACATCTTTTTTTAGTTCTGCAACAGAATAATAGTCCTCCGCTGCTGCAGTTAAAGCATTTCACGAGTTCACACGTACATATTATAAATAGAGTAAATGGAATGGAAGGGTTATGCAAATTTGGTGTGCTGTCTGAGGGGAGGGTTCCGAGCTTTGAATTTTGAGGTACCCCCTCACAGGTTAGGATAGGAATAGATAGAAGGGAAGAGATGGGGTGGTGGAGGGATGCTGGAAAACTGTCAAGGAACAGAGACAAGTCTGCTCTATGCATACCTCTTATCTGTTAATTGGGTTAATTACTGAATGTGCTCTTCTTGTGTTAAAGTGCCCCTATTATGGTTTATGAAAGGTTCATATTTTGGTTTTGGGAATCCCCAACAACAGGTTGACATGCATGCAAGGTCAAAAAACACTTTAATTTCCTTATAATATGTATTTATTTTAATTTTGCACTTAGTGTAAATAGCATATCGTTGAAAAATACTGCTATTTTCACTTAGTGTAAATAGAATCCATTGCTATTTGCACTTAGTGTAAATAGTATCTATCACTAAGAAAATATGCTATTTGCACTTGGTGTAAATAGAATCTAATTGCTATTTACACTTAGTGTAAATAGCATCTATTGCTATTTGCATTTAGTGTAAATAGCATCTATTGCTATTTACACTTAGCGCAAATAGTTGCTGCCATAAAGTTTTCCCAGGTCTGTGCGCAAAACAAGTGGGTGGGCAATATGCTAATATTCATGTTGACACGTCAACATTAAACGGCTTGGGATTCGTTTTGAAAACGACTCTTTTCAATAATTCAGAGTCAACGCTTTTTTTTTTGAGAGACAACTTTATATACGGTGCACTTTCAGATTTAAAACTTTGCAGGATGTTTTCATTCACTTAGAGCTGTGTTACACACTGCATGAAAGGTAATTTTCAAAAATCCATAATAGGGGCACTTTAATTAGGTTAATTATCTGAACGTGCTCCTCCTGAACTTTGTTAATAAAACATCATTTATTGCGACTACATGTCATCTTTCTCTCTCATCAGCCAGATAAACAATGGCTTGACATAAACTGAGCTGGGGCAGCATCTAGACAGGGCTTACTTCTGTGTAGACATAGACTGTCTATGGCAAATATAGGTGTATGTAAATATTTAAAGAGGGAATCCTCATCTTGTCTCTACAGCTGCTCGCCTGCTCTGGTGTCGAGACAATGGCGGTCTGTGTACAACTCACTCAAGACAGGGTCTATGCAGCTCACCTGTCTGTCCTGGAATATAGATGGGTTTATCAGTCTGGATAAAGGTCAGAGGATGGTAAGGTTTGAACATGACTTTTCTCTTTTCAGTCATCTTGAAAGACTCCTTGAAGTTCTACCTTCATTTTCTGCACTGATTCTTCTTCTACCAGAGGAGCCTGATGATAAATAATATCCTCACAATCTCTTGTAACGGGTGTCTGAGGCTGGAATTGAACTTGGGTCTTCTAGTCGACTGAACGGCCTCTTTACCACTGAGCTATGGTGGATGACAAATAATAGATGGACCCAAGGGCAGATAGATGAATGAAAAGAGTGCTTTACTGAGGAGTTCAAGTTCAAAACTACAACAAAAAGGAAGCCGTGCTCCCACAGAGAAAAAACAAAAAAAAACTTTCTTGGTGAGGTTAACTCATACATAGTAGGCTCAAGACTGAACACAACTGAAAGAAAGCAGCATGCTTAAATAGGGAAACAAACGAGATAATGACCCACAGGTGGATGAATTCAAGTGCTAAATGAGTAGAGATGCAATGAGTTCTACAGAAGCTGGGGCCACCTAGTGTTTGGGAGAGTCATTACAAGCAGGAGCCTTACAGGAGCCCCTCCTCCAGGAACGGCTCCTGACGTTCCCCTAACTGTGTTGTTGTCCGCGGCGGTGAAACTCCCTGATGAGATCTGGGTCTAGAATATCTCGAGCTGGTACCCAAGACCGCTCCTCTGGGCGATACCCCTCCCAATCCACAAGATACTGGGTTCTGCCACGGACCTGGCGAGAGTCCAGCAGTCGGCGTACGGTGTAGGCTGGCTGACCACCAATGATGCGAGGAACTGGAGGGGGTTTCCTGGCTGGGGACAAAGGAGAATAGACAACAGGTTTCAAACGGGAGATATGAAAGGTGGGATGGATGCGCATGGACCTGGGTAGAAGAAGTCGGTAGGACACTGGGTTGATCCTTTTGAGGACCTTGAAAGGGCCGATGAAGCGGGGTGCTAGTTTCCGTGACTCAACGTGCAGGGGGAGGTCCCTAGTAGACAGCCACACTCTCTGACCTGGTCTAAGTGACGGTCCAATTCTACGGTGCTGGTTTGCATGCCTCTGCTGTCGTTGAGTGGCCCTTAGTAGGGCTAGTCGTGCTCTCCGCCACGCCCGTCGACATCTCTGAACAAGTTGAGCAGCAGCTGGTACATGAACCTCAGGATCCTGTTCAGGAAACAGAGGGGGGGGGGGGAAACCAAACTGGCATTCAAAGGGGGACATGCCTAAAGAGGAGTGGTGTAGAGTGTTGTGTGCAAATTCAGCCCAGACCAACTGAGAGCTCCAAGCAGTCTGATTGTTAGGGACCAGGCATCTGAGAGTCTTCTCAATCTCCTGGTTGACTCTCTCTGTCTGTCCATTTGATTGAGGGTGAAATCCAGAGGACAGGCTAATGGAAGCCCCAATTAGTCGTCCGAACGACTTCCAGAACCGGGAGGTGAATTGCGATCCCCGGTCAGATACCATATCTTGGGGAAAGCCATGAATTCTGAAGACATGTTGCATCATCAAGTCCGCTGTCTGACCTGCTGTGGGAATCTTGGGTAATGGTATAAGATGACAAGCCTTAGAAAACCGGTCTACCACCACCAGAATTACAGTGTTACCTTGAGATTTTGGTAGACCCGTTACGAAGTCCAAAGATATGTGGGACCAGGGGCGTGTAGGGATGGGTAGTGAGTGCAGTAGGCCGTGAGGGTGGGTTCTGGGTTCCTTGTTCTGGGCACACACCGCGCAGGCAGCCACAAAACCCCGAACGTCTCGATGCATGTTGGGCCACCAGAACCGTCTCTGGATGAATTTCAATGTTCTTGTGCTCCCAGGGTGGCCCGAGGAAAGGGAAGCATGGCCCCACTGTAACACATCAGAACGCACAGAGTTAGGCACAAAAAGGCGACCCGGAGGGCCGTTACCTGGGTCGGGATGTTGCTGTTGGGCCCTCCTCACTGCAGTTTCGATTCCCCACTGGATTGATGCCACCACTCTAGAGCTGGGTAAGATTGATTCAGGTTTGCCCTCCACTTCTGGTGGATCAAACTGCCTTGAGAGGGCATCAGGCTTTGAGTTCTTAGAACCTGGCCGGTATGAGAGAGTAAAGTCAAAGCGGTTAAAGAAGAGGGCCCAACGAGCCTGACGTGAGCTCAGTCTCTTGGCCTCACGGATGTAGGTGAGGTTCCTGTGGTCTGTCCAGATAAGGAATGGGTGTTTGGCCCCTTCCAGCCATTGTCTCCACTCCTCAAGGGCCAACTTCACTGCCAACAGCTCCCGGTTACCAATGTCATAATTCCTCTCAGCTGGGGAAAGTCGACGTGAGAAGTAAGCGCAAGGATGAAGCTTGTGGTCCGCTCTTGCTCTCTGCGATAAGACTGCTCCTACCCCAACGCCTGAAGCATCCACCTCGACTACAAAGGGCAACTCAGGATCTGGGAGGGTGAGAATGGGTGCGGACGTGAAGAGCTGCTTGAGTCGGTCAAATGCATGACCAGCCCTCTCAGTCCACTTAAATGGGCTTGATGCCTTCTTGGTAAGAGCGGTCAGGGGTTCTGCTATAGCACTAAAGTTCCTAATGAACCTCCTATAAAAGTTGGCAAATCCCAGAAAGCGTTGGACCTCTTTGACGGAGCATGGTTGAGGCCAATTTAGAACTGCCTGAATCTTGCCGGTATCCATCTGGACGTTGCCACTAGAGACAATGAATCCAAGAAAAGAGACAGTGGGGACATGAAATTCGCTCTTCTCCAGCTTGACAAAGAGTCCATTCTTCAGCAGATGAGATAGGACGATTCGGACATGTTGGACATGTTCTTGATAGCAGCGAGAGAAGATGAGAATATCGTCAAGATATACAAATACAAATTTGTCTAGCATATCTCGTAGCACATCATTAATAAGTGCCTGAAAAACGGCTGGAGCATTGACTAACCCAAAGGGCATTACCTGATACTCATAGTGTCCCTTAGGAGTGTTAAAAGCCGTCTTCCACTCATCTCCCTCTCGTATCCTAACAAGGTGATAGGCATTCCGAAGGTCTAGCTTTGTGAAAATTGTTGCCCCTTGAAGGAGTTCAAAGGCCGTTGTCATTAGTGGCAGTGGGTAGTGGTTCTTTACCGTGATGCGATTAAGGCCTCGGTAGTCAATGCACGGCCGAAGACCGCCATCCTTCTTCCCCACAAAGAAGAAGCCAGCCCCTGCCGGTGACGTAGATGGACGGATGAACCCACTGTTAAGAGAGTCATTGATATACTCCTCCATGGCAGCTCTTTCTGGGCCCGAGAGGGAATAGAGTCTCCCTCGAGGGGGGCAGGTACCTGGTAGCAGATCGATTGCACAGTCATATGGTCTGTGGGGCGGCAGAGAGGCTGCGCGGGTCTTGCTGAAAACTTCACAGAGGTCTGCATACTCTGAGGGGACTCGAGACAACTCAGGAGGAAGCACTGGGACTCCGGAGGCTACAGGTTTAAGCTTGGGGATAGTTAGCACCTCTGTGGATTGGGCTGATGGCTTGAAAGGAATGGGCAGCAGCTTGGGAGTGGTTGGTTGTGAGTCAGGAGATGATGTCGCCAGCAACTCGGAAAAATAACAGAGAGAGAGACCCAAAATACCACAATTAGTACCCCAACCAATCACTTTCCTGGCTGTCCAATCTATATGTGGATTATGAAGGGATAACCATGGGAAACCAAGAATTAAAGGGAACTCTGGTGAATGAATCAAGAAAAACTGTATCCTCTCCTTATGACAGCCAATTTGGAGATGGAGGGGTGTAGTGCACTGTCTTACCTGACCAGAGCCCAGGGGTCTCCCATTCAATGCCGTTATGTTCAGGGGTTCTTGAAGAGTGATGGGCTGCATTCTCAGGTGTCTGGCCAAAGTAAAGTCCATAAAATTTCCAGCAGCCCCTGAATCTAGGAAGGCCTGAAGTTTGTGATGATGGTTGCCCCAATCCAGTGATACATTGAGTGAAACCCCAGAAGCTGCTGGTTGGGGGAAGGTGATTACTCTCGTCCCAGCCCCCCTCTTCTTGGACGAGAGTTGTCTTTTCCCGTCAACTCTGGACAGTTGGATCTAAAGTGATCTGGCTTTCCACAGTACAAACAGCATCTCTCCCTCATGCGTCGCTCCCTCTCGGCTTGTGACAGTCTGGCCCTACCCAACTGCATGGGTTCCTCGAAATTCATGGGAAGTGGAGGTGAATCAAGGCTTCTGCTAGAAGCATGGGGCTCAGGCAGCCGGACCTCCCCACGGCGTTCCCGCCTGCGCTCTCGAATGCGATTGTCCACCCTGATGGCCATGTCAATAAGGGACTCTAGGTCAGGAGCCGGATCTCGAAAGGCCAGTTCATCCTTGAGATCAGGAGACAGGGCACGGTGAAACGTCGCTCTCAGGGCTCGTTGGTCCCAACTGCTCTCTGTGGCTAATGTACGGAACTCAATAGCAAACTCTGCCACACTCCTTGTCCCTTGAGAAATCTGGAGTAGCCTGTGGTCCACCTCTCCCCCACTGGTAGGGTGATGAAAAACCCTCCTCATTTCTGCAACAAATAGGTCGCAATTGTCAGTCAGTGGGGAATGTTGTTCCCACAAAGCCGTAGCCCAGTCCAGAGCTTTCCCGGTGAGCAGAGTGATGATATATGCAACCTTGCTGTTCTCTGTTGGAAAGCTGTTAGGTTGTAATCCAAATGCTAGAGTACACTGAGTGATAAAGCCTCGACATCTCTCAGGGTTCCCATCATACCTCTCTGGTGCAGGCAGTCTTGGCTCAGGTAGAGGCCCAGGAAATGGAGGTGCGAACCTTTCAGCTAGAACAGGTGGGGTGGTTAAAACTGAAGAAGCTTGGGACGTAGTCTGCTCACTTAAGCGTTGTAGGATTTCTGTTAGGATCTGCTCATGTCTGTGAATGGTGGAAGCTTGGCCAGACAGAATAGCTAGGATCTGATCATCATTGGAGGCAGGTGTGGCATCTACTGCTGGGTCCACTTCCATGGTTCAGTCTTGCTGTAACGGGTGTCTGAGGCTGGAATTGAACTTGGGTCTTCTAGTCGACTGAACGGCCTCTTTACCACTGGGCTATGGTGGATGACAAATAATAGATGGACCCAAGGGCAGATAGATGAATGAAAAGAGTGCTTTACTGAGGAGTTCAAGTTCAAAACTACAACAAAAAGGAAGGCGTGCTCCCACAGAGAAAAAACAAAAAAAACTTTCTTGGTGAGGTTAACTCATACATAGTAGGCTCAAGACTGAACACAACTGAAAGAAAGCAGCATGCTTAAATAGGGAAACAAACGAGATAATGACCCACAGGTGGATGAATTCAAGTGCTAAATGAGTAGAGATGCAATGAGTTCTACAGAAGCTGGGGCCACCTAGTGTTTAGGAGAGTCATTACAAGCAGGAGCCTTACATCTCTGAAAACATGCAATCTCAAAAATCTAGATGCATTATGATGAAACAAAAATTTTTGATTATACATTCGCAAACTGCTGAGGACAGACCTTGAACTTAAAGCAGCGGTGAAACTTTTCCTCAGCTTTCTCCTGCAGCAGTAAAGTCCTCTGATTATCTTCAACCAGATAAATGTTCATGACAAGGCTTTCATTGGGCTCGAGAAGTCTTGCACACAGTTTGGTCTCAGATTCTGACTTGATCACTGGAGCAAACGTCACCATAAGATATCTGTTGAAAGATAATAATTATACAAAATAGCCCGAGTCATTAGATATGCACATTTTATTATATTTGCTTTAAGTTGTCTTTCAAACAGCAAAAATTTACTTTGCGACACAAATCAGTTGAATAAATACAGGAGAAATCACATCTTAACCTACACAACAATTAATGGGATACTAATAATTTATCACAGTACAGTGGATTAAGATAAAAATCTTGCAGCAGAAATCATTAAAAACTTACGGCCCTTTTGTTTGTCCATTGATACAGACAAGAAGGAAAGAGAATAGAGGGAGCCCCTTTCCAACAGCAGCTAACGTTCAGATCCATGATGATGGTTGATCAAGAGATTAACAGGAACGTCTCTTATAAAAGGACTCTCTCATGAGGAGGTCCTTCAAAAACAATTTTATTGATCATCTGATTAATGATTCAACCATGTAGGCAATGTAGTTTGAAAAAGCTTGTGCTAGTGCATTGGTTTGTTAATTTGTGATGATGAATGATGATGAGTTTGATAAAGACTAAGCATCAAAATATTACAAGCAGGCACAGTTCAGGTAAACATATACAGAAGCTTTACTCTTACACAAAATAAACATGAAATAAACATTCAGTTGAATGTTCCTCACGAAGCAATTCTGAGTTGAACAACTTAAATGTTGCATATTAGAATGTCTAAGCATGTAAACAATCTAAATAGTCATTTTATTTGCAGTCAGAAGAGAAGTTGAAGCATTCAGTTCTTTGTCAATAATGTTCAGGTACTCAACTGAAATCTTTAAAGTACAAAGTAAGAGTAAACGTGATTTTCTGAAAACATACTCCTACTCTTTTCTACATCTTCACAGAAATGCACAACTACTGACCTTTAACTCTGTGTAGACAAATACAACAACTGATAATTACCATCCAGAGGTACATACATCCACTCAAACTGAGTGGGAGAGTAACTGTAGTTACTGTTTGTATTTGTCTCATTTGTTCCCTTTCAGCCGGTCACATTTCTATGTCATGTCAATGACCAACGAATCAGGAATCTCGCTAAAGAGATCAATGTACTTTGAGTGTAAATTAGCCAATGCACATTGGCATTGGATATTTGCAGCCAGTGGGGAACTACTTCTGGCAGTCGCTTTGGTGGTTCCAGGGTGCCTCAACTTGACCACAGAGCATTTTTAGCTCTCCAACAAGTATTTTCTACACAGCAAAATTTCCAGTGTTGTTCTGAGTTGTTTTTATGGCGTTAATTTTCCAGTGTTAAAAAGTGTTGATTCTGGTGTTGACTTGAACGACATGAACACTTGCAGTGTAAATCAGTATTCAGAGTCAGCGTTATTACAGCGAGTTTACATAATTGACACTGGTGATGAGTTGATCCTATTTCCGGTCCTTGCACATTATTTCCATTTTGATTAATGGCGGCTGACCACGAGGAGCTGTCCTCATGCTGGTGAAAATTCAATATCAATGACTGAAGAAATTTGTGGAACTGCTTAACTATTGTGCATTCTAAGTTTTTCTCAGTGAAGGTAAGTGCTACTGCTTAGAAATTGACTAATTAAAACCTGTCATATAGCAACCAAGCTAATACTAAAATGTCCACAGGGCTTGTTTCCAGGTTTCAAAGTTTTTCTATTTGCTTTTAAATCACTGAGATTTTACTTAAATATAAAAATAAATAAATGAGGTCTGTATTTGTTATTGTTAAAATTACTTTTTCAGTTAAGAGAGACCGACACCGATGTGGAAGAGGATACAAATTGAAGACATCTACATTTAAGATGTCCAGAAGAAATTGTTTCTGCCGGCATACCTCAGGGTAAATATATTAATACTTAAATATATAAACACTTCACACATTCTTTGAAGGCGTCCATAATATGATATGAATTAAGCCTTGACAGACATGTTAGTTTATGCATTAATCATTGCACATAGTAATTATCTTTTCCCAATCTCTTTTCTTTGTTTAAACTAATTTTTGTTTTTGCTGTTTACAGTCCTGCACCAGTATTGAAGCCCATCTCAGTCAGAGGGAGGACCACCAGCCATACCTACTGCTATTGAGAAGAATCAAAGGCAGGATCACCTCATTCTATGTGGTTGGACAAGCTTCTCACCTCTTCTGAAGGAACCAGCTCCTTGAGTACTATTTAACTCTTAAGTCTACTATGTTTTCAACCTGTTGCATGAGTAGGTCATTTTCAATGTCTTTATCTTCCTTCTACAACATTGATGTTGGACATACCAGTGAGTTGCCAAGAGTAAAGAAATTGCATGCAAAGTATTGACAAACTTTTGACAAAACATTTTTTTAATTACAAAGATTTTAATTACATTACAGTATTTTAATTACAAAGATATTTTAAGTTGAGAGTACTTCTAACAGCCAGCATATTGAAGTTCTACAGGTCTTTTGACCTCCAGACTTCACATGGGTGATATGATGGGGAATTTTTAGGTTTGTTTTTAGTGTTCTTTTAACTTTTTGAAAATAAACGTTGTAACGGGAGGAAGAATCACACGACACGGGAGATCAATAAATACCCCGAAGGGTGCGTTTATTGTAGGTGAAATCGTGCCGTAGTGCTCGTGGGTGAGATCGTCGTGCTCCAGGATCAGCCTTTTCTTCCGTGCTCCGCGTGAGTGAGGGTCTGGTGTCCGTGCAGTATGCTTCGGGCTGGCCGGTCAGACGCTGCTCTCTGTGGCAGAGGGAGAGGGAAGTTAGCGATTCGAATACCGGAGTCATATCTCACCCTTCTCCGTCTCTGGCGTGCTTATATCCGCGTCTTTGGATTGGCTTCAGGTGTGGCCGGCCAGCCCGCGTTAATGGCGTGCAGGTGATCCTCCTCCGTTTCCAGGGCGACGCTGATGAGGTCTGGGGACACGTGTCACAACGTTCAAACTGATTCAACTTGTTGGCTGTAATTGAATATACCCTATGTATTTGTAGTTGAACTGAATGCAGATTACATTTAATAACAAATCACGGTTTGTATGAACACTATATTAGTGTGGAAATAACTCCCTATAGTGTTAAGCTATTGACACACCTAGTGTAGTTTCAACACTATTAGTGTCCCCCCCCCTCATTTACACTAAGTCAGTGTTAATGGTGAACACCTACAGTGTTGTTTTAACTCTATGCAAGTGTTATAAAAAAGTAACTCTATTTCAAGTGTTACTTTAACTCTATTTGGTGTGGACCTATATAAACCCTGAAAAAGTGTTAATTTTTACACTGTAAGTGTGAATTTTACACTTTCAAATTTGCTGTGTATGCATAGGGAAACAAGATGCATTCCTAGTTTCAACATTACTTATTCTTCAGACATTCTGCTATAAATGCAATAAGTATCAGCTGTATACAACGTGACCAACATTTGGTTTTCAACCACTGAAAATAGGTAATATTTAACAATCTGAAAATGGAACCTCTTTGAGATCCCCATATCTCTGGGACCGAACAATGTAGGGCATTGAAAATGAAGATTCCAAAAGAAAAGTTTATTAAGAATTAGAATCTAAAAATCACATTGCAATATCTTTAATGCTTTTTGAGTTATAGGCATGCAAACTTTGGAAAAAGAAAATTTATGGCAATCAGACAAGTATGTTTAATGCAGTTATTTTGACAGAAGTAATTAAGATGCATCTCTAGTTTCAACATTATTTGTTTTTTCAGACATTCCTCTTTGAAAGAATTGACCCACATTTGGTTTTTGACCACTAAAAATGTGAACATTTGAATAATTTACTCCTTGAGCCATATTGAAGTTCCAATATCTCTGCAACCGAATCATAAAGGGCCTTTAAAAAAAAAAAAAGATACCAAAAAGAAAGTTTAAGACCCAATATCTAAAAGGGCATTACAGTTTTTCTGGATTGCTAACACACTGTAACTGATTCATTTGACACAATTTTCCAAACCATTCATACAGTTCTTGAAACAAAAGATACGTTTCTCAAAACTTTTAACACATTCCACATGCTTTCACACATGCTCCAATTTGCTCAATTGTTTCTGCAAAACTACACAATAACAGCATCATTTTGCAAAGGTTTAGCCATGTTCTCATTTAGAAAACACAAACACCCAGTATAATTAATTCAAGCATCAAAAAATGAACTCAAACAGCGCACATTCATCCATGTGTGAACATTCAGTATCAAAACTGATGACACACAGGTCAGAATCTCAGGATGATATGAACAAGAGCACAGGTGATTACAGTTTTTCTCGATTGCTAAGACACATTTCTTGAAAGCTGCTCTTCTCTAAACTTTGAACACAAAACCCAATTTTCAAGCTACATTCACAAAACCTCAGACTCTTCTTGCAAAACCAAACTTTCACCTCAAAACAGTTCAATCTGTGCTCAAAACTGAACCATGTTGTCAAATCGTGCCCCGAGTCAATCAAAATGAAAAACACTACGGAACAGCCACTAAACACTGTGTAGAAAAATAGAAAACACAATGCTCAGGACATGAAGCTGGAGAAATAAATGTGTGTTCACTGTAGGCTAAATGCATGTTGCAAAACAAAACAAAAAAAAACTTGTGCATTTAGCACTTGTAAAAACAAACTGAAATCTTATGCGTTTGCCACTTGTGTACAGTAAGCCCATGTAAAAAATAAAGTACAAAAATATACAAATAAGTGCATTACTCAGCCACAGCATCATGTCTCCGTACTGGGTCAGGCCACAGGACTTCATCCACATCACAGGCCACATTTTGTCTGGCCAGGCAACGGGGGAAAAAAACCCCTGGCATGCCGTATCCAGGCTTGGCATGCCTCCACACCTATGTCACCACAGGCAAGTCCCATGGCTTGCAGGAGATTTACCTTGGTGTAAGGTTGGTGTAACCCTCTCTTAGGTTTGTGTAACCGATAGCTAGTGCAATTAGCTATAGATTGAATTTGGTTAATATCAGAAACTCTAGGTACGACTATGGAGCCTGAAATATTAAGAGGTCAGCAAAGAACAGATAACACAAAACAGGTAAGTTTGAGAAATGTATTACACAAAATTAAAGACAATTACATACATTCCCTGCCTACCTAAGCCGGCTTCCTGAGTGCACAAGCGCACAATAAAACCCCAAAATAAACAAACTCAAACAAAGAAAGAGTCCATGAAAGTTCTTGGTGTGTGTGAGTGGTTTTCTTGGAGTATGTACGGTACGTTCTTTTCACTACCCGGGTAGGTTTATGTGTGTTCTTATCTGTCTTTTAAATGAAGGCACGGGATGATGATGGTTCCAAAGATGCCACGGCTGGCTACACCAGGCTCTTGGTCCGTTCTCTGACTTCTGCGGTTGGCTCGCCACTGACCACCAGGGTCAGATTCAGATGATCTATCCCTCTCTTAAAACCAATCTATACATACAGTACAGAATGCATTAGTTACTATTGCCTCATTTCTGTTCAAATCCGATCAATTTATCTCCATTCAAATGTCAGATCAAATATAACCAATTGTAAAGGATATAAATACTCTAATCATTATGTAAATGAATAGGTACACATCACACCACATAACATAGGTCAGTTCCAATGAACATCAATCAATCATGTACTTCCATCTCACAGTATAGAAATAAAATCATGAGATTTCTGAAACAAGATATTTATGCTCTTTTTAAACTTTTTAAATCTATTTATGCATCTTAATAACATTTTAAACATCACATTTTAATATATTTATTCTTTTTTAACAATTAAGATGAACTTCTGTTCCTCATATACATATCAAACATGTATATTGGCAATTAAATGAACTAAATCACCTTTATTTTACAAATGACAACAAGAGGATAAATATTCCCTCAATCAAATGACTTCTAAGTCAACAGAACAGAGTATAAAGTCACATTTAGCAGCGTGAATACTATAAAATAGCTGCTACAGTAGTGACTAGCTTAACTGAGGTAGCAGCAGCGCTCAAATCTAAACACATTCACATTTAAGTGTTAAAGATTAGCACGCGGCTAGCGCGATTAGCGATCTTTTATGAGCATCTTAAACAACATAAAACAATCTGAATCTGTGTCTATATGGTATCAAACAGCAAGAATCAGTGTCACAACTCCGATTGGTTTTAGATTAACTGGTATTTTGCGCCATCACCGAGTGAAAAGTCAGCATAACACTCGCACTAGTATTATCATCCTTACCGGAGGTATCTTGAGGAGCTCGCAGTGTCAATGCGGCTTAAAAGTTTTCCATAGTTGTTCTCTCAAAGCTTTCAACCAGTCCTTGATGCTTTCTAGCAGCGTCTTCACCAGAGGAAAGGTGTTTTTTGTGTTTTTTTTTTGTTTTTTTTTCTTATTTAGAACATTTCCTGGGGTGTACGCGCCACCCTCAGGCAGAGTAGAGAATTGCACTCCAGTACCCATATGTGGGTTACACTCTCCCCTTCAAACTTATGCACGTCCCTGTGCATGGCAACGTTCACACGGTTATAACCGGAGGGGACAGAGCAGGGGAATGAGTTGACGCATCACTCTCACTTATAATGTCGTTCCACACAGTAGTCAGCCCGTGAAAGAGTGACTTCACCACTGTGACTAAGGGGGTTCCCAGTTCAGTGTAATCCAGCCGCCTAGGTGGCTGACGATTCCTCTCAGATCTCCTGACTAGGTCATCAGTATGTGCTTGTTCCTCCGTCTCCTTAATCTCCTCTTCTCCTTCATTTTCACAGACATTTGTCTCATCACATTCTGGCATATCGGAGGGGACTGGAAGTTGTTCAGGACAGTCCTCATCCGAGCCTTCCACAAGATCATCAGTGTCAGGTAAGTTTGTCTCTCTTTCCACAGGTTCATTTCCAGGTAAATTCAGGTCCAGTGTAACTCGGTTGACTGGAGTAACATCAGGTAGGCTACTCACATTATCTGGAACATCATCAGTCACCCTGTTGAGGTCTGTCATCAGATTCTCTTCAGAATGACTTGGACCATGGTGTCTTGGAACATATCGCGAGACAATATATCTGGTTACCTCTTGAACTGGTTCTCCTTGGGACCGGGTAACAGGAATAATATCATCCTCATCTGAGGACTGATCAACTTCTCTTGGGTCACTGCGAATGTTCTGGCGTGTCTTGCGGCGCTCGAGTGGTTTGGGTTGCTCTTCTGGTGTTACATGGAGGAACCCACATGGGAGCAAGAGGTCTCGATGCAACGTGCGCCAGGGGCCTTCTCCGGTCTCTGGTTTTACTGTATAAACGGGGAGGTCTCCAGCTTTCCTCACTACCACATGGACAGTGGACTCCCATTTGTCAGCGAGCTTGTGATTTCCACGAATACGTACATTCCTGACAAGTACTCGGTCTCCAATGTCCAGAGCAGAAGAAGTCACACGCTTGTCAAACCTCGTTTTGTTCTTTTCAGCTACCTTGGCAGCGCTCCTTGTAGCTATTTTGTAGCTCTCCTCGAGGTGGGATTTGAGGTGCTTTACATACTGGGAGTGTGACTTCTGTTGCTCTTCTTTGACAGGTAAGCCGAATGCAAGGTCAACCGGCAGGCGTGGCTGGCGTCCGAACATTAACTCATACGGTGTGAACCCAGTCACTTCACTCCTGGTACAATTGTACGCGTGGACCAAAGGCTTTACGAAGTCCTTCCAGTGTGACTTATCCTGGTTTTCCAGAGTACCAAGCATGTCTAACAGAGTGCGGTTAAAACGTTCCACCGGGTTGCCCCTAGGGTGGTATGGAGTTGTTCGAATTTTCTGTATGCCCGCAACTTCACACAGTTGTTTGATTAGCCGCGACTCAAAATCAGGACCTTGGTCACTGTGCAGTTTCTCTGGAATACCATAATGGACGATGAAATTGTCCCATAAGCATTTTGCAACTGTTTGAGCCTTTTGGTTTGGTGTCGGGATAGCCACTGCGTACTTTGTGAAGTGATCTGTGATCACGAGAATGTCCTTTGTGTTACTTCTGTCCGGTTCAATGGACAAGAAGTCCATGCAGACTAGTTCAAGCGGTCTTGTTGACATGATGTTCACTAAAGGTGCTGCCCTCTCAGGTAAGGATTTCCTGAGCACACACCTGTTACACTTCTTGACCTTCCTCTCAATGTCAGAGGCCATCCTCGGCCAGTAGAATCTGGCTCTGACCAAGTCCAGCGTGCGGTCTTTACCCATATGACCCATGTTGTCATGCAGGCTCGTTAAGACTGTCTCCCGAAGTTCTTCAGGTAAGACCAGCTGGTACTGTATGCAACCTTCTTCTTGGCGTGTTCTATAGAGGATGCCGTTCCGCAGTTCAAGTCTGGTCAACTCTCTCAACAACAGAGGTAGGTCCGGAAGCAAGGCTCTCACAGCGGGTGGTGGTTTCTCGTCACGCTCAATCTGCGAGATGACATGTTTAATGCACTGGTCAGCTCTCTGTTTGTCTCTGAGATCTGCCTCTGATAGGTGCGGGACGATGGGAAGCCCTCCAAGCTCATCTTCCTGCTCAAAGCTGTCAGGTACAGCCTCCCCAGAGATGGCAAGGCTCTCGACAAGGGAGATACTTCCATTACTACCCATTCCATCATTGGCACAATAAATAAGTTGTCTCTCACAGATGGCACGAGCGACCCCCTGATCCACAGCCTCAATGTTACCTGGATTTGATAGATGATGTTGTGTGAACTGACGGATCCTATCCCACTCTTTTTTAGATGAGGGGTCATCACGCAGGTCGCCATGGGGACGTCGTGATAGTGCGTCAGCATCTCCATTTTGCTTTCCGGGGCGGTACTGAAGCTTAAAGGAGAAGGTAGAAAGAGCAGCTAACCACCTGTAGCTGGTTGCATCGAGTTTGGCTGAGGTAAGTATATACGTAAGGGGATTGCTGTCGGTGACTACTGTGAACTGATTGCCATAGAGGTAGTCACTGAACTTCTCTGTAACAGACCATTTCAGCGCTAAAAACTCAAGCTTGTGAGCTGGATAACGGGACTCACTACGCGATAACCCTCTGCTCGCGTAAGCGATGACACGCAGCTGTCCCTCCTGCTCCTGATATAAGGCCGCTCCGAGGCCGGTGGAACTTGCATCCGTGTGAAGGATGTAAGGGAGTGCAGGATTTGCGAAAGCCAGAACTGGGGACGTTGTCAACTTGCCAATGATCGTCTCGAATGCCTGCTGGCAGGCGGGAGTCCAACGGTTCAGAAATGGAGTTTTAGGGTGGTAGTATTGGCCACTCCTTTCTTTGGATTTGGGGTGCTTCCTTAGAGGTGGGTAGCCAGATGTTAAGTCGTTCAGGGGTTTCATTATACTTGAATAGTCTTTAATGAACTTCCTATAGTACCCACAGAATCCGAGGAAGGCTTTCAACTCTTTCAGATGCTGAGGGACTGGCCAGGTCTTCAGCGCCGCAATCTTTTCCGGGTCGGTCTCCACTCCCTGCTCCGAGACGACATGCCCCAAGTACCGGACGGAGGACTGAAAGAATCTACATTTTTCCAGGGACAGCTTGAGCCCATACTCCTTCAGGCGGTTGAGAACCTTGGTGAGTCTGGCTTCATGATCTTCTAAAGTTTTTGAGAAGACTATCAAGTCATCCAAGAAAACGACAACTTCCTTCAAGTTCATGTCTCCCATGCACTTTTCCATCAGTCTCTGGAAAGTACTTGGGGCGTTTGTCACTCCCTGAGGCATTCGATTAAACTCCCAGAAACCAAGCGGGCATACAAACGCGGTCTTTGGCTTGTCAACCTCGTTGACTTCGATCTGATAGTAGCCAGACTTTAGATCGAGGACGCTGAACCACTTGGAACCGGAGAGTGCTGTGAAAATGTCATCCATCCTTGGGAGTGCATAAGCGTCTTTCACTGTCTGCAGGTTCAGTTTCCTGTAGTCAATACAGAGACGTACCTGGCCATTCTTTTTCCTGACTACAACAATTGGAGAGGAGAATGGAGATTCACTTTCACGAATCACCCCAGACTCAAGAAGCTCTTGAAGATGTTGAC
Organism: Acrossocheilus fasciatus; assembly: GCA_036784905.1. Lineage (NCBI taxonomy): Eukaryota > Metazoa > Chordata > Actinopteri > Cypriniformes > Cyprinidae > Acrossocheilus > Acrossocheilus fasciatus. The sequence goes on from CM071952.1 coordinate 14,092,825, forward strand.
GAACAGCTTCTACATCATGTGGGTGTATTGGCCGAGCTCTGAGTTTGAATGGGGTTTCCTCGGACAGTTTGATGTGATGCTTGACTTTGTCTGTCCTTCCAAAGTCAGTGTCGTTCTGGGCGAAGACCTCAGGCATGCTATTCAATTTTCGGGTAATTCTGTTTTTCCATTCTGGAGGGACCAGGGACTCACCAAAGTCAAAGGCTAGGTCAGCTGCCTTGGAGGGTTCTGGTTCAGATGGGTTTGTCACGCTTTGTTTGTGAGACAGAATGGCCTGGATTGAACTGAGCTCAGCAATCACACTCTTAGCTGGGATAATAATGTCGTGTTCTGACTCATTTGAGACCACAACTGGTAGCCTGACTGGTAGATCAACAAGACAAGGCTTTACAAGCAGCCCTCCAGGCAGAGAAGAGGATGAAGGGTACTCCATGATAGCGGACCTCTCAGTATGGAACTCTTTCACTGATGCCACACCCTCCAGAACAACTGTTCCTCCAGCTGGAATGAGTTTTCTGTCTCGGCCTTGCATCCTCACCAGTCCGATGTTACTGTCGTGGCTTTGTTCCTGTCGTAGTTGAAGTACTTTCAGCACCGTCCTGTAGCCGTTTGGGACAGAGTGGTAGCTTGCTGGACTTTTCTCTTTGCACATACCATATGCTACATCGAGTGTGTTTGTACCAACCAGTATCTGGTACCCTGAAGTGCCGGTGTCTGGAACAACCAAGGCCAATGTTGGGACTTCATATTCGGCTCCAAGGAACTGTTTTGGGAAGGTGATTGTGACTTCAACATATCCAAGGTAGGGCACAGATTGACCATTGGCCCCTTCAACTTCCAGCAGGTTGTGGAGTGGTTTGATCTGTTGCTCAGGTAGGTATTCTTCATAGAAGGACTTGGTGACTGTAGTTACTTGTGACCCTGTGTCGAGGAGACAGCTGCACTGCTTGCCTTGGATGGTAACTAGAGCGGTACTTTTCGTGCCTATAAGTTTTTTCGGGACTCTGAAGGGGTGTTTTCTAACACTAGACTGGTTCAAGGCAGCACTGAACTTGGGTTCGGCATCTCTTTTATTCTTAGCAGGGCGTTGGTGAACTGCTCCAGCCTCAGTTTGCCCTGCAACTGAGACTCCATCTAAAAATCCCTATTGTCTGGTGAGTGTTCTTTAGCCTCCCAGAGGCGCTGCTTTTCTCTGAATTGATCTCTTTTTTCATTGACAAGAGTGGGGTTTGGATTGTTACTGCAAGCTGAGGAGATGTGACCGTCCTCGCCGCAGTTGAAACAATACCAAGGTCTTGGTTGGGTGCTTGTTTTTGAGTTGGTAGGTTTCCAGCTTGGTGCTCTAGGGTCAAGTCTAGAGGCTGGCCCGCCTGATGGCTGCTCAGTGTTCCCCTTGGTCTTCGGAGTCTTCTTGGCTTTCTTAGACATCAGCGCGGTGAGTTGGCTCTGCAGCAACGCCACCTGCTGTTTAAGCTCTGTCAATGGGTCAGACTCAGGCTGGAATGCTGCTTGTTGACTGCAGATGCACACACCCTGAGAACTTGCCATAACCCGCTGCCGGTGTGAGCCAAGGTGCTTCTTCATACGTGTGGCTTTAGCTGCCTGCCTATCCTCCTCAGTGCGGATTAATAACAGGAGCTCTGAAAATACTGGTGGGTGACTTTTCTTTTCTTCGAGGTTGAGGTCAGAGAGCAAGTGGTTGTCCCAACACCCGCGACAAAACTGTTTGAGAATGTGTCTATCTGCTTCTCCGGCAGCAACTCCTCCTCTCTTAACAGCAAGGTTCAGGGCAGCTTGAAGGCGGCAGAGGTACGTAGAGGCCTTTTCACCAGGATCCTGAAGAGTATTCATAAACTGGGCGAAAAGCTCCTCGCCGTCTTCGACGGTTCCAAAGGCTGCGTCCAGCAGTTGAAGGTAGGATTCAGGAGTAGCTTCAGGGCTTAGTCTTTTGACAATACCTGCTGCAGGGAAGAGCAAACTTTCAAAGATTTTACGTGATTTCTGAAGATTAGACAGGGTGGGGTCTTTCCTGAGAAGCTCAACATGTGAACGCCATGTGTCGTAGTCTGTCTCACCATTGGGTCTGGGGAGCTTGCCTGAGAATGAACGAAGCTTGATGGGAGAGTGTGAATGTGTGTTTAATTCATCTCTCCTCACAATGTGCTCAACAATGACCTTTTGAATTTCAGGTGGATTCAGGTCGCTCTCCACAACAGACAGACTTCGCTTCACATCAGCTCGTGGGCATGGCTCAGCACCACTATGAACGAACCTTTCCCGAGAAGAATCTGGGAGCAGCTGGGGATGTGGGAGTTCAAAAGTGTCAAGAGATGTGTTGAGCTGCCTGGCTTCAAACTCATTATCACCACTGCCATCAGTCTCGATTGCCTCACTGATCTCTGACATCATATCTTTCAGCACCTCTTCGAAGCCTCGTCCACTCAATTTCGCTAACTTCTTTATTTCATCAAGGTAGGCTTTGGTAGCACCGCAGCCAACTTTAGTGGTGTACACACTTGCTAGAGCTTGAACATAATATTTTCCGTCTGGATTGTCCTTAAGTTCATGTGAGTAGGGCAGAAGAGGGGCTAAGGCTTCAATAGCAACAGCATCTTGATACTCAACAATCAGGTTTTTATAGAACTCGGAGTTAGTATCAGTAACTGGGACAAGCCTCATGGAGCCATACTTCCTAAGGAAGCCTATGATCTCCTCATCTTCTGGTGATTCAAGCAAACCACTCACTATTACTGCATTGGGGACTTTGATTCCTGAGCTCGTTATAAACTCCATCTTTAGTAAAGAGTGATCTATAGACAGATAACAAAGAGCTTACGCACGTTCGCTCGTTAAATCGTTTCACACACTTGTAATGTGGTTCACTGCTAACATATAACCAGACTCCTGGCTGGCTCGCCACTTGTAACCCTCTCTTAGGTTTGTGTAACCGATAGCTAGTGCAATTAGCTATAGATTGAATTTGGTTAATATCAGAAACTCTAGGTACGACTATGGAGCCTGAAATATTAAGAGGTCAGCAAAGAACAGATAACACAAAACAGGTAAGTTTGAGAAATGTATTACACAAAATTAAAGACAATTACATACATTCCCTGCCTACCTAAGCCGGCTTCCTGAGTGCACAAGCGCACAATAAAACCCCAAAATAAACAAACTCAAACAAAGAAAGAGTCCATGAAAGTTCTTGGTGTGTGTGAGTGGTTTTCTTGGAGTATGTACGGTACGTTCTTTTCACTACCCGGGTAGGTTTATGTGTGTTCTTATCTGTCTTTTAAATGAAGGCACGGGATGATGATGGTTCCAAAGATGCCACGGCTGGCCACACCAGGCTCTTGGTCCGTTCTCTGACTTCTGCGGTTGGCTCGCCACTGACCACCAGGGTCAGATTCAGATGATCTATCCCTCTCTTAAAACCAATCTATACATACAGTACAGAATGCATTAGTTACTATTGCCTCATTTCTGTTCAAATCCGATCAATTTATCTCCATTCAAATGTCAGATCAAATATAACCAATTGTAAAGGATATAAATACTCTAATCATTATGTAAATGAATAGGTACACATCACACCACATAACATAGGTCAGTTCCAGTGAACATCAATCAATCATGTACTTCCATCTCACAGTATAGAAATAAAATCATGAGATTTCTGAAACAAGATATTTATGCTCTTTTTAAACTTTTTAAATCTATTTATGCATCTTAATAACATTTTAAACATCACATTTTAATATATTTATTCTTTTTTAACAATTAAGATGAACTTCTGTTCCTCATATACATATCAAACATGTATATTGGCAGGGACGTGCACAGGAATTTTGAGGGGCAGTTGCTCTGACCTAAAAAAAGGGCACTCGCCTACCAACAATCCCCCCCCCCCCCCCCCCCAAAAAAAAAAAAAAACTCATTTCATAAAACTTGATGATGATCGTCCGTTTGTTATACCTTTCCGACAACGTTAAGTCGTCTCACCCGACAACCGCGACAATCTCCTAGTGCCGCTCATGCAGGCTCAGCTCAGGTGCCGGTCGCGTGCAGCGCTGCAGCCACGTAAACAGAGTTTGCCCTTCCCCTACTGACTTTCACTTTCCCGAATATGGAAGTGAATGAGGCTTTGCGTTTTTTTTTTTTTTTTATCTAGGCTTACGTGAAATTCTGCATCCATTGTACGATTTTTATTTTTTATTTTTTTCCACCTCGGAAGGGCAACGTGAGTCGAGAAGGGTATATGGGCAGTTGCCCGGGCAACCTGAGCAACCCCCCTGTGCACGTCCCTGTATATTGGCAATTAAATGAACTAAATCACCTTTATTTTACAAATGACAACAAGAGGATAAATATTCCCTCAATCAAATGACTTCTAAGTCAACAGAACAGAGTATAAAGTCACATTTAGCAGCGTGAATACTATAAAATAGCTGCTACAGTAGTGACTAGCTTAACTGAGGTAGCAGCAGCGCTCAAATCTAAACACATTCACATTTAAGTGTTAAAGATTAGCACGCGGCTAGCGCGATTAGCGATCTTTTATGAGCATCTTAAACAACATAAAACAATCTGAATCTGTGTCTATATGGTATCAAACAGCAAGAATCAGTGTCACAACTCCGATTGGTTTTAGATTAACTGGTATTTTGCGCCATCACCGAGTGAAAAGTCAGCATAACACTCGCACTAGTATTATCATCCTTACCGGAGGTATCTTGAGGAGCTCGCAGTGTCAATGCGGCTTAAAAGTTTTCCATAGTTGTTCTCTCAAAGCTTTCAACCAGTCCTTGATGCTTTCTAGCAGCGTCTTCACCGGAGGAAAGGTGTTTTTTGTGTTTTTTTTTTGTTTTTTTTTCTTATTTAGAACATTTCCTGGGGTGTACGCGCCACCCTCAGGCAGAGTAGAGAATTGCACTCCAGTACCCATATGTGGGTTACATTGGCGTTCATATACCTTCCACCGCCATGAGAATAATTTCTCAATGGGGTTTAGGAAAGGGGAGTATGGTGGAAGGCAAAGATTGATAAAACCTTGGTTCATATTGAACCACTCTCTAACCTGGAGGGCTCTGTGAAAACTCACATTGTCCCAAACAACAACATAGATGGGATGCTCATCCTGCTGCCCTAACAGAGCATCTCGCATGTGATTGAGGAAATTGAGGAGCTGGTGAGTGTTGTAGGCCCCGAGGTTGGCATGATGGTGGACAACCCCATGATTGCTGATGGCAGCACATAATGTGACATTGCCACCACGCTGCCCAGGAACACCAACAATGGCCCGATGGCCAATCACATTACTGCCTCTCCTTCTCCTTTTGGTGAGATTAAACCCAGCTTCATCCATGTACATGTATTCATGGGGTCTTTCCATTGCATCCAGTTCAAAAACCCTCTAGAAATAGATATAGTTTTGTAAGGGATACGGAAAAAGTGACTTAGGCCACTACAGTAAATCGTTACTTAGAGTAATCAACATTGAATGTGTCTGGATATATGCCAACCTGTACATACTGGAATCTTTGCTCTTTGACTCTGTCTGAGTTGCGATCAAAGGGCACTCTGTATAGCGGTTTCATACGCAGTCTGTTGCACTTGAGGACACGATCAACAGTAGAGAGGCTGACACTGTTGATACCCTCAATTTACATGGTCCTCAATGATCTGTTGAATTTCACTCAGTTTAATGGCATTGTTCTCACGGACCATATCAACAATTAGGGTCTCTTGGTGTGGGGAGAACATACCTGTCCTCCCACCCCCATGTGGCAGTCTTTCAATTCTACAAAAAGAGAAAGTTACAAAAAATATACATGGAATACTAGGCCTACAAACAGTTAGACCAACCCTCCATTACAATACTACAGTACATTGGTACAGTGATGTACTGAAACATTTACTTACAGTATACTGTGGTACAGTATATAGTATGTCATACAGTAATTGCTGTCAACATTTACATACTGTACTATAATGTCAAAAAAAGGTAGTTACCTGTTCTCTTCTCTAAATCTTCGGATTATGGTGGACACAGTCAATCTACTGATGTTTGGTTGTACCCTTTGTTCAGCCTCCCTCATGCTCATACCATGGACAAGAACATGGTCAATCACAGTAGCTCTGATTTCATCAGATATTACTGTTCTTTGTCTTTGCTGACCACCTCGATCTCCTCTCACACGAACTCTTCCTCTCAGATTTCTATCCATTGTAGGGCCTCACAAACCAGTTCTCCCTGAACTGGCTTACTGTATATGTTCCCTCACATCATTAGCCACAAGTGTGATCAATTTTGAGTTGTTGTGTTCAAGTGGTGACACCTGTGCTTTAATTGTGTTTGACTTTTGTCACCTGTGCTCACCATTATGCAGCACGGGTGCATCACAATGAAAATGTGTTGGCAAGTTGTGTCTAAACAGGTGAAAAGTGCTTATGGTTTTGCCAAAAGAGCGATTGATTCAATCAGTGGGTTCAGGAAACTGAGCATTTGGTTCAGACAATAGGGTTTAGTGTTTTAGCAATTGAGAAAAACTGTATGTGTTTTGGATAATGAATCATGGTAGTGGGAGACAAAGAGGAATAGGAGGAGAAAAGAAAAATGAAGGGGATGATGTCAAAGGTCATTTGTTCCTGATGAAATACAAAGCACTATAGTTGACCATGTTCTTCTGCATGGACTGACCTTGAGGGAAGTTGGCCTACAGGCTCATCTACAAGGTTTCAATACTACTGACACATACAATATAATTACAATACATAGCAGCAATACTTCAGATGAGACAACTTTCATTATTCTATGTACAGTACATATTGTAGCACATGTTGTACACCCTCAAACTCATTACTGTTGAGTTGATTTGTAGCCAAGTAGTCCTTACATGTACTCTATTTTTGCAGAACTGAGAGTTGTCTGTCTAGGCTAGGCAGAGAAGTCTTTTTTCAGAAGACTAAGAAACTGCTATAACAAATAAGGATACTACCAATACTGTAATGCAATTTGGCTGAGGATGCTGAATGAATGAATGAATGAATGAATAAATGAATGAATGAATGAATGAATGACTTTATTTATTTATTTACTTACAGTAACTGACAGTATATTCCAATGTGTGTTTACTGTATATTCCGTTGTTTGGTCTTTGAACTTTTCTCTTGTACTGCTTTTCATTTACTGTAAATCTCTTTGAAGTATTGCAATGACAGTAAACGTTTCTTACTTTTTTTTACTGTATCTGCACTCCTCTATTTATGCCGTATACTGTAACAGTCATTGACTAGCAAAAGGATTCCTATTTCCCAAGAGGGAAATGTTTTTGTAACAGTGTTTTGAATTGATCTCAATAGTGTTCTTTAGGCAGTGAATAGTGTGTGTATTTGACAAGTTTGTGTGTCATCTGAGGCCAAAGTTTGAGTCTGACAAAAGAAAACATGTTTTTGACAAAAGTATTTGATTTTGACATGGAAGTTTGAAGTTTGCACAGGTTGGTGTGTAGTTTTGAGATTGTGTTTATAGTTGTGAGAAAATGGTGAATTGTTTCATGAATTGTGTGTTAGCAATTGAGAAAAACTGTAAAGGGCATTAAAAAATGAGGAGTGGGTGGATTTTTATCAATGTAGGGTGGTTGTGTTCACACACTGCCAACACATTTATGTCAAAACACCATGTAAAAGTGGATTTTGCATAATAGGTTCCCTATAAAGAATTACAATTGAACTTAGACTGACCCATTTTCTTCTCCTCTCTTCCTTTTGCGTGCAAGAGACAGTAGCCTGTAGTATTAGTAATAGCTTGTCCTAAATACTGCATAAAATAACACAGAGGGAAGCTCCCCTAATCAAATCTCATCTTATTTCTCATCTGTCTGTGCCTTTACCAAAGCATATGACTCTTTCATATTATTTTAACTGATTGAGAGAGAACATTAAATTTGTCTTCATCTTTTTCCTCTTCTCACAATTTTCTACAACTTTTCATCTTCAACAGACTCCATTCTTCCTTTTGTACATAATTTCTATTCACACAAAGTGCAAATAAAATGTGAAAACATGTACACGTAAATATATCATCAATATATTTTTTAATCTTTATTTCTGGGTCTTTTTGTCAATGATTTTAAGGAAAAGTAGTTATTTTGCTGTATAGAAAGTACTAGTATTTGCATGTATTTTCTACTATGAAAAGTGTGTTGAGTTTGTTTGGGATTTATTTAAATGAAGCCTGATGACAGTAATAACTTTTGAATTGCTATAATCAATACTGGACAAAACAGGGAAACATTAAACATTTAGTGAGAATTTAACTTCTTTATCCAAGCTGCAGAAGTGAAGCATGACATTTCATTCACAGTGGGACGAGTACTCGGTCTCGGACTGATCACCTGAGGGAAATGTTGACACAGAGAAATTAGCTTAATAGCAAAGTACACTTTTGATTCACATAATAATAATAACAACAGAGAAAATAGCACATAAAATCTTACTTGTTTGGTAGTAATCATAGACTTTAATCACAGCTGGTTTGAGATTCTTCACTGGAAGAATCTGTTTTAGTTGTATCTGGAGATGCACTGGAATATCTTTTTGAACCTGCAGGATGTTAAACAGGATCATGGAAATTGAAGATTTTAGATAAAATGTGAATGAATCACTGAAATTATCATATGAATGTGTCTTTTTTCCCTCACCTCTTTCAGATACACAATGACACGATCATCTTTAGAATCGAGCCGCTGCACAAGTGATGTTTTTGAAAGGCGTTGAAGTTCAAGCTGTGTGGAAAAAGTGATTTAAAAAAAGAAGAAATGTATTATTTGTCACGTGCCCAGAATTGAACCAGATAATATATTCCATCTGAGATTCACAGTGAATCAGTAACAGCAAATCTAATAATGAATCATTTTACAGTCAAACGCACCAATAATGTATCAGCTGTGAATCCTGATAAGAGTTTAATATCCACAATGACCATGTTAGATCTTGCCTGTGGACCATTGTATCTGGAAAAGGGAAAATATGAACCATCACAGTTAATGTTGAATAAAATAAATCCATAACCATAATCATGTTTTACAGCATAGAGTTACTGTTCTTACTTCACAGTGAAATTTAACAGTAGGTACTGTCCAAAGGATTTCTTGCAATCTCCCTCAATCTTAGCATCAATGCTCAATGTTTTAGCTTCAGTAGGAGTGGGAATGTTGTAGAACTGAGCAAACTGAGATAGTCAACACAAACAAAAACACATTTATAAACCATCTCACAGCAAAATAACCACAAAAGCTAGGAGAGGAAAAAGAAACAGTGAGTGAAGCTGAATGCACTACAGACCTGCACAGACACACAGGTTGAACCCTTCACTTCAATGCTGTATTTGGCTGGAACGTTCTGCAGCTGCTTCTCCTGGTACAGTAACTTGTTGTCCTGATTGACATCAAAGTGGTGAGTGTCTCCTGTTGACTGTACAGTCACTGTGCTGGAGCCGTCAGAGCTGAACACTTTGGTGGCGTACAAAGACAGAGCCTGAAGAGCCACCACTGTGTCCTGAGAAATAAATGCGTTCAGTAATGTGACTTTTACCCATTATTCAGCAATCATGTGTTTGATTTGAGTAGTTTGAGTCACCTGTGTGGAGGAGAATCCTCCATAGGCATTCTGCTGCTTCACAAGCCAGCTGACAATCCTGTTAGCAAAGCCCAGATCAGCTGTAGTGAGTGACTCTGCAGTGAGAGCAGCTAGCAGCACATATGAGCTGATCTCCACTGCCAGAGAATCAGAGTCATCAGCAGATGCAGACTGAGACCAGTGGAGACGAGACCCTTTAGGACACATGGACAAAAGAGACACCAGTAACTCAGCAAACATGATAAAAAGCAAACAAACAAAAAACAGTACAGTCACAACAGAAAGTCATGAGAAATTTTACCCTCTGAAATAGCAACATCCTCCAGTTTCTTGAAAAGCTGCTGTCGAGTGTCCCTGTCTCCAGCCAGACTGAAAGTGTAGGCGAGCAGAGCAGTGGTGTAAGTGTTTTTGACATCCTCAATGACGGACCTCAAGCATGACAAACCTTTAGTGACGACAGGATCCTGAAACAAAAACAGAGAAACAGCCGCTGTGAGCGTCATTTTTCTGTGAGTTTATACTGTGTTTCCTGTATTCTCAGAAATATAGGAACAAAATCTGTCACTGGGGCGGTACCTTTTCAAAAGGTACATGTTTGTACCTAAAGGGTCAATTTTGGTACCTTAAAGGTACGTATTACGTACATATTTGAACCTAATAGGTACAAAAGCGTACCTTTTGAAAAGGTACCGCCCCTGTGACAGCTTTTGTACCTTTATTTCTGAGAGTGTGTAGATGAACTTACTGTGACTGGAGTTTCCAGTTCAAGCAGTGATGCAGTAATGTAGGCAGTCATGGTCACATTATCATTCACTCCACCCTGCAATGAAGGAGAAACAGAAAGAAAGAAAGAAAGACAAATATTAAATTTATTACCAGACCTGGTGTCTATTGATCACAGTAAACATTGAGAAACAAATAGCACACCTTCATTCTGTTGTTGAACAGTCTTCCCTGTTGGATAAAACAGCCGTCTGAATCCCGTCTGCTTATTAACCATTTCTTTGCACTCTGAACAATTTGTGGATCAATAAATATGTATTTCTGTGCTTTGCCAAAAGACCTCAGGACAAAGGCAGTCAACCTGGTGGTGTGGTAATTTAATTATTAGTTCCAGTAACGTAACTCAAATGATAACTCAAAATCGACTCAATTTAAAAAATATGGAAGACAGACTATATCATATTTTATACTAGATGCCTGGGTTTATTCATTTAAATGAACTTATTTGCTTTGATAAAAATAAGAGTAAACCGTTTTACCATGTATTCTCTTTTCCATGTCCAAATGTGCTGTATGCACCACTGTTATGTCTGTAGTTCAGTTGTCTCTGGTATCCTGTTGAGTTTGACAGTGATTAAATGTTTGGGTCGATCAAGTGTTTCCGAAGTCTAATGTATTGTGAATTAATTTCTCAGTATTTTCTTGATATGATTGATTTCTCTCACCGCTCTTAAGGAAGCCGGTGGCTCTTTCTCGGACGGCTGAGGTGAGCTGCTTTGTGTTTTCCAGATACTGCAGAATGTAAATATTGGGAGAAAGAACAGCCATGTTTTGTTCTCCACAACCGTACGGCATCCGTAATAATCCATGAAGATTGTTCAGTGCACGACCCAATATATCTCCTACAAACCAAACACAAAAGAAACACTACATTTTAGAAATCCGATTTCTGCTTGTATATGTACAGTACTAATTTCCATACTAATTTACTAATTTCTGCTTGTATGAATATGTTACCAATGACTGAAACAGAAGATCTGGCTGATCCCTCTATCACATCTTTAGGAAGAGTCAGATCCACTTCCTCTGAGAGACTGTCACCTATGAACCAGAGAGACAGAAACATATCAGTGATCTGCAGAGAAACACTATGAGGCTAAATATTATCTGCAGACCAACCCTTTGGACACAGTAACCAGCTGTAGGTCTCTGTCTTTTCAGTTCCTTCAGCCTGCAGAATAAAACAATAACATCAACACATCATATTGACATAAGCAGCATTAGGATCATGGATAAATGATGTCTGAGAGCCATTTGATGTGCGCTGACCTGTACAAGCAGACTTCGTGTGACTGTGTCAATGCGTCCTCTCTCTGGCACGCTCACAATCTCATTGTCACACACAGTCTGGGACGCCTCTGCCTCTGCACTGACGGTAATATTCAAGACTCCTACAACACAAGACATGTACGTGAAGATACAACAGAGTCTGAGAAACAATGATTCAGACTGGAAAGCTCACCAAGAACAGAAGGAGTGAGGATCCATTTAAAGGTTTTTCTTCCATTAGCACACAGACAGGATGAATCCTGATCATCAGAGGAGGCTTTGAGAGTGTAGTCTGAGGAAGGAGCTGGAGTCACTTTAACCTGTCAGTCAAACACATGTGATTAGTTGCATCTTTGATATGATTGGATAAGACTGAGTCTGAAGTCTCACCATGATGCACTTGGACAGATAACTGAAGACAGTGGCCTTCAGCTCAAAGATCTCCCCACGAATGATGGAGTAAGGCAGAGAGAGCTCCAGGAAGAAGGGCTGGAAAACTGTCAGCTGAGCCGGAGGAGCCAGACCCAGACCTTTGGAGGACAGACAGAAGGCCTCCGTCTCCCAAGAGGTGATGGTGTCAGGAACCGTCACAGGAACCTGAGCTGATCCAGAGTCCCTGTTGTGCAGCACAGTATAGCAAAATGCAACGTAAACTTCCAGAGGCTGGACATTGAGATGGTAGACGTGTACGAGTATCTGGGTGTTCACATAAACAATAAATTGGATTGGTCAGATAACAGTGTTTTGTACAGGAAGGGCCAAATTCGCCTTCAACTGTTGATGAGATTGATTAAATTTAGTGCATGTAGGGTACTATGGAAAAAATGTTATGATACTGTAGTTGCATCAGCAACTTTCTTTGCTGCCGTCTCCTGGAGTGGTGGAATCACAGAAAAGGACAAGAAAAGGCTTAACAAACTGATAATTGAGCGCTACCAGAGATGATGTCAGGATATCTTAACACTGAGGCTGGGTTCTAACACTCTTATAGGACCAGTTTTATCCTTAGGACAATATATTTACCCATATTCAGAATATTTATTTATGTATTTTTTTCTTCTTCTTCATTCTATTTTGTGTTTGTTTTGTTTTTTAATTGTCCATGCTGCTCTAATGTCTAAATTTCCCCTTGGGGATAAAATAAAGTCTTATCTCATCCTATCTTACCTCGTAATGTGCCACTTACAAAGTCTGTTGAATATCCTTGAATAAGTGGTCTTTATGGCATTTACGTACCCCACTTCAGTGAGCTGCCAAATCCATGTTTCTGGGAAAAAGGTACGAACTGTCTCCACAGGTGGTTGAGCAGATCTTGCTAATTGATAGACAATGCCATTCCTCTCTGAAAATTCAAATAAATGACTAATGCACATGTGCAAAAAAACAAACAAACAAAAAAACAGTGCTCTCAGCAGGTGTGAACTGATTCTTAGTAAATTCCCCCATCAGTCCCTATTTATGCATTTACTAATCTACAACACTTTTTTTTTTATGCATCTGAATCCATTTTAAACATCAGCTGCTAACACTAAGAAACTGCTATTTCTACAACAGCAGTACAAAGCTTTCAGGATTTCGGGATCCCTTAAACATTTTCTGCAATTTAGGCCTATATGTAACAACAAAACATTCAACATATTACAAATTTCAAGTAGACGTACCTAAGTGAAAACCTCTGTGATAAGTTACACCATAGTATGTCAGACAAAGGGGTTGTCTCACATGCAAATTTGTTGCCATCTTCAATCCCATGCTCTGTCAAACAGCAAATATAAATGACATGAAATGAAATTGAATGGAAATTGAAAAACAAAGTAAATTAAAATCTATATGCCTTGGCTATGGTGTAATACTAAAATACTATTTTTATCTTTATTTTCATTATATACTTTCTCCTCTTTATAAGTAACGCCAACAATTTTATGAGCAGTTTGTTACCCTCAAGCTGTCATAAACACGGTCTAGTGACACAGCCCGACGAGGTCTAATTTCCAGGCACTGCGGTGTATCCACAGCATTATAAGGATAACCTGATAATGACTGTACTGGCAGCAGGTTAAAGATCTGTGATGAGATTTAAAAAAAAAAAAAAAAAAAATTTACCAATGATTAAATACACTATTCTAAAAACTTCTCATTGGAAATATAAATCTTTTGTAATGTAGATGGCTTTTTAAAGTTAGATTTTTCATTTTAACCATGTATGCTACACAATTAAACCTTGTCAGTATCCAGACGTTTTCCTGGCTTCAGGATCAGGACGCTCTGATCTACAGCACTGAGGCCGCACAGTGAACCAGGCTGAGCTGAGATCTGGAGAGTGTTTTTCTCACCAGGAACTGCTTTAGCAGGAGAAAACTGCAGAGAAACCTGTGACGACAACAGTAGGATGTGCCATTTTAGTGTTGCAATGATGAAAATGGAGCCATCTTGTGGTGTTAAAATGAAGTTTAAAGACTGTAATATCTAAATTATCTCAGAACTTTTTGTATACCTCGTTTTTGAAACACTTCTCAGTCATGAAATCTCTGCTACCAGCAGCAACATTTTCACTGGGCAGAACACAGTAGGCCAGAATCTGCACTGCAGGAGCCAGATCTGCACCTACAGACAGTTTGAATGACACTGTGCCACTTGCTGCGCCATTAGAAGACTTCACTTCAACCTTCTCATATCCATGATGAACAATCGCTCCTCTGGACAAGACCTGAAACAGACAGATGACACTCCGATGACAAACTGAAAATCTCAGAGGAAAGCATCACTGTAGTGTACATAGCCAATGAACACCCAGCAGTTGTACTCACTATATAGACAATGTCAGTTTTGAAGTCTTCAGCAGTCTCTCCAACAAAATAATAATTGATGGTCACTGTAAACTCAGCATCACACTTCAATGGTTGCTCAATATTCTCTATAATCAGTTCACTTAATGTTGGGGTGTATGAAGTGGCGGCTTGGAGAAGCTGAATAGTTTTTTCTTCTGTAGAGAAGTAAGGCTTTGTAATGCTTTGATAATGAAACTCTGGATATGCACTTGCCTGAATAACAAAGAATGTCCAGTTATTTTCAATTACCAAAGACATCAATTGACCGAACACTGGGCGACTGAACATTATCATACCATTAGATTAATATCACTTTTAGAAAGGCTAGACGTATTAAGAGCGAAGCTGGCCAGTCCATCGCTGTCTGTAGTGAGATTTAAGAGCAGTTTTGAGGACCACCTTTTACCCTCCAAAAGATAAACGTCTTTGTTTTGAAGAGGTGCTCCATTTAAATTCTCAAGTTTGATCTGTTCAACAGGAAAAAAGAAAAAATCAGACTATATTTCAAAACAGCTCACTATTAATGTAAAAAGAAATAAGACATACTTTTCCCTGTATAATTGACCCATGCTCATAAATTTTGGGTAGCTCAGTAAACACAGTTTTACCGATATTAAATGTCAGGCTTATAGTTTCCGATTTCTCTATGGTGTTATCTGAGAAAACAAACAAACAATTTAATGTAATTGTTTAATATTACTGTTAATATTAATATTAACATAAATTTTTGTTTGTTTTTTATTCGCAAGTTCTGCTTGGATGCGAGTTCTGCTTGGATCTGTCACCTGTTCCTTCTTCTGTTACATTCGCTTTTACAGTAAGATGTTCTTTTAGAAGTCTCGCATTTGTAGAGTTAAAAAAGACTGAAGTGTCCAAAGTAAAGAAGGCACAGCCCATCGCACTCAACTGGAGATAGAAACAGCATAAACACATCCATTCAAAACATCCAATACAAAGACTATGATGAAAATGTTTTCATAAATTTAAAACAATATAAAATAATACAGTCACACACCTCAGTAGTTTCAACCAAACACGGTGAAATCAAGTCTGTTTGAGAAATGTATCTCAAATGTTCCCGGCATATTTCCACTCTTGCTTTACCAGCCACTGGTTTACCAAATGTGTATCTATAAAGTACATGCTTTGAGTGATTAAGGATATCATAATAAAAAAAATTATGTTTTTTTTAAATTGTATTTTAGAATTTCAATGCAATAAAACAGAAGAAAACTTAACTTACTTTCCACAAACCTCCATACTCATATCACTATCACCAAAACTTATTTCTTTTGGAGCTTTCATGGTCATTTCAAACTTGGGTAAAACTGGAAATCAATTACAGTGAATCAATTAAAAAGGTTATGAATAAGATTTAATGATGCAAAAACGTTCTGTGATATTGTCACTTACCATACTTTTTCACCTCAAAATAATGTGTGATCGCCCGTTCACCAATATAAGCCATCAGTTTATAAATGCCTTGACGGGCCTCTGGGTTCAACTCATGAGAAAGCTGCAATATCCACCTTGTTGAGGAAATATTTTTCCACTGACCAATCCTGTTATTCTGATTGTCCTGTTTGATCCCAAAGAATGCACAGTGCCGATATAACATAGCTTTAGTCATAGATCCTGACCATTATTAACAATCTGTAATCACTGAATATTTAATAACTGCAAGTACAACAAACATGTGAAATGCAAATTCGATCAAATTTTTGTTGTGCATGACATGAATGGCTGTAAAAGATGGGTACCATGTGCTTACCTCCAGCGCGACTGTACTGTACTAAAAACATACAAACAAACAAAAAATTCATTCAAATCAAAAAAGAAAAGAAAATCCATTGCAAATAATATATTTATTGCAGGGTGCACAGAAAATAATTATTAAAAAAAATATTGCTTTTGCTTGTTACGAACCTTCTGATCAAAGGGTACAAAACTTCTATTCATGGTGACGACTCTGAAATTCACTGTGAAATGAGTGATATGTTATAACATACGATTACAAACTTCACACTTGTCAGATGTAGTGAAACATTAGAGGCTCTGAGAAATGTGGGAAGAAAATGCAATTCTAATTTGAAAATTAATTAATTCAAGTTTTTTTATTAACTAAATTAAATCTACTTACTCCATAAATACCAGATAGATTAGATATGTATGTAGTAGATATGTATGGAAGCATATGTGTTGCTAAATTCAGTTTGAAATGTAATATGCAAAATGGCAATGCAATATTTAAAATGGCAATGTATTTTTGTATTTCAATTTACATTTTCCCATTCATATGTGCAACATTTAGAGCAAAATGAAATTGAAAATGCATTCCGAGCCGAGCACGCCCACTACCTGTCAATCATTACATCAAGGCGGGGCTCGGCAACAGGATACACTAGGTCAATATTCACCGTTAATCAAACGCTTTTCACCTGCCTCAATATCTCTCACTGTTTACACTCGGATTGATGCACATAAGCAAACAGACAGTGCTATTCTACACTTATTTACTACCTTACCTTATATTTCTAATACTCTTTTATTTTTAATCCGTAAAATGTAATGATTGACAGGTAGTGGGCGTACTCGGCTCGGAATGCATTTTCAAATCCACAATGACTTAAACTATATTCATCGCGGAGTATTTAATGAAAATGCATATATGCATATTGAAAATGCATATTGAAACGTCATATATGTAAGTGTCAATGCATTTAAGAAAAATAAAAGACATTTAAATCACCATTTTGCTACCCTTTTGCTGCACCTTTGTCTCAGAATGCATTTTCAAACTCTCATTGCATTTATCACACGGTATCACGATGAAAATGCAATCCCAAGTGTCCTACCCCTAAGTCTAAATGCATTTAGGAAAAAAAGCATTTAAATGATAATTTTGCTACAGTTTTTGCTTGGATATGTTAAACATATCAATTTGGGTAATACATTTTAATTTTAATTTTGCAACTTATAAAGCTTTAAAAAAAAACATGAATTTGCATATTAAAACTAGTGTAGAAAATGGCAAATTTAAATGATATAATTGAATTTTCATTTTCATTTTGCACTAAATGTTGCATATATGAATGGGAAAATGTAAGTTTAAATACAGAAATACATTGCCATTTTGCATATTACATTTCAAATTGAATTTTGCTACACATATGCTTCCATAAGTTATGTAGTACAAGTACATATGTGAGCAGACCACACATTTTAAAGTAATTCTTCATAAATTGCATTATAAATGTAATGTGTATAATTAAATATTTATAGTGTTATAGTTACATACATAATGTAGATGAATGTGTGAGTAACAGTTTAATCATAGTTGTTCAGTTTAGGGGTAAAAAAAAAAAAAATGTTTATGTGATATATTTGACAATTAAAACATATTACTTTTTAAGATAGTTTTGTTTTTTAAGCTTTATATACTTAGCACTGTTGGTTGCAAACACTGGCGACTCCTGGCCACCCCACTGGCCACCCCATTGCACACAGTAGCCAGCCCTCTCCCCGCCCCTCCGTCCATGCCGCTGTTGCGCGCTCAGACAGCAACAGCTCAGCGCGTGCCCGTCGGTCAACAATTTCAAAAGAAGTTAACTCTTTCAACGCCATTGACGAGATATCTCGTCAATTAAGAGACAACGCTTCCCCGCCATTGACGAGTTTTTACGGCAATCCGTGTTCTAGGTGTATTAGGGTAAGGAAAGCCCTAGCGCATGTCCTGAATGAGTTACGGGACTTCCGGGTCTTAGGGTGCGAATAGAAGACGATCGGCATACATGTAGGGTCAGAGAAAATGTAGATCATATATAGATCATAGCCTATGTAGAACATGCTTTGACCATTTTGAATCTGATCGGGACGATGTAGTCAGTGAGAGAGATACATTTACAGACACAGAAACATCTGTAGTTATAACAGATCCGTCGATCTGAATAGGGGTGTGTCTGTGTGGGCTCTATCTATCTATCTATCTGCATGTACAGTATGTGTATGTAGCCTGTGTGTGTGTGTGTGTGTGTGTATAATCATATGTATGTATATGTTTGTTTGTGTGTGTGTGTGTGTGTGTGGGGATGTACAGTATATGTATGCATATGTATGTATGTAGCCTGTGTGTGTGTGTGTGTGTGTGTGTGTGTGTGTGTGTATAATCATATGTATGTGTGTGTGTGTGTGTGTGTGTGTGTGTGTGTGTGTGTCTGTCTGTTTGATCTGTTTATTGAATGCAATTTAAATTATTCATATAATTATTTACAGGTGAAAGAATATGACATCTGAATGTATTTTGCATGAAAATGCACTACTTTGATAAAAATGCATTTTTCTCAGTTTTTTTTCCAAAATGTTGTATTTTTGATGGTACCCACCCACCTGTATTCAAATGGTCATAAAACATGAACGCATGAAGATAGAATAAAATAGTTTTTTTTTGTTTGTTTAAAAGCAGAGACTTGGTTCTTTATTTTGATATATAATATGTTCTTATATTCATAGCAGAAAATATTCTGAGGGCCGTCAAAGTTAGGTGAAAATCATCAAAAACGCTGGCGGTGAAAGAGTTAAGAAAGAAGACGAAGAAGACTGATAGTGTCTGATAGTGTTTTCTACAGGCCGGTTTACTACAACAGTAGAATAAAATTCAGAAATTATGGTTTATAGTTTTGGTGTGCCACCCCAAGATTTTAAGTGGCCCCATCTGGCCACCCCTATGAAAAATTTCTGGAGGCGCCACTGTTTGCAAATAAAACCAAGCAGCATGAAACAGCCCAGTGGTTTGGGGTGTGGCTACTGTGGACTATATCTGTTGTGCCCCACAGTGCTAATGCTCTTTCTCTAATGACATCCCATTAAAACACCATGGCATCAACAGTGTGAAACAAACTAAACAACCTCACAATTCACTGAACAGCTCACCTGTCTGTCCTGGAATATAGATGGGTTTATCAGTCTGGATGAAAGTCAAATGGTGGTAACGTCTGAACATGACCTTTCTCTCTTCAGTCATCTTGAAGTTATTCCCCTGAAGTTCCACCTTCATTGTCTGCACTGATTCTTCTTCTACCAGAGGTGTCTGTTGGGTGATGTTATTTTAAATCTTGACTGAAGTGTTCAATAATATGTGAATGCAAGTTTCTTGATGGCAAACCTGAAAGTTAAAGCAGCGGTGAAACTCTTCCTCAGCTTTCTCCTGTAGCAGTAATGTGCTCTGGTTACCATTAACCAGATAAATGTTCAAGACAAGGCTTTCATTGGGCTTGAGAAGACTTGCACACAGTTTAGCTTCAGATCCCGACTCGATCACTGCAGGAAATGTCACCATGAAAGATCTGTTGAGAGATAATAAAGCATAAAGAGATATGTTTGTCCAAGTTTCAGACATAATCAAAAACGAAAATGTCTAAAACAGCTCTACCATGTTTGTATTACAATACATATTCTAGAACTTTCTGCATTTCAGTTTAAGCACTTCCCATCTGTGCTGATATAGTATTTTTAAATTAAATTACTGCATGGTATATAGTTGAGAAAACTTTCAACATTTTAAGGATCCTATTCAAGTGCAAATTTCATAAAAAAAGATTGATTTAGTTTAAATATTTCAAGAACACTTTACAATAAGGTGTCATTTGTTAACATTAGTTAATGTATTAACTAATTTGAACAAACAATGAACAATACATTTATTACAGTATTTATTCACCTTTGTTAACGTTAGTTAATAAAAACAATCATTCCTTGTTAGTTCATGTTAGCTCACAGTGCATTAACTAATGTTAACAAACAAAACGTGATTTTAATAATCCATTAGTAAATGTTGAAATTAGCATTAATGAAGATTAATAAAAGCTATAGAAGTATTGTTCATTCCTAGTTCATGTTAACTAATGAACTATATTGTAAAGCATTACCAATATTTCTATGTAGATATTACAAAGATATTACTGAACAGTTATCATTCAAATTTACTTACGGCCCTGAGGCTTCTGCATGGACAGAAAGGAAGAGCAAAGAAACCAAAAGGAACCCTTTCCAAATACACAGCGCATTGAAAGCCATGATGAAGGCTGATCGTGCAGAACACACTATGAACAAAACGTTGGCCATGTCTTTATTTCAAAGGCTACTCGTCCCAAACAAGCTATTGAGCAATTATTTGCATTCATCATCAAATTAATGATTAATTTCTGGAGTTCCCTTAATTTGTTAATCCTAGTAATCTAATATCAGATCATTACTAAACTCGTCTTCCCGATTAGTGTTTTGGGCCATTGTGCAAAGGTCTCAAGACATTGCTTAACTACTCCTTCTAACATCATACAGTTTGAATCATTTAAATTCTCTAAGATTAAAAAAACAAGTAATTAGAACCAGATATCATCCAAGAATGATACATATATATTTGTTTATACTGTTAAATATAAACAATATAATATAATCATAGAAACATATGATAAAACATAAGATTGCATTCATATTTAGTTTGTAATATTGTTTCATCATCATGCATGTTGCAATCAGTGAAAAACCACGGTCACTGACCTGCTGGCCCTGTTTACACAGTAAACTTACATCAATCTGACCAGCACTTTTCAACCATTTTTAAAATAAAACATCATCAATATCATGTAAAAAGTACAAACGTGCATTTTAAAGGGGTCATATGATGTTTCTTGTTTTCCTTTTCTTTACTGTGTTATGTAGCTGTTTGTGCATGTATACGCTCTGCAGAGTTACAAAGCTCAAAGTCTCCGACAAAAGGATTTATTCTATCTAAAAGAGAAGGCTGATCCAGACCGGCCTAAAACGCCTCATTAAAACACACCCTCACATGTCTACATCACGATGTGGAAATATCCGCGTAATGCTGCCCAAATGTGCACGCAAAGAAAGAAGGCGTGGTTTCTAGACTGCACTTGTCGGAAGAAGGGGCTTTGTAGAAAACGACACGTTTGAGAGAGGCGGGGGATAGAGGAACTACAATAATGTACAGTATTTGAAAAATAATGTGTTTTTTGAACATTAAAGCATGTCAACATATTCTGTTACACCAAATGCACCAAATAATGATCTTTAAATTAGCATCATATGACCCCTTTAAGTATCTCCAGTAAAAAACACCTAAAGAACTCGCCCCCTCATGGAGGCTGCCATGTTAAGATCACATCCCTGTGTTTTGACAGTTAGTAAACAAACTTGGAACTATTGCAACACTCCTTGAATATCAATTTGTTCAAAAGCTATTGTCATTGCAATATCATGGCAAAGTGAATCATATAGGGCTGGGACATTTGTATAATAAAAAAAAGTAGTACTAATCTCTTATTGGTCTAAACAAACCCCCTGCAAATTAAAAAAAAAAAAACACACATTATACAGATATGATTTGTCATTGCATTTGGTAGATTAGACTTTCAAGAAAACATTTGCAAATGGTTTGTAAAAGGTGTATTTATGCATGTTTTGACTAACAGGCGTGACCAGATTGTGGTGAATCAACCCAAATTTAAAAAAAAAAAAAAAAAAATATATATATATATATATATATATATATATACAGTATATTGAAAATTTACAGACCATCCAAGATGTAGATGAGTTTGTAACTTCATTGGAACTTATTTGGAGAAATTTAGCATTACATCACATGCTCTCTGTTACGCCTGTTTCGGGTTTGGTTTCATTTTCTTGTCTTTTATTTTGTAGTTTGATTCATGCTGTTAGTGTCATGCTTCCCTTGCCCTCATGTATCTCTGCCTTGTGCATGTGTCATGTTCTCATTGGTTGTCTTAGTCATGTGTCTTGTTCCTCATTGGTTGGTTCTTGTCATGTGACCTGTATTGTCTGCTATAAGTAGCCATCTTGTTGTCATTGTCTCTTGTCGTGTATTGAAGTTGTAACCCACTATTGGTGAGTCTAGTTTGTCCATGCCAAGTCAAGTCTGGAAAAGTCAAGTCTCAGATTATGTTTGTATTTTGGATCACTTTGTAAATAAACTGCACTTGGGTTCTCACTACGCTTGCCTTCAGTGGACTCTCATTGCACTCACCGATGGATCTACTGCAGTGAATGGGTGCTGTCAGAATGAGAGTCCAAACAATAATCCAGAAGTGACTCCAGCCCTTTTGGTTAGGTTGAAGCCAGCCTCATCCATATGAGGTTGTGAGGTGGTTCACTTGAATCCAATTCCATATACACTATATCCTAAAAGATACAAAATTAATTTTATGCATTTTCATTTTGAAAAATATACATTTTCATCAAATTTATACATATTGCATGTTCTTTTCATTTTTTGACTGTGCTCCTAATTTTTTTAAATTTAGGAACACAAGCGCTCCTAAAAAGAAAAGTAAGCGTAGAGCCCTGCATTTACAAAGAAAATCTAATAGAAATGTGTAGAAAATATGCTTGACAGACAACTAGTTGAACCAAATTGCATTTAATGACTTGTGCATAACTGATCCAAAGCATTACCAATTTGTTCAAAAAGATGAGAAATTGCTTTTCTGATTTGTACAAGTGAATAGATTATGTGGAGGTTAAACAGTAGTTCTGAGAATTTCAATTATGATCTGAGAAGTGTATCAAAGTGAAGTTGTAATAACATCTCTACCCGGAAATTCATATCTCTGATAGTTCCATTTATAATTCATGATGTTTTAGCACATGTAAAAGGCACACTGATGGACTGTGATAAGGGAAGGCTGTGGTTTTCACTGAAAATAATATTTTTATATGATTAAAGAAAATAAAGGGTGATATATTGTAGGCTGTTAGATGCTAGTAGTAATAATGATAAAAATGTATATATATATATATATATATATATATATATATATATATATATATATTATTATTATTATTATTGATTTATTTCTGAGTAATAGTTTCCTTGTTGTATTATGTAATTGTCTTCATCTGGCAATGCATTAAACCCCTCAGCTCACACACAAGTGAATGCAATAAGAGCTTGGCAAAAGCACATTCCCATTGATTTCTCTCATTTGAACTCTGCCCACAACATTAGATGTTTCTCTCAATTTTGAATAGCTAGGCTAATAGAAGGATTATTCCACACAAAACACAAATCTATTGAAGTAACAATGATCAAAGGTAAGAGCTTTTGAATTGTTTTCTGTGACGAATCTTTTACAGTCTTCAAACTGTTGATCCTGTCAACTAACTGTATAATAGCTCAAATTGTCTATGCCAGTTTCCTGTGGGTGTCAACAGATGATTTTAATGCTGTCCTGTTTATTTTTATTTGTTTGTTTTATTTGAGTACCATTTGGGACTTTAAAGACTAAAAAATGGATATTATAATTGATATTTTAATTCTTATTCTTGACTCTTGGTGTGACAGAAAATCCTTTATAAATATAAACATCTGTTGCAAAAAAAAAAAAAAAAAAAAAAAAACAGTTCCATGTTTATAAAATTGTTTTTGTTTTAGCTGGTTTGTTTTTATTGTTTCACACAGTGAGCCATTTGAATATACAAATGACCGTTGTCATCCTCTTGTTCTCAGGTAAGAATCACACACAAATCTCATATAGGTCTTTAAGTTTAATGTGATTTGATTAAAGTTACTCTTTTTAATCTTCAAGATTAAAGTTATTATATATATATATATATATATATATATATATATATATATATATATATATATATATATATATATATATATAATTTTTATAATTTAAAATAATTTTTCTCAATTTCTAAATCATTTTACACACTTTCAAGGAACTATAACACTATTTTACTATCAGGAGAGCACTGGTATTTATACTAATGCACATTTAAATCAAAATACAATACATAAGAATGATTATTTTCTTCCTCAGCTGTCTATTCTAAAAATAAACCAGATTTTGGAATACTCACAGCCTGTGTCAATAAAAACCAAAGCCTAACAGTTGATTGTTACTACCCACCTTGTGACAACACAACATCCTTTAACTGCAACCTTTATGAAGATGAGAAAGGCACAAAAACACTAATTGGCAGCTCATACAAGGCAATGGTAAACAATGATGTTTCATTCTATGCTACACTTAAAGTATGTCGACTCGTTATCAAAGATCATGCCAAGATTTACCATAACCAGACCAAGACTTACGTATGCGCTCTGTCACGGAAAACAAGTAAAGAAGAGAAGGAACTCATTGTGCAATACACTGGGAAAGGTTAGTGTCAGTTTCTTAAAACTTAATCTCGACCTGTAAATAATGGTTAATATAGTTGGAATGTTTTTGTAAAAACATCGAACTTTGCCAAAATTTGCAAAACATGGGCATTTTGTGGCAAATGTTGTAGCTATATTCTGTCAAAATACTGTTTATCTAGATTTGTTGAGTTCAGAATTTGCATTCTTTCCTCCTGTCTGTCTTTTTTTACATTAGTTCATTATCCTCCACCCTTTAACAGATTAAGCATCTTTTTTCTTTTTTTTTTTCCAGGGCGACCAAAGAATTGCCCTGGAAGTGGATCATTACTACATGTCTCCAAAGTGCTGTGGCTAATAGCAATCATTTTCTTCCAAGAAACTTACTTGTGAAAATCAAACATCCGTCTCTACTCAAAACCTACTCATAGGAGTGGAGTATAAGAAATATTGTGGAATGGAAAATAAATTAGGCTACATAAACTCACATAACAGATTAAATAGTGTAAAGCAAATGAGACTTAATCTTATTAGGAACACAACCATTAAGGGTTAAATCTGTTCAGTAGCTGTCCAACTTATTCTTCAATGCAGAAGTAAGCCTATGGGCGAGACTTCCGGTTCATTAGCCGCTGGAAATAATGAACAATGTTTTGCAGCTGAGACCGGAAGCCAGACACATTAAATTTACAAATGTCAGTGCCCGCTCTTACTGGAAAAATAAGGTGGAAAACTATTTACAACAAGCCTTTATTGGTGCTTTTTCAACTACGGGCCTTTGGTCCTGTGTCTAAAAGCACACTTTTAACACTCTTATAGTCAGGGGTGGATCTACCGGGGTGGCGGCACAGGGTGGCACCCTAAGAAAAAGCTGTGCGACCCCACCTGCCACCCCAGAATTATCACAGAATAAAATATAAATGTAAGCAGTGTTTCGTGTGCTACTTTTCAGCCGCGGTGATGACAGCATAACGGAAGATAATGGCAAAAAACACGTCTTTCACTAAACTGTGCACGATGGTTGCACGTGCACGCAGCGCACCCAGTGTAGTCGGCTTCATTAACAAATTACTTTTATGAGCCGGTCCTTTTTGAGTCAAAAACACAATTTTTTCACTATTCACTAACGAATTGTTTTTACATTTGTTCGTGAATCAGATACTGCTTCTTGGTTTATTCAGAAGTCCTCTGATAATCTAATCCCGTCTGCATATGTCTGAGATTCATCCCGTAGCCTAATTGGTTGGTGATCCGATTCTCCGACCGCTTGCTCCACTTTCATCATGGATATAGAGCAGGTGTGTCAAACTCAGTTCCTGGAGGGCCACAGCCCTGCACAGTTTAGATGCAACCCTAATTAAACACACCTGATCCAGATAATCAAGTCATTAAGACTTATTTGAAAACTACATGGTATGTGTGTTGGAACTAAACTGTGCAGGGCTGCAGCCCTCCAGGAACCGAGTTTGACACCCTTGATATAGAGGCCTTTCTGCCATATCGGACGAAACAATAACATGAAATCAGTAAGAAGATGCCAATCACGAAAACTAATAGCAGAGTTAGGTAAGAATCTTGTATTGCAGTTTTCTCGATTGTTAACATAATATAACTGATTTTAGTTGGCCCATTTTCCCAAACCATTAAAGGGGTGGTTTATTGCAATTTCACATTTTTAACGTTAGTTTGTGTGTAATGTTGCTGTTTGAGCATAAACAATATCTGCAAAGTTGAAGCGCTGAAAGTTCAATGCAAATGGAGATATCGTCTTTTAAAATTCTGGAAGTTTAATGCCTACAAAAACGGCTGGTAAGGGACTACAACAAACTACTTCCCGGGTCTGATACGTCACTGACCCAGATAAACCCCGCCCTCGGGAACATGTAAGGAAGGGGGCGAGGCCATGCTGTGCTGCTTTAGAGAAGAGGAAGAGAAAACTAGGGGTGCACGTAAAAATCTATTCATATATGAATCGCCATTCTGTCTTCTAACGATTCTAATGGATTCACAAGTTTCAAAATCAATGTTCTAAAACAGCCATTCTTAATACTGTTCGGTCGCCCTGCTCTGCAACAGTAAACCACCCCTTTAATTCAGTTCTCAAAACACAGACACATTTCTCAAAGTTTAACAATGAGTAAATTAAACATTAGGTAGCAAAACTGATGACACCAATCAGAATCTCTGCATCCTAACAAAGGAGAGAGTTGAACGAATAATATACATGTGTTTTATACTTATACATTCAGTATAATTACAGTACAGTACCAGTACATTAGATGATGGAAATTGCACTATTCTATATGTACAGTATAAACTGTAGCACATGTTGTACACCTTCAAACGTGTGACTGTCAAATTTTATTTGTAACCATCTGTTATGTGTAGCCTACTGCTTGTTTGCAGAACTGAGAAATGAGATATAGCTAGTCTTGTGTCAGGAGACCAGGAAACTGCTATAGTACTGTAGCCTATACTGTAATGAAATTTGATCAAATGTGCAGAGGATGCTGATTTAATTTTTTTTTTTTTAATTTTTTTTTTTTACTGTACTGTATTGTGGTGCATACCAAGTTCATATACAATTCTTTGGTATTTGAACTTTTGTAGTGTTTTTCATCTACTGCAAGATTACTTTACAGTAGTAAAACGAAAATTATATGTTCCCAAAAGTTCATTGCTGAATTATTATTATTATCTGTAATCTAATTTAAGTTACTGTAATAGACATTGAGCTGCAAAAATAATTCCTGAATCCTAATAAGAGTTTTTTGTTGTGTTATTGATCTCATGAGTGTTCACTGGGCAGGAAAGTCATCTGTGTATTTGAATAGTATGTAAGCACTTAATAATACCTGTAATAACTAGATTGAAAAGTTTGAAAGACAAATGTGACCCTGGTCCACAAAACCAGTCAAAAGCGTCAATTTTTCGATACGGAGATCTATACATAATCTGAAAGATGAATAAATAAGCTTTCCATTGATGTATGGTTTGTTAGGATAGGGCAATATTTGGCTGAGATACAACTATTTGAAAATCTGGGTGCAAAAAAATCTAAATACTGAGAAAATTGCCTTTAAAGTTGTCCAAATGAAGTTCTTAGCAATGCATATTACTAATCAAAAATTAAGTTTTAATATATTTACTGTAGGAAATTTACAAAATATCTTCATGGAACATGATCTTTACTTTCTAATGTTAGGAAATTCCATGATGGATATTGAAATGTTATTATTTATTTTTCATTTTAAACAGTATAGATGATTACTTAATGGTAATGCAATATTTGTGAACACAACTGTGCATGTCAGACAATAAATCCCCAAAAAATATGCATGGGGGCTTACTTTGGTGTTGCCACCCCTTTTCCACCCTAAAAATTATTTTCTAGATCCGCCCCTGCTTATAGTTTCACATACTAAAAATGTTCAACAGTGTATGCATGCATCATGAGACAGTTTTGTGTGTGTGTGTGTGTGTGTGTGTGTGCGTGCATGTTGTTGTTGATGTTGTTTCTCTTGAAAGCCATAAGCATATAGGTCTATGTCACACTGTCACCACATCTCAAATTATGTATCATGTTTAGCACTTTGTCATGAAAATGACATTTTTGGATTTGGAACTATATTGTTAGCAGTTTTCCCCAAAATAAACACTATGTAAAGTGAAGAAATGTTTGTGCTGTTGCTCTGGAGTCTCCAGCCAGCACCACCGTTTTCTAAAACTGCAACCTCAACTCTCCAGAAATACAAGGGGTCATGATTCTCTGAGACTTAGGTTAGATTGATTTTTTTTTTTTTTTTATATAGGCTTAATAGACAGATAAGTTGAGAGTGACGCTTGAATGACCAGCAACACATCCTCTTATACCACTGTTAGAAGAATCTATAAGAATCTGGCAGTTAAGTTTTGGGAGTTCACTTTTAGTCCATCTTAGCAAGACAGACTTTTCAGGACAGGAGATCGACTAAAAATTAACTCCCAAAACTTACTGCTAGATTCTTGAAGATAAATTCTTCAAACAGTGGTACAAGAGGATGTGGTGCTGGTCCTTCAACAGTCACTCTCTTCATGAATTTCACAACACTTCAGCATGTTATTCTTATTAAGTGAGTATCGTTTTTTTGGAACTTTTTACCCAAGCAATGTCTCTGAGAACCTGACACCTTGTACTTTTGGAGATTCCAGGCAGGTTGCAGTTTTGGAAAATGGTGGTGTTGGAAATTAAATGGTTCCTGATGGCTTCACACCTAATTCTTTACATTTATTCTTAATTCTTTTGCAGTTAATGTGTCTTCTCTTCTCCACCAGTTTTTTTCTGACCCTGCTGACTCAAAGAACATTTCCTTGTCCAATGGTCATGTCTTAAATTTGCTAATTCTACAACCCGAATTCTGGAAATGTTGGAACGTTTTTTAAATTTGAATAAAATGAAAACTAAAAGAATTTCAAATCACATGAGCCAATATTTCACTCACAATAGAACATAGATAACATAACAAATGATTAAACTGAGAAATTTTACAATTTTAAGCACAAAATAAGCTCATTTCAAATTTGATGCCTGCTACAGGTCTCAAAATAGTTGAGACGGGGGCATATTTACCATGGTGTAGCATCTCCTCTTCTTGAAGATGTCTGGGCATTGAGGTTATGAGTTTCTGGGGATTTGGTGTTGGAATTTGGTCCCATTCTTGGCCTGATATAGGTTTCCAGCTGCTGAAGAGTTCGTGGTCGTCTTTGACATATTTTTCGTTTAAT
Source organism: Acrossocheilus fasciatus (assembly GCA_036784905.1). NCBI lineage: Eukaryota > Metazoa > Chordata > Actinopteri > Cypriniformes > Cyprinidae > Acrossocheilus > Acrossocheilus fasciatus. Next base: position 14,122,291 of record CM071952.1, read on the forward strand.
GATGTGCCAAATGTTCTCTATAGGTGAAAGATCTGGACCACAGGCAGGCCAATTCAGCACCCAGACTCTTCTACGAAGCCATGCTGTTGTAATAGCTGCAGTATGTGGTTTTGCATTGTCTTGCTGAAATACACAAGGCCTTCCCTGAAATAGATGTCATCTGGAGGGGAGCATATGTTGCTCTAAAACCTTTATATACCTTTAAGCATTCGTAGTGTCTTCCAAAACATGCAAGCTGCCCATACCGTATGCACTTATGCACCCCCATACCATCATACCATGGCTTTTGAACTGAACACTGATGACACACTGGAAGGTCTCCCTCCTCTTTAGCCCGGAGGACATGGCGTCCGTGATTTCCAATAAGAATGTCAAATTTGGCCATAGAACACTTTTCCACTTTGAAACAGTCCATTTTAAATGAGCCTTACCCACAGGACACAACGGCGCTTCTGGACCATGTTCACATGGCTTCCTTTTTGCATGACAGAGCTTTAGTTGGCATCTGCAGATGGCACGGTGGATTGTGTTTACCAACAGCGGTTTCTGGAAGTATTCTAGGGCCCATTTAGTAAAGTCAATGACAGAATCATGCCGATGAGTGATGCAGTGTCGTCTTCAGCCTTGTCCCTTACGCACAGAGATTTATCCAGTTTCTCTGAATCTTTTGATGATGTTATGCGCTGTAGATGATGAGATTCGCAAAACCTTTGCAATTTGACATTGAGGAACATTGTTTTTAAAGTATTCCACAATGTTTTTATGCACTCTTTCACATATTGGAGAGCCTCTGCCCGTCTTTACTTCTGAGAGACTCTGCCTCTCTAAGAGATCCCTTTTATAGCTAATCATGTTACAGACCTGATGTCAGTTAACTTAATTAGTTGCTAGATGTTCCTCCAGCTGAATTTTTTCAAAATTTCTTGCTTTTCAGCCCCCGTGCCAACTTTTTTGAGACCTGTAGCAGGCATCAAAATTGAAATGAGCTCATTTAGTGGATAAAAGTGTAAAATTTCTCCGTTAAACATTTATGTTCTATTGTGAATAAAATATTGACTCATGTGATTTGAAAGTCTTTTAGTTTTCATTTTATTCTAATTTAAAAACATCCCAACATTTCCGGAATTTGGGTTGCAGTATTGCATCCTTCTCATGGGCATTTAATAATTTTTGACTTTTCAGTCTGAGGTCAATCTCTTTTTTGCCTCATTTTATCTGTAAAAGAAAACCTGCTTAATTCCTATGCACACATGAATACTTTTCATGGACAATCATATTTCACTTATAAATGATTAAATGCAAAATTAATAGTAGTTAAGACTGACGTGGTTTGGAATTGGTAAAACGTGCTTGAAAAAAAAACTATATGATCAGAATATCAGCTTGCATAATTGTGCACACACTTTAAATTATAAAAAATCGTTATTTGATGAACAGTAAAAAGAACATCATAAAATGTTTTCATGTGATTTCCATACGACAACACGAAATGACATTTGATACGACATACGACATTTGACAACGAAGACGACACTTGGACTCAAACAAACGTAATCCCTACATAACGTTAAGTTAGTCAGCTCTCCCGCCATGGTATCGAAGTTTTTTTTCTTTTCTTTTTTTTTACAACTATCCCAAAAAGTTCACGTTCCAACTTCCGCAAAACCCTGTGATGATAGATACTACTACGGCCAAGTGCCAATCCACAGTGATGTCCTATTGGAGTCGACTCTGTGCGCATGCGCACAAACTAACCGCTCCGGTTGCTTCTGTTGTAAACAAGACGGCACAACAGTAAACGGTGAGACATAAATGAATTCACATATTTCTTTTGCTTATTTAAAGACCAACTTTATGATGGCTATATGTAGATGCAAGTGATTTATTCGTGTACGTGGCGCATTTAAAACGTTTTTTTTTTTTTTGTCTGAGCTTGCCAGATAGCACTGGTAGCTAGCTAGCTATCCTTTCAACTGAATCAAATATAATCTCCATTTTCATGGATTATAAATCATTTTGTATGCACAATTTATTTATCCTTGTGCATCTAATATAATATTTATTTATTTAAAAATATTTACCGTGTAATACACATTCACAGTGTTAATGTAAGGAGTGACTCCTGTTGGCCAATTCTGTTAATAGCGGTTATTATGTGTATTTTATTAAGTAAACACTCACATTTTCACAAGTATTTTCCTGCTAACGTTTATATTATTGGTTTCCTCTGTTGGATCCAGTACAGGTTTGATCAAGCAACTGGGAGTGAAAGCACATTTTACCCGTTACACACTGACTGTGGATATGAAAGGGTTTGTAACAAATAACTAAATATTCGAACTATACAATTTGTAATACCACCATTTTAACTACATATTCAACAGTGTAAAATGTTGTGTTTTTAGACAACAGAAAAGTTCTGAACCTGATGTCAATGTTCCAGTCATTGAAGAAGGTATTATAAGATTTATTTATAATTAAGTTTTATTTTTAAATAAGTTTTGAGAATTGATGTGTGTGTGTTTTCTCTCTCTCTCTCTCAGGGGCAGTTGCTACTGCAGAGGACCCATCAGCAATCACAACTATTCAGTCTGCTTCGACATTCTCCTCGGAGCAGCCGATTAAATACCTCTTCAAGACCGAGGGAGCTGGGGGGCAGGTAGGGGAGCTGTACCCTCCCTCAGGGCAGGTAGGAGATGGGGAGGAAGGGTTACATTCAAACCTGAGTGAGAACTTAGGCCCAGTTTACACCTGGTGATGACAATGGAGAACAATTTCGCAATGTTATTTAGTGCTGTCCATTCCAGACAGATGTTAATACCAGGTTTAAACCAGCCTAAATTGTTCCCATAGAGTGTTCTTTCTGATGACGACTCAAGAAAGATTTAGCAGTCATCTCTTTTTTTTCACTTTAGGTAGCTTCTACAGACAAGTGTAAGATTGTATTGCATAACATAACTTATCCTCTTAATTTTCCTCAGGTTACATATCGCGTAATCCAAGTCGCAGATGGGCAGCTGGAAGCTCAAACTGATGGTGCAACAGCTGTTAGTGTAGTGACTGGGTTTCCTGCTACACAGCCTGTTACGCAGGTGGAAAATTGTTTCACCTGACATAGATGAATAGAATTGAACCTAAATACATTTACATAATTATTATTATTTAAATGTGTTTTTCAGGCTGTTTTCTCTCAGTCAGAAGGCTTGGAGGGAGATGGCACAGAAACCCATTACACATATTACCCTGCTACTATCTCAGACGCAGCGGCCGGCACCATGGTGACTGGCGTTCAGGCCTCAGATGCTCTGCTTAGTCAAAGTGCTCCTGCAGGTACATCATCAAAACCTTTTTTAGCATAAATGATGCATTTCAATTGATATTATGTACATGAATACACAACAGTGCATCACTTCTGTTGCAAAACACCCTGGTTTTTTGTTTATTTGTTTTTTTTTGCTTTTGTTTTAGGTCAGTTGTATGTTATGATGTCCCCGCAGGAGGTCCTTACTGGAGCCAACCAGAGGTCTATTGCACCTCGTACACAACCTTACAATGCGTAATGTTGCTTCTTCCAGCCTCGTTTAATACATTTATCTTTTCAGTTATTGCTGTTTTGCTATCTTTATTTGCATTCTTATTTTAGTAACCACAAAGAGTAATAAGAAATTAATTAAAAATAATGAACTCAATTTGTTATTTTGATATTAGTATAAGTATGCCATAAGTCTATTTTATATTAAACTGTAAAAACTGCCAGTCAAAAGTATGGAATAATTAACATTTTTTTGGATGTTTTTGAACAAATTCCCTTATGCTCAACAAGGCTGCATTTATTTGATTAAACTGCTTTCTAGTGTAATATATTTTAAAATGTAATTTATTCCTGTGATGGCAAAGCTGAATTTTCAGCGTCACATGATCCTTCAGAAATCATTCCAAGATGCTGATTTGCTGCTTTAGAAACATTTCTTATTATTATCAATGATGAAAATAGTTGTGCTGCTTATTTATTTATTTATTTATTGTTTGGAAACCATGATAACACGACCATTCAAAGCTTTGAGGTAATATAGATAAAAGAAAATGATATAAAAAAGAAGAAAAAAACAGTAAGGTCTTTCAGTAAGGCTCCATCAAATTGATCAAAAGTGACAGTAAACACATTTATAACATTATCAAAGATTTCTGTTTCAGATAAATGCTTTGAATTTTCTATTCATGTAAGAGTCTTGAAAAACAAATCTATCTTGATTTTCACAAAAATATTAAGCAGCAAAAACTATTTTCAACACTGATGATAATAATAAGGACCTTTATTAATAATTGAGTACCAATAATAATTGATAAGTGAGCACCAAATCAGCGTATTAGAATGATTTCTGAAGGATCATATGACACTGAGGACTGGAGTAGTGGTTGCTGAAAGTTATTTTAAATTGTAATAATATTATAAACTAATACTTTTTTCTGTAATTTTAATCAAATAAATGCAGCTTTGTCTGCATAAGAGGCTTTTTTCAAAACAGAATTAAAAAAAAAAAATCTCAATTAAAATGTTTGACCTGTAGTGTACTGTACAGTGTAAATGTAAATGAGCTGTTTACTGAACATCTGAATTAATGGAGTAGCGTAGGAACAAAAACATTTGTTGTAACATACTTTATAAATATTTACAGTAAGACAGAGGGGCCGAGGACTTCAAGAGATGAGAAAAGGCGAGCTCAGCACAATGAAGGTAACTGGAAGATAATTGAAAATTACTTGCGGTTAGTTGTGTAAGTTATTTGCAATTGATTATTTACCGCTTTACAGTTGAGCGAAGGCGTAGAGACAAAATTAACAACTGGATTGTTCAACTCTCCAAAACAATTCCAGACTGCACCATTGATTCCACTAAAACGGGACAGGTATTTGTTAGTTTTGTGAATATAGTTGTAGCAGCAAGAAGTACTGGATTATATCTGATTTTGCTGTCGTGTGTGTTACAGAGTAAGGGTGGGATCCTATCAAAGGCCTGCGATTACATTCAGGAGCTGCGACAAAGTAATAGCCGGTTAGGAGATGAACTGAACAGCCTTGATAGGTTGAAGATGGATAACCAGCTGTTACGGCAAGAGGTATTTTACTGGTTGCACCAATAAGGGATAACTTTAATTATCTAGATTAAATTAATAGAATCATTTAGGTCTATATAATTCACTTTCTCTTATTTAAATCTCAAAATGAGTCATAGGTGGAGGTTTTACAAACTAATTTGTTACCTAAAATTAATTGGCAAAACCAAAATGTTCTTAATTTTAGGCTGTATCTATTTCTATGTTTCCCTGTCTGTCTTTATCACCTTCTTCATTACTTTATTTCTTGTTCTCATTGATTGTTTTCTTGTTTTGTTATGTTGTTGTTTTTTAAAGGTGGAAGATTGGAAATCTAAGAATCAGATTTTGAGGAGCCAGCTCCGGCAGCATGGCATAGTTGCAGCAGCGAGTGCAGATCCCCAGTGAGGAGTTCAAAGGATGTTGGGGTTTTGAAAATTTAGATCGAAAAACATTCAGTGCAGAAGACTCGATTTTCTGATGTTTTTAAACAACTTTGAACAATGCAGGACTTACATAATGCAGTATTCAACAAACTGGTGATGATTCTCCATTGGGATCTTGCCTTATGTACATATTTTATTTTTATTTTTGTGTCCCTCCATACTTTCATGTTATTTAGCATTCATTTTTTTTATGTACCAGGACAGGTCAGAGAAATTTGTTTATTTTGTACTGTTACTTCTAAACTTTGTGGAAATATTAATGCATTTTCATATATTTCATACTTTTAAAGTTCAGGTTTTTCAGCTTAATTTATCCGAATAATGAGCATGTCAAATAACTGCCTGTTAATTGACAATTCACAACATGGTCATAGTAGATTTCACTATGCAGAGTACTGAAATAAATAACACATTTTCCCACTATGCTATTCTCTAGATTCTGATCTGAATCTGTTGAACATCACAGCATCCACAAGTGTGTTGTTATGTTGTAATAGGATTTTTTATTGCCAAATATTAAGTATTTAACAGAAATATACAAACAATCTCCCATTCCTGGAGATATTCTTTTCTATTTTTATTTTATAGCAAATATCAGGCAACTGAAAAATCAAGGCTGATGCAGCACTGCAGGCCCACCTTCAGGGACCTGCTTTTACAGGCCTTCCTTTATAAGCATGAACTTTGTGGCAAGCCATTTGAATGTTTATTCCTTAAAACTAACGTGTCTATTTTTACTAATTAGTAGTATCTCTTTTAGGCATCCCAGTACCTATTAAGTAGACATGATGATTTAGATACTAGTGTGTATTTCACTTGATACATATAAAGTAGCCATTCTGACCAGTCAGTATTACTCATTACAAGCAATTAAAACTATTGAAATTTTAACTATTACTACTGACATTTGAGATCAAGGTTACACTTTATTTTGATGGTCCCTTTAACACATTCTGTTGACTATAAGTAACATTGCACCTACATACTTACTAGTTCTCAACATAACAAGTGTTGGTAGAGTATTAGGTTAGTAGACTGTTAGGGTTAGAATAAATTGACGTACTTGCAAAGTTACTGATAGTCAGTAGAATGTCTGTTGGGACACCATCTCAAAAAAAAAAGAGTTAGCAGATATTAATCAGACAGTATACTAATACTCTAATGAGAGTTAGTAGACAGTAGGTACAACGTTACTAATTGTCAATAGAATGTTCAAAAGTGACCATCAAAATAAAGTGTTACCAAGATCAATTCTTGTGTTTATTAACTAACCATCTAGTCACTACTGGAATACTTGATAGTGATTAAGATAAAGAAAATTCTAGTATAGAAACATAGACAGGTTCGTTTATATAGTTTAGTGTTAAAACGGCTTGCCATATTACAAAGAAGCCTGTCTCTTTAAGGATTTGCAGGGTTTCCGGTGACGCGATTCAGTTCACGGTTGTAACTGTGTTATTAGTTGCACTATGGACTTTCCGCAGACCCTGTGATGAAATGTTTATGCGTTGCCATTTCTAATAAATAATAAGCCAAAACAATGATTTGCATACTTTTAGTTGCAGGGCATGGCACGATTTTAGAGACACAGATCAAGGTAAATCAACTAATATAAAGGTTTTCATGTGAGCTGCAAAAAACTGTTATGATTTCGTGACTTTGTATGATTTTGAAACCAGCGCTCGTGTAGCTTTCATGCCACGTTATAAATTTATATTCAAAACAAGAAAGAAAAGAGAAGGAGAAGGTGTGCTATGGATTAGAATATGTTTGCAATGAAATGCTGAGCTTCACTAAACTTGTCTCTGTATCGCAAGAGTGATGTTACAGGTCTGTATGCTCATCTGACCGGTGTGCCCAAAGCTCTGTTACCTGGAGTGGGGGGAAAGAAAATATTGGATTTCTGGTGGGAAACTGTAAACACGTGAGTCACTATATTTGTTGTTCTGTACTTTTAGCATAAATGTGAGAGGGTGTTTTCCATGCAGACTTATGCAACACAGTATTTACCCTCTCAGGCGCCAGCTCTTCAGTGAAGTCTACCTGGTTACAAATGCTGATAAGTAAGTCATAATTGGCTGTCATTTGTCATTTATGCCAACCATTCCCCCCCCCCATGTTTATGTTTTCCTTTGTGTAAATAAGGGCAGGAGGCGTGGTTTCCTTAGAGTGTGTGTGTGTGATACACAGTGGCACCCATTAAACTTACTTAAGATTGTATATTGGTTCAAAACTGCATTCAATTCAGATACAAGCACTATGAACGGTGGGCAACAGCAAATGACTTTCCAGTGGAGAATGTTGTGAATGATGGCAGCACAACTTTGGACGACAGACTCGGGGCTGTCGCAGACCTCGAATTGGCCATCCGAAGCCGACAGTTACAAGATGACATCATGGTGGTATGGGCTTTTTTCAGAATCTATTCCATTTGACCAAAAAAAAAAAAAAAAACCCTCAGGCCATTCCAGATGTAGATGAGTTTGTTTCTTCATTGGAACTGATTTGGAGAAACTAAACATTTAATCACTTGCTCACCACAGGATCCTCTACAGTGAATGGGTGCTGTAAGAATGAGAGTCCGGATAGCTGATAAAATATCACAATAATCCACACAACTCCAGTCTATCAATTAATGCCTTATAAAGTGAAAAGACAAAAAGCCGTTATGATTGTATTTTAGTGGCCAAAATACGAGTGTATAATCCATAATAAAGCATCCTCCAGTGAAAAAGTGCATCTGTTCTTGTCCTCCCATATCAAAATCCACCAACATGTTTGTTTAGCGCTGTTTTGAACTGTTTTTGCTTGTAAACGGTGGTTGATCTGTACATATTTCTTTTCTGATTCAGGCGAGAGGACTTTTTCACTGGAGAAATCAGTATTATAGATTAGAGCCTCTATTAAAAAACATTTAAGCTGGAAGCAGTAATTTGAGATGTGGTTTAAACATGATGATGGATTTGTATACAAACAAGCAGCTGGAGCCATGTGGATTATTGTCATCATTGTGGTGTTTTTTTCCTTTTTAGCTGTTTTGGATTGACGGCACCCATTCACTGCAGAGGATACATTGGTGAGCAAGTGATGTAATGCTAAATTGCTCCAAATCTGTTCTGATAAAGAAACAAATTTATCTACATCTTGGCCTGAATGCGAGTATATTTTCAGCAAATTGTAATTTTTTTGGGTTTCTTATTCTTTTAAATTGTGAATTTACATATTGCATTTGCAGATTGCAGGAGACATGCTTTGTGCTGATCAGAACTTTGATATTGCACAAGTCATTCGCTTTTTCAGATCTAAGGTAAGAGAGGCTTGACCTATTGATTGTGTTGTTAAAAGTTTATTTTAGTGGGTGAGATGTCATACACGGTGACCCAACCAGGTCCAATGCTGATTTGTACTTTCCCACTTGCACCATACCCAGTAATTACTGCATTCACTGTATGCTCATACTGCACACACGCAACTGTATTTACTCTCACTCATTACTATTCCATCCACTCATTTACCTTGTTGAAATAATTGTTCTAATTCGTACTCAATTCTAATTCTCATTACCTATATTTGATACTTCAGCCTGGAGAACTTGCTATATATTATGAGCTGGAGTCGGGAGAGAAGAGCTACACCAGAGGAATTGTTGAAGTGTGTTCAAAAACCCATCGGTGAGACATGACGCATTATTGTAGTTTTCATGGAAGAAATATCCTCTGATATGATATAATAAAATTAGCCAAGCTTAGCAGATTATATATCTTTTTTGTCATCTAGCCATTTTCACATGCTCTGAATAGCAGGGTTTATTGTTCATTAATTTTGTCATAAAATGGACATTATCATAAATCGCAAAGTGACAACTGTTATTTAAAAAAAAAAAAAAAGACATTAGAAATGTTTATAAGTGGCCTGATAAAATTAGCCAAGCTTATTAGATTCTTCCTTCCTTTCTTTTTTTAGTTCTTTTTTTTATCATTTAGGGTCACATGGCAGGTTCACGTACTCTAATTAGTTTAGTCTGTTCAGTTTGTCATGGAATGGAAATATATTTTTGGCATTATGAATTGTAGACAGATGGGTATAGAAAATAGATATAATACATAACCATCGAATATAAACATACATAAAGTAGTGACAGAAAAATGCAGACAAATATCTATGTTTTGTACTGTATACAAGTAAGCATAAGCATACACATAGACACATGTATAAAATCGGTGTACTTTAAAAGTAAAAGTGACAGTTAATTACAGTTTTTTAAGCCAGGTGTGTCCTGGTCCTGCAGAGCCAAGATTCTGCAGAGTTTAGCTCCAGTTTACCTACTTGGAAGTTTCTACTAATTCTAAAGACCTTGGCTACTTTGGTTCAGGTGTGTTTAATTGGTTTTGGAGCTAAACTCTGCAGGACAGTGGTCCTTCAGGAGAAGGATTGGATATGCTGGTTTAAGCATTCGCTACAAGCCTCTAATAAACCTGTTGTCACCAGGGTCATGCAATTCCTTGAGAAGCCTCAAGAGGGCATCACCGCTTCTCGTCTGGCCAGTGTTGTTTTCTACTGCCTGCGCAAAAATTCCTTACGATACATCTCTGAATTCCTCATTCAACACCTGGACGTTAATGATAGAACTTTTGGCAAGTTTTGGGTCAGTGTTTAATGTATCTTTGAATTTAAAAATGTAAAGCATTAAGCCTTTGTTTTGTGTGACTTTAGATGTTTACTGTTTGTAGGAATGGCTTATAAATGAGGAGAAAGTTCCTGTTTATGGGATGAAGTTACCGACAGGATTTCAACTAATCGGACAAGTGGTGGGTCCAATTTTAGCATTATTTTGGGTTAATTTTACATATATACATGACTTTACATGATATATGTGTGACATGTAAGCTTGGGAGTCTGTAAGATGTTTCATATGTTTACAAAGAAGTCTCTTATGCTCACCAAGGCTGCATTTTTATTTATTTTTAGTCTTCATTTGACTCCAGTCTTCAGTGTCACATAATCAATCATTCTGAACTCATTCTAATATGCTGATTTGGTGTTCAGAAACGTTTATTATCATCAACATTGCACGCAGTTGTTCTGCTTATTATTTTTGGTGAAAACGTGATGTTTTTTTCACCCAGGGTTCTTTGATGAATAGAAAGTTCTAAAGGACAGCATTTATTTGAAATACAAAACATCTGTAATATTATAAATAGCACTTTTGATTAATTTAATGCATCCTTGAATTAAATAAAAGTTTGAACAATAGTGTATACCACATTATTCTGTACATAAATTTTGTATTAATTCACGTTGAGCATTTTAACATCTGTTTTTACAGGGTCTGTCTGATTACACAAAATGGCTTGCACACTATTCTTCAAAGCAGCAGCTGTCCCCGTCTAAACCCATTACATGCCGCTCATATGCCAGGTCAGGCAGAACACATTAGCTAGTATCCACAAATGCCTACTTTTCATCACTATACATAGGTCTGTGTGTTGACTCACAGGGTTGGACTCATGGGGAACCCCTCCGATGGTTTCAATGGGAAAACCATTGCTATGACTATCACTAACTTCTGGGCTGAGGTCACGCTCATGGAGAGCCAGACTCTGGTAAATAACTACAGATTGAGATAAGATATCAAGAACACGAGGAAAGCACTGCTCTTCACTTATCTCGTTAATTTTATCAAGGTCCTTCTACCTCATCCTCTGAACGATCCCACGGAATTTGGAAGCATGCAGGATCTTTTTCGGATCAGCCGGAAAGAAGGGTTTGACCAATCATTTGTGTCTGATTTTTAATGCTTTGCTTTGTGGATGGTTTGCAGAAGGTTTGTGGTGCAACATAAATTATTGTAAATAATTGTCTTCCAGGTATTTGGGAGGTCTGAGACTTCTACAAGCCACCTGTAAAAAGTTTTACCAGTTCTGCTCTGAACAAGGGTGAGATGCTACCATACAATTGTAATCATAAGTTGGCATGAAATGAAAATTCACCTTTTTCTGTTAAGACACTGACTAATGTTTATTTTATGCTAACAGCATTGCTCTGTCCAAGCAGAATTTTACTCTCAAGTATGACACAAACATTCCTCGGCAAGTGGTGAGACTTATTCATATTATTTGCAGTTGTTTATTTAGAGTTGAAGTTCTGAGAGTTTATTTTGATGAAATAACTTTGTACTACGTTTCTTTTGACTTCTAGGGTTTAGCTGGCAGTAGGTGAGCTGAACGTTGACTACAAACCTAAATAAACATTAACAGTCAGTTTCTCCCAAGCTCATTCATGCCTTTTTTGATGTACAGTCTAACTTAATGTATGATATTATTCAAGTTTCAGTACACTTGGCGTTTGAACTTGGAAGTGGATGTTTGGTTTGAAACACTGTTATCAGGATCCAATTTTAATATTGTAACATTACCTTTGGGGTGTTTTCTGTGTAGTGCGATTGTGTCTGCCACCTTGAAGTGCCTGATGAAGTTCTACAACATCACAGACAATGTATGTTCAGCATTTGCCAATGAGTGATTTCATTCATAACTTTTTTATGTTGAAATAAACTATTAGCTACATTTTATCCTGGGACAGGATCTTCCTAAACCAATCAGAGCCAACTTCATCCTCAATGTAGAGACTGATGAGCTGTTCATCACGGCTGGTCTACAGGATAGAGTTGTGCAGGTATGTTAAGGTATTCATATTAATTTGACTCCTCAGTTTGGCTTGCACTGCGTGGAACATGATTGTCTCTATTAACTTTCTAATAGGTCTATGAAGGCTTGGTTTACATGGACTTCAACAAACAGCTGATGGATAAGAGGGGTTATGGTACTGTTTTTGAACCTAAATATTTTTCTGGGTAATATAAATAACCTCTTTCATTACTGAATGTAAACCTGGGATGTTCATCTTTCAAAAGTGTGGGGTTGGGGTTGGTAGATTTTTATGTATTGGAATAAAGCCTTTTCTGCTCACCAGGGATACATTTAAGAAAGAAAGAAGTCTTTTCTGTTTGAAAATATTTTAAAATGTAATTTATTCCTGCCATTACTCCAGTCTTCAGTGTCACATGATGTTTCAGAAATCACTTACGTATTATTTTTAAAGTTGAAAACGGTACTGTATTTGTACAGCAATAGAAACCTGAATTTTAAGAGGCTTTACTATATGTCAAAATATTAATTTCTATAGGAGAGTACATTCCCTTGGACATGAGCGAACTTCCCTTGTTCTGGCTAGCCTATTTGGGTGATCCAAGTGATTCTGGACGGATTCACAGTAATGTTAGACAGCGCTGGTTGAACGGTAAGTCCTACTTGATGTCCTGGTTTATGTGCTAATTGTAAAGAAATGAAACCTTTCATAAGTCGTCCCCTTTCTGAACAGGTGAATCTACTGTTGTTGAAGCTATGAAATCATTTGCTGAACTCACAGATCAAGCCAGGTAGGTTTATCTTTGAGCATTTGCCCTTCAGTAATTGTAGTGTTATATTTTTCATGCTGTGATAGCTCTTGTAATTTTAGGCTGATGATACATGGGGCAACTTTTTTGAGCAATGTTATTTGGGCACTTTCCCATTGAAAATGGGTAACAAATACGTTAGATCGGTTGTGGGCCCTGTGTCTCACCTGGTTACCTGTTGACAGCAACATTGCTCAAAAAGTTGCCCTGTGTATCATCAGCCTTACTGTTCATTCGAGATAAAAAGTGGTCAATGAAAAAGATGCTTTTCTTACTGTATGCAGGGCTGCCTTTCAGTGTAAAGACTGGCCCAGACTTGCACAACTCATGGATGAAAACTTTGAGCTACGGCGGTATGATGCTAGTCCATCCATAAAATTCTCATACAAAGCTGCATAGAAGTTTGACAGCATTTTTGTAAAAAAGGTTTAATTTATAAATAGCCAAAAATGCCACTGTTAAGGTTGCAATTTGTTCAGCAGGTCAGTGTATACTGACGACTGTTTGGGCCCTGGAAATCTGAAAATGGTACAGCTTGCGAGACAGGTAAATAAATGCATCAATGCATCGTTTCCTAAAGATCACATAAGAGGTATTTCATGAATTTCTTTACTAATGGCATTAGAGGTAATATGACTTACAGAAAACAAGCAGCACATCTGAATGATTCTTTGTTGTCTGTGTAGTTTGGATCTGCAGTCAAATTGCCTGGCAGTGGTGGTGCTGTGGTTGGATTGTGTATGGACCCTGAGCGGCTGGTACGGTGGATCATAATCATTTTCTTTTTTTTGTTTTTTTTACATTATGTGTGAATTACGGTAATTAGGAGGAAACAACCTACTGTAGAGATTCTACTCAGAGATCATGTGCTATTGGAAATTGTTTATATGGCAACATTCACACTTCAATATTTTTGCTCACTAAACCATTTTAATGTATTTGGTTTAGAATTTACATTTTTTATATTATTTTGACATTATGAATGCAATTATATCAAACATAAATGTACACTTGAATATACATGTTTGAGTTTGGTGGGATTGGTAGGATTTTAAAATTGTTTTTAAAATAAATCTCTCATGCTTACCAAGGCTACATTTTACTGGATTAAAAATACAGAAACTGTAATCATGAAATATTAAATAACTGTTTACTAGTTTAATGTATTTTAAAATGTAATGTCACATGATTCTTCAGAAATCATTCTAATAGGCTGATCTGGTGCCCAAGAAACATTTCTTACTATTATCAATGTATGTTGCACATTATACACATTACATTTTTGTCATAATGTATAAATCTTTATTATGTTTTACCACTAGGTGGAGATGAAGAGGGCTTTCCAAGAGGCTGGATGTGTGTTTTGTCTTATTGTGCCTTATGACCCATCAGTGCAGAGTCATAACTGATCACTCAGTGAAAATATTTAATTGTTTGTTTGCTAAAAAGCTGTTTGCTTTTAAAGAATCTGCTAGAGGAACATTCTTTGAAGAGATGGTTCAAAAATAAAAGATAAATAAAAAAATGTAAAAAAAAAAATGCTGTCTTCATTTAATGTCATTCCAAACATGTATGATAAATTATATATTTTGAAATTATATATTTTCTTCTTCAAATTATTTTATTTTGTGTTCAACAGAAGGACAAACATTAAGTCATACAGAGATTTGAAATCGCTTGAGGATAAGTAAATAATGACAGACTTTTCATTTTTGGAAGAACTATTCCTTTTAAATTTGTCTTCAGTTTTGAACTCGCCACTGTTTTCCTATTTCAGACACATTTATCACAGGTCATTGTTTAGCAGGAGGTGGGGCTCCAATTGTTGTATGTTTTGGATAGAAATGAGAAACAATTGACTTTGCATTGGTAGCCTTTCACACCCATCCTGTTCTTGTGTCGTAAAGACATTTTTGTGCAGAGCCGAAAGTTTTTATTCCAGTAGACGTGAGTTATTTAGTTAAATCTATATATTATTATTCAACACTACCAGGAAATTTCTCCAATTTTATCATATTTATGTCAATATGTTAATGAATCAAATAAATCCTTTGACTCACTTTACATTAGTAGCTATTGAAATACAATACTATTAAGGGTAAGCAATGGTAAATACATGTAGTTATTTTGTTCATTTGCCTTACAGCTTTAGACTTTTAGGTAAATTAGGCTAATTAAAGCAGGTTAGTGTCAAGCATGACGAGAAACGGGTCTGCTAGTTATCAGCGTTTGACACGCATAGGATATTACTTGGGCTGTGTCTCAAAACCTCGTGACCTGCCTACTTAGACAGCATTTTTAGGCATACAAGCGCGTTGCTCTAATGTGCTGCCGTGTCCTGACTTGAAACCCGCCAGTGATGTCCAAAATGTTGTTTAGTAAGTAGGCAGCTCAATAGGTTTTTGAAACACAGCCATTATCTGTAGCTCGTTAATCTACTGTATAACTACTGTATACAAACATACACTGCCTCTGTCAGGAGGAGGGACGATTATGCCTGTAGTCATAGTGTAAATCGCTAAATAAGCAGATGTGGATGTGTCGTCTTCGACTGTCGTCAGTATCATTTGATGGGACTGAAGGATGGCAGCAAAGGAGGATCTTTACTCAAAGATTATTCCGCGCAGATTGAGACAGAACAGTTCCGTCTCTGTCAAACATGGATCCAATCTGGACGTGCTGCTTTCGATGGGATTTCCTCAGCAGAGAGCGTAAGTGCCATATTTATCATATATAATGACGTTCTTCTTAAAATATTTCAAATTAAGAAAATGTTTCGTTCCTCAGGGTTAATCTCAACACGTTATTGAACCTAATTAAATTGTCACTGAGGTGAACTACTTTGATTTCAAGTCGTTGTAAAGTCACGAATCTGAAAACAGTTGTTGTCCTGCACTGCAAATGGTTTCTAATATGTGGTTTGTTCAAGAAATACTTTTAATTGTTTGTCATTCAGATCACTGATGCGCTTTTGCAGCTTCATTCAGCATCACACAAGAGAAAGTGTGCAAGCTATTTTTGGTAATTGTGTCAAAAACCCACAGAGAGATGTAAACTAGAGGATTATGCCTAAATCAGTGATGTCATTGTGTCATTTGCCATTATTTTAGCATATCTGAAGTATATATATATTAGCCTATACATGTAAAAAAAAAAAAAAAAAAAATTATAATTACGAATATAAAATTTAAGAGCAAGAGAAAGAATGTGAAATCTAAGTAAAACCAAAAAAGTAGCAAAATATGAAAAAAAAGAATATATACACCCCCTCCAAAACCCCTTTTGTCAGATGTTTTGTAAAATGTATGTCTTATTAAGGCTATTAGACAGTGTGACCTGCCAAATATGTCTGTCTTCAGTATGCAATTAAAATAAAAATAAAGATAAATATTGTATGTAAAGTCACCTATGCTTTTGTATTAACTGTGTCAAGTGTACTTATATAGTCATAGGAGTTAGTAATATACTTTTCATTTGTCTCCTTTATGGATGTATTGACCCACATAATGATAGTGAAGTGCCCTGATTTCCTTTGAAAGACTCTTTTAGAGTTAAGAGCTTTCAGAGTTGTCAGTTGCCCTGGTGGCCCCCTTAATTTTAATGTAGGCCTATTTTATTTAATTAAAAAAAAAAAATACATAAGGCACTAAAAATAAAGAAATTGTTGTAATTGTTGTAATTGTTTAATTGTCCGTTACTGGAAGTATCCCAACCAATATCATGTTTATTCTGATTTGATATTATACCCAATTTGTAAGTGCTTGTTTCCAGTGTTGGGGGTAAGTAACGCAAGTTACATAATCAGATTACTTTTTTCAAGTAACTAGTAAAGTAACGCATTACTTTTTAATTTACAAGAAAATATCTGAGTTACTTTACTTGAGTTTTTTTTTTCCCCATTTATTGACTAACAGTTCTCCTGTCCCAGTGTTCAGAGAAATCGGAAGTACAGAGGCGTTGTGTGCGCGGAGTGAACATGATGTTACTGTAGTTCTAGACTAAATGTGAATGTGCATTAATCCCACTCGCAAAAAAAACAGATTTAGTATTCATTAAAAAAATGAATGAAAACAGTGAAATGCAAACTCAGAATATGATGCAAACCTGCAATAATTAAATGTTAAACAACACAAATTTTATTAACCAATGTCTTTGCTGCTGACCTTTGATGATCCAGTTCAACCATACTAATAAGCAAAAATGACTTTAGATAAACTAACAATTGTGCTTCATTGTTTTTTTTATTGCTGAAGAGTATTGAACCTTCTTCTCCTGCATTTTACTGTACAGATGTGATTTAAAAAAATAAATAGCACTGTATAAACAAAAGTGAGAGATTCCAGAGATACAAAGGGCACATAAAAAGAGACAACAATGACACTAACAGCTGAAGCCATCACAAAAGACACTATTGATGGCATCAATATATAATGGCAGTACGAAATGTAACGTGTAAGTCCATTAGGTTCCTTCAGCCTGAGGTTTATTCATTACACTTTTTGGTGTGAAAGGGCTTTTACAGTTGCTATAAATAGAACTTCTTATATTAAAAACAATCAAGCCCTGTTTATATTTAAAAAGTAACGCAAAAGTAACGTGTAACATTACTTTCCATAAAAAGTAACAAAGTAATGTAATTAGTTACTTTTTTAGGGAGTAACGCAATATTGTAATGCATTACTTTTAAAAGTAACTTTCCCCAACACTTTCTATACATCATGTTCTTTGTGTCATTAACGTCATTGGTTGTATTTTTAAGTTACAGTAAAGGAAGTTCACTTTCATTAATCATTTCTATAATTTACAGATTGTAATTTTATTTTATACACTGTTAATGGTTAAAACATGTTTGTGTATAGAAGATAACGTAATTAAAATAATAATAATAATAATAATAATAATTTGAAAGTTTGGGGGCCCCCTTAGCATGCAGATGGGCCCATATGCCTGGCAAACTCTGTGACCCCCATATCAACACCCCTACCTGACTGAACCGACTGAGATACGACCGCCGTCATACCGATCCATTCAATGTAACGAGGGTAAATGTGTCCTGTAACATGCAAGGGGAACATCTGTGCTCATTACAGCATGAATGATTTGTAAGTCACAAGGTGTTTTTTTTCCATTCTTATTTTGGCACGTAAATGAGAAAACCCAAGACTGTGCAGCTGTTCAAAATTAAAGCACATGTAGTCGATGTGCACTCAGTCTTGTGTGGGAAGATTCTTTTTTGTGGTCCTGGTGTTTACTCGTATAGTCCTGTTGCATTTGGAAATTTTTTTCTTTTTCTTTTTTCTTTTTTGTAAAGGTTGATGAAAACTGAAAATTCTGTCATGCGTTGTTCACCCTCATGCTGTTCCAAACATGTAGGACTTTTTTTCTTCAGTGGAAAACAAAATTAGATTTTTTTATTATTATTTTTATTTTTATTTTTTTATAAAATCACTCTTCTCAATATAATGACATTGAATAAGGACGGGAAATATCAAGCTCCAAAATGACAAAAAGCACCCCAAAAAAAGTAGATATAATTTTGTGTGACAAATATATTGAAATTTAAGTCATTATTAACTGAATCATTCTGATGAGCATCATTCTGTTCATTAGAATCATTCTGATCAGTAGAATTATTCTATTCAATACCATTTTGATCATCATATAATCATTATGATTCCAATCATTCAGATCAGTGGAATCATTCCTATCATTAGAATCATTAAAATCAGTATCATTTTGATCAGTAGAATCAATCCGGTCATTAAAATCATACCTAACAGGAGAATCATTCCAGTACATAGGATCATATTAATCAGATGAGTCATTCAGACTAGTTTTTGTGAACTGCTTAAACAGATTATTTACACAATTATGATTCCTTCATAAACTGAACAACTTCTCTCGTGAACTCACCAGTTTCATGGCGGTTCAAGTTAAGGTGAATGTCAAGATTTTCAGTGAATAACAGCATTAAATGTGTAGTGCATGAGTCATTCGGACTACTCTTATAATCATTTTATGGTGCATTTTGTCATTTTGGAGCTTGACAGCTCTGCTCTTACTTTCATTACATTAAAAATTGATCTTTTTTCTTCATACAGGTTTGAAACAGATTTTAAATTCTTGGGTAAACCGTTAAGTCTGTGTACACTAACCAGTCTTTCTTGTTATTCTGTTGCTCAACCATATATCACCGTTACTGTCTTGTCATGAGGTAGCATTTACTAGTAGTCAGTCTGTGCGTATAATAATGCTGCATCACTGAGGTTTTGTCTCAGGGTCGGTCACACTGTGTAAATGTCATCAGCTTCCTTCCTGAAATATGACACGCAACACAGGAGATGAGATAGCGACCATGACCTCTCAGTGCATAAATTCACAGATCCTGATCATCTTCCGTATTAAAAGGCCACATTATGTCCCTCGTACCCTGTGAGGATGCATTTCATGTTCTGTGGAAACAAGTGGGCCATCAGTATGGCCACACAGTTGGCCACATTTGCCGACAGGCCTGCAGGTGATGGCTGGCCATATTTTGGGATGGACAGCTGTGCTCTCTTCTCTTAGTCGGTCCCCCGTGTGGCAGGGATGGCAGCTGGTACTTGTGGGCCTTGGGGCTTATGGGATAGCGTCTGTTTGTTGCTCTTGCCGGGCGACAGTGAGATCAATCGTATCTTTTTCTTCTTCCTCTTTGGCTCAGCTCCCTCGGTGGTTGCTGGGATAAAGGAAACAGATGTAGGCCAGCACGCAAGCATCAGTAGAGAGCAAACCTCTTCTTCACCGCTGAAAAAACACACAGGCACAAGAGTGGGATCCACAAAGGCAGTTGTTATAAAGTCAGCCTACTCCTCCACTCCTCCACTGTTTATAAGGGGCCTGTATCAGTGTGTGTTCTCTCATTTGTGAGTCCACCATCTGTGGCGGTTGTGCAGTTGCCAGAATGAGAGCCGTGTGTCCAAATGCGGGTGTCCTTTCACCCTCCTGCTCACACTCACACTCGAGCTCTGGAAGGCACACAAGGATACAGCTCCACCCTTTGCCGTGTTGGTTATTGTTTTGGAAAAGGGACAGGATTTATTAATTGTGCATATACTGTACCCAACTATTCAAAAGTTTGGGATTGGTAAAATGTTTACATATTTGAAGTCTTTTATGGCTGCATTTTTTGGTAATCAAAAATACAATTAAAACACTAATATTGGTAAATATTATTACAGTTTAAAATAAATGTTTTCTTTTTAAATATATTTTAAAGGGGTCATGACTGCCTTTGTTTGTTTTTTTGTACTGTTCTCTGAGGTCAACTTATAATATAATCAACATTTTTGCATCAAAAAACATCTTAATTTAGAAGTAATAGGCTATTTTCGGTCTCTGTTAAGCGTGGCAGATTGTAAACTCGGAAGTAAAAGCCTACTCTGTAAAAAAAAAAAAAAAAAAAAAAAAAAAAAAAAGCAGATTTTTGAGTTTTTTCAACTTGTCATTTTAAGTTTATACAACAAAAATTTGAGAATCTCCCACAAAAATAAGTTGAGCAAACTCAAAAATCTGCTGAAGCTGGTTGCCTTAAAATTTTAAGTTGGCTCAACTTTTCTTTTTTTTTTTTTTTTTTTTTACAGTGTACTGCTATGATTGGCTAATAGTTGTTGGAATAAATGTTTGACATCCTACTTCCTTCACAGATGGACGCTGCAGTGGTTTAGGTTTATAATGCAAAAAATACTCATATCAAATGATCTGTAATAACAGACAAAGCAATAGTGATCATGTAATGAAAACAGTCACTCACACTTGTGTGCGATGTTACTGTTGAATCCAATATAGTCAGCACCGCATTGTCTTTTAGTTTCAATCTTTCTGAAAATCCCACGTCGAACTGTGCCTTGTTTGTAAACGAATCCATAGTAAAATGAAGTGAACAAAGGACCAAGTTTTTACTGATGCGGTCTGGAACTTCATTAAAAATAAAGTTCATCCACTCTTTCCTAATGTTGGGATCAGAAGTAAAGCAATGCAAAGACACAGCTTTTTCCACAGCTTGCCACTGCACAGTGTCTTGTTGTCTTATAAGCAATCTTTATCGTTTGGTTTCCGTGTAGACCTCTCGTTATTTAAACTACGTGGGCGGGGCTAAACAGGCAGCTATGTAGAAGCAGGCGTTGATATTCTTCTGCGGAGGCCGTGCTTAGCTACACTATTACATCATAGAGTAAAACATTTAAAAACTATCGTTTTGTCAGACTAGCTTCAAGATAAGCTGTTTTTAGACTAACAGGTTTTGATTTCTGAAAGGTACAGGATGTTTTTATAGCACAATGACCTCTTATATTTCAAAGATCGAGGTAATTTTGGTTTCTCAATTCATGACACCTTTAAATATAATTCTTTTATTTGATGCAAAGCTGAATTTCCAGCAGCCGTTACTCAAATGATCCTTTATGATCCATTTTTATTCTGGAAACCGATAAGTTTTTCATAAAAAGCTCAAAATAGCAGCATTTACTTGGAAAAGAAATCTTTTGAAGTATTATAAATGTCTTTATTAATTTAATGCATCCTTGCTGAATACAATTATTAATTTCTTTTAAAAAATTCTTAGTGATCCCTAACTTTTTAAATATATTACTGTTTTGGTGCATTGATAACTTTAACAATTTGAATCAATTTACTGCAATGCTGCAGTAGTAAATCTTTTAATTTCACTGTAGACATTGGAGCATCTGTCTGTAAAACTAGTTGTTGTTTTGGATTGAAATGACTCTCTTGAGCGTCTTGGCAAAGATTCAGGCTAAACGGAAGGTCTGTAAACAGGAAACTCTTGGATGCAGAGCTCTGAGCTGTGGGATTTCCCCAAAGAGCCGAGTTAAAGGTGTGTTCATGCCTGTTTGGTCAGCTGGACAATAATGAAAAGACACTTTGTTGAGATTTTCTAGAGTGACTTTGTAAAACAGTTAGATGCATCGTTAAATAAGGACAAAAATAGAACTGAATAATAAATAAAATTGACTAATCTTAATTGTGTTAAGACAGTAAAATTTAACCTGTAAAACTAATCCGGCAGCTGGTTGCTGTTGCAAGTCATGGTATGAATATCCACAAAATATAATCTCCTTTAAATCATGCCATACTGTATATCACTAATACACCACAAAGATGTTGCTCTTGTTAGTGAACTGTGGCAGAAAAGCAGTAGTACTAAATGGTCAAATTATGAAATTTTTGCTCATGAAACACATGGATGTAGATGTGTAAATTCATTGAGCCATAGTTGAAGACTTGCTGATCACAGATTTCCATGTTCAGTCATATTTGATTCAATATCGTATGCGTCACCGGAATTTGTAAAGAATCACCCCACTGCACCTACATCAAATTGTATACGAGTAATTCAGGGTAAATTGGAAATAGCTTGTAACACATAAAAAGGCATCTGAAGACATGACAGGTTGTGAGTGTGGTGTGTGGGCGTTTTTTTTTTCTTCTTCTTTTTTTTCTTGATTTAAAATGCACATTTGGTTTTTTGAAAGGAAAATATTACTTGATGCATTATGACCTACTTTAAACTTTAATGAGTGGATGTTTTCACTATCACCCTTGGTATGCATGTTAATTATTCATGCTGTCAAGAGCTTTTTCCATTAAATGAGATGAAAATGAATTTGTTCTTGTTATACCTTCGTTAACTCGTTAAAATAAAGTCTCTTTTCTGTTGCATGCAGCGCACGTACTGTGCATGAAGAAGTATGCTAGTCATTTTACAGGACATTTAGGGTCTTTTTTACTGTAAGAAGTATACGGTAGTAACAGATGACTTGATCTGGGCAGCTTTAACTATGAAAACGTGCAGGCCTGTTTTAATAAAACAGGGAAAAAAACATGTTAAATGCAAAAATAACATGCATCTAACAATAGCATATGTGACCCTGGACCACAAAACCAGTCTTAAGTCACTGGGGTATATTTGTAGCAATAGCCAAAAATACATTGTATGGGTCAAAATGATCAATTTTTCTTTTATGTCAAAAATCATTAGGATATTAAGTAAAGATCATGTTCCATGAAGATGTTTTGTAAATTTCTTACCGTAAATATATCCAAACTTCATTTTTGATTAGTAATATGCATTGCTAAGAACTTAATTTGGACAACTTTAAAGGCAATTTTCTCAGTATTTAGATTTTTTTGCACCCAGATTTTCAAATAGTTGTATCTCGACCAAATATTGTCCGATCCTAACAAACCATACATCAGTGGAAAGCTTATGTATAAATCTCAATTTCGAAAAATTCCAGGGTCCAGGGTCACATATCAGTAATATTATATTATATATTTAAAATAGCAGACATTAAAGAGGACAGAATGCTTTTTATCCTTTTTTTTTTTTTTTTTTTTGTGAAAGACCAACAAAATGTACATTTTATTTCATGTAAGTGCAACAACTACTACTAAGTACTTAATTAGGTAATTACTCTGTATTATGACACCTTAAATTAAAGTAAGTTTACTTTTTTTATATATATCTGGTCATTTATTTATGTTCAGATATGCCAGATGCTGACTGCTGTTAATGAATCCACAATAATTAATAATAACAATAGCAGTAGTAATACATTTTATTTGCAATGCACCTCTCTCATACTTAAAGCTGTAATAAATGTAATCAATTTTTCAATAGACAAATATTGCAAAAACCCATCACAAATTTAATTTTATTTCATTAGAATTGTGAGAGACCTCCTGTACTTTGAAACAAAGACTAAATGTTTTTTTCTGGTCTGTGCTTTGTCTTAAAAAATAGTTCAAGCTGCCACAGAGAAGTCTGTTTTTAACTCTCA
Organism: Acrossocheilus fasciatus; assembly: GCA_036784905.1. Taxonomy (NCBI): domain Eukaryota; kingdom Metazoa; phylum Chordata; class Actinopteri; order Cypriniformes; family Cyprinidae; genus Acrossocheilus; species Acrossocheilus fasciatus. Next base: position 14,146,121 of record CM071952.1, read on the forward strand.
TTTGCCTTTCTGGCTATGTCGTCTCTAATATCTGGTGAACCTTATCCTTGCTTCTGCTTTCTACAATGTTAACTCAATTCTTTATTCTAAGAGATCAGGTTGACAGCAAGCAAACATACAGACTGGCCGTGGCCTTTGGTGAACTATTTCCTGTTTGAGGTAGCTGCAGAGCAGAGCTCAGGGGAAGTCCTGGTATACCCCGGGGTTTCGCTTCAGTACTAATAGTTGTGAAGAGGCTGTTCACACAGGCTGAAACACTAATACATACTACAATCCCATGTAACCACAGTCATTATATAGACTCATTTGGTTGACCTTTCAGAACAGAAAACATTTCACAATGTATTTTTGTCCAATGGGACGGTTATTTGGTCACACGGATGCTGTTCAGTTTGTTACCTCTTCTAATTATATCAAGTTTCAGGCTTTCTGAAAATGGCAAATTAGGGTATTCTTTATCATACTTGCAACATTTTCGTCACTTAACATCTTACAGGTTATACATATTATATTATTATTCATGAGGCAGTTAAATGAGGAACATGTATTTTAGACGAGAACAAAATTTTTACTATAGCACAATTTTTTTTTATATGCATATTGCAATACTGTTTAAAAGTAAAAATATCAATTCAAATGGCTGCCAGATGAAGTCCATTGCCGTATTTAAACAGGGAGAAAATAAAGGTCATGACCCAGAAATGGGTCACAGATTTGTTACTGTAATATTGCCAAAAATAAAAAAAAATCTGGTGTAGAAACAGTTTTCACTCAGAAATTGCTAGTAAATTTCACACATAATTACAAAGAAATGGCAAATAAAGATACAATTTTGAAGTAGATAGCCTGAAATATCATTTTCTCGTAAAACGTATTCCAATCATTTTTAAAAGTCCAACTAACTATATTATAGTGCATAGTTTTATTAACTTTTAAAATGAAGACAGAAATGTGTCCCATATCTTTTGTTGTTTATATCAAAGGTTGTGCCCAAACAATATTTTGGCATAAATTCATCTGTCACCTCATCGAGGCAAGTCAAATGAAGGAGATATGTTTTATCTTCAAAAACCATTAAATGCCAGATCAAGGAAAATATGACCCAGGCTGTACTACTGAAACACTTTAAAAAAAAAAAATGCTTTCTAAAGCAGTATTCTCACTTCAAGAAGCAACCGCATTGTGTATGAGACACTGATGTGCGAGAGAAGTGTGAAGGTCTCCTCTCTCACGCAGCTTGTTCTCTAGCTCATATGTTAGAAATCATAAAAATATAATCTCATCTCACACACGTTTTCCACTGTCACAGACCTCATGGAGTCATAGTGTGAGCGCATAGCATATTAGATTAAAAAAATGACACACAGTCCACCAGAAAATATTAGCATACCTTGGCTCTTATGCAACTGCTCATAGAATTCAAAGATGTTGTGATCATATGCTCTCTCAGGCCTGCACTGTGCCCGTATGCAGTGGTTCAAAAGCATTTTCTTAGCATTAAATTTAACAACAAACTTAACTGGAATACTACACTGCATTTTAGTGAACTAAAGATAATTTATGGTAACCATACGGATATCCCCCCCCCCAACCCCCATTTACCTGTTCTTGATAAGCACACCTCTGTGAAAAATAACTGTACTTAAATGTATTGAAATTGCACTTGTAGTGTACTTAAAGTATATATTTTTAAACTACTTACAAAGGCAAATTAAGTGTACTTTAAGAGGATATACTTTTATGTCAGTTTCTTAGTGCATTTATGCACATTTTAAAAAGGTGCACATTGTAATAAATGTCAAATAAAAAGTTTTAATAAGTGCTTTAAAGAAGTACACAATAATTTGATGCGTTGACTAACATGCCAAAGCACACTGATTGGGTATTGCACTTTAACCATATTTCAAAGACAATAGAAGTAATTATAAATTTACATATAAATATGTATTAAGTACCAGTGGCCCAAAAAAAGCACACAACGTTGCATTAAATATAATGAAATGCATTAAATAATTGATTAAATCTTCTTTCAGAGCATGCTGGAGACTAGAAATCCCTGGCATGGTTTGAGCAATGCTACACTAATGGTATGAAAAGTATTCATGTAGACCAAATAATATAATATAATATAATATAATATAATATAATATAATATAATATAATATAATATAATATAATATAATAAATATAATATATTTAATGAATGGATTAAATATATATGTGTGTGTGTGTGTGTGTGTGTATATGTATTATGTGTAATGTATATGTATTTTATGATTGTTAATTTTTTTTTCCTTTATTGCTACATTTAAATGAAAGGCAAAAAGATTGCATTTTCAAAACAAACAAACTAAATAAATTAAAAAAATAAATAAAACATGGCTTTAGTACACTGGCATGAAAGGTTGGAATTAATAAACATAATGTAATAAATATTTTAATATTTATTTCTTTCTTTCTTTAAATAAAGGCAAGACACCAAAGTACAGATTTTCTAAACTATATTCCTATTATCATTCTTTGATTTTGGATGCAGAATGAATGATCCTCACTTGTAAATGCTGATAATTCTAAAAATATGCTCTCTTTACAGATTGAAAGCTCTGGCATCAACTGGAGGCAGAAGTGTTCAGTTTGCATGTGACTGGTGAGCTTTCCTTCACTTCCTTTTCTTGAGGAATAGTACCACCCTCTAGTGGTTCATATGAGACAGTCCAGTTTTTCTATGCATAAATAATTCTTGTTGACAGTTACAATTACACAGGCTTTATTTGCTGGTTTAGCTGTGCTGTAGCCTTCATGATCATGTGCATGTATCTCCATAGGCTTTTCTCTCATTTGGATGACCCTTTCCTGGATGACCCTTTACCCAGAGAGTATGTGCTGTATCTGCGCCCAAGTGGGCCCTTACAAAACCAGCTTTCTCATTTCTGGCAGCAGTCTCGCTTGACTTGTGGAAAAAACAAAGCTCATAACATATTCCCACACATCACACTCTGCCAGTTCTTTATGGTGAGTCACAGTTTCTATTTTAATCTGGATTTATTATTCTTATGTTGTGTAATTTTACATTTCTTCATTTTATGTATTTGTAGTGTCCAGACAATAAACTAGTGGCTCTGTGTGAAGCTCTGCAGTCTGCAGTGAATCAATGGAGAGGACGCTTCCCCAGCCCTCTGCCCCTGGAGCTCTACACCTCCACCAACTTCATAGGCCTCTTCGTGGAGGAGCAGGTGGCTGAGACGCTGAAGAAGTTTGCGGCTGATTTTGCGGTGGAGGCTGCTGCTAAAGCTGGTGGGGAGGCGTGATCAGAGCATTTGTCACAGATGGTGCCTGCATAGTGCTCACGTTTTATTTTTTTCTAATCAGCTCATTACTCATTCTCATGGCGTTCGTTATCCATATGACTTTCTTTTTTCCATGGAACTCAAATGAAAAAATGTATCAATTTCCAAGATGCTTTTTTTTTTTCAGTATAATGTAAGCATGGCAAAAAAAAGAGAAAGAAATATTGCCTTTGCAACTAAGTTTAAGTACCAAAATGACTAAAACTGAAATAAAATAAAGCTAAATAGAAATATTTTTTAAAAATGACAAACATTAAACAAACATTACTAAATTTTTAAAATAAAAATTCAAATATAAATATTAAATATTAATACAAATAATAATAGTATATAAATAATTCCTCACACAAAGCTATCATATGGCTTCTGAAAACATATATAGTGCACATAATATAGCAAACTACTATTTTTATGATTTTATGATGCTTACTTGTCCTTTTTGGAGCTTGACATCCCCTGGACACTATATGCTTTCAATTCGTGAATTGCAAATACATTGACCTTTTTTGTTTTACTGGAAAAAAAAAAAAGACATGAGGGTGAATAAATGGTGACCGAATTTAAATTCTTGAGTGAACTATGCCTTTAAATCTGTACTTATCAAAAGATAAACCGTAAATCAAACATTCTAGATGTTTTTCCTCTCCATTTGTCCCTGTTTTAACCGTGTTCTAATGAAATGAACTGATACTTATCCGTTGCTCAAAATACTGTGTATTTGAATAGAGAATGCTCATGACACTATTTATTTCATAGATGTCCATGTGGAACCCCATAAAAAGCAGCTTCATTTGACTCTAGCCTATCACTTCCCAACCAATCATTATTCTGTCTTGGAAAAGTTGGCAAGAGGGATTGAAGTCAAGCTGGGTTGTGATTGGCTCGCTGCCCTCTTCTCACGAGACATACGATTTGCAAATCACGAGGTGAGTTGAGCCTTATGTCTTTTAAATCTTCTATTAGTCTTATTTTTTCAGTTTTAATGTTTTGCTAGTTCACTGGAATGCACTTTAATGCAGACTTACCTCTGTTTCATTGTCAGACTTTGCGAGTGATGTACCCCTACACTCCTCAGAACGACGATGAGCTGGAACTGGTGCCTGGAGACTTTATCTTCACGTCTACAGTAGAGCAAATGAGCACTAGTGAGGGCTGGGTGTACGGCACGTCTCTGGGTACAGGCATCTCTGGCCTGCTGCCTGAGAACTATGTGAGTCCTGCTGATGAGTCTGACACGTGGGTCTTCCATGGGTAAGTTCTCCAAATGATTTGCTGTGCAAGTTTGATAGTTCTCAATGCAACTTATCAGTTTTGCTTGCGCGTACTTAGGGTTCAAGGGAAGGTTCACCTAAATTGTACTCATCAGCTCTTTGAGTATGTACTTCTTTTGAATTAGTTATTACTTCACAAACGTGTGTAGTATAATTTGAATCCGGATCTACTACACTTGGCATGTTTTCCTACCAGCATCAGTTGCATCGCTTTACTTCCATTCACAAATACTCTCCTGTGGCCTAATGGGATAGTAAAGTGTCGATTGGATGTGCTTATCTCCATAAACAGGTCACACAGCTTCTTTTGTACTTCCCCTTCGGAAAAGGGTTGCAAGGAGAGCAAATCATTGGATGGGCTGCTCAACATTCGGTGCTTTGAAAACTCAAAGTTGGGAGAATCTGCCATCTTGAGTGTTATTTGCCAACCCATGCAGGTGCCTGTTACTGTACATTACAGCAATTAAAGTAACATTTCCAACACTTTTCACTTTGGGTTTGTGTAGTTATAGATGATTTGATTTATTAAAGCATTTTTGTGCTGTTGATGATAGGTGCTTCGCTCCAACATCCAGTCTCGGACCCCTAAAAGGACCTTGTTTGTATGTCGGCATGGAGAAAGAATGGATGTAGTGTTTGGGAAACACTGGCTCTCACAGTGTTCTGACTCTAAAGGTAATCTGAACTGATGGATCACGGTGCCTCGCTCACATGGTACAATTAGTTTGCAAGCTCAGTTTGTCTTCCTGTAGGCAGGTACGTGAGGAGTAACCTGAATATGCCTGCTGCACTACCTGCCCGGGGTGGAGCACACAGGGACTATGAAATGGATGCTCCTATCACAGTGGTTGGAGCTACACAGGCTAAGATAGTGGGTATGTCTGCTCAGTGTTATGATGTTGAGATAAATTCACCAAGTGAATTGTCTATCATGCTGTTTTTATGTCATCCGTCTGATTTCCAGGTGAGGCTATGCTGGAAAGTAATACCACTATTGATTTTGTGTACTGCTCACCCAGTCTCCGATGTGTCCAGACAGCTCATGAAATCCTCAGAGGTACATACTGTAGTCAGGAATCTGCTGGCAGCAGTGGTCTACATGTTTACTGGAAAATTCCAATAGGAGCATGTAAATGTCTTTTAGACCAGGGGTTTTAAATATTTTAGATGCCATGTAGACTCCATTCTTACAATATAAAAGGCAGCTATATTTTCATGTATAAAGACCAACTTTATACTGTTAAAATATAAAGATATTATAAATGCACAATTGTTCAGACAGCAAGATTTTTGACAAAAAAAAAAGAATACTTTTATACAGCAATGCTGCATTAAATTGATCAAAAGTGACCGTAAATACATGTATAATGTTTAATTATACAATTTAAAATTTAAAAATGCTGTCAAAGAATCCTGAAAAAAATCTTGGTTTCCACAAAAGTATTAAAAGTGTTTTTTATAATAAAATTGGTAATAAAAATATATATACATAAAAATATTGAGCTGCAAATCAGCATATTAGAATGATTTCTGAAGGTTCATCTGACATTGAAGACTGGAATAATGGCTGAAGAAAAATTTCAAAAAAATTTGCCATCACAGGAATAAATTAACTTTTAAAAAATTAAAATAGAATACTAGACCAAATCGTAATGATTACTGAATTGTAATAATATTTCACAATTTTTTTTTTTAGTCTGTATTTTTGATCACATAGATGTAGCTATGGAGAGCGCAAGAAATTAAATTAAATTTCATTTAAAAAAACAACAAAAAAAACACATTACAAAATATTACCAACCCCAAACTTTTAAACAGTAGCTTGTATATAAAATATAATCTGGAAAATATTTATTTCTATAAGTTACACGTTTCTTCTATTCTATCCGTGAGTTGATTAACATTATAATTCTGACCATACAACGCTTGTATTAGACTAGAATTTGGTTCTATGCTGCTTCAGAAATGGCACACAGTTTTCTACTGTACATCTTCAACCACATGTTCACTATATTCGTCTACTTGTCATTAAAATTGTTATATTTAAATGCTCTCCAACCCCAATGTCATGTGCACCTTTTCTAGGAATGCAGCAAGATGGCAGAATAAGCATTCGAGTGGAGCCTGGGCTTTTTGAGTGGACTAAATGGGTGTCAGGAACATCTTTGCCTGCTTGGATACCCCCCACAGATCTTGCTGCGGCCAACCTTAATGTAGACACAACATACAGGTAACAGATGGACTGTTCATATACAGTGTGGGAGCTATTTACATTTCAAATTCAGTCCTGATCGACAGTTGCCTTTCCGCAGACCTCACATCCCCATTAGCAAACTAACCGTCTCGGAGGCGTATGACACATACATTAGTCGCAGTCACCAGGTGACCAAAGACATTTTGGCACACTGCAAAAATAAGGGTGAGTGATTAAAAATATTGCTTTTAGTACTTGACCCTCAGATCTTTACTAACACCCTCCTTTTTTTTTTACACCAGGAAAAAATATTCTATTTGTGGGGCATGCTTCTTCTTTGGAGGCCTGCACTCGCCAGATCCAGGGCCTTTCTCCTCAGAATCCTAAGGATTTTGTGCAAGTAGTCCGAAAGGTTAGTTTCATCCTTTTTACTTTAAACATTTGATCTTTATACTTTAAACTTGATGCTTAATGAGAGCCGATCTTTCCGTCCAGATTCCATACCTGGGTCTGTGTGCCTGTGAGGAGCAGGGGGACTCAGGAGTCTGGCAGCTAGTGGACCCACCAATTCTTCCTTTAACTCACGGGCCCAACCACAGCTTCAGCTGGAGAGAGACTTTACAGCAAGAATGAGCTTATCTGCAGGGTCTGTCCACAAGAGACTGAAATGTTACCTGCACTGGAAGCACAAAACAGTATATTTTTTAAACAGATCTAATCCGTCACATCCAGGTTTAAGTTATGCAAATAAGATATGGGATGTGGCAGAGTTTTTGTTTGCAGGTGGACAGTGGAGGTCGCACTGAATAATGAGCATTTGTGATCATGTTTACTGAGCCTTTAAAAGGCTTTCTCAGGGCGTTGGCTATCACTTTTAAAAAGTCAAAATGCACAGTGGCACAATGCAGCACTTATGGTAAAGATTAAAGATCACTTCCTGCCATGCAAATATGTACAATTTTGCAATGAGATGTTAAAGAACTTAAAGGCAGTCATGTCTTAATCATTTCTCTTGCAAATGTAACTTGAATGCATAAAAAGTGTAACATTTGTTTTAGCATAGCTGAATGGATATCAAATGTATTTGTAATATCTTTACATTAAAGCTGTGTGTAATTATTAAAATAAAATAAAAATATGTTTAAAAAGTTTTGTATTAATGTGCACAGACAAACTGAATGAAAAGCCAAATGTAGGTTGAATAATAATTAAAAAATAATAATTCCCTGAAAAGTGTAAACATAGTGGCTAACTGCTTTATTGTTTGTGAACCCTGACACAGCAACATGGCTCAACCAATGGCGTGAGTTTAGGGCGGGGCTCTTTGTTTTTTCGACCAACGGCAGACGAGGGGGAGTCTTTGGGAAACCTGTTTGTGCTAGGAGCTGAAAGCTTTATGGCGTTTTCAGTGTTATGAGCAGGTAAAACGGTAAGTTTCCAGCGATTTAATTTGTCAGTCCACAGTGAAAATGTATCATGATGTGTCACAACAGACAGACAATCGGTATATTTGTTGTTTAATATCACTATATGGAGGGGAATTTTGTCTAAACCGAAACTGTGGCTGGGGAGACAGATTTAATAAAAATAATAATTAATTAACAGTAACACTTGGTCAAACGAAAATTTATTTTATCTACTATGCCTATCCAGATTTTTAAAACTATTGATTGAGTTTCATATGCAAATACACAGCAATTATTTAATAGGCTTGACTAGATGAATTACAAAATGGCTCCATTTAGCACAATCAGAGACCATTTAATATCATTTGTCATAGCCTACTGTTAAAAATGAATATTCACGGCTTATTTTTGTCACATTCTTCGACTAATTATAAACTTGGAAAAGTCGGTAAGCTATGTTTTTGAACGTGCATTATGCACCTGCTTTTGAACAGGTGACCTTTTGTTTGATATTATATTGATTCTTAAAACTTTTAGGAATGATATCCTGATCCAGTTCGTGAATTCTAATGAGAAGAATCGTTTGAACGCATAATTTGTATTGAATTCAATGGAATTACAAACAGTATTTATGTTCTAAATTACTGTTTTTATAAACGATAAATGGTCGCGAAATGATCAGTAACGCTTTTTAATAAAACCTAATTAAAACACGGTGCAAATACTAGGGGTGTAACGATTCATCGATATGGATAGATACATCCATACGATGTCTGACAATACCATGCATCGATGCCACGCATAAAATATGGATATCTAGTATAAATAGGCACCTTTATTTTGGCACTGCCCACATTTTCACATAATGTCTGTCTGCCAATGCGTGCATTCTCGTTCAAACTCACGTATCAGGACTAGATATAAGGACTGCCTGAAGGCACAAGGCCAGCATAAAAGACACACACCATAGCCTATGTGAGAAGTTTTCTGCACATCTGAAGCGCACGCACACAGCTGAATACTGAATTGAGCTCTCTTCCGCTGTTTTTGTGCATGGATGAATAAATACAGACAAAACTGGAGAGAGGGTAATCAAAATGCGCGTTTTGACGAATATCCTAGTAAACACAGTCAGTTAGTATTAACGTAAACAGTTGAGAAAGAAAATGCATGTGTAGTAGTATATTAAATCAGTGCTTTCTTCTTAAAGTGAAAGCAATCTAATAATAAATCTAATGCTGTCAAAGAAAAACTGCTTACTGCTCCTGACTAAATAACCTTTGTAACATCAAAAATGATTAATTTAATTTATAAAGTGAAGATGCAGTTATTTTACGTTTGAGTAGGCTATTACATTTCTGTAGCTTATCTGAAAATTTATTTTAGACTAAGTTGAAAAACCTGAAAAGCACTGCTTATTGAACTTGTGTCTTTGTATATGTATTTTCTGCTATTGCTTGTAATTTGGTTATCTGTAGAAAAAAATTTTTTTGGACTGAGCCCATAGTATCAGCCAGAATTGTTAATCCAATTGTTTATTTTCTTATATATATATATATATATATATATATATATATATAAAAAGAGTAACTTTATTTATTTTTATTACTATATTTATTTTTTTTTTTTTTTTGTGAATGTCCCAATTGAGGTACGGGATGTGAAAATTTCAGATAAATGTTCATGTTATATATTTTGGTTGCATTTGTGAGTTAAAATATAGCATTTAAATAGGTAGGCCTATATAATATCATTAAATTGCATTTAAATAAGTATATAATATCGATATATCGATCGATATACTCCTGTATCGAATCGAATCGTATCGTAGAATTTGAGGTATTGCAAATATCGTATCGCTGGGTATGAGAATCGATATCGTATCGTATGGTGACGAACTATCCGATTTACACCCCTAGCAAATACGCCATGATGTCTAGAGCCACCTTGACAAACTTGATGTCTTCGCTTAAGACTTGTTAGGTTCCCTGGACCGAAATGTTGGAAATGAATGTTGAAAGAACCGATTCGCGGAAATGATTCAAACGAAACGAGTGTCTGTTGTCTACTTTGCTGAGGGATATTGTTTAGCTATCTCCTGAACAGTGTCCCGAGGGATCCTCAGGAATTCTCCATAATTTATTCACTTAGTTAAGGTAATAATTGCACATTTCATTCAATCACGTCCCGAGCCAATTTGGGCCAAGATCGCCTTTTGGGGAAAAAAGTAAAGTTGGGTTTGTGTGAGGGCGCACATTATCTCGTTATAGTCAAGCATCTTGCGCCTTTATTTCATCTTATGAAGGCGAAACCAGCTGATTGAAAATATATCATTTAAGTCAAATAGTTGTTTCGCGCATTTATCAAGTAGGCCTACATCACCATTTTTAGTAGTCTAGTTCCTCGCAGTCAGCGGTAGTTACAAAAATATGAGTATATTAATAGTAAATTATCAAATATCCAATTATAGAAGGTTTTTTCTTGTGTTTAAGCCATAATAGCTGAAACTGAGATATAAACAGTTTTATTTTTGTTTTTTTTTGTTTTTTCCAGTTTTAGCTTCACACTGAATCATACCCTTAAGCCACATGGTAAAACACAAGGAATGGTCTGGTTTCTTAAGAACAACAATATTAAACCTTTAAATTAATGTACTGGTTTAACCTCAGGTATCTTGTCATGTGGCTTCTTCCTTCAACCTGTGATTTGTGGGCTAATCTGATATATTAGACATATTTGTTCTCTTCGATAAACATGCCCTCTGGTAACATCCTGAAATTAGATTGAACAAATGCAGCATTGATGTATTTGTTCAATTACAGAGAGCCGGTCAGTTCAGGTCAGTTACTGTTAGAGATCCTTAAAGGAGAGAGTGGTTTCAGTAGCAAACAGCAAACATAGAAATATTTTAGATTAGTTAACTAGGTGCAGTTTTAAACCACTATGTACTGCAAGTAGCCTACATTTGGTAAGTGTGCTTGCATTTATTTGTGATAAATGAAGACAATATTGGCAAATACCTTTCAGTTTAGATCTTATTTGCAGAATTAACATAAATAACTCTCTGATGAATCTTTCAAGGCCTAGTGGCGTTTTAAGACTTAGTCGTAGTAATATTAAATACTTAAAGTATACTTATCACATAGCGATGAACCTGAAGCAGTGGAGTCCTTCTGTGTTAATGTCTTCTAATTACACAAGCTGTAAGCAGCCTTTTCCACCCTTCCTTTCTGTTTGGCACCTGCAATCTTTCAGACATGGACCGGTTGGACCTTCCCCTGATTAATGGGCCTGATTGGCAATAGAGGAGACTGACAAACGATTGGAGGATTTCATTCCTCTAAAAATCCAAGTCATTATTGGAGAGCAGTGAATCTCTGCAATCTAATAATGCTCTCAGTGTTCTTTTCAAGCTTTTAAACTAATTCGTGATTGATCACTAATTATCGGTGACGGAGCCTCTCGAGACAGCACTTTCCAGCTTTTGTTCCTATCTTAAAACAGTTTGAAAGGAGCTATAACTTCCAAATGGTTGACTCTGCTCCCTGGTGGAGAGTCAATAGGCCGCCGTGAGACGTTTGAGTGAACATTGATGTTCTTTGCCAATATGCAATATTGCCTCTCAACAGAATAAAACACCTGGAACTGGCTGTCTGGTTTTGATGGGACCGTAGTCGGCAATCAGCAGTGTTACTGCTCTTATTGAACCTCTTATTGGGTATTTGTATAGTGCTCCCCACACGCACTTTAGCAGCCAGACATCAGTTGACAAATACAGATTCTGTAATTGCGTGACCATTGATTTCAGTTCCAGTCAAAAAGAGAGAAAAAAGGGAAGTGCCCTCTTAAAGACAAGACATATATTAGTGTAATGCCGATGGCAAAGGCACGTATATGTGGAGTGAAAAGAGCGCACACACACACACACACACATGCACGCACACACACACACAGAGTGTGTGAAGACACTGAGCCCCTGGCTCTCCCTTTATGAGTCAACAGACGTCTCACCGGAATAACGTTTTCTTTTCAGTGTTGATATTTGATATTGCCGTCTTTACTTGTTCACTTTTCTTTCAGGGACAGAATAAGGGAGTTTTGTAGCTTTTGTTTGTTTGTCACTGAATGTAGAAATAGAGAGGTTTGCAAATCTTTCAAGAGGAAGTTCTGTTTCTACAAATTATGGACGGATTATACAGCATTTCAGGTAAGCCTGCCAGTTTTCTTGCTTTTTATGTGAGGAGAGAAAAACATATACATATCAAATCCATTAAAAATTATATACATATATAATTTTTAATGGATTTTGTTTAACATTTTTGTTAAGGAGTAGTACATTAACTTGAATTTTAAAGACAAGAAAAGGAAAATATATTTTTGTTTCATTCGCACATCTATTATGTTAAAGCCTATTATATAGGCTTTGAAAAGTGTTTGTTTTAATGTCACATATCCAAAAACTTTTTCAACATGTCTAAATGTCATAGGGAATGAAAAGAGCTGCAAATTGTAGCATACTACAGTGCTATTTAGAAAGGTCCTCAGGAAGTTCCATTTATTTCCAGTAGGAGGCAATAGAGCTTCATACTGTGCAATGCAGCTACTCCACTGCTTCATGCAATCAGTGTAAGACCTGTGAATTTTCTACTTTTTTGCTTGTTGTAAAGCTCATTTAGTTCAAGGCCAGTTTTTAGACTCTAACATGCACACAAAAGGTCCATTGTGGGGTTGTGCAGGTGTTTCTAGTCTATTAAGAAAAAGAAAAAAAAGAGCTAATGAAAATTTGCAATGAATTTGCTGTTTACAGTCTATAGTTTACACGGATAACTTATTATAATATTTTTTTTTTTTTTTAAATATGCAAAAAAATCTCTAACTATATAAAATACCTCAAGTTTTTGTAGCAAAGGGGTCAAATACTGCCATCTGCTGTCTCTAATTCTTTTAAATGAGCATCATTAGTTTCATTATATTTTTGTGGCAGAAAGAATATGCAAATACTTGAAGTGTGATAAATATAATTTGTTTGCTCGTAGAACAAATGACCTGCACCGTAGCTGCTGCTGTTTGCACAGATCTTTGTTCCAGGCTCATGAGGTTAGTAGCTTTATTAATGCACACAACTGGGAGAGATTAGGGTCTGATTTACTTACCATGACAAATTAAAATAGTCCACTCATTGTTTGATGAGATTTAGCTGTTTTAAATGTGTCCTTTCTTTATTAATTGCAGATGAAACACAGATAACCACATGCTATTCAACATCAATGGGACAGGCAGCAGCTGCCTCTGCATCGCAGAGTTAAGCCACAGTCTTATTTGTTTTCATTTCTTAAAGTCATAGGGTCAGTGCAGTGGCTCGCCAGTCAGTGCTGCTGTGTTATGGCAAGGCGTGACCCAAGAAAGGTAGTAAATGTACCGCCTTTGTTCTTGATGTAGGTTTTATGTACGAACAATGTGAGCTGTTTGTCTGACTGAAGTGGTGATTAAAGCTGACACATAGGACCAGGGCTAAGAGCCACTGGCTGAATTCACGCTAGGGTCTCTTAAAGCCTAATTGACATTATTTTGGCTTTGGTGGGGGCATAGGCTTAAACCTTTTATTGTGGTCACCGTAATGACAATCTTCCTCCCCCACTTTTGCACCTCCCTGCACCACTTTGTTCTTACCCAGTCAGACAACCACCTTCACCTCAGCGCGAGTGCTCTTTTTACCTCCTTTTTTTCCCATAACCTTTGACCTTATGGACTGATCAGCAATTATCTGGAGCAGTCCTCCCCTATTTAATTCTGTCCTTTGTAGTCACTCTGACACCCGCCAAACTAATCGGGCAATTTGTTTGTGGAAAACATTGGAGGTTTTGTGTAAACACCTTTTGAAATTGTTTCTGTAATATTACCTAATTAATTAAATTTTGTAATGAACTTGTATTCAACTGAATAAACCATTCAAGATGCCCTTTTAGATTCTACCTGTGGTTGCTGTATATTTTAAGACTCACTTTTACAGTGTGCGAAAAATAGCAAATATGTGACCCTGAACCACAAAACTGAACCCTGATTTTTTTTACGAAATTGAGACAACTATTTGAAAATCTGGAATCTGAGGGTGCAAAAAATCTCTAAATATTGAGAAAATCACCTTTAAAGTTGTCCAAATGAAGTTATTAGCAATGCATATTACTAATCAAAAATGAAGTTTTTATACATTTACGGTAAGAAATTTACAAAATATCTTCATGGAACATAATCTTTACTTTACTTAAAAGAAAAATTTATAATTTTGACCCACACAATGTATTTTTGGCTATTGCTACAAATATACCCCAGCGACTTAAGACTGGTTTTGTGGTCCAGGGTCACATATGATATTATAAAGACAATGTGATGTTTAAATATGAAATAATTGGCATGTATGTTGTAATTGTACTAACTACTAAGGTTAAAAGAAATAATTTAAATATTATCTATACTATTTTTAATTCAGTTCAGATTTATTTGTATTACAATAAATCCAAAGTAGATTTAAAGAAAATATTGAAATACAAATCTCAGTTAGCAAGATAAAGTTTCTTACACTTTTTAATTTTTTCCCCCCACAGATCTGTTTGTTGCCACCTGGGGGTCCCTGGACCCCATTCTGAAACCCCTTGTTCTAGATAATGATGCTCCAGCCTTTTAGAAAATGAATAGAAACTATTTGAGGTAAGACATTATCTTGGTATTTGTTTGGTGCCTACAGGGACATGGTATGATGGACAGGTATTAAGAGGGAAGAGGAATGAAGAAAACGAGGTAGGGTTCTCATTGTAGGGTGGCAATCAGGGAAAGACAGGAAAAAAAGTGTGTGGGGAAGAGAAAGTGAGAGTGTGTGAAAGAGGAGAGAGCTAGAGGGAGGCTGAGAGAATGTCTCAAAGGACTAATGTCCTCATTGTACAACCTGGTTTGAATGCAGACAGATTCTCTGAGAAATTAGGGCAGGAGAGAGAATCACCAGTGCATTGCAGAAACACCCTGCACAGATAAACTCCCTTTTCTAATATGGATAGCATAAAATTTAATACCTAATAATGTGGAAAATTTCTACATTTTTATTAGAGAAAAATGTAGATTTTAAAAGATAAATAATCAGCCTGTAGTTTTGTTTTGATTACTAAAAATCAACTTGATTTATTTTGTAATTTTCTCTGAATATAAGCGTGTTCCAGCTAAATCACGTCTGTTTGCTCTTCAGGCTTATCAGCTCAGCGTGTGTTTGTGAGAGCGGGCTGGAGAATATGAGCAGTGATTCCATGGGTCGTGCGTGTTTTTGTCTGTGATAGATAGAGCGGTCTGTGATAAGTATGCATTTATGTGTGACTACAACAGTGGTTTGTTTTGCTACACTCGGCAAGCAAAAAAGTTTCATCCGGGTGATCAGTGAAATGGCAAATACATGCAGCATGAACACTGAGACAAGGCGCTTATCAGAGTTATCCAGACAGCCGCACACAGATAGAAGAGTGAAAACAGACACGCACACATTGAAAAACACCATGGGAGGTGTGTCTCATTCTTCCCTTGGGTGGATATGTGTATGAAACTTCATCGCCTACTGTAAATTGGTGCTATACTATTTTTACATTTTCAATATGTTAATTATCCATAATCGATTTTTTTGACCATTTCAATTCAGCTGCATGGTTACGTACGGGATACTGTACAATTATTTTGATAATGACATATCATGTATTACTTGTTATACATTTATTATTTTATTAACAAATAAATAAATGAATACAGGGACCTGAAATATTGACTGGAGTTTAAATGACTTTATCAAGTAAAAAAAAAAAAGAGAGAAAGAATTCAGGCTGAAAGGCAGACGTGAAACTACAGTAGCACAATGCGAGTCAAATGTAGTGGCAGTTTAATGACTATTATAGAAAAATTGCAGAATAAAGTATTCTAGATTATAGTATAATATAATATAATTTTCTATTAAATAATATAATAGGTCAATTAATACACTGCTGTTCAAAAGTTTGTGGTCAGGAATGTTTAAAAAGAACACTATTTAGAAAGGACACATTAAATTGATCAAAACTGACAGTAAATCCATGCCTAATGTTACAAAAGATTTTTATTTCAAATAAATGCTGTAAATAATTCCTGAACTTTCTTTTCATCAAAGAATATTTTTAAGAAATGTATCTAAATGTTTTAATTAAATTTAGCAGCGCAGCTGTTTTCAACATTGATAAGAAATGTTTCCTGAGCCACAGTTCAGCATATTATAATAATTTCTGAAAGACCATGTCATGCTGAAAATTCAGGAATAAATATGTCACAGGAATATTACATATTATAATATATTCTAAAAGAAAATGGTTATTTTAGACTGTAATAACATTTAACAGTATTACTGTTTTTGTTGTATTTTTAAACAAGTAAATGCAGCCTTGGTGAGCATGAGCGACTTTTTTCAAACACATAAAAAATCTGACTGACTCTGAAATGTTTGAAAGGTAGTGTATAAAGAAATCATTTAAGACGAGGTCAAGGAGTTCACTAAGGGAGGTGTGTCACCTCTGTTTTGTGAGAACTTGAGAAGAGCAGTAACACAAGTAGGTATTTCACATCTTATTTAACCAATTGAACACTTTTGCTCAGGTGTCTTTTTACTTCACACATTCCTATTTTTTTGCAGTAAAACCACTTTGTTGGGAAAGCCAGTCATTTTGAGATGCCCCGGGGCACATGAAGGGTCAGGGGGTTAAGGTAGGTGCCGTTCTCCCAGCAGTGGTTTCAGTGGAAACCGGGAGCCTTCTATTTGTGGTACAGACCTCTTGCCATTTAGCCACCTGCCTCCAATAAAGAAAAGCAAGCGGCCGGCAAACTTCAGCGCTTGCCTCGGGCAGCTGGACGTGTTATTGATCGGGTGGGGGGAGGCTCTTTCCCTCCTTTCCTTCTGATGGAGGCTGGACTTTGGTCTGAGCTGCATTCCTGGGTTCTGTTCAGCTCGGAGGCAGAAGGGAGGGAGGATGTGGAAGGGAGGAGGGACCCAGGGGCTGGAAATCACTTGTCATGTGCGTATAAAAGTGTGCCTTTCGTTTCAGAGCATGCTCACTGAGGCACGCTCGGCTCCCACCAAATCCAGCCCCCAAATTTGAACTGGAGGGAGGGGAAGTTACGGCGCTGACTCTTGTGTTGTACTCCTCTGTGTCTGTTTGGCTCCCACCCTGCGTGGCTCCTTCTGCACCTATGGCTCTCCGGTTGAAAAAGTGAACGCGGATTACTCTGGAAAAGATGGACGGCATTGACAGGAAGACATGTGAGATGAGTGTGTGCTCTTTTTCTGAGTTCTAGTGTTTTTTGCCCCTGTACAGTTTATCTGTTAAGCCAGGAAAAACTTCATCAGAAATATAAGCAGCAGTTGAAAAAAATCTGAAAAAGTATGAGGTCAAAGAAACTTTGAAGTGTTGTTGAGGTTAAATGGAAAGAATTGGCTTGTTTGCTTCAGGTCGGCAATCAGTGAAGTATAAAAAAAGGTCAGGAGTGATGTTTGCCTTCTGTTTACGCGCTGGCAAAATGAGGTTAGGAGGCTTGGACTTGTGTAATGATGTGGGAAGACACGTGGACACATTCTCAGAACTCCTGCATTGACACAGGGCTCAGAGTTTACCTAAATCCTTGAGAAGCATCTTATCACCGCTTCATGTGTGGCTGCTCTGATTCAGAGTGAATATCTGTCTGAGATGTGACGGGAGGGCGGAAGAGATTTGTCTCTACTGCAGCCACGTGGGGATGATAAAAAAGGGCAGATTTCATAAAGTGCTGTGCTGTTCACGTGGTTCTGTCTGCATCTCTTTCTGTGGTCTTGTGAAGTTGTATGCTCTTATGCCCCACAAGCTGTTGTCACAGATTTTGGGGATTCTTACCACTAACATATTCTTGTGTGTTTTAAGAATCTGTGCTCTCATTGTCTTTACACATTATTTTGTGAAAGTGTGAATGGTTAAAATGTTTTGTAGAGTGATGAACACTAATGCACTTGTCACCTGCTGCATCTAAAGTAATGAAACAAGGCAGAAACACTATAATAAGCAGTAACATAACCAACTCTAATGGGTAATTTTCTGTCATGCTTTATAAGCTCATTAATGTAACCTTGTAGTGCAAAGATATTTTAATTTGACTTTATTTAACTGCATGTTTCTATAGTCTAATCTTAGTTAATGTATCCTCCAAGGTGAAATCACCTGGATGTGTTGTTTTAAAGTCTCAGACCAAGAAGATGATGCCATTTTCAAGCCCCCCAGCTAAGACATTATATGTTTTAGTTTAAAATCTACAAGCTGGATTTAAATTGTGGACTGAACAACATCAAGACACTTGTATGACACCACAGTATTGCCGTCCAGGTCTTTATAGTTAGTTTGTCTGTCTTTTAAACCTTTAAATCTAACTTTTATATAAATAGTATATAAATTGTGTCATTTTTGCTATTAAACAGAAGCTACTCAGAACAACCTTTTTCTCTGTAGCATTTGTGTTCATACTAGTAATAGCATTATCGACACATTTCATTGCGGGTTTTTTTTTAACACACTTTACACTTTAACACGGTTACAGATTCAGATTTATTAATCATATTGTTGCACCTTTTGTGTTTGCCATTTAATTTTGTCAAAATAAAAGCTATTTCTTTCTTTTGATGTCCAGAGGGGAAACAGCGGACAGTCCATGAAATCATTCTCCCACCCAGCTGTTGACAGCTGTGCTGATGGGCAGCTCCCTTCCCCAGCAGGAGATGTAGAGATGTAGAGATGTATGGAATGAATAAAAAATAAAAAAAGGTTATTGCAACTTTTTATCTCACAATTCTGAGAAAACTCGCAATTGCGAGTTATAAAGTCAGAATTGCGTGATCTAAACTCGCAATTGCGAGTTTAAGTTTTGAGGGGGGGGGGGGGGAGACTGATATGTTCTCAGAATTGCGCAATTCTGAGAAAAAAAGTATATCTTGCAGTTCTGACTTTCTCACAATTGCGAGTTAATATCACGCAATTCTGAATTTTTTTCTCAGAATTATGACTTTTTAACTCGCAATTGCGAGTTTGTATCATGCAATTATGAGAAAAAAAAGTCAGAATTGTAAGATAAAAAGGCGCGATAACCTTTTTTATTTTTTATTCAGTGGCAGAAACAGGCTTCCATAAGAGATGAGCTGTTTTTCGACATATTAAACCGCTGTTTGTTTTGCGATAAAGGCTCACCAGACATATCAGTCACTCCCATTCTTTGATACTGGGAATTCACAGCTGGGAAGTTCTATTTGGCAACAAACAGCAGTATGAAAATCCCATAACCCACTGATATGGTTTCTTTTCATTGCACCCTTTGGCACTGTTTGTAAGTAACTGTTACACAATACTACATATGAAAAGCTTGTTTGCACTCTAAATCATTCTTAGGTACTTGTTCTAGCACTTAGATAATTACAAACATTTATCGCCTTAACTTTATGAGTTTCTTAACTTTATGAGTGTTATTTTATGGACACAAACACTCTCGGTTAGTGGTTAGACATGTTTGCTTTGAATAAAAGCAAATATGTATTGCATGAAATCCGTGGGCATGCTTTCATTGAAAATCACAATGCTGTTATATAAATTTTGAAACAGAATTCTGACCTACTAAAACATTTTGTAAATTGGCTCAAGGATCTTCAGCAATTCTTGATGATAAATGCAGATAGCTTGATCATTTTATTTGTCCTGAATACTGTTGGCTGAATCCTCAATCCTTAGAGCATCAAACAATGCGCCAGAGGCCATGAAGTTGTTCCAGGCTTTTTAGTTGTCTGCCTAATGCCAGCACATTTTTCTGTTGCATTTAATAATTAGATGTTACACTTAAAAAACTTTGCAACTTGCGACTCCTCTGAAGGATGCAGTGTCTGCCAAAGTTGCTAAGAATGAGGAAGATGTTCTCTTATTTAAAAAAAAACTTTATTATAAATTCCTAACTTAAATCTAAGTGGTGCCAAAGTGACACCATCTTTGCACTTTTTAGCCACCAACCAATGAAGAAATGACAACTCATAAAACAGAATTAAAAATTGTGTTAAATAGGTGGAAACAAAGATATTATGAAATTATGTTAACATTTTACAGTGTCACGCATACGTCACTCTAGAAATCCAGATTGGAACCAGGAACGGTATCTTGACCTTGGGTTCTCAGGTGGAAGGTTGTGACCCCAAAGTCTGGTCTGATGGTAGAAATTAGTGAAATTACTTGTAAGAAGATGCCAGCATGGACATGTTGTGTAACATGCATTCATCCTTAAAAAACATAAACCAAATTATGTAATAAATAAGAAAATATGATTTAACTTGCATTGAGGACAAACATATTTTTCCTGTAAATTATTATCTGCTGAGATTATTATTATTATTATTATTATTATTATTATTATTATTATTTTTTTTTTTTTTATCATTTAGTTTATAATCGTTTATTTATATTTAAATACATGTATATGAATTGTATGTTTTTTTTAAAGACATTTTTTGTTTACTTTTGTATAAGGAGAGAATGTCTAAATGTGTCTAATGTTAAATCTGGGCACTCAAACAGAACCAGTTAAAAACTGCTAACTTGGACAGTAATGATGGACAATAGTGGACACGTTCTTTAGAGCCAGAGCGATAAAAGGATGTCGCTTGTTTGTAGAAACTCAGTGTAGATATCCTGAAAAGTAAACCTTTGTATTCAGGAGAAATGTAGTATTTATCATAGCATAGCAAATTAACAGCTGTTGCTTTTTTACAAAGTAGGTTGCAGGATGAACTCAGCCTGTTGTTATGATGTCTTAGCTCACTCTGCTTTGGGCCAAAGTACATCAGATGTGTCAGATCTTTTGTTTGGTCTGGCAGACTCACGTCATTGCTCACGCAACATTATCGTCCTGACATCAGCTGTGTGTTTTGAGTGTGGGGTGAGAGAGTTCAGTTGTTAACACAACGCTAAAAGCATGCCACAGAAGGCCACTGAGCCTTGAAGGAAAGCAGTCATTTTCCTATTTTCAAGAATGTCCTGAGTATTATATGAGGTGTTTCCTTTCCCACAATAGCAGGACACTGTGGTTACCCTTGGAAGCAATATTATTCCTGAGCTCTTTGTTTTCTCAGCAATCTTACCTGTCCCTGTGATGGATTTGAAGGCTGAGTGTGAAATGAGATCAGCTGATAAAAGCAGCATATGCTGTAGTGGAAGCTGGTATTGTTCAGGTGTGAGATCCTGGAAGGTTTATAGGCAGCAACTGGCAGCAGTATTGCTTTTTGACTTTGGGTGTTGCTTGAAATGTTTTATGTCTTCGCTGTGGTCTAAATTCAAGTGCCTCAACAAAGAAATAGTCACTAAAGGCAGTTTAATTAACTCGTAGTTTATTCTAGTTTACAGTCTAAATTGGTGATGAGATGAAAGTGTGTGCGTAGCAAAATAACAGATCTTTCTTTCAGGCAGTGTTCGAATTGTGTCAAAGCTCTTGGTGGGTCCCCCTAACCTGGATAGCTGACTCCTAAAGTTTTTGATTGCCCATTCTTCATATTCTGTGCGGTCAGTTCACAGCAGTGACAGAAATTAATCTTTTTCAACAAGTTTAAAGTGATTTTTACCATTATGGGCTTGTTTACCTTTATAAAGCCTTTTTTTCTAGAAGTGTGCATTAACTTTGCGTCAAATTCTTATATTTAATCAATAAAGTCGATTAGAATAATAAGACATTTGGGGCTGTTACCAAACAAATAAAATCATTATCAACAAAATTCATCTTTGCAATGCAGAGGAAACACAGAAGCTCCATCTGGGGTGTATTCCAAAAAGCAGGTTATGTGACATATCCGGGAATGTTTGAGGCTAAGCGAGCGGATAACCTCAGCTTTCATATATATATATATATATATATATATATATATATATATATATATATATATATATATATGATATGTTAATATATGATATGTTAATTATAAAGCGCTAATATAAGGAAATATTCTAGAATGGTTATTATATTTATTTTATTGGCATATATAACAGTTATCTATAAATTATAAAAAATATTATAAGACAAGGTAATGTTTAATTTATTGTATTAAAAATATTTATTACATTTTATATAATCATCTCACACATGGATCGGCATTTTCTATAATGTATTTCTATAATAAAAATACATATCTGATATGACTTAATTTATAATTAGCATCAAACAAACAATATAATTCTTATTCTCCCACCCATTATTACCCACAATCTTATATAATTCTTATTCTCCTTAAGGATTAAAGATTAAATGGGAAAAAAGAGAAAAATGATTCCACAACCATCAATTAGTTGGCGATATGCACAAAGCATGTAAATGACAATTGAACAAAAGAAGAAGAAAGAAAAGCATGGCACGCTTTTTCTTAGCATCCGTTTCCATAGTGACTTGTCGATTCGTCACTCTGTTGAAAATGTCTTGAGTCTTAACCAGGAACATACTCTGAGTTGAATGAACTTACTCCCGGACGCATTTTTGGAACCACATATCTCGACTAAGCAAGGTTTGGGGTTAATCAACCAAAAGTTCAGGGTTTAGCTGAAGGTAAGTTAAACGTGCTTTCTGGAATACACCCCTGAAGAGGCAGCTATATATATTTACACACACACTGTTGGACATGAATTCATTTAACCTGCAGTTTACAACTCCATAAATAATGTTTTGATATTTTAATCCTAAAACGTTGAATACTGATATTTGAAATTATTTTCTTAAAAAAATGAATAGGTAATTTAAATTTGAAATTAAAACCGCCAGCAGGTGGTAGCAAGTCACTGTTAATAAGCGAGTCATTGCAACTGAACCAAATCATTTAAACGGTTGATTCATTCAGAAATGAAACACAGTCATGTTGCTCAGAGACGCAAAACAGTGTTGTGGGTTTGTTTGGAACCATTTTTGTTGGCGAAATAGAGCAAAAATAGGCAATATGGTTTAAAACGCAAGTCTATTAATATTAACTTCTTGTTAATTGAGCTGTTGTATAGGCTAAAATCAGTATCACATTTGTGATTTTTGTGAAAAATATCACTCTTCCTTTTCTGCCCCCATATCTTGAATTTTGGCAGCATTCTAAATGCATTTTATTAGACTGAATCATCCAGTGAAAGAACACACTCTAAATGAGCACAGTTAGTCTAGTTAAGCACTCATAACTCTTATAATCTGTATGATAAATGAATCTCTTACTTTTATCGTACATACATCTGCACTTTTGTCGCTTATGATGAGGGAATTTGCAAGTTTCAGTCTAAGCAAAATTCAGCAATGACTAATCTGAAGGCCTCTGATTGGCCACTGCATTCCTAAGCTCAACAGAATCATGTGTGATTGGTTATAATAAGCAACGCTGTAAAGACGAGTAAAAATAAAATAAGTTGAATGTAATATGTAACAAGCTATTTTTAGTCTAATAATCAAATCCTTTCTTTTCATTTTCACTAGTTTCATGTTTCAAGTATTATAGTTTTATTGAAAAACCAGGGAGGGTTTATATGGGAGGTCCGGGACCCCCACAGCCCCCCCTCAATTCAAACATTGCTTTCAGGTGTCTTCACAGGCAGCATGCAGTAACATACAGCACAACCAATGCGGCTTAATTTATGAACAAATGACATTTCTTTGAATGAATTATTCAAATAGAACTTTTTCAAATATTCATGTTTATAATTTTATAATAATTTTACACATTGTTATAGTAATGTGTTTTAGATATTTGTATTACACTACCCTTACACTAAACTTCAGGGTACGACGTGTGAATGAAATTAATCCTCTTATTCAGCAGAATGCATTAAATTGACATTCAACTATTAATTGACTGCATTAAATTAAACTCAAAAGTGACAGTGAAGATTTATTTTCAACCTTAATAATGATTAGAAATATTTCTTGAGGACCGGATCACCATATTAGAATGATTTCTGAAGGATCATTTTACACTGAACACTTAAGTAATGGCTGCTGAAAATTCATATTTGATAACAATTGGAATAAATGACATTGTAGAATATATTAAAATAAATAAAAGTTGTTTTAAAATGTAATAGTATTTCACAATATTACTGTTTTTAAACAAATAAATACAGCTTTGGTTCAATTCAATAACATTTTTAAAAATCTTGCAAACCCGAAACTTTTAAATCATATATATATATATATATATATATATATATATATATATATATATATATATATATATATATATATATATATATATATATATATATATATATATATATATATATATATATATATATATATATATATATATATATATATATATATATAGTATCCTATTTATTTATTTATTTATTTATATATCCTAATTATTAAATCCTATATATATAGGATTTAATAATTAGGATATATATATATATATATATATATACATACATACATGATTTAATAATTAGGATATATAAATAAATAAATAAATAAATAAATAGGATACTACATAGTTTGAGCACTGTAATTATTTTTTTTTTTGTCTCCTTGTAAACTTTACAGCATTAGTGATTAGATCGTTTATTTCAGATGTTAGCAAAATGGACCAAATGAATGGGAACTGAATCAAGCTTTTGAATTGTAATCAAATCGGGAGGCCAAGTTCTGCTTCCCAGCATGGTGGCATGAAAATGGAAAGCAAGTTATTGACAAAATGTCCTGTTGCTCTTTCGACTGGTTACGACAAAGACTCAAATTTAAATACTGCTTGTCATTTTATTACCTCGTGCCTTGTAGGACATTGTGTTAGTTTCTTTCCAGAAACCCCAGCCTAAACTACTCAGCACTTTTTCTGCTTTTCAATTTCTTGTATGAGTGTGTATTATTGTCATCATTTTTGAAACTGATTACCCCAACTTTCTGTTTTTCACCTCTGTTTACTCATCAGTAGCAGCAGTAAACGCGGTCATGGAGTCCGCTGGGCTTTTGCACAAGTGGAGTTTGCCATTAGTCAGGTTAACAGCTCCCGTGGTTCTCCTGTCTCGATCTCTCCCTCTCTCCATGGGGTGTTCGGAGTGCCAGACACTCACAGGTTGCCATTTTATGGGGCTCTGCAGAACCAGATTTATGGGAATGATAAAAGCTGTGCAGAGCAATAATGACACAGGCAGCTACTCTGAGCCTTGTGCACGTCTTGTGCTGCCGCATCCCCAGTCCTCTGCAAACTCAGAGCGAAAGACATATAAAAATGTATAAATGATGTCCTGTGGAAGACATTAGACGATACGATCCCCTCACACGTGTGGTGCTTATCTAGACTGCTGTCACAATGAAGAGCTTTGTGGCTAAGAGCTTTGATCTAACGCTCCTGGCCTCTCATAGTGTGGTAGTTTTTTGTCATGTACTGAAGTAATCCATGCTTGTAAAAGCCCGTCTCCCAGTCTGCGATAACATCAGTCATTCATCACTATAAAATAAGAGGGAACAAAAAGCTGATGGGACTTGGGCAGATAGAGAGGGGAAGCGGCCGCCACTGTCATTAATGGTCTGACAGAAGTGGAGATTGATGCCGCTTTGTGTTGTGTAATGGTCCAGCAGACCACCAATGATAAAAACAGATCATAAATCTACAACTATCTGCTTGGTACAACAATTTTATGTGTGCTGTCTCACATTTATTGGATTCATTCGGGACATACTCCATGACCCTTGGTAGTAGTTGAACAATATGGGTTTTTCAGTGGCCAATGCCATTATCTCTAGAAAGCAGGATAAAGTGACAAATATACATTTATGAATCAAATTTTGGAGCAAATTGAATCCTTGTTTTTCCTCAATATTTACCTAATTTTTTGTTTTAATGTTTAATAGATTTACTATATTTTACGGGGATCTTTAGTACCTCTCTTTAAAAAGAGTCACAATTTACACAAGGTGCTTTTACACTTTACGCAATTTAACAAGATTTCTTTAATTTCAAAATGTTTAAAATTATGTACACTCATGTGAGATGATCAGTAATATATGTAGTCTAAGTTAAACATTTAATGCTTGAAAGTGAGTGCGGTTTTTATTCTTTTTTTTTTTAATTTATTCTTTTTTTTTTTTTTTTTTAAATCACATAACCAGCTGAACACTCTCTTTATCTCAGTGTCAAAAACAAAAGTGTCAAAGCCTTTCAGAGTATAAAGTGTCTGCACAATTTCTCTCTAGAAGATACTGCTGATTAAAAATGTCTTTGTACTCTTTTAAAACATGAGCATGAGCACTCACCAACTCTGGCATCTGTTGTTGTTACTGTCTACAGTAGTTTGTGTTGTAGTTTCATCTCATTTACGTCACACACACTGCACACATACCTTGGCATACACATAAAAACCGAAGTATATTTTGGGCTAAGCCCCCGTTACTGGGCACTTTCACTATAAACACTATAAAAAATGACTGAGTGCATTTTTAAAAGGCCAAGTGCACAGGGCTACTGGCTGATACTGATCTCAACATGACTGCATTTTAGACGACTACATTCAGGATGCTTTGAATTCTTTTTACCTTCTGGATGTCCTTGACTCATATGGACCTGCATAGTAATTTTGTGAAGGACGTTTTACTCACAGACTCCCTTTAAACCATGTGTTCCCTCAGCCATGAATCATTTGAGTGTCACAAGGGTCCACATCAATTTGTTCTGTGTGTAATTTCTCCTGTTCTGCTCTGCTGACAGCAGTGTTTCTCTGTCCGCAGCTGGAGAGGAGAAGAACAAGTATTGGGCCCTTTGTTACCATGCTGAGAGAGACGGATCGGGTCAGTGCAACTGTTGTCATTTCATTCCCCCATCGTATATCCCCCAGCAACACCCC
This sequence comes from Acrossocheilus fasciatus, assembly GCA_036784905.1. Taxonomy (NCBI): domain Eukaryota; kingdom Metazoa; phylum Chordata; class Actinopteri; order Cypriniformes; family Cyprinidae; genus Acrossocheilus; species Acrossocheilus fasciatus. The sequence goes on from CM071952.1 coordinate 14,173,235, forward strand.
AGCTAGACCCATCAGATCAACCCTGAAGAATGGGGTCAATCTTGGGTTTGCCGGCAGATTAGCTGCTCAGGCAATAAATGATCTGTGAAGATGAAACCCTGGCCAAATAGCACTTACAACCTTCTTTGAAAACCCTTTCAGAGCTACAGTTTATTCCAGACGAGCATATTTTATTTACCTGCGCAGACCTTGAGTGTGCTTGGGTCGAGTTCAAGCATCTCTTGTGCGTGTTTTCAAATTGAAACTTTTATATTTATAAAAGCATATTTCAAGTAACTTGACAACAGTCCCTGTCCATTTGGAGCTCGTAAGCCTCTCAAAAATAAACTCTAATAAAAAGCATAATGCCCAAGCATATTTGAGAAAAAAAAAAAAAAAACAGAACAAAATAACTTAATTTGTCCAAAAAAAACAAAAACAAATCTCGCCTGAGATTTTAACTTGGTGGTGGGCACACTTTGCCTCCTGTTCAGTCACTCTCTTATGTCTTCTCGTCCCTCTTTCCGTTCCATCATTTTGCTGGAGGATTCATATGCTAATAGGGTTCAGGAGATGAGGTGGTTCTCACGTTCAACTTGAAACTCAGGCTTTTGTGTGCCTAAAGCACAAGCTGCACAACAGAAGCTAGAAGTGAAATTAAAATCTGCTGAATGCCCCAGCGGGACGGGGAGGGGAGTGAAGGGGAGGGCAGGGGCGGTCCAGCAGCTGCTGATATTGGATAAATGTGAGATGCCCACTGTAGCGTTCCATACCCTCCTAGGGGACCGGCTAAACGAGGCATGGCTGTGTGTTTCTTTAATCTTACTGCAGGCCTGTTCCTGGTCTACTGATCAGTGCCTTTCTGTGGATGATTATTTAGCAAATGGTACCCCACCCCCATGCATACCCTGCATTTCCATGGCATTAACTGTTCTTAAAGTTCCTCGTGCCACTTATAATGCAAGTCTGACGTTTTGTTGGGACTCTTTAGTTATCATGAAAGTGGCAAAATTCAAAGGAGTAGTTCACCCCAAAATGACATTTCTGTGGTTGTTTATTTCACCCTTCTGTGAAAACTAAAGAAGATATTTTGAAAAATGTCTTAGTGTGCTATTGTCCATATAATGGATCTAATGTTGTTTTGGACCCCATTGACGTTAATTGTATGGGGGGTGGGAGGACCGTTCTTCAAAAAAATCTTTTTTAATGTTCCACAGAAAAAGGAAAGTCATGCAGTTTGGAGCAACATGAGGGCGAATACATGATCTTTGGATTTTGGTTGAACTATATTTTTAATGGCATTCCAAGCAGTTTGCAGTCGCTGTGCAGAGAGAGGCCATTTTTTTCAGGGGTTACTCTCACGGTGTGAAATCTCTATGGCAACTACAAATCTTCTGTGCTCGCTGATGCAGAGTATGCACACAATCGGGCCTTCAATGATTAATATAGCCTTTTTTCTTTAGCTCCAATAGATGTGACTTCGAAAAATACAGGACCAGGCTTAAAATAACAACTCGAGCCTGCAATTATGAGCAATTTGGAGAAAATGTGTGATAATTGTACAGTACAGGCCTGGAAGTTTATTATTCTTCTCATCCGTAGCTGAAAGACAAAATATATGTAGCACTTTGTGACCAATCAGAGCAGCTTTGTGAAGGATATAAGGAATAGTTTTATGTGATTAGATTGACTTCATTGTGCGTTTGCTTTCTCTGCTGGGATAATTGTCTTGGGTTTCATCGTTCATCAACTGTACCGCCCGGTCTGTGTTTGTGTAAAGACTGAGAAATGGAAGAGAAAAGACATGCTCTCCAGACACTGATGGGAACGCACAACCACAGAACACAAGATTGAATGCCGTTTATGCTTGTTAATCATCACCTTCCAGACCTTGGAATGCTGTTGCGTGCTCACATATCAGCCCACGGTCTGAGAGGATCCTGCTACTCCCTCATGTTATAAATGATTTGACATTAGCTGGGTCAGAGATCCAAAGATATTGTCACAGGTGTGTGTCTGGTGTCCAGGGCTTTATTTTTTGCTTCATTATGTCCATGTTTGGCTGTTTTTATTATACTGTAGGGATATGCCGGTGTCAAATTTTCATGTTGCGATTAATTGTATTATCACGATAGTGATAGTGACTATACAATAAGATCTCATTAGTTAACCTTAGTTAATGCATTAACATTCACAATTAGCAATAGCTACATTTGCTACAGAATCTTTGTTAAAAAAAATACAACTCTTAGTTCATGTTAGCTCAGTTGCATCTTTTGATTTTAACAATGTGTTATTAAATATTGGAAATACCTAAGATTAATGAATGTTTAGAAGAATTTTTCATTGGCAGTTTGTTAACTAATGAATTAACTAATGTCAACTAATGAAGCCCTAATGTAAAGTGTGACCGAACAATAAACACTTTCAAACTATATCTAGGGCATTTTGTAGTCCAGATTATAATGTAAAAAAGTTTGAAAATAAATAGCCTATTAAGTTGAAATATTTAAGTATTTGGCACTGTGATGAACACCACAGCGAATACAAAAATCTGAAAGGCTGTTTAAATAATTTAAATAACAGGAAGTAGTGCAGCTGCTTTGATTATGGGGTTTCCGGGGTAACGGCTGCATTTCTGCTGTTCAGCGCCATCTGCTGTCAGAGAGTGAATGCCCTTTCATTCAGAGCTTCTCGCTCCGCCATGCTCTTCTCATCCGTGCTTGTGTACATCAGAGTGTGCATGCGTCTTTGATGCATCATACAGCAGTCTTGTGCATTGTGATCAGTTGGTGGGAAAAGTATTCTAAAAATGCATTCAAAATTCAGAATAATTTGTAATAAATAATTATTCTCTGTATTATTCTCGGTATATCATGCATATTCATTACCGTGATATATAGCATTACCGAATACCGGCACATGTCTATTAGGCCTATACAGTGTACCATAAAAGATTTTGGATGCTTGTGCCACACTAAAAATGTCTAAATATATTTGCATTAGATGCAAAATATTAAACCAAGTGTCATCTGAAAACAAATGCTGGAATAACTTTCAGTTAGTTTTAATCAACTGGCATCAATGTGATATTAGTCAAATAGGGCCCAATGAAATCCGTTTTCTGCATCACGGAAATCATAGGGCCCTAGTAAATGTATCAAGTCTGTTCTCCTCAAGTTCACACATTGTCCTAGCAGAATATTCACAGGTGTAATTTATCACCTTAATTATTATCATTGTCAGACATCCAAAGAGCATGCAAATATGTGTATCTTAATTTTAATCAGTATATCTCCTGTTTCATGTTACAGCAAAATGACTCATGGAAAAAAGTTTTGTTTGAACTTGTATTTGTGCTGTACGTCTCAAAAATGTGTTCAAATGTTATGCATATGTGTTCAAACATACAGGTATTTAGCGCAATTTATGCTGTATAGTTTCTCAGTCCTCATTTTTGTCCATAACAGAACAGCTGTTTCCCATTTACTATGCAATACTGCTCTTTAAAAATCACTTGTATGGCCCGAATTTCTCAGGAGACATGAAATGACCTGAATGCTTGACAGCCAGGACAGAGCAATTTCACTCCATCCTCTAAAGAAATATGGGAACAATTATGTCACTGTAAGTGCTCTGTAGAGAGGGGTACATACTGTCCGATGGGCTAAAGGGCCAGGGCCAGAGCCCAACCCTGCTCCATGTGATCCGTTTATTAATTTAATTTGCCAGCCCGCCATGAGAGGAGTCAGAGGGTGCGCGACTCTTCCGGGCCCTAATAGCTTTTAGGCAGAATGACGAGGGCTGATGGAGGAAGATTTATTTATTCTTTTTTGCCCTAAAAGCTGGCCGTCCTCCAATCATCACAGATCTTGTTTGTTTTGTCACGGGGTGTGATGGCTGAATGTGTCTCAGAGGGAGTTGAAGAATGACTGCAGCTCTCCCTGCGGTCGGGCCCCCACAGCTGCTCTGAACACCACACCTCAATTCAGCCTGGCTAAACTCGGCTCCACACGCCTGCAGCAACACCCGCTGCTTTTTCCTTTTCCTTTTTTTTTGCATGAAATATACATAAGCAACAAAGCACAGTAATTTGAAAGTATTTGTATCTTCTTACGGTAATACCTCCTGACAGGGATTTGTGAGAGATTTTTATATACAGTGTTAACAGTAACAAATTATGAATGGTGTAATCAAATCAGTTAAGCAATGCCAGCAAGGTGTTACTTTAATGTACATATTTGCATTTGCAATGCACTTATTAAAAGTGACTTGCATTGATTTAAAAAAACACATTTAATCAGTTCATACATTCTCTAGATTTCAAACCTAGCTTAAAGTGGCAGCTTTTTTCTTTTTTTAAATGGGATAAGTCAAGTCATCTTTATTTATGTGGCGCTTTTAACAATACAGATTTTGTCAAAGCACTTAACCGTATCAAATTGGAGGATAAGTAGCATTACTTTATTTAGAAATAGCATTGTTTATTTACTGATTGTTAGAAATGATTTCCTTCATTTTTTTTTTCCGCAGTAGACCTACAGTATGCAGTGCAGGGGAACAGATTAATCAACAAAGTTTCCCAATAAGCAACTGAGGACACGCATACACACACACACACACACGCTTGTTTCTGTGAATTGTGGGGACTTTCCATATTACTTTCCATGTTACTTTTATACTGACCAAACAATATTTTCTATCCCCTAAACCTACCCCTTACAGAAAACTTGTTTGCATTGTTACTCTTTCAAATAACCATCATTTACTATTTCTAATCATTTTTTTTCCCTCGTGCGGTCCCCACAATGTAGCATAAACAAGTATAAACACACGCACCATTTTTTTTTTTCTGTTTTTTGCTGATTTTTTATTTTTATTTTTTTAAATAACAATACATTTATTTTTATTATTTTACAAGGTTTTATAAGGGAAACTCTTTCTAAATCCCCCTGGAACCTGCTAAAGTGCCTCTAGGGTACACACTCACCCCTGGCTGAGGATCACAGCTCTTGATCTACATTCTCTGTAGTCAAGGTCTGCAGTATTTTTGGTCTTGTTGTGCCTTTTCTCCATCTGCTAATCAACATATGCTCAGTATTCCCTGTGTGTGGACAATGTTAGGTAGAGTGAGAGAGAGAAACAGAGGGGATAAAGTTGGATACAGCGGGAACTATTAATCTTTCCATATTATTTCACAGGGCAAAACGTGTCTGCCGCTCACACTGTTGCCAGTATGACAGGTAATTATTTTAGTCTTAGTGCTGGCACCCAGTGCTCTGTCTTTTTCTCTCTCTCTCTCTCTCTCTCTCTCTCTCTCTCTCTCTCTCTGGGCCTTTCCGCCAAATGACTTTCTGTTCAGCCGCCCCAGATAAGTGAGAGGAATGTGGGCCAGTGCTTTTAGCTGTTGGGCCTTCAGCATCTCTTTCCTCCTCCTCCTCCTCCTCCTCCCTCTGTCGGATATGTCTGCTGTCGGGGCAGTGAGCATCTTTACCTGGTTGTTTTATGACATGAGCAGGACAGCCGGGTGTTTGGGGGTGAGGTGGTTCTTGATGGCTCTTGTACGTGGAGACAGGGCTTGTAAATCACCTGGGCTGGTTTTTACAGCTCCACGTCCTGAAGAATCAGACGAATGGAGGAGACAGACAGGTCTGTAAATCGGTCTGCTTTGATTTTATATGGTTATGAATATGAAATTTGAACCTGATTTAAATCCTAAAATGTTTGAAAATAGCCGTTGACTAGATCCGAGTAGGTTTTTCTCGATATAAAAGAGGAATGATATGTTGAAAGTCTCGCTTCAGGCTAGGTTTTGTGTGAGTGGCTCCCCGCTGCTGTGGGATGAGTTGTGAAAGCTGAATCAACAGGACTGTATTTACTGAGGACAGGCTGCACCCTCACATCTGACAGCCTCACCTTGTTTTCCAGATCAGATTTCCTTGCACACCATAAAGCCAAGCTCCTGGTGCTTAAGTGGGGACAGGTGCACACTGCAGATGTGCTCTGACCACCAAGGACACGGGCCGAGCTTTAGGAGAAGGTTGTCTTAACCTTAGTGCTTCACCAGTGCCTTTTGATGGCTGCTCAGATCAGCCCCATATGACAAAAAACAGTCTATTTCTTTCCTGCCTACTTTCCTTCTTTTGATAATGCCTTATTTCCTCCTATATTTCTCGTTCAACCTTTCTTTAGTATTTTAGTTTTTCCATTCTTTTGTCCTCTAATATTTCTTTCTTCCTCTCTTTCTTTCTTTCTTTCTTTCTTGTATCGTTTCATCCATGTATTCATCCTTCCATTATACCACTTGTCCCATGTACGGTCGCAGGGATGTTGGAGCCTATCCCAGCATCTCAGGCTTAGGCAGGGAAACAACCTGGAGAGATGGCCAGTCCATCACATTTTTCCTTTTTTGGACCATTTTTTAAGGGTGTGCCATTTATCCTGGGATTTGTGTGTGTTTTTGTGCTGGTAGAGCAGTGACTGAATTCTATTAAGAGGTGATATTTTCCCATTTTAAGCAGTATTTTTATCTTTATAAAGGGACTATTTTCTAACCTTAAACGTATGTATGTATGTATGTATCTTTTATGTCAAGGGCATGCTCTTTAAAGAATGGATGAATTCAATAGATGGATACTTTAAATATGAACAAAATTCTAAACAAAAACTGCCAGTAGGTGGCAGTAGGTGTTACTGTCTTAATAAGTGAGTCACTGAATCATTTATTTAACCAATTTGTTCAAATGGCTGATTTATTCAGGAGCGAGCAAGTGACTCTCTGCCTGAAATATGCACACTTTGCAACAATATAGTGTGCGACACACAATATGTGCATTCATAAAACGGCAGATGAAAAGTACTCGGATGACTGATTAATTGCGGAGAAATTCTGAAGTGACTTTACTATCCACTATCCAGTGAGACCAAGAGAGAGGATTTGTGAATGGCAGTGAGTTGACACAACTGATGCTGGTAGGTCACGTGAGAGTGACAACATTACGAATGTTGTACGTCCGAATTTCATTCATACTATATATAACATGCTTTCTTAACGGCCATATAGTAAGTTTCAAACCAAATGTAGTAGCTACTAGATTTGAATCATTGACTCACCCCATTCGTTCAAAAAGTTCATAAATTAATTTAATAACGAAACACTGTTTTGTGCTGCTCAGGGATGCACCATAGTTTCACTCTTTCTTTGTTTGGAGCTATTTTTGTTGGTGATCAATAACACATTTGCAGTTGTGCTGATTTTCAAGAAAAATGCACTCTTGCTTTTGTGATATTGCTTAACTAGGCTATATCATGATATAAATGTAAGACAAAACTCATTCAGGGACATTTTCACCCCATTAAATGAATGGAATTGGTGGTACTGTAAATGTTTTTCCAACAGTTTTCAGTTGTTTTTTTCAAAGTGTGTTACACACTCAGTGTTAGTGTCCGCATTGTTAAAATAACAAATTCAATATTGTCATAGACAATACAGATCACACACCTCTACCTTTTGTTTTTTCTGTTACTTCGTTCCTTTTGACTTCCTTACATTTTTGACCTTTCCTTCTTCTGACCATTCCTTTTTCGAGCCTCCTTCATTCATCCTTTCTTTAAACCTTTCATATTTCTTTCTTTTTCTCTTGGACTATAGTAAAGAGCTGTGTAAGCAGAGGAGGCAGCTTATGTGGGGCAGCTCTGTCACACAGAGATTAGTGCAGGAAGCCAGGTGTGGGATGAGTCCTGATTGGTGCTGAGATACTACACAGTCGGCTCAGATTTAACCCAGTATATATACAGTCTATAGACCATACTGCAAAGGATCATGGGCACCTTGCACTGAAGAAAGACCGCTTTGTCTTGGTTCATCTTGATTTCAGTATGAAAGGAGAATTGAGTTAAAATGTAGTACTTAAAGATTTTTCAAGACTCCATAAAAGCCAACTGTCATTACAATAAAATGGACAGATATTCTATAATGGCGTGTTCGGTAAAAACACTCTAATGTTAACATTGTATGACACATAATATTTCACAACACTGAGCAGTTTTGAATAAGGCCCCCGGTTTGAGGCGGTGTCTTTCAGGAGCTTGACAAAGTAATAATTCCGGACTTTTCATTGAGCATATCTCATCTCCTGCCACACTGATTTTCACAGAAAGAGAACTGAATAGATGTTTTGTTCTGAAACATGTAGCGTGCTCTCCTCTGCGCTGTAATGTAAGTATTCAAGCCGCCCAGGTTCTCCACTCATTTACCCTACAGCATAAATCACCCGCTAGAGTCATGTTTCCATTCCTGAGAAATACACTGCCCAGATGTTGAGTTTAGAGTTAAAGAAAAATGATATTTAAAATGAGCTCTCTTGAGTACACCAATTTCTTTTAGTGGGAAATTCACAGTGCGTTATATTTTTGGTTATTCAGAAGTAAAAATATGCAGTGTTGTTCAGGGTGTAAAGTTATTCACCTCTCGGAGATGTTTGGCCCTCTCCTAGCTGTTATTTGACCAGAGCAATTAGGAAGGAAACATTTGTCATTGGTGAATCTGTGACACATGCAACAAAACAGACAGCTGCACACAGGCTTTCTCAATTTCTCCCAGCATTTAGCACTTTGCGTCCAAGCTCAGACCAGTCAGATATCAATATAATTGTAAATGCTGTGGTTCTGTAGAGCTATTACAACATTATTCTGATTCTTTGAGCATCCCGACCAGTCCTAAAACAGGAACTAAACAGCTCAGACAATACAGAAAGTTTGGGGCTGGGCTATATGTTTGTTCAACCAATAGGAGGAGGGATTTGTTTGACAAACCTATTTTTGCACTTGTATTCAGTGATGCTAGTGGTACAGAAATTACAGCAATTTAAATGTCACAAGCCAGGTTTTCATCAAAAGTTGGGAATTTACCTTGCGCAAAATTAGAATGTCACATAAAACCTTTGTGAATAAGCACCGTTTCCATCTGACAAATCAAAGAGAACAAAATCAGCACTTCCTGATAAACTTCCTGGCATTAATATATCACATAGAAAAGTAGGAGAAGCCACTGAATATAATAATTTTAGGGCTGTAACTTCCCAGTCGATTAGTCGATTAATTGGTCGATACGGTCTGGTTCGACCAAAATTCTGATTGGTCGTTTTTTTGCCGCGCTCATTTCATCAGTTTGGCCGCGCTCATTTCATCAGGTGGAAAGCACTAATTGCTAATGGGGGTGTTTTCAGAGCACCCCTGTTTCACAGGTAACAGTCTGTTTTCAGAACACCCCCATTGTTTTAACTTTTTTGGATTAGCCCAACCCACTGGAGAAGAGAGACATAGGCTTTAGAAGGTTTGATGCTGAATATTATTTATTTAATGCACTTTATTTGGTTTCTGCTCTTGTTTTTTTAATAAATATTCTTTTTTTATTGAAGTGGACGCGCCTTTTGTGTTTATTAAGAGTAAAAGCTTTAAGTCTATTCGTGTCTCAGCCGCGAAGCTGAGCTCTTATGTTCAGCCTCGCTCTGTGCGAGCTGCGCAGAGCGGCTGAAATGATAGTGTCTGACAGTTATACTTATAACATATGACAAAAATAATTTTCTAAATTATGTTGCACATTCCTCAAAAGTTCTTGATATCACTAGTTGACAACATAGTACTGTTTTCAGAAATCACAGGCTATGATATTGCGCAGGTGCACGTGATGCACCGCTGTCAGAGACGACAGACTCGTGTGTCAGACTCATTTCAGTGCAAAATAATTAGGTCAAAAACGATTTAATATACTGCAAATATCCTATTAGTTTTTTATGTTTATTTATAATTAATTTAGGCTGACAACAAGGCTACCAAGTACTGAGCACAGTGCGCATCTAATTAATGTAACGTACGTTTTTTTTTTTTTCTCCACAACGTCATTTTTAGTCGATTTTTAGTCGAAAGTTTCAGGACTTCAGTCGACCAAGATTTTCTTTGGTTGATTACAGCCCTAAATAATTTTCATATATAATAAATGACTTGTGCCTCAAAGTGAGCAGACGAAACACAATGAATGCGGTCATTGCTTTCGTTGATGCCTGCTGTTTGGGAACGCTGTCATGTAACAGTTCTGGGAGGCAATAATATAGAAATACTTTGATAGACTTTGGTTGGGCATTTCAGAATGACCATAACATTTCAGGTGCCATGCAAGAAGATCGGCCTGCTGGTTAGTCAGGTTATGACGTCCCATCGCGCAAAGTCACATGACTTTTTTGATGTGCATGGAGGATTTTATTTGGCAAATGCGTTTCCATCTCCCATTATTCGCATTAACCCTTTTTTACACAAGACAAAAACCACCTCAAGCAAGCACAAAACCTTTTTTGCGAATTGAGGGATTTTTTTTATTTGCCGTTTCCATCACTTGTTTCTGATGTGATACTTCAAAATTCGCATTAAATGCGCACTACTAATCATTTTTCTTGTGAGAAAAAAAACCCTTGTAGTCTCATAAGTCTCAACAATGAAAGTCTCTTCTCAGATTTGCCAAATTTCCAAAATTGCAATCAAATTTCAGAGATCTCAATATGAACTCAAAACATTTCTCATTAAATTTCCTGCACCTTTATGTCTAATTTCATTTCTCCTACAGAATTTTAGGAGAAACATCTGAGACAAATTTGATACCTCAGTAAGTCATGACTGAGAACATTAAGTCTCATAAAAGAACAACCTCCAAGCAGTAAAAAAATTCCTCAAGGGACAAGTGCCGAAAATGTCCAGAAAAGGCCAGTCTGCTCTTTCACTTCAATCGATCTCACTGCAGTGACGTGTGTAACTGTGTGTGTCTGAGTTTGCTCGTTTATGTTCAGCCGAGACGCCGGCGTTTGACTGATGGCTGCATAGAGTGAAGGCACGGGGCTGTGATATGCCTGACGTTCTTCTATGGCTTGGGCACAAATATCGTTCATTCACCCACTGCTGACACTTAACGCTGTGCAGCCCACATCAGCCCTGCTGAGATCTACATTTAACACGCTGCCCAATGACACCATTCCAGTTGTAGAGATCTCAATAATTACCACAGCTGGATACTGCTGGTTAGAATCCAACCTATCAAGTCAGTGCTAAAACCATGATAATCACTGCAGCTCTTCTGATACTGGAGACCAAAGACAAAAGTCCTGAAAAAGTCGGATTTATTTATGACAGATATGGAATTTTCTTTTATTTTAACCAACATATTGCAGATATCTCTGTTTGCACAGATAAAATCTCTCCTGGACAGTTCATGTGGTTCAGCAGTGCTAAGAGAAATATATTCATTTAATATTCATTTATAGTTTAGCAGATGTTAGTAATCAGTTTTTTTTTTTTTTTTTTTTTGTTGACTTGTTTTGCGATCTAGTGTATTTGTCTGATAACAGATCAATGTTTATTCCAGTATTGCTCAATGCTTCTTTGCTGCAAAGGTTGATTGTTTCACGGGTGTGATGAGATGACCCAGTCGGTGTGATGATAAATTGGTGGAGAATGTGGGATGTGGATGACCAGTAATTTGAATGACTTTGAATAAATGATCAGTTGTGTGAGATCAAGGCATTTGTGTAGGTTCAGGGCTTGCCGAATGGCTCCTCGGCATAATGCTTGTGTCTGTATCTGCCGTGAAACAAGGGTACGTCTCAATCTGCCGTTGACACAACTGCAGAGCTGGATGAATAATGCATTTAGTACAACTGAAAGCCTTAGAAGTATCGAGCAGCACCATTCCTGTGGGTATGTGCTCCAGACACCTCATTTCATGCTGTTTCTCCTTCCCCTCCCCTCTTCTTTAAATGTCCTCCTTCTCCCTCTACTTCCCTTTTCCTTTCCCTTCACATTTAGCATTTCATCAACATAGCATTAAAAAGTTATTACCACAGTATTTTAGAACAGAACGATTATTTAAAAAAATGATTTATACTTTTTTCTGAAAAAAAGAGCTGTGCTTGCTCACAACGATGCTTCAGTGTTGTGAACTGTTGCCAGGGCGTTGCTATGTGGTTAGGTGTTCTGAAGGGTGTTCATTGTGATTTCTAGGGTGATCTGGGAGCCACCCTCTATCATATTTTTATCTCTAGATACGGCTGGAGCACTTCAATGTAATTCTAAAGGATTGTTTCATCTTAGAAAAGTAATATCTCTCTTGAACAAAGCCACGTGATTCATTTGGGTCTATAGCACAACAATATGGGGTTAGGTATGTGCTAAACTTGAATTATTTCTGGGGTTATGGGTTTGTTCAAATGCCAAAGAATGCCATTCTAGAATTCTAAAAAATGACACTCTAGAATCATTCGAATCAAAAGTCATAACAACGTGTTTATAAAGTTTTGAGAAATGATAGGGGGTTTATTTGTTTATTTTTATTGTTCATTTGTTTATTTTTTTTGAGGCTAACAGAAATTAAGTGCAATTACTATGTAATTAAAATGTAATTCACCCAAGTACTACTCAAGACAAACCTTGCTTAGCTTCAGTGATCAAGCGTATGCATTTTTATATGAGTGTATAAGTGTTCAACTGAAATTGTGATGTCAGATTTACAGATTTAGATGATGCAATTGTAACTTGACTTCGTCCAGCAGCTATACATGTTAAAGTTTTAATTGGTCTTGGTGTTATGTTCGGTTACAATTTAATTTAAGGTATCATTGGTACAGTGTAATTATACATTTAAGTACTGAGTAATATTAATGAATTACATATACTTACTATATGGTTTGGATTGGGATTAGGGTTTGGCTTAGGGTTACTTAATGTAATTACGCATTATTTATTGTTATTATAATAGTAAGTACAGGTAACGTGCGTAACAAAGACACCTTAAAATAAAGTGTTACCTTATGTTCTTATTCCAAAAGACAAAGGTGATGCTCAGCATGTATTTAATCCTTCAAATATTCAATTATGCTTTGTCACGTATACCTGGAAAGACAGATTAAAACTGGACCTTGATTACGCCAGAACCCTCTGTAGCTCAATTATAACTCTGCACGTAAATGCACTTATTCTCTTTGCACATAATCATTCTTTACTTGACATTTTCCTTCCTAGTGAAACTCATTTCTTCCCTCTCAACCTGATAAAGCATTCTGCGCCCTTGTTGTCATTAGGTTCGTTTATTTAAGTTCACCCCTGGCCATTTTTGTGCGGCACATTTCCTCCTTCCTCTCTCAACTCGCCAGCATCAAGGGGCACAGGAACGGCTCGCAGACCGAACGGGTGAGTCACTGGCACAGACAGACTAATAATGACCTGCGGGACTGTTCTAAGACAAGTGCGTCTCTTCCGTCACACTTTTGTTCCACCTTTTAGTCTTTTGAACTGCTCAGATAGATTAGTGTGAGAACTGTTAATGAGCTTCTAAAAATGGCTCTGCTAACGAGACATTGTGAAACTCAGGTTCACGCAAACACGGGCAGACGAACATACCTGAATAGTGTATTTACACAGGACATTCACGCACACACATCTTTATACTTTTTTTGACTCTTTCTCTTGACGATGGTATTATGGGAGGTGGGGGGGTGTATAAATGTGTGCTACGACTGTGGAGGCATATCTAAAGGAGTGCAGATACAACACCAAAACACTCACAGCTGACTTTCCACGCTGCTCTCGTCTCTAATGGCAATGCGAGGCTGGACCGGACCAAGCGCTCCAGGAGAGACGCGCGCTGTCCGAAACTGAGAAGCGAGTGTGAGGCAGGCAGATAAAAGTGTTCTCTGTGCCTGCGCTGTCCTTCAAACTTCCTGACGGATTACTTTAAAAAAGGGGGAGAAAAATAATCTTGAGGATGAATGAAGCGCTTAAAAAGAGAGAGTGAGAGACGGGACAAAAGGTGAGCGCAGACCGTCGATCTAACCCATTCCATTCATCCTCTTTTTCTTCATCATCCCTTGCTAGTTCACGCTTTCACCCCCCCCCCCCCCCCCCACCCGTCCTTTTTTTGCACTTGCCTTTGTCCTTGTCCTCCCTGTCTGTCTGGCTGGCTGGCTGAATGCGGGTGTCATGGAGAGAGAGCAAAGGTCTCTGCACCGAGGGGGCGGGAGCGCGATGAAGCCATTGTCAAAGCCACGGCTAGGCATTGTGTTCATGTCCAGCCCACTGTCCCCCAAAACTGGGCCTCTCCCGCTCTGAGCCCCAATACTGCAGATGGAAAGGGGTTGAGCTGCTGCGGCACGGAGGTACGGCAGCTGTTTGCTGCTCCGCTGCGCCCCGTCCTGCGAGCAGGGGTGCCGTCCAGCGCCGAGCACAGCTAAAGGAGCTGCGTCACAAAGCGAAGCCCTTTGCTGATTCTTCCGCTCAGTTCTTATGCTCGTTCATCCCATACGTCTCCATCTACTCTATGGATATCTTCGGGGGGTTTACGGTTGTGTTTTGGCTTTGCCTCCGTTTATGCATCTGTGCTAAGCTATCGGCTGTATACTGAATGCTTATGAATCTGAGTGTAGCGAGAGGTGTATGTTTTTTTTTTTTTTATCTGCGTGTGGATTACATATTTTTCTTTCTTTTACAAAAAATGAGTGAGAAATATGACCTAAATGTGTATGCTTACAGCGCGTATATGTAAAAGTTTCAAAGTTTCAAAAACCTCCTGACCCCTATCTGAGACATCACACAGAGAAGAACCAAGAGAGATAAAAAGCAGAAATTAAATGTCATTTCAAACCAATTTATTCATTTGGGCAGAGGTGAACACATAACACAATGTGATTATGTTGTAATACATTTTTTAAGACAGTTTATTTGAGACTTCCTTGATGCCCTTCATGCCATTTCCAAACCTGTACAATGTACACTTTTCCTACAAAACGAATATATTTTGAAGAATGATTTTGTCGATACAGTGAAACAACACTGCAAACATTTTTAAAAATATTTTCTTTTGTGTTCCAGGATTGGAACAAAATGATGGTGAGTAAATGTTGATACAATTGTTATTTTTGGCTGAACTGTTCCTTTAAAATCAACATGAAATCAATTCCATTTCAGCTGACATCACTAAGCCCTCTCACCCTCTTCCATCCAGCCACCTGTCATATCGAGACCACCAAAACCTTATAAATTCCTACTGGATAAAATCAAATTTAATCATTTAACTTGACAAAGTCAATTTACAGAAGTAAAATGGACTTGGAATGTTGTTTTATGTTGATTTTAGCCTCTAATTTGCACCAAATTGGACTTTGGTTCAAGTATTCTGAACCTGGATGAAATATGGCTATGAAATCTATCAGTTCTAATCAGTAGCGCTTTGTATCTCATAAAACAGTGGATAAAGAGAGATGTTTTTGCCTCACTGCAGTTTTCTTGTTATTAGATTAAATGAACTGGAAATATTAAATTATGTCAGTTTAAGCGTAGAGAACTCAGTATTGTTGTTGTTGTTGTTGTTGTTTTTAATTCTACAGGGCTGCAGATGTTTGTATAGATGTTTGTCTTTGGTGCTGTTCATTTGCAATGCAAGCTTCTCTAGCTGCATTCAGCTAAGGCAAAAACATGAGTGATCAATAGTGTTTTTCTTGTTTGGCTGTAGGTGTTCAAACTTTTTTAAATTTTGTTTTTAAAGTAAACAATCCCAAGTAAACATTTTACACTGATTGACAGGTTATATCAGGAGATGTTATTCACTGTGTTATAGCATGTCCATCCAGTGAGATTTCATGCGGTCGGTCACCGTGCAATTTTCATTTTTGTCCAGGAGAGGGAGGAAACTGAACGTCTTTGCGCAAATCCTGAAAATCTACCCCCTTCACTGGCTCTGAGGCATACTAGTGAAATCAGTGGTTCCGATCCAGATTGATTCCCTTTGTTGTGATACAATGATAATCTAAAAAGATTAGGAGTTACTGGGTTCAAATGTTTTGAAGCGGGTTGCCTAATTTTCTCTGTATGTTTCTGTCCGAGTCTAAACTCATCCCTTCATTTTCTTCTTTTTTCATTATATTTTTGGAAATCCAGATTATGAAGATAAAAGATTTTATTGCCACAATTTCTTTATTAATTCTATATTAATAATAATAATAAACCTTTTTAGTTCAATTCATAAGAAATACATAAAAACAAATATTGTATTTATTTATTTGTTTCACTAAGTTTGTATATTACAATG
Source organism: Acrossocheilus fasciatus (assembly GCA_036784905.1). Lineage (NCBI taxonomy): Eukaryota > Metazoa > Chordata > Actinopteri > Cypriniformes > Cyprinidae > Acrossocheilus > Acrossocheilus fasciatus. The sequence continues at coordinate 14,189,337 of CM071952.1, forward strand.
AATACAGTCATTATGATAATTCACCCAGTATCTGTGTGGAGCATCTTTTTGAATCCAAAATTTGGCAGATGTGATCTTAAGTCTTAATCGTATCTAAAACGGATATCTTGTTAAAAAGCCGTACAGCTTTAGGCAGGAATCGGTTTTGTTAGCTGGCTGCCTGCCTTTTAACCAATACAAAAGACAGAACATTTTCTTTTATCTCAGTAACCTGGCAGAATAATGCTAATGTAATAAAGATAAAAATCTAATCCATTCCCAACAAAAAGCCTTTGAGCTTGGAAATATTCTGAAGCGTATCGAAGCCTTTCCCTTAATTTGTTGGATTTTATTCATTTTATTGAAATTGTGTTTCAAATTATTTAGTTTAATATTGACTGCGTTAAAAAGGAGGAGTAAACAGTCAACATAATAAACAGAAATGGTTGCTGATTTAAAGTTTAATTTTAAATAAAGATATGATGTTTTTATGAGAAATTTAAAATCCTTTTCTCATCCAATAAAAACAAAAAAATGAAGCAAATGTCCATCTATGAGATCTCCGTGTTGTACGCACCGCTCCGTAGCTGGCAGCAAATTTATTGAGCTACCGTGAATTGCACTCGACTCCCATGTTTTAAGTGCAGGATTAGATTACGGAAAACTAGGTTGTGATATACGGTACATGCCGTCCCGGCTGGCCTAGCAGATGAGCGCCTATAGTGATTTAATAAGCGATGGGGTCCAGAGTGACCGTAACGGGGCAGGCGGCAGGTAGAAGTGCGTACAGTGTGGCCGGGACTTGATTTGTTTCCTTTCCTGTAAGCCCCTCTTGCTCCCCCCTTGCCATCCCCCTCTCTCGGAGCAGTGTAAACACACAGCTCCAGAGGAATGTTGGACTCTCTGACCTCACAGCAAACGCTCTTCTGCAGTTCATTCGGTTCAGCCTGGCCGCGCTGTGCTCCGAGAGAGCGCGTACACGCACACTCACGCGGGCTGCCAGATTTCCTCCTGCTCTCGCTGCTGCAGCGGCTGCCATTGTGCACACGAGCTGCAGTGCTACCTCTCTGCATGCAACTGTGCACATTCAGCCATTTATGCCCACCACGTACGCTTTCAAGTCTGGCAATTTCGCCTACGGGCGCTGTTGGTTTGAATGAATTCCAATCGCCCTTCCCCCCTCTCCGTCGGATGCACGCCGCATGCACGGCTCGACCGTGCGGTGCCATTGGGCATAGGACAGACAGCAAGTTCTAAGCGGCTTTCCGGACAGAGGCCCGCAGATAGGAGCGGATTGGCTAAAGATAGATCAAAGCAGACAGCATCTGTCAGTGTGTGTAAAGGCAGTGTAAAATGAATGTTTGACCTCCTCTCTCTTGCTCCGGCCGCTTTTAGAGCAGCCTCTAGTGTGTCTGAGCTCTGATGAGATGTGTCAGGCTTCGGTCACAACCACCCAGACGTGCAGTTATGACCAAAATATGAGGCCATGTCAATCCGGCTCTGTCCGTCTGCTCACTGCACATGTTTAGTGAATTGCTGTGGTATAGATTGGATTAGTGCCCACCCACTTTTTCAGCGGATTTGGTCCCTAAAGTATTTTTTTTCATTCATTTTTCTCACAGGGATTTTAAAATCTTCATTGAAACCCTATAGGCCTTGATCTGAGCCAACAAGCTATGAGGTGAAAACTTTATTTAAAGCAAAACATATATGAAAATCGCATTATAAGACAAAAGGGTTAATTCTCCCAAAAATGAAAATTCTGTCATTAATTACTCACCCTCGTGTCATTCCAAGCTTCTTCGTTCATCTTCCGAACATAAAAATTAAGATATTTTTGATTAAATTTTTGCTGTATTGCCCTCTGCATGTAAGTAGTCATGCCGGCGGGCCCGGGGCGGGTTTCCAGGGCCCCTAATTAAAGCACTTTCAGTTAGCGAACGGGGCGGGGAGTGGGTTGTTGGCAGGGGGCTGAGATAACAGCGAGGAATTTCACCTGAACAAAGACGCTGGTTGTGTTGGCTCCCCACCAGGGGCTTGATCTACACAAGCTGTAATTTTCACAAAAAAGAGACCCTGTTCGGACTGCATGTTTGATTTGGTCAGCACATCATTCCTTGTAATGACCTACACTACGGCCCGCTTCCACCTTTTAGGTAAACGTCGGCAGAGAATATTAATGTGGATTGCGTTTATTTATCTATACCGTCCTGATGGCATGTTATTGAAATAGGCATAATTACAGTACTAGAACTTTGAAATGGCATATTATTTTCATCAAACATCCACTATAATCAAAAGCAGCTTGTCCTGATGTAGTTTGATTAAACATTGTTAAATAAAGCCATGAGACACACCAGAGGGTGGGTATGCAGTGAAACTGTACTCTGCCCTCTGTTGGTATTTGAAGCATAATGCAAACTTGATACAGAGGTCACTCAATACACCTCTTCACCTCCTATCACCTCTAGTAACATAAACACTAGTTCAGTATAACTATATGTCTTTATATCATTTTGTCAATTTTAATAAAACACAGTAACAGGCTTTCGTAAATTCAGTGAAATAAGTTCATTGGCCGGATTTCATTTCAGATTGCGTGATGCTTATTAAACATAGTTCACCTAAAGAAATTTAAATTCTAGATTAATTTACTCTATCCTCTTTCCTTTTTTGAGGCTTTTGTTTTTCAAAAAGGCAGAAAAGCACTTATAAAATCATTATGAATGATAGCTTTGTGTGCAAAATTGTATGAAAATTTAAACTACTGTTCAAAAGTTTGGTTCAGTTAGAGTTTTCTTTTTTGAAAAGTCTCTTATATGCTCACATAGGCCGCTTTATTTAGATTAGAAATACAGTAATATTGTGAAATATTATTAAAAATGAAAATAACCGTTTTCTATTTTAATGTATTTTAAAATGTTATTTATTTTTGTGATTGTAAAGCAAAATTTTCAGAATCATTACTCCAGTCTTCAGTATCACATGGTCCTTCAGAAATCATTCTAAAATCGAGAGGAATTACGTGACCCTTCGGCTGGAATACACGCATAGTCCTTCGCTCTGCTTACTTTGTCAGAAATTGTATATATCCTGTCAGTAAATTTTGAACCACTCTTTATTTAGCTCACTATGAGTGCCCCAACAGTCAAGGACAGCCGGAAAAGAGAGAGTGAACAATCAATTGAAAGAAATGAAAGAAAATTCAAAGATTCAACCATCTCCATAGAGGATCTCGACAGAGCTATAGCTAACAGTATCAAGCTAGCGCTTAAAGAGCAACAAAGTACTCTCGATTCGGTAGTGGCTTCGACTGTAAGTGAAGCGATAGACTCTGTACTGACTCCAGCACTCCGTGATCTACATTTGGATATACAAACGATCAACGATTCTGTAAAAGAGCTAAAAGCAGAAGTTGAAAAGATAGCCATCCCGGTGAAACAGACATGTGACTGGGTCGATTCCGTTCAAGCAGCTGCACGTGAGGATAGGAGGACAGTCACAAACTTAAGAAATCAGCTGGAGCAACGCACCGAAAAAATTATGGACATTGAAGATAGGAGCAGGAGAAATAACGTACGACTGGTGGGGTTGCCGGGGGGTGCGGAAGGCTCCGATACAGCTGGCTTCCTCAAAGCTAATCTTTCCAAGTGGATCCCTTCCCTGAAAGGCCGTGACATTGAGATTGACCAGGCCCATCGCGTGTATGACGGAAGGAAAAACTCGGATTGGCCGTGTACTCTCATCTTCCGTGTATTGAGGTGGCATGACAGATCGGCGATCGTGAAGGGTGCTTGGCAGGCATATCCGGTGAAATATACACTGGACAATGTCACGCTACTATTTTTTCCGGACTTTGGTCCAGCCACAACTACCAAGGGAAAGAGCTTTAATCCAGTCTTGAAGAAGATGACAGCACTTGGTCTCCAGCCCTTCCTCACCTATCCAGCGGTAAATAAACTACGGCACAAAGGTGAGCAGATGATGTTCGACTCTCCTCAAAAGGCAGAGGATTTTGTAAATTCACTGTCACTGAAGACGTATTCTGCAGCGCTACAAAGTGGCAGGAAGGTGTCGGCTACCGTCTCCATCCTCTCAGCTCAACAAGAGAAAATTAACAATGAGGTCTGTGGTGATCCTAACTGCCCTGAAGAGGGCAATAACAAGGTGGCCATGAACACTAAATTTCTTTTTGGAATCTTGCCACTGCCCTGTACGTTCGTCCGCTTATTGGTAAATAATAATTATTTATTTTCTTTATTTTTATTTATTATTATTATTATTATTCTTCGGGCTGATGGAGAGCAGGTTCAGTCACTACGCTTTTGGCTCAGTGGGCCTTTTGGGGACATGTCTTACGTTGAAGTGGACTGGTCACGCATCAACATTTGTTTCTGTTATTTATGCAGACCTACACTCTCGGTAATGTGCGGTCTGCTTTGGTTTTTATACACACTTGTTTGTCATTCCTTGTTTTTGCTTTTTTTCTATGCCCTTCAACAGACATCAATACTTTTATTTATTCTGCTTTTCTTTTAAAAGGACTATGCATCTAGGTGGATTGGTATCTAGGATACATACTAATGTTTACAGGTCACTGGCAGTATGGCATTGCTTTTAGACGGAATCTTGGCATTGCGAGCACACAATGCATGTTCTGAATATCTTATCATTGAATGTGAATGGCCTAAATTCTCCTATTAAGCGTAACTGGCAGCCGTCTCTTGTGCTCGTAATAAAACTAAGGAGGTTTTATCTTAGGCGATAGGAAGTTACATTTAACTATTGAACATACCAGGAGTGATGATGAAGGTAGATTTGTTTTATACGCTGTAAAATACATAACGAGAGGTTAGAACTGGTCTCCATTTACTGCCCGAATGAGGCAGAGGCATTTTTCACAAACATTTCCAGTATATTACTTGAGCAGATTGATTGTCCTTTAGTGATGGGTGGTGATTTTAATGCTGTTTAAATCCTGCACTGGATAAATCTCACCCTGATACTACAGCTAACCATCCTATAAGTTACAGAATAAATTTATCACTGAACTTAATGTGATCGAACTTTGGAGAATCCAGAATACTACATCTAAGGACTTCACTTTTTTTTCTAAAAAGGGTGGAACATCTGATGAGAGGACCTTTCAAATTTTGTAACAACACACCCTTATGGCACTACTTTAATTTTTTATGTTTAAATTGACCATTTGTCCAGCCCTCTTGGTCTACATTGGGCAGAAACACATGCAGTGACATATATGATAACCAGGGTCTCTGCTCACTTCAAGAACTAAGAACTTTTCTTTTTTCAGTTGCGTTCTGCTCTCAAGGCCTATGGAATTCCCTGGGCATCCCCTATTTCCTCTCATCCTATATGGGATTGTATCGCACCACCCTCTGGTCGGCCATCTGTTTCTTTAATATGTAGTAAACTTAATGATCACACTGCAAAGTCTCTTTCTATTAAATCGATCTGAAATCGTGAATTAACAGATTTTGATTTATCGGTCGACTGGGAGAGGGTGTGGTCTAATCTAATCTTAAATTCTAAAAACTTGGCTCATCGTGTTATCAATTTCAAAGTCATCCATTGAGCATACATATCTCCTTACAAGAGGTTTAAAATGAAACTGCAATCGACCTATAACTGTCATATGTGTAACACTGTATCAGCAGGTACTTTTCTCCACATGTTTTGGGAATGTCCAGTTGTTGTCAATCTATGGACTCGTGAATTATGTTTTGTCCTTTTTACTACAAATTGAAATTGAAATTGTTGATGGTGTGTCTGTTGTTTGTCATTTTTGGGAGTGCTATGACTTTAAAGCACATTCATTAGTGTAACTCCTCTGCCCTTCCTCTAATGCGATACTTGGACTGAAGTCACTGCATGATGGCAAAGTGCAGTGAATGCGAACTTTGTGAGGAAGACTGATGGTGTGGCAAAGATAAACAGATGGCTGCAAATATCGCCTGCTAAATTATTCATCAGGGCTCCAGCTTTTGGGTAGCGACAGAGTGATAGAGTTTACTGGGATGATGAAAGAGATGGAGTGTGATAGAGAGAGAGAGAAAAAGAGAGAGAGGAAGAAAGAAAAATAAAGAGCCCAACACCGGCATGAATATAATAGCCTCACATCGAATTTGCCGAAGTGCCAACGGCTCATTGAAACACGGCCGTTATTCACGTCTGTTCTGAATGTTGATGTTGTTGTTGAAATATTATCCTTAGATGTTTCCCAGATGTCAGTGTGTGCTGTGTTGGTCTTAGGTGCTGTCAAACATCACTCTCTGATTGTGATTTGCAGCGATGTTGAATAAAGGCCTGTCGAGAGGAGGATAACGTAGTATTAGCGCTGCTTATGTCTACATGCTCATTACATGCGAGCGTTTACACGGCTACTGATTTAACAGCACTCTGACAGAAGATGCATTCGCTACCGAACATCATTGGCATCTCTCATACACATTTACACAGACAAATCTCTGACACAGACACACTGTCTCGCACTCCCTTTCATACACACACGCACACACATGCATACGCTTCACTCTCTTCTGCGTTTAAGACTCCGGGGAAATAGAGCAGAGAGGAAACTACGTGCCTTCACCGAGCAAGGTCTGTCTGGTGTCATGGCAACCAGTGCGGATTTACCCCACCCTCTACCATCAGCCTCGAGAGGGAGGAGGAGAAAAAGATGGAGAGAGAGAGAGAGTCAGGGAGGGGTGAGGACAGAATGATACTCAGTGGTTGCAGTTTGCGTTACTGAAAATAAAACAAACAGAAATGAAATGGAATATAATATATTAAATATATAAATATAAAATATTAGTCAGAAGAAAAAAAAATTTACAAAATTTTAATCCCCCCCCACAAATTGAACAAGTTAATATATATATATTAATGTAATAATACTAATACTATATAATATATACAGTAATATATATATATATATATACACATACACACACATTTAATATATAAAATATCAATATAGCAATACTGAAAATAAATTAAAATATTAATTGAATTACTATAAATAAAATCTAAATATATATATATATAGAGAGAGAGAGAGAGAGAGAGAGAAAAAAACTTAAATAAAAATTATCTTAAAATGTATAATATAAAACATACAAATATAAAAGTATAAACAGCACAAAAATTACTATACACATGCATATATATATATATATATAATATAAAAATTATATATTAGTGTAGTAATACTAATACTGTATATACACATACACACACGTTTAATATATAAAATATCAGTACTGCAAATAAATTAAAACATTAATTCAATTCCAACAAACAAATAAATAAATACAATTATAAATTAAATTTAAATAATAATTTAAAGTTAATTTAAAGATAATATATAATAATATATAGCGAGAAAAACTGAAATAAAAATGTATTTATAAAATGTATAATATAAAAGTATAAAAAAAAAACAATTAGAAGAGCTTGAAAAATAAATTAAACGAAAATTACTATGAATCTAGGTAGGTTTTCAGTGTGTGTGATTTAAATTCTTCTGCCTTCATTATTAGGTAATATAAAAAATTAAAACAGAAATTCAAAAACTTAACTGAAAACAACAGTTAGACAGTGAAAATGAAAGATAAACTAAAATAAAAAGAAATTGAAAATAAAAACTAAATAAAAAATTGAAAACTATGTAATAATGCTGGGTGGTCGGAGATATGTTTAGAAGAAATAAATAAGCATTCAAAACTGTTGGAGGCCAGAGACTTAGAGAGGAATGGTGAATTATTCTTGGAGAGAAAAGCTGGATTGAGGAAGACAGAGAGAGAGAGAGAGTGACGGGGACAGAGCACAGGCCAAAGATTCAGAAAGCAAGGGAGCGTGGAGGATGATTTTAGAGCGAAAGAGGGAGGGAGGCAAATGGGACGGCGGGTCATTTAAGGACACAAAAAATTGCCATCTCTCATGGGCTGCTGATGACTGCAGAGTGAGACACAGAGTGAGAGCGAGGACTGCAGCAGTAGATGACGCCCAGTTACTGCCATAAACCACCACACAATACAGCACAGCTCCATCAGCACCTCAAACATTCAGACAGTCACCCAAATTTACAGTATATATTTAATTCTCAACACACACAAAATATGCAAGTAAACCCATTTTTATTGTACCTATTTTAAAATGTCCATGTTTGAAGGCATAAATCTGGTTAGCAACTACCAGGAAATGAATTTGCTCTGTATATTTAATTTAAATGTACCTTCAGTGTTACCAAAAAAATCAATACCAAGATTTGGTAAGTTTTAAAAGCTAAATGTTTATATTTTGTCATATTCATTTCTATCCTAACTATCCACAATTTTATGGTCAGCTGCATTTTGATCATTACATTAGCATCTGTGACCCACCTGTGGGCTACTGAAGACTTTTTTAGACCTCTGTAAAGCCCTATTCAGATCTGACTAGATTTCACAGTTTATAGTTTCATAGTCGTACTTTCATTTTAATCCCATCTGAATCAAACACATCTGTGTTTTTCTCACTCAACCTTGGTTAAAATTATGTAGCAAATTACCTACTGTTTTTCAGGTCCTCATCCCATCCAATATGTCCTTGATTGTGGTATATTATTTCCTCCCTCGTTTATTTTGACCTTCGGCAAATACTGCAAGTATATCTGAATGTATAAGTGCGCTGCCTGGTGCACCTTCATTATGGATTTGGACCTTATGCCAACTTTCTAGGTAAAATAACAGTTGGTGGTTCTGCTTTCATCTAATTTGACATAAAAAGAAAATTAAATCAATAAGCAAAGTCCGATCCCGGAAACTGCTTGGAGTGGCTACCGTAGTATGGTCCTCACCTTAATTAATTCCTTCCCTTAATTACGTAACATAATGTCATATAATTAATCACAAATCAAGTCTGGTTTATTTCAGTGGGTTTTGTGATGAGATCCAGAGCACATAATCATCCATAACACCCACATCCAGACAACAAACACTCCCATCTTAAAATCTACACACATCCCAATAGAAATCACAGAAATCATACAAAATAACTGGCTTTTTTTTTTCTTCTGAGGAACACAAAAGAAGTTATTTTAAAGATTGTTGGTAACTAAACTCTTTTAGTAACTGTATGGACAAAAACATTTCTAAAAATATCTTCTTTTATGTTCCACAAAAGAAAGTAAGTCACACCGGTTTGGAACAAAACTGAGGGTGAAAAATTATGACAGAATGTTAATTTTTGAGTTAACTATTTCTTTAGTACTAAACATTGCTATTTTCCTTTGATAAGTGAAGTGTTCTAAGCAGTGTGCCAGTTGCAACAAAAAAAAGCTTTTGTATTTCTTAGTGAATGAACATTGAAACATTTTTCTTATGCAGAAGTGTTAAATTAAATTACAGAAACCAAAGCAAACTCTTATTAAAAAAAAAAAAGAAGTAAATACATTTAAATTTTTTACAATTTTTTTTTTTTTTTACTTTCGAGGCTAAATCATTGTGAAGCCTTGTCCTTATAGTCAGCATTTTGCCCTTTTGCTTTTTGGATGGTTTTGGGAAATCCCTCCATTCATGCTGCAGACAATTTAACCTTGAGAGCTTTTTGCCGTTTTCAAGGTATTTTTTGTAGATAATTGAAACCTGGATCATTTCCACTTTTCTAATCCATCATAATCAGCGAGGCTTTTGTTGTGATATGAGCACCCCAGAGGAAATATTTGAGTGATGAGAGAAAGATAAAATTACAACTACACGAGCAAAGAACATTTTTAAAGCAACAGACAACATGTTTTGCATTGTTCTTTCAGTAAGAGTCAATGGAGTGTGGTTTATATTTTTACAGCGTGCACGACGATCGCAGTACTGTGACATCAGATGTTATTAAAGTTGACAACGTATGTCTTTGATTAGAAAGTATATTGTGTATGCATGTCCTTCAGATTGTTGAAACATCATATTTGCATATGGCATATTTTGAATTAAATAGTCATTTATGGAAAACTTGTTTAATTACCAGTGTGTCATATTCCATTTATGCGATAATTCCCTCTCGCTGCAGTCATTAATTGCTTTTTTTTATGCACATTAAAATATACGCCGCCCATTTATAAGCTCGTGACAGTCAATTTTTGCATTGCTTGTTCCTTATTTCTCAGTCATACGGGGTTGAACCAAGAGCAGCTCACCATGACATGCCAAACTAAAGAAATTAAAGCCCTTAACACAGAGGACAAATAGACTGCCTAAAAGGCTGCTTTCAAACCTGCTGTGCACAGGTAGGCAAGGAGAGACAGTAGCCTGCCTGGATGCATGTTGTTTAATAGGCATACAGGAGCCATACGCTAATAGCTCTCTGCTTACTTTGCCATCACTTGGAATGCAGGGTCATAATTAAGGCCATTTACCGTAAAAGCCAGCAGAATTAAAGAATATTTGAGTGCAATAAAAGAAAACAGTGAGCTAATGCAGCAGGAGCGTGTGTCAGAGGAAAAAAAAAACAATTTTTTTTTTTCATTTTTTTATCTCCCATTGTTTGACTGCATGCCCGGAATTGGCTGCCTGTCTGAAAAATGCAAGGAAAAAGTTGATCGTAAATGAGAAATCTGGCTTTGAAAGAGTCCAGCTTTCAACCAATAGTTTGCAGGCCAGGAATGGGTGGAATGTGTTTGCACTGGCAAAGGGGAATAACAGTAAAGATAATGGTTACAATAACACTGTGTGTGTGTTTCTAGTGGGCACTACTGTATGCTGTAGGCCTGTTTAAGGGAAGTATGGAAGAGTATGCACCACATAGTTCATTTTAGGGTGTTTGCAGCAGGGGTATTTGATTTTCATACAATCGCATATACGTAAAGGAAAGTGAACACGTGCTGAGTGGAGGCAAGTGCAGATGAGAAGAGTGTTCACTGAAAATCTCAACAGCTCGCTGGAATCTACATTGTGAATGGATGCCTGTGTTTTGTCTCATTTAAAGTAATATCTTGTTTTTGTTTTGTTTTCAGGGGTTAATTGAAATATGCACCAACAAGATTTGTGGCACGAAGTACAAAGTCATCATTCAAATGTAAGTATGTGTTTTGTTATTTTATTTTCTGTGCACATCCATTATTGAAATTTGCAGGCATCAATTGGATGCCTTTAATAGCGGTGTGTGTAAACAAATATTTGGCACATGGAGAGAATACAAAACTTGCGTTTGCGTGCAGCTGTTTTTATTCTTTACTCATCAGCCTTGAAACACAGCAGCTGACCCACCAGCAGCTGCTCAACACACACACACACACACACATGCGAACACACAAACTTAAAGACCATTAATGAGACAGAGAATGTCTAACCAAATTTAAGTCTCTACAGAAATCAGTTTGAGTTCTATTGATGTGAAAAATAGCAGTCCACCACCAGAATTGTTGAGGTACAGGTAACAAAAAACCTTAGTCACTTTATATTTCAGAATTGTGACATTATAATTCACCCTGTGACATATTTCACAATGTGAGATCTTGCAATCACCTGTTTAACTTTTTACTCTGAGACGGTGCTTTCATATTTTCAAATTAACTAAGGTGTCTACCAGTCTTGGGCGAAGCTAAAAAAGGCTAAAAGCTAACGATATAAAATAATGTATCAGCATTTCCCCAAAAATATAAAGCAGTAACTGTCAACACTGATAATACTAAGAACCCTTTCTTTGGCACCAAATCAGCATATTAGAATGATTTCTGAAAGATCATGTGACACTGAAGACTGGAATAATGTTTTCAATTCAGAACGTCAATGTGAATCAGTGAATCATTCCTTTTTCTGATGAACTGTATCTAGTTTATTTATGCGATCCTCTGAACATGCCATCTCAGTACATTTAAGCTGACTGCGTGTTTGATTATTCTGATAATTATGTCTTGCTCAGCTTTAAAACTGTGGCTGCACTGGTACTTGTTAAAAAAAATAATAAATTGTTAATGGAAAAGCTTCAAAACAACTGAGCTACAGTCATTCTACTAAAAAAGTGTAGTTAAGTTAATAGCCTCATAGTCACTTCCCAACACTTGTCCTAGACGCTGTTTAATTGCTCAAAGAGAACAAACCCCAAACGTTACTCCACACGGCTACTCTCGTCAGCGCCACAAGCCCAGTGCACTCATTCAGAAAACAGCAGCTTGTGGGCTGACCTTAAGTCAGGAGCTTCTTTTGATGAGCGTGAGTAGAGGAAAGAGAGAGCCTTATTTTAATTGCAGCAGGGTCACGGGGTCAGAGCAGAAAGCCGAGCCGCTCGCTTACACAGACAGGGTCTCCTCTCAGGCTGGAGGCCGTCAGGGTGTGCAGAATGTGTGATGAGAGACAGAGAGCTACAAAAACTGCTTCTACAAATATTACAGACAATTTGTGTTAATGACAGGCAGACTTTTGCACTAAGCGCTTCCATCTGCAAATCATCTGAAGGTCTCGCCAATTTAAGGACGGTTAAAAATATACAGCTGGTTCGTCATAAAAGGTTGTCTGCTTTCATCTATGAACAGTGGAATCTTAAAATAAATAACAAAACACAATGGATTTGCTGTGAAATCATCTTCAAGCTCTAGGGTCAGACCGCAGCATTTTTGAACTTGCTGAATCCTGAAGCTGTTTGATGTCAATTATGCTGTTTTCACACTCGTTTTGATCGCTTCCACCTCCCTCCCCTCGGCCCCCGCAGGTCTCTTTTTACATTGTATTATTCGCCTCTGAACCGCTGTACATTTGCTTCATCTATGTGAATAACACTTTAATTACAAGAGGCAGCTGATGGTTTTGGAACAGCATTCCTTTTAGGTTAAGCTGGTTTCAGAGCTAGTTAATAGTTAGTCAGGACTATCAAAAACTGTTTATCCAGGATAACGTTATACATTTTCTCTTGTGTTTGTTTTTTTGTTTTGTGTTTTTTTTATTATTATTATTATTGTCCATAATTGCTCTGCCAACATTTTAACAAGACAAAACTGCGACTTTGTTTTTGAACTGAATTTTTGTGTATGGCGCAAAAAAAAAAATACTGACATTTGTCAATATTTTTTTGTTTGTTTGTTTTGTTTGATGTTTGTCAATTCCATTTTCAGAATCACGGAACTGCACACAAGTTCAGAAAACGTAATGAATCCAACAAACTGAGATTTGACATCAAACAGACAGAAGCACAGACTGTGGAGCCTCATCCACCTCAGGTGTCTGGATGTTTTGCCTCGAACCGAAGATTGATTAAATCGCATCGCTATTAGTCAAGGCAAATCAGCCAATGCTTCTGCAGAGGACCGAGCGTGCTAAAGTATCATGAGATACAGATGGTAAGAAAGTCCTGCACTATGGATGAGCAGAGGGAGGGAAAGAGAAAAAGAGACAGAACGCTAGACCAAGTTAAGTTAAATGCTTTTTGTCAGCGTGGCATCATCTGCATTCAAACTTTGTTGCGGCTTGGAGTTGGACGAGATGATTTCAGAAACACTTTAATGGCTTTAATGAATCCCTCAAGCCGGGGCTGATAAAGCGATACGCCAAAACGAGCTCCTAAATAGTGTCTGAAAGCTAATTAGGAGAGCCGCTCAAATATGGTACAGGGACGGTGATGAATTTCACAGTCGAGCCTTTAGACTGCACAAATAACCCCAGATCAACCATTCGCCCGCTCACCTAGATGAATGATCTGCTCTGATAGACTCCCGCTCCCTGCAAAGGGACCCTGATGAGAGCGGAAGGGGTGCTGTGGTGCGGTGCATTAGTACGCCGGGCGAGCTGTCAGCCGCTCTCTCTCTAGTCTGGCTTCTCTGGGTGTGAAGCTCTGCAGTATCTGTACATTAATGACTGCTGCTGAGAGGCCACCGGCTCTCCATCCTAAGCAGCCTGACCTTCGCTGTCCTTGGCATTCAGACCGTGAATGAGGGAGAGCAGGAAAGAGGGCGGGCAGGCTGAAAAGACAGGAGGGTGTTGAATAAAGCAACGAGGGATGGTAAAGAAAGAGAGGTAATAAAGATGGGACGATAGAAAGAGGTGAAAATAAAAAAGAAACAGACAGAGTAACACCCCTGTTGACCCGACAGATGGGTACTAGGCTTGTCAGACGGTTCCTCATTTCGTCTGCTAATAAACAAGATTATTATAGTCTCTGAGCGGATGCCCAGGGGCAGCGAGTCCATGTTACACTAATAGAAAGTATGGAGTGACCTTACCCATATTAGTGTGTTTGCGTGTTAGCGTCTGGATGTGTGGTTTTGCTCTGCATTTGGCCTATTTCTGATTGTTTGGGTTGGTTTGTTGTGATACAATTCAAATGAAATCGGATTACAAACTGGTGTGACGTCGTTTTGAACAAAATCACTTGCTATTTCTTTTGGGATTTCGAAATGGCAAACTTTCCAGAAATGTTCACTCCCTCTGGTAAACTCCCACCTTTGGATTACCATTGGTCAATGGCGATGAAGTATTAGGTAGGTGTGCTCTGAGGCTCCTCCCTCTTTGAAATGGAAGTCTTCTCCAGTTCCTTGTTTCTCTTCAGTACATCGAGATCAGAATGAGAGTAAAAAAGAAACACTGGAAAGCTGTTTTATAGTAGAAACTGAAGTTGTAATTCTAATTGAAAGCGACACTGAGACTGTTGTGTTGTTTAATGCTGTAAAGCTGCTTGCTTCACAGAAATCTATTTTGTGTTTATTTTGCACGTAGCACATATTTACACTTCATCTAAATGCAGCTCTTAGCAGCGTGGGCCACGATGTGATGTTCGCTAAGAGTAAACCGCTGCAGAAATATTTCAAGCTATTTTTTACCCCTAAACAAAGAACAAAAAAGAACTGTGCTGTGAGGTACATTGGGGCATAACTATTAGGCTGTGCAATTACTGTTTTAATTATATTTTAAGGAAATTTGTAAGAATTTTTTATTTTTATTTTTTTTAAGTAATTGACTAGTCAATAGGAATGCACTGATATTCAGGTTGAAAGTTGTTTTCATGGAATGACTGATGGGAGATAAATGGCCATTGTAAATCTACACTAAAATAAAATTAAAACACTAAAAACTCATATCTTGTTTTTAGTTGTTTTAAATCCTATAAGTGGATTTAGATGTTACAACATTATAATGTAACATATGAAAAGTGGATATTTTCCTTTGACATCTGCTATAGAAAAAAAAACTCAATTAGAAAAATAATTGATTTGATAGTCAACAAGACTAGAAAATAGTAGAAAATACATAAAAGAAACGAATATGTCATTTTGTACTATAGCATATATAGTTAGGTAGCTTTTCTTAATCTCATAGTCCTGGGGAATAAACATATTAACACACTAATAATGTGCAGTCAAAAATATTTTCTTGAAGATGGTGAATGTCACCAAAAGTGCTTTGATGGCTATAAAGAGGAGAATTTTAGAGACACAAATTCTAGGAAAATGTTGTCCTGACAGGCAATCTGTTAGTAAGGTCATCTGGATAGGGTCTAGTTTATCTTCTTTTTTATGACAAGTCCGAAAGCTTCTCTAAGAAGTAGCTTCTCTAAATTGATTCTCTTTAAAGCACCTAGGCTAAAAATATTAAAGCTAAACATAAACTAAAATGGTTGTTGGACGTCTAGCTGCCCATCCTGAGCTGTCTGCAGTGTATATTTGTTTCTCTGTATGTGTGTTTAAGTCTAGAAAGGTATAGAGTATTTGGAAAGGGGTACTGCTAGGGTCAGCTCATGTAAAAATAGGAAGATCTGTTCAGTGCTTCCTTAAACAGAAGTCAGTCTGTCTTCTGCTGTGTTTGTTGAGACATGTGTGGTATACATGTTCAACAAGAGCACTCTGGGATTGGGAAACTATTTTGTATGCTTGCGGTTTGGGAGGCAAAACAGTCCCATGAATGCTAATGGAATGTGGCCTGCTTCCACTTCCATTCACTTGGATCTGCTTTAGCGCCAGAGCCTCGTAATCATACTTGCTCATTAAGTAAATCCATCTACGTTTACGAGAAAGCAATGGAAGTCATTCTCGCTCAGGTGTCCGTTCATTTCATACTCTTGTCATTCAGAAAGTGTGGGATAAATCCTCCTTTTCCATTACCGTTGTTTTCCTCTCCGCCTTTTAGCTTGGAAGAATTCTCTCATCCAGCTTTTGATTTTATCTATTCAATTAGTCCTTGGCCTCCGTTCTGCTCCTCATCCTGAGCCCGCCAAAGCAACATAAGCCATATATCTGCTAGACCCTCTCAGGATGTGACCTGCACTTCTTTTCACAAGGATTTCAATGTGTGTGTTTGTCTTAAACATATCCTCATCGGTCAGCGATCTGCGGCTGAAACGTGAGCCGGATTCCGCTTACGAGTCTGTGTGAAACATAATTCAGTGTCAGAACGCGCACAGAGGTAAAAACTCTAAAAATGATAAGCTCAAACGACATGAAACTTTAGAAGAGGAGCGGCGGGAGCGGCGGAGGCATGTGGGGTCCGGGGCAGGTTGCAGCGGCCCCAGGCAGGCCCCGTACGGCTCGGTCTCGGAGCAGAGAGGCACAGAGGTGGCTATGCGGAAACAATGGCTCTCTTTGTAAGTTGGCCTGGCTTTGCAGAGCGACAAGATGTCTTCCCCATATGAAGCTGATCATTGTTCCCTCTCCTGCTTTCCTTTTTCTTCCTTTCACTGGTTGTCCTGCTCGCTGTCAGCCTGACATGTCTCTCTCCCCAGGCACCCCAACAACCATTCAACACAAATATAAAGAGAAGTCACTAACACTTCCATCCTGCGATCGCACTTGTGTGTTGCTCCCTATGTTTGTTTGTTTGTTTGTTCGCGTTGACTGCCATATGTTCAACCGTGAGAAGAAGAGACACACTTTGCCTGCTGTTCCCTAGCCTTGGCTTGTTTAGTACAAACAACAACAAACACAACTTATGCACTCGTCTCATCCGTACGTTTTTTGTTTTTTGACAGGGAGAGTTTGGCGCCGTGTTCCTGCAAAGCGTCTTTTAACACCTGACAGACAATGAATGTGAGGTCATTCGCAGGGTGGTGCGGTATTGGGTCTCAGATTCCTCTCGACATGCATCATCAGGTATGCAGCGTTTTTTGGACCATCGTTGTATCTGTTTCATGGAAGTCGTTGGGCGTGAGACAGAAAAGCGTACGGTTCGGTTTCAGCCTGCTTTCTAAACCTGGCCATATGCCCCCTTGTGCCTATTACCTTACTCCTCCCTGATCTGAGCGCTGAACAGATAATACTTATCCATATGGCGGAATATTACTTACAGTGTTGCTTACAGGGGAATCTGAAGCACAGGCGGCCTGCTGGTTCAGACCGTTGGGTCACAATGGTCGACGCATCCACTGGTCCGGGTAATTCCACAGTACCAGAAGGCGGTGCTAGGGGGTCTGCAAGAAAAAAAAATCGACGTTAAAAAAAGTATTTTTAGGGCTGTCATAGTTAACATTGGAACTTACGATGATAGATCTTAAATAAAAAATTTTACATCACCAAAATACAGGTCATTTCATTTTTTACATCACCAAATTTAATTTCATTCTGAATCCTAAGACTGGTCAAGAATCATTAAATTAATTGTGATTTATTTTTGACAGCACAAGTTTTTTTGTCATTGGACTAAAGCAATGTGTTCAAAAATGATGTTTTTAAGGCAAGGTTCAAAAAGAAATGATTGATTTAGTCAGTGTGGAAGAACTTGACTGGTCTGCAGAAAGCCAAGTCCTAATCCAAGCTGAACACCTCTGGTGTGACTTTAAATCTTGAGCCAAAAACTCTTTACCAAACACCAATGACTTCTACATACACTATATGGATAAACGTATTGGGACACCCCCTTTTTTACAACAGAAAAAGGCACTTCCAAAACTGTGGCAACAAAGATGGAAACATAATTCATGTATTTAAAAATTGTATTTCCATCTCTGTTGCAACAGTTTTGGAAGTGTCTTAAATGACTGTACCCATATGTACAAGTCATTGGTGTTGGGTAAAGAGTTTTTGGCTCAATATCTACATTTAAAGTCACACCAGAGGTGTTCAGCTTGGATTAGGACTTGGCTTGCTGCAGACCAGTCAAGTTCTTCCACACTGACTAAATCGATCATTTCTTTTTGAACCTTGCCTTATACACAGAGGCATTGCCATGTTAGAAAAAGAAAAGGGTCCTGTCCAAACTGTTGCTATAAAATTAGAAGCACACAATTCCCTAGAATATCATTATATGCTTAAATATTAAGACTTGTACTCATGGAAATTCCTAAAGTAGTCAAACCTGTTCATTAGAAGGGGGTGACCCAATACTTTTGGCAATATAGTGTATTTTTATACACTTTTTATATTATATTGTATTATATTAAACCTTTATTGCAACCTTTGGACTAATCAACTAGTCATTCATCAATTAATGAGGTCAGCTAGTTAAACCTGATTTTCCTCATCTATCATTTTTTTAGTTTTTATATTTTTAGTGGCAGTACAGTGCTTATAGCATCTTGTTAGGTTTGCACACTAAAACCCTCTCTGAAAAGTTGTGTTTTGAAATGCATCCTGGTGCTACAGCCATACTCATTCAGATGGATGTCTTTGGCTGTTGGATTGCATCTTGCGGAGTTGCTGAAAATCCCACAGTGAGCGTCATATTTTTAAGACGTATGTAGAGTTAAAAATAGCCCAAATTTTAACAGCATGTCTCACGACCCCAGCGTTCTGTCCCATTTCCCCTAGTTTTTCAACACAAGAACACATCTTATGTAAATGCCCCCTATAAGCAACACATCTGATCAAGATCGAAAGGTCGACTAGTCATTCAGGCAACCCACTGTCTAGTAGATTTTGAAAATACGTAGATCTGAGCATCCCTACTTTTAGCTTGGTCAGCTCCTGCTTTAATCAGCTTTTTCTCTTACCGCAGAGTTCTTCTCTGCTCTTTATTAAGACATCACGCTGTCAGGATTTCATAGAAGCTTATTTTTACAACAGCTGTCTCTTAGCACGTTTTTAGACGGCTCCGTCTCCTTTGTGCCTCTGGTAAGTGGCATATTTCTGGAAGAAGCGCTCATCCTGACTGCGTCGCTCTTTTAAGCCGGGCTTAAGGAAGTTATCACACACCTTCCTCCGACTGCAAAGAGACAACAGATAAAAATAGATGGCACCAATGCTAGTTAATGCCTGTCACCCCAGACACATGCATTTGCATTTCTTTTATGTGCGTGTATTAGTGTTTGTGTGTGCATGTGTTTTTTTTTCTTTCTTTCTTTTTTCCCCGTCTATTGCATCGCCCGTTTCCCTTTTTCCTCCCTTCATTTTTCCCCTCGCATTGTGTCTTGTGTTTTGGATCCTCTTGGGGTTCAGTGTGCTTTTAGGAGGGGTGAGCAGTCCAGAGATCACCACTGAAAGGCAACAGCAGACAGTTGGGTAATTAAAGTTTTGGAAAGGCAAGTCTTTTCTGCCTGTATTTTCTTTCAGGCCTTTTTGAAGAGTGTACCGGCCTGTCTGCTCTATCAAGGACTAGGTATTGAGTCCAGAGCTGTAGGGCAGCCATCTGGCCCGAGACCACTCCTTTCGTCCTGTGAGAATGCTTCGACTTTTACGCTCTCTCCCTCCCAAACCGAATCAAACCGGGCTGGGCGACTTGCTGTCAACGGCAAAAGAGCAGAAAAAGACCGCTGCTGATTTTCAACACTTATGTCAGTGTCAGCCGCTGTGAAATAGCACTGTCTCGAGACTCCCCTCCAATCGGCTCGCTGATAAGACGTGAAATCTTACAAACATTAATCTCGCAAAAATATTTTCTGCTGCCAGGCCAGGAACTAAAGTGTTATTTACTGTTGGAAAGACCCCTTGACCTGGTGCTGAGAGCTTTTCATTGGAAAAGATCAGATGCTCGTGCTGTTGCTAAGATACTACAAAACGGTCAGCTCAGTTTTGCATGAAGCTTTCGGACTTTTGAAAATATATTTAAAGCACATCTGAATGATGAAATTAAGTGATATCCTGTGTAATTAAAGCTTTTTGAAATGCTAGACTGATGACAGTACTGAGTGTGGCACATAAATAATCACTCAAAGACACAAATTCAAATTCATGCAAAGTGGAACCCCAAAATTATTCTTTCCCTGTTATTTGGGCTTTTTACGGTATAAAATATGAGGTTTTGCTGAATTAAGATAAAGACACAAGGCCAGCACTCAAGAACATTTTGGCAAAGTGCATCAACAGTTGATAATTAGCATCTGGGACATTCGAGTTTATGCAAAAACTCTTTCAACATTCAAAAAGTGAATGCTTAGCGATAAGAGGAAGCAGTTTATTGTAAAGCCAACTGCATCTATCAGTATGAGTGCTACTACAAAATTGTAAAAGGCCTCCAAGGATAAATAGCAGTACTAAGTAGTAAACAAACCTCAAACTTGGCAAAAATCAAAAATAAGGATTTACGGCGTCTCTTGAGTTTTAAATGATGAGTCAAAGTTCATGAGTTTGTTGTAAACCGGACTACTACTTTGCTCATATCATAGCTTCCGCTAAAGCTCTTTATTATTTGATCCTGTATGAATATTTTTCTCGTAGGTGGTATATATGGTAATTGCCTTTTGAAAACAGAGAGATGTTCTTTCTCTTAGCTTGCTTTTAATGAGGTTATAGTGGGAACATTACAAGATTGCATTAGGTCACTAAATGCATTACTTTAAACATAAATGAGATGCACTGTATTCTTTACATTTACTTTTAAGTTATTAGCTGATGCTTTCTTAGCAAAAGCAAAATAATTGATTTTGATGACTTCTACTTAAGTAGGTCACATTTTAAATGGAATTTTTCTCATTGACTTGTGTGCGTTGTATACATTTCCTTTACCTTTTTCTTATATTTTAGTATTCCATCAGGATCACCAGGTACAACTGTTTCTTTCCATTTAATGTTGTTTTTAAAATGTCTAGCCCGAGGCATGTCGAACAGCCTCTGCATATCTAAACATCTGTAAATGCTAGCTGTTGAGTTGTCAGAATTGGCATCTCGAGCCACTTCCTTTTTGCGGTCAGGTTTATGGTTATGGATACCGCATACTATCTTACTCAGTCATTAAACTAATGCCTTAGATTGGATTTATATTAACTCATCGCATAAAATCATTTTGTTGACTTGCTTGAAAGGTCCCATTAGCCAGTTTAAAAGAATTATTTAGTCCAATCTGATTGGCTCACTACTTCTTGGCCTAAAATCAGATGATACGTTTTGCCTAGTTCAGAACCATCATCAAATTGTCTGGACTGAGGGACCATTGTATAGATGTCCTCAGTAAATAGTGATCATGGTTGTTTTGACAGAAGGTCAGTCAGAAGATTGAGTTCAAGGCTAGTGCAGTTTGAAGCAGCTCTGCATCTTTGTCACACAGCTGTACAGCTTTAATTCAAGGCTTAAGCAGGAGTTAGTAAACCATTGACACATTATTTAAATGCATATGAGGGATTTGTGCCAAAGCACTTTTTTGTTTTTCCTTTTTTGCTCAGGTTTATCAGTTTGCACATGTTGCTGAATGTTAAGTATTACTTATAACACATTAGCGGCAAATACTGTGCAAACAGAACAAGTTGCTGTTTGTGAATACACAAACACATGAGAGCGAGCTGATCTGAGTTATATGAGCAGTCTACCTCTCAGAAGCAATTACTATACATTGCCTGTAGTTCATCCCATACATTCCAGGTTTACAATGATAAGAGACAGAAAGCTAATGACCTTGTGACATGCATTCACACATGCTGTCAATATCGTATCCATTAAATAATGGTGGCAGAGTACTAACATAAAGAGAGAAAACATGTTGAGAAATGCAGATTATTGATGCTCACTTTTTATGTGCCTCTGTAAGTTCTCTTAAGTTAAATCTTTAGAGAAGGACAAACAGTTCATAGCTGAATAATTCAGCTGCTTGACTTTTACAGCCATTCGCATGAGGATTCGCTGTTATATTAGGTTTGAAATTGAAGCAGCAGTGCAAGCTTCAACATGAATATGACTATTTGAGGCTTAAGACCTTTTCTGCCACTCTGTATCAGGAGTGCCGGCAGTGATGCCCCCAAAATTGGTTTGCAGTATTGCCCTACATCCACTACTGCAGGCTTACAGGAGCAGATGGCATCCAATTTAAAAGATTTTCATGTTACTGTTAAGTGATACTTTAACATTCAAAGCTTGGGGTTGGTTGAATTTTTTATGGTTTTTGAAGCTTGCTTAGGCTGACCAAGGTTGCATTTATTTGATTAAAAATACTGTAAAAACAAGAATATTGTGAAATATTATTACAGTTTAAAAGAACTGTTTAATATTTTAATACGTTTTAAAATGTCATTTATTCTTGTGATGGAAAAGCAAAATTGGTGGGCAATATGCATTTAAAGTGCTAAATATAGGAGAAACATGTCAAAGTCATTTATATGTGGCAAACTTGCTTGCAACTGAATATTGGCATGTAGATGTCTTCAGGCCAGGACTCTTACCAAACCAAGTGAGTGTAAAACAAGTGAAGTTTGTGGCAGACTGGACATTGCATGTTTGAGTGAGTGTAAAACATGACATATCCTGTTGCCAGCAGGTGGCGCTGTAACTGAAGTTTGGGACGGATTGGACATTGTATGGATGAGATGCAATAACTTCCTATTCCATGGCGAAACATTGAGCTTTGAGCAGGCCCTTTAACAAAAACTCAAGATTTTCGCAATTTAAAGGGCACCTGTTTTTTACACCCCTTTTTACAAGATGTAATGTTGGTCTTGGGTGTCCCCAGAATGTGTCTGTGAAGTTTCAGCCCAAAATACCCAACAGATCATTTATTATAACAGCTCTAAAATGTCATTTTTGTGTTGTCTAAAAAAGAGCTGTTTTGGAGTGTATGGCTTTAAATACAAATGAGCTGCATATTCCCGCCCCGTGTCTCCAGAAGAGGGCGTCGCGTATACGTCTCTCTGCATTGCATGTCTACAGTAATAAACAGCCGGTATAAGCAACATAACTGAGAGCGAGAGAACCGCTCAGCTGTACATATGGGAAGTCAAATGCACTGAAAGTGGGACGAAACAGCGCAATGTTACAGAGCTCGTGCCGCACTGACCTGTCATCGGCGCGGATCAATGGACCGGGCTTCACGACTGCACTACCGAACAAATCTGATCAGTTAAAAAATACTTAATGTACGCACACAAATTCGGTTAAAATGCTAAGCACTATAACGACATGACATTCACAAAGGACACGTATTTAGATAGATTTTGAGGCACATTACCTTGAAAAATGAAAGTAATCCACTGTGTCCTCAGCAGCTCAGATGTTGGAAGAAAATGAAGACTCTTATGTTCATTCTTGCATGCAAACACAGAGCATTGGGATTGCTTGCGAGACATTGTTGACGTTACAGCTGCTCGAGTGCGGAGAACATGGAGGACAGTGTACAACCGCTGAGGGCGGAAACTATAGCAATGCAGGGCTGCCACTCAACCCCCGTGGCCCGGCCCTTCGAAATGTGAGGTCACACTGCGAGAGAATCAAAATGGCAGGCCTAGTGAGACTGACTTGGTTTTTAAAGGGGATTAAAAAATGAGGAGTGGGTGGATTTTTATTATTGTAGGGTGGTTGTGTTCACACACTGCCAACACACATTTATGTCCAAACACCATGTAAAAGTAGATTTTGCATGATAGGTGCCCTTTAACATCGCAAAGGCCTTAAGATTAGATTTAGTCTAAATTTGGTGTTGATCTGATAAAATCTCTAGGATGAGTAAATTACATAGTAAAACATGATATTTGCTCTTGCCAGCAGATGGCGCTATACATTACAACTGAATATTGGCATGTAGATGTCTTCAGGCCAGGACTCTTACCAAACATGCAAAGTTTGGTCATTTCTAGTTGCCAGCAGGTGGTGCTATGATTATAACTGAATATTGGCCTTTAGATGTGTTCAGGCCAGGACTCTTATCAAATGTGTGAAGTTTGGGGCAAATAAGGCATTGCATGGCTGAGTTACAACAACTTTACAACAGAGACTTTTTTGTAGGTATTGGTGCGTTAAATGTGTCTGCCGAATTTTGTAAGTGAAATGTAGCTCGAGGGGCACTTCGTGAAAAGTGCAAAGATGGCGCTATTGAACCATTTTGCCACATTCGCTTCTGAAACCCATATTGGATGGAAATTTTAGCCACCTCTGGTGTGTGTGCAAAGTTTGTGGTGTGGTGTGTGTTTAGGCCCTGAAAAAATGCAATACATTTTGGTGAATAATAATAATAATAATAAACAGAGCAATTCCAAGAGCGTCCTTGCACCGCGGTGCTTGGGCCCTAATATTAATTAATTAATTAATTCTTATAAATTAGGTTGTTCGCTTAAATAACAAAACATGTTTGTTTTTGATGCATAAATCAGTGTAGTAGTCAATGCACAAATCTTGCTCAACTTTATTTTGGGGGTCTGTTTCTGGGCAAACCTCCCTTAAATGCCCTAAAATTAACCATAATGGAAGATGGCTGCTGCAGCTTGTTGTAATTAACTTGTCCTGATAATGTCTGGTAACATTGAACCTATGCCAGTGAGCAGACCTCTCTCCTCTGATGGTGTCCACTAATGCTCCCGCTGTGGCGGTAACACTAACCTGGCTCACACAGCCCGCACCCCAGCGCCGGCCCACTTTCTACTTCATCAATCCAAGGCGATTATTATGTTTCTCTATTTGTGAGTGTGAGAGGGAACAGGTTCACAATAGCTCCACCAGAACCGCTCTGTATGTGTGTGTGTGTTGTAGAGGTACAAAGGCTCCTTACCTCAGAGCATTGGCATTCCCTGAGCGAATAAGCAGGATACAGAAAGAGAGAGAGAGAGAGGGGTGCACAGTGGGGGTATTCATGGGCCCCGTCCCCACGGGAAGGAACCAAGGTCGAGTATTAGCCCCTATTAAAAAACAAAGCCAGCCCTGCAGGGTCCTGGCACTCACTGCATAAAGAGAGAAAGAGAAAGGCAGAGTATTGGAAGACAGAGAGGAGAAGGACATTAAGGTTTAGGCCCTCAGAACTACCTCCTTAAATAATCCCAAGTTTCCTTGAAACCTCTTGGATAAATTGTTGGACTGAACAATCATTCTTATTTGGTTGTGTTGTTCAGCACAAGATATGTCAAAATTGAAAAGAAAAGAAATAGAACTGCTAAAGCCGTAGTGTATTTCATTTCCCGTCAACAGCGGCACCGAATGGATTTACAAAAATAATGAAAAGTGGTTACATTGGTTAAGCCAGTGTTGCCAAACCAAGGAAAGCCACAGGAAATGACATCATGACAATGCTGACTGACTGATGGCACCACAAAAACCAAATCTCAGGACCTTTACTGAGCTGTGACATCTATTTCATTTTTTTCAGAACCCCAAAAACAATCAGGCGCTGGCTATTGTGTTGTATTTTGTATTGTATTGGCTATTGTATTTTTTTCCCCATGCAATTAACATATAGGGTTCAATACAATGTTATTTTAGTATTATGGAGATAGTATTATATATTTTTTAATGTTTTAAATTAGTTTTTATTTTTGTATTTTTCATTTTAATTTTAGCTAAAGTTTATTGTCATTTTTATTAGTTATGTCTGTATAGTTTTATTGTTTTATATAGTTATTTTAGTATGTCATGTTAAAGTAAAGAAACTGAGAAATGTTGCAACTAGCTGGAATAAAACCAGTTTATTTATTTTATTTCAGTCCATTTTTGTTTTATGTTGGTTTTAGTGTTTTTTTTTAGTATGGTTTTAGTTTCAGTCAACTATAATAACCCTGGTCCTATGTTGTTTGGAGCCTGAAGTCCACAAAAAGTCATGCAAGTTTGGAATAACACAAGAGTGAGTAAATGATGACTGAGCTTTCCGTTTTGGGGCGAACTATCCCTTCAAGGTCTTTTGTAAAGGCCACATTGTGCATGTGCTTTGTACATTAGATTTTGCTATGTAGATATGCAGTATTTTATTGAAAGGCTTTTTTTAGTCAAATACATGCAGGCATGAGTTACTAGATAAAACACTATAAAAAAAAAAACTTCTTTTTAGCTCAATCCTGAAATATTTTACAACTCCCTCCAGCTCTTCAAAAATGTTCCCATCTACTAGAAATGGAAAACATGTGTTTATATGTAAGCACAGCCAACATCTCCTCTCCCGTGAAGCAGTTCACTTCTCCATGGCAACAGCAATTGCCATGCATTTCTGTAACGATGAAGTGAAAAATGCCATTTCTATAGAATCATGGACTTTAATATAAGAAAAGATTCACTGTTTAGCCTGAGAATTAACCTTGAAGACAAGGTAATATTTTTTTTTACTTTTCTGTTTATAGTTTGACGTTTCTGTCAAGGTAGACATGTTTGGATTGCAACAGCCGTTGTTTTCCTGAACTTTACGCTCATGATCACGTTCCATACATTGATATTTTGCATTCCGTCATATTTTCTATTCAGAGCATTCAATACCTTTGTGTTAAACCCTCTATTTCCTACAGGAGCAAGTTTTTCTCTGCAGTCAGCGGTGGTGATTCACAGAGTTACAATTCTTCTCCCCTCTTGATTAGAAAGCGGAGGAAGGAAGTCTGGGCAACTTCACAGCAATTGCAACCACAATGGCTCGTTACCTCCAGAACAAAACACTCCATACATATCCCATGAGGTATATTTTGGAGATACTCACTGTAATGAGTAATAAATCAGGCCAGAAAGTGGGAAAACAGTTATTTAGCAGCTCATTGGAAGTTAGACATTGCCGTTTAGTCTTTGAGCGCTTTTGAGCTCAAGTACAGGATGAAGCAATGTCATAGTCATTGCCCCTCCGTGGCTCTCAGCTGCACCCCATCACACCTGCGCTTTCCTCTCGGACAGGTATCCTCCTCCCCTCACATCTGGCCCCCTCACCTCAGATTCCTGGCATGCTTCTTCCAAAGCTCGGCATCCTACAGCCTGTCTTGCGTCAGGATCGAGTAACATAAATTAGCGTGTCCTCAGAAAACCCTTGTACGTTTAGACTTGGGCCTCTCACGCTGGCAGGGACTTCAACTCTATCTACCAGCGCTCTGCTTGCAGCTGCAGTGCACTTAGACTGTTTGCATGTACCAGCTCTTTCCCCCCCACCCCCCCGCCAAATCGAATTCCATTCATATCCCCCAAAATAACTCTGCCTAATTGCCCACACTGGGCAACGATGAGAGGATTTATCACCGAGATTGATTTTATGTGCAATGAGGCCGTCGGTTAAAAGAATCAATTGACTGATATTGTTGAAGCCCACATTAGTGGGACAATTAGAGGCCTTGATGGGACACTCTATCCTCCTGCCTCTGTACGCTCGAACCCATCTTTTGTCATCAGCATCACAACAACTTGATCGTATCACACAGTGTTTGCAGTTCATGGAAATTTATAATCGTGATACATTCTCTGGAGAATCAAATTAAATTTGCACTTTATGACAGATTCTGGGATGGTAGAGCCGCCTCGTGAATGGCCAGATCGTGGGAATGTGGTATCAGACTGTGGCTGGCTCAGCCCGGGCATGGCTCTAGAGACCCAGTGTTTGTTTCATGGCATGTAACACTTGATGAGCAGCTCAGTGCTTTGCCAGATATGCAAAGGGAGTCAGAAAGCCCATCATTTATAAAGTTCTACCAGGCCCGTATTGGCAAATCGGGAGCACCGGGAGGATTCCCGGTGGGCCGGTCTGTTTTTTTGGCCACGAGGACCGGTGTTGTCATGCCACTAGGTTGAAATATGGATGCTGTCCTTAGACTGCCTGCACTCAGAGCAGCCCCACTCTTTTTATTTATTATTTTCTCACAGCCCATTATTATTATTTTCACTAGACCATACCAATAACAAATTCTCAACTGATATTTAATCATTCTTTTTGCGCAAATCATTGTTTTATTTGTGAACGTAGCGGAATCTTCTGCCGGCTGCTCCAACGCTAACAGCAATTCCCTTCACCATCAGGTGTTTTGATTTTGCTAAATCAGTTTGGGCGAATGCAAACAACTTATTGATCATGAGCCCAACATCCAGAAAGGCAGGAAAACATTCAATCTACCTGAGGGAAGACGTCTTTCACTGTAAGTTAATGCTGTTAAATAGAGAGAAAAAAATTAATAAACTTCTAGCGTATTCTTAAACCTGTACCTCATTATTGAAGTACAAATCCAAGCACCAGAAGCAGCCCACACTCTCTACGTTTTCTATGTAATTGAAAAAAAAAATGCATTATATAATATGCAAAATATGCATTTTCATTCATTCAAAGGCTATATGGTTGCAATAATATTTTAGTTCAAAACTTTAAGTGCCATTGTTTAAAATGCTTTATTGACTGACGTTTCAGGGACCATCAGTTGTCACGCTTTCAAATTTCATGCCATTTGTAATTTCACAGTATTTTCTTCTCCTAAATTACTACACTTGTGAAGTCACAATTCGATATTGGTACAATTTACTCAGGCTGATGACATTTTTTTGTATTTCTTTTTAGAATAATTGTACATAAATAGGTTAAGCAAAACATGATTATTTCTGAGAACTTTTTAACTGCAGGCAGACATAGCCTACATTATGGTATAGTACAAATATTTGGAGCATCCCTTATTCTGTCCCTTATTTTCTTAAAGAATAAACACTTATTTTCTACCAGAATGCAACAATAAACACTATTTTCTTAAAGAATAAAAGATAAAGAATCACAATTGTCCCTTATTTTCCATTTCTGGACTATTAATTGACAACCCTAATGATGACGTAATTCTCTTTTGACTCCCCTGACAGCGGCACCTTGCTCAAAAAAATAAAAAAATAAAAAAAACCTCAGTTTGAGATATGCAAGCAAAAAATAATAGATAACAAAAATGGATAATATAAAGTGCAAAGGCGGCACTGAAAAGGCCAGTACAAAAAAAAACAAAAAAACAAGTGGGCCGGTTTAAGGCATGAAACTCCAGGGCTGAAAATGAGTGCCACTCCAGCCCTGAATTCTACAATTCCTCAGCCCTTGGTTCTTTGTTATTAAATATTATGACTCCGTTTGATTGTGCTTTCAGCTGCCAGTAGCTAACAGTAGCAGCACATGAACGCGTGAATCTGTTTTGCAGAAATAGTTCCCAAAGTTTGGAAAATTAATTTATATTGTCACAGATTCTTAAAAAGCATGTTTAATATGTATAATTCAAATTATTATTTATAGAATTTTAACATATAAAAATGTAAAGCTTGTTACTACCATTACTACTACTACTACCATTCACAGGGATTAAAGTTCTCCGTCTCTACGACGGATTTCCGTTAATTGCAGCGAGTCTACGACGGATTTCCGTCATTTGCAGGGTTCCCGCCTGTTTTTAATGTCTTAAATGCACTTTTCATAATTGTAAGGCCGTAAATAGGCTTACATTTCTCAAATAGTGTAATGCATTTCTTAATTTTAGCTTGAATAGGTCTTAAATTAGGGAAAGTCGAGGTGTATTCAACCTGCTGAGGGGGGTGTGATCAAAGCCTGGAGTGGAGTGAAAGCACGTTCCTCTCTCCGCTCGAAGCGCTCTGTATTCACTCCGCTGTTGATCCACTCCGGGTTTTGTGTTCCCGCTCACTGAAATACTGCTGCGCGTTCACTCCATTAGTTATTAGGGATAAATGAGGGGAAAAGAAACATGTAGCGCGTTATTGTTCTGCCGGCACACCAAAAATCATCCCCGCCACGGCTGCAGCGTCTCACTGACAACATAGTAACGCCGCTCGCATCATTCACAGTCGGGTATTATCAGAGAACAGCGCGGGATTGCGGCTATTAGCGGTAATAATCATTCTACAGATTCCCGCAGGTTCCGACGAAATGTATCACATTTGCACGTGCTTTCGAGTCTCGAGAACTCACTCGCGCGCTCTCATCTGTGCGATCGCGATAAGGAGAGTGACAGCTTTTAATAATTTTTAAGGGAGTTTGCAAATGTGATATTGATTTAATACAACAGATCAATAAACAAGTACTGCATTTTTGCTCTATATCATCAACGAAAATAGTTCTAAATAAAGTACCAGCTGAGCCGCTGCGCATCTCTAAAAGCAAAAACGGGCTACTGTATAATTTCAGTTATTTAAATCATTTAATAGTTCTGTATTCAAAATTGCATATTTAAAACATTAATCTCCACATGAATTTATGAATTTAATTGCACTCATGCCACCTCTGAGCCTCATTAAACGTCTGAAAATGTACCTACAAGCCACTTTTGTGTTCTTCTGTGCCACCTCTGTAGTACAAATTAATTTCTTATTAATACTAATTTCATATAATTGGTAACTTATTTGTCTTATTCTACTTCTTAATAATATTTTTTTTTAAATAGAAATTTTAAAAAGCTTATAAACATTTTTTTGAATTTGACAGATGAAAATGATGCCATTGCAAAAAAGAAAATGTCCTTTTTTTTTTTTTTTTACAGTTGAATAATTATAGCTAGACCTAACTGAAAAAATTTAAGTACTGATAATTTAATTTGTATCTTGTTATTTTTGTTTGTGCTATTGATTGTCATTAATTTATTTGTTCTTATTTTATTATTTACTAAATTATTCAAAGATATACTTCTTTTTTTTAGTTAATATAAATTTTATTCTGAGTGCAGGTGATTGTTGGGTGGGGAGGGGGTGTGGTCCATGGGAAATAGTTCTGCCACCACAGCTGGAATAAATCCTAGAGGAAACACTGCATATATTTAATAAAATTAGAAAAATGCATTTACAAAAGTAAAAAGAAAATTCCCCTGTAAATCACTTTGTCAAATGTCACCTCGTATTAAGAAGGCTAATTTTTGATCAGAATTTTTTATTATTGATTAGAAGGTGCTCCTAAATTTTTTAAATTAGGAGGACAAGCGCTCCTAATTACAAGAAGAAAAACACGGCTCTTAAACTGGGTGTGTGACAGGTATGGCTGTGGATCGGGGTTTGGCTGAGGAAAAATTTTCAGTCAAAAGATTTTTTTTTGCTTTAACCCCTGCATTCACATTTTCCAAAATAATAAATATAATGCAGTTCAGTAAGGACATGATCAAAATTGACAGTAAAGACATTTATAATGTTAGAACAGATTTTAACTTAAAAAAAATATTGGTCCCTTTGTAATATCTATTCATCCATAAAAAATTTGACTATTAACTGTTTTCAACATTGGTTATGATAATAATACATTTTTGCCAGCAAATCAGCATATTAGAATGATTTTTGAGGGATCATGTGACACTGAAGACCCTGAAGAAATGATGCTAAAATTTCTTATTTGCCTTTTACAGGAATAAATCAAATTCATGTTCAAATGGCAATTATTATTTTTTTTTTTTATTGAAATAATATTTCATAAGTAAATGTTTTGACTAAATCTTTCTAACCCCAAACGTTTGAATGGTAATGTATACTGTACTGTCTTTGCAGTCTCCAAGCTTAAATTATTTTATATTGACTAACCACATGGATATCTTAACCACATATTTAACATATTTGAAAAAATACTTTTTAAAATTTTCTTGGAATATTGAATACCATCAAAAGGTGAAAAATATAATTTCGTCTTTTTTTTTTTTTTTTTTGCGCTAATCACCTTTCCTACTGGAATTTTTAATGTGGTGTTAAAACCTTGACTGGTATAATTACATTTTCCATCTTTTTTTCTTACAAAATTGGTTTTAAATTCTTTTTTTAAGTCTTAAATTTCATTCCCTTAAACATGCAGATACCCTGATAACATACTTGCTAATTCTCCTGTCTAACCAGCTGGTCAGTTCCGTTGCAGACCGATTTTCCCCAGTGTGCTCCCTGGGCGGCACCACATGTGCCAGATGTGAGTCGTCTTTGTGCTCGGAGTCAACCCCAGAACATGCGAAGTTCATTATGTCAACAAGTTGTCCATGTGTTACTTTTTACTCTTTTTTTTTTTTTTTTTTTTTTTGATTTATTTCTTAAAGCTACTCCATCCTGATGACTTTGCAGCACATCTTGCAAGCAATTGCAAATCATATACAGAGAAGAAACTTCTTGGCAGCGCTTCAGACAAATATAAGTGTCCGCTCTTGATTAGAGCAAGGCCGGGTGAGAGGATCAACTTCTGACAGGACGTTTGTTTGATATATTTACAGAGCAACAAATACGACGCATGAGATTTTGAGATGCACGCTTTGGTGACGTTTTGAACAACTTGGCATGTTCTGTTAATTATTGTTAATACTTTTCCTTTTCTAATCATTTTGTTTACAAGGACGTGACATGTCAAGGGTCTTGTAAGTGTTTTCAACTCCAGACAGATGTTTCTTTTAGTCATTATTAGATAAACAAAGACTTCCAGCCAAGGAAATCACTACAGTTTGAAATGACATATATCTCCATAACCGTATCTGTGACGTCTAACTCATGAGTTGCGCTGTATTTCTTTGTCTCAACACCCCATTTAGAACAAGCTAGAGCGGCTGCAGTATATTTTACGGATCTTAAACGAATCTCGTGTTTCATAAATCAAATTATTTCAAGTTATTCTTCATTTCTGCCTATTTCATTATGTCACGATGAAGAACTGTGTCCGGTCTTCGCTGTTTAGAGCTTTAGCGGGAGAAAGAGGGGGGAGAGAGCGTGAGTTTGTGTGTGTTCTGTCTTTTTCTTTTGCTGCAGACAGACTGGGGATGTCAGGTGCATGATGGGAAGTGGGTTCGCAGGGGACAGCAGTGTGGCGTAGGGCCAGAATCAATTGGCGGTGTAATGAGATGGCTTGGTGCCAGGTTTCCATGGAGCTCACTTTTCCTGTCCTTCACTGGAGGATTTGTAAATTAAAGGGAGAGAGAAAGCTTGGGAGGGAGGCAGGAGAGAAAGGGAGAGAGGATAACAGAAAGAAAAGGAGGGAGTGGGTGGCAGAGGAGTAGCAAAAGGGCACAACCAAAGGAGGGGGCACGGAGCTAGACAGAGAAAGGTGCAGCAATTTACAAAAAAGAAAGGGGGGATGTGAGACAGAGCCTTGGAATGCTGTAGCTCCAGAGATCTCAGCACAGCGCAATTCGCCAAAGATGACGGGGCTTCTTAATGCGCGCTGTCTTTCAGACATTTTTTGGTGTTTGATGCCGAACTCAAGCTTAGGATCTCAGAGATAAGGTGCACTTGGCGTAGGGATGAAAAGAAGGTCTTTCCTTTCTATTTCTGTGCGCCGCACCGAATTTCATTTCTGCCCCCTTGAGCCAAGAATCTGGCTGATAAAGCGTAATGAAATCGATGCAGTGATATGCCTTTAATCCAGCAGCGAAACGACTGTCGTGATTATGCAAGAAGTGGCTAATTAGCATTATAAAGCATCGTTTATTTTGAGAGTAATTCACTTTGCGACTCTATTACGAATAGCCTTGCGCAAGAAGTTCGTCTTCGCTTATCATTCTCGCTGCTAGATTTCTGAATACAGTATGCTTTAAAATTGAAGGTTTTCTCGCACACAAAGGACTCTCGTCTTGTGCGGTTAATGAAGGCCTTTTTGTTTGCACAAAAGGCAATTTTTTTTTTCATTTAGGAGCTTAATTCTTCCACTCCAGGGGTGTTTTGTTTCCAAGATCTTCAGTTTGTCCATTTTGAGTTTACCACCAGCTTTCCCACAGGCACCACAATGTTTTATGCATACCGTTTATTAATTTACATCATGATTTGTCTGTTTATCCAGACTCGGATAATCCTTTTCACTCTGATGACAAATTTACAGCATTCATACTTTATGGGCCTTGAAGTCTTTAAGCTGGTAATTTATTTTAAATGAAACAAGTTTGCACAGGCTAGAACTATCCTTGTCTTGATGCCCGGCTTTCTGTATTTGGGGGAGTGGTGTGGATGTTGAGGGTGCCGGCTGGACCCATGTTGGATTAGAAGCCTGAAGTATATTGATGGAGCATGTGAGGTCAGCTGGGGACACACAAGACTGTAACCCTCTGAGAACCACAGAGGAACCAGCTGAGTCATGGTCTCAAATCGGTTTCAACCAATCCTGAAGGGTGGATGCGACGGTGATGGAACAGAGTGGATAGTGTTGCAGTGGTTCATGGGTAGACGGGAACAAAGAGACTCCTTCATGTCCCCTGAGCCTCACATGCATCATCTTGCATAAAGCTCTTTCTGGCTATACTGGGATACTATCCTCTTATTTCCCAATACATTCTTAAGATACGGAGCACAGATAACATAAAGCAAATGAGAAGATGCTTGAATCTTACCGCAAATCAGAGCCAAATGACACTAATTGGTCCACCGGCGCTGTTTTCTCTTGACTGCAGACCGCATTGTAATGAAAACAAAACGCCACTTTGGAGCATTTTCTTTCCCACGAGATTAACAGTAATTAACTAGTATCACTGCTGGGCAGCAGGTGATGTCTCAGCCAGGGACAAAGGGCTGAATGGTCACGCTACATTTTTGGACGTAATTGAGACACAGTTTACTTCGTATTTAACCTTTGTCAACAGCGTTGTTTTATTGATGTGCTAATATTGATAATTTATTTAACATGCTGTGACTTAATGTAGAGGCCTTGGTTTTATAGTCGAAGGCAGAAAAATAAGTCAGTGTGGTAGATGATGTACTGTAATGCTTCTGTTTTACATTTTTAATTTAATTAATATTTTTAAAAATTCAAATAATAATAATAAATCCCATAACAAATTTTATCTTTTTTTTTTTTTTACTTTTTTGAGAATGTTTTAGTATTTAGTTTAAGACCACACTTAAGCTACTTTTGTGACGATCATGTTCTCCAGTATGATGCGAGATGATCCAAAAAGCCTCATGGGCTTCAATGGCAACAAGAACATCTTGTGTCTGTTCAAAGACAGTCACATGGTCAATGTCACAAGTTATTTAATTTCAGTCACCTAGAAATAATGTAGAATCTGAAGTATTTATTTGGCATCAGAACTTTTCTTTGTTACTTTCCAATTTTAAATCTAATTCTAAATCCTTGATTTCAGAGTTTTGGACCTTCAAATCCCACTCGGACACTTTCTGGTGCAGTTTCTAGCTCTGGCTTTATATCCGGCTGGTCAGGAGTGAGACAGAGAGACCGCTGGCCCGTTTGTCTGAGATTTTGGTTAATGCAACGGATTGGTGGAGCAGTGCCGCAGCAGTGCGTGAGTAGAATATCAGAGAGAGAGAGGGAGAGGCATGGAATTTGGAGGGGTGAGACATGTTGCCTTCTTAACTGAGTCTGAAGGTACAATGTACACGACTCACCCTCCCTCCCTCCACCACGCTGGGAGTCGAGTAGAGTAGAGTAGAGTAAGAGGCGCTGGAGGTATTGCTTACAGTCAGCGCTCCGGGGGAAACGCCACAGCGTGTTCACATGGCTTCTCCCCATCCCCTGGGAAACGCCACATACCCGCCGGGCATTCAAGTCTATTAGGGTGTCAGCTTCTGTCTGCTGAGTAGAACGGCATCTTAAAGTGTGAAAGCTGGAGATGATGGAAGTGCTGCGTTTGGCCTTATGCTAACATCAGCTCTCAAAAAACATATTCAACTGCCACCTCCTTCCACCGCTGCTGCTAGTGTTTTTTCTTTCTTTTTTTTTTTTTTTGGTATATTTAGGTTTGTTGCTCTGATTTATGTACGTCTACATATCTAAGCGCTATATTTGCAGACTGCTGATCCTTAGAAGATGTGCCACAATAAGACCCTCTATTCTTAGCCGGGGCACATTGATGCTCTTCGCTGTTACCCTGGGCCCACTAGTATTTCAATTAAAAAAATCTAATTTCGCTACAACATGTTGCTAGAAAGATATCGGTTAAGACAAAGGAAAGGAAACACTGGTTTTCAATCATGTACCGAAAGTATCAGTGTTTGCCAAAATGGCAAGTCCACCACGAAACAATTTCGCCCCAGCAAACAATGGCACAGGGCCAACGAGACTCTCTCAGAAGCTGGACTGAACTGCAGATTAGTATTTATTTTTGGTGCAGAGAAGTCTTCCAAGAAGTATGTGTGTGTGTGTTTTTGGGAGGTGTATGTGTGCGAGGGTGGGGGGGTTTGGTTGGGCGGGCGGGCGGGCGGTCGGTCGTTCGGGCGGTCTGGGAGAGGGGAGCATGAGGACTGCCGAGGAGTTGTTACCTGGGTTGCTCCTCTACAGCTGGGGGAGAGAGAGAGAGGCAAGCGGAGGAGACGAGGTTAAGGGGTGACGGGACTGGTGCACAACTCCATTTTCCTTTTTGCCGAATTTCCACAGTCGCTTCTTTCTTTTCTGTTTCGCTTCATTCAACAGAGTGAGTGAAAGAGAGGGAGAGGGCTATAGAGAGAGAGTGAAAGAGAAAATCAAGCCAATTTTTTTTTAAAGACTCGATCTTGGCTTTCTTACAAACAGATGTTGCCTGTCATTTGGTCGTTAAGCAGGCACATAGATCGTACAATACTGAGGTTTTACTGACTTGCTTTCTCTTATTTATGGTTTTATTACAAGGAAAATCGATCTCTCATAAACATGGGAATGATTTTTTCCCAATCCGTTGTTTTTTTTTTTTTTTAATAATGTATTTTTCCCTCGCTTAATCTCATCCATTTGCTCGTTTCTATTTTTTTAGTTGCGCATTTGTGTTTTGGGCTTTCGTGGGCCACAGTGGATGTTCTCCATACCTTCTGCCAGTGCTGTAAGTACAGTGAGCACAGTGAGACCTTTTGGAGACAGTAAACAGACAGTCGGTAAGCATTTGATTCTTTCTATTCGGCATATTTGTTTACCACATTGATACGTTTTGTTTTCCTGTGCTTTATATTTGGCATACTTTATCGTTGTTGTAGCAGTCAGTGTTGTTGGTGCACAGGTTGGTGAGGCCTGGGCGTGTTTTTGTGTTAATCTATGAAGTTGATCTGATGTAAAATCCTATATCCGTTCACTTTGGTTAAGAAACACGGGGTCAGTCTCCCTCCTGCTGACCCCCATTCAGCTGATTTTGAGGAGTCTTTCAACTTCTTGGCATAGCCCCACTAACATAGTTAAAGGATCTTGGCACCTACTTCAAAGTCAGTCTGTTCATTTGTATTCAAGTAGTGGGAAACGGGAAGGGAACACGAACTGTCAGAAGCTCTTCACCGGAGGTGCGGTGCCAGTCCAAATCGACCATCAAATAATTTCACACTGAGCCACGTGTTATTAATGGCACTGGGTTTGGCTTTGTGGGCCAGACTTACTTCACACATCTTTATTATGCACAGGAGGGGCCTGAAACATTTGGATGCAGAAATCTTCTCAGTTTGAGAGAAATGTTGTTTCTGTTTGGTGAGACAATATAGATAATTACTTTAATGCATAGGTGCTGCCCTGTGAATGATGCAGCATTGAGGGCTTCAGCTTAAATTAGTTTTTGAAATATGTAAACAAGACTTTTAAAGTCAGCCATTGGCAGTGCTTTATTTTAATGCTTGATTTTCTTAACAAAAAAAAAAAACTATAAAAGCTTGACTTTAAAAACTTTTTAAAACACATATTCGTTATATGATGCTGTGCTGTACAAGAAAATTGTCAAGTAATCTGTATATACAGCGTTGTGTGGTCAGCTCAGGGGAAATGCAGATGTTTGGCTTATAGATGTACTGACAGGTCTTTGATTTGACACTGCTCAGCTGTTGTCCTCTGTGGATTGGGCTCTGCAGGCCCATGAAACCTAAGAAAGATGGTCTGATGGAAGGGGAAGAGGCCAGAGAGCTAGAAAATAAAAGCTTTAGGGGTGGCATTCTCAGTATACTGTTGCTCTTTCATAATTTTTTTTTTATATAAGATGAGCAGGTGCTTGACGTTTCCTGAACGATTAGGATAGCCATGTGTTTAAACAGCTTGACAGCTGTACGTTTGCACTACAATATTTTATTGCTTTATATATTCATCTTTACTTTCACCTTATTACATACTTTGCCACTTGTTACAGTGGCAATAGAAAAACACTTGTTTTAGTTATTGTATAGCTTAGTGGTTTAATTCAACCGAATATATGGATGTTGAATCATAAAAATGAAATAATTTGTAAATATGAAATAATAATAATGACAATATTTTCATATTTTTAAAAATGGCAAATGGTAACTTTCGTTTATATATATATATATATATATATATATATATATATATATATATATATATATATATATATATATATATATATATATATATATATATATATATATATATATATCAATATGATAATAATAGATAAGAAAATTCAATTCTATCATCTATAATATAATAAAAAATATATATTAATATTATTAAATTCTTGATGATTTATTTGACTGTTCTGCTGCTGTTTTCAATAAATAAGTACAATTATTTTAAGATATTAATTTACTTTTTCTTTCTTCTAGCAGGTGGTTAGTAGAGCAGACACTACTAATCCTAAGCTTTTATCCGTCTAATACTGATTTTTCACTGTTCATACTTCTTTTCTACACATGCCTTTATTCTGTAGTTACAAGATCATGCACTTAAAAGACGTTTGATCGGATCCTTCAGGGAAAGGTTGGCTATTGGCCAGCTTGGACACACCTTCGGTTTCCTATTGTTCCCAAAATTCCTATCTGATTCCCCTTCTCTCTTGTCTTTCAGCTTTTAGAGTGTGCTTAGATTATAAGGCAATGATTTAATTGCCTGTCTGACTTGGAAATGGACAAGCAGATAAAACCTCTGTCATCTAGAAGACTGATTTAATCTAAACTGATGTTTGGTCAACCACTTTAAACTTAGCAGTATCTTCCAAAATCACAATATCAGAATGAGTAAGTGTGATGCAGTCGAAGTCATAGCTGCAGTCAACTCGTGAAATCACTTTTTGTCCAGCTTTTTTTAATTAACTTTAGCTTGCAATATGTGTTACAGTTGGGGATTGTTTTTGACACCTCTTGACTGTTCTTTTCACCTAACTTTACACCATTTTTCTCCATATTTGGCTTTGTTCTGTGTCTTCAGGCACTCTGCCTCCATTTTGAGAGCTTTTTCAAATAGAGCCCTTTTAAATGGAGAGGTTGCAGCACTCTTCTTTTCGGAAACTGCATTGCATGATTATTTGAAAAATTATTAAATGTGCCAAAGCCATGATCTGTAGCTAATGCAGATACTATACAATATAGTTAAAATTTTAAATCTTAAATTGTGGTCGAGCTCTATAACAGCTAAACCATTTGAAATTTGTTCGAAGTAAATCAATATTTTGGATTATATATATTTATAAGCTATGCAAGTTATCTCTCTCCTCCTCTCTTAAATAGAAAATATAATAATACCATTATTATCTTTAAAAGTAATTGATAAAAGGTGTTTGAATGTGCATTTGTGGTAGTGCTATTGTTGTCATTTGCATATTTTTTTCTATTTGTTTGCTTGCTGTTCTTGCACTGTTGACTTGGCTTTTAGATTCATAGCCCACAGCAGAGCAGTGAAGACGTGTCGGGAGTCATTTACAAGAATATAGTCCAAATATCTCAGTGTGTGTTTGAATGTCTCAGATGATCTCGCCATTGTGGGGACATTTTCAATTGTATCCAATCAAAATAGAAAATAAAGAAGCGGAGGCTTTTACTTTGGACCCATCAGTTTTCTTGATTGTTTGTTAGCTGAACCGTAAAACTGCAAATATGTTTTGCACCTCAGTGTATGAGCTGCCATTCCTATTTACATATGCAATAGTCTCAGCATTGCAATAGGCAGCCTGTTTGCAGAAATATTACCTTTATATCACTGAAATTCATTTCCAGATTTAGAATTATTTGGTTTTATCTTTTATAATGGAATAACGGAAGCCGATGGACGACTTCTGAACTTGTTTTTCTTCTGGAAGAGACCTGCCTGCTGACACAAACCCGTAGATCCGAACTTGTGGTGACTGTCCACACAAGCTTGTATCTATAGGTATCTGTCTGTGTGGCCTTCACACCTACTATTCAGGGCCTCGTTTTAAACCATCCTGCACTCGGTTGGTAGAGTTTGAATAGTGTATTTAAACCATTTACTACAGAAAGGGAGTCTCGTCAGAATTAACATAGTCGATTTTCTTTCTCAAATCGATAGAGGGTCAACTCTGTTCGCCTCTCTGGGTCTCTGCGGTGCCCCCAGGCTGAGGTAGTAGGTTGTATAGTTTAGAGTAACATCACAGGAGATGACTGTACAACCTCCTAGCTTTCCCTGAGATACACACGCTCCTGCCTCAGCAACTCGACAAACAAATTTACTATCAGCAACATTTTCCACCTGTGCAGTCTTTCTTAAGGAGCTATGTAAACAAAAAACACATAAACATCTGATTTTATATCCTGTAAAATGATTGAGCTCAAAATGTGTTCTGTTGAACCAAAATGAGTCCCAGAAGCAGACACTGACCAGGCACACAAAACAGCTCGAGGTAAAACATGAAGTCCTGGTAGTTGTACTGACCGTATTTATTTTCTCAGCTATCAAGCACCTTTTTTATAGTCTTAGATGAGAAGTGGGTTTTTTTTTTCTCTACTCTTCCTTGTAATACAGATAGTTTGGGTTTGGTAATATTTGTATTGATTTGGAAAAATAGTCTTATGCTCACCAAGGCTGCATTTATTTGATCAAAAATAGTAACAGTAAA
The DNA here is from genome assembly GCA_036784905.1 of Acrossocheilus fasciatus. Classification (NCBI taxonomy): domain Eukaryota; kingdom Metazoa; phylum Chordata; class Actinopteri; order Cypriniformes; family Cyprinidae; genus Acrossocheilus; species Acrossocheilus fasciatus. Next base: position 14,229,966 of record CM071952.1, read on the forward strand.
AACAGTAGTATTGTAAAATATTATTACAATTTAAAATAACTTTCTGTTTGAATAGCCATCTTCCAAAGGGGTGACGAAATATTAAAAAAATAATCTTGTTATAGTCTTGTAATAATCCTTGCCAAAGTATTCATTACTTGAAAAAAAAAAAAAACTTAGTGTAAAAACTGTAGTGTATTTCTTAAAGAGCTATTTCTACCTGATTTAACCCTTAAAATAATTTTTGTTGATGTATATAATATAATATTTTTACATTTTGAAAAAAGTAGCTAAATTAGATGTTGAGCTCATTTTCATATAATTTCGAAGCACTCTTGAACTATATGTTCATCTATTTCACATACATGGTACTGACGTGGTCTTCAGTGACTATATGATAACTGTCTGGTTTTGTCAACTTAATGTCACTTTTATATTCTTGCATTACAAACATCAGCCCATTTCATTTTTGTATCATCAGTGTGATACACGGCATAATTATTTAAAAGAATTTTGAATAATTATTTTGCTCACTTTGTTAAACCCTTATTAGCAAAATTTTCAGCTATAATGTGTTATCAGATCAAGTCTACATCAAAAAAAAATTATTTAATCTTTCCTTTACTCATAATTAAATCCTGGTGAATCTTAAGGGTTTTCAAAGTGTCCACCATTTTATTTTAATTACCCGTGATTCAGAATCACTTTGAATATGCCTTATTTTTTTATTAAAGGGGTCATATGATGCGATTTCAAGTTTCCCTTTCTCTTTGGAGTGTTACAAGCTGTTTGTGCATAGATAAGATCCCTCAAGTTGCAAAGACTAAAGTCTCAAAACCAAAGAGATATTCTTTCTAAAAGTTCAATCTTGACCACGCCCTCCTAAAACGGCTCATTCAAACACGCCCCCACATGGCTACGTCACGGTGTGGGAAGATTTGCAAAACACCGCCCAAATGTTTACACAATGAAAGAAGGCGTAACTTTTATTCTTGGTGTAGTGTTGTTGCTGCCTGTCCTGAAGTCGCTGTGTTTCATTGTGAAAGCAAAACTACTTTGTAAAAAAGAGGACACGACTAGAAATCAGTGGTTAAGTTGTGTTTACAACACTGTTCCAGAACAGTTCAACCCAAATATTCGAGTGTGTACAGCTAGGGCTGTCGCGGTAACCGCAATATCGCAATACCGCGCTATTGATGAGCATAACCGCAGAGGAATGCAGAAACCACGATATTTCAGTGTTTTCTTTTTCGTAAGGTTACACCCTTCTTGTTTTATACTTCGCGCATGTGTACTGAATATTAGTAATGATAACAATGTGTATCATGCTGATTTGCACAGAGGCTCAGTAAATTTGCATATAACAAACCTAAAAAGACAGCGAAGGAGAGAGAGAGAGATCGACTGAGCGCGTGCGATTACCTGCGTCTGTCTGTCCTTCAGGCCAAGTCATATGTGAAAACAGGTTGTCATGTCCAAGAAAAGCGAAATCTGTCTTAGCATCGATGCTCTGCTGGTCAGCTGAGCCTTTAAAAGTGGCGCTCAAAGTTAAAATGATTTAAAGAGCGTGTTTCATTACAAATCTCTGAATGAATCAGCGCTTTTGAACGTGTAGTTGAATGAACGGTTTAAAGGCTCACTCAAAGACAGTCTCTTGACGCCACCTTGAGGCGAAACAATGAAGCTGCACTGACTGACAGCCCATCTAGAACACGCAGGTGAAATATCAACAGAAAAAGTATCTTGTCAGTCAGATTCGAGGATCAGAACTAACTGTTATATATAGGCTAACAATATACTAATGATCTTATTGTCAGGTTTAAGTTTTGTTATGTGGACCGTTATTTTGTCATTCTCTTCTGGTTTACTTCACTTCCTGTTTCAACGCAATTTAGTTTCGGTTTTATTGGTTTCTTAATATGACCTCCTTACATCGTAACACATACACACACAGATTGTATGTATGTATGTATGCATGTATGTATGTATGTGTGTGCGTGCGTGCGTGCATATGCGCGGTAATACCGCGCTATTGAGCCACTCAAAATTACCGCAAGGGAAATTCCTTAACCGCGACAGCACATTTTACGGAGGACTGTTTCCTGAACCTGGGAGTAGCCTGCCAGCTATGCACGAAGGCTGTTTTTATAAAGTGGGGCAATTCCAACTTTGCAAGGACAAAGTCTGGCGCTTCTGACTCACAGCCTGTAAGTATGTTTTCTTATTTTAAGAATTTGCCACTGACGATTCAAACGTGACTTTTGAGCAGTGTAGAGTAGCTCTTGTTGTTTGTCGTTTGTCCGATCACAAATGCAGACATGGTAATGTTTAATGTTTAAAAAGACATTATGATCAGTAATTATGTCCCCACTGGATGCAACAAATGCCTCGTTTGTAATGGGTTTTATTGTTTTGTGTCGTCGCGCCGGGACACGGCATCACAGTACGGTAAGGGGGCATAACATTTCCGTCCCACACTTGAGGTATTCGGCCAATCACAATGCACTGGATAGCTGGCCAATCAGAGCACACCTTGCTTCACAGAACGATGAGCTTTGTAACGTTTCGGCACGTTTCTGAAAGGCGGGGCATAGAGGAGCAACAATAATGTACAGTATGTGGAAAATAATGTGTTTTTGAACCTTAAACCGCGTAAACGCATTGCATTACACCAAATACACAAGATAATGTCCTTTTTAGCAACATCATATGACCCCTTTAAATGTATTTTTTCTTAACACACCCCAAATGCATGTATGATGCACCTAACACAAGGACATTTCTTGGTTTTATGTTTATATATAGAACCATGTTATTTTTTTGGAATATATTACACATTGAGCCAAACTGTCTAATAAAACATATAGTTGGCTATCAGAATATATAATTTATGATTACAATCAGAGTAGTACTTATTTGGTATAAAAAATAAGGATCTTAGGATAACAGCATTAAACCTGAACAGATACATATAGTAGTGGGGATTTTGATTCATTCCAGTAACTCAAATTTTTTGATTCTTTTCACCAGATTTGCTTAAATTTGTTTTACATTGCACTAAATGCAACAAATCAAATCAATGTCCGACAGACACACACTTCTCCCTTCTTGCATGAGTTGCATCATTTTTTGAACAGATGAATTTAAATGACCCACTGAATAACAAATCAAGACTTCTCAACATTATTTGAAGGCTTAGTTATATATTACAATTGTATAATTTCTATACATGGTTATATTAAATATAGTATATATATTATAGTTAATATATGGAAAGTTTATAGTGTCATCATTTTTAATTCATTACTTTTAATTCATCACTTAGAGCCCAATAATGATGAAGAGTTTACACTTCTGGCTTGCTTTAATCTTGAGGTTGATGGATGGACTTTAGTTCTCAGTTTTATTGAAGAAGAAACTCTCAGATGATGACTAAAGTTTGTATTTACAGTCAAGTAGATATGTCATGCTTAAAAGCGCACTTTAGATGATAGCAGCATGCTCCATTTTCTGGAGCGAGAATAAAGTACTGTACATCACCTCTGATCCCCGAACAATGGAGGCTGAAATAGATTTGGCTGTTTCTATTAATGCCCGTGCTACTGCCGGACCTGTCATCATCTCACACCAGTTAAAAAGACAGATCACACTTAAAGAAAAATACAAACAAATAATTGCCATATTAGCTGCTTTTCAGCAAGATAATATGAGTTTGCAAAACAACACAATCTCTTAATTAAAATATTCATCAGCAAGCAGATATTAATGATTGCAAGCAAACATTAATGAGAAATAATTGTAATTTTGTTAGGTTTAAAATGTATAAACAACACAGCCGTATATATTTTTTTTTAGTTTTGTCTGTTAGCAGAAGCTGTACATTAACTTTATTTTTGCTCTCCTGTAATAGGATGCTAAGAGCACCATAATGCATATTTATGATCAGCGCACAAAGCTTGAGCAAGATTGAGTGAGATGTTATCTTCACTGTAGATCTCTCTGGCTGGAGATTTCATGTGAGCCCTCCCTCACAGCCACTGCTGGAGTTCTGGAGCAAAAGGCTGCCCCCCAATGGTGCAGCTTTTCACTGCCACACACACACACACACACACTCACACACACTGAAACAGACAGCTGTACATTGTTAGCATCTGATTCTAAGACCCCTTCCAGGGTTTATAATCTGAAAATGTAGTCTTTGATGTTGCTTTATTTCCCATCTTCCCGTTAATTTCTTTTTTCGTATATCTCTGCGGCAATACAACTGCGATAACGTGTCTCTTTTGAGTGTGCCGTTAGTCGGCCAGGAGGGTCTGTGTGCTGTGTAATGTCAGCCTTGAAGCTCGAATCCAAAGCAGATCAGAGAACAGAGAGGGTCCAGAGCACAGAGGTTTGTTGCTCCCTGCACCTCTCCTTGCTAATCGCTGCCAAAGGAAAAGAGCTGTGACAAACAAACGGCTTTTTCAGCTCGCCGCTCGCGCTCTGAGCCATTCACGAATGTTCCTTCGCTCTCTCTTCTATTATGAAAGCGCTCGCAATGCTTTACGGACATGCTCTTGTGCCGACATTCTAGAAAATACACAGGTTTAACTTAATAAAATGCTTTGTGTCTGCCTCGTCAGCTTAATATCATTTTGCCTTTTGCATTTGGTAATTGTGAGACTATACAAGGCACTAAAGAATATGCTCTCAGTGCAAAGAATACTTAAAATATGATCAAGGTCTCTTATATTGATCCATTTCTTTTTTTAAACTGAAAATTTGAGCAGGACATATAATTTAAAAAAAAAAAATTTAAACTGCCATTAGACTTCATGTAAGTCAGCCATGAGTATGATTTGCAACTTGCTGGTCAGTGGCGGATGTTATTGGGCGAGGGGAATTCTGAGAGAGAGCATTTGATTGGACAAAAATGTGTGTAGTGCAGGATGAGTCATCAATATTTTTGCTCCATTTTACCATAAGAGAAAGATGATTAGGATTACGCTAGCTTTGTAGACTCAAAGATAGTACATACAGACTAAAAGCCACAAAACTCTCATTTTAATTTTATGGGGTCTTGATATACTACGTAATTACTCCATTTGATAGTACGTAATGAGTATTATTGTAGTCACGTATTATAAGTATCACTAAATCAAGGGTTTATTTGGGTCCTAAAGAAGTGCCTCTTCCCTCGCTCAAAGTCCTCATTAGAACTTCAACCACAATGTTTGTTATGCAAGGTATGAAGCACTATAATTACACCGCTTTGCTAATGGCCTTATATTTTACTTCTCTGGAGACACGTCTGCTAAACATAGCTGAAGTCATAATCTTACAGTGAGCACTTAGCAGTCTCTACAGCAGGAATGGCTGGATTCACTGTTTGAAATACTCTACAATTTTGCCGGGGTGGGCTCATAAACAGTTTGTGGATTGCCTCAGGGAAAAAAAAGCCATATCCTCTTGAAATAAAAAAAAAAATCACAATTGTCTGGTTGTTCCAAAGGCCCACACAGTGAACAAGTGCTGATCTCATTCAGTATAATTTTAACTACTTGGATATTTTTACAAGCAAGCTGTGAGGGATTTAAAGAGCTGAGATGTTACACTGAATATCCAATGTAATAAGCAGGCACAGTATATACATGCACACAATTATACATGCATGCTAAATACCTGGAAACTCACAGCATATTTGTTCTATTTCCCAGAAACCTTTGCGTCGTCGCAGGGAGTAGCTCACAGCTGTCAGTCAGTCCAACTATTTTGTCACATGGCATTGTCTTGAATGCAGATTTCCATGCACTTACCCACCATGCAGCAAAAATGCTTTAATATGCTTTTCTAGGTCTTTAGCATGCATATGTAATTGGGTGCACGTATATATGCATGTGCGCGTGTCTGCTCGCTATAGGCTCTAGGCGGCAGCCGGCACAGTCAAAGGCGGTCTAATATTAGCACCTCACTGATGGCTTGCTGTATCTGGACGAAAGAGGGTGATAAATGAGGATAGCATTGGTGGGGGCCATGGAGCTGAGGGGGAAATGTAAAAGGGATAGCATCTCCGTTTTACCGCCAAAACGCTTACATGCATGTCCCGTCAGCATCAGAGAGGATATAATGCTCAATCTACATGTGACACCTAGAGATTAGCCAGAGACTGCGAGATCTTGAAGCAAGTGAAGGAAAGAGAGGAAGAGGGCAGTGTGGTGCCGGTTTGCTTTTTCTCCGCTCCGGTCGCTGATTTGATCCCATGCGCTGTTGTCCGTCGCAAACTCCCTGCCTGCCCAGTTTGTCCCTCCCCCATCAGCTCGGGCTGCTCTCCCCCCTCGCTCTGCCCAAGCCTGGGGGAGCCAGTGGAGATTAAATGTAGCCTCTATAAGCCAAGCACATCATGTAGCTGTGTTTCTAGGGCCTCTCTCTCTCTCTGTTTTTCTCCCTCACTTTCATTCTCTTTTTAAAGGATAGTGTTTATGATGCCAGGCATGTGATAGAGAACTTCTAGAATGTCAGTGTCATTGTGAATACCAAAATATTTTACAAGCAATGAACTAAAAATGACAAAAAAAAAAATCAAAAAGCGTGAAAGTCTATGCCTTTTTCTACACTATTTCTCCTTCTCCACCAACATCCTCCCCCCTTCGGGTTGATACTGCGGAGAAGTGGGCCTCTGGCTTTAAATGATCACAGCTGTGCGAGCAAATTAATGGATGATATTTCTCTGTTTTCCCCCCTTTTCTACAACTTTTTTCAACATGGATTTATAAAGAGGGAAAGAGGGACCAGGGGTGTCACGCTTCTACGTTTTCCCCCTCCTCTTTCCAATTTTGCATGCATCTCAGTCTGCTCGACTCTGAGAGAGAGGAAGAGTGTGCATGTGTGTGTCCTGGGAGAGAGAAAGCGAGCGAGAGCGAGAGAGATGGCGAGGGAGGGAGAAAATGAAATGTAAGACAGATACGGAGAGTGAAAGAGAAGAAGGGGGTGTGGAGAGAGCAAGCTAGCGAGAGTGGAGAGCCAGTAACACGGTGCATTGATGCATTTGCTGCGTCTCAGACGTGCTCTTTCGGCGGGACGTAGCCGGGGGTTTTTGGCAGCGGCAGGCTGCCTTTTTTCCATCACCCAATCGAGCCAGACCTGGAATAGGGATATACGCACGAACGGAGTTGCCGCGGCTGAGCAGCGCTGGATAAGTGAGGTGAAGTGAATGAGTGAGAGTCTCTGTGCTGTGCTGTGCTGTGCTGTGCTGTGCTGTGTGTGCGTGTGTGTTCACCCCCTCCTCTCCTGAGATCCAGCAGACTGGCATGATTTGCTGGTGGTGTGGCCCTGGCTGCTGCTCGGACTGTCTCTCATCCTCAGTGCCATCACACCACCCTTCGGCTTTTTCTCATCGGCACGCTTTCCACCTCTGCGGCTTTTGTCAGCAAGCTGTAATATGGATGTACGGACCTTTGCTTTGATATTAACATCCATCCATCTCGCCTCTTGTCCACCTCTCCTCTCTTTCATTCTTCCTCTTTCGTTTCACGCGAACAGCCTTCCAGTCAACATGACCGTATGACTCTCCCTTTTTCTAGCCTATCAAATCTGCATGATTTTGTCAGCAGGTCTAGCAACAAAAGTTGAAATCTGAGATTTCTCTCTCTCTTTCTTTCTCTCTCTCACCCACTTTCTTTGTCGAGCAGGCTGCGAGAGAACTGTGATCGGCTTCATACTCATCCTCATCCTCGCACCAGGGTGAGTTTAAAACCATTTTCTGCTTCTCCCCACCCACAGCTGTAGCATCTGTTAGTGTCTTCATTACCTTTGTCTGAAGCTGCTTGTATTAGGCTTGCCAGTTAGCAGTAAGCTAAATTTTATTGTATTATCTTTTATTAACACTTCATGGTTTAGCTAATGTTACAGTTCAGTGCTTTAACCAGTGATGTACGTCGGGGATGCCAGTACTAAGTCACAGCGACTAGACTGAGAGCTTTTTATGATTAGCGTTGAATGCTTGTCAGAGCGAGACGAGAGCTAGTGGAGAGTTTACCTGGAGCCATGGGCATTTTTTCAAAGTGCCCGTATTGTTCGATGTTAGAGACTGAGTGGGGGTATTGGGGAAAGAGAGGGATCGAGCTTGTTGGGGGAGGGAGAGATGGGTCAATGTTGTGTCTAGCTGAAGGTTGCACTTGTTGTGTCAGACAGACAAACAAGTGTCGGGGCAATTGGGGGGATGCACAAAAAGCTATGAGTAGATGGGCCTTTTATAGCCATATTTTTTTTTTTTTCAATTTTTGTTGCTGTGGAACACATCAGTGTGCTCGAAATTTTGTTACAGGTTGGCAGTCGGTCTGCAAATGTGCCTCTCACAATCCCTGAGACCCTAACTTGTGACGTTTTCCTGTTATGTGCACGGGTTAGGTTCTTGGGAGCTGAGAGGGGCGCTCTGTCATCAGCCCGCCGGCGTCGGAAACAAAGACATTTTAGTCAATAGTGTAGCGCAACTGTCAGAGGAGAGAGGAAGCAGCTAGCCGTGTGTATAAAGGGACAGTGTGCATAGGGAGGAAGGGGGGGGCCGCATTGAAGAAATGCCGGCATACAGGTCATGTGATGCGCTAGTGGGTAGGATCAGCTGAGGGTTCATTGTTGGAGGGATATGGTTAGAAAGAGGAAATCTGATTCCTTTGCATTTCTTGAGTTTAATTTCAAATGCTGCCAGGCCTTGAATGCATCTTAAAGGGATAAAATGAAAACTCTTGTCATCATTTAGTCACTCTTACGTTGTTCTAAGTCTGCATGATTTTTGTGTGGAACACAAAAGAGGATATTTTGAGAAATGACTCTCCATTCAGTGGAAGTCAATGGTAACCAAGACATTTTTCAAAATATCTTCATTTGTGTCCCACAGAGGAAAGTCATATAGGTCTGGAACGATTTGAGGGTGAGTAAATTATGGTGGTACACTATCCCACCATATCTTAGATTTATTCACATTTAATTTCACATTTCTTCATTTGAGAGCAGCACAAAGTACTATGGAGAGCGTCATGCTAAAGGCTCGGTACACTTGTGTTTGACCTCAGAGAGCCCTCAACTGCTCACTTTGTAGATGTGAACGTCATCTTTTTAATGTGTGCTGAGTCATGTGTGTTTGTGTGTGTAAGTCCCTCATGCTATGTGACGTGGCTTTAGCATGTAGCTTGGCTACTGTGGTATGCAAGTGCTGACAGGGCCTTACATTTTTGGTTGCTGGCTAACCTAGATGTATATCCCTTAAGGCACTGGACCTTAAAGATGTGCACCTGGAGGACATCACCCCTACAACCAATTAATTAAATTTGGTGAAAAACATTGTGTTATGAGAGAGATGGGGTTGTCGAGAGTTCACCCACGCTCCTTTGTGGTTCGTTCCATTTCCGTAGTGTGTTAGTGGACCATTTATCCACTATTGTGGCACGTCTGACTGCTGTTTGAAATGGCATTGCGGCAACATTTCAACAAAGGAATGACGCAAAATGAGGCCAGAGAGTATTTATTGCAGTCTCTACACAAACACCTTTACAGTCTAAGACCTTTTTTTGGCATTTAGAGAGACAGTGAGAGGCTGCTTAATGAGATAAAGGCTTGCCCACAGTTCATGGACGGTGCATTGCCTCGTTTAAGGCATCAGTCGCTGCATCGTACGTATAATGCATGGTGCCATCACACCCACATCCCTGTCTGTCTTTCTCTCTCTCTACCCACCATTACACCCACAGGCTGTCTCCCTACCTCTCTCTATCTATCGGTACCCACTGTCGCATTCAAAGAAAACTCTCTTCACCACAAACCCTGTCGCTCCTGTTGAAGACATCGAACGCTTTGGGGTTTGAGGTGTGACGGTTTTTGCTAGCCAGTGGCGTAGCACTTTGTCTTGGTGCATGTCCAGGTAGCCATGCTCTTGCTCTCTAAGAGGATTTGTCTGGTACACTCTGCTTAGATTGCTTGCTGAATTTCCAATGGAAATCGTCAAGCTCTCGCACACATATCTGAGGCTTTCCAAATGAAAATGAATGGCTTGTAGTAACCGGTCCCCCATAGCATGGCATAATACTGGCTTTACCCCAGTCTCTGCAGTGCTGTGCTCTGGCGTCTAGGCTGCAGCTCTATTGTTCACTCCTGTCTCTCTGCGCTCACGTTGCACTCCACTGGCACTGGGACAGCCTCCCCGAGCCTGGCCCACTTTTAAGGTGGACCGGTGAACATGGAGGAAGCCATACAATCGCGTTTAAGGCGGACTGCGACAGGTTTACTGGCTTAGAACAAAGGCTGCCGCAGTGAGGAAGGTTGTGCAGGTGGAGTGTTAGACAGCGCCAGGGTGGGTGACGCCCATGGCTAAGCAGCACCGAGCCGTCTGACACACTTCCAGACAGATCCATCCAGTCGGGCCCATTTGATCTGCTGAGGCTTCATATCCATCGTCCCACCTACCACGGTGAAAGATTTCCCCCGGTCCGCCATAGGAGTGTCCGTAAACGTCCTTCCTGAAATGCTAAAGTACCTCAAATCTAAAATTAGTGCAAAGGCAGCCTGTTTGATGGAAAGAGATTATTACTTAGTATCGAACTACAAAGTTTAAAAGTTGCGTATATGTCGGTTAGTATAGTCACTATTCCTTCTACAACCAGCCAACACCGATCACTCTGATTGGGTTCTCATGGAAAAGAGTCCGGACTCATGATGGTGACCACATGCTAGTGCGATTGTTTATCACATTATTCGTTGATTTTTTTTTTTTTTTTTTCAAATAAATCATGGCAAGATGGTGTGGAAAGCACATTGTCTGTCAGAAGCAACAATATTTTCCATGCCCACAGGTGATGTTGCTCAGTATTTGGTTGGCATATAAATGGAAGGATAAATTGATCCAAATTCTATCCTGAGACCTAAAATAATGCGTCTACAGTGTTCATTGCTATTGACCTATAATGTAAGGGAGGTTGAGGCTGAATGTCTGCCTACTGAGCAGTCACATGGAGAAGGTATGTGCTTGTCCATGCTCTTCATTATTCTAATGGACTCTGGAGGTCATGGGCAGATTGAATGCACATGTATAGTCAAAAGTGAAGGATGCATTTTAGTGATTCTTATGCGAACACGCAGTAGATGATCATGCGTGTGTCTGTCATACCTTCATCCACATGCAACATTCCAGAATACTTTTTCCCTCGGGACAAGGGTAGGCTACAGCTAGTGCACTGATTAATGATGCAGAAGAGCACAGCTGTGTGTGTGTGTGTGTGTATGTGTGTGTGTGTGTGTGTGTGTGTAGTCAGAGAGCAATCATAGTAATGATGTATCAGCCAGTCTGAATAACCGACCGATATTTGACCATTTTAACATTATCGGCATCAGCTGACTGCCCTATGCTTTTTGATGAACAGAAGTGGTACATTTAAAAGATGATTTTATCCAAAGCAACTTAGAACTATAGGTTCACTCCTGTGTCAATTCCAAAATCAACTAACAGCCCTATTTCAGTTATTTTATTGAGAATTTGCTAAAGACTTTGTAAAATAACTTTAAAAAAAGCTACTTATTGTATGTTTCAGCATTATATTGCATTATATCTCATAGGTACCAGCACTGGTCCATATCGTTTAATCACTATGTACGTACATACTGTATGATGGCGAATGGCTACGTCTACATTGGTCCAAAGCAGGTTCAGCTGCTTTCTTTCGTAATAAGCATCGAGAGAGTTTGCTGTCTGCATGGCCATCTGCGCAGACAGGCAGGCAAGCTGGCTTCTCGGACCTCAGTACAAGTTAGAGCAGCTTAAGGATTACCAGCACAGGCATAGGAAGATTAATCAGCTCACAGGCCTAACCTAATTAAGCCAGCGGGAAATGTCACCAGTGTATATCAACAAGCCTTTCTCTTTCACTCGGCCCTGCCCAGTTCAGGAATGCACGGATAGGTCAGCCCTCTCATCCTCTGTCCCGGACTGTCCGTGGAGCTCACCGAGCAGAACAGTATTCCTTTCACTGCACTCAGGTCAGTTGGTTCATATGGAGACGGCCTGGAAATCCCCTTAGTTACTGTGGGAATGTGCTGCTGGGTCGGACCTGTTCTGCCTCATCTCACTGGGTCTTACTGAACTCAAACGCTGTGGTGCCTAATAGTGTGAGATTACCTGTTGCATTCATATCCATGAACTTTTAGCTTATTTTTTTTTAATAACTTAGTTTAATCAGTTATTCAAAAATTGGTACTCAAAGGAAAGATCTGAAAAATGAGTGGGACACAATTTACCTGGGTCATGAATATTAATGAGGTGATGTAACACATTCAAGCCATGTTAGGATTACTGCTTTCCAGTTGCACTCAACTGCCAAGGTCGTTTTTATGTGTGTGGCTACATTTTTATTTATTTTATTTTATTTTTTTTACACTGACCAAACAACACAAAATGACAAGCTCTTAAAATTTGATTATTGCTCTAGAAGTGGATGGGGAACAAATCTAGAGAGTTCTAAAAATGGAAAGACATTAAACTGTAGCAGCTGTACATAAGGTTGCCAAAATGATGCAGTTGATATAATCTGAACTTTCTGAGTAATGTTATTAGTGAAATGCCCTATCGTAACTGATATAATCAATAAAACTACCATTTACCACTACAAGATTTTTAAATGACATTTCTTTAATTAAATGAAAGAGGTTTCTTATTCCTCACCAAGGCTGCATTTATTTGAATAAAAATACAGTAAAACAGTTTTCTATTTGAATGTTTTAAAATGTCATTTATTCCTGTGATGATAAAACTACATTTACTCCCGTCTTTAGTGTCACACGATGCTTCAGAAATCATTTTGATATGCTGATTTGCGGCTCAATAAACATTTCTTATTATCAGTGTTGAAAACAGTTGTGCTGCTTATGACTTTTATTTGATATAGAAATAACTTTTGATCAATTTAATGCATCCTTGCTGAATGAAAGTATTAATTTCTTCCAAAAAAAAAAAAAATGAAAATCTTACCAACCCCGAACTTTTTAATGATGGCATTCAAGTGTTGATAAATTGGGGTGAAATAAACAAACTGTCATTTATTACTTTTAATTTTGCACTCAATCAGAATTTCTAAGCGTGATAATCAATCTTCACCTCTGTGTACGTAATTCTCTCCGTAATCACGCTCGGTGACTGATTAATTTGTCATTAATAAACATTGTCTCTTTTGGCTGTGGCCCTGTTCCCTCGGGAGCCAGGAATTGTGTCGCTGTGGTGACTGTTGTCAGTGCGATTTGCATGACAGTGGTTGACGTTTGTTTCTCAGCGATTTGCCAGGGGCAGCTAGTGGCCAGGTCTCCGAGTGCCGAGAAAAGCATGGTGGCAGCTCTGTCTCTCACTCTGTCATCATCAGCGCTGCATGCACGCGTGTGTGTGTGTGTGTGTGTCCTGCCATCAAATGAGGCACAAAGGAACATTCAAATCATGTTTCTCACACTTCCACAAGCACCTTGAGGAAATAATGGCCCCAGTGCTGTAAAGGCCAATGCTCATTGGTAACGGGTATTACAGATTGCCAGAGCTGTATCCTAAAGCCTCCCCAATTATATGGCACATGTCACACAAAGCCTTCATTCACACTGGAAGTCTACGCATATTATAAACGTGTTCAACTGTCAAACGTATTAATTCTTTGCTGCAGTGCGATCATGCCCACGTATTATGGTGTTTGGCAGAGCATGAGACACTTTTTGTTATTTTGTTGTTTCAGGACGCAGTTCAGCCTCTCGTATCTCAATCTCATTTGATGTTGAATTAGTTTGGCGTCAGCTTCACATAACCTTATAGGATTGGATCTGCTGTGCTACTATGGCTAGAATATTGATAACAGATGTTCAAATGGCTTATCAGATCATTGTTCGCATGCCAAAGTAATCTCTCATTATTATTTGAGCTATTGTTATCATAAACTGTTGTTTTTGTTTGTCTACTTGCATTTTTTTTATTTCAGAGTTTATTAAAGATTAGCAAGGGAGATTTTTTTTTTTTTTTTTCATTGATCCTATATTGAAGCCGTGTTGTTTAATAAATGGATGTTTTAGATATTTTTAAAATGCATTTAATCAAAAATGTATGAAGGATATTATATTATGTTATGCTATATTACGTTTAATTAAATGTGGTTTCAGACACCTGCCAAAATTTGAAAATTATTTCTACGCTGGCATTTTTCTGTACATGTTTGAATGTGAAATTAAATGTCCGTCATGTAGGAACTTTTTTGACTCGACTTCATTTATTGTCAAGAGGCTTTTTGAATTTGTTTGAGCATTGTTAAATTTTATTTTAATTTAATTTACTTTTCTTTAATTAAAAAATTCTGACATGCATATTTTCTTTAGACAGCTGCAGGATTGAGACGGCGGCGTGGTTGAAATGTAGGTGCTGTGGAGGCAGACTGTCACTGTCTGTGTTTGTGACTATTGACTAACCTGAACAGAGAGACAGAGGGCAGGCTGGGTGTGAGCCATCGGCCTCAGACTGTCCTTCCTGTCCTCTGCTTAGAAAACATGTCAGACGTGCATCCAGAGATGCCTGCTTTGGATGGACAGCACGTCTTCTCCTTCCCTCAACCTCCAGGACAACATAATACACAGTGCTGGCTAGTCCTGATGTTAAGAAAACCAGTGCAACCCAAAAATACTGATATATAAAAAAAAGCTTTTTAGTGAGGTTTGAAATTTCTAGACTTTACGTAGACTGCCTTTTCAAACATTGCCCTAATGATGAGTTTGACGTTTTAAATAAGCTTTAAAGAAGACGGGTTAGTTGTCACGCTTTTCACTTCAGGGTGGGTTATTTTTGAAAATCAGCTTCTGTTTAGACACATACAGACAGTCTTTTGAACATCTCCTCTAATATTGCCCTGGAAAGCTACAGATTTTTATATATTAATCGCATCCAAAATAAAGATTTTTGTTTACATAATATATGTATGTGTGCTGTGTATATTTATTATGTATATATAAATACACACAGATGCATGAATATGTTATGTTTATATAGACACGTAAATATTTTCAATATAGCTAACACTTGGTATTCACTTGTTGATCCAGCAATATTACAATATGGTTATTGTCTGAATAAGCAATTTTAATTAGTATGGTAGAAATTGTGTTGGAAACCACTTTTTTTTATTGTATTTTTAATGCCAAATCTCATTTTCACTGTTTGATTGTGTAACTTCTCCCTGTGACAGTTAGCGGCAGTATCCCCTTTTTCATTTTCAGCATTTTGATATTTTTAAAGACGCAAATCTCAGGTTTGTCGTCATTGGCGGAGGTGTGTGTGTGTGTGTGTTTGAGGTTTAAAGTGCAGTTGCAGGTCGCGGTGAAGATGTGTGTGAGGGGAATGGTGAGATGGCTCAGGGACTAAGCCTGCTCTTAGTCTGCCATCTCAGTCAGGAAAGCCTCTGCAGATTATCCTCGAGCTGACAGCAACCAAAATAGAATGAGCCTGATTCCCTCTTTTTTGTGTATGTGTGCACACGCTGCCCTTTTTCTTAGTCTCTGTCTGTCTGTCTCATTCTCTCCCACTCAGTTTCCCTCCTGCTGTCATTTATGTTTTATTCGCACACTCTCCGAATCCTATCCTCGCATGGCTTTTGGCCTACTTATTGTATTATGAAGCGTCAGTGTTTCTGGGTAAGCGAACGTGTGAATGCCGTTGTGTACGCGAGTGTGTTCGTGTGTGAATGTTTTCATGTGAGCGAGTGACCGCACCCCATTGATTTGTGAAGAAATCAGCTCCAAACTCTAAATCCACGATTGGCGCGGCCTTCCTTCCAGGGCTCAGCACAAATTTTTGTCTGACGAATATTTTTAGGAGCATCCAGTAAATGTAACTGCCTTTATTTTGGTGCCTCACCGATGTTCCTTATTCGTAACTTTATTGACAGGCTCAAGAAATCCCGTATGTTTGAAAGCTGTTGCTTTTTCAGACCACCGTGAGCGACACCTCCCTGCGTTTGTCAGTTTAAGACCTGGAGTGATAATAAGCCCTTTGTCTGTTTGTGTCTGTAATTTACAGTCCTTTTGTTTTGAATATAACATGCTTTTGTTTAATCGTTATGCATTGAAACCTTGTATGTTTTCAGATGATATGTAAATCTAACAGCCTCCTCCATGTCAGACACGGACTTCGGGTCAGTGAGTTTAGGCTCCGCAAGTTCAAGAAAACACTTCCACAATGGCGTAGCAAATGGCTATTACATTATCAGACCCCAAGGAGGCTTTTCCGCACAAACCTGCTGACCCTGTGCAGGCACGAAATGCCCGTCTGACTGTAATAAACCCCCCGTAGGGGCTGGATGTGGGGGCCCGAGTCTCCCTCTCTCACCTTCCGAAAACACTTCCAGTTGCTGGCTCCCCGCTCTTGGCCGTGGCTCTGATGCTGGTGTCCAATCTCCTGACTTTGTCTTGATTGTATTAAATCTGCAAAACACAAATTAAAATGAATGTAAAAGAAATAAACGATGAAATGCTTCGGCTTTCTGCGGCTTCTTTGTTTTCTCGGCACACAAGGATGAGTGAAGGCAGGTTAACGGGGACAGCGGGCCAAAAGCCATGGGGGAAGGGCTTGTTTTCGTGCAGGCTTTAGCAATACTATCCATTTCAAATTTAAATGGAGCTTCCTGCTTCAAAATCTTCGTCTCCTTTGAGGGCATTTAAAGGAGCTTTAAAATATAAAACATGTTTGGACACACATCAAGACATATTTTAGATCGGTTAACAGCAGTTATTCCAAAAGAAAATTGCCAGTCTGAATAAATCAATAGTTTATTTTCTAAATGTAATTATGCTGATGGACCACATACACAGAGGCTCTAAAATGCATTCAGACATTTAAAAACTGATGAATGTCTTTCGCAAAACATTTCACAAAAAGTTTGTTAGGTTGCTTGGACACCTTCATCCCTCAACGTTCAGCAATTATGACTTTTTTAAACAGCATATTTATTTAAGCAATAACAAGGATAATGGGCTGTTTTGCGTTTGTGCTGACTCGAGTTTTCAATCTTTGTTTTAGTTTAATGCGTCCTGTTTGTTTGTGGTCAATTCCAGGGCACTTTTGTTTTCTTTCAGCGGGGGTAATAAACCCATAACGCTGTCGGCCACATTCATTTAGTTTTAATATCCTCCGCTTCTCATTTTTCCTTACTAATCATTACTGATGTTGCTTTGATCCTCAGCAACTGGTTTGTTATGTGAATTCTGAAGACCCCCGCGTATGTTAGCAGGAATCCACAGCACTCTGTATATCTATTTCTAATTATTTATTAGCCACTTTAATAGAAAGGATATTTTCAGTGTGTTGCTATAGAAACTATATAACAGTGTGCTGTGTTATTTTCAGGTGGGGTTTTTAAGCATGTTTGTGAGTGTAAGGCTTGAGGAAAATGGTGGTCAGCTAGTCACGTGTCAGGTCTCTATATACAGATACAAAGCTTGTCTGTCTGTAAAAGTTTCAGTACAACTTTAACTGTTTTTTTTTCTCCTTTTCTCTCCTGCAGTACATAACAAATCATCAAAGCCAGGATTAAAATTTCGTGAAGGAGCAGCTTTGACTGCTGGAAGACTTAAGCGTATTAGCTTTAAAACCAAGATGGGAGTTTCAAGTGATGTATGGCAGACTTCAAAGATGTTTTAATCTGTCAGTAGGCATGCTCTTGCACAGGCTATTTATATTAGGACACAGTGTTTCTTCTGCCTGCATGTCCTAATCAATGGCTTCTCCGGCTAGACCCAGCCTGATGTTGGTGTTAACCAGTTATTAAACAGCTGCACTTCCTCAAGATTGTTTCCTCTGCTTTTCTTTAGAGTGGTCTTTAGAGGCACGACATGCTTATTATGAATACTGATTTGTCTTGTCAGTTTGATAAAGATTGTATGATTTAATGGTCACACACTGCACTTGTTTTCATGCTACCAAAATGTATTTGGACACTTATAGGTCACACTTAAAAGTATCAGTATCATTTATTTTACAGAAAGACAAAACATTTGACAAAAAGAGTTTTGTTCGGTTGTCTGTGTAACATTCATTGTTAATGGGATGAATTAGCGCTGTGTTTACTCTGATTGAACACATGTAGTTGACATATCTAAGAGGATCGGCAGTATCTTGCGGTGTGACGTGCTACATTTTTTTTCCACAACTTCTTGGCGTTTTGTATAACCTTATTAATTGGGATATGGATACACTATAAAAAAAAATGATATGATTTGTAAGTCATGGCAACTCATCAACTTTCAACTTTTTTTTATAAGTTATATGTTATTTAAATTGAAATTAGTTGATTATACTGAAAAATATAAGGCAGCAACTCACATTTTTAAATTGAAATAGGTGGAATTTTTTTACAGTGAATATTGCTACTGTTAAAATTAATTTGTTGCACTGCAGAACAATTTAAAATGATTAACTATCAAAGGAAAATGGTGTTTCAAATGTTTTGACTAAAATAAATGGTGACCACAGGACACATTTTCCCTAATACATTTATATAAGATTAAAAATACTGAGGAAAATAAATTAATACCTACATACATAAGTATCATCTGTGAAATCTTGATGGAAACTCTCTACATCCACTAAAATGAGTTGGTAATAACCGGAATAATATGCTATAACTAAAATAGCACAAGTTATTTCTGGATCCCCAGCAATGTTTGTTTACAACTGCTACTTGGTTTGATTTTTTTATTTGATTTTTTTTTAATGTAGTGCAGCGACAATCATAATGTCTCACTTAAGTATCCAAGTAATTTCTCAGGACATTTTTTAAGGTTTATTTCCTGCAGCAAATTTGAACATTCCTGCAAATATCCAGTCTGTGTGCTACATGTGAAAGTTTCTTAAATTGACAAGAAAGTGATCATTTCAGGTTTTGCTCATCCAAGTTAAGAGTAACATTACCTGAACGCAGGCGCAATATCATGATGACGCGGAAGATATTGTCATTCTGTACAAAATCTGAAGTACCACTGCTTTCTTTATGACTATGATACAAAATGCTCTGTTTATTGATTTATCCTAAAATAACCTGGATAAAAGGAGCATAAAGCCCAAACTTTTTTAATTCAAGTGTGTTAATTGTAGTACTGTTCTTGTTACTTAAAACTTTTGTTCACTAGTGACTAAGCTTTTATTTTTTCACTTTATTATTATTACAAATTATATTTCAGCCTAACGATTTGTGTAAAAGTTTTTGAACATTAAAGATTTCATCATTTAGTGTCACATAATTTTGTTTTACTTTTTAAAATCCCACAATACTCTGATATTCCCAATTTTAAATGCAATTATAAATCCTAGTCTATGAAGTTATATACCCCACTGTATGATAAAAATTAAGAATGTATGTCTTGATTTGATCCTGTGCTTTCTTTCTTTTTTCCTCGTCGTCACTTTGTCAACTGTGTCTTTTTATGAATTTGCAAACACTGTTCATACAAAGGATTAGGAACTATTTCTAGATTACCCTTTTCCAGACACGTTTCTGTCGGGAATTTTAAAATATTGCCGTGTGTAAACCCTACAGGTACTTTGAATGAAGAGCAGTGTTCTCTGTGAACATGGCCATGCCTGAGGTGAGGGTTTGTTTGTTTTTTCCATTCTGAGATTATTCATCTGTTTGTTTTGAGCTGTTCATTTGTCATCAATGACTTTCTTAGTGTTATGGAGGTTTATACTCTGAAAATGGAGAGAAAACAAAGACAATGTTGAAATGTTTGTCTTTAAATCTCTCATTTAAGCACTATAGTAATATACTGCTAAATCACTGTGATTCTGCCACTGTGTTTTACCTGAAAGTGTTACGAACTGTTGGAAGTCACGCCTGCGTGATTTTTGGAGCTGAATGTTGCTGTGTGTTTGTCTGAAACAGTGATGTAACTCTCCCTCATTTAAAGTGAAATGTTGCAGTGTGATTTCATGCATCAAGGAGGAATCTGAATGTGTTTTCTGTGCTTGGCTATAAATAGCAGATAACGGCTCTTTCCAGTTCCAGAAATAGGTTCTGTGGAATTGGATTGCAAGCCGAGCAACACTTTCCTTTTAAACAAGCAAATATGCAGGACATGCATTACCATGTTGAATTAAGAGTGCCACTTTTGAACAGACTTGGAGCCCTGCCACGTCTACAAGATGAATGCATCACTTCACAGTACAACGCAAGGCTCTGGATCAGACGTTTGATGTAACACAGCTCTTTCTAAATCACAGAAATGGCAAATTGAATTGAGTTAAAATTTCAGGACTGAATTTAGTTTAAATAATAATTCTAAGGATTATATTATAATTATTATCAGTTTCATTTGAGAAAGGCAACGCAAATAGTATTTGTCTTAGTTCTGTCAATTTGTTGTATGAGCTGTAGGAGAAATTTCATTTAGTTTCAATGACAATTCATTTCCAGTCATTTATAGATAAACTTTATTTATTTTATTATAAACTTTATTATAATTTTTTTTTTAAATGATTTCCCAGATTAGTCAAAACTAACGGATCCAAAAAAAAAGTCTTGTTAAAGGGAAAAGCTTGAGCTATTTTGTACCTTATTTTGCACAAACTGTATATTTCTGTACAATTTTTTTACTCCGATTTACTTTTAAAAATGTACTTGAATGAAATGTAAGAATTCAATTAACTTTTCTGATAGCCTAGTATTCAGCATGCATGATATTATCTAATAGTCCTGGACCTGTTTATTTGTAAAACTGTAAAGATTGAATTAACAGACTTCCAAAGGAAACCACCTAATCATTAAAACGAAAAATTACAGTCCTTGATTGGAATTTTCTGCCTCATAAAACCATTTTCCTGCTGTTTGTTTCTTTTTAATTAGATCATATGATGCACAAGGACAAACAAATAATTTGTTTGGTTTATTTAGTCTGAAAGCATTTTTTGTTTGTTTGTTTGTTTGTTTTTTCAAGTGCTGGCTAATTTTTGCAATCGTTTAAATGCTAGACTAATTTAGGGTTTGTTTCAATTTAATTTGCTTCAAATTCTTTTTTGAAACGGTTTAATTTATCGCACGCCATATGCAAGTATTTTCCTGCTGTTTCAATAGATGCTGTCCTCACCTGGGACTGTTCAAGGGCATTAGAGCTCTGCTTGAGCTTACTGTATATTCATCCACACACACACACACACACGGGCGATATAGCAGAGCTGTGTGTGGTAGCGGCTATGCGGCTTTGATCTGCGCGTTTCCCTTGTCCTTTGTCAAAAGCAGCCTGAGAGGCAGAGATGTGTGTGTGCTGAAGTACGAGGCTCCATTGAAGTGTTAAGAGTGCGCAACTTTCTTCCTCTTTTCTTCCTTCCCTACCGTCCTTTCTCGTATTATAAGAGTCTTTATTATGTGGGCAGAAAGTGAGGGGAAAAAACGGGAGGGTGCGTGAAGGGGGCTCTCCTGTTTATTAATATAGGAGGCAGGTTCCCACACACGGAACAATGCGTTAGCCAAGCGAGGCGGCATTGTCGGAGCGGCAGAAACTACACCGTGCTGGAAGTCAACCGAAGACATGCACGACATGTGATCGGCTCATGGGTTTTACAAAACGCGGTGCGCGGAGCATGTGTGCTTCTCTGTGAAAAGCACACCGTCTACTTAGCCTAATTCATGTTGTTCGTGAATGAAGCCGAACACGAGTCCTAATGCGGCAGACATGCTGATGGAAAGACTAACGCAGAGTCAGAGGAAATTGCAGATGGTATCGGCCAAGTTCAAATGCACTTTCACCCCCCGTCCCTCCTCTTCCCTTCCTGCCATTCTTCTCGCGGCACAAACGGCCGTCAGCTAGGTATGCGTTCATTCATTGTGTGCGGCAGGGGGTCCCTCACTTCAAACCGGCCCGTTTAAAAGAGGGCTGCGAATCCCACGGAGTCCCCTGAGCCGTGAGCGGAGCAGACAGGCGTGACTGGACCGGCAGACATCAAAGTGGCTGGAGCCCTGCCCCTCCATCCTGCCCACACCGTGCCCCTGCCGCGCCCGCCCGGAACAGCCTTCATTAGGACACCGTTACATGGGTCACTGACAGAAGCAGATAGAAGGGTGCCCGTGATAGAGAAAAAGCAGCATTTGTGTTCATATGATTTTTGTAAATGTTTTTACACCATTTTTAAGACGAGTTTCAATTTAATGACTCCAAAATTGTGGTAGGCTTTAACCATCAAGTAGGCATAATTGATTACTGGTTAGAAAAGTTTTTAAATATGCTAAAAAAATAAAAAAAAGTTTTAAGTTTCTGGAGAGTTGTACCACATGACATCTTACAACTTTAACCAAACTTGCCTTGTCATAAAACGGTAAAATGAACTTTAAGACTATTATTATTACTATTATTTTGTTTTTCAATGTAAAAGTATATTATATTGAACTGTTTAAACGTTTTTACTTCCATGAATGGAACAGTTAAAGTTAGGCTACATAACATTTACCTCATGGCTTTTGTGTGTTAACATTGCATCTGTTTTAAACATTAAAGGAAAGAAAGTACAAGTATAAAAGTAATTAAAATATAAGGTGCAATTATTCAAAGAATTCATTATTTTCTGTTTCATTGTCTGCATGCTTCATCCATCAAAGTTATTTTCTGTAAAGTTAATTTTCTTTTAATAGATTGTACTATATCATTGACACAACTACAATAGGCTACATTACCAATTGTGTAGGTTTTACATTGAAACGATTTTCACTCATAAATATAATGAATAAATCAGAATACATTATATTCTTTTATATTCATACATTAAAGATATTTCAGTAGCATTTTACAATAAGGTCCATTAGTTAAGACTAATTAATGCATTGAACATTGAACAATACATTTCTTACAGTATTTGTTCATCTTTGTTAATGTTAATTAACAAACGTAGAACTATTTTATGTTAGCTCAGGTCTGTTTATTAATATTAATGGATACAACTTTTAATTTGAATTATGTATTAATAAATGTATGCTATAAATATATCATATATCATTATACATATATTATTCATTGTCACTGATTACTGTGAACTGGATGAAATTGCATAAATCTGACAGACTGTTTTGAGATTTGAGAAATGCAGCTGACTTTGGACACATTTAATTAAAAGAAAATAACAATAGCACTTTACAATAAGGTTCCATTTGTTAACATTAGTTAACATGAACTAACAATGAAAAATGCCTGTAAAGCATTTATTAATGTTATATTAATTTCAATATTATTAATCGATAAATATTATTAATTTTGGGGAAAGTTGCATCACGTTGGATTTTTTTTTTTTTTACTTGCTGACCTTGACATACGGTCATGAGGGTCTGCAGGGGTCCTCTCTATGATATCATTTCTTGTTCTTTTTTTTTGTGTGTGTGTTGGTCACACTACATACAAACATTATTTGCTTGTAAATTTCACATGTAATTACAAAGAAAGGGCAAGTAACTAAACTAACATCAATTAACATTCTGAAGAAGAAAGACCGAAACAGTATTTTCTTGCAAAAACACTCCAATAATCTTCATTTACAAACTTGAAAAAAAAAAAAAAAACATCTTTTGCTGTGAATCTGTAGCTAAACATTCACACACGCACACACACAAAAAATGACATGAAAATGCATGGGTAATGGAAATGTAAAACTTAATTCCATGGAGCTTCTAACAACTTCAGATGTCAAACATCAATGTTTCAACAGGCCTCTTTGGACTGGTCAAGAGAGACGTGGAAAGTCCCAGGGTTCACTGAGGGATGCCATCAGGTGAATGGGCTTTGAAACGTCCCCGACCGTGGATGAGAGCATAGTGGGTGGTGCTCCCCCGAGACAGACGGGAGCAGAGAGCCCCAGCTCTCATTCAGTCCTCTCTGGGTTTGCACACAGCTTCTCAAGTGGCCCATGAAAGCCCATTACCTCCTTGTGGGAGGGCTTAATTGAAGCTGAAATGCAGAGAAACAATAGTGCACAGAAACCTGAGTGAACGTAAGTATGAGCGCAGCACTTCCCCATGGCATTAATGGTGGCATAAATGACAATAAACTGCTTTGTAACGCAGCGATATGGCCCTATATATCTGTCGTGAGCCGGGCCTGCCTCATTAGGGAGGCCGTACACAAAGAAAGCAATCAGTCAGGAGGTACACGGGTGACTGCCACTGCTCACATCATTAGCCGTCCCACCAATGCCATGCGATATATTCTAGCGCCTCAGCCACCGGCCATACCATAAAAGAGTCGGGACCGACTACCGAAGAAGAGCTCAGACAAAAATACTTTGCAGAAGCTGTGAGGCGATACATTATTAGTTTATTCACTGCGCAGGTGGCGAGATTACACCACATAGAGGGAGAAGTGATAAAAGGAAACTCCCGAGGATGACCACCATGCCTCCATGGATGAAGCTTAAAGTGCTCATTCTTTTCCTTTGAAAGCAATTCTGCTTCAAACTGAGGTGTGTAATTTTTTCGATGGTAAAATACAATCTCAGCTTAATATGAGGTGGCACTCACAAGGTTGATTTCCTTGAAAAGCATGATCGTTGTTGGTCTTTGCACTTTTAAAACCTTGCTTTGTTCCCAACCAAAACGAATCAGCCAATCGCCCTGGGGTGGGACTACCAGTTTGGTCAACCAATGAGAGTTGTTGGGGGAAACCTGTTTGCAAATAATCAATGTTACAAGTTTAATGCATTCCTTTCTTCTGTGAAATACAAAAGAACAATGCAAGAAAAAAAAACGTCAAACTATATTTTAAGGTCCAATTCTTGCTATAACAAACCATTAACTATGACTTTTGCCAAACTTCTAATTTGCTGCTTATTAATAGTTAGCAAGGTAGTTGTTAAGTTGAAGTATTGGGTAGGATTAGGGATGTATGGTCATGCAGAATATGTGCTTTATAAATACTAATAAAAGCCAATATGTTAATAATACACTGTAAAAAGTGATAAGTTGACAACTTAAAAAAAATTGAAGAAACCCATTGCCTTAAAATTTTTTAAGTACATGATAATTAAAAAAATAAGTTAATTGAATTGTCAAGTTCACAACTTTTTTTTTTTAATTATTATGTACTTAATTTTAAGGCAACGGGTTTCCTCAATTTTTTTAAGTTAAGTCAACTTTCACTTTTTACAGTGTATGCATGCTAATAAGCAACTAGTTAATAGTGAGATTTGTAAAAACAAAGACTAGAATAAGTTTTATAAGAAAATACTATTTCTGTCTTTCGACTTCAAAATTTAATGTTTAATTCGACGTTACTTGCATTTCTTTATAATTATTTGTGAAATGTTCTTCCAGTTTCAAAGTGATTTTTTTTTCTACACCAACATTTTTTTACAGTGAAGATATTTTGGAAAATATCTCTGTTTTTTTTGTCAATGGGGTCCAATGTTGTTTTTGACTGCATTGACTTTCACTGTATACACAAAAAACTTCTTTTGAAATATCTTTTTCTATATAAGAAATAAAGTCATCCAGGTTTGGAATGACAAGAGTTTGAGTAAATGACAGAATTTAGGTTTTTGGGTTAACTGTCCCTGTAAGCCAAAAGACAATGAAGATATAATAAATTAATAAAATTGATTTTAATTGGATCTAAATGAACACCAACAACATTCAAGTCAAGCTGAAGTAAGTTTATAATGTAGCACAGAAATTAACAAAATAAAAGGACGATAATTTTTCACTGGAGTCATATATTAGATGCAGACATAACTGCAAGGTTTTTTGCCTACAGGGAAGTGTGTTATGTCACTGCATTACCCAGCTCCCCCTGCATCACAGACTGTTGCCTTGGAGATACGAACTGCGCTACAGCTGTATGAGATGCAACTGCAGACACAAAAAAACCACGCAATCTTCAATGCAGCACGCTGCACTCATGAGACGCCTTTTCTGCTCATTTTTAAATCTTTTATTTTTCACTCATGGCATACAGCCATTTTTATTGCAATTTCACGATCGTTATAGAAAAGAGCTCTATTTTTTCCAGTAGAGTAGGTTGAGTAGTACTGAGATTAGCGCAGTGAGTGCTGATTACTGATTGCAGATGCTCTGTGTGTAAATCAGTTATGAATCAGGTAGTTGAGTTGAGTACAGAACAGAGTCAGCCATGGTAACATTCAGTAACTTTCTCCATATGCGTCTTGTTTCATATTATCAAAGCCCCCCATGCTCTTACCCATCCCCCTTCGCCTAATTCCCTCCACACATCGACCCCCCGCTTTCATTCTTTCTCCTTCGAAAACTTCTACACCAGAACTCTGCTGCTTCCCCAGTATTTTATCAATTCATCTTTGCTATCCTCCCCAAACATTCTTATGGAGCAGTTCTATATGTTGTCCTAACATTCTTCACAATCATCTTGGTTTGTTGCCATGGGATAATAAATCTGCTGAAAGCCCCCTCAGAGCCAAATACCACAACTAACTAAAAGTACCACTGATAAATTGCCAAGGAAATAATACAACTATTGCTTTCTAATGTATGTTATGGATTATTTGGATCCTCTATCACCCTTTTTAAGTTGTTAACTTTCATTTTTAAAGGGATAGTTCACCCAAAAATCACAAAAAAAAACCTTCGTTCATCTTACGATATTTTTGATGAAATCCGAGACCTTTCTGCAACGCAACTACCATGTTCAAGGCCCAGAAAGTTAGTAAGGACATCGTTAAAATAGTCCATGTGACATCAGTGGTTCAACTGTAATTTTATGATGCACAAAGAAAACAAAACTAACGACTTTATTCAACAATTTCTTCTCTTCTGTGTCAGAATTCGAAGTCGTGTTACGCTCATGAGCGTGTATCGAATTCTGACACAGAAGAGAAGAAATTGTTGAATAAAGTCTTTTTTTTTGCGCACAAAAAGTTTTTTCGTAGCTTCATAACATTATGGTTGAACCACTGGTGTCACATGGACTATTTTAACAATGTCTTTACTACCTTTCTGGACCTTGAACGTGTCAGTTGCATTGCTGTCTATGGAGGGTCAGAAAGCTCTCGGATTTCATCAAAAATATCTTAATTTGTGTTTCTGAATAAAGGCCTTATGGGTTTGGAACGACATGAAGGTGAGTAATTAATGACAGTTTTTATTTTTGGGTGATCTAGTGATTCTAGATTAATGTGTTAAATTTAAACGTCACTCTATCCTATTTTTTTATCATTCCTAGTTTTGTGTTTTAAAAAAGTGTTGAAGATTAACAGCACAAAAAAAAGAGTATGCTCAATGATATAGAAATAAAACAATTTCTAAAGTTCAAGATGCAGATTGTTGTCGCAAATGTGGTACTTTTGAATAAAATTAGGTCTTTAAAAGTTTATGTTATATCCACATACAATACTATAGTACAGTAGGAGCGTTTTAACTCAATTCAGACTCTTTTTATAGTGTATATTCAGGGTATTTTCACTGTTTTTGATGTTGTTTTAGAATATGTAGTTTGATATTATCTGACTGCTTTGATATTAAATATTTTTGCCATATGAGAATATTTTATACTCAAGCTATGTGAACAAAACCAGATGTCAGTTGGCTTCCACTGAAAATATAAACTTATGTAAGCTTAGCCAAGTTTACATAAGGTTATCTATAAGAACATGTCAACAGGAGTGTTGTTTGGACATTTTGTACTTGGAATCGAAGCTGCAGACCAGCAAGGAATCCTTAAGTTAATCATTTAGGCATCATTTAGCGCAATCTAACCAAGCATGATTTCTTTGTTAGTCAACAGCACAGCAATCGCGCTCTTGTTCTGCTCAATAAACGCAAGAGGAACACCTGTACCATGAAAAAAAGCAGAGTTTCTCACCAAAGAGAGCCTCATCTTGGATGTGTGATTTTACTGTGTGCAGTGAGGCAGTAAAATCTGAAGGCAATTACCATGGAGAGCGCACACTCCTGAACTTGCCAGCCTATGCAAGCACGCTGTGTCCCCTAATGAGGTGTGACCAGACTCATGAGTTGCCATGGAAACTCCCACCAAGCCACTGCAACGCCATCAAATCTTCTATATGATAACTCCCGCCCCCCTCCACTGTCTGTAGTAATGGTTAAACGCCTGGAGGAAAAGTTACGGGTTGATAGTTCAGCAGATGATGGAATACAATGCCTAAAATCTGACTTCAGTTTCAATAACGAGACATTTTTAGAAGAGTGATATTTAAATGCAATTAATTTTATAAACACGAATACAAACAAAACATTAATCTAATAGAACAATAATTCAAGAAAACTGTTAACAGTTCATTTGGTTTGGCGTGAGGCAGAGGGTTTCGGATTCTTGGCAGTTCGGAAGATATTTACTGCTAGTATGTCTCTTGATATTGCCAGGATAAACCGAGATAAATAAATAGCTCAGTTTCTTGGGCAAGAATATCAGTAATAAAGCTCTGATCTTCACGGCTTTATGTTGATAAAGTAAATAATTTTTTCATTTGGCGTGTTTTTAAAGTTTCTGGCGTAAGTTTCTCTGTCCTGACCTCCTCCATCACCCTTTTTAAGTGTAATTTTGAAGTGTTTCTAGATTAATAACGTGTTAAACTGAAAAGTCACACTACCCTAATTTTTTATGAATCCTAGTTTTAAGTAGAGCTGACAACTGAATGCATAAAACTCATAAAAATAATGTTAAAAATGATTAGCATGAAAAAAATGTTATTTTCTTATCAGATGTTTCATTCAGTGACAGATGCTCAATGACAAATGAAACAATTATCAAAACACGAGAAAAAAAGGTACAAAAGCTGTTATTTACCCCCAAAATGGTACATAATAGTACTTTGAAAGTACGTATTTGTACGTAAAGTGTACATATTAGTACCTTTTAAAAAGATGCCAACCCAGTGACAGCTTTTGTATCTTAATTTCTGAGTGTATATTGACTTCTAAAGGTACTTTTTGTAGGAGTTTCTACTGTTTGTAAATCTCAAATAATCTTAATTTGAGGGTTTTTCTCAGCAAATATGTGATTAATTGTGATTATTTTATCATGTTAATACTCGGATAAAATCAACTGAAATTTGTTAGTATTTAAAAACCAATGGAATACCATTTCTACGTAAAATGCAAAAATAAACTTGTGATTATGTTCGACAAACAAGTCATTTCCTGAACTGCATGTGACAGTTTTTCAACTCCTGAATGAGGCAGAGCTCAGAAAGTGAAACTATGTGGGAGGTATGTCATTCAGATTCATTCACTGGTCATTCAGTACACTGCAAAAAAGATGCCCATCGGACCTTTAAGAGCGAAACAAAATGGCAGAACGGCGGGTGACAGGCTGCACATGCTAACTGCTACACAGGTTGCAGGTCCTGAGCGGCTCATTCTTCATGCCCAGCGCTGTCCGGTCATTTTGTCCACTAGTGGCACATTCCTTCCTCTTGGCCAGTCTTGTGTTTATTTCCAAGGAGCAGTCTTTTTCCCAGGTCCCTCTTGGCCTCCGAGCGAAGGCTTTTGGCAGAGATCCACGTTGCACAAAAGGCCCGGGCATTCCAGCTGTCTGTCTCTAATCCCCAGTGTCAGCTCGTGTTAATGTTGCAGCGTGAAATCTGAAGGCGCAAAGCGGCGTGGGATATTAAAAAACCATCGTCAGAATTCCTCTGGAAAGGCAACTAGTCTGCTGGTGGCATTAGCGAGGGCTGGTGCGTTGCCATCTTGGAGATGAGGGGCTCTGAGGCCTGCATTGGAAGTGCTTGCCGCAGTGGATTGAGGTGGCGAAGGAGAGGAAACTGATGAATGCTGTCTTCAGAGACTTGCTCCGGTGCAAGAAGAAAAGGGAAGAAAGTGACTGACGCAGGACTAAAGCAGCATTTCCGTTTTTTTCTCTCTGCCTCCTCAGCCTGGAAAAACAGACAATAGGCGAATGACACGGCTCTGTGGATGGCTGATTATCTCACATCCCTTCACCTCACACACTCCCCCCTCCTTCTCTCTGAATCGCCACTAATGTCCAAAGAGCGAATCAACCTGTGCGCTCCTTAAAGGGTTAGTTCACCCAAAAATGAAAATTACACCATGTTTTACTCAAGTTGCACAGTTAGATATGGCGGCGGATCAGAGGTTAAAAAAAAACTATATAAATACTGTTGTTTCGTGTCTAAAGACCTCAATGTATCGTCACGAGCCGCAGGGTTTAATTTGGTTTTGTCCGTGTATGTTTTTTTTTTTTCTCTCAATGTCATGGGTACCATTGACTGACATTATATGACTGACAGACTGCAAAAAAATCTTCGTTTGTATTCTACTGAAGAAACAAAGTCACCAACATCTTGGATGGCCTTGGGGTATAAACAGATAAACATCAAATTTTCATTTTTGGGTGTACTATCCCTTTAAAACGTGCATCACATGGCTCCAGGGGGTGAATAAAGGCCTCCTATAGCGAATCGACAGAGGTGGAAAATAACGAATTACATTTAATTGAGTAGCTTTTTTGTGTACTTCTACTTTTTGAAGTCATTTTTAAAAACTGTAATTTTACTTTTACTTAAGTATATTTTGTTTGAAGTATTGTACTTCGCTACATTTTAAAACACATTAATTACTGAGTAAAAAAATAAAAATAAATAATGGGCAGGAGAACAAACTAGCCTAAAATCAGAAGAAAGATGCAGACGAACAAGACAGGCGTTAATAGTGCAAACCCAGCTGAAAACCAAACCCTGTCGTATTCGGCTGAAGTTGAACTTGAAGGAAATGAAGTGAACCCCTGGCCATGTTTATGCTCTATTGAGCTGTGTTTGGCTAGGGAGACCAAACTAGTAGCTTCTAAAATCTCGACATCAACCCTTCGCAAGCATGTAGAGGTAAAGTAAATACTTGCATCATTGCATTGGTGGTTAAAATGAAGCTTTGGCAGTTTAACAAAAAGGTTTTGCACAAATTAGCCAAAAAGACAGTGGTGCAGGGTGTGCGATATATCGTCTGCGATAATATCGTAATTGTTGTTTTAACGATGTGCGATTTGACATTATCAGTATTTAGGCAAAAACCAAACAAAACTCTCCTACAGAGTGCCGTGAAGTCTAGATTAGACTAGTGTGCGCGCGCATTTAGAGTGCGTTCTTTCAGTCTGTTAAAATGCATTTAAAATGATCACAAAATTGAAGACATAGGGGCAGAAAATTTATATTTATATAATTTCATATAGTAAATCAACATCACACGAAGAGTGCCATTTTTCTCCAAAACTAAGCATGATTACATATTGATCTTTCTTTTTTTTCCTTTTTTTTTTTTTTTACAACAGTTTAATAAACAAGAATTTAATTAACAGACTTGCGTTTTAGACACCATATTGCCTATTTTTGCTCTATTTCGACGACAAAAATAATCCCAAACACAGCCACATCACTGTTTTGCATCTCTGAGCAACATGACGGTGTTGCGTTCCTGAATTAATCAAGTAATAAATATATTAAACTGTTTAAATGATTCGGTTCAATCTCAATGACTCACTTATTAACAGTGACTTGGTAACACCTACTGGCGGTTTTAATTTCACATTTAAAGTATCTTTAGATTTTTTTTTTTTTTTTTTTCAAATGAGTATTCAACATTTTATGTCTTGTATATCAAAACATTATTTCTGCATTTGTAACTGCAAGTTAAATGCATTCATGTCCTGCATTAAACAGTGTGTAAATACATCTAAATTCCACTTCAGATGACGCTTCCGTGTTTCTTATGCATTGCAAAGATGAATTTTGTTGATATTGATTTAATTTCCTGGTAACAGCCCAAATGTCTTATTATTCTAAATAACTGATTCCTTTAAGTAAAAACAACTAGTTTGAGATTCATAGGCCTATCCCAGGGGTGTCAAACTGAGTTCCTGGAGAGCCGCAGCCTTGCAGAATTTAGTTCCAACCTTGCTCCAACCATGTAGTTTTCAAATAAGCCTAAATGATTAGATTAGCTGGATCAGATGTGTTTAATTAGGGTTTATCTATACTGTGTAGGGCTGTGGCCTTCCAGGAACCTATCCCATTTTTGCATCCCTCCCACTGTTAAAATGTAACTAAGTAATTTTTACTCTGAGTAAATTTTAAATGAGCTAATTTTTACTTTTATTTGAGTAGATTTTTAGACTGGTACTTTTACATGTACTTAAGTAAAATTTCATTAATGTAATGGTACTTTTACTTGAGTAAAATATTTTCGTACTCTTTCCTCCTCTGCGAATCGATGCATTCTTGTAAAAAATATACCCATATGTAAAATGATATAAACAGTTTTGAGTAACTTCCGCTGACTGTCGTACGTGCGTTCACGAGAGACTGTCTTTCCGGGCAGATGTCGCCAGACGTAGACGTGGCGCATGCGCGTGATTCTCACGAAAACCAATGTTTGTTTACAGGAGAAAAGGAAGCAAAGTTTCCTTACTTTAGCAAAGGAAAACCAGTCTCCTCTTGGCTTATATCAAAATCATCTGACATTTTTCTTTACAAATCTTTATTTTGTACTTCTAATTCGTGACTGGCGTTTTGTTTTGTTCTCTCTATGTCGCCCTTCTGTGTTCGTCACTAATCACCGGCACATGACAGTTAGGCCAGCTTCCGAACAGCTTCCAAGCTAGGAAAAGTGAGAAATATCATTTTAAATATGTATAATTTTCTTACAAAAATGCATCAATTTGCTACAGGAGGCCTTTATTCACCCATCTCCCCCCCCCCCCCCCCCCAGAGCCGTGTGAGGCGTGTTTTAATATGGATAGATGCGCTTTATTTGACTACTTTTGGACTGTTCAACAAAAAAACCTGCCTACTCCCATTTTAATGCTTGGAAAAGCCAGGACAATTTTTTATATAACTCCAATTGGATTCATCTGAAAGAAGAAAGTCATATACACCTAGGATGCCTTGAGGGTGAGTAAAACATGGACTAATTTTCATTTTTGGGTGAACTAACCCTTTAAATCTCAGTGCAATAATATGCACTGTATACAGCATCATGTAGTTTATCTGTTGTCTGTATTTATTGTGCCCTTGTGATTTTTGTATTTCTCTTTTTATTGTTGTTTGCATTGATAAGTCAGTGCCAAGGTTGCTGTCTATATAAAGGTTGCTATATATATATATATATATATATATATATATATATATATTATTTGTTACAAATGAATTACAAAAATACAAAACAAAACAAAAAAAGAATTATTTGCTTTGTGCTAGGTTGCCCCGCCCACAGCGAAATCCCATTGGTCTGCAATCCTACTCATTATAATTGCACATTAAACTTTAAATAGCTTTTGATTGGCTGCATGTCACACAGCATTTGCGCCTTAAGTGTGAACAGACTAATTGGGTTAAACATAAAAATTAGGTGTTCATTTCATATCTTATTTTAATAAAACATAAAAATATATGAAAATGCAAATATAATAAAAATGAAATTTTATTATGATCAATAATAATCATAAAATTGTAGTTATTTCTCCAAAACAAGCTACTGGGAAACCATGTTCCTCCTCTCTCACAGCAGATTGATCACTGGAGTGCAGCTGACTTGACATTTTGTCTTCGTTGGCTGTGGTTTGATAGTGGAGCTGTGTACAGGCTGATAAAAGCGGGTGGTCAGTTAGAGGCAGGTGGAGGGGAGCGTGGGGCGGTAATGACATGCAGGAATGGGGCAGAGAGAGCGATCTCGCCTGAGAGGTGGGAGAGATGTTGCTCGCGATGGGGGCCGGTCTGCCGCTGACTGCTTTCTGATGACTTGTCAGTTTGGGAAGGACAGGCTGTTTGTCTGTGCAGCTGGGTGTGTCTCATTATCACATCAGTGTCATCTTTCTCTGTTTTCATGCAGCAGGCAGATCACACCCCTGTGAGAGGATCAAACCCGACACACACTAGTGTGTGTGAGTGGAGGCGTGTGTTGATACATGTGCATTTTCACTTCATTCATTTCCTGTTTAAATCTGTTCCTTCCCTGTTCATTTCCTTATGTATATTCCCTGTACTTTCAGGGGACAGTGGGTTAAGTTGTGTCAGTGGGTAATTTAGTGAACTGTGCGTTATTTTGTCATGTGACTCTTAATAAAGGTCTGTGATCACACGTGAGTAAAAAAAGAAATCCAATTTCTTTACAAAGTTGTGCAGGTTAATAAATAAATATAAAGTTTGGAACAATTAAGATTTTTAAAAACATTTTTGAGTAAAAGTCTCTTATGCTCACTACGGCTGCATTTCTTTGATTAAAAAAATGCTTTGGGGTAAGATGTGCCAGTGGCTCAACTAAAGATGAGGCTAAAGATTTAGCTTTTTACTTGCTAATTTAGGAAAATACAAAATATGTTCTGCAAAAAAATGACTTACAGTAGGAATGCACATTTACCTGATGTGAACCAGTGACTTTGAGAAGCCCAAATATAGCAAATCTAGCAACACCTGGCCCACATTCATTTACGTTTTGTTTTTTATGTAAAATATTATAAATTTCCCTTGACATGAGCAAGTGTTGTCACTAGACTTGGTCATTTTGGTCTTAGACTTGGTCATTAGACTTGGAAATTCTCCTCAGAAGACTACGGAGGGTAGTCCAGACTGCTGCTGAATCATTGGTACAACCCTCCCCAGTCTCCAGGAACTGTACTCGTCCAGAGTGAGCAAAAGGGCTGGCAAAATCACTCTGGACCCCTCACATCCAGCACACTCCCTCTTTCAACTGTTGCCATCAGGTCGACGCTGCAGAGCTCTGAGCACCAGAACGACCAGCACAGGAACAGTTTCTTCCCTCAAGCAATCCATCTCATGAACACTTGATATTAAACATGGAACACACAATACTATTATACATTATTTATTCACTACACATACTTATTTTTTCATTTCAAATTTGCACATATCAGACCTGTACACTCATAATGCATAATAAATATATTATATATTGGGTTTTTGCATTGCTTATTTGTATATTTGTATATTATTATTTTATGATCTGTCCTGTCCTTTTGCTGTCTTTCTGTTGCACTGTAGAGCTCCTGTCACTATAACAAATTCCTTGTATGTGTAAACATACCTGGCCAATAAAGCACATTCTGATTCTTCTTCTGATTCTCATTTCTGTTTCTATAATGTCCTGTTTTATATGTGTATTCTTCTAATTTCAGTTGACAGCAGACATCCTAAAATCTATGTAGATGTATTCGTTTCTTGTATTGCCTCTTTACTTAATCTAATTTCTCCTTAGCTGCATATACAACTACTTAATAACTGTAAAATGTGGCACAGTTTACTGTTTTTTTTTTTTTTTTAGTTTTCTGTCTTTATCAGCTAATCTGGTTCACCTATGCACAGTCAAGCTGTTAATATTGTCAGATGATATCTGTTAGTCAGAAAATTTGCTTTTCCATTCAAAGGGGCTTCCGAAATGTGAGTTTTGCAAACTTTGAGTCTTTGAGGTGCGTTCACAGCAGGTAAACGTACACGGACAGATGTCTGTTGGAGCGAGACTTCCCAGCAGTCTCGGGCGGGCGGGGCGGGGGGCGTCGCTGATCGGTCTGCTCCGCGAGCGAGATGGCGCGCGGCTTTATCATGTTTCCCTCCGGCTCCAGGTCTTTGTGTGGGATGTTAAGAGCCCGAGTCTAGAATGCCAGACTGTGTTCTTAACAGTCAGCTATCTGTCTCTCTCATCTGTGGCCTAGATGCGAGCACCATTGCTACCTGTTCGAAAACAAGAAGAAAAGAGGGGGAAAAGAGAGGCAGGGTGCAAGGACAAAGCTGGGAGCGGAGCAGCAGAACACAGTGTCTGTTGTATATGAGTGCAGGCTTGGCACAAACAGTGGCTTTTCTGTAAAACTATCCCACTCCTCCCAGGCCTCTGACTGGGCTCTCAATACTGCCTTTGTCCTTTCACATCACCAGTGACATTGAGAAGCCAAATCTAGCAACACCTGGCCCCTCGCAGCCTCTCTAGCGCATGCGGTACGACGCGCAGCCCTGGTTTGCGCCGAACAAGACGTATGGAGTTTATTTCATTAACCAGCTGCGATATGGGAATGCGATCAAGCTATTAAAAGTGAAGTTTTTCCCTGAAAAACAGTCACTAATCTCGTTTTCCTTAAGCTGTCTCATCTTTAAGGCAGGATATGCTGCATAATTAATGAGCGACTCTTTTTATATCTATTAAAAGATATGATTCCAGTATTGCTAGGGAGTCCCAGTCCAAATCAAATATTCGTTGCCGTCACAAGGTTGGCCGCTGAGATACTTTGCAGTTGGGCTGAAAGTATACGTGCATATTGAATGTCTTGTGTCCTTCATGGTATGTTATGAATTAAAATTTCCCCCTGAAAAGTCGCAGAAGACCAAGGACGAACTAAATTCAATTACATTTTATCAGAGTGCCGCTTTTCACAACAGATATTGTAAAACAGTTTTTACGGAGTGCCAAGAATGGGTACAACACCAAGGCCAAGAACGTATTCTAGTCCAAGGTTGCTTGGAAAAAAAAAATGTAATAATAATAAAAATATAAATCTCTTTCTTGTACAGGGATGAATGGCATAAGGGGATAGAAATACCTTTACTTCAGTTAAAAGGACTATTTTTCAACAAAAAAAATAACTGTGGAAATTCAATGGAATGTGGTGTAATGCCAGATGTTCAGCATTCCTGAAACTGTTGCATCAGTCTCTGCATGTAACATATTTAGGGGATATTGCCTGCTATATAATGCATGACAAATTGGAACTGAGTGTATCCCTATTAACAAGTTAATTTGGTCTAATAGCCTAATAAATTGGGACGACTGCAGTGCGAATGTAAAGCATTTTCGATTGGAAAGCTTTTATGAAAATGTTAATATAAAACAAAATGATTCATAAAGCAATGAAACTACATTCTTTCCCTCCTTTTTGTTCTTTTTTCCTCATCAGGTTAGAACGGCTGCAGGAGGAAAGGGGAGAGTTAACCGCCGTTTTTTTGCTGTGCAATCCGATCTGTTGAACACGGAGGGGAGGAAAGATAAAAGGAAACAGAAGCGCTGTTGGAGTCTGTCTACAGGAAGAGCCTGATTAGAGGTGAGCCTGCAGCAGGCACATTGGCTGAGGAACCAGCCAATCACAAGGGCAGCCAGGGAGGGCAAAGCTGCTCTGCCTTTGGCCAACCGTTTCTCTGTGTCACTTCACTCTTGTTGAACACAATGTATCCGGTATCAATCTGGTATACTTAATTACAATATGAATTTACGTCATGTAATTCATGTCATATGTAACATGTTCTTTGAACATTTCAGGTCACGTTCTCTCAGCGCATGTATTATTAATGGATTTAATGGTTCACTGGTGTTTCTTGTAATATGCATGCTCATGAACATTAATAAAGCAAACACACGTGTTTGGGAATGTACTTTATTGAACTGTGAAGGAATTAATGACACAAGGGTCTCTATATATCATGCTGTTTTGACAGGGTTTGCAGACATTATAATAAGGCAGTTATGAGTGTTTCTTCAACTACAGGCACATGTCCCAGGTGCTGATTTTTAATAACAGAATTTTGGGAAATTTGATTATTTATTTATTTTTTTTTTACTATGTAAAGGTCACATTAAAACAGTTTCGTATTTTTTATTTATTTATTACCATGCCGTCATTGCTTTTTTTTATGTATAGATTTTTATTGTTTTAACCTAGTCCAAGACCAGACTTTTAATATTAAAATATGAAAATGCATAATAATAAAATGTAATAAAACCATTGCAACATTGTAATAGGAAATTCTTTTCCAAGGTTATTCTGATTAAAAAAAAAAAAAGAATTATGCAAACAACTTCTTTTATTTGTGAGAATTTTTATTACATTTAAAGTTATAACGTAAAACAAAATCAGAGAACTATTGTTGTATTTGTGTGAAAATTATAAATTTATATGATTTTTCAAATTTATTACAGATAATTACTAAAATAATATTTATGAAAATACAGTCACAGGCATAATTTCTGTCACAAGATTACATTTTTTTTTTTGCCAAACATTTTCCCACAAAACATTAGAAAGTTATTTAATTTTTTATTAAGATACTATTATAGTTGTTAATATGTTGAATACTTTTGTTTCTGTTGTTGTTTTAATTTAAATTTAAGTAAGTTTTTGGTTTGTTTTTATTAGGTTTTTTAAATATTATTTTTCAACATGTTTATAGTTTTCACTTATTTCAGTTTTAGTTATTTTAGTACAGCAAAATAAACTAAATGAAAATGAGAAATGTTGTCTTGGTAAATAACTAGCTTAAATAAAATAAGTTTAAAATGTCCGTTCCACCACTGAAAATGTGATGGAAATGATTCTGTGCTGGAAATAGTCATGACTTTCAGAAAAACAAACATGGCAGAATCTTTCCGTGATACTTTTATGTCCACTGTAGGATGTTGTTAGTGGACAAATGAAATAAACTAGTGAGTGTGGAAAGCAGCTTCAAGAGAGTTTATTTTCACAAAAGTGCCTGATATTTGAAAGAAACAACTTTATGCAGTTTCATGGTTTCTGAAAATAGCAAACTTCTGCTTGAACACTTAAACAACATGTCACCTAGAAAATGCTTTTCTAGTCTGGGAGGGTATTTTTGTCAATCCTTTCTTAAAGTTACATAATCCCTCTTTCATTTATTGTGTATAATGTTGTCCAATGGCCCAATCTGCTTTGCCAAGAGGCCATCGAAAAGCGTTCCCTTCCAGCTTTGCCATGTCAAAGTGGGAGCTTTGCTTAGGGCCACAGTATACCCATTCATGTGGCAACCGAAAGTCTAGCCAGCAGACTGTGTCGGCCTGTATCACAATGCCGGAGTGAGCACACATGTCAGCTATCAGTCTCCTCTCTCTCAGGCTCAGAGTTGGCAGTGCTGAGCGAAAGGGTCAATTTGCTGCATTAATGCCATCGGAAGCTGGCGCACACTCATATGGCACAGATTCCATCCCCACTCGCTCCCTGAACACTGAGCGGGCCCAATCCCACCCCTCCGACACCCCCCCCCCCCCCCCCCCCCCCCCCAGACATGGCCTGCTCACTGCTCCAGTGAGTCGCTGGAATTAGGGGATCAGGGGAGGCAATTTGGTGTTTTCCTAAAACTCGGAAGTTGGCAGCAAGAGCTGATAAGAGGAGTGCCGGAGATATTAGTGAGAGCGCCGGAGAAGCAGAGGCCTCAGACGCAGGTGTTGTTACTATAGATACACGCTCCTGCTCACCTTACTGATGATAGTCAAGGACACTGGCGGAAATGGACAGTTATGTAAACATTATGATTGCGATTTTATCCACAGTTTGTTCGGAATCGCATAACCTCCTCTGGAGGATGGGACAGGCTGCGGTTTGATCTGTGGTTCAAGGACATTGCTATGTTGCTTTTTCCTATCTATTAATTCATTTAAAATCATTAAAACATTAAAAATGAAATTCTTACATAAGATGAGTTGAATACTCTTCTATGAGCATTAATTCAAAACATTTTTGGCATATAATAAAAAAAAAATGTCAAGGTGATACATCTGTCCTCATAGCATTATGAAGACAAAAGCCTCAGTAAAAAAAATAAAACATTCTTAAGTAGTTTGGCATAATCTTTTATCATTATTATTTCTAATAAAACATTGTAACAAAACTGTTTCATTGCTTATAAATATATGAAAAAAATGTCCGCAAGTCATGTGGTACAACCAACATTCAGAAAATTGCAAGAAAAAAAAATTACGTTTCATTACTTATAAATATATGGAAACAAATGTCTGCAAGTCATGTGGTACAACAAACATCCAGAAACTTGCAAAGGAAAAAAAAGTGTTTCACTGCTCATTAATATATGAAAAAAATGTTTGCAAGTCATGTGGTACAACCAATATTCAGAAACTTACAAGAAAAAAAAAATTACGTTTCATTACTTATAAATGTATGGAAACAAATGTCTGCAAGTCATGTGGTACAACAAACATCCAGAAACTTGCAAGGGGAAAAAAAGTGTTTCACTGCTCATTAATATATGAAAAAAATGTCTGCAAGTCATGTGGTACAACAAACATCCAGAAACTTGCAAGGGGAAAAAAATAGCATATAGAAATGAAATTATTATTTCATAAGTTTGGCAACACCTGATACCTTGCATTGCCATAAATATCTTATATCACTAAATTACAACTTTTCTTGAAAATGGTGCAGTATGAAACCAGCATGAAATCAAAGAGTTTATTTTCTAAGCCAGGAATGTGTGTATGTTTGAAACATACTTTCTGTATCACGGACATTCTCATATATTATTAGTCCCCTGTACCAGACCTGGGCTAAACCTGCTGAACAGACCACTTAAAACTAGCTGGTTTAGCTAGTAGATTAGCATAGCCATGTCAACTAAACAGCTTTAAAAAGATAGTTTGCTGGTTAAGCTAGTTAGGAAGCCTAGGTAGGAACACCAGCATACCACCACCTGATGGCATCTGTTTCCTCACAGCAAATACAGCAATATTTATCAATCACTCTTGTACTACACACTCTCCCCATCGTCACATTCATACAAACTGAGATGTTTCCAATGGCTCTTTCTTTCCAATCTCACTTTCATTTGTTCTCCTTCTCCCGCTCAATGTAACAGCCTTTGTGTCGCAGGGAATCTGAAAATAAGCAGAATCGCAACGGAAATGCTACACACACTGCAGAACAATAGCAGACCACGCCACGAAGGTTAAAACAAATGTGTCTTTTATGAAGAGAGGGTGTCATTTGCTACAGTAGGGTGGGGGAGACGGAGCTCAGTCAGCGAGGAAATGACAATATCCACACTGTCCCCGGCAGCGGCAGCAGTGCCGAACCAGGCGCCGCCACGGCTGAGCACTGAGGAGCAGCGACTCATAGGAAACATCCATCTTCACCTTCGCTGAGAAGGGGAAATAATTGTTTCCTATGTGTTGCTCATAACGATTTGCTGAAAGATGGAGGAAGTTAGTGATGACTGTGGTTGTATGTCTTAAAACACTTTCATCCAGGGGCATTTCTAGCCTTTCATCAGTCTGGGACACAGACCACCATCAAAAAAAAGTCTCCTAATGCTGGGCGATATACTGGTTCAAAAGGTAAAACGATTTGAATTACGCACAAGGTATGATTTTTAAACGGCATACTGGTAGAGTGGCTAAGCAATGAAGAGATCCCAACACTTCTGACTTATGGTTAGAGAACTTTTAGAACTATTACACTATTACACAACTAATTTATTAACTGGGCAAAAAACCAACTATAAACTGCTGTTAACAGAAGCCAGAGACGCTGAAGACAAATGCAAAGAGGAGAAAATAATGTACAAGCAGATCAAGTTACCTGTTCATGATGTGTGAAATATTGGATGAAAATCCTAAATATTAAATTAGGGTTTATGTGAATGTATTTCTGAAGGGAACTGACTG
This sequence comes from Acrossocheilus fasciatus, assembly GCA_036784905.1. Taxonomy (NCBI): domain Eukaryota; kingdom Metazoa; phylum Chordata; class Actinopteri; order Cypriniformes; family Cyprinidae; genus Acrossocheilus; species Acrossocheilus fasciatus. The sequence continues at coordinate 14,271,350 of CM071952.1, forward strand.
TCTTCAGAAAGGTTTGGATGGTATTTTTATTTTATCTTACATTCGTATAATGCAGTAGTGTTTTTAAGCACAATGCTGCTTTGTTTACAGAGGTAAACAAGAAAACGTAATATTGCTGCTGTTTGCTTTAAATTTTGAAATTATACAATCTAATTTGCATCAAAAACTGCTCATGCTACATGTAGCATGTTTATTTGGATCGTGAATAAAATGCAGTGATTCTGCCACTGTTTCATGCATTCTGATTCATGTAAAGGCCAAGTCAGGGAAAAATATTGATAAACTGTAAAACTGCCAGAATCCTAAAAAAATATATTATATGTTACGAATATTTATTTATATAAATTAATTTGGCAGTACAGAGTCAAGCTGCTTCACTGATTTTTAGACTAAATTTATTTTTGTTTTCTGTCTAATAATGTCTGCTGTCACTATTTTGGTGTGAGAAATCTTCGAAAAGAGCAAGAAAATAAATCCTGAGGAGTGAACTGTCCGATTGAGTCAAAGCCCACGTACATGTTCAGTAATTTACAGGAGTGACTGTTCCAAAAACCAAATTAACACAGAAAAATTTGGGTAGTAACAACAGCATTTACAGAAATTCTGTGCAGTGTTTGTATGGAACTGAGCTAAAGAACTAGTTGTTAATGACACATTTAAACGTGTATCAGAGTTGTGGTGCAAGAAATCACAGGGTACGAGGTACGTCTTGACTCATTAGTGCTGCCAGATCTTGCTATATAAAAAAGAGGTGAATAAGAACATACAGGTGCATCTCAATAAATTAGAATGTTGTGGAAAAGTTCATTTATTTCAGTAATTCAACTCAAATTGTGAAACTCGTGTATTAAATAAATTCAATGCACACAGACTGAAGTAGTTTAAGTCTTTGGTCCTTTTAATTGTGATGATTTTGGCTCACATTTAACAAAAACCCACCAATTCACATCTCAACAAATTAGAATATGCTGACATACCAATCAGCTAATCAACTCAAAACACCTGCAAAGGTTTCCTGAGCCTTCAAAATGGTCTCTCAGTTTGGTTCACTAGGCTACACAATCATGGGGAAGACTGCTGATCTGACAGTTGTCCAGAAGACAATCATTGACACCCTTCACAAGGAGGGTAAGCCACAAACATTCATTGCCAAAGAAGCTGGCTGTTCACAGAGTGCTGTATCCAAGCATGTTAACAGAAAGTTGAGTGGAAGGAAAAAGTGTGGAAGACAAAGATGCACAACCAACCAAGAGAACCGCAGGCTTATGAGGAAGAATTTGGGTGAACTTCACAAGGAATGGACTGAGGCTGGGGTCAAGGCATCAAGAGCCACCACACACAGACGTGTCAAGGAATTTGGCTACAGTTGTCGTATTCCTCTTGTTAAGTCACTCCTAAACCACAGACAACGTCAGAGGCGTCTTACCTGGGCTAAGGAGAAGAAGAACTGGACTGTTGCCCAGTGGTCCAAAGTTCTCTGTTCAGATGAGAACAAGTTTTGTATTTCGTTTGGAAACCAAGGTCCTAGAGTCTGGAGGAAGGGTGGAGAAGCTCATAGCCCAAGTTGCTTGAAGTCCAGTGTTAAGTTTCCACAGTCTGTGATGATTTGGGGTGCAATGTCATCTGCTGGTTTTGGTCCATTGTGTTTTTTGAAAACCAAAGTCACTGCACCCGTTTACCAAGAAATTTTGGCGCACTTCATGCTTCCTTCTGCTGACCAGCTTTTTAAAGATGCTGATTTCATTTTCCAGCAGGATTTGGCACCTGCCCACACTGCCAAAAGCACCAAAAGTTGGTTAAATGACCATGGTGTTGGTGTGCTTGACTGGCCAGCAAACTCACCAGACCTGAACCCCGTAGAGAATCTATGGGGTATTGTCAAGAGGAAAATGAGAAACAAGAGACCACAAAATGCAGATGAGCTGAAGGCCACTGTCAAAGAAACCTGGGCTTCCATACCACCACAGCAGTGCCACAAACTGATCACCTCCATGCCACGCCGAATTGAGGCAGTAATTAAAGCAAAAGGAGCCCCTACCAATTATTGAGTACATGTACAGTAAATGAACATACTTTCCAGAAGGCCAACAATTCACTAAAAATGTTTTTTTATTGGTCTTATGAAGTATTCTAATTTGTTGAGATAGTGAATTGGTGAGTTTTTGTTAAATGTGAGCCAAAATCATCACAATTAAAAGAACCAAAGACTTAAACTACTTCAGTCTGTGTGCACTGAATTTATTTTAATACACAAGTTTAACAATTTGAGTTGAATTACTGAAATAAATGAATTTTTCCACGACATTCTAATTTATTGAGATGCACCTGTAGTAAACACACAACATGACTGCTAAAACATCATCAGAAAAAAGAAATTCTCAGATTGTTATACAGTAATCTCCATTCTCAGACATAGATTTATCAGTAACATTTTACTAGGGTACGGTCATCATTTTCTAGGTCTTACACCCCAGTAAAAAGGGCCTAGCGAGTCCCCTGTTTTTATCCACATCTAAAATATGTCTGAATGCATCAATAGCGCATGTCGCACATTCTGGAAGAGAAACAGAATATGCCAAAAACTGACAGACACAGAGCTAGTGTTGATTTTGTTCAACGTAATGTGCTATAAGAGGCTGAAAGTGGCTGGGGGTATTTTTGGCACCACTTTACATCCTCATACTGCGTGTTAAAGAGGTGCTAACTATACCTCCATTTGCCAGAAGTCCTCTGTAAATATTTACAATTAATAAATAAATAAAAAATCTGCAGCCAGTCCAATAAACATAAGATGCATGGGAAAGGCTTACAGAAGATTAATGTTCTTTTGAAAAAGTGTAAATAGCAAAGAGACGTCCCTTTCGGCTGTTTGTTTGAGATGTCACGCCAACGGTCCAGAAAAGAGGATGGAGCTGGTATCAGGAGAACAGGCTCTTGTTTGTCTTTCTCACGCTCGTTGGCGAGCTAGCAATGTCCCAAATGTTTGGACTCATTTGGCTGAACCTAAAAGGGACGAATAACGGGGCACTGCGGCGGCACTCGCCAGTGTTATTTCTGGAAGAAGCAGGTAAGGAAGACGGGCGAAATGACATCCATGGTAACTGTCGGCACTTCAGACGGGATGTCAGGATGCCACGGCCGTCTTCAGAGCGCCGCGGCTCTGATTCGGCAGCTGGGCTGGAGGTGGTAAGCCAGCTCAACTGTGCCCAATGTTTGTGGAGATTTGGCTGGTGCTGATGGAGACTAGGTGACACCTCTCCAAAGCTAAACATAGCAACCTGAGCGGGGCCACGTGTAACAGGAGACAGAGCAGCCCTGTGTGCGCTTCAAAGCTTCGCCATATGTCTGAGAGGCCCGAAGAGGGAGAATTTCGAATTTGTACGTCAACTAACCTGTTCATCAACGGCAGACGAATTAAAACTGATTCTGCCCCAGTGGCCTGTTCCGGCACAGCTGGTTTCCATGTTGCTGAGCTTTGTCCTGGCAAGCATTCACCAAATCGACAGGAGTGAAAGGAGAATGAGAATTAAAGGGGGGTGTGTGGCACCTCCATTGTTCGGGAGTGTTAAGTTCTTTTTATTTGTGATGTAATATTTGTCCGTAAGCTCACAGTTAGCACTACTAAGGGGAGTCCTGTTGCTAGGAGAGGAACATCACCATTCACTTCTATTGGCTGCGAGGACCTGCGCGATTGGCCAATAAAAATCGCTACTAGACTTGGACAGTGCTGGCAATCCAGACACAATTATATATAAAAATAAAGTCTTTAGGGGCGACTTGCAGGCAAAACCATTGTTTTTTGGGGGGTTTTTTTCATGTGCTGGTCAATTTTGAGATTTTGGTTTATTTTGCTTCCCAAAGCATGTCTTCTTTTAGACTAGTGGAAAAGAACACAGCCAAAATACACAATTAAGAAGTGTTTATTATTACACTTTTTCTATTTGTGTCTGTACATTTCAGTTGCAACTGTAATTTGACAAAAGCCGCTTTCATAAAAGAGTTTTTTCCTCATGCACTTTTCTACCAAACTTTCCAGGTTTATTCCTACACTAAAACATTGGTGTAGAAAAAAAGAAATGACAAGTAACACACTGAATTAAACCTTACAGTTAGAAAGTACTTTCTTGTTCAATGTACTTCAATAATCTTTGTTTCATTTACAGCTTAAGTGCATCTATATTCTGAAGGGTTTTACAGATGGGTTTGTTCATATTATTCATCTGGCTTATATAACATTTATGCAATTTCTTCTGGCTGTTGACATTATTTTCTGATTTATGAAGTGATAAAAATAGATATCTAAAATCATAATTTTGAACCTGTGTCCAGATTTTTGTTCTGGAAATGAATCCAAATTACTGCATATGTAATTAAATAATGCATAATTTGCATATTCGAACATAACAATTTAAAAAAAAAAATGTTTTAATGTACTGTGATTATTCAGCTGGGGATGTATGTACATTTTATTCACATGTGGTGTCTTGCATCGAAGCATACTCAAAATGGGGAGGGAAAGACATGATATAAAATGTTGGGTGTTTTGAATGCCAGTAATTTCAAAGCAAATCCATGGTAAAGTGTTTTCTCCATCTCTTATTCTCCCAAAGCCAATGCCAAATCCTTTCAGACTTGCACTTAATGCCCCTTAGTTGGTGTTGTGACAGCAGAACTCCCAATCACAAGAATTTATATGAAAGGGTCAAGGAAGTTATATCACTCTTGAGCAAAGAACAAACCGCCTCCGGCGCTAGGCACAGAGGGAAGTTGTGACCCGTGAGAAGAAGGGCCAAATCCCTGTCAGAAACACTGAAAGTAATTTATATTAAGATTTGAAGATGTAAAAGAACAAAAAAACATTTTTCCAGATCCACTTAAACTGACATAAGACAGAAGGTCTCTACAAATAAGCACTAAAAACTTACTTGGTAACTTGCCTGACATGCCCTTGACCTCCTTCTGCCACCTGCCAGGTGACCTTTCACCTCTAGGAGCTTGCGGTTCAAGAGGCTTCTGGTGTTTTATGGCGGCTAACGCAGACAAACACAGGACACATACAGGCACACCGAGATCATCAGGCCTGTGGAAAGACCAATGATCAGTAAATCTGAGCAGGTGCTTCATATATGAAAATGATAAATATGAATGAGATTCTCAGTCTTCTTAGTACTTCCAGTATGAATATTCAAATATAATATTTTACACAAAAGCATGTTCGTTAAAAATCATTAAAAGAGTGTGCATAAATGTTTGATAAACCTTTAGCAATTACAGCTGTCGATATTTAAAAATTAGTAATAATTTTATAAAATGTAATTAAAAATAAATTAACAAATCATAAATAATAATTACAGTATAATTGTAATATTTACATTATTCTTTGTCAATTGAAATACTATTACAAATCATCAAAATTGTGTGCATAAGTGTTTTTAGTAATTACTTCTGTCAATAACATGCATTAAAAAAGTATATACAATTTTATAAAAATTAAGATAAAAAAAAAAAAAAGAACTTAAAAACTTCACTACTACTCTATTAAGTAATATTCATGATTTGGTGCAAAAGTTAAATCTCTCAAAGCCTAAAAATATCGCACATGTGTTTTCATAAATAGATACTTTTTATTATTTTTTATTTTAATTGTGACATTGTTTATTCTCAGATCAAAAACATATTAAAAAAAATGTCCCTAATGAAATGATGAAAGCTGAAGTCTTGAAACACGATCTGCACTCTAAGAAAGCTGTGTTGCTATTTCCTCTTTGCAAAAAAAGTGGTCGAACAAGGAAAGAAAAAAAGCATCTCAGATGAAGTGCTGCAGTGAGCTACACTGTTCATTAGAGAAAGGAAAAGAGCGAGTTTTGTGCTGGTGCACCCACTGCTGGTGTTTCCTTTCAAATGTAGGGCTTTTAGTCATCTTGATGATCCATCTGTTCTGGCTGTTCTTTATAATCATATAGTTATTTCTAAAAGCAATTATATAATCATTTCTGACAGTAAATACAATGCACATTAAAATCAACAACATGTGTCAGAGGAAGAGAAAACAAGACAGAGTCATTTCTACTTTTTCAGAAGATCTATTTTTGGACCTAGACCTTTCTGCCTGACCTTTTCTCTAAAGACACAGATCCATTACCACACTGACCTCATGTAATTGTTTGTCCCAGTGCAGCTTTGGCATTGTAAAACTTAACGGTCCTTATCTGTACACACTGGACAGCTAACATCAATTACCTTCCCATTAGAAACATCAAAGAGGCCGCAGCGTTACAGTAACAAGCATGCAACATCGATGCAAATCTGCTCAAGAGGCTTCAGCTTAGGAAGATGTCAAGAGTTTGAGTTTTGACATTTCAGATACGTTTAGAAACAGAAAGCAAACCATTAGGCGGCTAATATATATATACTGTAAAAAGTGATAAGTTGACTTAATTAAAAACATTGAGGAAACCCATTGCCTTAAAATTATTATGTACGTAAGTACATTCCTCAATTTTTTAAAGTTATGTCAACTTATCACTTTTTACAGTATATATATATATATATATAGAAATATTAAAGTCACAAAATAAAAAAAATTACTGTTGGTATAGCTCTTACAGATAAATAATATTAAGTAATATAATTAAAATGTCTGTTTCTGGATGTAGTTTAATGACAGTTGAAACTTTATCTGAAAAGTAACAATTATTTTATCAATCTAAGAATTCTGAAAAGTTAAGTATTTATATATGTGTTTATAGATGAAGACATTGTTTTCAGTTTTTCTCTCTTTTTCTCTATTTTTAATTGCCAAACTATAAAGAATTCTCTATTTAATTAATTATATTAACAGAAAAGCACCAAAGTTCATTTCATACTGTTATTGGAACTATTCACTAGATGTCTTCTTTTGTTATAGTTGCTCTTCCCAGCAAACATGAGGAATAAGGCGCATTTGTGAGTGCCCTAAATGAGACATGAGACATGAGACATGAGACATGAGAGACATCTGCTGGTGGTTACAGGAAGCTGCATTAGGATTCAGATTTCCTTCAGTCCCATAACCTTTCATTTTCATGTCATTCAATTATTTATTATTAGGGTCACATGTAAAACTAATTCTAATTAGCTGAGTGAATGCCTTTTGTGGGATATATTTCAAAATAAAAATGTAGGTTTATAAGGTTATTTATATATAAAAAAGCCATACAGAGGATGATTCTCATTACTGTTTAACAACATAGCCTAATGTTCTTCATCACTATTTTTGGTGTACGCCTGTTTTATTTACAATCAAAGCTGAATTCTTCAGACAAACACAGGTTCCAGTTTCTGAATAGATGGCTTGTGAGATAAAGAGCAGCTCATTGATAAACGTTCAGCTGTGAAACAACCTCGAGCTGCGTGCTCACCGTGACGTCACTCGCGCAAGCAACAGCCCTCCATCTGTGTTGGAGGAGTGTGATGTGAGGATAAATAAAGGACGACAAGTTCAAATAAACAGAGACAGGAACATGCTGCACATAAAGACATCCCACCTCTATAAACATGTCTAATTGTGGTTCAAATAAAGCCCACACATCAATAAACACAGGGCAGAAGGGCCAGAGGCTGAGGCAGGGAAATGAAGCAAACTGTTTGCTTTAGGTCGTCTTATTTTCAGAAATGTCTTTTATTTCATATCATGTGTAATCAAGTAAAAATAAGTTGATTTGAGTCAAATTTTCGTGAGGTGGAGGAGAAGAAAACATTTGTTCTCGAGTGGCGTGGCCTAGTGATTAAAGGACGTGGGCCGTTAACCAAAAGGTTGTAGGATCAAACCCCATGAGAGTGATCAATTATCTATTGTGCACTTGAGCAAAGCTGTTAACGCCAGGTCACTGCAGGCGACTGACCCCTCAATATGCACTGTGATTTGCTTTGAAAGAAATGGTCAATTAGTTCCGTGATCATTTTTATTACACTGGGGGGGGGGGGGGGGGGAATCACATATTCACGCATTAAAGAATAGTTCACACACTCACACACACACACACACACACACACACACACACACACACACACACACAGAGAGATAAAAAAAAAAAATTAAAAAAAAGAGGCCACAAAATCAAGTCATTTGAAGTCATGCGTTAAAGGGATCCCAAAAAAGAAAGTTCTGTCATTAATTACTCACCCTCATGTCGTTCCAAACCTTTAAGACCTTCAGACGTTCATCTTCAGAACACAAATTAAGATATATTTGGATGAAATCCGAGAGCTTTCTGACCCTGCATAGACGGCAGTGCAACTGAAATGTTCCCAGGCCCAGAAACTTAGTAAGGACATCATTAAAATAGTCCATGTGACATCAGTGGTTCGACCTTAATTTGATGAAGCTACGAGAATACTTTTTTTGTGTGCGAAGAAAATAAAAATAACGACTTTATTCAACAATTCTTCTCTTCTGTGTTACCATAGTCCACTATTCATGACAGTACTGCTGATGTGGAGCCTGCATGTGCTGTGCCTTGTTTACAAGCAATTTAATCTTAATTTGTTTTCCAAAGATGAAGGAAGGCATTACGGGTTTGAAATGACATGAGGGTGAGTAATTAATGACAGAATTTTCATTTTTGGGTGAACTATCACTTTAAAACTAGTTTTTGCGCTACCTGAGTCATCTAGTGGAACTACAAAATAAACAATGTTTTTAAACAACCTTTGTGCCTCTTTGGCACGTCACCCCCGACTAAAACATCACAAACACAGCTCTCACAGGTCTATAAAAGTTAAGGCAAGTAGGCTCAATGGGTACAAGTAGGTTAAATTCAATAAAATGTCTGAAATATTTGGAAAACTTCCAACTTTAGGTTTAGCTTCCCTGTTAAGAAGAAACTCCATAAGTTCGTCGTATTGATTGAAACCCAAACATTAAATCTAATTCCTCCATCTTGTAAAAACACTGCAAGTTTACCCCCGTTTTACCCAGTTGTCTGCCTCTTGTGTATTTTAGGAAGTCTTTTGAGTTTTACTTGCTTCACACCGGCTAAACACTACAATACCGCAGTAGCCACGCCCCCAAACTCTCACTGGCCAGAGGTATGCAAATATATAGGATGACAGGCAGGAGGCGGGACATCCTATCATTGCATTCAGACAGAATGTAACGATTGAATGAGCATTTTATGGCCCTTAGCCTTCCACATAAGATAATTATTTTTATTACTTTGCTTTAAACCAGTATCAATAAAAAAATTTTGGAAAAAGATTCAATTTGAAAACCTTGATCACAAATTGGAAATCACTGCTTGCTCAAAACTGTTCATAAGCAGCGATTTTAGTCATTTAATTCATTATTTAACCATTTTTTTCTTTTAAAAATTTAAATAAATAAATAAATAAAATTTTGCATGCCGAATAATGTCATACAGCTCCGAAATGGCAATAAGATGAAAAATAATGAGAAAATATTTTTCATTTTGGAGTGAACTATCCCTTAGACATGTCCAAGTGCTGAAAATGCTATTGCTGCAAGTGAACAAACAAATAAAAAGCACTAAAACTATACTAAACGATTTTCTTGAATGCTGTGTGAGGTATCGACTACAGGAATTTATTTCCACTGCCACACAAAGCAAGAGGAGTCAGAGTCAAGTTTTCCACATTTATTTCAGCATAAGTGGTTCATAAAACATCTCAGACTGTACCACTTACAAGTTTCTTATCGTTAAAACCCTCAGTAGGCAGGCAAGATAAAAGATTTAAACATGGCGGTGTCCAATGTCACTGCTATGTAAAAATTTTTACATCTTATTGACCAAAAGTTAATGGGTTTCAAACTGGGCATGACAAATATCGCCACAAATGGTTGCGAGTAAAGAATACAAACAAGACAAAATAAAAACAGTGGCTCAGGATTCACACAAGTGCTGCACTGGAACTTTATACAGTGGTAATTCACAATATGTCGATACACACATTTCCTATCGCACTATTTCAGTCTTTTTACAATTATTTACTTTTTACTCGTCAATTTTCTGTGAACGTGTGCATGTGTGATCACATTGACATACTGCTACATACTTTACTCAAGAGTGTTGTAATAAGGCAATGTGGTACTGAAAAGAACAATTTCACTAAAAACAGCCACATCTATCAACTGAACAGTTTTAATTCCAATTAATAATGGGAGAGGGTATCATTAATAATGACCACAAGCATTTGAATGTAAACTGGCCATAAACCTCATTTTAAAATCCTTGAACATTAAAGAAGGGGGTAGACCATATGCATTTTCCTTTTTTCTGGTCACCTCAATACAAGATAGAAAAAAAAAAAAAATACATTCATAAAAGAAATCTTTTAAGCAACACCCGCAATCCAGTTAAAATGAAACATGGATTTAACACATGTACCTCTTCACAACGGTTTGGGAAGGCAAGACGTCTGCTCTACCCTCTGCTTTTCTTAAGGTTGGCACAATAATGAAGCCTTCTGGTCCGTTCAGACGAGAGCTGCACAGGCTTCACTGCAATATGGAACTACTGTACAGCACAATAGTCTCCGAATTAAACACACTGCGCTGCCTGTGGCAGTGTGACTGATATCGCTGGTACATCTACACTAACCCAGTTCCCTGAGAACACTAAAGGACTAAAACCATGACAGCACACAGGATATGCAATATTATAATATTTGCTAGATAAAATGCGTAGGATAAATCAAAGACGACAGTGAACATATGGATTAAGCATGGGACTTAATGTGGACAACACTCAAATAACTGTCTTGATTTTGGTCATTCTTTTCTGAAAACAACCAAAACCGGTTACAGTTTTCACATTTTCAAAAAGCAGAGAGAATTAAACCTATTGCTGAGCAAGGAAATTAACAAATGGATACAAAGTGTAAACAAGGTACCATGGACAAATGCAGGCCTACTGACATAAAGTGACACAAATCGAGCATATACAACAAAAATCTGATCCTGTGCAATTTACTGTCAACAGCCTACGTACCGCCTTCCCTTTTCGTCAGCATTCATTGGTCCATTTTTCTCATCTGTACACATATGAGGTTTGCTTTTTAGATTTTTTTGTTGTGTATTTTTGCACTGATGTACCCATATCTAGGTGCTTGTTTTGGCTTTAAGCAAATGCAATGCTCGTGTGAGAGTTTGTTGTACAATAAGGGTCTTTTCCCTGTTCAGTGAGTCTGCTGATCAGCTGACAAACTCCTTCACAGTTTGCTTCAGTTAATGCCTACAAAGTCCAATACCCACATATATTATATATAAAAAATAAGTTATTGCGCATCCGAAAAAAGTGCATCTTATTTTCAAAAATATCTCTTTTGCTCCATGCTTTCTTTTCTTCCTCAGGGTCCAGAAACCCAAATCAAGCGTTTTTCTAAGAGACCGGAGGGGTAAAGAGGAAGGGGCTCGATAGCTTGAAGGCGTGCCAGATGGGCACGTAAGAAAACATGATGAGGAAGTGGAGTGGGAAGTGAAGGAGGAGGATAGAAGTGTTGTCCAGCTATGCAATCACCATGGGAACGTCATCTGAAAAGCCACTGATCATAGGAGCGTCTTCATCATCGTCACCTTAAGAGGAGAGGGAACAAAGAAACATCTTAGTAGTCAATTTTCACAGTGTGGAAAACTGAACTGAACTGAATTTAAGTGAACTGAACTGAACTGAATTCAGGTGAACAAAGAGCTGAAGTGAACTAAACTGAAATAAACTATAAGTGATCTTAACTGAAATAAAATGAAGTGAAACTGAACTGATTTAAATGAAGTTGAATTAACTGAAGTGATTAAATAAACGGAACACAACACAACTGAAGTAAACTGAACTGAACTGAAGACAATTTTGCAAAACTGAAGTGAACAAATCTAAACCAAAGTTAACTGAACTAAATTTAAGCAAGCTGAACTAAACTGAATTTAACTGAAGTCAATTGAGTTAAACAGAAGTGAAATTAAGTGAACTAAACTGAATTCAAGTGAATTAAACTAAAATGAAGTCAACTGAGCTAAACTGAATTTAACTTAAGTGAACTAAATTAAGTAATGTTAACGGTCAACTAAGCAAAATAACTAACTAAATAATGAGCTGAACTAAAAAATTTTGTACTAAAGACAACTGAGATAATCTGATTTGAATTTAAGTAAACTAAACTGTAGTGAACTTAACTGAAGTAAACTGAGCTAAACTGAAGTGAACTGAAATAAAATAGTTATCTGAAGTTAACTGGTCTAAACATAAATGAAATGGTCTAAACTAAAATGAAACTAAATTGAAGAGAACTTGACTGAAGTCATCTGAGCTGAAGTGAAATGGAGTGAAGTAAACTAAATAAAAATGAACTAAAACACACAAGTCATCTGAGCTAACCACAAGTAAAGTCAACTGATCTCAAGCCAACTGAAGAGAACTAAAGTCCCGTTTCCACCACAGGAACCAGGATCTTAATAAAGTTAAAGCTTGCGAAGTAGTACTTTATCAAAAGTCGGGAACTTTCGGGGGCGGGACTTGGGTGTTGAACACGCTGATTAGTTGAGTTCACTCAGCATTGTATTTTTCAACCACCATTTATTTGCATAATTTATGTTAGTGTCATGAAAAGTATTTCAGGCGAGAATGTAGTTGTTTAAAACTCAAATCTGCGGTTTATTTATAAAGACAGCACCTATTTGAAAATGTGCTTCGCTGATTTCGGAGACATGAGCTCCAGGCGATCACCGGGCGCTCTGTGCTCATGTATCCCAACAAGAGCAGCCGCTTGCTCTGATGTCTCTGTAGTGGTTAAATATAAGATATAATTCGTTTTGGGTAAATCTAACAGGTAATTTTTGGTCTTTATTCTATTATTCTATTAATATGATAAAATGAAAATGAAAAGAGGCAATACTGTTTGATATAACTTAATATTTCGTTTCATTGTAATGTATGTACATTCCCTGAACTACATTTCTGCGGCTATTAATATGTTTAAATAAAAACGAAAAGAGGCAGTGGTGTTTGATATCATATTTCATCTTATTGTAAATACAGTGAGGAAAATTGCAGTAGCCAAGGTGAGCTGACTGACGTTATCAAGTACGCTGCTGTTCCATTTGCAGAATTACCAGACTTGCGCCATCCCGAGTCGAACTTGCAATGTCAGAACTACCGAGGAAGCAGGTCTGAAATTTGCGTACTTGGTATTGAGAAATGCGCAAAGACTTACATCACCAGACAATTGGCCTATTCAAAGACTATCGAATACCCAAGACGTGTCACTCGTATATTTTTGTATGGTGAAAAATGCAATGCTCAATATGGCCGCTCAATCGCAGGAAGCCCGCCTTCTGAATGAAAGAGCCAATCGCTAATCAGTAAAGTCAGCGTGTCACTGCAGCTGCCTTTAGAAGTCCTGGTTGCTATAGAAACAGACGTGCACTCAGGACTGCGCATGCACACTGAGAAATAAGCTTTTTATAACGCTATTTGAGCAAAATAACAACAATAAGGATACAGTTCTTGTCAGATTTCTTTAGTGATATCAAATATGAAATTTAATCGTAAGCTTAGTGATCAGTTTTGGAGAATTTGATGTTTCCCTATTCAAAGAGATAGGAGCTGCACTTGCATGCGCGAGAGGCGTTTCAAAGATGGCCGCCGAGTGACATGACTTGTCTTAAAGAGACTTTGGCCTATTCTTCATGGTACTTTAGACCGTGATGGAAACGCAGACAGCAACAGGTCTTGGTGGGGGGTTCCTGGGACAAATTGTTCTAGGTAATTTCAGTGGAAAAGCAGCTTAAATGACACTTCTGTGAGGTGTTCTGAAGTGCACTAAAAACAGATTTCATGAAAGGCAGGAGACTGGTCTTACCCAGCTCATCTCCTGAGGAGAAAATGGCAGAGCCCAGACGAGAGTTGTAGTGGCTGTTAGCGAAAGCGGTGAAGCTGTGCTGTAGCCGACGGTGTCTGAGGTAAAGCACCACCAGGCCTCCACACACACCCACCAACAGCAGGAACAACACTGGGACCACCACCGCCGCCATGTCCTCTGATTTACCCGACTGAGATGAGGCATCGTTTGGCCCTGAAAGATGACATAAGTCAAGAACAACTATTGCTTACAAAGATAAAGAAGAAAAATGTTTATTGCATAAAAGGTCATGCCTGCTGCTTTGCCCAGTTCATCATACAACAGCACTGCTGCTTCTCCACACAGCTGGTTGTTGAGCAGACAGCGTGCCCGCACTGAGAACGTGTAGTTATGGCCCACCATCAGGTTGCTGATCCTGAGGAACGTCTCTGTTGTGTTACCCAGACACTTTGTGGAGTTGCTGACACTGTCATGCATATACACCTCATAGCCCTGAAGGATCAGATGATTATTAGTGAAACCATTTCATAACTGAAACAAAAAGAAAGCAAAAAGCCAAAATGGAAAGTTTCAGAGGTGGAAGAATCTCGTTAAAAGATACTGAAACTTTTTTTTAAATTTTTTTTTTATCATCATCCACAATAAGACCAGAAATGTTCATTAATTGAGTAAATAGGGTCATTGTGGATTTTATGTAGACTTTAAAGGTGTGTCTGGTTTCTAACCCTGCTCTCATTGAAGGTCCGGTCCTTCACAGCCAGGCTCTTCCAGAAGAGGAACACATGATCCTGTTCTTCTAAGATCTTGAGGGCCTCAGGCGCAGGCAGAGGAACTGTGTGGAAAAATACAAGACAGCAGGAAATTTTACTTATAGTTGTTAATACACTACCTCTCAAAAGTTTGTGGTCAGTACAATTTTTTTCTTTTGAAAGAAAGTAATACTTTTTATTGAGCAGGGACACATATAATTGATCAAATTGACAGTAAAGACATTTATAATGTCAAAGATTTCTGTCTCGGAAAAACCTAACTTTCTATACATCCAAGAATCTTGATAAAAAACTATCATGGTTTCTACAAATATATTAAGCAGCACGACTGTTTTCAACACTGTTAAACAGAAATGCTTCTTGAGCAGCAAATCGCCATATTAGAATGATTTCTGAAGGACCGTGATCTTAAAGACCATCACGTGAATAAATTATTTGTAAATGTATTTATAAAAAGGCAATAAAAGAGATGGATACCCGTGTTGAGTGTGAAGCTGGCCTCTTTGCTCATGTTGAGCAGCCTGATGGTGATGCTGTAGCGTCCTCCAGGCTCCAGGCCCTTCAGCGTGTACTCCACTGTGTTGTTCTGAGTGCTCACCTTATAATCCCGCTCCGTTTTACGAACTGTATCGCGCACGTGCACTGCGTATGTCTGATATATACACACAGAGATGCTTGAAACACCCCATCTGACATATAACTAAAATGTTTCATATTAAAAAAATGACAGTCTAAAACTTGACTATGTGGTCATACCAAAGGACTGCTGGGAGAATCGTATGGCGGCTGCCACTTCAGAGTGGCCTGTGTCTTATCCACTCGTACTTTGTGCAGGTTTCGAGGTGGAAGTCGCTCGTTGGGGATCATCTTCACTACGGCGTAGTCTGATGGAGGCCCGAGGTATGGAACAATCACCCTCACCTGAACAACAAACACACAATGACTTCATCATGGTGCCCAATTGGATCTCTAAAATGAGGAGTAGGCGGGTGGACACTAACCAGGAAGAGGAACTGCTTGTCGCTGTCAACGGTCACCGTCAGACTGGTTGAGGTGGTATTCACCCTGTGAGGTCTGCGGTACAGATCCAGGAAGGATGTGGCGTAGAACACTCCATACACCTACAAAAAAATGAAATATTACTTAAAGGTCAGGACACAGTGAAATTTCAGCAAAATTTTGCAGGTCTATTATCTATTTTTAATTGTTTAGTAACATATGAAGCACAACTCACAACACCTTCAACTCAAGCAGCTTTCGGTTGAAATGCTGCAAAATTAGCATGATTAAACCTAATGTGAAATCAGCATTAAGAAATATTTTGCCCTTTACAAAAACATGGATTCCTACTGAAATTACTGAATTTTGAAAACAACAGTAAATCTGACCGCACCTTTAGCATATAAAAATAAATGCTGTACTTCGTTTTCATACTTGTAAATACACAAGTTTGTATAAATTCAATAAAATCTTTGTAAAAGGCTAGTTTATTTCTAAAATTGATCAACTTAATGGGGCTTCACTTTTCTTGTGACCGACATAATACACAAGCGAAATTTGCTTGGGCAAATTTTTCGCCTCATGTGAATTGCTGAAAACACTAGATAGCGGCCGTAAAAATTATTGCAGACCAATGATAAACATGACCGCACTTTTAGGTGTTCATGAGTACAGGCCTGTTCAGACCAAGAATGATAAAGATAACTATAATGTTACCTATATTTGCGACCACACCAACACACAATAATATTCTGTATTATAAGCACAGCCTGTAAGCATGCCTGCACACTTTAAAGTCAGCTGGATTCTGATTGGCTATCAATGATTTTTATCATTCTTCAGCTGGAAAAAAAAATCATTATAAAAGTGAGTCCCACGATATCGTTCCGCTGTCGGTGTTGTTATAGTTGTGATGTGATCTCTGCTATTCTTTTACATTTAAAACTCTATCTTTATTATTACAGTCCTTTGCCTGAAACAGACTTTAACCTTCTGGTGCTCTTCGGTCACTTTTGACCGAAAATTTTTCTCTTTTTAATTTTTAAACATCACAACTTCATCGGAATGGTATGAAACTTGGTGACTTTTATGGCATTCGGAATGTGAACACACAAAAAATTGAGGGCTTGATTCGAGCAGGCCAAGTCGTCGTAAAAAAAAATGATCAAAATTGAGCGAATTTTTGTGTGTACAATCTACAAATTTGCCACAATGTAGAAAAAAAACGTACACAGCAATGACAGGGTAAAACTCGAAAAGATCAAGAGTGCAAAACCAGCACATCCACTTACACACACACGCGTACACACACACTTATACACACACACACACACCCATGAACTGGTGTGACTAACACAGAAAATATATAAAATAAAAGCAATAATTCAACTACAATGCAGTAAAAAAGTGGACAGAAAGAAGGGGTTACACTCTGAAAAATCAAGAGTACAAAACAGACACATCCACTCACACACACACACACACACACACACACACACACACAAATATACACATTCAAATGAACTGGTATGGTTATAACCATATAGCCATAACTCAGAAATCAGATCAGACCCAGAAAGATTAAACTCTGATAAAACATTCCTGTTCGTTTTTGTTACTTTTTATAGAATTTTTATATTTTGTGTAACAAAATGCTTTCTCTCTGTTCAGGTTTGACTGTAGTAATAATAATTCAAAAACTGACGCTTTTAAATCAATATTTCAAACCAAAAAAAAAAAAAAAAAAAATCTTTACAAAAAGTTGTCTTTGAAAATGTCTAAATATATTTCCAAACCCACAACTTGATAAAAGTAAGTATTTATGTCTAAAAACAATTAGAGAATTTCTAAACCTTTTATATAGAGCTATGTAGGAATCTATGGGCTAAACCATGGAATTGCAGATGTTTTTTCTTATTTTACTCCCACCAGATGGCACTAATCTGGCTTCAAAAATTGGATTTTAAAGGCATTGGCTCTATTTTAACATGAAATACTGCCATAATTGAAAAGTAATAGAAAATATTTTTTAAAAAAAAGTATTATTTTCTGTGTGAACTTGTTATGATCGGAAAAAAACTTTAAAGTCCGGTAGTGTGTGATCCTCATTCATTTAGTGTATGATGCCTCCTCCTATGTTTTCCTCTGTGACTACTACATAAGTCTGTAAGTGTATGATGCAATGTATTTTAAGATCTGTTCAGTTTTTAAAAGTCGTGTAGCGTATTCCAGCCTTTAGTCTTACCTCAGCTTGAGGGCCGGTCCAGTTGCACTCTACAGCGGTCTGGTTGAGCGGCCGGGCCTTCATCAATGGCTGGGCAGGTCTGGTACCTTTGGTCTGCTTGCGGAACAGAGAAGTAGGACTGTCTCCATCATCCGTGTGAGCCCACACCGCCACCTCATACACCGTTCCTGCTGTCAGGTTAGAGGCTGTACAGAAAACAGTTCACATATTTTATATAGCTCCAGAAATGCTGACATGATGTTTGATGACTGTGAAGTGTTTTACAGTACCTTTCAATGTCCCTGAAACCGTGTAATTCCAGCTCTCCTTTACATGTTCATCAAATACCCATGAAATGACAACAAGATAGTGCTTCACCTAAAATAGAGAGATCAATATTATATTTAAATATTATATTAGGAGGAGGTCATAAACGTAACCCACACACAGAGAAAAAGCTAAATGACTGACCTGGACTTTATAATCATTGGTGATAGACAAAATCATGGAGTCCTCTGTGATGCTGGTGATCTCAACACCAGGAGGAGAGAGAGCTGAAAAACACATTATTAATGAGCCATGAAACACTAGAGCAGCTTTTTTGTCCAAACACTAAAACAGACATAACTGGATGTTTACGCAATCTATAATACATTTGAAGGTAAAACTTCCAGCAAAATATCTGTATTGTAATAAATAGTTCTAAAAAAAAAAAAAAAAAAAAAAAAAATCAAACTGATATACTCTGAGAAGATATACTGAAATACAGTGAAAGGATTTTGTAAGATACGATTTTGGTCATACCTCCAATCCTTATTAACAGATACTGTTAATATATGATTCAATTTTAGGGTCAGTAATTTTTTTTTTTTTTTTTTTTAGAGAGAAATTAATAATTTTATTCAGAAGTATTTGAAATAAATGCTGTTCTTTTGAACGTTATCAAAGAATCCTGAAAAAAAAAACATTATGGTTACCACAAAAATATTAAGCATGAGTAGCATATAAGAATGATTTATGAAGGATTATGTGACACTGGAGTACATGAGAAAGAGACGTCTGACAAAATCATAAAAAACCCAACCACAAACTACTAAGTGGCAGTATATAATATACATGTTTCATCATGATCAAAGAATGTTAAAATCCTCTATTTTTCATTGAATATTAGTATCCACTATTTTGAATGCCTCAATTATTTGAGACTGCATGGCCTTATACTATGAGATGGCCCTGTCTCATAATTATTCATGATACCACATTACTTTTCCAGTGATATTAAGTTACAGATACAAATTGATCTGTTTATATTTATGCTGAAAAGGGTGTTTAAATGACTCTTGATTGGTTTCAACTGTCCTATAAGATAAAACACTTAAATGTCCAGCAGGGGGAGTCAGTGCTCCTCTGCGAACATGTCAGTTTCTTTTATATAGTTTTGTTACCTTTTTGAGGAATAATGGATTTAATTTCGGTCCAGTTTCCCACGCCTCTGCTTGTGACAGCAGCCACCTGACAAATAACAGATGAATAAAGGTTAGGTGAAGCTATGATCACCAGAAGTGTACAGAAACAACTTCATGCAGGTTTTAGAGTGTCTCACCCTGAATCTGTATAGCGAGCTGGGCTGCAGGTTCTTCACTTCTGCATTCGTGATGGTGCTACGCTGGGAATACCACTCTGCACTGTCCTTTTCACTGTACTCCACCTGCAAACACACATGAGCTGGTTAGAAATAAGTATGTGTTGATAAATGCTATAAAGTACTGAAGGCTTCTCACTCACAATATACTCCCTAATGAGTCCATGGGCTTTATCAGGAGGGTTCCAGGAACACAGTACCGTCCCGTCCTCAGCGTTGTCAGAGCTCAGCTGCAGATTCTGCGGAGGGTCTGGCACTGCCACACAAACACAGTCGTCAGCATATCTCTTCCATGTAAATCTGAGCTGTTCCATAAATCATTTTAGTGACTGTGCTGCTAAGGCAGACTTACATCCTTCTGGTGTGCGTAGTGTGAGAACTTCATTAGTCCTGTGCTGTTTGCTGAGACACTGAGTCTGAACCTTCACCTGGTAGGTGGTGTCCGGCATCAACACGGTCAGAACGGCACTGCCCTTATTGCTGTTTGTGTCCATGGACGTCCACTGCTGGACACCCACCTGCCTGTAAAATATATATAGCTTTATTACTGACCTGAAGACATTCACTGATGTGTGTCGATCATGAGTTCCCTATATACAGTATTTAGTATGGCGGAATAATTATAAAACAATTTAAATGTCTACTGACAGTTGCCTCATTATGTCCTAATTATTTTTTATATTATATATATATATATATATATATATATATATATATATATATATATATATATATATATATATATATATTTTTTTTTTTTTTTTTTTTTACTTTTTTTTTCTATTATATTTTTCTTTTATTAAATAAAATTAAAACAATAAAAACAAAAAAAATAAAACAATAAAATAAAAAACTAAAATTAATAATGGTTTAGTGGTCTGTGATTCAACATTAATATGTTCCACCACTTAAAAAGCTTAAAATAAACAAACAAAATGATAATGACAACAACAATAATAATAATAATAATAATAATAATAAAACACAACAAAAAAACTAAACAAAAAATAATAATAAAGGTTAAGCAGTATGTGATTTTTGGCACAAAGTTGTAGTGGTCCAACTGAGAAAGCTTAAAATAAACAAACAAACAAATAAAATCAAAACGTAAACCAAAACCAAGGCCGAAACAAAAAAACAAAACCAAGCAAACAAAGCAAAGAAAATCAAAGCAAAGCTAAGCAAAACAAAGCAAAGCAAAGCAAAAAACGTTAAGTTATCTGTGATTTTTTTTCTCCACAGTTCAAGTGGTCCATCACCTTAAAAGGCTTAAGGCCCGTTCACACCAAGGACAATAACTATAAAGATAACGATAAAGATATAGTTCTAAAAATCGTTCTCAATTTTAAAGATTAGCAGAATCCACACCACAGCTATAACGATAAAAGCACAGAGAAACAATAACGTTGGAATCACTTTCAGAACGATTTTTTCCAGCTGATGAACAATACAAACTTTAACTATCAATCAGAATCCATCCTGCTATAACTAGCTCGAGAATTTAAAGCTGCAGACAAGCCGTGCGCTTAGAATAAACAGATGATATCGTTCGCTGGTGTTGACACTAATATGGTTGTCTTTATAGTTATCATTCTTGGTGTGAACGGGGCTTTAGAAAACACAGGTGTAGATGAACATAAAGCCTGAATGAATACCTGAAGTAGATGACAAAAGAGCAGGTGGTTGCAGGCATATTTTTGGGCCTTGACCAGGTAAGCATCACAGCACCAGAGAAGTTGGCACTCCACTGTAGATTTTGAATTTTGTAGACCAGCAAATCCACTGAGAAAGGGAAAAAATAGGGTGAATCAGCATGAACAGTCAGTCGGCTTAATGTGGTATAATACTGTTCTTGCAGCAGTCAGATTTCAATGGCAAATACACCACAATGTCTCTCAGTGTCTCACTAGTGCAGTTGTCCTCGTCACTCCGGTCAGAACAGTCTATGAAGCCATCACACCTCTCGCTGTTCAGTACGCAGGCCTCGCCGTCCGCACAGAGAGTACCATTCACACAGAGCAGTGGACCATGAGTGGCTGAGATAAAATGGGGAGCTTGTTAACATTTACAGGTATGTGAAGACATTAGCCACACCACCCCATTCCCAGTTTATCCAAGTATATAGAGCATAATGTTTGTTTTATTTGACAATTTTGATGAAAATTGTAATAAAGAGTGGGTAACTTTTGTACTGTGTATGATTCTCTTATATGAACTTACGACAGTTGTCCTCATCAGACCCGTCCACGCAGTGAGGATGTCCATCACAGCGCTGCCAATCAGCGATACAGACTGGAGGCTTCAGGCACAGGAACTGATCTTTAGTACAGCGGCCCGAAGGAGGAAGAGTTGCCAATGGAGTCACTGAGCCTTTGACTAAGAGAAACACAGAAACAGCATAAAACAAAAGGATAATACATATAAAGACTCGAGGGTTAAACTTCTTTTAGGTTTTTTTGTTCACCCAGTGATTAAAAAAAAAAAAAAAAAAAAAAAAACAACCTAGCAATATGTACTGTGCTGTGCTAACTGAAACTCGTCATGGCACTTGTATACTGCTGCACTCTCGATGATCTATCTGCTTCTATTGTTCTCATATTGTACGTCGCTTTGGATAAAAGCGTCTGCCAAATGTTTAAATGTAAATGTAAATGTGATTAAATCTTAAAAGCTTCTCAGTCTGAATAAACATCAATATAATAGTTTTTCTAATAATTATTGAGTTGATGTCTGAAAACAATTAAGAAATTCACTTAATAATTACACTTAACATATTTTTAAATATTTAAAATAAAATAAAATGAGGGGTGTGGAAAATTTATAAATTCACTTTATGTATATACAATTTAAAAAAATGAATATTTAAAAAGGAGTATGAAAACGATTGAGAAATTAACTTATTTTTAACATTTTTGTTCTATTTTTTTAATGTTATTTTTAAGTGACAACACTCAGTAGTATTAAGTGAATTGCATAATTTGTGTGAAAATGAACTGTGGCCCTCTGGGAATGTTGTCACCCATGTCTGAAAAGCTGAAAAGCATGAATTTGCATGTATGAACATGAGTGTTGAATGTCACACAATTAAAAAAAAGCATTTAATTTGATTATTTAAAAAAATATATTTTATGAATGTAAAACCAATACAATAAATGGATGTATATATATTTGAAATGTAATTTTTTTTATATGATATTTCAATACACAGATTTTATAAACTGCTGTTGTATATTTTTTCAGGATTCTCTGATGAGTAAAAAGTTCAGAAGAAAATACATAAAAGTATTTTTATATTATATATATATATATATATATATATATATATAGAGAGAGAGAGAGAGAGAGAGAGAGACAGACAGAGAGATAGAGATAGAGATAGATATATAAATCTCTGACTCTTTCACAAGCCATATGTTTGACACCCCTAGTATTGGCTAGGAAAAGAGAAGAGGAGGCACCTGTGGGACAGCCCACTTCATCGCTGCCATCAGGACAGTCAGTATAGCCATCGCACACCCAGGTGTTCATAATACACGCGCCAGAACCACAGCGGAAACGATTAGGAGCACAAGTAGCTGGACCCGGCGCAGGTGTGTGAGGAGCTCCACCATCTGAACACAGACACAACATAATTAACTATAATTAATCCACTGAGCATTCTCTTTTGTCAGCACTCTACAAACAAGGTTAATAGATGCTGACTTGGACACAGTGTACTGGACTGATTTGTGTACCTGAGCACTGAGATTCATCAGACCAGTCACCACAGTCATTTTCCCCATCACACTTCCACCAGGCGGGCACACAGCGGCCGTTCTTACACTCGTACTGAAAGTAACGCGAGCAGCCCGGCTCATCGGTCGGGGATGCTGAAACAGAAAGCGCAAAACTCATTAGCAAACAAGCATAGAAACAAGATAAACAGCACTTTCTCAAAGCCGTTCCAAGTATGACTGAAGCTTATTTATTGAATGCTCAGACTGGAAGTCTGTCAAAAGTTCCTGCTCACCACAGTTGGCCTCGTCTGAGTAGTCTCCACAGTCGTCCATGCCGTCACACTTCCACTCCAGAGTCACACACATTCCATTGGAACACTGGAAGCTGTAGCTGTCACATGTTTTCTCAAACTCGGGGTTAGTTGCTGTGGAGGAGCAGGAGAACCAATCAATTCATTACAAAACACTGCATTTGTGCTCTATCCAAGGTCCACATTTAGGACTGTTAATTAAGACTGATTAAAAATCGAATTACATGATATGCCGATTAATTAATCAAATTAACTTGAATAAGTGCATATATCAATTTTTGCAGAGAGGCTATTATGAATAAATTATGACACTATGAATTAAAGACAATACATTAATGTAGCAGACAAGTATGAGAAAAGAAAAAAGCAATAGATTGCAAAAAGTGGTGAATACATTGACTGCTTTATTTTTAAACACTCTAAAAGAAATTTAATAATACATAAAATGTATTTATTTATTTATTCTTAATTTATATAATCAAAAGTATGGGGTCAGTAAGATTTTTTAAAGAAATTAATACTAAATAAGAGAAACTAAATACTAAATAATAAATTAATAAATAATAATTTGATAAAACATGACACCTAAAAATGTAACAAAAGATTTCTATTTCTAATAAAACCTGTTCTTTTGAAAAAATGTGTTGAGTGCCAAATCAGCATATTATAATGATTTCTAAAGAATCATGTGGCACTGAAGACTGGAGTAATGGCTGCTGAAAATTCAGCTTTGCATCACAGAAATAAATTACATTTTACAATACATTAAAAAAGAAAACAATTATTATAATTTGTAATAATATTTCACAATATTACTGTATTTTTTTATTAAATAAATACAGCACTGGTGAGAATAAGAGACTTCTTTCTAAAATTATTATATAACCAAACTTCTGAATAGTATATTTACGTTAGATTGAATAATTTCTTAAGGAATTAACATTCAGGTCAGGGGGCACAACTAAATGTGTACATTATATATATTTTTTTATTTATTAATGTAATTAATTGCACTACATTTACATGGACAGTCCTAGTCAGAAGCACATAATGGACCTTTTGGCTAGTTCCTCTAGTGAACATTTTCTAATGGTCACATTTCAGTTGGCAAATGGACTGTGTTGGACTCACAGCAGCCTGCATACGTCGGGTCCTCATCAGATCCATCGGAGCAGTGCCGGGTACCGTCACATACCAGAGACTGGAACAGACACTGTGCTCGGTTTCTGCACACAAACTCCATATAGTGTGCACAGAGGGGACCTGCAAGAACAGACCCTTATTATTTCTCTAGTTACAATTACAACACAACATACAACAATTCCACTTACAGTCATGGCCAAAAATATCGGCACCCTTGGTAAATATGATCAAAGAAGGCTGTGAAAATTAAGCTGTATTGTTAATCCTTTTGATCTTTTATTTAAAAAATCTAACCTTTCATTAGATAATAAGAATTTAAAATGGGAGGAAATATCATTATGAAATAAATGTTTTTCTCAAATACACGTTGGACACAATTATTGGCACCACCAAAAATTCATGAGTAAAATATCTCTGAAGTTTATTCCCATTCATATTCACAATTTTGAGCACTCCAGTTTGATTATGTTTCATTGGTTTCTGAATATGACCTCCTTACATCGTAACACATACACACACACAGATTTTATATATATATATATATATATATATATATATATACCGCATACCGCTGTGTGCTATTGAGCCAATCAAAATTACCGCAAGGGAAATTCCTTAACCGCGTCAACCCTAAACACAAACCTCAAAAACAACACAAAAATGGGTCACTGAGCACAAAACCAAGCTTCTGCTGGCCATTCCAGTCCTGTAGAACCCTGTAGAAAATGATTGGTGAACTGAAGAGGAGAAGCACCAACATGGAGCTGGGAATCTAAAGGGTCTGGAGTGATTGTGGATGTAGGAATGGTCTCTGATCTCTTGTCAGGTGTTCTTTAACCTCATGAGGCATTATAGGAGAAAATATAGAGCTGTTAAACTGGCAAATGGAGGTTTCAAAAAGTATTGAATAAAAGGGTGTCATTAATTGTGGCCAATGTGTATTAGAGAAAAACATTTATTTCATAATGATATGTCCCCCCATTTTAAATTCTTATTATCCAATGAAAGGTTAGATTTTTGTGAAATTTTTAAATAAAAGATCAAAAGGATTAACAATGCAGATTAATTTTCAGAGCCTTCTTTGATCATATTTACCAAGGGTGCTGATATTTTTGGTCACGACTGTGTATATATATATATATATATATATATATATATATATATATATATATATATATATATATATATATATATACCGTAACAGGATTCCGTGTAATGTTCACAGACTTAATTAACCTCCGAATCTGTGGTGGCATCACGGAATCGCCGAAAATTCCGTGATGGGCTCACAGAAAAAAATCCGTGACGGGCTCACAGAAGTGATACCAATGTAAGTCAGTGACAGGCATCAGCCGTGCTCCACGCACGGATCCACTGGTTCAACACTTTAAATAGGAAACCCTTAGCATCAATATGCCAACGCGATAATTTATGGTCATCATTATTGTTCAGAACTGGGTAGGTTTAGGGTAGGGGTAGGGTCAGGTACTCCAGTGAAAGTATAACTGCATCGGAGTCACTCTTTTTACGTGGTCCGATGCAGCGCTGGTGTTGAACCAGTGAATCCGTGCATGGACCACGGCTGATGCCTTCTGTGAGCCCATCACGGAATTTCCGGCGATTCCGTGAAGCCACCACAGATTCGGGGTTAATTAAGTCCGTGAACATTACACGGTCACTATCTTCCTCCTCCTGTGCTTTAGTTGTCTTTATGCACCAAGTCAATTCCTCACGCTTCCAACGTCTTATCATCGACTCATTAAGACCAAGCTCCCGTGCCGCAGCTCTATTTCCTTTTCCAACAGCCAGATCAATCGCCTGCATCATATGCATTTCTCCGTGTCTTTGCCATGATGAGGGTGACAAAATGACTACCGTAATCAGAATGATGGGAAATTTGAGCGCGCTCGATTCAATCTAAACAGTAAACAAAAAAGTTGTTTGACCTCAACCCGTTCGGCAATTTCATTGGTCTGATGAAAGCTTCATGCCGCCAAAAAACTGAGCGCGTCACAGAATGTGTTTTGTGTTTTTTTTTTTTATTTGAAAGCGGGAAAAATCCATATATTAGCCGCGTCATTGTTTAAGCCGCAAGGTTCAAAGCGTGGGAAAAAAGTTGCAGCTTATAGTCCGGAAATTACGGTACTTATATAAAAAGCAATACCGCAGTTTTGCTCATCAGCGCCTCCTGGACAGTCCTCCACTCCATTGCAGTGAGCACTAGCAGGCAGACAGGTGCCATTGGAGCACAAGAAGCCATTGCACTTTTCTTTACCTGAAGGACAAAACCGAAAAATTCCAAATTGCACAAAATTATACATGAGTGAGCAACATGATTAGAGAAACTGATGCGGACACATTTGGTCTTCCACAGAAAAAAGTCAAATGCCATGAGTGTGAGTAAGGCAGTGTTTGAGACTGACCACACTGGGTTGGGTCCTCGTCGGAGCCATCCTGGCAGTCGTCATCTCCGTCACACACCCAGCGCTGAGGAATGCAGTGACCCGTGTGACACTGGAAACTACTGCTCTCACACGTGTGGTGACCCACTTTATGTGATAGAATGAGGAAGAGAGAGACATTGAAGATGTAGATGTGATGTATTTCACTGCATATTTCTTGCACTGGTGTGTAAATGAGTGTCTTTTCTCTCACCAGTACAGTTGGCCTCGTCTGACCAGTCCCTGCAGTCGTTGTCTCCATCACAGCGCCACGCGTCCCGAATACACACACCTCTTGCACAGGTGAACTCCCCCGGTCCACACTTGTGAGACTCTAAAAGAAAGCAGACGCAATATTAGTGTTACAATTATAACTAAAAACACATAGGTCCAGGGAAGCTAGGTCCAAAGAATCCAAGGAAGCCAAACAGATTCAAAAAATTTAATCCAAAAAGTAAATCTTGATAAAATTAAGAATTATTTGAACACTGAACATTAATTTATCATGAACAAATTTAGCACTTAAACTTATTT
The DNA here is from genome assembly GCA_036784905.1 of Acrossocheilus fasciatus. Classification (NCBI taxonomy): domain Eukaryota; kingdom Metazoa; phylum Chordata; class Actinopteri; order Cypriniformes; family Cyprinidae; genus Acrossocheilus; species Acrossocheilus fasciatus. The sequence continues at coordinate 14,298,981 of CM071952.1, forward strand.
TATTGCAGTTAGTTTCCAAGGCCAAAAATGAATTAAATTAATATTTTAAAATATTTTTTAATTTTAGTTAAAAATACCAATTCAGAGAAAAAAATATTTAAAAAAGAAAACAAAAAAAAACAACATCGGTCAACTTTTTATTTACAAGTTGTGATACAGAGCATGATCTCTAAACTGGTCTGTAATGTGTTCTTTAGGAAATTTAAAGGTTAATTAAATAGTGCATTAAAATACTGTGAAACTTCTTAATTTTATATTACCCCCAAAATCATCTCAGATATATATACTGAATATTTGACATGTAGCCATAAACACAAACACATACCACAATGCTCCTCATCGCTGTTATCTCCACAGTCGTCCTCGTGGTCACACTTGAAGGCCAGTGGAATGCAGGATCCTGAGGCCACACAGCGGAACTGGACCGCAGAGTCACAGGATGTGGTGGCTGCAAAGAGAGTAAAATATATGAAACACGGATCATACACATTTCTGGCGTTTTATATGAGACAGGGCTAATGACGTCACTCACGACACCCCTGTTCATCACTCATGTCGCCGCAGTCGTTGTCACTGTCACACTTCCAGATGCTGCTGATGCATTTTCCATTAGCGCAGCGGTGCTGGTTTGGCAGGCAGGTGTGTTCTGAAAGAGTCAATAAAAGTCAAGAAATCCATTTAAATTTCATGAAAATGTTTACTTAGCTTTTGATATCTGATACTTCAGAGTCTGTCAGACCTGTCTTAACGCATGTATTATTGCGGAGCTGGTATCCACTGGGACACTGGCACTGATGCTCTCCTGAGGGTAGGATGGTGGTGGAAACTCCATCAGGGCAAACACAGTGATGCTTGTTTCCAGGCTGGGGAAGACACAGAAGGCTGCATGGCTGATCCACACAAGCATTCTGACCTAAAGGAGAGAAACAAAAATCTGTATCCAAGCAAACCAGTGGGGCCGATGTATGAAGCTGAGCCCACGAAATCAGTATGGTAGTTTTGCTTGTTTGTTAGCTTTGTTACTACTAAAAAATAAAGTTGCAAAAATAAAAATAAAATAAAGTGTGTAAAAATACACACATTAAAAATATATTTCTCTATTCTTGTGTAAACAGACCAAAAATATTAATGACTCATCTTACACTAGCATTATTTTAGTATCACTGATATACTATTATATTTTTGTTAGTATTTTGAATTGTATTTTTATATTTTGTGTTTTATTTACTTAAAGGTTTAGTGATATTGTGTTTTTGTAATGTTTTTTTTTTAGGATATAGTTTTAACTTAATTTTAATTATCTTAGTACTTCAACTTAAACTAAAAAACAGTTTTAGTTTTAGTTAACCATAATAATAACCCTATTGCAAATTCTTCGCATGCAAATTATTGTCCAACAAAATGCACGAACTACAATGATAATGTAAGTTTATATATTTAGAAACGACTAATAACAATAAATTATAAAATGAGTTTATTTCAATAATTATTTTAAATATTCAATTTATACAATACAAGCTGACGAGTGGAAAAAAGCCCTATCATGGTCTTTTAAAGGTGTTTCAGAAGGAACTGACCTCTGTTTTTTCCCTTGTAGAAGATCTTGAGATCCATCACTCCTGTCAGTCTGCCCACAAGCATCTCACTGTCTGGTGAGCCTGATTTAGGTGCTTTGAAGATTCCCATTCTAGACCAGTCATCCCAGTACAGGTCATTCTACACCAACAAACACCAGTTCAACAAAGTGTTTATGATCATTAAAGACAGTTTAATATCAGTTGCAACGTTCCCAGAAGTGATAACATTGGGCCTACCTTAAAAACAGCAATAGCATAAGGATGTGGCAGGCCCTCCATTATCACTGTACGGTGGCCTCCATTAAAGTCTGCTCTTTCAATGCGATCTCCATATGCCTCTGTCCAGTACAGCCACGAATCATCGGCCGTTATGCCGTTGGGCCAGCGAACTGCCTCAGACACAATGCAGGCGATGTTGGAACCGTCCATCCAGCTGCGGTAGATGCCCGCTGCGCGATCGCCCCAGTCTGTCCAAAACATCAAGCTAAAAGAAACAGCAACTTAGTGGTCAGGGTGAAGGGAGCATGCGGATTGTTCAGGAAAACAAGTGATTTTTGGGAACACCGTACCTCTCTCCTGGCATGAGCGTCAGGGCTCGAGGCTGCTCCACCACTGAAGAATTGACCAGAGTGCGTCTCAGGTCTCCATCAGAGTTGGAAACCTGGAAGATAGACAGTGTTAGGACGACTACAGGAATGAACACCTGTAACTGATGTTGCTGTAGTTGTTTTAACCTGTGGTTACCTCGATTTTGTGAGCACCAGCATCCACCCAATACAGCAACCGGCTGATGGGGTCAAATGACAGCGCCTCCACGTTTTGTAAGTCCTTTCTGACAATCACTTCCTGTCCAGAGCTTCCATTCAAACACAGTCTCTACAATACAAAATCAAAGAAAATGCTTATAAGATTAATAAATGCCAAAGTTGTGAATAATCCAGGTATTGACAACCAGATCACTTAAAAGTTCACTTAATTTTCCACAGCACTGTGAATCTTTCATGGAATGTGCTCAATAAAGACATGAAATATTATAATTCTTTGTGCATTGTTAGCTTAAGCACATTGTGTTTGTCCATACTTGTTACGTAGATGAAGATCAGATGACATTTTATAACCAACTAAAGCAGAAATCCAATTCCAATTACTTTTTTCTTATCACTCTAAGTCGTCATCGCACCACGTAGTTCTAGGAGCTAGCCAGCAGGGTGGCTCGTAGAGAACCAATTTCTCCCTTTGGGCCATTTTCCTGGTTGCACCAACTCTGAAGCAGCCAACAGCGACGTCTTTATTCATGGAATTTACAAACGTCAACAACCGGTGAATGGAGAATGCCACGATCTTAGCTGTTTTTGTCTTGGGATTCATTATAACGGAGATTGAATGTATACGCACAATTTACAGGATTGAAAAAGCATGAAAATCTAACTAAATCTAACTTGCAGTGTTACATATCATCGAGGCTGAGAAAAGAACACAACGCTGCAGACAACAGGTAAATGCCATTATTGCTGTTTTCCATGTTCCTGGAGTAAATATTTTTACACAGATTTTTAAAAATGCTGGGTAGCCGGTCAGCGTCAGCCAGTCAGCGTACTAGAACTAAATACATTCCTAGCTCCTGCGGTGCGAACATGCCAAAAACACATGAATACTCTCATAAATACTTCACTTGTTTCATTACTGGATGACTCAGCGTTTTTGAACAAATCTCTTGAATGAATGATTCAATGACAAATACATTTTTAAAGTCACAGAGTGTCGCCACCTAGTGGCGAAACAATGCAATCGACACAAACATTATTTGAAATGCCAGTTACTTTCAAAAGGGGATTTGCTCTATTTTGATCACTACCATAGATTTCAATGTTTTTATCTGAATTATAAACTTTTATCCCAGTACTTCTGTGATAATATGAATGACTGTAAGACCAAAATAATACTGTGTAGTTAAAAAGACTGTTAAATGTCTGCTCTCTGTGTCAGCGGCAGTGCGAAAACAGATTTGAATGTTCCGGTAAGATTGTTTAAAAGGTTTAATAGACATGGGCGAATCGTTGTCATTTAAAAATGGGATTGCATGGGTGTTTGAATCGAGATCGTGATCTTTTAACGATTAATCGTGCAGCTCTAATATATGGTACAGATCCCTTTTTTTATGTGAGTGAAGGACGTTTATTCACCTGTATGGTGTCCAGTGAAATATCAGCCCAGTATAGGCAGTTCTTCTCATAATCAAAATCCAGAGCCACGGCCTCATGGAGACCCGAGAGTGGAAGCGGCTGGTCTGTACCTGTGGCCAGGTCATAGCGGTGAATGGAGCTCCTCACCGCATACAGGATGAACTCATTACTCTCTAAAACAGAAAAGTAGGTAAGAGGTCTTAGTTAAAAGGTGAAATTAAGTCTCATTCCAGAGAAATACACCACATATTTCACCCGAACACTCCCATGTGAGCATTTAATTTCAAAACCAATGGCACTAAAAGGGAGTTGTTCCTTGCTAACAGCTTGCACCCTTCTGGGAAGGCTTTCCATTTTCTGTTTCACTGCAAATCGTAAATGAAAACTGATGGCACCGCTGAGAGTCACATCACTTCCTTCTCCCGCTAGATCAGATCTCAGCTTCTGAAAGGGCTGCTTATTTACTCCCATCATTCTCTAGTCAGAGGCAAGCCAATCAACGTGGCCAATGAAGCGCGGTCAAGTGGCTGAGAGCCACAATGATGGAGAGAAGAGGCAGTCTAGACAGAGACGGCTCTTAAGAACAGCTCGGTGGGGAGATGGGCTTTGATCACACACCAACAATTCTCATTTGACTTTCAAATCCCATCTTAAGGACTGACTGTCCACATTACTTTATTCAGCTTTCATTGAAGAAATCAGTCCATCGTGTCATCTCAGCGGAGATGGGTATAAACGGAGGTCGGAGCCAGCTCCAAATGGTTGGGACTTGTTAATATTCCCTACACCAAACCCAACCCTAAACCTACCCTCCCATGTGGAGGTCTCCTAACCTACTTGCGGCGTAAGTCCCTCCCACTTGGAGGTCTCCGGGCTGCAGCGATATATACTTGTCTCAGTGTGGTGATGTTGAGGCATTACTGTATTGTACTGTACTGTCATGCTTATAAAAATCCCAGTAATGTCTACAATTGTGTCTGAATGTGTGTCTATAGTATATGTCACACTGTGTCTTAAAATGCATTTCCAAATATCCTCAACAAATGTGTCTTTGATTGGGTTAAAAACAGGACTGATTGTGTTTTTACTACCAAAGAACTAAACAGAATTCTGAAATTATTAGTAAAAACGAGATCCCACAAGTCAAAAGTGTCAAGAAGGGAAATATATATATATATATATATATAATTACAGTTAGTATGTCTTCAGTGATTAACATTTTAAGTCCACCTATAAGTTAAAGGTAGATTTAATGACATTTCTATAAAGGTTAAAAGATCCTTTACACAAAATGATGCAATGATCAGTGAGCAAACAAAAATTCTATGAATGACAGAAATAGACCTTCAGCGTATTAAATGTGCACTACTGTTAAAAGTTTAGGGCTGGTAAGATTTTTATTAATTTTTTGAAAGATGTCTCTTCTGCTCACCAAGACTATCGATTTTTATGAAAAATGCAGTAAAAACATTAATATTGTTAAATTTATTATTACAACTTAAAATAGCTGTTTTCTATTTAAATTTATTTTAAAATGCATTTGATTCCAATGATGGCAAAGCTGAATTTTAAGCAGCCATCAGTCTAGTCCTCAGTGTCACACGATCCTTCGAAAATCATTCTTATATGAACAGTTGTGCTGCTTGATATCTTTGTGAAAATTGTAAAACTTTTTTCAGGAATCTTTGACGAATAGAAAGTTCAAAAGAACAAAATTTGAAATAGAAATCTTCTGTAACATTATGAATGTCTTCAGTGTCACTTTCGATCAATGTAATATGTCCCTGCTTAATAAAAATATAAATTTCTTTTCAAAGTATACTAATTGTATTTGTTATTTAATTCATTTACATTTTCATTTTGCAGCATTATCATCATTTATCAACTTGCTTTAAAACGTGCAATATAAATATACTTGACTTGTTTCTCCACCCTTATTTTGCTCCATATTCTTGAAACTTTTTTCCTGTGTAATGAAATGTCAAAATTGCTCTTTATCATACAACATAATGAATTATAATCAATTCTGATGCAATTTGCTTGGTTTATGTTTCGATTCAATTTCACACTAAACTATACCATCTAATATAAAGGACTTTTTTTGGTCATGTAATTGTCTTTACTGTCACTTTTGATTCGTTTTCTAACTGTCAGTTTTGAACAGTAGTGCGTTTATAAAAGACAAACTTGCATGTAATGTAAAATAAAATAATTCCATTTTTGAATCACTTACATTATTATACTCAAATTGATATCTCAAAAATGTTCCCACCTCAAAGCTTTATCTTGTGAAGTCTTTTTTTTTTATTATTAGTTTGAGGTTGTGTTATGAACTTAGACTCCACAACTTCATGTTGCATCCCATAGGATTGTGTGGTGTTGCATAAAAAGAGCTTAGAGAATATGATTGTATAAGCTGAAGAGGAGGATCTTACTGTACCTCCCACAGGACAGGGCAGCATTTCACCATCCAGCCGAGTTTCAACATCTCCCCCACTGCAGCTGTCTCCAGAAACCTTCCTGTACCTAAAGCGTCAGATGACACACCTTAACATCAGTGGAAATCATTTATTCAATATCTCTTCTTGAAGAACTTTGTTCTAAAAGTTGACACTAGGTGATGCTGCAATTACACGTCTATGAATTTTCGTGCTTTCTTATAAATCCTTCTTTTTTTGTCCTGATGCGTGCGTAATATTTTGAGAAGTACCAAAGTTGTCACTAATTTATCTGAAACTGCTAATTCCATTCATCATTTATTGACATTAGAGATGCTCAGATCTGCTGGTCAATAAAAGTATGATAGTTATTCTAAATATAATGGCCAGTTACCAATACATAGCTAACATTATGCTTTTTAGACTATATACACAGGTACTAAAAACCAATAGTTTTGTTATTTCTGTGAAATGTTGGTTTTACATGCTTTTTCATTAAATTAACTGAATGAATGACCACATAAATAAAACATATTGATACCTGCAGTACTGACGCATTATTGTGAGCAAGATATATCTATATTATTTTTCTGAAACATGCCCTTAAAGGGCAAGAACATTTCTAGAGTTGTGTTAAATGGGTTAATCTTTGCTGTAATTTATCACTATCCCTTTAAATTAAATCTAGATTAAGTTCCACTGCGAAATATAAAAGTCCTCACCCAGTTAAATAACCAACATTAGCTGATAAAAAAAGAAAAAAAACCAACACTGAACTAAATGTTTAAAAAACAAAAAACAAAAAAAAAACATTATCATAATATATTGAGCATCCCTAAATGATAGTAATTAACTTTACTTCCCCATTTTCCCAGGAATCATTACTATAATTGTGATTAACCTCATTTCCTCACATCTCGACTGACTGAGCAAGAGATCTAAACTCATCCAGCTAAATTCGGTTCAAGTCCGTGTTCTAAATAAATCCTGTCCTCTCGACTGCAGATAATGAGAGGAGAGATGCATGGTGACACAGCAGTGGCAGATCTAATAATGCTCCCGGGCTGCAGCTGATGGTGGCGGCTAACAATCTGTATCCAGGAGGACACAGAGCCTTTAATAAGTATTCACCCCCTTAAGACCTTCTCATGTTTTGCTGATTTACAGCAATGAATCACAACAGATATGATTCGGCTTTATAGAGAGAACAAGAGTCTTCAAAGTGACCTCTACAAAGTAATCTAAAATAATTATAAAAATAATATTAAAATAACTGATTTCATAAGTATCCACCCCATTTAATATATAAATATAAATGTGTGTGTGTGTGTGTGATATAACAAAACAATTGTAAACAATCAGTGGTGCAGTCATTCTTTTTGGAAGTTAATTTAATTTTAAATCTACCAATTCCAATTTAAATTCTGCCTGGTTCAGTATTGTATAATAATAAAACATGAAAGGAGTTTTTTTTTTTTTTCTTTTTCGAATCGGTACTCAATTACTGTTCAAAAGAAGTCTTTTATGCTCACAAAGACTGCATTTATTTGATCAAAATACAGTCAGTTATATTGTGAAATACATATAATCACATATTAAATATTATTACAATTAAAAAATATTTTATTGTATTTTAAAATGCAATTCATTCGCGTAATTCACAACGGCAAAGGTATCATTACTCCAGTCTTCAGTTTCAAATGATCCTTCAGAAATGATTCTAATAAGCTGATTTGCTGCTCAAGAAAGATTTATTATCAATGTTTAAAACAGTGCTGCTTAATATTTTTGTGTAAACTGAGAAACATTTTTTTAAGATTCTTTAACAAATGAAAAGTTCAAAAGAACAGCATTTATTAGAAATAGAAATCTTTTGTAACAGTATACATGTCTTTACTGTTACTTTTGATCAATTCAATGCATCCTGGCTTAATAAAAGTAAGCTTTAAACTTTTGAATCGTACTGTGTATAATCAGTTGTGTTTTTGTAGGTAAAGGTAACATTGTTCTCACCCTTTGCTGCGGCGGTAAGTGGTGCCCACCGGACAGGGTACTGGTGGGGCATAAATGTTTCCAGAAAACTCAGGATCAGGCACACACACCTCGAGAGACAGATCCTCACTCAGCTTAAACCCGTAGTCACTGCAAACAGATAAAGTTGACACAACAAAGTAGTGGAAAATGATTGGCATTCAGAGGTGAAGAAAATGACAAAATGAGAAAAGCAAAGGAAATCGGGGTTTCGGCTCATACCACTCATAGTCCTGTCGAGTGCAGGAGCAGTTGGACAGAGTCACGGGCCTGTCGAAGTCCTCGCCGTTGAAGCAGGTAGCATGAGGCGAGCGGCGCTTGTACACCATCTCTCTGCCAAGCAGACAGCCGTTTCCCCTCTCGTCAGAAGGAGACCAGCGTTTATAGTCGCCGTCCGAGCACGGCACACCTAAATCATAACATCAGATGTAGGGAATTTGCTGGGCAGTTGCTGAGGTGTGGTGGTTACAAGGTGCACCAATTATAAGCGCACTGTTCTCTTACCAAGAACATCACTAGCGTTGACCTGCACAATGAGCCAGCTGTGTTTCTGGTCCGCATATGAGCCAAAGATGGTGAAGATGGTGCTCTTTTCACCCGGTTCAGTCAGCAGCTGGTACACATATACTTCCTGCTCTGAGAACTGGAAATCTTTCCAGGTTTCCCCCTCGTTGGTACTGAATCTGAGCCAGCAAAAGACAAGACCCAGCTATCAGTAACATCCTAAAGCCAGATAATACTCAAAGAGCTTCTACTAAACGCAGAGTGACATTAGATCCTTAAATGGTTACTGACTTGAGTGTTCTAGTGGAGCCACCCTGTGCGATAGCCATCAGGATCCCTCCATGATCTCCCCAGGTGTAGAAATGAGGACCAGCCAGGGCCTAAAGAACAAACATATCCATTACATGGAACAACAAATGCTACTACGATTTTCAAAAAGTCTGGAAATATAAAGTGCTATTGTAATGGGCAGCAGAATCGGACACCAATTTGTGTTTTTTTTTTGTTGAGGGGTAACTAATGGCACGTTGGCTCAACTGGTGCCTTAAGTAAGATAATAATAATACATGACCAAAAAAATCCTTTCTATAAGATGGGATAGTCTAGTGGTTCTTCTTTAGTATGTAAAGGAAAACAGGTTAAACATACAGTTTCTCAAAAAAAAAAAAAAAAAAAAATCATAAATGAATAAATAAACAAACTGGGGATGCTCATTTTGGTTCATTTTTCTGACAGACAACCACCGTTCAGTATCCATTACATTAACTGTTAACTGATAAGATTTGAATATTAAATTAGTATTAAATAAATAATAGAATGGACGAGTGTCTGTGACTCATTAAATATACACCTACAGCGCTTCTGAGAACAAAGAAAAACTGAATGAAATAATATAAATAACAAGAATAAAATAAAAAGGCCTAAACAAAATATTTTTCACTAATATAATTAAATTAAGATAACAAAATTAAAGCATACTGAATTCTTCTATGCACTTTGAAGAACCACATGTTTTTTCATCAGGCATAAATCCTCTCATTAGAAGAAACAAAACGTACACACAATGTAAATAAAAGAATAATTGCGCAGTAGTGTAGAGCTTCACTGAATATAATGAAAGTCTGTGAGATTGGGAAGAACTGAAAATGAGTGACAGCTTTTTATTGATTCCCAAACCCATTCAGAATTTGAATACATTCACTCACGGATTCACTCTCTGATAACCATTTATCCAATATTGCCTTTTGCCATTGTGTTGCCTTTATTACTTACGTTAAGTGAAAGTGGAGCAGGTGCTTTCGCAGCTAAATATATTTGTAGGCATGTGCGGTTGCACGTATCGACACATCCCCGTGAGTTTACAAATATGCATAGAATATTTTTCTTTAACAATGCAGTAAACTTTAAAAAATACTTGAAAAAAAACTTTTAAAACCTTATTAAAATAAAGTAAATAATAAGTAATAATAAATAAGTAAATAATACCTTTAAGTAATACCTTTTAATTATTAATTGGTCAAAATTATAAACCAAACTAATTGCGAAAGAACTGATGCTCATGCATTATGATCTACAAAAAAGAGCAGATTTGAGCAACATAAGGATTAGTAAATATCAAGTCAAGTCAAATTTTATTTATACAGCAGAGAAAATCAAGTTAAAAAGAAAAAAAGTAAATAAAATACTGAGCCAATACATAAATACAACTGACAAAACACTGAAAATAAATAAAATATTAACTGAAATCATCATTATCATAAAAAAAAAAAAAAAAAAAAAAAACGCCGAAAGTGCAACATAATTGAGCTATCGGTAAGCCCCTCCCCTCGCAGACTAGCCAATGACAGCCGAGTATCAGTTGCACGGGGAGTGGAACTTGGACATCTTTCAGTTTCAGCTCCATAGAGAAACATTGGAAGATCCGAAGCTCGCATCGGTTTTATGGGGTTTATGCTTCAAAAATGGAAAAACGATGTTCCTGGGGTACTTGTAACACTGATTCCAGGTATCCTGAGAGGTTGGGCAATATAATTTATTTTATTACATTTCCTGAATCCAAACAAAACAGAGCAAAATGTCCCTAAGTATTCAACCCCAATACAAATGAAGACAAAAACGTTCATTTTCTGGTTGTCATACACTCATTAAGTTATAATTTTCATCTGCTCAAGCAGAACGTTAATGTTATCTTGTGCTGTAGCAAGTTATCTCTGGCTAAAACTAGATAACGTTAAAGTTAGTGAGTCCATGCTGATGTACAAACCTAAATAGCGGACTGTTCTCGCGTCTTGTACAGTGTAGGTCAAAAACACATAAATGAAAGTCTACATTTCAGTGCCTCTCCATATTAAACTGGTGAAATGTACCCTGCGATACATGAACATGTTGATCCTGCATGTTTTCATCCACAATCGTGATGACCGACCGTAATATGAGACTTCTCCCGCTTGCATTGTGATCTGTAAACCCTCGCTTCGAGTTACCCACCGTATTTATTTTTAAATATTTTATAAATCCCTCCATGGAATATTTAATTCCCATTTGGTGGCCTTCTGCGTCCAAAATTGTGCAAAAACATTGTGGGACAAGGTTTTTACACGGTGGCTGTCATTGTAAGACAGTGAGAAACTCCGTTTGTTTGTCCGAGGGAGCAACAGTAACTAAGAGGGGCGGGGCTTACCGATAGGTCAATTGGATTGAGCAAATTTGAACACATGAATCGCTGCTTTCTGTGTTCTATGCAAACCCAATTTTTACCAAAATAACCGTTTTTTTTTTTTTCTTAATTGCAGAGAGATGCAGGTTCTCACCTCTCTCCATCTGACCCCTGCGCTACTGGACACATACACATTGGGCTTATTGGCCAGATTCTTTCCAACAGATCCTGTGCAGAAAAGAGAGAGAGAGAGAGAGAGAGAGAGAGAGAGAGAAAAGGAGACAGAGAGAGAGAGAGAGCGAGTCAATATTTATACTGTATCTGGCGTTATATATCACAGGCCTCAATTACAACTGATATCAGGTGACCATCTGACAAAACGACAGCGTTTAAAACAAGTATAAATGGGGTATTTATGTTTCAGGATGTAAACCACATGAGAGATGGTCACAAGTGCATCTGACCACATCATATTTGTAGTGTAGATGCTAATGTACCAGCCTACTCAAAATTCAGACCACAATAGAGACAAAACAGAAGAAAATTAGCACAAACAAGAACAAACCCAGCAAAGGGCAAGAACACTGTGTTCCTCTCAGATGCTTCAGACTTGCCACTGTGACAAGAAGCCCAGACAAGGATGCTGTCTGTCACCTTCTCCTTCCACACCCCTGACATCAGAATCATCGCTTTCCTTTTTTCGACACCATGCGTTGTACTGCTGCATCACCGCAGGTGGTTTTGTCATTAATTAATTTGAGTGGTAATGAACTTCATCTCCTTAAGAGAGATATGTGGCACTTAACACGGTTTTTTGCAATAAGAACAATGCTGAGGTGGCGTGGCCGCTCTCGGCTGGCTAAGTCGATGAGTGCGAGGGTGTGTTTGTATGTGATAATTATCCAGTGGGTGAAGTACAAATAATTAGCACATCTGCGCCGGAGCGATAGCAGCTGAAGCGGCCAGACATTTTCACAAGCCTCCTGCGCCTCTCGTCTTCATGCATGCACATTATCTAATAATCATTTAATTAAAGGCCTGGCTGCGGCTGGCAGAGAGAGAGAGAGAGAGAGAGAGAGAGAGAGAGAGAGAGAGAGAGAGAGAGAGAGAGGGATACGAGAGGGAGGAAGTGCCTTCCAAACCATGCAAAGAGAGCCAAAGAGAGCAAAAATCAATGTTTTCCGCCAGGCGTGAACTCAAGAAGTCAGGCTCATGCACTTGCTCCCTATCATTACAGTGTGTACTGTGTTTTCTGAAGGGACCTACACACACGTGGTTAACAGGAGCAGAGCAACATAAACAGGAAGAAACAGAACGAGCTGCTAAAGTGTTTGCATTTCCTCTCTCACGCACATATTAGAGGAGAGGTTATGTGGCCCACCTGTTGCCATGATGAGGCCAGGTGCAGACTCTTTAGACAGAATAGGGATCCTGCGCAGCTGAATATTCAGCAGCTGACTCCATCTCTGGGCCAAGTGCAGGGAACAGCCATTGTCCAGCTGAGAGACCAAAAAAGAGAGATAGTAACTATGTAATAAAGATAAAAAAGCACAAACCGTTCACTGGAAGCATGAAAAAAAGCCTACTTCCTGTTACGATTGTAAAGCTTAGCAGTCTAACTCCTTTCGCAAACACAAAACCACAGCTTCATGAACACATGTTTAGCATCAGTACTACACAAAATAGAGCAAAAAGTGGACATTACACTCATGGTAGGTATAAGCACATTATATTGGTATCATATCAGTTATCTACTGATATTAAAGTTTTTGGTAACACTTTCTATGAAGCCCATATTTATATAAGGGTATTCTTAAGGTATCATAATGAATGCATAATGCATTATAAAAAAAACTTATAATATGGTATATCATCTTATAAATAATCATAACAACAATTATAATACATTATAATGCTTACGCATTTGTGGTTATAACCTTTAAGATTATGATTATTTATAACACAATGAACACCATATTAAATCTACTTTTACATTTATAATGGACTATATATCTTGACATTGTTTATTTAAGATCTGCACAGTATCTTACTACATCCTGTAAGTGGTTAGGTGTGGACTGTTATTTGAGTGTTTCCTGTGAGGGTAATATTAATTTTGATGTGAGTTAGTTTATCATTTCAACTGAAAAAAAAAAGCAATGTTTACATGTTAGGTTGCATTTTATTATGATGGTCCCCTTAGTCTATTAACTATAAACAACTTTGCAACCACATGTCAACTAACTCTCATGAGAGTATTCGTAGGCTTAGGTTAAGGTTAGGGTCGGTAAAATGTTGACCTACTTGCAAAGTTACTTCTAGTCAGTTTGTCTGTTGGGGAACCATCAAAATAAAGTGTTAGCATATATTTAGCAGATATACTACTAATACTCCAGTGACTGCTAGTTAACATGTAGTTGCAGAGTTACTTAACAGCTGCCTAAAGGGTACCATCAAAATAATCAAACTGATATTAAAATAAAAATAGTTCAAAGCAAATGTGTCATATTACACATTCATCTAATCTGATATCTGATCGTATGGCTGTTTGAGAAAAAAAAAAAACATTACTATTATTATTACTATACTTCATTGCTTTAAGTAAAGTAGCATAAGAAAGATGGCAAGATATGAGACTTATAATACATTATAACTATGAGAAATATAATCCGTTGTAATTTAAGTGGATGCAACGTGTTCACTGTGTTATAAATCATCATACTCTTAAAAGCTATAGCCACAAATAAGTAAATATTATAATACATTAAAACTGTTCTTATGAATATTCAGAAGATGACACAACATTGACACAAAGTTTTTTATAATGCATTATGCATTCAGTATAGTGCCTTAAAAATACCTTTATAACGTATTATAAATATGGGCTTCATAAAAAAAAAAACAACTTGGTAACACTTTCTATGTATCACTATGGCTCAGTCTTGGGTATTTAATTGTTTATGCTCATGAAGATCACCTTTGCCATCATCTAATGCCCACTTACAAAACATTAATAATTTATAAACACTATTCAAGGTCATCTTTAGCAAGTCTCAAAATGAATATCCGTTCTTCATACTGTACATTATAATGCCTGAATAATTTGTAGCATTAAAAATGAAACATAATACATATTAAATATAATACATACAATAAGTATATTCCATTTTCAGAATTATTCTAATTGATTTTAGTTCACATGATTTTATTTTAATTGATTTAAATCTTTTTAATTTGACAAATAAATAAAATAAAACAAATATATAACATGAATGTTTTAAACAATAATATAAATGTATAGACAAAATAATATATTACATTTTATTTAACATTTATCAGTTATTGGCCATAAACTTACTCAGTACTTAAAGTACTCGGTACTCTAGTACTTAGAAATGATCATTCATGTATATTATATTTCATTACAGTGGCATTTTGGGTAGTAGTGTGCAGTCTGAACAGTTAGAGGGGGAAAGAAATTTATGCCAAAAAGCATATAGTGCATTTCAGGGGAAGAAAATTTACTGAATTCTGCATAGAAAGAGCATCCACACCAGATGTGTTTGTGTGCTAAAAAAACTCCTGAATGGGAGTTAAACTAAATGGACTAAAATCACATGGATCTTGCTTTTATATTTTGGATAATTATTAAATCGACTAGACATCTAAATAAAACCCTGACCCCAGAGTATTTGGCTGATTAATCTAGTACTCGAGTATCCAAAACAACCAACATCCCTGATACCTGGCAGTTTATGGTTCCTCCCAGGCTGTCGGCCGCAGGTGGCTGCAGAAGCTCCCAGGTTCCTCCTTTATCAAACGTGATAACTGATCGCATGTTGTCCTCAGTGACCGATCCATTGATCAGAGTGGCCACAAACACACCCCTCAGCCCCTCAACCCGGTGGAGATCTGCAAACGGCTCGTTGGCGAAGTACCTTTCAAACACAAACACACAAATCTGTTTCCATGTGCCATTCATATCTGCCAAGAGAGGGGCTCTATGAAAATGCCAATGGCACGCGAGCCAAGTGCATCTCATCTGCATTCCGCACTGCAGTAATTGCGTCTCTGCTCTCAGGCGGCCGTGCTGAGCTCAGTGGTTTGGCGGTGGGTGAGATCCCGCTCTGCCGCAGAGTAAAACAATAGCATGTCCTTGGGAAGCTGTGTAGGAATGATAGATTGCTTTTCTACTGACAGTGTGAGCGGAGGGACCGGTGGGCAAAGACATAGTTCTTGCATTATAGAGACGAGACCTCACTAACCTGCTTATGGGGTTGAGGCGTGCAGAGCCAAAACGGATTTACAGCACTGATGAGGGGCCGTCACTAAACCAAGAGGAGTTCAAGTAAAGGTGACGAGACCAAAAGCTGTTTAAGACCGGGCTTAACATGAATTATTGAAGTGGGACATGTTCCTGGCTCAACATGGTTGTTGGCTCTCAGACAACCTTTCTAACTACATTTTTGGGTTGAGGCTTCAAGCAAAATTTGCATCAACCTATGATTTCCTTTGGATTTTAGGAATTTTGGTTAGTGTGAAGTTGAGAAAAAGGCGTTATGGTTAGTGTCGGTCAGTGGTTCTTGTTTTTTAGGGTGAAAAGTAGAATGTATGTTGAAAGTTTCTATTGAAAACTGCTAAGAAATGCATTCATTTATTTATTTATCTATTTATGCATTTTCAGATTTACACTAATGTTCAAAAGTTTAGGGTCAGTAAAAGTTTTTTCCAAAGAATTAATATTTGTCATCAGCAAGAATGCATTAAATTGATTAAAAGTGACAGTAAAAAAACACACGTTTTACAGAAATTCAGGATTCAAATAAACTGATAACTGTAACTACATTGATAATAAAAGTATATATTCATGAGCACCAAATAATCATATTAAAATGATTTCTGAAGGATCATGTGACACTGAAGACTGGAGTAATGATGATGAATATTCAGCTTTGCCATCACTCAAATAAATTACATTTTAAAAAATATTCAAATAGAAATCAGTTCATTTGTAATAATATTATTTCACAGTATTACTATTTTTACTGTATTTTTGATCAAATAAGTGTAGCCTTGGTGAGTAGAAGAGACTTCCAAAAAAATTTTAAACGATTCTGTACAGTTTTATAATTAATAATTAATAACAAAACTCTTCATTTTCTTTTAAGCTTAAGGTAGTCTTTTCAAAAATATGTTGCATATAAATAGTATTTTCGAATTGTTTGTAAATATTCTATATATCATTTGTAAAGACAGAAAACTACCAATAAAAAAAACAAAATAAAAAACAATACAAAGTCCATTACATTAATGAATGGGGTTAGGGACACGATTATTTAAAGGGATAGTTCACCCAAAAATGAAAATTCTGTCATTAATTACTCACCCTCATGTCGTTCCGTTCATCTTCAGAACACAAATGAAGATATTTTTGATGAAATTTGAGATCTTTCTGCCCCTCGATAGACAGCAAGGCAATCGACACGTTCAAAGCCCAGAAAGGTAGTTAGGACATCGTTAAAATAGTCCATGTGACATCAGTAGTTCAACCGTAATGTTACGAAACAACAAGAATACTTTTTGTGCGCAAAGAAAACAAAAACAACAACTTTTTTCAACAAAGTTCTCTTTCGTGTCAGTCTATGCTGCGCATTCACAAGAGTATACCACGACGCGGTAGTTTTATTGCTGTCCATGCAGGTTCAGAAAGCTCTCGGATTTCATCAAAAATATCTTATTTTGTGTTCCGAAGATGAGGTCTTACGGGTTTGGAACGACATGAGAGTGAGTAATGAATGACAGAATTTTCATTTTTGGGTGAACTATCCCTTTAACCTGTTCCAAGACCAAAAAACATATGTCCTACTTTGGTAAATCACTTTTATGGTCACACCATCTGTGTTTATGTACTGTTCTGCAGCAGGAAGGCATCTGTCTCTCACACACACACACACACACACTGTGATGTTCAACTGTACCTGATAAGCGTGTTGCTCCCCGAGCCATCAGGGCTGTAGAACAGCACGTTCTCTAAGGACAGAGAGAAGGCTAGGCCCTGTGTGTCCGAGATGTACAGGTGCGTAACGTTATTATTGTGATTCACGCATACGAACACCTGTTCCTCCGAAGCATCTGCTATGTAGTACTCCTGCAGAGAGAGGAGAGCAGGGAATCGCATGAGACAGGTAAACAACATGAAGCTTTAAAAGTCATGACCATAAATATATTCCTGAGCGAAGGAAATACTAAGCGAAGCTGACGGCACTCACCGTGATGGGGTGGCGGGTGTTAAACTGAGCTGCTCTCATTGGCTGCCGGTTGTAGGAAACCCACAGCTGGACAGACTGAGTCTCATGGCTCCCAAATAATGTCTGTGGAAACACATTCTTTAATGAGCTTAACCAAAACAAATAAATCAAACTGGATATCATTGTATATTATATATTACAATTTGTTAAAATTAGAGACAGGGTTATTATAGGTAACTAAAACCGAAACTAGAAAAAAAACAAAAACATTTTCTTGGGAAAAAAAAAAATATATATATTATATATATATACACATATATATATATATATATATATATATATATATATACATACATATACATTTTTACTTGGGAAAAAAAAAAATTAAATAAATAAATAAATAAATAAATAAATAAATAATATATATATATATATATATATATATATATATATATATATATATATATATATATATATATATATATATATATATATGCTTATAAATAAATAAATAAATAAATAAATAATATATATATATATATATATATATATATATATATATGCTTATATTAATTTAGTTTATATATATATATATATATATATATATATATATATATATATATATATATATATATATATATATAAATATATAAATAAAAAAAACTAAAAATGACAACAGCAAAAAATAAAAATAAATGAACAATTACTAAAACATTAACAAATTAAAACCTAAAATTAAAATTTGATTAAAAAAATATATATATATTAAAAAAACTATAGCGGTATATAAATGCTAAAATAACACTGATTAGGGATTAATCAATAATGTCATCTTATGTCCAATAATAATTTCATATTTCCTGTACATCTAAAAACAATTAATTATTTTCTTCAGCTTTGACATAGTAATAATTATATGATCAATAGACTACAACAAAACCAATATGCATTTTGATTATTTTTTTAATGATAAAATTCTTAAAATAATATTAATCATTTATAATAATTTGTCTAATAATAATAACAACAATAATGTATTATTATTATTATTATCATTATATTAAATAAAAGTAATCTATGCATTTAATTAATAAAAATAAGATTTTTTTAAAATTATTTATAATTGTAGTTTAGTTTAAGGCATTATATTTATACAAAGATGTTTTGGAATCTGAGTGTTCAGTTTTATTTTCTAAACATATTTGGTTTGTTTTACTGCTTTACACTGCTACTCAAAACTGGAACATGGTGCAGCAAAATAATTCAAATTAAACATCACAGAGTCATAAAGATTTTATAAGGTGATCTGATACATTCAGTTACCATAAACTGTGGCATAGCATAAATAGGGTCTGAATGGCAGACAATATCAGCATTGGGAGATATGCCCAGCCAGCACCGTTTTCACTGGGGTCCTGTACCTGATACCGCTTAATAAGGACTACTGGGGATTTGTAAGAGGTAAAAACAGTATGTCTCATTTGTACTTCTAAAACTGCTGGTTTTCAAAGATAAAAGAGAAGGAAAGCTGGTGTGAGCAGTAATAATCTAGTCAGCGTCCCAGCAACCTAGATGTGCCTCTGTCTAGCACTGTCTGAAATGAGCAATGCGTCACGAAGGGATGAGTCTTTTCACTCCTTCCTCCCAAGTCTCTCTTTCACTTTCTCCCCTCAGGAAATCAAAGCTTCAATCAATTCTGAAGTTCAAGCGGTTCAATCTGTCTCTCCTTTGTACGACAAGCTGTCACACTGTAATCAAGCTCTGGGTGAGTAAGAGTTACTTACATCAGGTTCACAAAGCTGTAAATTTAAGTCTGACAATAATAAACAGATTATGTACAATCAAACTAAAGATTTGTGTCTGAAATCACTCACTCAATATTCACTACATAAATACCTTACGTGAAACGAGGGAATTCAAATGACAAAAAACTACTACCATTCAGACAGATTTTGCAAAACTGTTTTCTTGCCATGTAAACAAGTAAACAGATTAGCCCCAAAAAATTGATTTTTGCTGCCTGCCTAAAAGCCAAAGATGCCATCAGAGGTGAAAAAGGCAGTACTCGAAAAAAAAGCAAAGAAACAGATTCTCTAAATTAATCAGGTTTAATCAGCTGTTTCCTAGATCATGCTGCAAAGTCAAAAAGGCTTGCAAGATGAAAGTGGCAACAGGCAAAAATACTAACAAACACAGCCAGTGAAAGGGATTTATTGGGTCAGTGTAAGAACAACAGGAAGACAGCCTGTCAGATTAAAGTGTATTTATAAGCATAATCATCCTGAATAACAAGTTTAACCACTTCCTTGTTCAAAGGCACAGAGGCTCAGTGTTTTCTTTCTCAGCTCTCTGCACTGCCTCGTTTTTAGTCACACCATTCATGCTATTGATTTATCTCGCTGTTAACGGCTGTCTCCAGGAACAGACTGCAGTGTTGTGGAAGCAGCCAAAACACAATCTGGCTTTAGAGAGCAAAGACCAGGGAGATCTCTCGAAACAGACGCTGTTGCCGAGAGATCTTAAGAGAGCAAAGTGTGCGATAACAACAATCAAGCCACAAAGCTGCAACAACCAGATCCAGATGCCAATGTTTAGATAGGGTACCATAATATCAGAATAATAAGTTCTTGTGTAAACAATACATCATTAAATGCAATTACCGGACAAGGTTATATTAAAAATGATGGAAAACATTATAAAGTATTCAGTATTTTATATTATATTCAAATATTAAATAGGCATATGTAGTATACTTGCATATGAAAATACACTACAGAGTTTACTATATAATTTAATATATAAAAACATTATATCATTTGCTTAAAAAAATTCTGTTTTTTTTTTTAAGAGTTGAGTGGAAATCAAAAGTTTAAAACATGGTATTTTTAAGAAAACATTGTTAAAGGAATAGTTCACCCAAAAATGAACATTTTGTCATTGTTTACTCACCCTCACGTCATTCCAAACCTGTATAAGTTTCTCTCTTATGTTGAACTAAAAAAAAAAAGATATTTTGAAGAACCAAACAGTTGCTGGTTGCCACTGACTTCCATAGCAGGAAAAGATCAATAGGGATAGCTAATAAATAATAATAGTACTAATAACACTATTATATATACAGTATTTAATATATATATATATATATATATATATATATATATATATATATATATATATATATATACATATATATACATATACATATATATACATATATATACATATACATATATATACATATACATACATATACATATATATACATATACATATATATATATATATATATATATATATATATATATATATATATATATATATATATATATATATATATATATATAAAAAATACTTTTTTTTTTTAACTGACACATTGTATTGTCACAGTATAATTTAAAGGGGCTGTTTTTTGAATATGCAAATAAATTTATCATAATTCAATAGCATCATAACAGGCACCTTTCAGGAAGGTGCTGAGCTGCTACAGAGATAGATGCACAGTATTTCTGTGATTGAGCTGTTAACGAATCCTGGCAGGTGGTCAGGTCAGAAATTTTCTCCCAGGGCTCCATTTGCACCTGACACGTAGATCCAACCTCCAATTTTAGCCATCAGAGTATCATTAAGCATTTATAGGCAGTTAGCCACAAACAGCCCCTCTGAGCAAACTGTCATTTCTCATTCTGCTGCTGTAGTACCCAGTGTCCCTGACTACAAACTTGACAGCAAATCTCGCCTATAAGAAGCCTTCTATTCTTACATGCCAACATGAATGGAATCGTTTCTGGCACAGCCGGCCTAATGAATATCTGGCTTTGGAGTCACTTTGCCGTCTTTGTGGAGGAGGCATTTATCTCTGGAACAACAGCCGTACTGTGCTGGCAGTCTCTCCCATCGCTTAGTCTGGAAGACAGATCAGACTATCAAGCATGAGAGAGAATGTGAAGATGCAGCATGTTGAAGGAACACAGTGTGAAAAGTTCTGCATTGCCGAGATGGTCGGTTCAAACTGAGGACCCTTTCCTAACAGTAAAGACTCTACTGAAGTCTATAGAGTCACAGGAAAAAGAAAATTATATTTCTCTTTAATATAAAGAGTTATAAAGCTTCTTTAATCAGTATGTGAACAGACTCAAACTTTGGGTTTTGATGGTTAGCATAGCTCAGTGAACCCTAGTTAAATTTGAAGGAATAGTTCTGCCAAAAAATTGTAAATTTGCAAAAAATTTACTCATCCTTCAATTTACTCAGCCCTATTTTAACAATCTAAGCGCATGGTCTGAAGCGCATGGCGCAGGTGCACTTAGGGCGTGTCCAAATCCACTTTTGCTAGTTTAACGACGGGAAAAACGGTCAGCGCGCCCAACGTATGGTCTAAAAGGTTTGTCCCTATTCTCTGAGTAATGGGTGTGTTTTGGGCGTAACATGCAATAAACCAACATCTCCCATTCCCTTTAAGAGCCAGCTGCGCTCATGCCATGGCAGATTCATTATTTACATGGCGGAATTTGCAAGCGCAAAGACTGAACGCATCTCCAGAGACGAAACGGAGCTGCTCTTGCACCAGCAAATAGGTAGGTTACTTCTGATGCATGCAATGACTATACATTATGACACGAAGGCATTTTTATATTTATGTAGCCTACACAATAATAATCTTTTACATTGGAAATTGTAATCCTTTCATTTTTAATATTTGGCATGTTTGTGTGCTGCTGCGCATCCCTGTGTGTGTAATAAGCAGAGTGTATGTGCATTGTGGACCCACCTATAGGCGCATATTACTAACGCGCTCTTTAAATAACGAAAAAATTACTGCGCCATTGACTTTAGACTAGGTTTTAGTTGGTCAATAACATAGTTTATATCAGTTGCCGCAAAAAAGCAATGCACCAACAATGCGCCTGAACACACCTTATTTTCAGACCAGCATGCCCATGGGCGCACAAATGGGCACAAATGAATTTGCTATTTAAACAACATGGTGCAGGACGTGGAAATAACTGCGTCTGGCTGAAACTAGCAAAAAACACTTGCATTGCGCCTGACGTCGCACTGCGTCGAGTGTTTGTTAGGGCCTGTAGAGTTTGTCTCTTGATCGAAACAGAAATTTAGCATTATATCACTTGCTAAATAATAATAATAATAGTTTGCTTAATAGTTTCTACTTCACAAGATGGACTGGACTGGAGTTGTGGGGATTAATTATTGATTATTGTGATGTTTTTATCAGCTGTTTGTACTCTCATTCTGACTTAGTGTTGTCACGGTACCAAAATTTCTGTATTCGGTACAGATACCAGTGAAAATCCACGGTTCTCTATACCAATTTCGGTACCAAAGCAAAACACAAAAACATGGCAATTAAAAAACACACTATTTTTATTAATAAAGTCAAACAAAAATAAAATGTGGCAAAAATCAATGCCATTCTTTATACTTAAATTGTGTTTCAAGTTTTTCCGCAAGTAATAAAAGTATGAAAAACAGTAAACAAGTTTCACCCAAATTTAATTAGTCTTTTAATTAATGAAATTTAAACACATTTTATTTTTTGGTAAATAAAGGGGATTTACTATTAAAATTAAAATATGGAAGAAATATTGTGTGATTATTTCTTAAAAAATTACGTTTTTTTAAGTTTTTTAAACAGTAGTAGTAGTATTATCACACACATTCTACTAAATAATAGTCTCATATTTCTGTGCACAATGTCTAAGTTAAACCAAACTTTTATTTTGACGGGCTGCCGTGAATACCTTTAAATTTCTGTGTGTATATGATATGACGCTGGTTTTACTCAAATCAAACCGTAGTGTCGTATGTGTCAAGAACAGGCTTGACCGGGTACTCGGTACCACCAGTACTTAAAAAAACCTGGTACCGTGATGTTTTCATTTTTTTAGTACCGAATTGGTACCGAAGTACCGGGTCTTTTGACAACACTATTCTGACGTGTTCAAAATCTGTTCTGTGGAAGAAACAAACTCACATCTTGAATTGCCTGACAGTGAATTTACAGCAAATTTTCTTTTTTGTTGAACTATTCCTTTAATCCACCCTGTATTGCAGTATTATATAAACCTCATTTGAAGCAGTAACTCATTGAACCAATAATCAAATTAACATCTGATTCATGATTTTATAGAAACCTGTAGATAAAGATATACATTTACAAGAGTTTTCTTGTAATGAAAGGTATTTTACTTAATTGTATTAATTTGAGACCACTTTAGTGCCTTTTGACATGCCATAATCATGCTTAAAATCTCTCTCCGTCCTTCTTCCATAAATATCTTCCTCCATCAAAGTTCAGATTACACCCTGAAACCAGGTTATCACTAAAGCAGCTTGCAGGGCTACAGAGAGGTGAGGACGTGAGAAGAGAAAAGGCTTAATTATTACTAAGAATCTCTATGACATTATGGATAAATCCCTGAGATGAGAGGACCTTGGTTTCCACAGCTTTAATTAGTCTTAGAAGCTTCTCACTGCCAAAGGCTCTTGTGATATTCATTATGGTAATCCTATTAGCCGGGCTGCAGATAGAGAGACTCGACACAATGAGAGCAAAAGAGTGAGTCAGAGAGAGACACAGTGACTGAAAGAAAAAAGGGTGACAGACTGAAAAAAGGGAGAAAAAGACTGACATCAATGTCGTCCGACTGGCAAGACACTTTGGATGTGTTCCAAAACCTAGTGAACACCCTTGCTGCCTACTATCTACATAAGCAGAATCCTAACTAAACTGAATCTCACAAATAACTAAATTTTGAACGTTACACAAGCAGCAAATCACAAAGTATACAGAGACTCGACTCATAATTGTTTCCAATAGAGTTTTGTGTTAGCATGTTGCTAAGCTAACACAATATAATAAGAACAAATATATATATACACAAGCATTAGGTAAAATTGTAATTTTAACTATATTAATCTTTATCAACACTTATCAGTATTTAATGATTAATTAGCAGACAACAATTCTCTTGCTTCCTCCACCATCTTGGGATTTTTTTTATTTTTGGTTTGTTTTACTATGCTTGTTGAAAAACATTCTGGTCTTCTCTATAAAGAATTTTTGTCTTGTGATTTGGCAAAAGAGTTATTTTAGCATTTTTGTATATACTATAATATAGTATTTATTATATTTAATCAGATATTAGTTTTTATGTTTAGTTTAGGGGTGGGTGACATGACCAAAATCATGGCCGAAATTGGCCAATACTCAATTTTCTGGATCGGATCGGATCTGAAAAAATGGTATCGTTGCACCCCTAGTAACGATATATATCACAATATAGTTATTTATGCTTTAAAGGGGTCATATAATGCGATTTCGTGTTTTCCTTTGTCTTTGGAGTGTTACAAGCTGTTTGTGCATATATAAGATCTGTAAAGTTGCAAAGATTAAAGTCTCAAACTTTAAGAGATATTCTTTATAAAAGTTAAGACTCTGCCACGCCTTCCTAAATCATCTCATTCAAACACGCCCCCACGTCTACGTCATGGTTTGGGAAGATTTGCATAACACTGCCCAAATGTGTACGCAATGAAATAACTTTTATTCTCGCTGTAGTGTTGTTGCTGCTGCCGGCGCCATGTCGTGGAGATTAGCTCATTAAAGCCAAGTAAACACTTATTCACTTTTATTTGTTCCCCATTATGTTTTTTCCCCACTAATTTTAGATTTTATAAAATTATTGTGAACTCATGATTTTTCTAGAGTAACTTTCCTGCTGAAAAAACAAAAACAAAAAAAACAATAGACACCATCACAAAATTTATAATGGTTTTACTGGCTATAATGGGACTGGTATTGGTTAAAATGGAAACTGTAATGGACCCTGTGAGTCTCTACTGGTAATTGGTCACCTTCTATTGGTGGCTCGTTAAAACCAATACATCCAAATGGAATATGTCCCAAAACACACTACAGAAAAACATTTTTAATGGTTTTAATGGTTAAAAGTTGATGGTTTGTAATGTTAGTAATGGTATTTGTAATGAAAACCATTAGAATTTTCTGTGATGGTTCTATTGTTTTTTTTTACAGCAGGGATTTACTACTGAATTATCCACTAACCTAGTTTATAATAGTATTTTTGTCATAGATTATAATTATACATGTTGTTTTTCTTTACAATAAAGTTTTCTATATTTAGTAGATTGTGTGTAACACAAAAAAGTCACGTTAAGGTCAACACACATAAAAATTCAACACTACATTTAAAAAAAAAAAAACTGCCCTGATATCGGATCGATATTGGTATCGGCAGATACTCAGAATTTTTGGTATCGGATCAGGATCGGTTCTGAAAAAGTGGTATCAAGCCACCCCTAAAAATGACAAAAGTGATTTAGTCAAGAACAGTGAGAGATTTTCTCTCTTTTGTTGTTTGATTACCATGAATGACAGACAGCAGGAATATTAGACTGCTGTCACTTTAAGAGCTGCCCGGATCCAATATGCTGTATACACATGTGTTTTCTTTCTTAGCGGTTTGCTTTCACTTAAGGCTTAAATTACTGTGTTTACGAGGATACTTGCAAAGATGGGCATTTTGACACATACAAGCATGTGTACTTAACCATTCAAGGCCTATAAAGCTGCAAAAATAACTCGGTTCAACACTCCCGCGCTCTATGAGCAACATCTTCATGTGCGCACACCTCTTAGAAACAGTCTTTCAGACAGCACACGCATTTAGCGAAATAAGTTCTCTTATATCACCCACACCTAGTTTAGTTTTCTATTTCTATATAGCTTTAATTTATTTTGTCAGTTTCAGTCATTTTTGTAATAAAAAACAGATTAGAAATGTTGATGTGGCAAAATAAAAAATAAATTAAAATACATTTTAAGTTGAAGTTTTTCATCAAATGAACATATATTTCACTATTTACTTCTACTTTAGCACTGAAACTTTCAGGTTTAGTTAACAATAACCACACTGGACTAAACATGTTTATCTTATGAGTATGCAGAGAGAATATATAGCATAATTAAGATAAGCCCCTGTTTAAAAAATAGGTTTAACCAAAAATAGGTTTAAGCTGATTCTTTTCAGCAGGGGCATCTTATGCCTCCTTAAAATGCTGCCTCTGTAGATGGCTCACTCAGTGTTAGTCTGTAAGCGAGAGACTGAAAAAAACGAGAGACAGAAAGAGAGAGGGGGTTGCTCCAAGGGTACGTCTGGCCAGCAGGGTCAGGGCCAGGCCACACACAGTCATCAACAAGCCAAGGCTCTCAACAAGCCTGTCACTTTCGCTCTCCTCAAGAGTAGAGATATTTACAACCATCCCAACCAGACAAATTCCACAGTGCTGCTTGCTCTGGCCTGTTTACTATTTGTCTGTCTTGTTATAGACCTCCTTAGGATAATTTTGTTTAATGCGCTATGTAGACAACTAACTTGCACTGCAAAGAGCTGAATGGTCTAACCATAATAACCACTAATTATCCTGGTGTAAATCCATCCACTCAGTAAGCAAAGTATCCAAATCCGTTACAAAAAATTCACTGGATCTGTGGCTCACCAGAACATAGAGAGCAAATTTCCCATAGCCGCTTGTGGAAAATTCTGAAAAATCACTCAAAGAGAGTGTGTATTGCTCCTTTTGGTCTATGCCTCACCAAAGTGATTCTCTATGAAATGAGATTCAGATTACTTTCAGGATCCTTGAAGGGATAGTTCAGCCAAAAATGAAAATTCTGTCATCGTTTACTCCCCATCATGTCATTCCAAACCAGACTCTCTTTCTTCTATGGAACACAAAAGATGATATTTTGGACAAAACCAGTTGAAACATTCTTCAAAATCCCTTCTTCTGAGTTCCATAGAAGAATGAAAGTTATACAGGGTTGGAACAACATGAGGGTGAATAAATAATGAAACAGTTTTCATTTATGTATTTCCTACATCTTTAATGCACAGTCCTTCACAAGCAAGAACAATACGAGCAATTATAAAACTGTTTCTTTGTATTACAGCAGCGCTCTGTGCCGTTAGCACAGCGTAGTGTGGAAGACAGGACCATATGGCGGCACTGGGCAGCAGAACGCATATAAGCGGTGCATGAGTGGTTAGAAGCACCCCAGGGAAACCAAGCCACAACTTCATTAACGGAACATAGATCAGAGCTGTCAAGCAGGCAGCTCCTCCAGCACGGTGTCCAGGGCCGTGGTGGTGCCATCCGTGCAGCACCGCTCATAAACAGCCCTCAAAACTCCCACGGAGTATCTGGCTTTCTGAAGCCGCAGATAAATTGCACATTTCTTCCCACTTTAATGGGTGACTTGGGTCGGCTTCTGCTTTACGCAAACCTGGCAGTGCCATGTGTGACCTGACAGATGCATCATCCACTTCTGGGCAGTCAGACATTTGCTGTGGGATGAGGTTAGTGGGATGCCAGCCGATGTGAGGTAAAAATGATTAACCACTGAATAAGCTCAAGGGTGAGAGATACACTGTAATATAACACTAGCTGTGGTCAGCATAGACACGTAGTCTAGACGGTCATTGTTTCAGCAACCAAAACTATGCAAAACTTTATAGAGGCATATTAAATGAAAACAAATATTTCAGGCTATATTATGTTCCCATCTTGGATACGAGGCAAATAAAACAGTTTGACAGATACAGCTTAAAACTTTTATTTTCTATGACTGATGACCTGTGGTGCAGGGCTGAGTAATGCTAACTACCTCACAATACAAAACACATTGCAGCACATGTCAAAATAATGTAGGGTAGTAATTGTTTCTGCTCAAAATTGTGAGATAATATTAGTGTCTAACTTCAATAAAAAGGACCAAAATACTTAAATGGTCCAGGAGTGTGTAAATATGCATGATCACCTTTTACAGAGTTTCCATTTATTTCAATGAAACTCTTCATTAATAGATCTACATGCTATTATGTAAATGCACAAATAAAAAAAATATACATGGTTTTAAAGCAGTGGTTCTCAAATTAATAAATTATCCAAGCTAAATTTAAATGCTAAAAAACTTATAAAACCAACTGTTATATACCAGCTACCAAACATGCTGTATTAGGGTGGCCGTATGTACCATTTATACGGGACACGTCCTGGCCAAGATTTTTATATTGCCTAAAACAGCCAAAGTAGTTTGACCAATAACATGTGGGCATTGTACATAATCGACCAATCGTGGCACGTGAGAAGGTGGGATCTACAGAGAACGATCAAAGCGATGCAAATACGTGCACGTGTTTGTTCGTTTGTTCGACTTGAAGTGCCGCTGCGCATCGATCATTGTATGACACCAAAGTACTGCGAGAGTGATTAGAAAGCATAAGGCGCCATCTGCTCTGCTCTCTATAGCTCTCGCGAACATACGACGATCGATCTTCACAGTGCAAACAGCCAAAACATGGATATTTTAGGCAATATGGAAATCCTGGCAAGGACATGTCCCGTAAAAATGGCCCATATGGTCACCCTATGCTGTATGTAATTGTTTGAATGTACTAAAGCATAAAAATACAAACCAGAATATGTTTGCATACATTTAGGAAACACGCTAAGTTCACAATGCTACGGCCAGTAATTCAACTTTGAAATGTGTTTTTCATGTTGGAATTTCGGTTTTTGTTTTGGTCTGTGTGATTCCACCCTAGTATTTCAATACCCCAGGTTACCAGTTGGAAAACACAGCGTATGCAACCATGGAAGCCAGCAAACGAACTGGGACAGATATCGCAGATTCTACCTGACCTACAAAGCATCGGCATCCATCTAAAAAGCTTTTTGACCAGAGGCATATTAAAAGTAGATAAATCACTTTACAGTGTGCAAGGCCTGTTGCCTTCCATTGTCAATTGACCTCCATTACAAACAAATGGAGTTTCTCACTGTCTTACAATGACAGCTACAGTGTGAAAACCTTGTCCCACAATGTTTTTGCACAATTTTGGACACAGAAGGCCACCAAATGGGAATTAAATATTCCATGGAGGGATTAATAAAATATTTAAGAATAAATCCGGTGGGTAACTCGAAGCGAGGGTTTACACATCACAATACAAGCGGGAGAAGTCTCCTATTACGGTTGGTCATCACGATCGCGGATCAACACTGTTCATGTATCGCAGGGTACGATTAAATTAATGTACACTTAACCCTTTTAATATGGAGAGGCACTGAAATGTAGACCTTTGTTTATGTGTTTTTGACCTACACTGTACAAGACGCGTGAACAGTCCGCTATTTAGGTTTGTACATCAGCATGGACTCACTGACTTTAACTTTAGCTAGTTTTAGCCAGAGATACCTTGCTAAAGCACAAAATAACATTAACGTTCTGCTTGAGCAGATGAAAATTGTGACTTAATGAGTGTATGACAACCAGAAAATGAACATTTTTGTTAGGCCTGCACGATTAATCGTTCGTAAACCGAAATCGCGATTTGAAAGGGTGCGATTTTCAAATCGCGAAAGCTGCGATTATTTCAATGAAGAGCGTATTTCAACGTAAGCATCTACGTAGTTTTTGACAGTTTGCTTCATGCGCATTTTACGTTTGATGCAGGATTTAACCAATAGGGGGGCATTTTAGCACTGAACGTATTGACTGAACGTCAAATAACGCCATTTGGAAAAGATGAGCGCGAGCAGTGGTTCAACTTCCCAGCAAAGTGTGTCTGCAGAAGAGCAAAGTCCTGCAGACGACGGTAAAAAGCACCGCATATGTTTGGAATGATTTTGGATTTCGATGTTCTGATGTACTTTGTAACGCCTGTTTCACACATGCTCCGTTTGCAGTGCGTATGCGGTGCAGAAGCAGCAAGGACTCATTGTTTTGCACGGGACGCGTTTGCAGTCCGCTCCTGATCCGCGGCTGTTTACCACAAACACAACATTTATCCATTATTTTGATTTCAAATCCAAACGTTGTTAGCCTATAGTGAAAGTGTTTTTTCAGCATTGTGATCCTCTTTTAATCACAGTACAGTTACACAATCTTTCATAGACATATTCATGTTTAAACTCAATTAATATAAACAACGTATTCAATGAATCTGGCTTCTAGATTTGTATATTAAATTGCTCAAGTAAGTGGAAACATTTAAACACAGCATATAGCCTATAATTTCATTTAAAACTTACCACTGACAGAAACAGTCGGCTCTCGTGCCTTTTACATTTAAATCTTTATTACAAAAGCGTGTCTTAAAGAACTTTGTTTTTCTACCACAGGACAAGTGCATATGCTGCCTTGTTTATCTAAAAGTGCACTTTTATTTGTTTTAAACCTAGCCAAAAAGCCTGTGAAACATAGTAGACTTTAATTATATCGATTTATTGGGAAATTACTACATTTCCATGTCAATCCATGTTCATTTTTACCACAAACAAAGCGCTGTCACTTTAATTCAGCGCGTGCTGCAGACGCACCGCTCCAGGAAAGCACTGCCGGACCGCAACCGCATGCAGTGAGAACACTTTAATCCGTTAACATGGGTGCGGAAAAAAATATGCACTGCAAACGGAGTATGTGTGAAATGGGCGTAAAACCTGCGGAAAGTACAGCGTGTTTGGGTTCTTAAAAGTTTAAGATTTTATATATGATTGTTAATTTAACTTTAATTAAGATACTGTAGTTCTTAATGTCATGACAGATGTTTGCATCCTGACAACTTTATAAAAAAATAAATAAAAAAAATGGACACAATGTTTGTGATAGAGGTCTGCGTGGGACTGTTTTTTAAGTCCCGCTCCCGCGAGGTTATATCCCGCACCCACCCGCTCCCGCGATATATTTGCTCTTTGTTCACCCACTGTCCGCTTTGAATAATTTTCTTCCCGACCCGACCGTTCCCGCTAAATTTAGATCTCGTTTCCAGAATCACACATTTAAATTTCCTCTACTGAAAGAAAGACAGATAGGCTAACAAATAAAAGTGTAAAATTGTATTTGTTATTTTATTCCTCTTGTGAAAAGTCTTTTATTGACAGCAAAATGTTAAACGAATTTTGTCTCTTAAGACACGAAATTCGTTTAACATTTTGCTGCCAACACAGTAGGAAAAAAAAGTGTCACAGAGAAAATAAAAATGTACAAAAATTGTATTCCTTATTTTTATTCGTCTTGTCAGGATACAATTCGTTTAACCTTTACAACACAATAGGAACAAGTGTCGCAGAGAAAAAAAAGATGTAGGTTGTACAAAAATGGCCTATTATAATTTTGAGTGTTCTTCAAGGACAGTGCATCCACACGTTTCTCCATCTTTATTCTGCTCTGTCACTCATCGACAACCTGCGGGCCGTATATTCATCACTGGGAGGCTAGCCTGCTCTGAGCATCGTTATGCACATGCTGCGCACAGACCTCGCAAATAAAATGAAGCACTGGTTCATGCGTGCACAGTGCAGCGCGTGCATAACAGTCCAGTGCAGGCTGTACCGGTGCTTAAATAAAGCGCAGATATGCTGTTCTGAAAAGACGTCGGGAACGGGATATTGTTAGACCGCCCGCTCCTGTTCAAACTGCACCAGAGTTACCGACCGCAACCGCGTTTTATTCAGGAATTTAATCCCGCGTCGCAAGAAATCTGGTCGGGTCCCGCGGTTCCCGCGGGACAACCGCGGGAATGCAGACCTCTAGTTTGTGATTATGCTTGGTCTTTCTTTGGTGCTGTTAAAACCACCACAACAAACCTGTAGCTCTTTTATGAAATAGCAATAAATCGCATTTTAAAATCACAAATCGCAATTTTGATCAGAAAAATTGCAATTAGATTTTTTTCTCCAAATCGTGAAGCCCTAGTTTTTGTCTTAATTTGTATTGGGGTGAATACTTAGAGACATTTTGCTCTGTTTTGTTTGAATTCTGGAAATGTAATAAAATAAATTATATTGCCCATCCTCTCAGGATACCTGGAATCAGTGTTACGAGTACCCCAGGCACATTGTTTTTACATTTTTGAAGCATAAACCCCATAAAACCAATGCGAGCTTCGGATCTTCCAATATTTCTCTATGGCGCTGAAACCTAAAGATGTCCGAGTTCCGCTCCCAGGGGCAGGAGAAATAATGCTCTCCAATATTTTGAATTTGGACTGCAGTACCCACTTAAACCTCTAGTTGTCAATATGACGCAAGACGTAGCGTAAGCTCTGGTGAGAAGTGAAAAAGGCGGAAGGGCAGTGGAGAGAGCAAAACAAAACACTGGTCAGAAGTACAAAACAAGCATTTGTAAAGAAAAATATCAGAGAATTTCGATACAAGCCGAGAGGAGACTGGTTTTCCTTTTCTGTAAACCAAACTTGGTTCTCGCAAGCCTAGCATATTCTCACCGGAGCTTATGCTACTCCTACATTCCATGTCATCTGTTGGAATGCCTTTCTCTCGTGAACGTGCGTATGACAGTTAACAGATGCTAGAGATTACGGTTTATAAAGTTTTAAATATGGATATATTTCTCACAAAAATGTTTTGAGCCATGTGGAGTATTTTTTATAATGGATTTATGCTCTTTTATTGGACTTCAAAATCTTAAACCCCATTCACTGCCATTATAAAGCTTGGAAGAGCCAGGACTTGTTTTAATATAACTCTGCGTATACACCTAGGACGGCTTGAGGGTGAGTAAATCATGGGGTAATTTGTATTTTTGGGTGAACTCTCTCTCTAAATCTTTACAACTATTCTACCCAAGACATAAACGTTTCTGTTGTTCGCCATCTTGTATTTGTTCTTTTATCAAGCCTCGTGGCAGTGCATTCTGGGTTTGCGCTCTCTGTGTAGGATACACACGATGCTGCCTAAGAATCCGGCCAAAATTTGGCCTCTTAGGAGGCAACATAACTAAACCGCCTACCTTCTGGAACAGTTTTCATCCCGGAAGCCTTAAATATTGCCTTCCAGGCTGCTTACTAGGTTTTGGAAAAGAGCAAGAGTGTAACAGCAACATTGTGTAACTTTGAACATTTCTTGCGTATTTTCACAGTTTTCTGCCTCTGCTCTGTTCACAGTCTGATATTTAGCAGATGCTTTTATTCAAAGCACAGTTATTACAGGCTGTCCCTCATGGGACAATTGTGATGTTTCAGGGCACGATGGTTTTGCGGGATTCAATCCTGCAACCTTTCGGTTACCCAGATGATTAAATACCACACCTTATAGAGGGTCACCTGTCTAAGTTACCTTCCTGCCAATAAATTCAGAAGTTCACTGTTGGCTAAACACACCAGCAATCCTCCACACTCGACTTCAAGGCTTTAAATAAGCCTGTTATCACTGCCTGTTCATCTTGAGCGGGATCGTTCCTCCAGCTCTTCAGAGGAGTGTTTACTCACACTCACAGGAGAGGCATTCAGGGAGTTTGGCACAGATCTAACTCTCGGCACTCTGCACATTTTCCGTTTTTTAACTCTAGCTCAGCACTGCATATTCTTCCCATCTTTTGCTATATAAAAGCCTCAAGCTACAAATTATCCTTCAAAGGTTTGCGGCTTCGGTCTGGTCGCAGTGCACCCTTACCCACGTGGTTGTGGCAAACATGTACTTGTCCCGTAGCTGGAAGCTGTCCACCTTCTCCAGGATAACACGGCGGTTTTGCTCGTCCTGGAAGAAGTCTGTACTGCTGAGGATGCTGGAGTCTCCCTGAGGCTCATGGCGCTGGACAAACACTGTGGTGGGGTTGTCGTACGGTTCCACACCCCTATGGGAATAGAAAGACACATATACTTGGACATATTGGTTTGGACATACTTGGAAGCAAGTAGTATGTGGTGGAATTCTGAAAGCCCCCTCTCCAAATTTTTTTTTAGTTTTTTTTTTTTTAGGTTTAGCATAAATATGTGCTCCAATTTATATGGCAAACATTAAAAACAGCCAATAACATATTTTTGTTTCATATTTATTCAGAAATCAACCAATAACATATTTATTTGTGTTAATATTAAACACTACACTACTGTTTAAATGGCTGGGGTGAGTAACATTTTTGTTTTTGTAAGAAATGAATACCTATATTCAGCAAGGAAGCATTAAAGGGTTAGTTCATCCAAAAATGAAAATTCAGCCATTAATTACTCACCCTCATGTTGTTCCAAACCCGTAAGACCTTTGTTCATCTTCAGAACACAAATTAAGGTATTTTTGATTAAATCTGAGAGCTCTCTGACCCTGCACAGGCAGCAATGCAACTGAAATGTTCCCATGACTGAATTTTCATTTTTGAGAGAACTACCCTTTTAAATTCATTAAAGGGCACATCAGATGCCCATTTTCCACAAGTTGATATGATTCTTTAGGGTCTTCATGAAAAGTCTATGACATAGTTTGGTTAAAATTTCTCAATGGTAGAGTAAAACAACACCCTTCAGTGTTTCCCACTCTATTTGTGGTGGCAATCCCCCCCCCCCATATATATATATATGCAAATTCATTCTCTGCCAGCAGGAGGCACTTTTAGAGTGCAAGAAATAGAGGTTTCCCCGGTAACGCTGTACACAAAGCAGCACTCTGCTCACAAACGCTGCTTTATCAGACATTACATGCAAGATAAAATGAAAATGACATTGAAAATTTTCTGAAGACAGTCGGATTCCTTCTGAAATACAGTGATATAAAAACACCCGCACTGGATTTTGCGGACTGGACGTGCAGTTCTCATGTTTATTCAACAAAATCAAAGCCTTTTGGAAAATGTATTTGTGGCGGTCAGTTTTGATATTGTGGCGGTCCGCCACAAATAAGTTAATGTATGGGAAACACTGCCCTTTTTACCTGGTCAAAAACAGCTCTCTTCACAGCAACCTGTTTCGGTTCATGTCCTTTTAAATGCTAATGAGCTACTGCTCACCCCACCCCTCTCTTCCGTGGGGTGACGAGCAGTTCTCTGAGAGACTGTAAACTTAAGCCGCATTAGTCACGGAACTTGCTAATTAGCACATTATTAGGAAAGGCGATTTGCAAAGATTCATAAAAAACCTTATAATCACTTCTTCTGTAGGTGAAGCTGGTTGCGCGAACACAAACGCATTTAGGTAGATCGGGAGCACATTCAAAACCAAAAACAAAAGTAAACCACTGTGTCTTCAGCGGCTCAGATGTCGGGAGTAAATGATGACTGCTATGTTTATTATTACATCCGACAACACAACACCTCAATTGCATATGAGCCATTCTTGTCTACATCTGCTCCGGCGTCGAAACAACGGCAGACTGTTTACATCTCACTCAGGGTGGGTGTGTGCTAAAACACCAGTGTCAATCAACAATCGTGGGAGGGGCCTGCCAAAACTACATCACTCTGCCAAGAATCTGTGAACAGCTTGATCTGAGAAAGAGCTTATTATTTATGGGAATTTAAAAAAAAACAAAAGCACTGGGTGGATTTTTATTATTATTTGGTGTTGTGTACACACACTTCCAACACACGTTTATGTTCAAACACCATGTAAAAGTGAATTTTGCATCTGATGTTCCCTTTAAAGGCAACAGTAAAGACATTTATAATGTTATAACAAAAGATTTCCATTAAAAAATGCTGTTCTTTTAAACGTTCTATTTCTGTTTATCCTGAAAAAAGTGTCATGGTTTTTCTCAAAACTTTAATAAACACACATGCTTTCAAAACTGATAGTAAGAAATGTCTCTTGAGCACCAAATTAGAATTTTAAAATGATTTCTGAAGGATCATGTGATACTGATTTCATAATACTACTGACTTTAATATATTTTTGATCGAATACATGCAGTCTTAGCATAACATAATTTAGATGGTAACACTTTACAATAAGGTGTCATTTGTTAACATTAGTTAATGTATTAACCAACATGAACAAACAATGCTCAATACGGTCATTGTTAGTTCATGTTAGTTCATAGTGCATTACCTAATGTTAACAAACACAATTTGAGATTTTAATAATGCATTAGTAAATGCTGAAATTAACATTAACTAAGATTAATAAATGCTATTGACTAATGTTAAAGCTGCAGTCCGTAACTTTTTTTTGATTAAAAATGATCCAAAATCAATATTTGAGAAAGTACATAAGCAGCCAGTGTTCAAAACTATCACCTTACTTTAGCCTGATTCACAACGGTTAGCTTATAATAATGTTTTCTAATTTGAGTGGTACGGGTAGGTTTTCGTGGGAAATTTGAGCATGGCACTGCGTCATTACATCACGTCAGGTGGCGCATCGTTTACAGCCTTTTCTCACAGCAGCTGGAATAATTAAATGTATCATTTTGATGGCGGATTGTAATACAGAAAGGATTATGCATTTATCAAACATGTGAATGAAATGAAATTATATTCCCGTTATAAATGTGCTTCTGATTACAGATAGCCTTATTACACAGCATAATTTGCTTTTTGGGTTAAAAGAATTTCTTAATATGAAATTCGAATTCCATGACAATTAGATTAGACTGTACAGAATTTGAAATTACGCACTAATACACAATATACTCAGTCACGCAATGCTGATGTTGTTAACATTAATAATTTGAGAACTATAATAATAATAATAATAATTTGCATGGTTTGATGTGATATGAGCTAACCGATCTTTAGATTAAATCACCATTAGTGCAATTTATGGTAGTGTTTTTTCCTCAGTTGGTCAGAACAAACATTTTTTTTGCTAATTCTGCAAAAAGCTGCAATTCCAGGTTTTCAAACAGAGATGGCGACAAAGAGGCAAAACTTACAGACTGTAGCTTTAACTAATGTTAACTAATGAACCTTATTGTAAAGTGTTACAATTTAGACTTCTTTCAAAAAAAATCTTACAGACCCTAAACAGTAGGGGTGGCACGGTACACAGATGTCACGGTTCGGTGGTCACGGTTCGGTACGATTTCGGTTCAAGGGGGGGGGATTGGCTGGGGGCTGGGGAATCTACTATGCTCAGTTTTTTATCATTTATTTTGAACAGACAGTGCAAATTACAATTTTTTTTCCATTTAGATGTGAAAATACTAATATTACATGTTATATATACATATAATCTGTTTTGTTTTCATTGTGAGTGTACACAAATAAAAGCAGACCTTTATACAGTGATTATTAATAAGACAATATGTGTTTAAAGTTGATTCTGCTGGTATAAGGAAACAGTTGAAGTGATCGTGCCGGAGCGCGCACGCACACGCACGCACACACACACACACACACACACACACACACGCACGCACACA
Source organism: Acrossocheilus fasciatus (assembly GCA_036784905.1). NCBI lineage: Eukaryota > Metazoa > Chordata > Actinopteri > Cypriniformes > Cyprinidae > Acrossocheilus > Acrossocheilus fasciatus. Next base: position 14,336,811 of record CM071952.1, read on the forward strand.
AAACATATCAGTTCCAGCATTGCTAACTTGACAACGCAGTTGGTACTTTATCAAAATAAAATTCATTGAGCCAAATATCAGCGCGCGCGCCTCTGTGTCACCGTTGGAACGTGACTGAAGTACAAAGCCTATCATTTACATAATAAATTATAGTTTCGGATTCAGATACGTTACATCGCAAATATGGAAATATTATGCAATATTTGAATTTGTGCCGAATGAGAGAGGTAACGTTAGGATACTCGAGCACAAAGCTCCTTTTCGCAAGCAGTTGAGTGCGCAAGCCTTTAAAGTATACTCCCTTGTCAGTCAACATGAGAGACGCGTTCAGAATCAATCACTGTATGTTCGCGCGAAACTGTCTGAGGCAAAACTGTCTGAGCACGGGGCTACATTGCGCATGCGTCGAACCGTGCGTCGAACCGTGCGACGCACACGAACCGAACCGAGACAAGCGAACCGAACGGTTCGGGTGTTTTTTCATGTACCGTGCCACCCCTTCTAAACAGTAACATATTTATTAGTTGAATAAAAGCTTCATATAGTTTATGCATTTAAGCACATTGCTTAAAAAATAAAAGTACATTAATAAAGTAACTAATTTGTTTTGTATTGTATGTCCTAATGATATACAACGTGCTACACTGCAAAAACGGCACAGCGCATCTGCAGCGGCATTTATCAAACGTGATCAATAGCTACTTCCACATACCAAGCAAATCCAGGCTCTTTACATATCACAACTTACATTCAGCTGAAGAGGCAACCAAATTTCCTCATCTGTCTCCTGCATGATGTTACTGATAAATTATTCAGGGTGAGTGTGGGAGATCAAGACTACAGACAGGGAGGAACGGGCAGCGGTTTCAGATAAACAGACGGGAGAGTCTCTCTCTCTCTACTCTGGACAAACGGCCTGACTTCACTTCCTCTGTAAACACACAGGGGTGCTGATTGTTGAGACGGGCTCTTAAATCACCAAGCTAGAGGATAAAGGGATTATCTCACAGGGGAACAAACACACAAACCTCACCGTTTGCTTTCTATTTCACAACTGGGGGTTTAACACGTCCAGCAGCAGGGTGAGAGACGGATAAAAGCAGGGGCTTACAGCTCTTTTAACCAGCCCTGCAGCTCCGCCTTTAGTTTGTCTAGATTAAAACTGAAAACCAATTGAGGGCTCAGAGGATAGTCAGCAAACTCACACCCAGCAAAACACCCACACACCCACACACCCACACACCCACACACACACCCACACACACACCCACACACACACCCACACACACACACACACACACACACACACACACACACACACACAGAAAGTCTTGTTTGTTGACCTTTAAAACAGAAGTTAAGCTGTTTGACAGAACTTCTTTATTCCATCTGACTGCTACTATAAAGTAATAAAATAAACTAAAATATTGAAATTCTGGTCAATACCGATAAGCCAACAGTTATTTTGATGTTATGGCCAATATTTAAAAAATTCTATTATTTTGTCTAAATTCCACTAGTGTTTAAAAGTGTGGGGTCTGTAAGACTTTTTTAATGTTTTTAAAAGAAATCTCAGCAAGGCTGCATTTGATCAAAAATACAGTAAAAGAACAATATTGTGAAATATTACATATCATTCTAATATGCTGATTTGCTGCTCAAGAACACTCTTTATTAATCAATGAAAACAGTTGTGCTGCTTAAAATTTTTGTGGAAACTGTGATACATTTTATCAATTTAACTTGTCTTTGCTAAATAAAAATCTATAAAAAAAACAAACAAACAAAAAAAACTGACCCCAGACCTTTGAATGGTTATGTACTTAGCAAAACAAAATGTAAAATAAATAAATAAATAAAAATTTGTTTTACATGCTACAAGTGAATTTAGGTATCACAGCATAATGTGCAGTATGAAAAATGGAGATTTGCTAAAGATTACATTTAACAGTGTTATTAAATTATTCATTTTTTCTTTATTAAGATTAACATAAGGAGGAATCTAAATGTAAAAATAGAGCAGATCAGCATAAAAAAATTCTAATTACCAGCTAATAATCAATATAGTACTGATACATCATGCATCATGAAATCCAACATCTGAAAAGGGTGATCACTCTCTTTAAAAAAAAACCCATCTGTCAATCCAGAAAAAGACAGAGCTGTTTGAAGTGTACAGGTTCTTCTGACAAACCTGAGCCAGGCTCAGTGTGAGAGAGCTCTTAGAGAAAAGAACAGAAGGGTTATCACTGCAGTAATGGTGTAGCCGGTCTCCGAGTGCTCGAGTCATTTGTGTTGGGCCATCGCAATGGGTCGCTGATGTTATCTCCACAGGCACTGACTGCCACTCCAGCCGATGAAATGGGCTACGGCTGGCAGACACAATCAATTATTAATACGGCCGCAGTCTGAGCCTCATCAGAGAAACATCCACAACCGACTGTTTCACAGTCAAGCAGCCTGTCTGGACGGCAGCCCACATGCTTGAGAACACCGACAGCTTCCTTATATATCTGACTGTTATGTTGTAATAATGTGCAAAACAAATCTGTTCTGGCATCAAGACACTGTAGACATTTGAGCTAAAGTTAAAAAAACGGTAATCACGTATGTGATGAATTACAGTCATAACATTCTAATTAGCTCCGGTCTTCCGGTCGGATCATATCCTGGAGATAAGCAATAAGCGCCACTCTGTTATTTCTAGTTGCTTCTTGCATTCGATGCCAGTCCCTGATTGTGCAAACACTAAGTGCTGGCTGCAACCCAAAGCAAGAGTTTCACATTCCTACATAAACTCGTGAATTGAGAGAGGCAGCACAGAGCGCTCAACCCTCTTCAAATTACAAACACTGATACAAAATTCCTGTAGAGCACGGACAGCAAGCACTTGATTTGCCAGTTATCTTCCTTTTTACAGTAAAAACCATAATATTCTGAAATATTATTACAATTGAAAATAACAGTTTTCCACTGAATGCATTTTAAAATGACATTTATTCCAGTGATGGCAAAGTTGTATTTTTAGTAGCTATTACCCTAGTCTTCACTGTCACAGATCCTTCAGAAATCTGTTGTCATCAATGCAGAAAACAAATATGCAGCTTAATATTTTGTGGATATTTTTTCAGGATTCTTTGATTAAAGTTCTGCATTTCAACGATAATGATAACCGATAATGATAACGATAACAGATAACCAATAATTCTTTAAATTTGAAAGCCAATAACCAATATGTTGGCCAATAAATCTAAATCCAAATTTTTGTATAATTTTTAAGAGCATGATATTAGAGACTAGCCATGTCCCAAACACTTCAACATAAATCAAACATATACATCACTGAAACTTTCTTTATCAAAAAAAGGCCTCACAAATAAATAAAATAATGCTTAGGCAACATTACTTATGTGTAAAGAATCAAAATGCATGAGCCATGGATAAAACTGAATAGCCTCCACATCGACAATAATGAAATTATTTTAATTAAACAATATTTTTGATAAAAATAATAAGATAACGTGGTGGTGGTTATTATTAATAATGCATCAATGATTTTGATTCCTCTGAAGGAAATAATGCATTATTTATTGGCTTTAATATATCGGCCAAATCTTCTTATCGGGTCGATAACAATAACGGTGAAAGTTAGCATTTATCTGCCGATACCGATGTGTTGGCCGATTATATTGTGCATTCCTAAACCTTGGTGAATAAATGTACTAATTTCTTTAAAAGTAAAAATCTTACTGACCCCAAACTTTTGAAATGTAATGTATATTAATAGGCTACTAATAAGCAGCAGACAACTGTATTAAAGCTATTTGAATTTTTAATTACTGTGATATATTATCGTATAGTTTTCTATGTCACTACAAGCATGGTGGCATTAAAGGCGGTAAATTGTTTTTATAAACTGGTTCACTTAAAATGAATGAACTGTCAAAACAACCATTTTACTAAAAAAGACTCGAAATTCTTTATGCTTCATAAGACAAAAGGACAGTAGACATTTAGTCAAGTATGTTTAATTGTTTACTCTGTTTGTTTGGCTGCAAAGCTGCATGCAAAAAATGATGTGACAAAAAATAGCAATGTAGCATTTTGTTACCACTACTTGCTGGAAAAAGTTGTTTCTAGAAAAGCTACTATGTTTATAGCACTGAAAAAAAATGCAGTTAAATTAGAAGCATGACTACTTTGGGCAAACATAAATCATACCCATACACACATAGACAACATTGCAAAACAGATTTCACACTGGACACATTCACAGAGCGATTTGCGTCAACACTCTCAAAGAGCTGGATCTTACCAGAAGTAGGACTTCACATGCTCCTGAATTAACACCCACGTCTCACCGAAGTCATCTGATTTCCATAGCTGCCAAAAGAAAATGTAAAAAAGAAAACAGAAAGAAGGATAAGTCCTTAAGAGTCAGCAGTTTCCAGTATAGCAATTAATATGATTCAACATATTATCATAAACCAGCTTCTCACACAAAAATTACAGCTGATTAGCTCAGATCAAAACATGCTGCTGCTCAGTGCAAAATTCAAAAGGGCAAATCTCTACAAACAACAAAAGGCCTACAATGACAGTGCCATTCATCTTACTAAAACTGGACACACAATACACAAAAAACCCAGTAGTGATGGAAGGCATTAATGTTCATACCTGTTTATTGGGGTGAGAACTGTCATAACCGAGGACCAGGTTAGGCCTCTTACTGTGCAGCAGTAAGTCTGTGGGCTTGAATGGGATAGAGAAACCCTGAACAGTCTGGCAGAAGTCAAAGGTGTTCCACAGGTAACTGTTCGTGGTGTCAGTAAATAGATACTGCAAAGGAAAAATTGAGAAAAGAAGACATTTTAAAAAAAAAAAAAAGGGTCAATTCAGCAAAAAAAAGAAAATTTAGATAGTTCAGCCATAAATAAAATGTCATCATTGACTAATCTAAAATTACAAATCCTATATTATATAAAAAAATAAAAAGACATGCAAAGTGGAGCCAAGTGGTGGCTGACGACACAACAGAAGCTCTCAAAGTTACTACATTAGAGGTGTTTATTTCAAGCGGTTGGCTCCATGAAAACATCAAAGCATTTAAGTATAGTAAAAAACATTTTTTAACATAATTAATTATTCAGATTATGCATTTCTGCCATACTAATCTGCCCCCCTTCTCTTTGATCTTTCGATTAAGAGCTTTTGCTATAAACTTTGTCCTCTCCATGGCCTGGTTATGGAAGCAGGGCACTTCCCTTTCCAGTTTCTGAGGCAATGAGGACTGGGACTGAAACAGAAACGCTTGACTTAAAAAGAAACCTAATGCTGTATGGAAAAATGAAAGAAAAAGAACAAAAAGAGGAAGTGGAGCATATGCCTGTGCCGCATAACCTATGATCACCATCAGACCATCACTGACTCATAGAACTATATTTTTATGTTTGCCTTTGTAAACCTTATCGTCACAATGTTGTTCAGTACAAGCAGACACATGATTTCATCATTTCATAGTGAAGAATAATAAGAGATCATCATTAAAAAATATAATTAACTCTAAATAAGTTAAATATAAATTAAATAAAAATATTAATATTAATTAAAATAATAATAATAATAATAAAAATAAAGTATCGATAAAGAGTAATATTGTTTATTTATTGATGTTAATTAACTTCAATATATCATAGTCTAAATACATACTATAATATCTGAGGTCTATATAATAATTTTATGAATAATAATAGCCAATAGTAACTCCTTACGAAATCCATTCTCACTTGCAATTCAAAGCTACTATAAAGAGATCCAACAAACAAACAGGCCCAGTATGCCTCAAAATCAATTATGAGTGCATATCAGCTCATTCTTCACACAGTTATTCATATGAGATTTTATGTCAGGATTATTAATTTATCACAAATGCATTAAAATACTCCACAACAAACCACACAAGCACCCTGTCAATAACTCTGTTAATTATCCCATCTGTAACAATCAAGATTTAGAGTTCTTCTCTCCATGTGGATCAGTTACTCCGATCACGCGAAATGTAATTAAAGAGACCTGTGCTCCTACCAAGAGGTTGTATGCTTTACAAATAACACTCGTAATGCTTTAGCGTCCGTCCTTCAGCAGCAGCAGGCGGCAGCTGCAGTGCCAGCTACATCATTGACTCCAGATGAATGGTCACCGTCTGCTGCCGTCAGCCCCTACAATAACGCAATGCAGAGTCCCACAGCGGTTCTGCCACATCTGCAGCTCCCCACTCCAACTCCCATGAGCCTCTGCACCTCACAGAGACTCACTGGAGCAGCCCGTTACGGTGGGTGCCAAGGGCAGAGACTGAGCATGTAGCTTGTGTTTTCGCCCAGCCCTTGGAGCTGCTCTCTTGGAAAACACCATCTGTGAGTGTATAAGTGATTGGAGTGGTGGAAGGTCACAGCTGCAGATGGCCGGGAGGCGGTCGGTGTCACCGCGGTCTTGTTTGACCTCGGCTTAAGCTCACAAAGACAAGACAACTCAAGGATGTCACACAGATAGTTCAGCTAATGTCTCCCACACACTTACTCGTTTGTTGTCGGCGGGGCTGTGGTAAAACTGTGAGATGACTTGTTTCTTGCCTTCCTGGTCCCCAGACAGTTGAAATTTCTCTGATACGTGAGTGAAGGTGGTTCCATAGTCGTAAGACACGTACACCTGTTAAATAAGCAAAACCATGTCAAATTCAACCTGATACACTGCTGAAATTGAGGCTCTATTCCAAAACCTGTCTGTCTGTCTACACAGGCAGCTGCCTTCTAAGTCAACATCTTAACTGAAATTAAACCTTTTAATAACGTAATGGAAATGAAACCTTTCTTAATAGTGAGCAACTCCTTATGTTTCAAAAACAACACTCTTGAAGTGAACTCCGCGTAAGACTTTGCTCACAATTGATTCCAGCTTGATGTTAGCATGTTGCTAAGCTAAAAGCATAATAATCCAATAAGCAACGCTAAAAAAATAACGCATGAGACTCTTCTTTTTAAATCCAACAGATTTTGAAGTTAGCATATTGCTAAACTAACAGCTTGATAATTCGAAAATGCAACTTTATGTCTCAAAAATAACACTTGTTATGTAAAGCTCGCTGAGACTCTGCTTATGGATTTCAAGAGTTTGATGTTAGCATGTTGCTAAACTAAAATCATGATAAACTAATAAGCAACTACTTATGTCTTAAAAATAACACTCCTTACATAAAGAGCATGAGACTTTTCTTACAACGGAATCCAATAGATTTTGATGTTAGCAATTTGCTAAGCTGCCAGCTTGATAATTGGTTTGGGCCGATAGACGATGCCATCGTCCATCGCCGATGGCTGACAGACATCGTGATTCCTTCCCCCCCGCCCCCTCTTCCGCAGTCCACCGTATCCCAATTCCGTGTTCGGAAAGGAAATTAAGTATACTATGGAACCCCTAAAGAGAATAAATAGCCTACAAGATGGTAAGATAAAAAAAAAAATGAAGTACATTCTCTCGCAATTATATCGTTGGGTAATTATACTGTATATAAATTGCGGGCATCAGGGAACCGCTACTAATATGCTCTATACTCTATACTACGGAGCATACATTACAAGATTAGATGTTTGTCAGTGGTGCTCAGTATCTGCAAATCATTTGCCATTGTCCTATTAGTCATCACCTTAGTCTGTGCACGTGGTAAGTGAACTTTCATGTACTGTAATGTAACAGGCTGGTAGCAAGCGGCTAACCATGTCCCTTTAGTGGCTCCGTAGAACGCGTTATTTGTTTTCCGTGCTTTTCTGCATACGGCTTCACGCTTCAGGCACACCCCTAACCCCGCCCCCCGATGTGATCGTCCATCACGATGTTTCACTGTAGACATTGTCAGATGCCAATTTGGTAGACATCGCCCAATCCTATTTGATAATGTAATGAGCAACTCTTTATGTCTCAAAAATAACACTCCTTATGTGAAGGAACTAATAAATAAAGAATGCTACATACATTGTATAAAGTAATCAAATGTATGAAGACACTGAATATTCTTTCTCAGTGTAAATTAAATAAATATCTCTTATTAAAGTTGCAAATGTAATTTAGTCAAGAGCAGTGAAAGATTTCCTATCTTTTGTTGTTTGATTAACATGAATGGCAGAGAGCAGGAATATTAGACTGCTGTCACTTTAAGAGCTTCCCGCCTCCAATATACTGTTATGAATGTTTTCTTTCTCAGCGGTTTGCTTTCCCTTAAGACCTAAATGATTGTGTTTACAAGGATACTTGCAAAGATGGGCATTTTGTGTATTTAACCACTCAAGGCCTATAAAGCTACAAAAATAACTCGGTTCTATACTCCCACGCTCTATGAGCACCGTCTTCATGCGCGCGTTTCTCTGACAGCACTCAGAAACAATCTCTCAGACAGAGCGCGCATATAGTGAAATGAGTTCTCTTTCGCTGTTGATTGCATTTCAATGGCTTAAAATCACTTGTTTTTAAACCGCAATGCTCAAAAACGCATACAAATAATAAGTTTCCGTGACAACGTCACGTGAGCGTGTAACTGTGATAAATCTATTGGAATTGCATATAAATGATTCCAATAGATTTTATTGTGATTTGCATGTTGCAAGTTAACAATAAAATAAACAGGGTACAATAGTCCATTTCGGATTTAACTATGTTTATCAACACTTTTCAGTATTGGTTGAAATATTTTTCTTAACATTTATTTTGTCACTTTTTTGCATGTTAGTCTCATTTTTTTTTTTGTTAGAATTATGATGGTTTAGGTAGTATTATTGTTCTTTAACTTATTTACTTACAATTGGCAAGGGAACGTTAGAATTCGAAGTGCAGTTCGATGTACACTCTAACGGCTTTAATTAAAAGGATTTAATCAAAACTACAGACACGAATAAAAAAAAAAACACAAACATGGCATGCAAGACCGAAGGACAGTTAGAGAAAGAGGTTTGAGTGATAAAAGAATCATTATCTAACCTGATAAAAAAAATTATTAATTTAATTTTATCCGTTATATTTCAGCTTTAACAACGCTGAACTTTTATCATCGTTATGCTAACACATGAGGAGAGTTCTTTGCATAAACCCGCACCTGACGGACCAATGTGTCTCTTAATTTCTCTCCAATATGGGAGGAAATTAAACTAAATGTGAATGATGATAACTGTGACAAGATGATTGACAGAGCAGTTTAAACGGTGACAGAATGCATGTAACTAAGCAACAGAACAGTCCCTTAAAGACACAGTTATGATAAAGTAGAATGTCCCAAAGATTGCATACTATTCTGCTACACACTCAAATGAATGCACTTCTTCACAAAAAGAGTATAAGTAAGCAAATTTGGACACAGCAAAAGACAAATTTCCCTTCATGAACAATTAAGTGTATTTCATTTAATTAATGTGTCCAACATCTTGGATGCTAAATTTTCCAGACTGCATTCTGGGATTGTCTTCTCCAAAGAGGATACATGTAAATCTGAATTTGAGAATTTGGCTCAAAGAATGTAAGTGATCATGATTAGCCAGTTAATCTTTTGAAAAGGCACTGGTTTTGGACCAGATCGTTTCTGTAATACACTCATCTGTAATCACTTGCAATTTCCTATGAGAAGCTGGCGAGCTTTTACTTTGAGGTGAGCAGATAACAGCTCCAGCACCCCATGAAGTTCAACCGCACCACTTTTGTTCTCGCATTTGCATTAGATAATGCTCTGCAATTATTGAAACTTAGCAATTATTGCCACGCAGATGGAAAAGTAACATTCAAGGGCGCAAGAGAGTCTTTGCAGGTAGTGCAGTGAGTTGGATCTGGCAGCATTTAAGATGATATAATAAAAGTGCAGGGAACTGAAGAACAGAAGGGGGCCTTTCATCTGTATGACTCAGAGAGCACTAAAAAGCAAAGCTAGCCGGTCAAGATATTCTCTGTATCTTACAGTGAATAGTCTGATATATTTAGACTGATATACAATGTTGAAAGTCAAAGTTATGAAATGATCCAGGAAAAAAAATATATATATGATATACTCACCGAGCTGCTCTTGGGATCTGTGGCACCAACGCTGTCTCTCGCGAGCGCTACTATGACATTGCTCTTCTCTCCAGCCCAGTGGACGACCATTTGATTATGAGAGTCATTCAGGTTGGCCTGTGAATACAAAATATGATGAACAACCCATCTAAATGAAATAAATTGTAGCTGACATTTATTTTGCTGTGGTCAGAGAAGTATCTAGGTTTCCACAGCACAAATCAAGCTGTCATGGCATAACACTGTTTAACAACTGGCTCAAAGCTGATTTTCAAAGACATTTCTCTGTTTCTGCTTCACTCACTGGGCCATTTTCCATTTCAGTCGTACTGCATTTGTAATATCATCTAAAATGAATCTGTATTTGACAGCCTCTAGTTTGTGGTATAGACTGCAGGTGTGTCACTTGCACAGAAGGCCAACAGCCTTTGAGAAAACAAACACAACCGCAAGAAGAGAGAGCAGAAGCGAGCTTAGCTACACCACAGCGGCAGGAAAACTGAAACTACAGGCTGCGGTGTCCCAGTCTTATCTGTTGAACAAAGAAATGTGTGTCATCTTTTCATGTCCATCCCTCTCCTCTCGTTCCGCTAGGAACAGCTTGTTTCATCTTTAATTCAAACCTCTGCATGAGGACCATGAGATCCTCAAATGGGTTCTCCTTCGATATTTTCTGTCAGACATTAAAGAGAACTTGCAAAAGGTTGTTTTTGTAAAAAAACAAACACCACTTCTTCTCCTGCTTGAGGAACACCGTCAGGGTTCACTGGCAAACAACAGATTTACTTTCTTAACGTAAAAGCCTGTTAAACCACTTTTTGTTTGAAAGGTCACTTTACAGACTTTCAACAAAAGAAGCAAACATTCTACGAAAGAAAACTACTTACATTTGTTATACAATTTAAACAATATACATTAGAGGAATAGTGAAAAAGGCATACTGATGTTCATTTTAGAGTGTTGGTTTTTTGAAATGTACAAACAGTGACTCTGCCTCAAACTACCTCACCTTGCACGGTCATATTTTTATTCGCCATGACACGGTAGTAAATCTCCCCATATTGTAGGCCTGCATGGCAAGCAGCATGTTAATACAACATAGAGACTTTAGGAGACTGACAGAGCTGTTAAGAAAACTTAAAGCAGTGGTTTTCAGTACATTTTTTTTTTTTTACCTCTATGCATGAAATATTACTTTTTCTAAATTAATTTAATAAAGTATAATGTGATCTATAACGACATCCTGTCAACATTTTTCAAGCATGTGCTAATGCTTCAGTGACCTGTCTAACTTGTTATTAACTATTCAAAGTAGAAGTAAAATTAATCGCATTCATCTGCCATCAGTCTGCCAACCAGTTAGTCCTGCCCCAAACTCACACCATTACTGTAATGTTGCTGTTTCTGTCTGCGTGGGAGTTTATGGAGGACTAGTTTTAATAGTTTTTAACATTTAAAGGTTAAATATAACTATAAAATAATCAATTAATAACTCATTTTTAAAGGTGCCATAGGTGATTGTCTTCAGAAACATTTTTAGTTATGTGGTCTAAATATATTTATCTGTGTTTATATATTCTGTGGAAGGAGTAGGACCAAGAAATGTTCGTCCAATCAAAACGCTCGGCCCGAGCGTTTTAATTGGCTTTCCTACCTGCCTGTCAATGTATGTATTTGCATACCTCTGCGCACCCTGTTCGTGCAGACAGGATTGGCAGGCAAACATCAACACATCCTTCCAGGTATTGTAGTACTTTTACTAATAGAGCTTTTCTACTGTGTGGTACGACTTGGCACGATTCAGAACGGCTCGGTTCGCGTTTCCACTGCAGTTTAGTACCGCTTTAGAGTGGGCGGGATTATTCACGTGTCGTTATAGTTGCGCCGCCTCTACTGCCGTGACTCCTGAAAAACTTTTTAATTATGCGTCACTCCATGAAGCTCTCGCTGGATCCGCTCCTCGGCTATCAACAAGAGGACAGTCTGTACTTCCTCAACAGACAATGAAACAGCCATTTTTTGGTTGTTAAAAGAAAGGTGCGCTCAATCAAAACAGTCGCATTCGATTTAAATCTAGCGGGTCTGTTGTGTCTTGTTCAATGACTGCAAGCAGTGACGTTTTTCTCCGGCCAATCAGTGATCAGCAGAGTTTACACGTCATGTTTTGGTAACGGTACGGTTCGCTTGGAACCTCGGCCGAGGTGGTACTAAAAAAAAGTAACAAGGTACCAGGTACTGTTCCCAGTGGAAAACCCCCCAAAAGTGAGCCGTACTGAACCGTACCGTGCCGTACCATGCAGTGGAAAAGCGCCATAACTGTGCTGTAAAGTTTTCACATGACAACTGATGTAGCCCAGCGGTTCCCAATTCCAGTCCTCACACACCCAGCTCTGTATATTTTGCATGTCTCGCTTAGTTAACACACCTGAATCAGATAACCAGCTCGTTAGAAGTGAGCTCTGTACATGAACTATGTTCCGATTAACATGCTCCCTATACAGTGTTCATTGCTCTCTACTCCCTGAGCAGGGAAAATCCGTTTAAGTTTATTTCACTTCAGAACATTCATTCATGGATTTGCGCTGCGCAGAGTCTTCACACACAGACAAAACTTACTAGAGAAGTGTGAAGTGTGACATAATATACCTCTGTAAATAAATACAATTTAAATTCACGTCTCGCACACTTTAATGCCCTTTGTATGGAACATAAGCTTTGAACTGGAATCATGGCGGAATATCTGGTGATGTCCACTTTGCAGGGCACTTATTACGGTCGAACAGAACAACCGTCGGACGTGATAAGACATACATATGAAAAGTGCAGAGCGGGGAGGGCGCGAGGATGTAGCCTATTGTAGTAATTTAATGTTGTCTTTGGTATTCTGCTCTTTGAGCGTGTGTGCGTTCAAGGGGCGTGGCTTTGGACGGCGATTGCAGGGAGGGTGGGACGTTCGCTTTCAGTGCTATCAGGCTAAAGTTAGCATTTTCCGAGATCTCCTATTGCACCTTTAAATGCAAACTTTAAAGTGCATTTTTTGTAATGCTTTATTTTAAGGACAGATTCTTACAATTAACTAAATGGCTGTTTATAGTACTTATAAAGCACATATTAGCTAATGCCTTATTCTGACCATATTCTATATTCCTTAACCCAGGGGTGTCCAAAGTCCAGTCCAGATGAATTTCAAACGGCCCGCAGCTTGTCTATTATAATATATTATATGTGGCCTGCCAAGCATAATTTACAAATCATGCAGCTTCACAATGTCAACACAAGGTGACAGCACTAAATTTTAGACCAGATGTAGCAGTAAAACGCAAGTGTGGCTTGTGTGAGGCACACTGCATGGATCATTATTAGCTCTGCCTAAAGACAGCGAAGTGCGAGCTCAGAACAAATACGTTTACTCACTGACGTTTACTCGATCACACGACCACCAAACAGAGCTGTGAGATTCAATGAGAAGCGTCTGATTTTGGAGCAGAGGGCTCTGATACGAACCACAGATGTCGCAGTGATTTAAACTAGTTTAAAGGCAGATAAAACAAGTGCTGGCATTCTCAACAACACTGAAGCGGAAAATAGGTGAAACATTTTGCAACAACAGTGCAGTTAGAATACCTTTCAATCCACAATTCACCACACAGTGGATTTACTGCAGTAACAGTAGGTTAACTGTGGTATCGTGGCAAAAATATTGGATATTCATAGCAAATTGTATTATATTATTAATGTACACATACAGGCCAATTGAATGTAATGTAAGGGAGCATTGAAATATAGGCCAAATTACAGATATTTTTATTATAAGTGGTTTTGTGCTTTTCTATTTATATACAAATTAAATTTATTTATAGACTAAATATCATAAAGCCATAATTATTAAAAGTGACATCAGATGCAAAATTCACTTTTACATGGTGTTTGAACTTAAAGGGTTAGTGCACCCAAAATGAAAATTCTGTCATTAATTACTCACCCTCATGTCAATCCAAACCCTTATGACCTCTGTTCATCTTTGGAACACAAATTATCTCATTTATAAATTAAAATTTATAAATTTTCATTTTTGGGTAAACTATCCCTTCAAGGATCCTGATGATAAAATGATAAAAATAATGATAAAAATCCACTCAGTGCTTTTTTTTAAATCACTTTCTCAAATCAAGACGTTCTCAGATTCCTGGCAGTGTGACGTCACACCGACGAAGGCCGCTCCCAACATTGTTGACTGACAACAGTGAGATGTGAACAGTCCGCCATTGTTTCGATGTCGGAGCAGGTGTAGACATGAATGTCTCTATATGCGATTGAGGTGTTCTGTTGTTGGATGTAATAATGAACATAACAGTTGTCATTTACTCACAACATCTGAGTCACTGCGCCCCCCCGATCTACCTAAATGCGCGTCTATGTTGGCGCGAATCATATGTGATCCAGGAAGAGAAGAGCAGGGTGAGCAGAGCTCATTAGCATTTAAAGGGACATGCAGAAATTTTACCCAAAGTATGTTATAGACTTTTCATGAAGACCCTAAAGGATCATATCAACTTATGGAGAATGGCCATCTGAGAAACAAAAGTTTGGACACCCCTGCCTTAACCCTACCACATACCTAAACTTAACAACCAACTAACTATCAATAAGCAGTTAATTAGGAGTTTGAGGGAAAACTCTTAATTAATAGTGAATGTGTTCCCTAATCTAAAGTGTTAAATAACTGGCTTTTATTAATCCATTTGCTAAAGTCATTATCTTTCGCTGATTTATTTTTTTGTTTTTTTTTTGTCAATTGAGTTGAAAATGCCACTGGACAGAAATCATTTGAACAAACCAATGAATTTTCAACTGAATTAGCATGAAGAAAAATGTCAATTTGTACTTCAAATGGTACATTAACTGATTTATGGTTGACTGTATGTTTTGTAACAGCTGATTAATCTCTAAAAACAGTTCCACACCATCTCATCAGGATGTGTCGAAGAGCTTTTCCCTCCACCTTGCCAACAAACACTTTGAAAGAGCAAATGGTTGAAACCCGATCCATGTCAGCCCAGCAAACTCTTGAGTCTGCTTATTCAAAGACAGTTAAAGGCCTGTCTGCAACTTCTGGTTATCCTGGAAATGGACTTTCTGCTAATCTAACAGGGCACTCATTTATACTGACACCGTAATATCCTGAAAGCATCGACGGTAAGACAAGTGCAAATAACTTCAAGTTCATAATCGCGTGTCTTGTTGAAAAAGCAATAAAGAATGAGAGACTGTGAAAATAAAATAATTAATTTTTTTCTGTTTCTTATGCATTATTCAGCAGGGAAACAGAAGGAAGAACGAGAGAGCGGGAGCACTAGAGCACCTTCGCCCATCGCTGCAAGCAACACACGGCTTGAAACCATGACATCATCTCTGCAGCACTAACATTTGGGCCAACAGTTCAACAATTTGCCTACCCGTTCCCTTCTGGCAACCAACCATATGAGAAAAAAATACGGGTGAACCACACACTTAATATCACTGTGGCCGTAACCAAAGGAAAACCGAGGAGTCATTATCCTGTTAAAGGCTTAAAGTACAGTTAAAAGCCTGTTTTATTATTTCAGTATGGATAATTACTATACATGGGACCATTACAGGTAGGTGTAATGATATCATGTAATGAACATACTTGAAATAACAAATCGCACAAAATACGGAAAACGGAAATGTTCATCTTTGATATTCACATGAAGCAGTAATAAATCATCTTAAACCAAAAACTGCTGACAAGATTAATACTAGGTTCATCTATAATTTGCTTGTTGATGTTTAAAATTGTGTCTTAAGGGAACGATAAAGATTATATGACTCATCTGTGTTGATTTGGTTTCACCTTGAGCTTAATGCAAGAGGAGGACTTCAGAAAAACCGAAACTAAACCGGCAGGCTGCTCAGACAAGTTCCAGTAATACTCCATGGAATCATTAGAAACATCTACACCGCCCTCCATGATCCTTCCCCAGGGTTTCAAACTTTCTTATCACAGAAAACGAAACTAAAATACTCTGCAAGCAAAGCTGCTTAAATATCATGTTTGAACAGGAATACTAATGTGATCCAAGAGGCACTAGGGTCACTTTCTGAAAAACTAAAAGGAAATTAAATGCAAATTTCTTTTGCAGTAACTGTCATACATATAAAAATAAGTAACTTGTTACTTACTACATCTGTCCAAGATCATGACTCGGTCTTAACTAAACAGAAAAATTTTAAAGTGCTACACGGACAAAGAGAAAGTAACGAGAGAGAATAAAAGTAATTACCAAATGAGATTAAAAACTGACTTCACATGACATAGAGACTCGTGAAGTAAGTCCATGATTATCCTGCGAAAGGTGAGGCAATGTCAAGAAAACTCGTTTAGATTCCAGCTATTACTTTATGGTAATGATTCTGCATTACATACTTTACATACAAGAACAAAACTGCATTTGTTCACTAGAAGTCTACTTAACATAGCTAAATATATGAGGGAACAGAAGATCCAAGGTCCATAAAATGAATTCAATTTAACAGCAAACTTGTTTTGAATGTAAAACATTCTTCTAAGAATGAATTATTGCTTCATCAGGGCTGCCGGGTCAAACTGTGAAATACTTCCCATTAAATTATGCCTCCAAAAGCAATATATGTAAACAAATGTGTCAAATTCTAAATATAAAAATAAAAATAGATAGGACTGTTTGGTTAAAAAAAAAAATTCTCAGTAAAGCACTCGTTGCTAAGTCTGCCTTGGGGTCTGGCAATGAACTGAATATTTATGATAATGACTCTGTCACAATTCTCCAAACTTCATGAATAATTGTGTGTCACAGCAAGTCTGCAGAGACAACAACAAAAAGACCCTTTAAAACAGTGCATATCCTTGTCCTGGCAGAGCTGAGGACTTTTCTAGGTTACTTGATCACAATAGACAAAAAGAGTGGAATGATGTCTCTTACATTTTAGCTAACACTGCTTCCCTGTATGTGCCAAAAACAACACATAAACCAAAAGGTCTGAAAGAGGGAAGGAAGGAAGGGGGGGGGGCCAGATGGGAGATCTTAATTGGATCATCTGAGGGGGTAATTCACCTCATAGCAACTGCAATGGACTCCATCCAGGATACTAATAACACTTCATAGAGGATTTCCTGTACACTCAACAGGGTGAAAAGGGGAGAAGTCTAATCTTAGTGGCCGCCCACTGCTAAAACTGCATATGCATTACAGAAGAATTATATGATGCTATAATACCTTCCTATATACAGTATATATTTCGACTTTTTTTGACATTTTGAGAAATTTTCCTTTGTATATCACTAGAAAATAAACCTGATTAATATTTTCAAAAATACTGCAAGTCACCACTCACTGCAAGTTTCACAATGATAGTATTCAACAAATCAACAGTCATACCATGTACCTGGTTGAATCGCCACAAGTGAGTCACAACGAATCATACCTTGAATCATAAAATCACCTGCTGCAGTAGATGAGTGCATTTGAGCCCATGTGAGGTCAGCCAGCTCTTGCAAAAACCACAATACCTGCATTTACTCTGCCAACTACAATCTTGTGTCTGTGGACATAATACAATGACTGTTTTTCAGACAAAATTCTGTGCTTTGACCCCTTCGAGATTTTAAAGTCACAATGGATCTGTGGTAAAAGCAAAACTAGCAACTGCTGCATGCCTGACTTAACAAACATCTCGAAGCAAAACACTTGAGGGGCTAAAAGGTTTAGCTGGGAAATTTCCCAGCAAGACTGTGCAACCAGTTATGCCTCTCTGGTTTGTTAATGCTTGCGTAACAAAGCTGCTTCCTGACGGTAAACAAACAACGAAACGTTGTGTCATACATTTAATAGGAACAAAGATGAGCCGAGTCGGTTTCTAATTCCCAAGAGACTGACATTAAGCATGCCCTTTAGTGTAAAAAAACCCCCAAAACAACAACAACAACAACAACATTTAAATATAGGGACACTGGGGTTAGTTTTCACAAGGGTTTTATCTAAGCAACTGTAAAGTTTCAAGTCAAAAATATCTGTTGGGATATTTTCACATTTTACTGATTTGTCTGGTGTTTCAAAATTGTTTTACCGTCTAAATGTCGCCGGAAAACCTACAATAAGTTATTTGGTGGAAGGTTACATTGTGACAACGTACACCAAATATGGCATGACATTGTGTGTTAAATGAGAAGGGTTGTTTTTTTTACTGGAGCAAAAAGTAAGACAACTATAGCCTCAGTCTCCCCATATTTCAGAATATTTAATTGTATAAAATAGCTTTCAATAATTATTAGATGAATGCTTTTTCTTACTCTAGAAAAAACATTTATTATTTGCACTACAGAGACAGAAATAATAGAAAAAAATGGTAATGTATGCTTAATAAACAAAACAAACAAAAAAAATCAATGATATCTGATTCATAATGCATCTATTGTTTAATAATGTCTCGTTGTTCAATATAACAGAGAGAGGGAGACTGAAAAATGACTTGCAAGAAAATATGTTTTGTTTTGTTTTTTACATTGTACATCCTAAGAAAAAAATGATTTGTTTTGGTATCAAATATCTTGATTGGCATAGCAGCTACGAGAGAAATGGGAGACTGTTTATGTGTTTAGGTAATGATGAAACCTTGGCTTGCCATCCCACATTCACTGAAGTCATTGCTATAAAAATGTATATGTATTATTTATCATTATTTACCCTCACCGGAGAAGCAATGTTTTGCTGAAGGGAAGTGCGAGAATTTTTCATTTGACAAACAGGTCAATTACACTTCTAGGTGACTGCGTGCAAACCAAAGGTGAATGATACACAACTACTGGGAATACTGAATGTAATATTTATGAGGTTATGCAAACGCGTGAGGATGTTTTTGCGTTATTATCAATGCAATCACACCTAATGAATGTAAACCTCGCTTACCCTTCCATAAACCTTTGGCACGGGTGATCCAGCAGCATTCCGCCGAACGCGATGCTGGTGCGCGGATGAAGCCTCCCTGACTTCTCTCTCCAGACGCACGACGCGACTTTCTGCATGCTCCAGGTATGCACGCACAAGGGAGAAACCCCTGTCCTGTGGTAGCATGAATCTCTGGTCATGGTGAAGTCGAAGCGTGGAGGAGATCGCGCCAGGAACGAGTAATAATAACAGATATATGGCACAGCGACTGAGCGCCAGCATCTTGCGTGTCTGCCTTGACGCCATGTTTGTGTATGTTGAATGCGATGTGTGACAGGGCGCCTCTAGCGGTCAACCGCAGTCACACTCATTACCATGGATACAGATGGCACATGATGGCACATGATGTTTTGTTTTGTTTTACATAAACTGTAGATTGGCAAGATCAAAATAAAGGATTGTTTCAGGGAAGATTTCGCAGGAAGAACGTTTTGCATCAGTAGCATCCCGTTAAATGTCGTTAAATGTAGCCTATGAATTAAGAAGAAGAAAAAGAAGAATGGTAATAATAGTAATACTAATAATTGATTTTTGAAGAGAAAATAAATTACGACCTTCACCAAACTTGATTCCAAATTCATTTTTTAAAAAAACGCAAGAAACTGTTCTACATGTATAAATACATCACAGGAGGTTTTTGTTGTGGAATATGTTTGGATCAGAATCGAAAAACAATTGAAAGCTAACATAACTTGCTAAAAGGCCAAAAGTAAAAGGCCATAATTGGTTCTTCAAATATGGGAAACATTTAGACTTTTATTAAACCGATGTTTTTATTAAAAACAAACTAATTCATATAAACTCAAAACATCGTTATTTGTTTGTGCCATTTATGAAGTATATGGAAAATGGATTTAAAAATCCCTAGAGACATATGATTCAGGGGGAAAAAATCGGCCATTGCTTAAATCAAAGATACGACCACAATATCCTTACAATTGCATATTTTGCAGGATCTTTTCATCACCTCGTGAGCTCATCGCCTGATTTTGAATTCATAGTTGTCCAAAACCCCCATCTGCTGGTCAGAATATGTAAATGCATTATATATATATTCATATAAACCTAAATTTGCCACTAATAATTGCTGCGGAATAATCAGTGGTAAGTGGTGTCCATTTAGGCTACTATGAGTTGTTCGCTCCGTAGCAGGCTACAGTTTCGCGCGTTTTCTGTGAGCGCGCGATTATTGACAGTTCAAATTTAAGCGGCGGTTGGTGAGTGAGGTTAACTGAATTGCGGTGACCGAGTGACCAAGTTTATCGAAGGTTACTAATTTTCTGATATTTACTTTAGTTAATCAAACAACTGGTAGGCTAATATTCCATTATTAACTAACATCCTTTTGTCAGAGATATTGATTTTGTGTAAGTAAGTTTTATCACTTGATTTAATTGAAAACGTCGAGCACATCAGCTCTCACGTAGGCTAACAAACTGGTGAGATCCCTGGAAAAAAGATTCAGTCATTGGAATAAGTTTTTTTTTTTTTTTTTTAAATACCCAGATGTTTGTCCTAACATGAATTATGTTTAATAAGGCTTTGCTGATTTTAAAGTGGGATTATCTTGCCAAAAAATAAATAAAAATAGTATGCTACTTTTCTTCGGTCACAGGCAAGTATGATGACACAACGCAGTCTCGAGAGCAAAGAGGCGGTCAGAGGAACCGAAATGAAAAGGTCTCAAGCGAAAATACGTGAGGTGAGGATTTCGAGGGCATCATGAATTGAATTAATTTATCACAGAAATCTACCGTCACAAAATATCAGCCAGTCGTTAACTTCTTTGTTGTCTTGCTAGTTATTTCTCTGATTTCTAATTGATTTGTTTACTAATGCTCACAAACATACACATGTAGATTGAAAATGCACCATTTTCTGAGACGTCTCCAGCAAAAAAGAAGGCACAGCATTTCAGATCAGCAGCTGGAGACATGCCTTATGGGTTTGAAGTAGCATTAGCAGGCAAGTCTTGTTTTTTCTAATATAATAATAACTCTCTTTATCAATTATTTCACTGTGAGGTTGTGTATGATGACTATTTAAGTTAACTTATGTTTTAAACACAGCAATTATTTTTCATGACCATTCCTGTAGACGTCAACTTGTGAGACACAGTTTTCTGTATGTTTTTTTATTTTAGAGGCTAACCGAGAGGTCAGTGTCCTCTTTTCCAAGTACTCCGAGGTCTTGAGGTAACTGGATGGATTTGTATGCCACCCCTGTGTCTCATCAGTAATAGATCTATAAGGTTTACACTCAAACATTAATTTCACATGTTTTCTTCTTAGGGAAAGAGCTGCTGTGGACGCTTCACAGCTCGCAGAACTGGAAGATATACTTACTGAAGCCAGGAGCTTGGAATCTCATCTTATAGAGAAGAAGGAACACCTGAGACGATCTTTGGCTTTGATCTCTGACAAACTACAAGGATAGGTTCAGTTCTTTTCAGTGGTGTTATTTGATTCACATAATGCATCTCTTTTGCAATACAAGCATCAGTTAAGACATTGTTAAAATGTTGATTATACATGTTCATATTATACTTTAGAAGTTATATACTATATAACAGTAATAGAAAAAAGGTGTTATGCTGACATAAAGCTGATATGTGGTGACAGTCACAATCTGTAGTGATGTATCATAAAAACAATTGCATATATATATATATACACAAGCACTTGTTATTTTAATAAATGCTTATTCTTCTGGCAGACATGTTTTAAATTTAAAGTTACTGAGATTATATAATACAAGTTATTAATTCAAGAAAGAAAACAACACAAGTAGAAAAGGAAAAGTAGGTTATTCAGAGACAGCTTGATCGTCTTGCTAAACATTTCGGCTTTTTAAAGAGTCTCTCACTGTCTATTTTGGAAAGTCCCATGGAATCCATATGGAATGTTGATAGGTACCTCAGCCCGGCCCAGTTCTTCAAATGTTTTTGCATCCAGCACCAGAAGGAAGGTGCTCTTGTCCTAGAGAGACAATTGCTCATTAGCCTAGCCATATATTTTACCTAATTTTTGAAAAACTAAAAAGCAATATTTTAAACCACTAAGGAACATGTGGTTTTATACCTGATTTGGGGTGATGACCACGGACAGAATGACTCCGTCATCCTCTTCTACAGCACCAGGTGATGAGACAAAGATCGGTTCTGAGGGATACATGCCTGCATGTTTCCACACCTGTCATAAGTTGAAATATTAGTTCAATAGACTAAACATTAAATTCACTAACACAATTTCAACATGCATTAACTTAATACTCCTAACTAACCTTTATTTGTTTGCCTTGAAGGTCCATTTTAATGAGGGAGTCTCCAACCAGGTGTCTGAAGCCACATGCGTAGAAGTAACGGTAGGGACGGGAATTGCACATTGAATAGTTGATGTGTGGGAATTCCAGACCTCCGTATTCATGGAGATCATCACCATGGAGATCTTCATGTGTGCAAAAGACCTGTATAAATACACAATTTACAATATTTGAACTGTAGATGTTCACATGTAGATAAACTAGACAAAAAAGTTATCCACACAAACCAACCTTATCCTTGTCCGTCTTGATGGCTGTGGCAGTGCTGTTTAAGCGCGTGTTGAGATTTTGCCCACAGGGTGTATGACTATCCACGTTTAGTGGCAGGACAAAGCGGCGAGGGAACACTCTGCACATTGTGTTGTATACCTAGCAAAAAAAAAAACACACATTAAACACTGAAGTACACTAAAAAATGCTAATAAATGTCATAAAAATTTACATAGAATAGGCAATTATCACATTAAATTAGATGTGACATTTATAAATAGAAAGACTGAAAACGTTCTTCAATAATTGTTGCATTTACAGCTTCGAAAAAAATTTTTTTTACAGTCTAGCTATGTGGAAAAACAAGGGTGCTTTACAGATATAGAATAAAAGTAAGGTTTTACCTCATCTAGAGCATTTCCAGACTTTTTTAGATTCTGAATCAGGTAGTTGTTTATTGCTTGGCCATCATCAGAACAGCACATGTCCATGATCAGGAAACCATTTTCTTCATAACAGTTTATCTGATGAAAAGTTGACAGTGGCTTTGCATAATATTTGATGAGGCTCAGCTGTGACCAAAGCAGAATCATTTCAAAATGAGTTATACTAAATAAAATAACATGAAAACATCATTTAAAAAAAGTGGATGCTGTGTGGCGTTATTAGCAGTGGTTACCTTTCCTGTGTGTTTATTGATTACATGGAAAACTGTGTTTCGTTTGGGGTCCCAGTATACACCCTCATTAATTCCCTTTCCACGGAGTTTGCTTGTCACAATCTTCAAGAGATCCATTTTGATTGGCTGCTCGATGAATACCACATAGTTCCCTGACATGGCTGCAATAATAATGTCAAATTTTTATATATATATAAAAAGATTAAAATAATTAAATTTCAAATAAATGCTGCTCTTTCGAACTTTCTAGTAATAGAATCACCGTTTCCACAAAATATTAAGCAGCACAGCTGTTTTCAACATTGATAATAAAAAGAAATGTTTCTTGAGCACCAAATCAGCATATTAGAATGATTTCTGATAGATCTTGTGACACTGAAGACTGCAATGGCTGCTGAAAATTCCTTAATTACATTTTAAAATATATTCAGATGAAACCTTATTTTAAATCGTAATAATATTTCACAATATTACAATTCTTTTTTTATAAATATAGCCTTGGTAAGCATAATAGACCAAAATTAGGGGTGTAACGGTACACAAACATAACAGTTCGTTGCGTACCTCAGTTTTGACGTCATGGTTCGGTATGGTTTGGGTACAGCAGGAGGAAATAATACTAAACTTTTTTTTTTTTATTAAACAATGTTTTAAGGCCAATTCACACCGCACAGACAAACGCCAACAAACTCCAACAAACAAGTTGGCTCAAGTTGGCCGTTGGATTTAGAATCTTAAGAAAAATAACAGTCATGTTCACACTGCACCAACAAACACCGACCAACTCACACTGACTGGGGAGAAAATGGATGATCCTACATCTATAAGCATGTTCAGTCGGTTCAAAACAAACTCCAACCAACGCCACAATAAGTTTTTTGTATTAAGTAATTTTACTTTACAATAAGGTTACAATTAACAACAGAGCCCAAACTTAAATTTAATTACTATTTATTTTTAACTATAATAATCAACATTCAAATAAAAAAAATTGTATGCAAACATGTAAATTGCACTCAATGTGGTTTTTAAATTAACTTATAAATTATAGGCTACAATTTCTATTTGTTGTTGAAATATAGGCTAATCATTTACATGGTGGCTGTCATAACTTGTTTCATAAAAGATTTATTTAAATATACACTAAAACATTAAGATATCACTAACAGGTAAAGTAAAATATATGAGTATATAGCCTAGTCTAATACAGCATTTCGCGAAATGCTCTTCTCTAGATTAAATTTTTCTGGTGAACTGACCAGGCTGTGGACACTGATTACTTGCCTATTGTCACGAATCCTGTCCATGCACTTCCGTTCACTCACCACCAGAGGTCACCCGCTCACCACATGGACTCTTGCACTACACTACTGTTGCATTCACCAGACTACAATTACCATCATCCATTGCACTGATCACAGCTGTCACCAATCACACATTGCACTGATTACACAGCTGATCAGACACGCTTTATAAGCCTTTGACTTCCTCTCTGTCATCGCTGAGTTATTGCTTTTGTGTTTTGGACTACCCCTTCGTCTTGCCTTTCGGACCCTGTTTGGATCATTGCTCGTGTACTCTGATTACCCCTATTGTCAAGCCCTTTGTACACTGTTTGCCGATTGCTGACCCACACAAGCTCTAGGAATACTCTTGTGTCTTGTCCTCTATTGATCT
Source organism: Acrossocheilus fasciatus (assembly GCA_036784905.1). Taxonomy (NCBI): domain Eukaryota; kingdom Metazoa; phylum Chordata; class Actinopteri; order Cypriniformes; family Cyprinidae; genus Acrossocheilus; species Acrossocheilus fasciatus. The sequence goes on from CM071952.1 coordinate 14,361,786, forward strand.
GTTTACTGTTGTGTGACCCTGTCTATGTTTGACTACGTGTCTAATAAAGCTTGCACATGGATCCGTATGCCTCACGTCTCGTTGGCTCCGTAACACCTATAGGTTAAATGAAATGCTACGTGACATTTTGTTTACAAGCCATTTTAATCACATCTTTGTGTGAGTGAAACTCTGATTGTGTGATAACACGAGGCATGAGATGTTAGTTCATGTTTATTTCACATTAAATCTACAAATAAAGAGGAAAGGTTACACCCCTAAAGGTTACCGTTACACCGCTATGTAAAATATTAAACCAAATAACCCCTAACCCTAACATTTCTATATTTAAAATATAAATGTATACAATAACTTTATATTTACTTATTTGCTAATTTGCAAAAGTTTGTAGGCATTGCTCACTTACCAAAGCTGTGATAGTAGGATGGTTTGGACTTGTCTTCTGAGGGGATTGAACACACAACTGAGGCTCCTTCCAAGGTATCAGCTGGATTCATCTTATTTGACGGCACCATTATTATATTGTAGAAAGCACCTTAAGATTAAAATTAAAGAAGAATAACAAATTTTAACAATTATTACCTTTGTTTTTTGACAACTCAAACACTTTTTGACATTTCTTAAATTCGGTCAGTGTGATTTCTCTTTTTTTTTAACTGCTGACAAACCTTTTCGAGTGTAAGAGTTGCCCATGTTGTATGTGGTTCCATCATGATCCACATGGGGATGAGCTGTGGCTCCATTAACCGCAACAAATTTACTCCAGTCCACCTAAACACAACAATCGTCTCATTTCAGCTTCAGCTTGTTCTCCATAAAAACATACTTTATACATTTTTAAATCATAATTAGTATGTACCTTTTCTTTTGTTTCCAGCGTCTGTGGGTCTATTTTGTGCATGAAGTTGGTCTCTGTGCTGACATAGTAGTCTCCTTTATACTGAACAAAGCTCACATTCGCATTGTCACTTGGCTCTGTGGGAGGAGAGAGATAACATGCTCATATATGCAGAACATATTCAGACTGCTTCAGTCAGAACCAAAGATTTCACACTCACTTGGCAGCTCAAACCGCGAGAGGAAGCGCTGGAAGACGTTCTTGCATGGGTCTGGCATGGCAATCGTGCCGAATTCAGACACCATAATGCGGTTACGCTCAAGGTTTTCCTTGTAGCAATCACTGTTGAGGAAGCGGCTCATGTACGTCACCTTTCCATCCTCAATGTGGAATTGGTGCATAAGCGCCATGCCATCAAACCAGTGGTTGAAACTGAGGAGCAAACACAAACGCTTATTTATTTGCTTTGATAATTCTGATCCATTGGAGTTCTCAAGGAGCCCAGATGATGCTCACCTGCTTCTTCCGATCTCAAACTTTCCAGGTCCATTCCTGAGGAAATTGCCTTTGATCCAGGAGGGGATGGTACCGGTAATTGTAGTTGTGATGGGCTCTGGGGTTTCATCTGCAGAACACACCAGATTCTCAATGCACGGCAGACCATGAACATCAGTGAAGTGTTGGTCTTTATTCTGTGACCTGGTCTTTTTCCAGCCTGCGGGGGAAAGAAGACTTTCAGATCTGAAGTTCTGTGCACTACGGACATTGAATCTATGATTAGAATGGTAACCTACCAGATGTGCTGCTGTTCTCACGGTTCACAGAAGACATGCTGGTCTGCTTATGATGGCTTGCTGAGTTGAAGATGTTTCAAGAGCTGTCCTTGAGACTCCTTTGTCTCCCTCTACTAACTGGACTCTTATAAAGAGATCTGTTGGGTCACATGGTGCTTATGCAATACCAAATCACAGACACCAACTGTTGTTTGCTTATCTTACAGTTACCTTGACAAGAATGGTCTGTTTTTAATTCAGTACAGGGTTGCTCTAAGCTAATTAATTAATTTATTGGAGTGCTTGAGTGCAACATATTTATATATCAATAAATATAGAAACAACATCTGTCACTATACCATTTGTTACACAATGCTTATATATTGATATATTTCAATAATATCAGAAGCAGTTAATTATACTACGAAGCAGATTTGTGGTGTTATTTTTATTTGCGGTGTTATTTTTATTTGCAAAATGAATCATTCTAAATCAATCTAATCTGTCTGGGAAATTCCAGTCAGCAGCAAATGATGTAACTATATCCTCACTTTAACACACATTTAAGAGGGAGAAAAGTAATAACTCTGAAATCTTAATGTTATGGGAGAAATGTAAGTGACCTCGCCATAAAATCTAATAATCAAACCAGCTATGCTGAACCACAGACTTTCTTTGAATTTATTCAGTAAATTCAAACTTTCTTCATTAATTCAGTAGCCTACTTCAAGTATTTATTTTCATATTAAATATATTAATACAATTATACCCTGTAGTGGTCACCTAAATTGATTTGAAATATTTTTATACTTCTGTTTATATATTCTGTTTAAAAAAACTGCAACAGTTTGTAATATGTATATGCTATCACTAATTGTACAAAATTCAGACTCAAACTCATATGCACCTTAACAGGTTATGAATCAGTATATACAGCAGATTAAAACTAAAATAATAATTCTATGTACATTTTTTTAAAAAGTTATTCACAAGCACAAGCATAGAATATTTCATGGATATAATAAACATAATTTTTAGCTAATTTTGGAATAGAATTATGTTAGCTAATTGGTTCTTTAATTCATTAAAAATTCAGTTACACTGTAAAATCACAGATATGTATACATATCTATGGCAAAAAAATTCTAATGAATGAAACAAAGATTTGTGGGGTACATTTTGCAAGAAAATACTATTTCAGTCATTCTATTTCAAAATTTCAGTTTAATTAAATGTTACTTTCCATTTCTTTGTATTTACTAATTGTGAAATTTACTACCAATCTGAATCAAAATTGTCAGTACATTCAGCAATACTCCATTTATTAAATTATTAAATGTTACTTTCCATTTCTTTGTATTTACTAATTGTGAAATTTACTACCAATCTGAATCAAAATTGTCAGTACATTCAGCAATACTCCATTTATTATGTGATATTCAGCATTAATGCGCATGACATCCATGGATTAAAAGCAAAAAGTTAAAAGCAAAGGCCCTGAGATTGTTAGATTGAATAGATAGTGTTATGTAAAAAAAAAAAAAAAAAAAAAAAGTGAGTTTTCACATCCTGTACAACAGAAAAAGTCCTTTGATATCCCATTTTTAGATCAATCACAAGTACAGTCATTAAACTGCATTATGCATGGGGCAAAACTCAAAACAAAAAAGCATTTTTACACAATTACACCAAGCCTGCAGAGGAATATCTGGGTCAAATTTCATCCTAAAATCTGTGGGGGTAAATAATTCATGAAGAAACTGCAGCATGAAGTATTTTTGGACCATTAACTTTTTGTTTTTGTTTTTTGGTGACAATTTGGCATCAACAGTATGAACAGTATGCTTATTTGTAATGAATGCAAGAAATCTTATGCTTTCTGGGCATTTCCCTTAAAAACAGATTAACTATGAAACCCAGACTGATCTTGTCTCATAGAAATCAGTGGTTCAACAAGTCACAGGCTATCCTGTTCAGAAGAGGTTTGATTCTTTCAGGTTAAACAGAAGTGAGCATCTTACCTAATGTTCCCACCTTTAGTGTTTTATTGATTTACATAAAGTCAGTGACAGTTACTGATTTTATGATATTGTCCAAACAGAATTTTGTTACATAGAAATTACTGAAAGTTTATCCATCCCAATCTGAGCTGCCAACATTCACTTCCAACCTTCAATCATTACCTTGAGCGCAGAACACGTCTCCGAAATTGCATCTGACCTCTTTCCCAGCAACTCCTCTGGCTATTGCAGAAAAACAGTACATTCTCGAATCTGATATAAATAAATAAATGGACTAGTATGAAAGTGTGAAAAATGTATTGACCTTCTGAACAAAAGCAGCATGTATTTAATTCTGCGCCTGGGAATTTCCAGTGAAGTTATCCAAAATAAAATATTAATCATTTCCCCATGAGGCATTTGGTGCTAACTGAGTACATGGGCTCTTTAAGTGCACAACAGTGCATCAGCTGCCATTAAAATACATCTCACTTGAGGACACATTCATGGCTATTAAAGACAGTACAGTGTGTGTGTTGACTGTCTCTCTTACACATAGACCACAAGTAGCACATTAAGATCAAGCTTAGAACTGCATAGCTTAATTTAGTTTTGTCTTAAATTACCTCGAAACGACCACCTCAAATCAAATGTAATTTAAAAAAATGCAAGGCACCCACAGGATATTTAAACAGTAAATATTACACATATAATAATACATATACACTGTAAAAATTCCATCAATTTATGGTAAAAAACTGGCAGCTGTGGTTGCCAGAATTCTACTGTAAAAAACACAGTAGCAACATTTTAGGTTTTACGGATTTAACTTAAATTTCATTAACTGATATAATGTTAATATACCAACCTATTGAAGTACTGAAATCTGTTTTGGACCTTTGTAATGCACTGCTAACCACCAAATGCAGAAGGTGATGAGAAAGTCACATGATGAACCAAAGCCCATCACAAGCAGCTTTTAAATAATAGCATATATAGGAGGTGCACAGTGTCATTCACACAAACACTAAACACCATCATGGTGAGACTCATTAAACTGAAATATGCAATAAACATTAATTTAACAACATTAGATGTAACATACAACCCTAATAAACATAACTGATAAGAAAAAACTGAGAAGAAATAGTTATTTCAAAGAAAAAACATCAAATTCAAACAAAATTTGAAATGCAATGCAGGGAATTCTGGGAAAGTCAGTTTATGGTTTTTCCCTGTAAATTTTACAGGAACTTACCATTAACCATTTAACAGGTTTTTGCTGTATCATTTTTAGTTTTTTACCATTAAAATAACGGTAATTTTTTACAGTGTGGTCATGGATAAATATAGTATCCAATGTCTAACGATAATCAAACAGCATTGAAAAGATCCACTTACAGATACTGTTTTTCCATTTTTGTGAGCATTATCATGTTGACACAAAGCTCATCAGTGACTATCAAGAACTGCATTCTATCTGTGACTGTCTGCACTGGACATCTGATTTCATTACAATTTTAATACATATTTACAGGTTAAATCTATTTATGATTTTAACAGTATGCTTCACCTGCAAACTACATTAGATTTTCTTATAATACTGTTTAAGCATTAAAGTCTTGGACTCCATCTAGTTTCATTCAGTGATCCTAATTCAAGCTTTATAACCTTAGCTACAGGCCTTATCAGTTAGTTTTAGAGAACATGTTTTTAGTTTATAGAACATAATTTAGTTTTTCCTTAGAATAGCAATGACTGGGACCAGTGAAATGACTGAATCACTGAGACCCTTGATATTGAAATTCAATACTTGGTAAAATTGGAGAATTTTAAGATGCACATTCAGGTATTTAATCTTTCAACTTTGCCTGTTGTAACATAGTACAGTGGAAAAACCTGTTGGCTCCAAACAAAGCATGTAATCCAAAAAACTGACTTTATTCTTAAGTGCACAATTGTACCCAAAGCTTCAATCTGCATAGAAATCTAGTCATACAGATTTATTACACAAATCTCCATAGCACTTTAAACAGACAAAAGTGCAACCAGATTCAATCATGTCACTTTCAGACATGTATAAGATCATGATAACAGGATAATCTCCATCTAAAATGTATTCCTGTCAAGAAAAAAAAAGGATCTCTAGAAATCCTTAGATCCAAAACTCACATTTTGTAATTTAGATTCAATTTACATCATTACCCACACAAGCTTGTATATATCATTTTAAATACATCTAAGCAATTTAAAATGAAAGACATAAATTGCTTTTAATGCAAAGCACATCAAGTTACAAATTGCCTTTCATAAACGATTACTTACTTGAGCAGAAATACAGCCATGCAAAGTGTCAATTCTCCAAATGTTGTGGTTATTACTGGAGGACTATGAAGATACATGTTCAAATACCTGTATAAAGTTAATTCTGAATGTGACACAACCAACTTAAGTCAAGATATTATGTTTTAACATCAGATACTGACTGACAAAAAGACATTATGTGATAAATATGGCCAAAACATTTATTACCTGATCATTTTCCTGTAAAAAGCATAGTGATTTCAAATACAGTGACCAGCATCTTGTAGCCACAACAATTAGTTCATTTTACTGCTTCAGAAACACTGATCTGCCAGACAAGAGAGTGGATGACATGCAGAGATTTCCATCTTAAGCAAAAACTGAGCATGTTCTGAACAAACTGACAACATTAACAATTAAAAACACCTGCAAATCGACACAATGTTGTCAAAAAATTATATATTTATAGAATTTACATATAATTTCACAAATGTATACAATAAACTGGAACTCTGATGCCAAAAGCGGATCCCATCCCTCATCTCAGTCCAGTCATTTACTCCACAAGAGGGCCACAGCTTTACAAATCCCCACGTCATGGTAGTTGAAGTAGCACAGGCCGGCGAAGGTGACGGTCGACAGAAGGAAGAGGCCAGCATTTGCCATCTTGATTTTAAAGTCTCCGTGAACGTAATCTGTCAAAATCTGGCCAAGACCCCTGGAAAACACAAAGTAAAATGCAATGCTGTCCTTTTCCAATAATAATATTGATGATAAATGAATAGTTCACCCAAAAATGAAAAGTGCAAAACAGTGCTAAACATCTTTTTCATTGGAGGAAGCGTTATTAAGGATTATGGACTCCAGAAGTGACAGTTTCAGGTTAAAATGTCTCAATGACAGATTTGTTTAATACAAACAAGCAGCATTTTCACTTCATAAGATGTTAATTGATCTGCTGGAGTCTTGTGGACTCTTTTTTACGGCACCTATTCACTGCAGAGGAAGTGATGTGATGCTAAATTTCTCCAAATCTGTTCCGATGAAGAAACAAACTCATCTACATCTGATGGCCTGAGGGTGAATAAATTAAGCAAATTTTCATTTTTAGGTGAATTATTCCTTTAATGATTAATCAGCATTCTTCAACATTCAAAAAAAAAAAAAAAAAAGAAGTATTCTCATAGCGTTGCAAAACTGATGTTGAGCCACTGATGTCACATGGACTACTTTACCGATGTATTTACTACGTTTCTGGACCTGGGAACATTTCAGTTGCGTTGCTGTCGATGGAGTGTCAGATAGCTCTCCGATTTCATCAAAAATATCTTAATTTGTGTTCCGAAGATGAACGAAGGTCTTACGGGTTTGGAACGACATGTGGGTGAGTAATTAATGACTCATTTTGGGGTGAACTAACCCTTTAAATGTATGAATCGAATATCCAACAGCTCAAATATTTATATTCTAAGGGAGACAAAAAAAGAATACCCTTTAACCCTTTAAATAAGCTTTCAGTAAACATACGAGACATGTACCATTGGGTTTTAAGAAGCCAAACATGTAAGGTGTTAAAGTACAACAGGACAAAAAGTACTGAAATAATCCATTGAAAGTCAAAATTAATGTCCAAGAAATTTTACAGTCCATAAAAGAACATCTTATTGCAACAATCTATACTTTAATCTGCACTACATATACCATTATTAACTTGAATATGTTAACGTTAATAAAAAAAGAAAAGCTCAAATGCAGTAAAATACAAAATATATACAGTATCTCACAGGAGTACACCCCTCACATTTTTGTAAATATTTTATTATATCTTTTCATGTGACAACATTTAAGAATTGACACTTTGCTACAATGTAAAGTAGTTAGTGTACAGCTTGTATAACAGTGTAAATTTGCTGTACCCTCAAAATATCTCAACACACAGCCATTAATGTCTAAACCGCTGGCCACAAAAGTGAGTACACCCCTAGGTGAAAATGTCCAAATTGGGCACAATTAGCCATTTTCTCTCCCCGGTGTCATGTGACTCGTTAGTGTTACTAGGTCTCAGATGTGAAGGGGGAGCAGGTGTGTTAAATTTTGTGTTATCGCTCTCACTCTCTCATACTGGTCACTGGAAGTTGCTCTACATAAACATGGCGTAGGCTACAAGAAGATTGCCAAGACCCTGAAACTTAGCTGCAGCACGGAAGCCAAGACTACAGCGGTTTAACAGGACAGGTTCCACTCAGACCAGGCCTCACCATGGTCGACCAAAGAAGTTGAGTACACGTGCTCAGTGTCATATCCAGAGGTTGTGTTTGGGAAATAGACGTATGAGTGCTGCCAGCATTGCTGCAGAGGTTGAAGGGGTGGGAGGTCAGCCTGTCAGTGTTCAGACCATACGCCGCACACTGCATCAAATTGGTCTGCATGGCTGTCATCCCAGAAGGAAGCCTCTTCTAAAGATGATGCACAAGAAAGCCCGCAAACAGTTTGCTGAAGACAAGCAGACTAAGGACATGGATTACTGGAACCATGTCCTGTGGTCTGATGAGACCAAGATAAACTTATTTGGTTCAGATGGTGTCAAGCATGTGTGTGGCGGCAACCAGATGAGGAGTACAAAGACAAGTGTATCTTGCCTACAGTCAAGCAAGGTGGTGGGAGTGTCATGGTCTGGGGCTGCATGAATGCTGCCGGCACTGGGGAGCTACAGTTCATTGAGGGAACCATGAATGCCAACATGTACTGTGACGTACTGAAGCAGAGACTGGGCCGCAGGGCAGTATTCCAACATGATAACCACCCCAAACACATCTCCAAGACGACCACTGCCTTGCTAAAGAAGCTGAGGGTAAAGGTGATGGACTGGCCAAGCATGTCTCCAGACCTAAACCCTATTGAGCATCTGTGGGGCATCCTCAAACAGAAGGTGGAGAAGCGCAAGGTCTCTAACATCCACCAGCTCCGTGATGTCGTCATGGAGGAGTGGAAGAGGACTCCAGTGGCAACCTGTGAAGCTCTGGTGAACTCCATGTGGAGCTCCAAGAGGGTTAAGGCGGTGCTGGAAAATAATGGTGGCCACACAAAATATTGACACCTTGGGCCCAATTTGGACATTTTCACTTAGGGGTGAACCCACTTTTGTGGCCAGCGGTTTAGACATTAATGGCTGTGTGTTGAGTTATTTTGAGGGGAGATCAAATTTACACTGTTATACAAGCTGTACACTCACTACTTTACATTGCAGGAAAGTGTCATTTCTTCAGTGTTGTCACATGAAAAGATTTACAAAAATGTAAGGGGTGTACTCACTTCTGTGAGATACTGTACTAGAGTTTTTAAAACTATTTGTTTAAATGTTGTCAAGCATATGGTATTTAGTAAAACTTTCTAGATCAAGGCTCAAACATGTTTAAAAGCCAGACTTTTACCACATTTACACCCAACTGAAATAATAAAAAAGCAAACTATATATACCTATATATACTATATGTGACCTTAACAGCTTTGCTAAAATTAGAAGTGTGGCCTTGAGTGCCAATGTCCACAGGGAGGTTAAATCCTTGCACGAAGGGTGTAACAGCCACTCATGACTTTGCAGACACCTTCATTTCATGTCAGACACTATTTTTAATGGTATAGCACAACGTCAGTCACTAAACTGCAGAGTTGAAACTTCATATGGAATTACAATAGTCACATACTAAATATTACCAAATGACTGTGGCAAGATTCACTGATAATTGATCTGAATTGTTCTCAACAGCTTTCCATAATTCAGAAAAAAAGCAAGACAAAAAATTAACAGCAAAGGACCATTTCATTTTGAATATGTCAAGCATTAATTATAAAACACATAGCCTATTCTCTTACCAGTGACCATGTAGAGTAAGTGCAGCTGCTAAAGAGTAGTCAACAGCAGGGCCGGGGTAATAGTATGCAACGGGTGCCAAACCTAGAAGAACTATGCTCAGGATCCGCTCTCCTGTCCAGTGCAGAGAAGCGGCTTTGGACCCAGAGCCCGCTATTACATAAAACAGTAACACATCAAAAACTGTTCTTCACAACAGAGCATCTCCGTCAACACACATTCAGTCTTTCAGCAGCATAATGTCTCCATCCTGTACCCCAACAGAGGGAAAGAAAAAGCTAAAGATGACATTCTGAGTGTTTGAGCTTTACTATGTTTAGTCTGTAGCTCTAAATGACCAGTGTTTTCATTCTGTCTTTCCCAGCGATCAACTTATTTACCATTTGCTCTGAGAACCTGACAGATGGTTAGCATAGCAATATTCACATTCAACATTCATCTTCTGTTGCCTATTACACTGTAGTTACCTGTTACTAATCATTTACTTGACTAATGAAACAATCATGATTATATTTGGACTTCTGCATGTTAAAACACTTAAATTCAGACCCGACGAAAAGGCTCTTGTCCAGTCTGACAGTACTGTCAACTATATATTAGGACAATAACATTTTAGGAATAGACAAAAAGCTCTGTCTTGATTTACGATGTCACAAAAAAACACAATCTAAATCACTAACCATAGTTGGATGGAGTTGCATGGATCTTTGCTGATATCAAGTACGGACAATCACGATCCTTCTTCTGTACGGCCAAAGGTCTGATGAGGGAGGAAGAGCGAAATAACAGAGCTGTGGAAGTGACAGGAATAAACAATACAAGGAAACATACGTAATTAAAAGGAAAAAGGTACTCAGAATTCATATTTCACGTAATTTGATGTTCATTTGTGACGAATGAGGTTCATACAATGCTTCTATAAATCAAGTCATTTAAAAACAGACACCCCACATAAACTGATAAATTACGAGAATATAACTTCTATTTTGAGCCTTTACAAACACTCTCTATAAACACAAACATTGTTATACGCTAATAAAATCCGTCTAGTCTCAGTCTCACTGTGTAAGTTATTGTGTTTACCGACACTTTTACATAAATATAAAGTTAAGTGGTTGATTTAGAGAAAGAGAAGACAGGGTTAAGTTAGCATGCTAGCTATTCAGTCCTAGTACGCGTGCTGCGATTAACATGAAAAAAAGAGAACGATTTCTTTTACATACGACCTTGAAGCTAAACAGCTGTGACACAGGATGAGGTGCGAGAAGAAAAGCATGAAAAACACTCAAACTTACGGCTGACACCTCTGTGGCAAACAGAACTTATCCTGACAAGAGTCGCCATGATTCTCACAACCAACCCAAGGTCACTGGAATCACCCGGATGTACTACCGCTGCCAGTGACCGGTGTGATGAAATAAACCTTTACATACAAAATATGCTAATACATATCAATTAAAATATTTACATATACTAGAATACTTGATTTTAATATCTCGTCGAGTTTTAAACATCTTAACATTTATTCCAAAACAATAACTCAAGGCAGTACCAATTTAAACAATGTTAAACACCGAGATGTCCGTTTGAGTTCACCAAATTTATGGTGAATTTTAAGATAAAACACTGAAAGGCCATTGAAAGTTTTAATTGGACGTGACAAGGTGGTGATATCAAAGTGGGTGAGTTGTTGGACTTGCATTAGTCTTCCCATTAACGCCATCTTGTTTTTGTTTGTTTTTTTTTGGGGGGGGGGGGGGGTTCTGACTGAATATATACAGTATAAACAGAGGATGTGTTGTATTAGATGTGTTATTGTTATTCATTACTTTTTTTAATTGATGTTCTACAAATCGTATCACATATAATAAAAACAAAACAAAATACTTTTGAACAAATACACACTTTTATTAATCTATGTAACATTTTAACATTTCACTTAACTTGTAAATATATAACAAAAGGTATCTGAATACAATTTCATTTCAGTTGAAGAAAATATATATATTATTAATGATGTTAATAATAAAATAGTCTGTATAAATACAGTACCAGAATATTCAGTAAGGTAATTCCATGTCAGTAATTTTAAAATAAAATAAATAAAAATACACTGATTAAATGTCAAGTTTTTTTTGTTTTTTTTTGGTAGTCTAGTTGCATTGTTACATGATATGTTTACAGTTAGCAATAGAATTCAGGATAATGATACATTATACTGAGTGTCATGATTCTTGCATAACTGCTTAGAAGATCACTAGCATCTTAAATGCACATACAATTTAATAAAATATCAAACAACTCCAAAATGCCAACCACAACCCACAATTTAATCTACTCATTTATTCCACAAAAAATCTAAGAATTATTATTTTTTTTTTTAACAATTGGTATTTGACAAATAGTATCATGGTAGTGCAAGTAACAAAGTCTGGCAAAGCTGATGGTTGACAGAGTGCTGTGATATCCATTGTTTCACGTCATATTTTGACGTCTCTGAGAGTGTAATCAGTCAAAACCTGGTAAAGAAAGAGCACAAGAGGGTTAAATTTCAAATTAGGCAGCTATATGGTTTTCAAAATGTCTTTAATGTATTATTAAACACACCGTCATGCTTTGTTTCCTACTTTGCATTATTTATTTTATCTGCAGCTCTCAGAGCAGATTTCATGGCGGTCTCAATCCAGGCATGAGGTCTGGCCGTGTGCTCTCCTGCAAAGTAAATCCTCCCCTCATTCTGGACTATAGACTTACTATAGTCTACCATTTGGAATGGAGTGAAGATGGCAAAGGCGCCATGGCTGTAAGGATCCAGTCCCCAATTTTTCACAACACCCCCGGTGTAGAGCTGGCGGATGTGTTCTCCATGGATCTTTACCAGGTCATTCAATACCAGATGCTTCAACTCCTCTTCATGTATAGTCTGTAGGAATGCAGCTTCATCAGAGGAGGTGTACGAAGCCAACACAGCGCCTCCTATTCCGGAGGAATTATGACTAGGGTAGTGAATGAAGCGTGATGGCAGATCTGTGATGCTTTTCCCACCCCGGATGCCATCATTCTCCCAGAACTTTTTGCTGAAACTCAGCACTACTTTTGTGGAGCTGGAATAGTGCAGCAACCTCAGCGCTTCCATCTTTTCGGCCGACAGAGGAGGCTTAAAGTCAATGAGGAGCGTTGCTTTGGCTGTGGCCGTCACCAGCACATAATCGGCAGTAATGCTGGTCAGGGTGCCGTCGTAATGTTCATATGAAACTGTTACGTTGTCCTGTGTTTGAGTGATAGCCTGGACTTTCGATTGCATAAAAATTGTGGCATTTAGCACAGTGTAGAATGCATTAGGGAGTGATTCAAAGCCACCTTCAAATTCAGAATACCTGAAAAAAAAAAGAGCGCAGAATGATGTAGATTATTTTAATATGTTTGACATCATTTGATATTTTAGCTGATATATACTACCATTCAAAAGTCTGGAGTAAGCTAGTTTAAAAAAAAAATAAAAAAAATTATACTTAATACTCATTTAACAAGAATGCATTAAATTGATTAGAAACAGTAAAAACATGCTGAAAAAATGTATCATGATTTCCACAAAAGCACAACTGTCTTCAACACTGAATGCTTCTTCGGCATATTAGAATGATTTCTGAAGGATCATATGACACTAAACACTAGAGTAATGATATTTCACTAAAATTTCACAATATTAGTGTTTTCACTGTATTTTGATCAAATACATGCAGCCTTGATGAGCATAGGAGACTTTCTTGAAAACATTTAAAAAACCCAAACTTTCGAATGGTTGTGTAGAAACAATAGTTTGTGTTAACTGTAACATCTTACGTGTCATTGTCGTTTATATCACACTGGATGTAGAGCATCTCAGTGAGGGCCGTGTAGAAGAAGCTTTTCTCATTCAGGATATCACCAATCATTCGCAAAGCTCCTCTGCTCAGATTTCCCACATTCACTAAATACTCCTGTTACAGATTGGATTTAGAGACATCCTGCCATTAGTACCCCTATTAAATACACTTTAAAACTAATTGTAAGTGCTAAATCTGATGACATTTTACCTTGACTGAGTATGAATCATATTTGTTCAACATTTTCTCACAGCCCATTTTCCGCAGATCATCTTTTAACTAATAAAGTTCAGAGAAAGAAAGGAAAACGTATTGGCAAATAAATAATAAAAGCAAGATAATGGAAAAAGCATCTATGGTTTTAACAATATTTAATTATTCTGACTTCATGTAATTGATTTTTATCAGAAACCTTATTAATTAACTTTTTCACTCACCTTGCCCAAAGCCATATCAAACAGTTCTCTGGCACTTTTCCCTTTCTCCCAGTCATTCACAGGGTACTTCAGAACGTCTGGGTTCTGCTTCACGGTGTAGGTTTTATAACGAAATCCGTTTATAAAATAGTAAGTGTTTTCGTCGTCCTGTACAAACGGTCTAAACTTCAGGCCCAGCTTCTTTGCAAGAGTCCTGAGAATCCTTGAAAGTCATATCATTGAAAACAAGTTAAGTTGTGCCCTGCAGCTCCACCTTTTGACCATCAGGGGTCATTGTCACTTGATAGCAGTCTTTGATTATATGTCAGTTTCACATGTTGGATTTCCTGTTGTCTGCCGCATGTTATTCATTATGAATTACACTATCTAATAAATCTGCGCTGCTGATTGTGATTGACTGACTGTGACAGTTTCACACGAATTATTGTACTGTCAACCCTCAGAAAGTTACACGAAGTGAATATGAAATAGAATTTGACTTTCATGGATAGAGATTAAAAGATAATTTACCTGTGGAAGCTTGGGATCCTCATGGCACCAAGTTCTGCATACCAACCCTCACTTTCATTCCTATATGTTAGAATTCTTCCACCTATACGGTCACTTGCCTCAATAATCGTCACCTATAAGAGCAGAGAAAAGAAAATAGAATTAAAGGCTGTGATAATGGAAATTAAATAGAATATTAAATAGAAAGTAGATCTTAATCATGCAGTGCTTCAGGGAAACATGTTCTAGGGATTTTCTCTGCTTCACCTGGCCTATTGTAGACTATATAATCTTGATTACTGTCAATTTCTTTTCCTATAAAAATTACTGATTTCCTCATGCGCTGAGTAAGTTGGGAAAAGCCAGGTCATGAGATTAAAGACATCATTTTGGAACTAGCAGAAAGTTACTATATTAGGCCACATCATGAATCTCACGTGGAAGTGGTTATTGGTCTGGTGTCTGAAAGGGTTAAACCCAGCCATATAGATAACTGGAACTATATGTGAAGAAATGGAGAAAACCTATTGTTCTGCTTTTACCAATTGTTTCTAATAATCTCTCGTAACTAACAGAGACATGATTTGCACCAGTCATTGTCTCCTTCGGTTTAGATGTGTTTAGAGAGCTCTTCCTATTTGCATATCCTGTTTTCATGGGTCTGTTATGGTGTTAGTGTTAAATGTTGCTTTGTGCTATGGATAGTGTTATGAGACCTTATGTCCTGCATCCTCCAGGAACTTGGCAGCAGTGAGTCCAGCAGCACCTGCTCCAACGATTATCACATGCTTAGGGTTCTTCGTTGGAGGGAGACCTTGTTCTGTTAGCTTCAGAAGGTAATCATAATCAGAGTCTTGTAAGCATTTGAAAAGATGGTCTTCATCCTTAGTTCCACCAGCATGGTAGGTGAAAACCAAGATCAGTGCCAGCACTGCAGGTACTGTTGAAAACATTACAGAGTAAAATGATAAAAGAAATCAGTTATTGGCAGTTAGGCTATGTTTGAAATTTATTTTCACACTGCAAACCCTTATGCTATTAAAATAATTAAGCTTTCATAATTAAACAGCATTTGAAATGTGAATTTTTGTAATCAAACTCTATAGTTCACTCAATTATCACTACATGCACTACCCATAAGCCTTTGGATACTTTGTTAATATGAATATTTTCCATTTTTATTTTTGTTTTAACCGTATTTGGAATTAGCCTACCTAGCCTAGCCTACTGCATTTGAGTCATGTTTTGGGGTTAAATAAATGTCCGTAGGCTAAACCTAACGTATAGGCTATGTCCTGACTCCTGACAGAAAAATCCCCTTAGCTAAATTTTTTTCTTTAAAAATACGGCACAATGTGTTATTAAGGAATTTTCAAAATTGATTTCTACAGGTGTTTTACCCGTAGCTTAATACGCATTGGATTGTTGTTGTGATTTTCTAAGAATTATGAGAGGTTTTTCTACGACAGTAGGTTTAGTTTTGACAGAAAATTATATGAGAAGTTTCTCAAAAGTTTTTCGCAAATTCCATTTATTCTTCATCATTTGCTGCTACCTTATGGTGTCAACATGGAACATACTTTATAGGCTTGCAGAATGCTTCAAAAGTGCTGCCTAAGCAAATTGAAGTGTTAAAAATATTCAGTAGGCTATACTTGTTCCGTTTTCCAGCAAAACGATCCTGTTTTCCCATTTACTCAATACAGGAAGATTTCTCCACACATGAAAGTGGTTTCGGTTTACTTTCTTTTTATGAATGAGAAAGACATACTTCACCACTATTGGACTCCCTATCATTTAAACTTAGCATAGCCTATGTCTCCGCATCTGATTTAGACAAGCATTTTGACAAATCAAAAGCACGTGTCCTTCTAATACTCACAGTATTTACACGGGCTAAAGTTTTTTAACATTTTGAACTGTGCGAGCCAGAAGCCGGAGCGCCTCGCGCACCTTTTCTTGCGTAAAGTGGAAAGCGAAACCTATGGAAGACAAAAGCAATTTGCAAAATTATAGAGAAATTTGGACAGCATAATAACCGTTATATCACTGTAAAAGTATAAATTAGAGACAAATTCAAGCTATAAAAAATGATACTCACAGTCCACTGGAATAGCTAATTGACTAGCTACTCACCTTCATAATGACAAATGGTTAAAAATGGTCCAGAATTTTACTTAACCGCTATGGATTATATCTAAGAATGTAACTGCTCAAATTTAATTGACTGAAGAGACGTAGAAGACGGATAAAATATCTGGACAGGCTATTCCATCTATTAATATGTCTAATGCCCCTTTCAGGGTAATGAATCATGTGTGGGCTCCCCTATTCTGCAAGAAATATTTTCCCACACAGACTCAAGATTCAACCACACTGAACAAATTAGATTAGTGAGCTTTAGTATTCATTAACATACCTAATTTTCGCCAGAATCAATCATTTCTAACCACTCATTTATGAGTTTATTCTTCTGACTAAAGCAAGCAAATCTAGGATCTGGGTAAATTTCTATCAAATTTGCTTGTTTCCACTTTAAGAAATTTCAAAATCTTAGGAAAATAAATCATAGATCACTTACCAGATGTCCTGTTACTCACTCTGACCGGTCTGCCCTGATCTGGTTTATAAACTACACCATGCAGAAACTGAAAGGATGGTGGTG
Source organism: Acrossocheilus fasciatus (assembly GCA_036784905.1). NCBI lineage: Eukaryota > Metazoa > Chordata > Actinopteri > Cypriniformes > Cyprinidae > Acrossocheilus > Acrossocheilus fasciatus. The sequence continues at coordinate 14,379,029 of CM071952.1, forward strand.
ATGATGTATTTAGCCACAAAGTTTCCGAGACTGTCATGTTGCAGGTTAAGAAAAAACAACAACATCTTTATCTTCATAGGCGTATTTAATGGGAAGACATGAAGATATGGACTTTTTTTTACTCCTGACTACAGCACATTTATTCCTTTTAACCTCAAAGTTCCGTTTCTTGAGTAAGATCAAAAGGCTGGTCACAATTGTCCTCTTCCCTCTTATCACAGGACTTTAGCAGCAAAGCTGGAGCCTTTGTGAATATGTCAAGTCAAGTCTGTATTAAAAGTGAGATGCATGTCACATATACATCCCTACATATACCATTTAAAAGTTTGGGGTCAGTAGGATTTTCTATTTTTATTTTTATTAGGCTATTATTTTGCAAGGACATGCTAAATTGATAAAAACGCTAAATTGATATATATTATTATTATTATTTTATTTATTTATTTTTTTTTTTTATTTTTTTTTTTTATCAATGAATCCTGTAAAAAAAAAAAAACAAAAAAAAAACAAGCCCATCACAGGTTCTATAAAATTTTAAGCAGCACAACTGTTTCCAACACTGAGAATAGGCCAAATCAGCATATTAGAATGATTTCTGAAAGATCGTGTGACACTGAAGAACGGAGTAATGGCTGATGCATACGCGTAGAATACGCTTTTAATGACACTTAAATTCGTCCCTCGCACTTTTTTCCGGGGCAAGTGTGTTCACATAGAGGTTTTCAAAAGCTGGTGTGAATAAATCTAGATTTAACTTAAAAGACATAGGATAGTCTGTGCATGACCTGATGTTTTATTTGTATCCAGAATGAGGCGAACATCACAGAGCGCTCAACATTCTCACGCAGTGTATGTTTCATTCATACTCAAGCCAGAGGGCGCTCTTGCGCAGAACGTCCAAGACAAACTCATAGAAGTAATATCTTATGCTAGGAAATCCCTAATATGGACAAAAGCATCCAACTATCCTGTTTAGGCTGAATAAAAATCAGAAACGTTTGGACTGATGAAGACATTAAACACAGGATTGTGACAATATATGGTTTATGTGAGTTTTTCTCCAGGTTATCACCATGTAATTAATAACGTATATAAATAATGCAGTGCTAATTGACATTGCATTTATTACAGTATAGAAACTATTTTGAATTATTCTGTGATAAAAACGGTAAAAAAAAAAAAAATGGAAATATAAGAAAAATATTATAGAATACAAATTTTTAGTTATTGTCCAGAAGTGTATTTGATTTCTTAACCAATTAAAAGTAAGAAATAAGAGAAAAATAAAACCTGTCAATTAAAAAAAAATAATAATAATAATTAAAAAAAAATGTAAATTAATTATTACATTTGACATTTCAGTCCCCCTCACTTCTGAAATGATGGCTATGCCCCTATAAATTCAGCTTTGCCACCACAGGAATAAACTGGCTGTTTCTCACTTCCAAGAATGCAAAGAACGGACTTGCGTGGAGACGTCTTGCCAGTTGAAAGAACATTGAAAGAATGAACTTGGAAGGACACGAGACAGTTGGCATGACAACTGTTTTATATGACGGCAACATGGTGAAGGAGGCATTCTGCGCTTAACAAAGAACAACAATGTATTTAAAATTATTATTATTATTCTAAAGTATTTTAAAATAGAAAACTAGAAAATAGAAAACTGATATCTGATATGATAAATCGTAATAATATTTCACAATATTATGCTACTGCTTTTGATCAAATTAATGCAGTCTTGATGAGCATAAGTCGCTTCTTTCTGGGATCAGTAAGATTTTTAATGTTTACCTGGAAACAGGGCTCGGGGCAAAATGCCACCTAATTTGACAAAAAAAAATGTCCCTGTATAATTAAACTAAACCTATTACGGTTGTTGCGAATAAAGTGAAAATGTAAATAAAAATAAAAGTGTGGAGTGGACCCATATCTCATATTTCTTTTTACCTGTTTTGACAGTGTTGCAAATTAAAACCAATCACACTTGATTCTGTTGAGCTTATGAATGCAGTGGCCAATCAGAGGCATTCAGTTTAGTCATCGGTGAAACGTGGAATTTTGTTCAGTGCGCGTGTTCTGAACTGCGGAAGAGATGCTGTTGCCCAGGCACTTTCCGAGACTGAGTGAAACAGTTTGGCCTTCTTTAGGTGTGCACTCAAATGGACAAGTACAGTATTACTATTACTACTATTACTTTTCCAATAAACATTTGGAAAAGTAATCAAATGCTAGTTGGTATATTAGATCAGTGCATAAACCTGCTGCTGTCTGTGTCATTAATGTTAATCAAACATTACATATGCAGTGCTTTATTTTTTCATTTGTAAATGTAAAGTACAATAAACAGTAAAATTGTTTGTACTGCAACCTAGTGTGTTTATAATTAAGACAATACATTAAAATAATATGGCAAGAAACCACAGTTTGCAATATCAAGCAGCAAAATGAGCTGTTTTGTACAATTAAAAATAACTGGAAGCGGACGACACCTGAAGCCAGACATATTAAATTTACAAATGGTCCCACACGCTCTTACCGGAAAAATAAGGTGTATAGGCTTTGTAAGCTAAATTGTGTATGTTATTTGTAATTTTTTTCAGTTGTGTTTGTTTTATTGTTTGTAATTGCCTTCTTTTTTATTGTATTACTCGCTGTTGTTTGTTGACAGTGAAAGAACAGGTTAAGGGGTTGGGGGGGTTTTTGAGGTTTTTATGAATGCACAGGCATGCACTCCTGACAACAGTTTTGCTTTCTCTCTCTCTCTCTCTCTCTCTCTCTCTCTCTCTCTCTCTATAAATATATATATTAGTATATATCTGAAAACTTTAGTGTTAAATATAATTTGATATTTGGAGGTGTTTATGTGAGACGCATCTCAACCACTGATCTAGCCTATATAACTGTATACAATTCTCCACACCGTCTAGGCACGAGAACTACTGAGCTACTGCAAAAACAGAAGTTCAAAGACAAAATTGCAAAGATGGGTGCATGCTTGTTTTTCTGTCACATTTGTTGGCCGCCTTTGAAGATGACTCATTTCAGAAAAAGAACCATTATAAAACTATTGAAATCCCAGGAATTTCTTTCTTACTTTGAAATGTAATGTATGTTTCACATGTGTTGCAACAGTTACAAGTTACAACTGGTGTCATCGGCAAGACTTAGACTTGTTATGTCTCTGCATTTATCTGTTTCAAGGTACAATCGCCTCACATCAAACTTTTTAGTTTGTTCAGCTGATGCTATCATATACCACCTGTAGTTGACCAATGTCAATAAACGACCTTGGTGCTCTGCTTTCTGTCGGTCTTCATATAGGCCTAATATTTAATTGAGCACTCAATAAACACCCTGGCACTGAATGTGCTTTTGTGGTCATGATAGGACTATCGTCTAGCAGACACTTCCCCTGCAGTCTTAAAGCATAACTATGACAACCACATACCCTGCAGAAGACATAACCACATGCCCCATGCTTGCACATAAACATGCTCTTATGTCTGTCTTTATCAGGAACAAATGCTAAGGGTTTTTATAAGCTCCTGATGTCATATGCTGATAATGCAGGTATTTATTGGTTGTCCATAAATATGTTTTTATTGGATGATATATGTTCTCCTTGGATGTAGAAATGATTACAGATGACAGCTGATCTTTTTTATCTTTAAATATACTTGTAAAGTTAATGCGGTGTATTTTTATTAACAAAGAGAAAAGAATGGAACAAAAGGGAAAGCTCTCAGTCAATGGCATGGCAAGGCGAGGATGAGCAGGACAAGGTAAGATGGGAAAAGGCAAGGCAGGGTGAGGCAGCCACACAAGAAACGGCCTGAGAAGCAACCAAAGTCCAAGTCTTCATTATAGGCATTTTAATGTGTTGCCATTACCATTTAAAAACAAAAAAACTGTAAACACATTTCTCCTATAGTTTATAATTTGTTTGTATGTCTTGTCAAGATTTTTACTTCCTTCTTTAGACTGAATACACCTGCAGTCTCATCATCATGTTCGTGTTTCCAGATATCAATGTTTATAGTCTAATATCTTATTATTTTTACAGTTGTTTTTGTGTTTTAAACTTAATAGATATTACAAATGATCATGTAAAATCATTGATACTTATGATCAACTTGAAGAGTTCAAAATCAAAAATGAAGAGTTCATTTGCAAAACGGATAACTAAAATGTTCAAAAATCACTTTTTTTTTTCTTTTTTTTTTTTAATCCTGCATTCCAATTAATATCAATCAAACTGCAGTTGGGTTGTTTTGATTAAATAATAATAACTAACAAAAAATAGAACTAGCACAATAAAAACATGATAACATACACAAAAAAAATTATTTATGAAAATGAATAAAAAACGGTTTTCAAATAGCACATTAGGCTATTAATGAATCTTTTTAGTAAGATTCCTTTTATTAAATAATGTTTTTGTATTAGTTCAAAGTATGAGAAGCTAGGCTATAATATTCTGTCTCTCTTCATTCAGAAGGAAGTAGCATGTAAAGGAAAAGTATCAGAAGACAACCTTTCTTACATTGTTTGGGGAATTCCATTGTCATTAAAATCCTAAAATCCCTTTCAATTTCAATTTTTTTTATCTCTTTCTCTGTCTCTCTCTCACTTTCTTTATCTCGCTCTGTCTTTCATTGCCTTCCTAAAGCGGAATGAGGATCTGGAGTGATATAGACCTATTGCAACATTGTATTGTATTAACCTACAAATCAAATTAAATAGAGAATTTCCATAATGTTCTGCTTAGGTTTGTCATTGTCAAACATAAATGAATATTCAAAACAGTTTGTGAAAAACATGCATATTATTCACGGTTTAAAAAAAAAAGGAATTATTTTCTGGTGTCTTCTAGATGATTTTCAAATAGCACTTCTAATATTTAGAGGAACGTGATTAATTAGGACTTTTATGAAATGAATGTTTCCGCTAATTCGGTACTTTTATTTTGAAATAATTCCTGTGCGTAGGTTGCGCAGGAAGTTAATACAATCTGTTTTTGATGCCACGTTCACATTGCTCATAACATTTCAAATTTATTGAATAACACAAAGGTCAGTTCACCCTTTACTGTTTTAAAACACTGTGTTGCTGCTTAACAACTGTAACTTACTTTAACTAAATAAACCTTTAATTTAACTGAACGGTTGTGTTAGCTATTAGGAAAAAAAACGTCAAGAGGAAACCAATTAGTAAACTAATGTCAACAGAGATGTTGCCGCACTCATGTTTACATGACAAAAACATGCCAAGTCTAATCTTTATTTTGGTATTTAATCGCTTATTTTTGCATATCCAGCTCATTTGCTTAGCAATTGGATTAACATAAAAGCGATTCTGTCCAAAATAGTAAATCCTTGGTTTCTCAGACAAAAGCTTTGTGTAGATTATATATAAAGCTTTTGAAACATTAAACTTTGCTGTGGTATGTTGTTTGAAGGTTTGATATCATGTCGAAGGTGTCTATGGGTAAAGTACTGCTCCGAAATGTCATCAGACACACAGACGCCCATAACAAGGTATTTTAACTTGTAAATTTGCATTATTTCAGCATTTTTATATCAGCTGAATCAAATCAGTCTTTATGGTTAAACTTCTAACTTCAGATTCAAGAGGAGTCTGAGATGTGGAAATTGAGGGATCTTGAGCGACAAACCTCATCTGCTCATTTCCCAAAGCAGAGGTACGCAAGGCACAGCCTTTGTTTATTTGCTCATGATTTCTTTTTCTCTTTAGTGACCATGTGTAATTCTACTTTAGGGGCCGCATGCACTGTGACCGTTGCGTGGATGATTCAGAGGGGTCCATGCGAGAGCGGCTTGGAGACAGGAGAGATGAGATGTCTGAGAGAGACGAGAGAGAGGCTCGATACTGGACGCGAAAACTGTATGAGTTTGAAGCCAATGATCCTGACAGGTATTGCTGGTTGGTTTTGTGCTCATGGTGTCTTAATTATTTTGTATGGTTGAAACGTGCGATTATTTTTGTACACTTGAGGCATTTCCTGTGATCACTGTTCCTGTTTCCTCAGGTGGGGCCACAGTGGCTTTAAGGAGCTTTATCCAGAGGAATTTTATTCTGATGGGTAAAGAGAAGCAGTCCTGCCACCATCTAATGAATATTCAGCATATTTTTGCAGGATCTTTAAAGAGAAGTGGTATTTAACACGGTCTGTTGTGGCAATGCAGGGGTCCATTATTCTTTGATGATTACATTGACATTATTGTTAATCTTGACTGAAATTTTACAAAAAATAAATGAAAGAAAATAAATAGAATAAAAAAGAATACATTCTAGAATAAAATAAAAATACATCACATTTAATTCAAAGTAAAATTATAATATTGTATATTGTGTGTAAATCCAAAAGTTTCCTGTTATAGAGTCCATTTAATCTTAAAATAAATAATTTTATAGAGGTTTTATAGAATAGGGGTCACTAATTATGGTTTAATCTTGGACTAAACTTTGTGTTTTAAACAAATATATAATATTAAATTGAATAAAAAAAACAAAGTTCAAATAAATGCTTCACTGTCCCACCCAAATTAAAATGTATTATGTAAAAATAAATGTAATTTACAAATATATTTGTAATGATTATTTATATGGCTTTGCAATGTAGCCATCAGAGAAAAACATGTAAATACAAAGGTTAATGAACAATGACTACATCTTAATTTAATTCTCTTTTCTAAAGAATTAAATAATCCTAAATCATGTAATATATTTTAATTAAGTAAGTAATATAGAACTTAAATTTAATTCTATAATAATTTAATTCATAATCTCAATATATACATTTATTTAAAATATTCCAGCAGCATATTTTGCTTGTTTAATGCTACTGTTATTCTTTTATTTCAGGGGAAAAGACTGCAGTAATAGTAAACACAAAAGGAAAAAACACAAGAACAAACTAGACGCTGACATAGAGAAATCTTCCAAGAAGTCGTCTAAGAAGAAGAAAAAGAAAAAGGAGAAGAAAAGAAGGAAGACTGCTGCCTCAGGCTCTGAGACCTGCAGCGATGCAGAGGACACCGTCAGGAGGAAACAGAGGAGGAAGGGAGGTAAGAGCAAGCGGAGGAAAAAGGAGCACAAAAACAAGGACAGAACCGAGGACAGCGACACGGAGGACAGCCATTCAGACACAAGGCCGAGAACGCACAGGAAGAGAGAGTGCCCTGAAACGGACACACTGACCGAACCACAAAGGAAAAAGCGGAAAAACTGGAAAGTGGCGAATGAGGAGAGATCAGAGGAGAGCTCTGATGCTTGACTTTTCAATATTACCTGTCTGCTTGACTATGCTAACTCTAGACACTTTGTTTTAAAACTGTGCATATCATTCATATTTGAGAGACTCTTGACCATGGGCCTGAAGTCATTTACTTGATCTTTATACCTCATCAAACAGACACTTGATGGCTGTTTTTACCATGTTTGCATCAAGGAGAATTTGTCAAATTTTTATGAGGTTGTATGTTTTTTCTAAATATTTTTATATATCTCTGAACATGTTTTTATTACTCGTCAGACTGAACAATTTATATTGTCATAAAAAACTCAGGTATTCTTCTACCATGTGTGAAATTGGATTTAATTTTTTTAATACTTGTATACTTGAATCTGTCAGTTATGACAATACAATTGTGCGTGTGTGTGTGTGTGTGCGTGCGTTTTTGTGACAAATGAGGATATAAATTTGTATAATGACAAGGGTATGACATAGGTATTACAAGGAGAAGGTGAATTTTCAGGACATTACCTCATGTCCCCACTTTTCAATACGCTTATAAATCACACAGAATGGAGTGTATCTGAAATAGCACAAAGTTTCCTGTAAGGGGTAGGTTTAGGTGTAGGTAGGGCAATAGCACAGTTTGTACAGTATAAAAACCATTACGCCTATGGGATGTCCCCACTTTTCACAAAAACAAACGTGTGTGTGTGTACACCTGTTTTTCTATTCAGGTGGGGACTTAAACCTGAATACACACAGACTCATGGGGACTCGTGTCACGGTGGGGACCTAAATTGAGGTCCCCATGGGTAAACAAGCTAATAAATCACACAGAATGAAGTTTTTTGAAAATCTAAAAATGCAGAAAGTTTCCTGTAAGGGGGAGGTTTAGGTTTAGGGCGATAGAATATACGGTCTGTGCAGTAGAACAAGCATTACGCCTATGGAGAGTCCCCACAAGGATAGCAAACCAGACGTGAGTGTGTGAAACAACAATTTTGCCAAACAGTATTTGTTTGTTCAGTACGAGTAACTGAATATGTCATATGGCAGTTGTCCGGAAGGTGGCACTGTTGCACATCAGACGACAATCTCGAATCGAGGCTGCCTGATTGTCTTTTAATGACTTGTTTTGAACGTCTGCCTGTAAACACCTACAGTAAATGGTATTTCGCTACTGTTTGCTTCCGACATTTACGGATAATGGCTACTTCCTCTTGCTAATGTGTCCGCTTTCACTGGTTCATTTGCACTAAACTGCCAAAGGTCAAACATTCATGTCATATAAATGTAATTATATCATTAAAGCAGACTTTGGAAAACAACAGGTTTTTATTAGTAGCGTAGCTGAAGTCCGCTCGGAGGAGTTGACTTGTTTGTCAGTGTTTATTGCTCAGTTCCACGGAGTCCACGTGCGGTGTGTATCGGTGAGGGATGACCGCTCGTTATCCTGATCACCGGCTGCCATCTTCCGCGGTAAAAGCGGAGCAGTCGGCGTAAAGAACATTGTGTCTCTATGGTAATGAACACTGCCCTTTCCTAACAGCCTGGCACGACGACTCAAAACAACTCGGAAAATTATCAAACACTTTCAAGCTGCCAAGCTTCATAATGAAATCAAATTAAATGTGGCCAGCTTTCATCAGCTGAGATTGAGCTGTTCTGTCTTCATTAACGCAGCTCAGAGGAACACGCTGTTCAGGCTTGATTTTGCTGAGGGGAACTTCAGGCTGATCCGTTAAAGGTTGTGCCCTTTTGGTCTCTTTGTGACTGTTCCAATTCATACTGTGATGTTTTTGTCCAGTTTGATGCCCCTTCATTGACACCAAACCAGTGTGTTCCTTTTAATTCAAGCCAAACTTAGCCTACCTAACTTTCCTTCAGCATTATCAGTAATCTCAGAATGATCATCATATCATCATTAAAAAGAAAAAAGTTAATACTGTGGGTGAGAAACAGATTCAAATTGAAGTAGTTTGAGAAATATATTGTTTTTCGTTTAGTTTCATGTTAGTTTGCTTGCTTGAGATATTTGATGGAAAATATGAGTGAAGCTGCTGAAAAACGTTTTCCACAAAGTAATAATATGTTTTATTTAAATGCCATCTTTCTATAACCAAAGGTTGCTTTTACACAAATGGAGGAATCAGAGAAACCATTTATAACAAAACATTTCTGTTCAAAAGATTGGGGTCAGTAAAAATAGTACTTTTATACAGCAAGGATGCATTAAATTGATCAAAAGTGAGAGTAAAGACATTTATAATGTTTTTTTTTTTGTTTTTTTTTAAATACATTTCCAATAAAAATCATTCTTTTAAACTTTTTACATGAAATAATCCTGGGCGGGGAAAAAAGTATCAGTTCCCACAAAAATATTGAATATTAAAGAAAATGTTTATTTATGAGCAAATTAGAATGATTTCTGAAGGATCATGTGACACTGAGGACTGGAGTAATGATGCTGAAAATTCAGCTTTGCATCAAATTAATAAATTACATTTTAAAATGTATTCTAATAGAAAACAGTTATTTTAAATTGTAATAATATTTCACAATATTACTTTTTATTGTAATTTTGATCAAATAAATGCAGCCTTACATGGTAGTTACATGTTAAGCCACTATAATAAATCTTTTGTCAGCCCTGTAATTGTTTGATATTAAAGTCATCACTTATGCTTTCTAAGTTTAACAAAGCAAAATCTTCCCCTGAGGAATCAGCTGCATAATTTATCTACTTGCTTTTGTTCAGAAGTCTGGACACAGTTGATGAAGAACCTTAGATTTTGCCTAGAAGGAAGAACACTGATCTCGTGTTTTTTTATTTGATTCGCATTACTCTACAATTACACAATTGTGTGGGGTATGTTCCTTCTTCAAGTTAACCATGTCAGAACTACCTTAGCCATGCAGGACAATCCAATAATCCTTCTTTATTGAGTTCTGCCTGCAGAGCACTGCATATTTACGTCATTTTGTGACGGTGTAGAGATGCTTGTCTCTATCATAAGATAAGAGTGCATTACCAGAAATTGGGTTGAATTATTTCAGGATATTCCTCACAATATTAAAACACATTACTCAGGAATGAGCTATGCTTTTGAGTTAAATGTAGTCTGTATCTGCTGGTCTGGTCTATATATGACGTAGGTATGGTTTACAGAGGATCAGATGTGTGCATCACCGTGCATATTGCATATAGGTAGAGATTACACTGAAGTGTGCATGTGCTTTTAGCTCTTTATTGACATCATATCTGTGAGTCACCAGGCATGTGTTTGATAAAATCCCATTCAGGTTGGTTCTTGGAGGCGGATGATAAGTACCATTTATCAAAGCTAGAAAAAGATCATATACTGCAGAGGATTACAAATGGGCCAAATGGAGGAAGTATGATACATCCTCAAAGTTGGTACTGAGTTGTGGTGATTCCCTCCAGTAAGTTTCATTATAAATCACCTTTGTCTATGTGGTCAGTCATAAAAAAAATCCTTAAAATCCTTCGCCTTCCTGTAAAATTGCTGATTGTGTGAATTCCTGTTGTGGTACCATGTGTACCATAACCATTGATCAGCAAAATGTCATGGGCAGAATCAAGTAATTTCAATAGGAATCCATAGAATTTGTGCGAGGGCAAGAAAATTTCCAACACAGATTTCGCAAACAGGTACAGTTGCTTGGTTTGAAAGTAACTTCTGTGTGAGCTGTGCTTTATATACCGCTACATGATTGACAACTGACAATGGACCTTTTTTTGCCCATGAAATTTTGCTACTGTGAGCACAACTTGAATGAATGGATTTTACCCACAAATATTCACCAGACAACAATAATTGTACTCCTCCGTAGTAAAGGCCCCAGTATACTTCAAGCAAAATCAAAGAGCTAGTGTGACGTCATTTCGAACAAAATCAGACCAAAACAAAGTTTGATTGTAAGTTCAAAACAGCTTGCCAAAGCTTTCCGGAAAAGTGTTTTCCAGTTGGTAAACACCTTTGAATTACCATTGGTCCATGGTAATGACGTGTTGAAGACAAAAATAACAAAAAATAGCACTCACAAGAGTACCACGACGCATGCGTGTAAACATGTGGTGAAGACTGGTATGAAGAGCAGAAATTGTTTAATAATTTCATTGCAAAGATATTTCCAACTTCTTTTTACCCCTAAAAGAAGACCTTTGCCTTGAGTATTAAATGTGACCACAGCTTAATACTGATTAATACTATTAATGTGAAGATTTATGACCTTCTTTATGACATTCTTGCAGCTACAGTTTAGTATAGAAAACCTGATAAGATTGTTTTTATACTGTTTTAAAAAATCACAGTTATATTAAATATTTCTCAAGGTGAAGACAAATGACATGTGGTTTAAGCATGGTGGACCCCATGGCGCTCATTAACATGCCCTCTGCTGAGAAGCTTTCAAGGTTAATGGACAGCTCCTGCAGCCCGTGCACTGAACATGCGCTGTTTCCCGGATTGCTCTCCTAATCAGTTGTGCATCCAGGCTGACCCTCTCACACACTTTGCTTCAATTAGCCACCAAGTGAATCATGGGTCAATCTGCTGCCGTTGCCACGACAACCTGACGTAAAGGATTTGGATTCTGTCGACACTACTGGAGGCTTCACCAACATCACTGCTGAGAATTTATCACATAGGGATGCATTCAAATGAAGCATTTTCAAAAGGCAGGGCATTTATCTAACAAAACTAGAAAAAGAAAACTTACTCAAGTGTCCTTATGTATTCATCTTCATTCATCTTCCAAACACACAATAACTTGACTTAACTTATCAGCTGCTTGATACAGTTTCTCCAAATGTAATTGTAGTTACTAACCTGATTATGAAGAAAAGGTAAAAACTCATTGCCACAATGGTAGAATGTTGTAGGGTGTTGCCAGGGTGTTGCTATGTGGTTGCTAAGGTGTTTTAAGTGATTTTAAACGCTGTTATTCGGTTTCTTGGGTGTTCTAAGTGGCGTGTGCATCCCATACAGCGATTTAACTGCTTAACCAAGGCATCATTGTAGAAACTAATTAGCAAGTCACAACTGTTTCCTGAGCGTCACATCTCCGTTGCTGGTTCAACAATTGGTCCTAAATGACATGTAATAACTTCTACTAACTGATGACTAGGCCTATTTCATTATTTTTTGTTCCTTATCAGTTTGCGCTTTTTTTTTTTGTTTGATTCATCGCGGGTTCTCTCTCATGCCATACTCTGGATATGTCATACTTACTCATTTATACACATACACACTCTACAAAAACGGTATATATTTAAATGGAATTTAAGATATAGATTGTACTGCATGTTATCTTTGCTTGTTACCTATCCACAATTCCAACCACGTAAGCCTGCAGTGCTGTTTGGGAATGTTTGTTTGAACTATGGCTTAATACTGAATTAATTACCGAATAATTACCGAATGTTGGTAATGACAGAACTTGCAAGTTGGCTAATGATGTTTTTGGGAAATGCACCCTTGGTTGGTTAAGACATTGCTAAATGCTAAGGAGTTCAGACTTTTTTTTTTTTTTTGGCTTGTTGAAGCTCAGGTGTTTTAGACAATTACTGCTAGTGATGCATTTGAAATTATGTGCTGTCTGTAGGAACTTACTTCATGATTGTTAAAAACGTACTACATCGGTCATGTTGTCATTGCATGTGACCTTCCAAGCATCTGTTGTGTCACTTTACTATCATAAATCCTATAAATGCCATAAAACTTCCATTTCTTCAGAATCCCGGCAGCAGTAGAAGGTCATCTAGGTCGTTTTTGCCTACTGTTTTTCGAATACTATAAATTTGGACATTCTACTCTTTTGGTATCCACCTTTTTCTTAAATGCGGAAGTAAGCATATGGGCAAGACTTCCGGTTCATTAGCCGCTATAGGGAAATAACGAGAAGAATAACAGTGAGCATTAAACAGTAAAACTGTCTGCACTACAAACCAGTGTGTTCGTAATTAAGATGCATTAAAATAATATGGTAAAACACACCAATTTTCAATATCAAGCAGCAAAATGAACTGTTTTGTGCAGCTAAAAATAGCTGGACACAGATGAGACTGGAAGCTAGACCCATAGAATTTACAAATTGCCAAGCCCATTTTTACAGGAAGAAAAATGTGGATAACCTACTGTTTTTCGTGGATAGCCTGCTGTTATATGGTATGTGAGTATTCGATTTCGGATGCAGCATAAGTGTTCTGAGCAGTTTTTAGCATAAATGCTATGCAGTTGTTAGTGTGTTCTGGGTGCTCACAGCATTTCTAGGTGGCTGCTAAATAGTTCTGAGTGGAATTTAGCATGTTGTTGGGCAGTTTCTAGGGTGTTCTGGTTGCTTAAGGCTATGACTAATATAAACGTTTTCAATTATGTAATGAATGTCTACTGTAAAAAATTGGACCAGACAGATAACCGTATTAGAGCCTGGGTTTCATAACAGCACTTGCCTGACCTTTGCCTCAAACATCACACTCTGCTGTGTTGTTTCATAATATAAAAGGTGTTTGAGCAACCAGTCCCTCGTGTTCAGTTCAAAGTAATCCAGGGCACATTCTGGCCCAAAAAACACCCATCAGCAGCACGATGCTTCTCCATCACCTCTGTTAAACACTCATAGGCTTTATGGCGTGACGTCAATGAATGTCTTTGCCATACTCAGAAAAAGGAGGAAATGGATGTATGATCCATGGGGAAAACAGCTTTCAAGAAGCTTTGATTTGAGCAGTCAACCCCCTGCCCTCCCTCACTTTCACATCTCTGCTATCACACCTCCGCCTGCAGAGCCTTATGGGACGCAGGTTTGACGTCAGCGAGTGTCAGCTCAGCCCATAGTCTGCCTCTGCTGCTAAATGGCTGCAGTAATTGATTCGGAAGAGCAGAGCGAGCCTCCAGCTAATTGGTCTGTGGCAGCAGCTGCTCTGTTTCAGGTCTCTCCTCACATCTTCTCCCAGTTCACGTCAAACAAACAGAGCAACGCATTTTTATAAGCTGTGCAAATATGAGGGGGAGGTTGGCCGTGCATCATCTGATGGATGATTGAAAAGTACTAAAGTGTTCTGCTCTGGAAGGTTCCACAACGTGTTATCAGCATTTCACTTTGGAGAAGTGCATGAATATGGTATATTTTTTTTTACCTTAAATTCATATCAGCCAGTAGCAAATAGTGGTTGCCTACCTGAACATGCTTTTCTTTGTGTGAAAGCAATGGATAATTTTGGGTCTGACTTTGGCTCACCCTTTAATAAGCTGTTTCGTAAAAAAATAAATAATTTGTGATGTTAAAGGGATAGTTCACCCAAAAATAAAAATTCTGTCATTAATTACTCACCTTTTCATCTTCGGAACACAAATTGAGATATTTTTGATGATCCTGCATAGACAGCAACACAACAGACATGTTTAAGACCCAGAAAGGTAGTAGATGTTTAAAGACATCGTTAAAATAGTCCATGTGGTTCAACATTAATTTTATGAAGCTATGAGAATGCTTTTTGTGCGCAAAGAAAACAGAAATAACAACTTTATTCAACAATTTCTTCTCTTCCGTGACAGTCTTCAATGCATGTTCATGTGAGTACCATGAAGCATTTATGGATTTACCTTCCTTGCTAACCAAAAAATAAGCTCAAAACATTCTGAGAACTAAAAACTAACGTTCTCAGAACATTCTTGTAACCAGAAACTATAAACTTGGCTAGATTTACTGTAAAACTGTGTGTCATTTATAAATAACAGTACATTCCATGTGCAGCTAAATGTTCAGGATGTGGTCTACAACAAGGAAATGTTAACAGCAAAAGTTATTCAGAATAGGGATATTACAGAAATAGTTTTCCGGGTTTTTTCCACAATTATAAACTCCAGAGGATACTGTACCAATAAAAGTTTCATTCAGTTCAAAAACTGACCATATTATGACAAGACAAGCAACCCTTTACCTACATCTGTCCTCCTTTTCCTGTGACCCTGAGCAACCATTCTTCCTTTGCTTTGTTGTCCCTCACCGTGCCTACTTGCTTATTAGTGTGCTAGCTATTTTTGAAAAATGACTCACCAACATCATGCTCATTGTGCAGAGACAATGTACAATACTCATCTGTAACACTGAACCTGACCGCCATATGCTGTTTGAATGTTATCACCAGCACCGTTCAGTCTAAATTGTAACCTGTCACCAGCCCACATCTTCAGGCGTGAGTCATTCACTCTAAGTTGGTGCTCTATGTTCAGGAAGTCGAGCGAACAGCGATGTCTGTGGTTGAGGTGTGAGGCTAAATGTATTCCATTGGAACATTCATCCAATTAACTGCTGACATCATATCCACCAGGATAGGTTCATCTGCTTGCAGTTAATATGTTTATGTCAGTTTGACAAATGTTCTGTGATTTTAACAATCGTATGTCTTTTGAATTTCCAGGGTCATCAGTTTATATGTGGTAATTGTACATACACTAAATGAAATCTTAGCTGTGAAAATTGAACCATAAAATTGCAGAAAATTGCATGTCAGGATTCTCCCATGTATTTTTCTAGCAATACATCAGGAAACAAGAAAGCACAAGGGGATTAATTCAAAGAACAAATGTTCTTTTCCAGGTAATGACTATACTTTTAAAGCAACAGTTCAAGTATAACATCTAATCAGACATGATGAAGTAATTTATGCAAATGGATTATTCAAGACACTGGTGTGTCCTCATATACCCAGAGTGAAGTAAAAATAGAAATATGATGACACATTGTCATGTAGGTGTAAATGTAACATTGGTAATAATTTTATGCATAATACAGCGCCTTTGCTCAAATTTACACAGCGCAGGAAATATTTTTGCTCTCTTAAAAGAATAGTTCACCCAAAAACGTAGCGCATGAATATGGTGTTTTTGTTGATCTTAAATTCATATCAGCCAGTAGCAAATAGTTGTTGCCTACTTGAACATGCTTTTCTTTGTGTGAAAGCAATGGATAGTTCTGGGTCTGACTTTGGCTCATCCTTTGATAAGTTGTTTCGTAAAAAAGAAAAATCATTTGTGATGTTAAAGGGATAGTTCACCCAAAAATGAAAATTCTGTCATTAATTACTCACCCTTTGTTCATCTTCGGAACACAAATTAAGATATTTTTGATGAAATCCAAAAGCTTTCTGATCCTGCATAGACAGCAACACAACAGACACATTAAGGCCTAGAAAGGTAGTAAAGACATCGTTAAAATAGTCCATGTGGTTCAACATTAATTTTATGAAGCTATGAGAATGCTTTTTGTGCGCAAAGAAAACAAAAATAACAACTTTATTCAACAATTTCTTCTCTTCCGTGACAGCCTTCGATGCATGCTCATGTAAGTAAGCATTTATGGATATACCTTCCTTAACATAATACCATAATACAGCGCCTTTGCTCAAATTTACACAGCCCAGGACAATTTTTTGCTCTCTTAAAAAAACAGTTCACCCAAAAATGAAAAATTAGCTTAAAATTTACTCACCCTCAGGCCATCCAAGACATAGATTGGTTTGTTTCTTCATCAGAACAGATTTTGAGAAATTTAACATTAAATCACTTGCTTCTTAATAGTGAATGGGTGCCATCAGAATGATAAAAACATGATAAAAACATCACATTACGATGTTTTAACTTCAAACTGTTCTCTCTGGCTACAATGTGAGTCCAAAATTGCTTTCTCCAGTGAAAAAGTCATCACATCTGAATCAGGAGAGAAATATACACAGATCAACCACCGTTTACAAGCCAAAACAGTTCTAAACAAATATATCAGAGGATTTTGATGTGAGAGGACAACAGGGGATGGACTTTTTCACTGGAGGAAGCTTAATTATGGACATCTTAATGATGGACTTATCACAAATACTTGTGAATTATTGTGTTTCTATCAGTGTTTTTATAAACTCCCTCTCATTCTGACGGCACCCATTCACTGCAGAGGCTCAATTTGTAAGTAATGTAATGCTATACATTTCTCCAAATGTGTTCCAATAAAGAAACAAAGTTTTCAGCAAATTTTCATTTTTGTGTGAACTATTTCTTTAACTGACACGTCGAAGATGTTTGATGCAAAATGTGAAAATTTTAGGCTAAATATGTTCTGAACAGATTTGCGAAAACCAAAAGTGTCACAATTATCCCTGCACTCCTGTAGCATAAAGTATTATGGTTTTCCCATTTGTGAAACAGACACCGACACTATGCACACAGGCTTATGTATGCATGTACTTCAGGATCATGTTTATCCTTGAGATGAGGGCATAGGGGGTGCAGGCTGAATCTTTTCCTTCCCAGTGGTTCCTAAAAGTGTGGTGCACATGAAAGAGCTTAGCTTGATGTTATATAAACAACAAGGGCCAAGGGTGGTCTGCGCACACCTGGAGGGGCCTGGACCTTTGAGGAGAGAGTACAGGAATCATGTTCTAACATTAATAAGCTCAGAGTGGAAAATATGAAGGAGGCATCTGAGGAGAGAGTATACAGGCGATCTGGAACAGGGCTGGATCAGAGAGAGCCTGATGTGAGGGAGGAATGCTTGACGTCATTCGGAGTGGCCTCCAGCTACTTGATTATTAACAGCTGACAGCCACCCTCTGCATGCTCTTTAGGGTCATACACCGAACTAAACAGAATGCAGAGTGCCCAGAATGTGGATTTTTTTTTTTTTTTTGTTATTTCTGTTTTAACATCATGGGAATGGACAGAAATAATAAAGCTTTGTCAAAATGAAGAACTCCAGATCTTATATTTATATAAATAAATAACTCTTAATATGTTTGTGTTTTCAAAAATTATAAAACAACAATACTGATTTCCTGGCATAGCCTAAATAAAACTAACACTTTCATTCAGTAGCTTAAGAACCTTTAAAGGATGGTTCACACAAAAATGAAAATTCTGTCCTCATTCACTCACCCTCATTTCATTCCAAACCTCATCATTATTTTCTTTCCTCTGTTCAGCAACAACATTTTTCAGTGGTTGCTTGAATGAATGGGAACTGGAATGGTGCGTTCAAACCTCAGAAGTGTGCAAAAGCACAATAAAAATATTCTAAAAATACTTCAGTAGTACATATGACTCATGCGCTACATTCCAAGTGTTCTGAATGTTTCCCGCCAGTAAGCCGTTCATTTTCATTGACCAGACATGAGTCATTGCTTCAAATGTGAATTTCAAAGCTGCTGTGTATTGTTTAACATGTTTCTACGTGACATAGCCTACCACATAAATTTGAGTGCATGTGCTTCAAACGAACCCCTGCTGAAAAAACAAACAAACAATAGAAACCATCACAGAATTTGTAATGGTTTTACTGGTTAGAATGAGTTGTATTGTACTGGTTTTAATGGAAATGGGCTCCACACTGATATTCGGTCGCCTTCTATTGGTGGCTTGATAAAACCATTAAATCCTAATGGAATATGTCTCAAAACATACTACAGAAAAGCATTTTTAATGGTTAAAAGTTTGTAATGGTAATGGTTTGTAATGGTATTTTCAGTGGGGGGAAATGTTTGAATTTCTGTGATGGTTTCTATTGTTTTTTTTATTATTTTTTATTTTTTTTGTAGTCTACAACATCTTGTTAGCAACTCACCTGTTCGAAGTACACACTGATTTCAAAATGTACCTATGAGGTATGAAATACATGTTGTAAACGAGTTTGAAAGTTTATTTTACTCATAAATCTAAAACCTTTTTGTTAAAAAAATTATTTAAAATTATAATCAAAAATGTATATTTTAACTGATCAACTTTATATGCTTTATTATTATTATTATTATTATTATTATTTAAACCATTTGATCTTTTTGTGCTATTTTTTATTTATCTTTAATTTGCCATTCAATATGCATGTAATACTTAATTTGTAACTGGACTTAAAATTTGTTGGGTGTTTTCCCATCAGCCCGCGCGGCGAGCGGAAGTCAAGCAGCACAACGTCAAACGCCTCTGCAGTGAACAACCAAGTCTAAAATGGCAGGAGCAGAGGGAGACGATTCGCTTTATCCCATCGCGGTTTTAATCGATGAATTGAGAAATGAAGACGTTCAGGTAGACACCAGTCTAAGATAATCCGAGTTTGATTCATATGTATTTAAAAAAAATCGTGTTTTATTAGTATCTTCCAGCACTGCCCGCAAACCGTGCTGGAAATGCATTTAACGTTACAAAAGAAACATCATTTTCTTCTCCTTGCTTTTCCCTCAATATTCTCTCATGTAGCTGTTTCCAGAAAATAATCAACTTGTATCAAGGTTTTTTTTTTTTTTTTTTTTTTTTTTAAATGTCTATTTGATCCATAACATGAAGCCTGAAGATAGATTTTGGATCCGGGCATAATAAGCTTGAAATTGACCGGCTAATTCTCAACATTTATCTTGGCGGCATTTTTGGGCTGTTAAAACGTGTACATTAGGATGTTAGTCGTTGTGTCATTATCCAGGTCAGTGTTTCTCGATCCTGTCACTGCAGAGTTTGGTGTCTTTACCTGACACACCCAGGTCAGGTCTTGAAGCCTTTACTAAAGATGTGTGTTAAATGATGGAGAGGTAATAAACTGTCCTCCAGTACCATGGATGAGAACCACTGACCTGGATTTTTATGCATAATGTGATGAAACGTAAACAGTATGTGTAAGACAGGGGGTTTGCATAATTTGTGATTGTTAATGTTATTCTGTGCACATCCTCAGTTGCGGTTGAACAGTATTAAGAAGTTGTCCACTATTGCTCTGGCACTGGGTGTGGAAAGAACACGGACTGAACTACTGCCATTCCTTACTGGTAAGAAATCACAGTATCTGCATTTCTGAAACAAATGAACTGTTAGATGGATCTTAACTTTTGTTAATCATGGCTCATCAGTGTCTAGTAGGGCTAGTAATTCAGATATTTACTTTGTATATATTAAAACATTTATTTAGTGCCTTTTTTGTTGTATAGATAATATACTTATATATTTTATTCAGTTGTTTTATATGTATTTTAGCAAACTTATTGGGTTTTAATTTGCAATAATAGCTAAAGTTGCGATGTGATGAAATTAGCAGCAGTTGCTTTCTTCCGTAATGAGATGTACATCTGAATGAATCTGATTGTTTAAAAAGAAAAAAAAAAAAATAGGGTATGACGCGTTTCAATCCGCTGATTGTTGATTGTATTGAGGCATATGTGAATGCAACTTTGCAATTGATTGTAAGCCCTAGGCAGGGTTTAAATGGACAAAATGATTGGAGAAGTCCCTCATATGTCACCAGAGTCTGTTATTTCATCAGAAGATCAAGATATTTTGATTAATTTGCAAGGCCAGAAATATTATGCATTAATCTTTCACCATAAGATCAATAACATGCGTTTGGAAAATAGTGTGAATTAATTATGCAGCTGCATTGCATAAACACATCGATCCCTATGAATCATACAGAGTTCTTTTTTGGTTCACATGCAATCCCTTGGTATTTTAATTTTTTTAGGCTTTATGTTTGTGTTTTTTCATAAAATTATAATCGTGTCCAAAAATAATTTTAACAACTACGTGTATGGGAAGAGAAAATAGATTTTTTTAATTGTCATATTGTTGTTTATTGGCCATTTGTTGTTCTTTCAAAGATCTTGGTCTGTTACACTTGCTTTTGTTTTGTATTACTTGCCTAAATATCAATTAGCTAACTGACATCCCTTCATCTGCAGACACCATATATGATGAGGATGAGGTTCTCCTTGCCTTGGCTGAGCAGCTCGGGAGCTTCACTGTACTGGTTGGAGGCCCAGAGTTTGTGCACTGTCTCTTGGTAAGTCACTAAAGGCGAGGTATTTGGTTACTCAATTAAAAATGACCAGATCAGGTATTAGCCATAAGTTGAGACACATGTACATGTTTTCATCTTGCACTTCTTCTCCTCAGCCTCCCCTGGAGAGTTTGGCCACAGTGGAGGAAACGGTTGTGAGGGACAAGGCTGTGGAGTCTCTGCGAAAGATCTCTCAGGAACATTCCCCTGTAGACCTAGAGGTGCATTTTGTACCACTTGTGAAGCGTTTGGCCAGCGGGGACTGGTTCACCTCCCGAACGTCTGCGTGCGGACTGTTCAGCGTCTGCTACCCACGTGTGTCCAGTACAGTTAAAGCGGAAATCCGTCAGTAAGTTGAAACGATGCCTTGTTTTTATCACGTGCACTTTTGAAATCAGCTTGATCACTGCGGTCATGTTCAGTATTTAATGTTACGGTTGTCTTCACAGGCACTTCCGCACACTTTGCTCGGATGACACTCCCATGGTGCGTCGAGCTGCCGCCTCTAAGCTGGGCGAGTTTGCGAAGGTTCTGGAGCTGGACTATGTTAAGAGTGACATCATTCCTCTCTTTACAGCACTAGCATCTGATGAGCAGGTACACAGTCACATATAGAAAGACTGTTTATTTGGGCTATTGGTTGGTCAGTGACATGCAGCTTGGTTTGTTTTGCACTTGTTTTTTTTTGTTTTTTTGTCTGGGTTTTCAAAAGAGAAGTTTCCCTGCAGTTTGCAACCAAAATAAAAGCTCTGTGGTTTAACCTTTGAGAGCAAAGACAACAACAACCATAAATATCAGTATTGTAGTTATTCTGTTATATTAAATAATAGTATTAATATTTATAACAACAACAACAATAACAATAAAAATAAATAATATTATTATTAATATATAAATGATTAATATTATTCTTTTTAAGTACAGTAGTATTGTAGTGATTTTTTTTTTTTTTTAATTAAGTTTTTTACTTTATTGAAACTAGCTGGTGAAGCTGATATGGCAATAATTTTGAGTGCAGCAACAAAATACCTTTATATTTAGTAATAATCAATATTAATAGTAGTAATCACTATTAGTTACTATTATGTTATCTTAGTTTTTTTTAAATTTGCAAATCCAGTTTTATGGCTGGTAAAAAAATATTTATGGCTGGTGAATTTTCTTAAGTGACCGGCCATCGGCAGGTCTGACAAAGGTTTTTAAAACAATTGATATTTCATGATCTTTGTACTTAAAAAAAAAAAAAAAAAAAAAAAAAAAAAAAAGAAAGTATAATGATAATTAAATATGATTTAAAAAGAAGATGCAGGAAAATATATATTATTTTCCTTTGATGGTTACACTACGTCATTTTTAGAGTCATTAAATTTGAGCATTTCTTGAAAATTATGTAAATGTTTTTTTGAAACCAACATGAATATAAAAATGTCATTTCTAAGAACTTATATTAACATATATTTAGAACTTTATATTAAGGGTTCTTTTTTTTTTTCGTGGGTGCTCTTGTTTGTAATACAGTCATGGCCAAAAATATCGGCACCCTTGGTAAATATGATCAAAGAAGGCTGTGGAAATTAATCTGCATTGTTAATCCTTTTGATCTTTTATTAAAAAAATTCACAAAAATCTAACCTTTCATTGGATAATAAGAATTTAAAAAGGGGGGAAATATCATTATGAAATAAATGTTTTTCTCAAATACACTTTGGACACAATTATTGGCACCCTTAGAAATTCTTATGCGTAAAATATCTCTGAAGTATATTCCCATTCATATTCACAATTTCAGGGTTTCCGCGGGGTTGTAAAAAGTAGTAAAAGGTAGTAAATTAAATTATGCCAAATTAAGGCCAGTAAAAAGTAGTAAAAAGTAGTAAACGTCATCTGACGAGGTAGTAAATTTTCGAAGCCCCATCTAACTGGGTCTATATGGTTTTCAATTAGGGTAACTTACGTGTGCAGGCCTATTTCCTTACTAAACTTCCATGAATTTATTTTTATTTTGAGTCGGACCCAAAGACAGAGAAAAGAAAGGTCGGACGTGAGTGAACGGAATGACGTCACGCGATGTGTACGTTAGGCGGTTCAAGCTTGGCGGTAAACCTCTGCTCCGCGCGAGTTCGCTTTGGCCAAAGACAAGACCAGCTACATGATCAAATTTGGCATCGCCCCCTATTTTAAGAAGCAACTGGTTGAAGCTATAAATCATGCCGGACCATACGTACTTATGTTTGATGAGAGTCTGAATGAATCGTCAAAGAAAAAACAAATGGACATACACATTCGTTTTTTGGAGGATGGCTGTGTCCGCTCGAGGTATTTTGGCTCACAATTTCTGGGACATGGAAGAGCTGAGGATCTGTTGCAGCACATCAAAGTAAGTTTATTTTTATATACTTAACGTTATTGGTTAGGGGCAGTGTTGGGCAGTAGCGGCATTCAAAACAGCGCCGTTACTAGTTTACCTACATTTCTCAGTAGCGTCGCTATTTTCTACATCAATAGCTTTTCAGAAGTGAAACTATTTTACTGATTAAGTAACATGGTAGCATTCACAGAAGCTACATTTCCCAGCGAAGTTTCTGCTGTGGTCTAGGCTGAAGCCGTTACCATGGTGACAGACGCTGCTGCGGGGTAGCTGGGGAGCGTGCACAGGAGACAGCGGCGAGAAAGCAGGGGGAGAGAAGTGCGAGTTCATAGTGAATCTTATCAGTCTTCAGGAAAACTCTTTCCTTAAATTCACCTTCAACGTCATTTGTCCTTTTTTTTTGCCAGGCTGCTACTGTTTGGAGCAGGTCTTAATTTTGCTCCTGTGGGTTGAACCACGTTAACGTTAGTGATCTTATACAAAGTGTCCTCCCAATGTGCCCGAAATGAAGTATACATCCAAACAGTGTGGCTCTTCTACAATATACACTCTTCCCGTTTTTGTAATTGGCTATGTGAGGATGTTTTTGTTGGTTTGTGTTGCCATGGTTTTGTAGCAGTTAAAGCATTGAGAACAGTTTAATAAGCTATCTTGACATTTTTGCCTATTAGTTTGTCTTACAGTTTTATTGATCACTAGATAGCCATGGATTGGAGTTAAATTAGTTTAATGCTTTGATGTAGTTATGTGATGTACTTTTGTCATTTTATTGTAGCTTAGCTTGATACATTTGCTATATTTCGTCTGGTGGGTAGCTTTCATTTAGTGATTGATGGAGAGTAACTTATAGATTAGCTTAATACATTTTTCCAAGTTGCTTGCCCAACACTGGCCAGGGGACATTGTTTGCATTTGAACAGTTTCATGGATTTGATCATTTTATTCATTTAGCCTACTTCTGAATTCTGTAACACAATGTTGAAAAAATGTATATATGGTAATTAAAAAGTGTTATAGCCTAACTTATGCTTTGGCAAAGCAGTCCTTGACATAAGCATAATATCTATCTCTTTCAAATGTATTTCAACATCTTACTTACGTTTTACATTAGGATAATAAAGCTAAATGTTTAATTTGAAGCATACTGTATACAGGTTTACTGTCGGTCTGTATATTGAATGTGGTTTACTTAATCAATAAATGTTATTTAAACAAACTTTCTTCTGTGTGATAATTATTAAATATGTTAATTCATTTTGGAAAGATATTTCATGTCTTTACTTGTCACTTTACTTAACACTTAACACTGCTACAGTTGAAGTTTGAAGCCGTGTTGGTAGTAAAAATATTGTGATGGTAGTAAAATAGGTGGTAAAAAGGTAGTAAATTCAATTTAAGAATCTCTGTATAAACCCTGAATTTTGAGCACTCCAGGGTGATTATGAACATGAAATTATCCAGCCATGGCTTCCTGTTTCACAGAAATATAAATAGGAGGGAAAATAAATCCCAAATTCCCATCACAATGAGAAAAACCAAATAATATATTTCTGATGTGCAGCCAAAAATAATTGAGCTTCACAAATTAGTGAAGTGGCTTTAAGAAAAGTGCTAAAGCGGTGAAAATTCCCATTTTCACCATCAGGGCAATAATTAAGAATTTCCAATCAACAAAAGGTTACGAAACTGCCTGGAAGAGGACGTGTGTCTATATCGTCCTAATGCATGGTGAGACGGAGAGTTTGAGTGACTAAAGACTCTCCAAGAACCACAGCTGGAGAACTGCAGAAAATAGTTGAGTCTCAGGGTCAGAAAACCTTAAGAACAAATTGTCAAACAGCACCTACATTACCACATGTTGTTTGGGAGGGTTTCAAGAAAAATTCTCCGAGCTCATCCAAAAACAAACTCCAGCATATTCAGTAGCCCCTTTCGCACCGCTTTAGTTCCAGAACTAAAAGTACAGTACTAAAGTACTGGGACGATTTTGCGCGAACTATTTCCCAGTACCATTGAAAGGGTCGCATTCGCACCGACAGTGGGTACTAAGAAGTGACGTAAGCCGGTCGACAGCGACGTCATTTGTGCGCGGCGTTCAACAACGAAAATAAAGAACAACAACATTAACAACAGGAGGATGGAGGACGCTGTGATCGGAGCTGTGTTTTTGTTGTGTCTCACGGGGTTCACAATAATGGACATGGAATGTCGACGTAACTTAGGCTATACGTCAAGCGATTGAAAGATCGGAAAGGAGTCCAAAATGTTCAAAAGTGCCTGCAATTCAGCGTCCGTCCATCTATCGCTGTTCTCCATTCTTGCAAAATATAAGTTGATGCAATGTTTACACAGTATGTGTTTACACGGCGTTTTAAATCATGGCGGGTAGGGCGTTTTCGTACGCGTTTAGCCAATCAGTGTACACTTACGTCACGATAGTTCCTCTGGAACTGTTTTAGACCCTACTCTGAAGTAGGAGCTAATTTAGTTCCTCCAAACGAGTTCCGGGAACTAAAACAGTTCCTAGTTCCCACGGTGCGAACACGCCAAAAAGTGGGTAGTTCCACAATTAGTTCCGGTACTATGAAAAGGTTCCTGCGGTGCGAAAGGGCCTAGTCATCAGATACAACTGGAACTTCAAATGGGACTGGCTTCTATGGTCAGATGAAACTAATGAGCTTTTTAGCAGCAAACACTCAAGATGGGTTTGGTGAACACAGGGATAAAAAGTACCCCATGTGTACAATGAAATATACTGCTGTATTTTTGATGTTGTGGGCCTATATTTCTGCTGGAGGTCCTGGACATCTTGTTTAGACACATGGCATCATGGATTCTATCAAATACCAACAGTTAAAAAATCAATAAGTTTTTAAGACTGACTCTGTTAGAAATCTTATAATGGGCCATGTTTGGATCTTCCAACCGTACAATAATCCAAACACACACCTCAAAAACAACACAAAAATGGGTCACTGAGCACAAAACCAAGCTTCTGCTGGCCATTCCAGTCCTCTGACCTGAACCCTGTAGAAAATGAGTGAACTGAAGAGAAGAAGCACCAACATGGAGCTGGGAATCTAAAGGGTCTGGAGTGATTCTGGATGAAGGAATGGTCTCTGATCTCTTGTCAGGTGTTTTCTAACCTCATGAGGCATAGGAGAAAATCTAGAGCTGTTAAACTGGCAAATGGAGGTTTCAAAAAGTATTGAATAAAAGGGTGCCGTTAATTGCGGCCAATGTGTATTAGAGAAAAACATTTATTTCATAATGATATTTCCCCCCATTTTAAATTCTTATTATCCAATGAAAGGTTAGATTTTTGTGATTTAAAAAAAAAAAAAATGCAGATGAATTTTCACAGTTTTCACACTTTGATCATATTTACCAAGGGTGCCGATATTTTTTGGCCATGATTGTATATCCAGGCATTTTCTTTTCTCTGCAGGACTCTGTGCGTCTCTTAGCGGTAGAAGCTGGCGTCAGCATTGCTACTCTGCTGCCACAGGAAGACTTGGAGGCTCTGGTCATGCCCACTTTACGTCAGGCCGCCGAGGACAAGTCCTGGAGGGTGCGCTACATGGTGGCAGACAAGTTCTCAGAAGTGGGTACTTATGAAATGCATATTTGGCCGTTATCCACGTTGCCTCTGAGACTCTGAAACAACTCTGGTTGTTTTTCTGTTTTTGTAAAGTTGCAAAAAGCAGTTGGCCCAGAGATCACCAAGACCGATCTGGTCCCGGCGTTCCAGAACTTGTTGAAAGACTGCGAGGCAGAGGTCCGGGCTGCTGCTGCCAACAAAGTGAAAGGTGAGGTGTATCACTGCCAGCTTCCCAAAGTCTGATGTCTCTATGAAAAGAACCACACAACAACACCCTTGTCCCATGGCCTGTTTATCTCTGCAGTATTCTGTGAAAATTTGCCTGAAGACAGCAGGGAGACCATCATCATGACTCATATTCTGCCATGCGTCAAGGTACACATTTTAATCTTGCCCACTTGTTTATGAAATTGCGTGTGGCTGAACAGTTATGCTGTGCGGTGCTGGCCAAGTTCTCAGGAGGGGG
This sequence comes from Acrossocheilus fasciatus, assembly GCA_036784905.1. NCBI lineage: Eukaryota > Metazoa > Chordata > Actinopteri > Cypriniformes > Cyprinidae > Acrossocheilus > Acrossocheilus fasciatus. Next base: position 14,406,552 of record CM071952.1, read on the forward strand.
TACTTAGAAAACTCGAACTTGTTTTTTGATAATGTGATATCATATCTGGGACGGTATCCAGGTTGTCTCTGCAAGAGATCTTGCTGTAGGTCTGGTTGTTTTTGTGTTATTTTGAAGGTGTTTACATTTTCGACATAAACAAGTGGTAGCTTTATGACAGAATAATTGTTTCATACACATGCAGTAATCTAGCTCATACATCAAACATGCATAAAGTCTGTACAGACAATCAGAGTTTACTCATATTTAGGACATTATCAGCAGGTGAGTTCATTCGGCTTGTTGAACTGTCCATCCTTTCTAAGGTGACGGGCAGCAGGGGTCACTGTTGTTATTTGTTACACTCGTAAGTGATCCCGTGTCAGCTGTCTGTCTCTAGGTTTATTTAGCATCAGCCTAGGATTAGACTTCTATTATTTTTATTTCCTGGTGTATGCCTGTGACTGACTGAATCATAATGCTAGAGGAAGTGAAAATGCATTTTATATTAGTGGAGTTTAGTCCAGTTTTACTGTATACAGCCTGAGCTTGCCTTTCTAGTAACTATGGGAAGTGTAGAAGATGTATATATACTAAAAATATTTGACTATCAAATAGAATATGTAACGTATGCTTTATTGGAACACCAATGACTCTAAGAAATTTGCTGATTTCATTAGGCATTTTTATGTGTGCCATTAGTAGTTAAATACATTTTGGCAAAATACTGCAGTTAGAAATTGTACAACAAACATTTAATATTGTAACTATATCTTCTGCCAAAATACTGTCAAACTCTGGTACTTTGATATTAGTCACAAAAATAAATGAATAAAATGACAAAAAAAAAACAAGCAACCTTTTTTGCACTGTTTAAAGGAGATCCCATTTTAATTTATAGGGCTGCAGTTCAGTTTGTGAATTGAATCAGGCAGTTCAAATGCGATACCTGCTTAACATATGGTGTAATATATTGTTTGGTCTTTAACTTTCCATTTATAGTCATTGTCTTATGGAAATGGGAGTTTAGAGTAGAGAACAGTTCAGGACAAGCCTCTCTTTTACTGATCTAGACTACAAAGAACAGTGGAGCGTTTCCGTGTTCCTGCTTGAGCTTCACAGGGCGTTCTTTGCTCATGAGTGGCCTGAGAGTCTCATGACCTGATGTTTGATATCTGTTAATAAGCTTATGTAAGCGGATCATTCCTCACAGATACAAACAGCTTTCTGCTTACTTTGTCAGCAGATGTGATCGGCAATTAGCCTATACATACAAGCTGTTCGCCGAAACATCAGATCAAAGATAACTCGGGATTTCAAACCTTCTGCAACGTTTTACAACCAAATAAATGTCCAGATTTTCAGGCTCAAATGGATCTCGCCTCCTCCCTCGCTGTGATGCTGTCTTTCTTCAAAGACCTCAGTAATGGGGGTGAGATGTTTAGACACCTAATGAATCAGTTTAGGGAGTCAAAACATTTCCAGATACATTTAACTTTTTTCAGAAATAGCGCAGATGAGCAGTTTGGGTGGCTTGTTGCTGCATTTGTTTTTAAAGTAGACAGAATTTATTATTTAATATACCATATTAAAGGGATAGTTCATTCAAAAATGAAGATTCTGTCATCACCCACATGTCGTTCCAAACCCGTAAGACCTTCGTTCATCTTTGGAACACAAATTAAGATATTTTTGATGAAATCTGAGAGCTTTCTGACCCTCCATAGACCGCAATGCAACTGAAATGTTCCCTGGCCCAGAAATGCAGTAAGGACATAGATAACATAGTCCATGTGACATCAGTGTTTCAACTGTAATTTTACAAAGCTGCGATAATGCACAAAGAAAACAAAAATAATGACTTTATCCAACAATTCTTCTCCTCCAAATCACATCTTATTAATTATGGTTATTATTATCATTAGCTGGGTTTCCATCCAAAGTTGCAAATTTAACTTATGCGTAAAATTGGAATATCGCATGATAAAGCATTTTGCGAACCAGCACCGTTTCCATCCAACAAGTCAAAGAGAACAAAATCATCACTTCCTGGTAAACTGGCACGAAATATGACTAAGAAAACTAGGATAAGCTGCTGAATTTAATAATTTTCATATATGAAAAATTACTTGCGCCTCAGAACTAGCAGACGAAACACAGTAAATGCTGTCATTGCTTTCGGAGGTGAATGTCTGCTGTTTGGGAACACAGTCGTGTAAGACAATTACACAGAATTACTTTGATGGCAGACTTTGCTCAGGCATTTGAGTATAACCATAACATTTCAGATGCTGTGGAATGAGATCACTCCGCTGCTAGTCAAGTTATCCCGTCTCATAGCGCAAAGTCACATGACTTTTTTTTGATGCGCTTGGAGGAATTTATTCGCAAAATGCATTTCCATCTCCCATTAGTCGCATTAACCCTTTTTTGCACAAGTCAAAACCACCTCAAGCGAGCGTAAAAATTCGAAATTTGGCGTTTCCATCACTTGTTTCTCATGCGATACTTCAAAATGTGCATTAAAACAGGGTGATGGAAACATAGCTATTGTTGCTATTAATAATACAAGAGATAATAAAATAAATATCTTGTTATTGTTAGGAATAATAACTTATTATTATTATTATTAGGGCTGTAGCTATCGAATATTTTAGTAATCGAGTATTCTACCGAAAATTCTATCGATTAATCGAGTAATCGGATAAGAATAACTTTTTTTCTTTATTAAAGAGCAATCCTAAATATACAAGAGAAAATAAGACCGGTCTCTTAAAATGAACAAGTAATTTGTTTCCTTTTTAGACAAATTTTATTTTTTATTGCTGAAATTGCATCTATTAATAAAACTAAACCCATTTAGTGCATTTAATTGCCATATTACATTCAACATACAAATATATAAAAATCTGAAAAATTTCAAATTACTTTAAAAAAGGTAAACATAGTACAACCTAAAACTAAGACATAAATCAAAATAATAGTAATAAAAAAATTAAAATAAAACCTAAACATTGTGCAACTTAACTTTCAAGTTTCAGCCTAACTACAGCTCAGGCGTGACATGAGCCTTTACTGTCTTCTTAGAAGGCTTTGTGGCTTTTGTAAGGTGCAAAAATTAGTGGGCAGGAAGCTAACGTGGAACAAAAACAAGCGTCCATACACACAACATTTATTAACACATTTTTCAGCAACATGAATTTAAAGTTATTTGGAGAATAAACCCTCTTATGTCTCTCTGCATACTGGTGTGTGTGTAATCCTTTAAAGGAGCATGTGGTTGCAAACACAGTGCACTCTATGCAGTTACAGGGATGCACCGAAATGAAAATTCTGGGCCAAAACCGAGAATTCTGGATGTGCTTGGTCGAAAACCGAAACTGCTTTGTAATAATTATTTATTTTATTCAATAATAAAAAAGTAGTTCTGTAAGACTTTAATTTAACTCAATTTTAATGACACAGAATTTAAAAAGCATAAGCCAATAAAATAACCACACTTTTATTGAAAGAAAATTGGACAGAAAATATATTAATATTAAATACCAATGCATTATTCTTTTATTCAGTTCTATGCAACAGAATCAGACATAACTGTTGTTGTTGTTTTTGACTAATTATCCAAATAATGTGTAGTTCTGCCAGCAGGGTTTTTCCTTTCTCAAAATGCGGAGAAGGTGGTACCATCCTGATCATGTGCACACCCTTCAAGTGGATGAAACAAACACTTTTTACACGCAACATATTTTAGGTGTTATTATAATTAGAGCTATGATTAAAAAAAATGACAATTATAAAGTTATTTTATTTTATCTCATCTAATGTTTTATTGTTATTTATTCTTAAAATAGCCTTATGAAATGTTTTATTTTTCCTCAGAAATTCTGTGTTGTGTATCTGCACAGCAAAAATATGTTGGGAAATTTGTCACCATGGGTGTTAGTACAGTCTATGGTGTAAATACGCTGAGAAACTCTAATAACACTAGCTAGTGTTAATCCCCTAAAGTTCAACACCACAACTTTAACACTTTACTCTAAAAGTCCTTAACACTAGGATTTCAACACTGGAGATTTGACTGTGTGGTTATCAAATGAAGGCATAAAACATAAATTTTATTTATCTTTAAATTATTGAAAATTAAAATTTTTGGCAAACAAAGGGGATTTACTATTAAAATTAAAACGAAGAAATGTTGTGTGATCATTCCTTAAAAAATAAAAAGTTTTCATAATTTTAGTAGTAGTGGTAGTAGAGCAGTTCTGGAGATGTTGTTCGTGTGTTTATGTCCTCATTGAGACGGCAGACGCTGAAATCACCGCGAGCGTCACGCGCGCTTCTGTGTGTGTGGTAAAGGAAAACGCACGTCTCTGCCATTCATTCATACAGAGATATGATAATATGAGTTAATGATCATCAGATCGCGTAAATCAGTGAGAAATTATGATTCTGTGTACAGAAATATCAAGTAAACGTGTAAAAATATAAAAACCCTGGCAATCTATTATTATCAGTGCATGTGAGCAGAGAGCATAGCGGGGAGCAGATCAGTGAAAGTGATTTGACCAGCGTTGCCCAGTACAGCTGTACTACAGCATGCCACCGCGCGGTAACGCGACTGCAAACAGGAACAATTATACTACATAGAAATTTCTTATCACGCGTTATTTGAGCGGACTTAGCTTTTCCGGTGAGCATGAGCGGTAAATGAGCAGAATGCACAGTGATAGAGCAGAATATTGAACGGAGTGTCACGCGGCGCAGTGATGAGAGTGAACCCTGAACACTGCTGTGCGGCGCGGCGCGGCACATATTCTCGGCGGCCGAAAATTCAGTGCATCCCTAGTAAATAAAACTAAAACGATTCTTCGAAGCACAAGAATTTGCCTCGATGATTTTTTGTATTCGAGTTACTCGAATTACTCGAGGAATCGTTTCAGCCCTAATTATTATTATTATTATTATTATTATTGTCTAATAATTATTTGACTGTTAATAGTAGTAGTAATAATATAGATATTTTATGGATGCTGTTAATAATAATAATAAACAAATGATTAATAATGATAATACTGACAATAAATATTGTCCTGTTACTGTTGTTGTTTTAGTTGCTGCTAAAAATAACAATTGTGAATAATAATGATCATACTAACTATAAATATCTTCTCTTATTTTTTTCTATTAATAGTATAATGTTCAATAATATAATGTCTGTCTCTGTTAGGAATCATAATAATTTTATTGTTGTTATTTATTATTATTGTTGCTGTTATTTGGTTAACAACAACAACAATAATAATAATTGTTATCTGGTTGTTAATAATAATAAAAACAAATTGTTAATGATAATACTGACAATAAATATCATCTTGTTATTGCTGCTGCTGCTAAAAATGACAATGAATAATAATAGTAACAACTATTGTAAAAATGAGCTTTTATTTATAAAATATTTATTTAAACTGTTGTTGTAGTAGTATATTAATTTATTTTCCTTCCCTATCCTGCAATCACCATGTCTCTGATTACAGCTACTTGTAGAAAAATAGCTTGATTTCAAAGTCCTCAAGCCTCCTTCTCTTTCCTAAACAGGAGCTGGTGTCTGACACAAACCAGCATGTGAAGTCTGCCTTGGCTTCTGTCATCATGGGTCTCTCTACCATCTTGGGCAAGGACAACACCGTAGAACATCTGTTGCCTCTTTTCCTGGCCCAACTGAAGGACGAGGTAACCCACCTGGAGTTCGGCCCAGTCTCTCATCTGTCTGTCTCTTTTTCTCTTGTGCTCAAAGATCCTTCTGATTGTATTAGAGCAGAGACACCGCTGTTCATTTTCCAGGTCTGATAGGTCACCTTGTGTTGAGCTTAAGGGCTGTTTGCTAAATTGTCCTCTCTAAAGTCCTTGATTGATGTTCCTTTGATTAGGCTCTTGTCCATGACCACTCTCCGAGTTGTATTAGCTTTTAAATTGTAGTAATAAACTCTTAGTCTGTTTTTAAATGAAGTTGAACTTTGGCCTCAGCTTTCAGCAAGACCAAGCCAAACCAAAACCCATCCAAACTCTTTCCTCCAGTGTTTGTGTTCCCTTCTGTTTTATTGGACTCCTCTCAATTGTCAAACACACCATCTGAAAATGTTAAGAGCTGGATTCTGTGAATTCTGTCCTGAAGTGTATTTCCATTGGCTGCTTATCCGTCCGGCTCTGTTTGACTAACAAACTTTGTTGTTTGGATTTTAGTCAGTCATCACCAAAGTGCACTTGCTTAACCAAGTCATCAAATATTTGGCAGCATGTATGTGTGCGCTGTAACAATATCACATGAATGTGGCGTCCTCCTAGAGCCATTTAAGGGAAATATAAAAGATGGAGACCTTTTGTCTTCAGTAAAATTCATACATACTTGCTAGAAATTATAGGTACTTTAAAGCCATAAAATCATTGATGACCATGTTTCCCTTCTTTAATACACATATTTAACATGCTGATCTTTTTCTGCAAGTTTCATTGGTGTTGAAACTTATTGTTATTCCTTATGTTAAAGGGATAGTTCACCCAAAAATGAAAATTCTGTCACTAATTACTCGCCCTCATGTCGTTTCAAACCCGTAAGACCTTTGTTCATCTTCAGAACACAAATTAAGATATTTTTGATGAAATCTGAGAGCTTTCTGATCCTCCATAGACAGCAAAGCATCTGAAATTTTCAAGGCCCAGAAAGATAGTAAAGACATCAGTGGTTCAACCGTAATTTTATGAAGCTACGAGAATAGACTCTCATGGAAGAGAAGAAATTGTTGAATAAAGTCATTATTTTTGTTTACTTTGCATGCAAAAAGTATTCTCGTAGCTTTATAAAATTAAAGTTGAACCACTGAAGTCACATGGACTATTTTAACAATGTCCTTACTACCTTTCTGGACCTTGAACGTGTCAGTTGTGTTGCTGTCTATGGAGGGTCAGAAAGCTTTCGGATTTGATCAAAAATGTCTTAATTTGTGTTCTGAAGATGGACGAACGACATGAGGGTGAGTAATTAATGACACAATTTTCATTTTTGGGTGAATAACCCTTTAAAACAAAATATATAATATACAGGTGCATCTCAATAAATTAGAATGATTTGAATTCTTGAATCGATTTTGCTTGACAATCCTCATAAGCCTGCGGTTCTCTTGGTTGGTTGTAAATCTTTTTCTTCCACTTTTTCCTTCCACTCAACTTTCTGTTAGCATACTTGGATACAGCACTCTGTGAACAGTCAGCTTCTTTGGCAATGAATGTTTGTGGCTTACCCTCCTTGTGAAGGGTGTCAATGATTGTCTTCTGGACAACTGTCAGATCAGCAGTCTTCCCCATGATTGTGTAGCCTAGTGAACCAAACTGAGAGACCATTTTGAAGTTGAGTTGATTAGCTGATTGGCATGTCACCATATTGCAATTTGTTGAGATAGTAAATTGGTGGGTTTTTGTTACATGTGAGCCCAAATCATCACAATTACAAGAACCAAAGACTTAAACTACTTCAGTCTGTGTGCATTGAATTTATTTAATACACGAGTTTCACAATTTGAGTTGAATTACTGAAATAAATGAACTTTTCCATGACATTCTAATTTGAGATTCACCTGTAGTTTATTACTTTTATTTTCCTTTAGTGTCCTGGTGTCCATCTGATTAAAAAAAAAAAAAAGTATTTAAGAATATAAATGTTTTTTAATATAATGTTTTTCATATTTTCCTGTAGTGTCCTGAGGTGCGTCTGAACATCATCTCTAATCTGGACTGTGTGAATGAGGTGATTGGGATTCGGCAGCTCTCTCAGTCTTTGCTGCCAGCTATAGTAGAGCTGGCTGAGGATGCCAAGTGGAGGGTTCGACTGGCCATCATTGAGTACATGCCTTTGCTGGCTGGCCAACTGGTGAGTCTGTGCTCCACTCGAGATCGATTAGTTGTATCTGGGCGGAAAAGGATACTCACCCTCATGTTGTTCCAAACCGTTTCTTTCTTCTGTTGAACATAAAAGATATTTTGAAGAATGTTGGTAACTAAACAGTTGATGATCTCCATTGACTTCTGTTGTATTTTTTTCCATACTATGGAAGTCAGTGGCTCCCGTCAGCTGTTTGATTACTAACATTCTTTAAAATATCTTCTTTAGTGCTTAACAGAAGAAAGAAACTCATACAGGTTAGGAACAACTTGAGGTTGAGTAAATGACAGAATTTTATTTTTGGGTGAACTACCCCTTTAAACTCAAAAACCACAGACTGATTTGGAAAAGCAATGAGAATGAGAAATGGGTGGATTGTAACTGTATGGATTGTTACTATATTCCGACTTTATTTCTAGGGTGTGGAGTTCTTCGATGAGAAGTTGAATTCCCTGTGCATGGCATGGCTCATTGATCACGGTAGGTTTTCTGAGTCTGACGATTCTCCTGAGTGTCATAAGAAAAAAAGATGTATTGAGTTACTGACAACAATGAACCAGAACCTTTAAACTGTATAAGTTCAAGCAGATGCATTTGCTTACATTTGAAGATAGCACAGCGAAGACATGCAGTAGTTGCCTCAGCCACTCTCCTGTCCTACTCCTTCCCCAAAAGGAGAAAGAGAAACACGCATTCATCTTTAGAAGTTTCTGCTATCAGCCAATTATAAGATTCTAGCACTCTCTCCCTCTCTACATCTTTCTTGCTTTCTTCCCCCTTCTTTCAATTTTACCTCTCTGTGTCATTCTCTCTTTATTAATGTTATTTTGAAGTAGAAGAGTGAACGGAGAACCTTTAACAAGGTAAATATTAGTGCTTTCAAACAATTAATTGCATACAAAATAAAACTTTTTGTTTGCATATGTCTGTGTTCTGTGTATATTTACACAGTGTTTTTTTTTTAATATTTACCTTTACACATCTATATTTATGTTCATGCTGTATAATTTATAATGTGTGTATTTATATATACATATAGATGCACATGATAATCGAAATTCGATTAATTGCACAGCCCTACCATATATTATGTAAACAAAAACTTTTATTTTGTGTGCGATTAATCGTTTGACAGCACTAGTAAATATCTAAATTCACATCCAAATCCAAGTACAATCTCTAAATACTGTAGTCATAGACTGCATATTATCAAGAGTATTTTTTTTCTATATGATAATTCAAATTAGATTACATGTGCACTTCTCTTCTACAGTTTGGTGACAGTAAGATTAAAAAAACACTTTAATTCTCCTTTTATAAAGCAAGGGTGCATCAAAAAGTAACAGTAAGGACATTTATAATTTAATCATTTTATTAAGAAATGCTGTTTTTTTTTTTTTGTACTTTCTGAAACTACTATTGGGAAAAATAGCACTAAATCCATATATTTGAATGATTTCTTTAAGATCACTAATGACTGGAGTAATAGCTGCTGATAATACAAAATTTTCCATCATAATATCTAATATCCAGCTTCATATAGGTGCCACTTTAGTTTTTGTAGAACAGATAAGACTTTTAAATTGGCTGCTGATCTTGCTTTGATTGGCGTGTCAGTGGTAATGAATGTTTCAGATTGATGAGCCTCTTAGTAAATCTTCAATTTAATGGTTGTCAGAATGGTTATGATCTCACTTTGAACCATGCGCTGAGTGGATCCAGCTGTTGAGGTGTTTTGCACGGTGATTTTCAGCGAGGACCTCGACCGTGTGCACACACATACATACGCAATTTCACTCTGACACAGTTGTAGACAAAGGGCCAGATGGGTTACATCACTGGAATGTTCTTGTATATCCTGTGCTGCTGGGCCAGTGCTGTCTTCTTACATAAGAGCTCAGAGCCGGAGCGGCGCTGTGCTCGGCTGTCTGTCATGTGTAAATGTGAACTCCTCTTTCTGACAAATACACACAGGCACATCTGCAAGAGGTACACAGTGTCAAATGGACTGTCTCATTTAAAGTGTGTTTTATAATCTCCATTTAAAGCTTGACCTACTTCATGAAACTGCTCATCGCATTTTGGCTGATGTGCAGCATTTAATTTTTTTCATGAGCTCTGTAAGGACTATGGATAGGGTTTTGTCTTGAATTTTAAACTCTAAATAGGATTGTCTCAGGCAAATTCCCAGTCTTTTCATAAAGGAGGTTATGTCACCGTCAGATGGATTTCAAAAGAGCCGCCCGTCTGATGTTTAGCAGATTTGTGATGCACAATTTCACAGGATGTTTGTAGATATTTACTCTTCCCAGAATGAAGGGTAAATGGCTTGATTGTGATCTCTGTTCGAGTTATTGTGAAGTCAGGTGGAATGTAATCTGTGGAGGTAATGCTGAGCACCAAAACAATGTTGATTAACCCTGCTTGGGTCCAACTGTGGTGCCAGATAATCTGATCAAACAAACCGAAAGCTGACACTAGCAAAGTAAATATTGCAAAACAAGTGCATTATTCACATTAAATAATCTTTTTAGGAGAAAAGTAAGTGGAATGGTGGGACTTTGTTGGATAACGAGGGTGGTGTAGTGGATAAAAATCTGGATTGGTAATGGAATATTGTAGTTTTAAACCCCTTAAGGGACAATCCATGAATCACTAATATGTCCTTAAATGGGCACTTTAATTTTTTATTTTTATTTTATGTACTGGTGAATCTTCTAAATGACATGTCCAGTTTTCACAATTCTGTTAATCTACAGTAGATGAAGTCCCATGCTATATATGTTTAGAATGAGACTTTGTCCACTGTAAAGTATTTATTTTTTATTAATTAATTCTTTTATACATGGATAGATATTTATAGATATTTAAAAAAAAATTTTTTCGGACAAAAACACAATAATTCTTTCTCTACTTTTCTCTAAGTGACAATTTGTTTGTGATGTTGAAGAATGTATGTCTTCAGTTTGTATGGCAGTAGGCTGTATGTCTGGTGGTGTCTTAAAAAAGCCAGAGTTTTCATCCTCATCTCAAATCTCGATCTTCATGTTAACATTGGTATCTTTGCCTTGTTCTGCAGTGTTTGCCATCCGAGAGGCTGCCACCTGCAACCTCATGAAGCTGGTGGAGAAGTTTGGAGCAGAATGGGCCCAGAACACCATTGTGCCCAAAGTCCTTGGCATGGCCAATGATTCCAACTACCTGCACAGGATGACCACTCTCTTCTGCATCAATGTAAGTCTGGATGTTTCTTAAACCTAAACGTTCTCCCAGTTGAAAGTCATTTCATTAATATCTGGTGTTGAAAAATGAGAATAACCTTTACATTTTTTTCTTCTTTTGGGGGGGTGGGGTCAGGCTCTGTCTGAAGTATGTGGACAGGAAATCACCACCAAGCACATGTTGCCTGTCGTCCTCAAGATGTCCACTGATCAGGTGGCCAATGTGCGCTTCAATGTGGCCAGGTGCTTACAGAAGATTGGACCAGTTTTGGACAGCAGGTATCTTTAAATAATAGCTGCCTGTACCCTTTTGTATCTGGATGGCATAAGCAAACAAACCAGAAATACTAACAATGATTTTTTCAATAGTGCTTTGCAGGCTGAGGTTAAACCAGTCCTGGAGAAACTAGCTACAGACCAAGATATGGATGTGAAGTACTTTGCTCTAGAGGCTATAAGTGGTACGTTTCCTTTTATCTCTTTAACCTTTGAAACATGAATCCTCTCAGAAACATTGTTTCATTCTCCCCTATACTGTTTTTTTGCTCTCTCCATAGTTCTTGACTTGGCTTGACTGACTTCCTCACCACATCCAGTGAAAAACTGACAACACAAGACCTGTTGCATTATATTTATTGTTCGTTTTGAATGATTAAGTATCGTTGTTGTGTTCTTATTTACTCTCAAAGATATTGAATGATCAAAGGATGGACTTTCTAACAAGTTTTACCTCAAACATTGTTAGTGCAGCTAAGCTCTGCATGCTTGTACAATTTACGCTTAGCTCTTTGCAAACATCACCCCATGAGCCATTCCAGTGCGATCGTATCGGAATCGGTACATGCCTGCTTCAGCATGCCATTTGCTTTTCTTAGACCGGAGCTCATCCTGCCAGTAGCAGATGGTGCGAAATGCCTGTTTATTTGCTTTAGTAGATTTGCTAGCACACAGCACATTGTTTACATGTGTTCCCTCTCTAGAGGGGGGAAAAAAATCTCATGTGCTCACACGGTTTAACCGGAGAGTCCTCCGTGTGCACAGGGCATATTGTGTTCTGAGCACATGGTTAGATTGCGGTCTCTTTAGAAATTTGCTTTTACGCAATGAAGTCACACCTTTATCATAAGCTTTTTTCCATCTGGGGACCATATAATTGAATCAGTTGTGCTGTAACACGTGATGCACGTATGAAATAACATCAGTTTTGCCTGCATTTTTGCGCTCATATTGGTCATGAATAGCCCCCTTTATAAACTTGTAGATTTTCTTGAACTTTTGTGCCAATGAAATATCTAGTTATAATACAATTTATCATTTTGTAAGTTTTTCAATATACATTTTTCTCTTTAAGTAGAAGGCATGTTAAAAATGTGATCGTGTCATTTAAATCTTTTGGCTGGTATGGAGGAATATTGTCTTTTGTGGGACGTAATTCAGCAATATTCATTGTTACAAACAACTTGTACCTACTGCATTCTGAGGAAACCCTTTGTTCATGCTCAATATCATGAGAACTTGTAGTTTTTGTTTTTTAACTCATTTGGGAACTTGGTGTACTTTTGGGACTAAATAAAGTCATTTGAACTACGTATCCTGCAGTTGTCCTCCTTTGACGTACTCTCACAGACTAATCGTTGCATAATTCTAATTGGAACAGGGTGTGCGTCACACCTGTTAGTATCGTCTCTTAAGAGTTTGTCATCCTATATGAATTTTAAAGATTAATGTGGAATCAGGTTTTTGGTCTCCTGATGAACTGTTTTCTACAGTTACCTGGCTAATGATCTTATCGACAGCGTTGGATTGCATGTTTTCGTCACTGAATTTGGCAGGAGCTGGTGGTGCTGCACTTTGGCACTTCTCCTGAGTATCAGATGTCTTATTTAAGCAGAATTATTTCAAAGGCTGTAAAAACTCTTAGGCTGGATTTGTGACCAGATCTATTTGGAACAAATTTGAACAGCTCGCATAGTTAAGTTATTATTAAGGGTTGCAAACTCCTGTATCATTTGAATTTGGACCCTTACAATTCTTGAGGCATGTAGTCATAGATCAGGCTGACTTTAGCTCAATGGTTTGCATGGGTATTTAATACCGTCTCATTACCTGAACCTAAATGTGGAGACAATGGACCATTAGTGAGCTGTCTAAACCTCAAATTAATGTCATTAGCAATTACTCTTATAAATGGCCATGTAGTATATTATAGCATGTAGAGCAGAACTAAAAGTGAAGTGGACCTCTATCTTGAAGAAAGTGGATGTTAAAGTCACAACTTATTAAGTTGCACTCTCATCAGTGTTAAGTCTTTGATCTGAAATCTACCATTTCTGCACTCTTACACAAGGTGTTCCCCGAGGTTCAGTACTTGACACATTTTTCTTTTCTTCACTTTCGTTTCTCTGAGCTGATATCATCTATCACCATGGTCTCAACTTTCACTAATACGCTGATGACATTCAGATTTCAGCACCGACTGAAACACCACTTCTGTCAGCTTCCTTGCTGCAACTATTATCTGTGGCATCAAGTACTGGATGAGCTCTAACTTCCTGAAATTTGGCTATTGTATGATGATTAGTCAAAGACAAAGCTAGATTCATGAGTCAACATTCAAGGTTACGTTTTCTTAACTTGATCTAAGTGTCATAGTTGACTCAGCCCTCTTTTTAATATGGCACTTGTTTTTAAGATATTATTTTAATCTACATACCATTGTCTGAAACTCACCATGACAAGTCAGATTGAACATACATGAACAAGCTAATCATGGCCTTCAAGATTACTTAAGAATTACAAGGTATCCTGCATCAATAATGCATTAGCCTTTTAACACATTGCTTGTTTAAGGAAATGTTAAGTGCGTCTCTGTTTGCAGTTTGGACCATGGGTTCAAATTAACGCTAAATTTGACTTCAATCAGAAGACAACAAACAATGCAACCAACCAACTCACAAAGACCAAAATTCATTGACTAGGGGACAACTAACCTCAGTTGCCTTGGATTGAGATTGAAATCTACAGCAATTTTAAGGTTTTACAAGAACAGCTTCCTCTCTGGGAGACCTGTTTTTGTTCCTCTGGCTCTGAACATACAAATTACTCATCACTGTAGCAGTTCTCATTTCATTATATTGTAACATACATTGTGTCAATATTTTAGTTAGTGCTAAACAATTAATTGAGACAGATATTAGCTATTACAAAATGAACTATCATATTTGTCTAAACATGAGGAAAAAACTGCTGCAGGCTGATGCAATTAAAATTCGAAAGACACTGTGTGCCAGAGGTGTATTTACAGGTCAGCCATCACTGACCTCATTGGATCAGTTGTTTCGGTCCAGTATAGCAGACCATTTTAATCATGTGCCAATCATGATGCTCCCCTGAGGATAAGATGTCTGATAACCTAGGATTCTACAGCAATGGGACTATTATTGCATTAACAACATTTGTCTCAGCCATAGCTCCTCAAGATTATCAAGAGTAACACAATTCCACGGTCAACCTGGCTGCTATTGTAAGACATAAGTAACAATGTGACTTGTGTTTATGCTTTATGCAAGTAGAGCAGTAACCAAACATAGATTTTGTACCGCAATTTTACACATTCTCATTGTTCCAGGTAATCATGAAATGGATTGAATTCAACAGAACTGCAATGAGCAGACAGCATGTGTGAAATGGACATTTTTCAAACTGCTGGAAAAGCCTTTAACCCACAAAACGATCTGATTTGAGTTGGGTAAGAGAAATATTTAGTGGTTGTTGATTTCCAGAACAGTGGAAAAAAACAAACAGTTTCTCCACTTGTGTATTTTGTGAGCATTCTTGTGTGGTGAGCTGTCTGGAAATAGGGCTCTTGCCTCATATGTGATCAGAATGAGTGAGTGAGAAAGAACGGGCGAGAACGTACATGGAAGTGTGAATGAGAACAAGTAAGCTAGGGGTCATGTGAAAATCACAGCAGAGAAGAGGAAGCTCCCTTGGAGAGTGAACTCTAAACGCTCTACTGAACGCCACTGAACAAATTAATTGAAACGGGAATCGAAAGTTTCGTAAGCAGAAATGCACATAATTGAACCCACAACCCCCTACACACCAAAACTGCATTCATTTGTTTAAATAACTGATGTAACCTGAAATACTTTGTAATTTTTATGATTTTTTGAGTGTTTGAAAGAAGCAGTTTTTTTACCCACTACACTTTTTTCCAGTGGTTTTTCAATCTGTTTTTTTTTAAACTCCATTTTATGCAACTTGATTTTGTGCATCGGCAGTTGAGTGGATTGTTGCTTAGTAATTGTTTCCGTGTTTTCATGTGAGTGACAGGTGCGCGTCAAGGAAGAGTCATGTCATAGGCCTTAGTCAGAGCAATGCCATATTTAATTTTTGAAAGGAATGAAACCAAGCCTAGAAGTTTTAATTCCTGTCAAAAATGTAGGGATAGAAGTAGGCTAAAATGTGTTCAATGGATTGTACTTTTGTACCAATCGTTGAAATAGGAACCCTTTCACATTTCAGTGTTTCTAAGAAGCAGAAGTCATTATATAACTGGACTGGAGACGCCCTAAAATTTATTTTTTGTGTTCCTAAAACTTCCTATGCTCCAAAAAAAAAAGGCCAAAATAAATAAAAATCTTCATGGTAGTGATTTCGCGTCTTTCAGAAAGAGGAAAAATAGAGAGAGATTGATAATGGTAGACAGAAGAGAGAATGATGTCAAATCATTACATTTTTTATTTTTAAGTGCTCATGGATTAAAATAAATGTGTGCACGAACGAATCATTTATAATAAATACCACAATAAAATATTCAATAATAATAATAAAAAAATAAATCGATTTTGTTTGTTTTCATAGTGACTGAGCGCCGCGCTTTTTAGAACGCTCGCGAACCCATCGTGTGCGAGACTCTGCAAAGGGCGCAATTTATGTAACGGTCATATCCGTCTAGAGCTACGTTCACACTGTCAGTTTGGGTTTGACAACCGCAGAAATGTCTCGTTTACACAGCAGTTTAGAGGAGTGACTAAAGTCTGTATGAACAAATACCCAAAGTCAAGCAATATTGACGGGAGCAGGTCCGGTGGAAGACAGTGACTGGATCTAAAACCTTCAGATGGATGACACACAGCTCTGAGGCTCTGTAAGTTACCGAATACACACATAAAAACCATAAAAAGTAGACGCCTGTGTGTAGTTAAAGTCCCATCAGATAAAACAAACAGACACAAAACGCTTTGTTCAATAAATCTTTTTTTTAATTTTAACAGCACATTAGCTTATGTGTGGTCAACAACCATGAAGGTAAATGCAGAATTGTAGGATGTCTAAGGAACGGTGTTCGCCAGCAGGAGGTGTGATTATGATATATGGCAACACATTCACTAATCTGTTCTTTCTGAACTATTCATAAGAAATATTGCTATTAATACTTTTAAACCGCATATACTGATTGACCAAAAAAAAAAAAAAAACACAGCACTGTTACGAAGCTGACCAAGAAGCTCCAAACTCCACACGGTGGGGTTATACAGGAACACTTCTGAGGGGACTTTGGTTTTGTACCTTTGTAAAACCTGGGTCTACATATGTCCTGTAACAATACCAACAGAATCAAACCGAAAAACAAAATTATTAAAGAACAATTTACCCCAAAATAAAACTGACAGCATTTACTCACCCTCATGTCACTCCACACCTGTATGGGCCACGATACTTTCATCTTTCTTTTTGATGCTTGAAAGTGTTTCACAGATGAAAGTCATCCATACAAGTTTGGATCGACATGAGGGAGAGTAAATAAAGACAGAATTGATCATTTTTAGGTGAACTATCCTTTTAGGATCTTAACTTAAAAGAAAGAAGAAAAAGGCACACGGAACACTATCACATTAAATACAAAATTTGTTGCATTTTGAAAGCACTTTCCAAGTTTCTAATCTCTACTTTACACCAAACAATCGCCAAGTCGCGCTCTCTCTGCATCCTTCTTTGAGAGAGCACTGGAGCACGTTATTGGAAAGAGATGAATTTTGTGTCTCTTATTTGAAGAAACAAGCAGAGCAGGTTCACCTCACCCATCTGCCGTCTCCTCAGCTACATTTCCTTTAGCTTGCTAGACAAAGTGCTCCAGTATATTATCTGCCTTAATACATGTTCTTTTACAAAACCTCAAACCTTGTGACCAGTTTTGCGTGATGATCATTTTCTGTAGATTATCTGATATCTGAGTTTAGTCACAGACTCGTCATTTCAAGTAGAACAGATTTACTAAGTGCTGCTAACAAAAACAATCTCTGTTTTGTGTCATAAATGCAATGAATTGGCCGAACTATCCAGTGTCTTGTGACTAAACATGAATGCTGATGTATTCTTTAGTGTAAAGGGGTAAATACCACCAAAATAATAAAAATTGAATTCTCTAAATCATTTAAACGCATACCAACATCGCCCATGGAGGTGATGAGGTCACCTGACCACTCCTTATTAATCATCAGCATGTAAAGAGAGTCATGACTCATCTTTCACAGTGCGCCAATTCTGAGGAACTGCGATATTAGCAAACAAAATAACACTGTTGTGGTTTAAGGAGAGTAGATTGTTATTTTTAGGGCCTTTAGGATGATCGTGAGGAGGGAATCCAGTGAAAAAAAAGATCAAAATCACAGCTTCGTCCACAAATATCTGCAGTTTTGGCCGTTTAAAAGTTGAGAAACATCTGGTGATAGCAGTTTTGGGTGGTGCAGTTCCAACTTATGGCTTCATTTTTTCAGTTCCAGATGAATCAGTATATTGCTTCAATATTGCCATGTGTTTTCAACTAACATTGCACTTTTTGAGTGCGCATGACTAGTCTTTCATAATCAAAGTCAGACGCTTTGAGTGATTTTGTTCAGTACAAAACGTGTCAATATTTAATTGTGCTGTCGAGCAGGCTCCGTATTGCAGATCTAGGCTGTCTTTGTGCTACATACGGCGCGTAGCGAGCAGCTCCTATCCTGCAGTCGGTTCGGAGGCGAGAGGAGGTGAGCCCCCAATGCAGCTGGCCTGAACGCCACGCCATCCGGCACTCTATTGTGAGAGAGCAGCAGGTGGGACCACTGGAGAACGAGGAGGGAGGTAGGGAGGAGTTTCGTGAAGTATAAAGATTACAGCTCACGCTCGCCACAACCTAAACGTCGAACGTACAAAACTCGGTTCGTTCCCGTGACGTCATCTCATCCGTCAATTCATCCGTAGTGAGTCAGAAATCAAGGTAATACTGGTTATTCGAGTCTCAGCTTAATTCACCAGCACAAAACCATGCTGGGAGTCCACCGTCTCCATCATTTCGCTGTCCAGAAATGGGTCGGCCAACGCCAGCCCTTCGTACCCAGCCGCACCGCCCTCTGTGGGTGGAGGCAGCTGCCCGGGATCAAGCGGATAGTCGTATTGCTCCGGATACAGTGCTTCTCCTGGGGCGGAGTGGCTTGGATCGCAGGCTGGGTAGGTGTAGTTCAGGGGCTCTGGCTGTTGGGGCTGCAGCTGAGCGGAGAAGCTTTGTGGCAGAGCCTGCATTTGAGCATAATGGCCCAGGTAGGGTTCATAGGTCAGGGATTCTGGGTTGGGCTCCATTAGGGGGCCAAGCGGCTGTGTGTGTGCAAACTGAGGTGAGGCCTGGGGGCTCTGCGGCTGCTGATGTGCTGGTGCTATCGAACCCTGCGGCTGAAGTGGGGCTCCGGAGTCCTGGTGGCCCATGGTTGCACAGGGAGCGTAAGGGTCCTCCACAATGTGCATCTGGTTGAAGTAGGCCTGCATTTGGGATTGTTTCTGAAGATACAGACGTTTCTGTTGCAGCCTGCAGATCAAACACAAGGGGTTTAATAGACAGGTTTAACATCAAGGGAAAGTTGTTTGTTTGTGTAGAACGCCATGCCAGCTTTCTGTGGCTATTTTCATGGCGAGAACAATTTATAACAAATTATATAAGGATTTTAAAATTTACTTTCGCTAAAACCTCTAAAACTATTTGGCTTAACTCAGTTAAAAATTTTTTCAAAAGAGTTAACTGAATAAAGTTCTCTCACAGGATTAAAGGGTTTGGGTAAACATACCTATTAAGCTCACCAAAATCTACATTGAGACATTTTTAGTGCACAAGATACTGGTTTCAGTGTAAAAAGTTGTGTTAAAATAAAATATGAATCTCTCACACAACAATGTTTGATTTTATTTTAAATGACAAAAGCATTTCAATTAAGATATACATCATTAAATCCAAAAAGTCTGGCTGTGCTTAATGGGTACATTTCTGTAACCTTTAGGCACACCCCTGTTCCCATTAAGCTCACATGGTTTTATTAAAAATTCTTGTTTATTTTAAGGAAAATTTTTAAAGAATAATTGTAAAAAAAAAATTTTTTTTTTGAAGGTACAAAGTCAATCACAAAAAAAACAAAACAAAAAACAGAACACTAAAATCAAGCAACAAGGCATTCAAGTCGATCAGTTATTCATAGTGAAGTGTCATCTAAGCACACTGCAACATCTATACTAGTCCACATTCAGCTAAGTAACATTCAAAAATCAAATAAAACAAACCAATAAAATTCTTGGGCATGAACACAGAAACCAGCCTCATTATGAAGCCTCTTTTTAAATGGATGTCAACTTATCTATAGTCTCTTATGGCTGGAATACACTAAACGATTTTTGGCCAGATTTACAGTCTAGACAAGTTGATGCTTGTTGCCAAAGATCCGAGTCAGTCTGCAGATTTGAGTTCAGAATCCATAGAAAATCGATTAACTTAAAGTGACAACCAGCGATTTATATGTAAAGTATGTTTATGAAGTATTTCCATAGACATTCAATGTGGATGACCTTAAAGAGAGCACACTGAGCTTAATTGGAGCAGCAACAAGTTTAAATAAATTTCATGTAATATTTATTAAAAATAACAGGATTTTTGCTAAATAAATAGTCTAAGTCATGTATGAAGTTCATACATATTTTAATATGAACTATTAACAATATCTATGAAATTATATTTTTTCTTACTGATGTCACACTGAAGCTGTGTGATTTTCATAGTCATAGTAATCTTTAAGCTCACCTTAAAATAATATGAAATCTTTAAAAATTACAGCACTGTAAAACCACAGACCAACAATAAACTGTCAATTTATAATATTATGGATGTAAAATTACGAGCCAGTAATGCCTGTGAAGTAGAGACCTGGGACTTCCAACGCAACGGGTGCGGTGCGGGACAACTCTTGATGAGCGAGTGCGGGTGCGGGCAGGAAGAGACTCGTGTGTGCGCGGGATGCGGGAGAATAAAATGATTTGCGGGAATCCCGCAAAACAGAAATGATCTAAACATAAAATGTCTAAAACATATAAATTGTTATTTATCTGTTGCACAAAAGCAAAAAGAACAAATAATATTAACATTAAAATGATTGACATGCGCAAGCTAGGCAGAGTTTCTATTTATAACACGTGTTTAAAGGGTTGCGCAATGTAGCCAATCACAGAGTCAGCTGTTACTTTCTGGAACGCAATGGCCATCACCGCAGTGCTGCAATTGCGTGCTTACGAATCCTCTCATTTCAACACATGAAGTGTAGACATTATGAAAGTGCATATGTTCACTGTGTTATAATAGAGCTATATGACATCGGGATGAACTGAGATGTCAACTTTTAGTGATAATAAGGGAAACGCTGGAAAATAAGGGAGTGGGACCAGATATGATATATTTTTGCGGGAGCGGGCGGGCGTGGGACAGAATCTTGCGGGAGCGGGACTGAAAAATCCGTCCCACGCAGGTCTCTACTGAAATAATATGTTAGCGTAGCACACAATCATATACAGCTAGTCAGCTAACTGTGTTCTGTAGCATCTGCGCTATGTTGCTAAAACTATCTTTTGGATCTAATGTAATTATTTCCCACATCCAAGTTCCAGGTTATAATATGCAAAAGTCTGAACATTAATCTCTTAATTTTACAATAAGCAGTGAAACTTACCCAAAATAAAGGCTTAAACATAAAAAAATGCACATTTAAGGGGCTCCTCTTTTGGTGAAAGTTTTCAGATAGCTTTTAAAATGGCCGCCAAACAGTGTGAACACATGGAGACTCATATCTCAGTGTACAATGACCTTGATTGAAATTATAGGAGGTATATAGTAACAAACATATCAATTGGTTAAGACATCAAGTAGGATTATAAATGTTTTTCTTTTTATAATCTGATGATCTCAAAAATGGAAGTGTGCTTAATGGGTACGTGAGCTTAATAGGTACGTTTACCCTAGTTCACCCAAAAATGAAAATTAGCTGAAGTGAGAGAAAAGTGTTTATAATGTTGTAAATATGGATAATTATATTATTTTTTTTTACCAAAATGCATCGATTCACTACAGGAGGCCTTTATTCACCCCCCAGAGCCGTGTGAGGCATGTTTTAATATAGATAGATGTGCTTTATTTGACTTATTTTGGACTGCTGAAAAAAAAAAAAAAAAAACTGCCATTATAAAATTTGGAAGAACATGGAAATTTTTTTAATATAACTCCGAATGGATTGGTCTGAAAGAAGAACGTAATATACACCTAGGATGCCTTGAGGGTGAGTAAATCATGGGCTAATTTTCATTTTTGGGTGAACTAACCCTTTAAAACAAGCACAATCTAATAAAACATGCTTCAGAGATAAAGGGTTTGACATCAAGGGAAAGCGGAGTAAACCAAAGGACCTGTGTTCCTGCAGCTGCTGCTCCAGACTGCGAGGAGTTTCTTTGCAAAACATCTGGCAGCTGCTGGGGCTGTTGGCCATCAGTGTGGCTTTCTGTAGAGATACACAATGTAAAGGATTTTGAAATGCAGAGCTGTAGAAATCATTCTGCGCTGCCATGAACATCTTCAGAAATACTGCAGGGAACTTGTGGCCTTTTATCACTTTTATTGATAGCGATAGCAGAAAGAGGACAGAAAATGGAGAGGGAGATATAACACAAACAGAGAATGTTGCGAGTCAGATTTGATCCCATTCGCTAACTGCTAGAGTATTTAACACTAAATTACATTATCTGCAAATGTCAAGAAACTACTACGAAACTCGCTGACAAAAGGTATTTTGTGCGGCTGCTGGAATGGTACTATGTGGTTTCTAGGGTATTCTTAGTGGTTGGTAGGATCTTGCTATGTGGTTCTTCCACCAGGTGAGATAAAGCAGTAGTAATAGTTATGCATGTCAAAGTATTATAAGTAACCAACTCTTGTAGAAAGTGAGGCTTTGGAAATGTGCCTTATTAGTGTACACACATCTCAGATGAGTGTTATTTAGATGATATTGGCAGAACTAAAGGTGCTTCACCTGTATTCTGTGAGAGAGGTACTGTGGCTCCAGACTCTGTCTCCTTGACAACAGTGCGGGGTGTGTTCCACCTGAGAACAGAGCCATGTCGTGCTGGTGACCTCTTTCCTCCTGTACAAACCATACATGCACACAGAAAACATGTCAGCGCATCGCTAGGCAGCCACATTGACGGCTGTGCACTCAAATGCATGAATTCATTACTTCGTTATGAAAAGGCTGAATAGCTGTCCGCTGACCCAGAGGGATTCTGGGAAAAACATGCCAGTCTGCTCCAGTAGCTAATCCTTACAATGCCACATGCCTCTAATGGAAGATCATTTTCACTGCTCTTTTTCTGCTATATTTGCCTAGTAAAATGAACTCTATTTAGAGCAGATTGTTTTCCTCGGACTTCATCTAGACATTGGCGCCTGCACTGCGCCGGTATCCCTATGTGCTATTCCCATAAGTATTTATTCATTGATTCATACTAAATCTCTGTCTTTGGTGAGTCTGCATTGGAGCACTGGGCACCAGCCTGTTACTCAACAATGGCCGCATTCAGGGGGCTTACCGGATGGACAGTAAACAACTGACAATTGGCTGCTTCTTCTCCCATAATTACATAATCGGGGCTGTCTGTGTGTCAGTAGGGAGGTTAGAAGGGTAGAAGAGTTCAAGTAAGGGCATTCTGATACTTTCCAACCAAAGTGACGCACAGTGCTTCTTGGAGTAATTAATTTCCCAAAAATGGAGATTGAGAGGGTTTTGGTACCCAGGACATTCCAGCATGACTCCAATGAATGGAATTTTATGCTATATATATATATTAGGGATGAACCGATAGGATTTTTTGGACCAATACCGATTTTAAACAACTATTGGCCGATTCCAATACCGATATTGGTCAATTGCATAAAGCAGGGCTTAAAAACTTTTTTCATTTGTTCACTCAGACCAGAATTGGTATTTAAAAGTTTCTATTCCTGTTCCTCTGTATTATTGCCGTTCCAAAACCAGTTTGAGTAGAAAAAATACCAGTTAATAAAGTTATTTATTTATTTTTTACCTTTTCTTTGCCAATAATAATAATAATAATAATAATAATAATAAAAGTACAGCGTTTTCTTTACTCAAAAAGAAAAAAAAACAAAAAACACGAGAGTCTTGATGTTTGCAGCATGGATAAAAAAAATGCTACTCCTATAAGTGTTTTGAGAGGAACAAACAGCCTAAATTAGTAGTCTGTACATAACATTTTATTATTTCATTCAGAAATAATGTAGGCTAAAATACCAGTAAATAAAGCAAAATATTTACAAACATTACCAACAAAATTATATGAAGTGCCTTATAGGTCTTAAATCAAACTTCACTCATGAAAACATACATGAGACACTTGCATACACACATGAAACAGTCACACGTATACTACTAAGTGCTCAAACAAATATATATGAAATGCACACTCACAAACTCTCCACGCACATATACAGTCATAGGAAAAAATATCGGCACCCTTGGTGAATATGATCAAAGAAGGCTGTGAAAATTAATCTGCATTGTTAATCCTTTTGATCTTTTATTTAAATTCACAAAAATATAACCTTTCATTGGATAATAATAATTTAAAATGGGGGGAAATATCATTATGAAATAAAAGTTTTTTTTTTTCTAATACATGTTGGACACAATTATTGGTACCTCTAGAAATTCTTATGAGTAAAATATCTCTGAAGTATATTCCCATTCATAATCACAATTTTGACCACTCCAGGGTGATTATGAACATGAAATTATCCAGCCATGGCTTCCTGTTTCACAGAAATATAAATAGGAGGGGAAACAAAGCCCAAATTCCCTTAATCATCCATCACAATGAGAAAAACCAATATATTTCTGATGTGCAGCAAAAGATAATTGAGCTTCACAAATTAGAAAGTGGCTTTAAGAAAAGAGCTAAAGCAGTGAAAATTCCCAATTCCACCATCAGGGCAATAATTAAGAATTTCCAATCAACAGAAAATATTACGAAACTGCCTGAAGAGGACGTGTGTCTATATCGTCCCAATGCATGGTGAGACGGAGAGTTTGAGTGGCTAAAGACTCTCCAAGGACCACAGCTGGAGAACTGCAGAAAACAGTTGAGTCTCAGGGTCAGAAAACCTTAAAAACAAATTGTCAAACAGCACCTACATCACCACATGTTGTTTGGGAGGGTTTCAAGAAAAATTCTTCTCGCTCATCCAAAAACAAACTCCAGCATATTCAGTTATCAGACACGACTGGAACTTCAGATGGGACTGGTTTCTATGGTCAGATGAAACTAAAAAATGAGCTTTTTATCAGCAAACACTCAAGATGGGTTTGGTGAACACAGGGATAAAAAGTACCCCATGTGTACAATGAAATATACTGCTGTATTTTTGATGTTGTGGGCCTATATTTCTGCTGGAGGTCCTGGACATCTTGTTTAGACACATGGCATCATGGATTCTATCAAATACCAACAGTTAAAAAATCAATAACTGACTGACTCTGTTAGAAATCTTATAATGGGCCATGTTTGGATATTTAAACCGTACAATAATCCAAACGCAAACCTGAGCACAAAACCAAGCTTCTGCTGGCCATTCCAGTCCTCTGACCTGAACCCTGTAGAAAATGAGTGGTGAACTGAAGAGGACAAGCACCAACATGGAGCTGGGAATCTAAAGGGTCTGGAGTGATTCTGGATGAAGGAATGGTCTCTGATCTCGTCAGGTATTATACGAGAAAATATAGAGCTGTTAAAATGGCAAATGGAGGTTTCAAAAAGTATTGAATAAAAGGGTCTCGTTAATTGTGGCCAACGTGTATTAGAGAAAAACATTTATTTCATAATGATATTTCCCCCCATTTTAAATTCTTATTATCCAATGACAGGTTAGATTTTGTGATTTGTTTTTAATAAAAGATCAAAAGGATTAATGCAGATTAATTTTCACAGCTTTCTTTGATCATGGTTACCAAGGGTGCTGATATTTTTGGCCATGACTGAATATATGAGACGCAAAACTCTCCACACACATACATAGCCTATGTGAGATGCGAACAAATACACAAACTCTCCGCACATATACACGGAAGTCAACAGACATGCATCCAAAAATACATTGTATGGGTCAAAATGATCGATTTTTTTTTTATGTCAAAAATCATTAGGATATTAAATAAAGATCATGTTCCATGAAGATATTTTGTAAATTTCTTACCATAAATATATGAAAACTTAAACTGTATGTGTGTGCATTTATATACACATAATAAATAAACAGTACACTTTGTGTAAACAAAAACCTTTCTTTTGGAAGTCATTAATCACGATTGCTCATTTGACAGCACTAAATATATATTAAGAATAGAGTCGATAGAATAAAATATTATCTATATAGAATAATATTATCTATATTAAAAAATTGTGGGCTCAAGCTAGATTTTTACTCTTATTTTGAAGTTACTGTACTTTGCTTTTGCATTGTCTGCAAAAAGCGAGAAGTCACACTAAGGCAAAAGGCAGTAACTTCCATATTATCAATATTTGGTTGCTGATAACCATTTAACAAAATCATTACAGTAACATCTGTAGCCTATAAAATCTAGTAATCATGGGCTATCGCATATAGGCTATTTTACATATAGTAATGTGACTGTATTAATGTTTTTTATTTTTTTTATCGTAACAAGTAGATTAAAAGTAAAACGTGACCGTTTTGCAACCAATTTATTTGCTATGCTCAGTAACATAAAAGAATGCTAGACATATTGGCTTGAATGAAATCGCCTAACCTAAAAGAACGACTTGTGGATTTATGTGAATGCCAGCAAGCAGGACAAAGCACTGTAAAAACTAGATAGCCTATCCATCTAATTCATTTGACTACACCGTAATTTAAATGGGGCAGATTTTAATGGACAGTAAAAAAAAAAAGAAAAATGTAAAAAAAAAAAAAAAAAAAAAAAAAAAAAGGCAGAACACCGTATAACTCCAAGCCGTAACCGTAACTTCATTTTGATGCGCAGTTAAACAAAGGCAGAACACCGTAACTCAATTTGAGCATCCAAACAAAGTGAAAGAGCCGTAACTGGTGTTATACGGTGTTCTGCCTTGGTTTCTCCAGGGCTTTCCGAAGTTACGGTTGAGACCAGCCATTATTTTCTCGGAAAAACAACGAAATTGACTCAAGATAAAGGATGTCTTGAATGTCCCAAAAATATCAATAACCCATTTTCGACCAAAATCGAAGTTACGGTCTATCATCAAATTTGGTAACTGTGTAAAAAACACCTAATAACATATGTAGTTACTATTTTAAGTTGTTCTTAGCCTTTTTTTCTGCAGACATCCAGGGGGCTCTAAGTTTAAAACCTCTGCATTAGTCATTCCTCATTGTAAGGGATGCTACAAAACCGATCTCAGGTTAGCTTAAATCTGTGATTTCTAGTAGCTTCCCTGGTGGACTGACCTGTAGTGCAGGATCCAATAAGTCATGTGGATGGGCCTGAGGGCTCAGCAGCCCCAGGGAAGGGGTTTCTCCAGAGCCCATCTGCTCATACACCTTATTTAGCTCCAGGATACCTTTGGTCCGTGCCAGATTCTGTAGGTGCTGTCTAAAGGCCACCAAGCCTACATGAAGAGAGGAATAAGATTATGAATAATAGCACTGTTATTTCCGAATGACTTACAGATCATCAGATGATGTTCCACCCCCAGTGTCCACATCCATGTGTGGTCATGAATTTTCACATGGGAGTGTCAGAAAACAGGAAGTGACTCTCATTCCCTCACGCCACCTCTGACTGCTCCGGTGTGGTTCTACCGTGTGACCTCACTTAACGTAGCTAATCAGTCTATTTCAGGAGAAGATATGTCCAGGCAGGCTGCAAATGCTTTATTCATCGCTCAAGTGCACATTAAAATGCCGTTTAGTGGCTCTTGACTACACTGCTGCTGAACGGAAGAGGGTTGAAAAAAAAGGATTCTCAGGTTATTTTAGGGCTTCAAGTGATTAAGGGTAATTATTCAGGCCACAGGATGAGAGAACTCAATAGGACCGAGTTGGCCTAATCTTCAAAGCGCTCTCTGATTCACTCAATGAATCATCTGACAGGGGGTGGTGCATTTAGAGGAAAACAAGAGAGAAACAGGGAGAGAATGTGTGAGAAAATAACAGTAAGCATGAGAGAAAGAGAAGGACGAGATATTGAATCTAATGCATGAAGCACAGTGGGGTCCAAACATCTGAGACCGTTAGTAAATGTGCAAAATTGTGCACTTCTTAAAATGATTTTATTTAATTTCAAGCTAGTTTTATTTTAAGTATATTATTTGTTAGAATTAATCAGTGTAACAAACTAAGTGTCACATGATTCTTCAGAAATAATTCTAATATGCTGATTTGTGCTGCTCAACATTTTTGTGGAAACCGTGTTACTGTACATTTTAATACTCAAAATAGAAGTATTAATTACTTAACAAGAAGTCTTGTTGACCTTTTGAATGATAGTGTATAAAGTCACAAGGTTGCTGCTCACCTTGTGTGAGTGAGGTGTCTGATGCTCTGCGGCCCTCGCGGAAGCTGATGGGAGAGCGGTTGTGTGTCTCTCTCCTCTGCGCGCTCAGCGCCTGCATGGCAGGGTTAGCCGGCCGAGCGCTTATGAAGGGCGGAGTCATGCGGGTGACGGGTGTGTTGGCCAGGACCACCTCATTAAGAGAGGGTGCGTCCTCCAGCAGACTGAGGTCACTGTGCATGGAGCCCATGTCATACTCTGAGTCCACGCTACCCAGAGAGGGGTTATGACCCATGCTGAACAGTTTACCTGGGTAAAGAAAAAGGGCAGAGGTGACAAAGATTTATAGTCTTAACACTTCTGAAATAGATTATTGTGATTTCTTTGCCATTTTTTATCCAAACTGATACTATTAATACAGGGATTACGAAGTGGAGTTTGAACCTATAAGCTTTTGGTTACCCTTAGGCTGATGATACACGGGGCAACTTTTTTTGAGCAATGTTGCTTGGGCATTATTCCATTGAGAATGGGTAACAAATTTCTATCTGGATATTTTAGATCGGTCACGGGCCCTGTGTCTCACCTCGTTGCCTGATGACAGCAACATTTCACAAAGTTGCCTGGAAACATTGCTCAAAAAGTTGCCCAGTGTATCATCAGCCTTATTCCACACCCACCTCCACTGGTAATGACTCCTGGCTGGTTGGTGACCTCAGACAGCGTGTGTCTGCGCTGACCAAAGCGGGCCATCTGATAGGCATTGAAGACATGAGTATGATCATCCTCAGTGTCCAGCTCCTCCGTCTCGATGCCCTCGTCTATAGATGTCTCCATCATGTTGCTAGGGGACGAGGCGCTGGATTTGCGAACAGCCACAGGGGGAAGGGGGTCCAGCATGCAGCCGTTGACCTGCAAAACAATGTAAAGATCTCTAAATATAATGTTTTTTTGTAGCGAAAAGTATTTGGAAAGCTTTTCTAGAGGACCTGAAATCGCAAATGGGACATATAAATTCATTCAATTCATGCAATTATGATGATAAAGTTATAATCTCAAAATATAATGTCACTATTTGAGACAAAAAGTCTATAAAAGGTGTAATTTAGAGATATAAGGTTGCATTTCCGAGAAATATATTTGGAATTACCAAAAACAAAGACACAATCACAAATGTAAGATATTAACACTGCAAGATACAGCACTAAGTCATATTGTAAGTTTTATAGTCACAATTATGTGAAATATAGTCATATTTTTGCAAATGGCAATTACGATAAAGCCATAATTTTATAATATAAAGTCACAATGGTGAGATAAAAGTCCAGTTGAAAACTATAAATTCATAATTTAGAAATATTAAATTGCATTTACAAGAAATAAAGTCCAAATTGTGTGATAGAAAGTCACAATTATGATAAAGTCGTAATTTTGAAAAATATAAAGTCTCACTTTGAGATAAAAATTGGGAACTATAAAGTCGCAATTTGATGAATTCAAGTCACATTTATGAAAAATATAGCCACAACTGTGAAATGTTGAAGGGATAGTTCACTAAAAATTAAAAATTTGTCTTTAATTACTCACCCTCACATTGTGCCAAAAAGGTAAAACATTATGGTTGAACCACTGAGGTCACAAGGACTATTTTAACAATGTTTTTACTACCTTTCTGGGCCTTGAACGTGTCAGTTGCATTGCTGCATTGCAGAAAGCTCTTGGATTTCATCAAACAAAATAACTTCATATGTGTTTTCCGACGATGAACAATGGTCTTATGGGTTGGAACGACATGAGGGTGAGTAATTAGTGACATAATTTTAATTTTTGGGTGAACAATCCCTTTAAGTCACATTGTGATATGTGACCCTGGACCACAAAACCAGTCTTAAGTGTCAGTTTTTCGAAATTGAGATTTATACATCATCATCAAGCTGAATAAATAAGCTTTCCATTGATGTATGGTTTGTTAGGACCGGACAATATGTGGCCGAGATACAACTATTTGAAAATCTGGAATCTGAGGGCGCAAAAAAATCAAAATATTGAGAAAATCGCCTTTAAAGTTGTCCAAATGAAGTTGTTAATGCATATTACTAATCAAAAATGAAGTTTTGCTATATTTACAGTAGCAAATTTACAAAATATCTTCATGGAACATGATCTTTACTTAATATCCT
The DNA here is from genome assembly GCA_036784905.1 of Acrossocheilus fasciatus. Lineage (NCBI taxonomy): Eukaryota > Metazoa > Chordata > Actinopteri > Cypriniformes > Cyprinidae > Acrossocheilus > Acrossocheilus fasciatus. The sequence continues at coordinate 14,436,769 of CM071952.1, forward strand.
AATGATTTTTGGCATAAAAGAAAAATCAATCATTTTGACCCATACAATGTATTTTGGGCTATTGCTACAAATATACCCCAGCGACTTAAGACTGGTTTTGTGGTCCAGGGTCACATATAATCAATTTCTTTATTACTCTGAAGTGGAAGTGTAATATATATGCAATGTATGTATTTCCTTTAAAAGATTTGGGAGATGACAGCCTTTTAGGATGTTTCTTTGTCTTTGGATGAACTCTCACTTATGTAGATAAGATATTTCACCAACATGCCTTCAAGCATTGTATTTCCCAAGAACAAGTTCTAATCTCCCATCAGCACTCATAAGTCACTCACAGTCCTGAGGCACATTTCCACTCAGTCAGCACCACACACAAACTTTAACATGCTTTGCGATGACAGGCCGAACTTCATGAACACATTCCCTAATGATTTGGGGACGGAGTGAGAGTAAACAAAAGCACTGCAGTCTCTCCCTTTTTGCCTCTTTTTATTGCTCCCTCTCTTTCACTCTTGCTTTTCGCTCAAACGAATGAGTGAGCTGGAGAGGAGGGGGTGGAAGTCTGGAATGCAGGGACAGGAAGTGTGTTTTGGCTGAGAGGGCCGTCAGAGCCTCATGCAGACAGAGTACACTGAGACATGCCATCAAACACACACACTCAACCAACATGGATCATCTGGATGAGTTGAGTTTCCTGCAGCATGCTGGGCCAGGAATGCTGTTATCCCAACACACAGTTAAAGAACAGCTCCAGATCCTCTCTTTTTCTTCTTTCCTTCTATCGCTCACTTTTTTTTTTTTTTACATTTCAGCCCATCATTTTGCCCGGCCCCTTTGTTATTCACACACAAACAGTGTGATTATACAGAATCTGAAAAAATTATGTAATCGCAGCTGTCCCCTCCCTACCAGGGGTTGTGCTGTACTCTCTGAGATCAAGCTTCATATTTTAAACATCTCATATTGGAGAGTGCCACAATTCCTCCTCTGATCTTAAAGGGAAAGTGTGTCATTTTTCAGTGCTAAAAATGTCTCACCTTAATATGCAGAGACAACTATAAATAAGGCATTTGCAGGCATTTATTTCCCATAAAAGTGTATCTCTATGGCGCTTCAAAATATGTATATTTGAACATCTCAACTAGCCCGACAACAGCAACACTGCCTCAACCAATGGTGTGAGTTTGGGGCAGGGCTATCTGTTTGTTCAGCCAATAGCACATGGAGGCATGTTTGGGGAAACTTGTGTGAAAACAGCCACTATTTGTTCAGTTTTTTGTCATCTTTTTTGTAAAGTTTTGTTTTTTGCCAATGTCAACACGTTCTCCTGTCCACACTCCAATCATAAATAGCCCTTTTTTAACCCAATCAATTTGTGTTGGAAAAAAAAAAGAATAATAAAACCAGGTTTATTAATGTTAACTAAAACTAAATCCATTAAAATTGTTATTTGAAACAAAATAATTTGCCAAAGCAAAGTTTCAATTAAACTTGATGTACTAAACTAAAACTAAAACAAAAACTGATGAATAAAAATTAATTGAAACTATATATACACATCAGGGTTGCTGCATGAATTTTAAACTCAAATTTAAGACTTTAAGACCTTTAAGACCTGCACAAATAAAATTAACACCATATGAGCGAGGTAGGGCAATGTCTATGGTAAACTATTAAACTGTAAAATGACTGTAAATCATGATTTACAGTTCAGATACGTTTTCACAGAAACAAAAAGTTATATAAAATGATACACTTCACATTTCAGGCTTTAAACCATTTTTAAGAAAATGGATGTTTCAGAATTATTAATTATATTAATTTAAACAATTATCATCAATCAATTATTATATTAATTAAATAGCATACAAACACATTTTACTGTTTAGATTTGATCCACATTTATAGCTCTGGGTGTTTGCTGGGTAAGAACATGGGTCGATTTTTGCATTGGTCTGAACAAAAACAACCCAATGTTCCTGCAATATCGGAGGCTGCAGGTTCTAGGACTGCATTTCTAGGACCCTATTTTTTGGGACAGCACCATCTAGCCAATTCTATTCCAACAGAGGAGCCCTGATTCAAACATAAAACAAACATATGCAAAGACTAGATCCATGGAAACTATTAATTTTTTATATTTCCATCTTATTTTTAATGTAAGAGCTAGCGTGAACTTGACTGTTTGAGGGGGTGTCAGCAATCTCCATTTAGCCTATTTAGCTGTGCAAAACAGTTCATTGTGCTGCTGGATGTTGTAAATTAGCATTTGTATTTAAATTATTTTACAATTATTAAAGTACAGACTAATTTGTAACACAATTGTTTTACTGTTTACTGCACTTTAAGTGGGTCACACATCAGACGTGAAGCTGTGCTGCGGTTAATGAAACTGAAGTCTTGCACAGACAAGTCTTTCTTTCCAAGAAAACTGAATTTAAAACCAGAATAATATATATATATATATAAATAAATAAATTAGGTTAAATATTTCAAGAGGACTATAATTAAGTGTATACAATTGAACAACTACTTAATTCCTTAAAAATAATAATAAATCAGAATTGAATAGCAAGTGCTATAAAATAGTATGAGCCGCTAATACATAATACAAAATATAATAATAATTAAAAAAAAAACACACAAAAAAAAAACACTATAGGGTCCTAAAAATGCGGTCCTGATACTGCAGCCTGCTCACAACAACAGCCTAATTGAAAATGCAGATTCGTTCTCTGCCAGCAGGAGGCACTTTCGAACTGTTTCCCCGGTAACGGCAGAACACAAAGCAGCACATCCCCAGATGTGCAGCGCTCATGTTTATTTAATAAAATCATATATAGCCTTTGGAAGTTTAATCCGCAATTCTAGTCCTACCCAAATTTAAAACCTCTTGAAACATAATTAAGACTTTCTTGTACAATTTAAGACTTGTAATGACCTTAAATTTGATACAAGTAAATTTAAGACTTTAAGGACCCGCGGGAACCATGCACATAAAAAAACTAAAAAGCTAATAAATGACAAAATACAAAATTACTAAACCTTTAACTAAAATTAAAGTGAAAACAAAATATCAAAAATCTAATTCTAAATATTAACAAAAACCATAATAAAACAATGACAACATTGGGAAGGACTTTTTTGCATTAAACATCCTATTTAAATATCATAAATGTCATTTATATAAATACCAACCAAATGACTTCCTAGAACTGAGTTTTGCATCAATTATTTCCTCTGCAAAACCAAACCCAAACATGTATACAGGTCACATTTACCAATACAAGTTTTACAATAAGAGGAATTTTGTGATGAATTGTTTACTGAACACTTTGTTCAAGAGAGGAACTGGCTGATGCAATGTTCAGTATGAAAGCCATGAATGTGCAATAACTCCACATTTCCGAAGATGGTAAAATACCGGCGCACACAAAGCCAGACAGTTTGTGGTGTGCTTGATGCGAGAGTGAAAGAGAGAGAAGAAAGAGAGGAACGACTAAGTCAAAACGAATGGACAGCTGTCACGTCCAATGTGTGTCACTGCCAGAGACGACTGCAGTCTGACCCGCTTATGTAAGCCAAACAGCTGTGGACGGCCTCAAGGGGAAACACTCACAGTGTATGTCTCACCTCACCATCAGAGACGCACAGAGACAGAAATGACTAAGGCTGCTAAAAACCAAAGTAAACAGCTTCTCCCTCATCGACGCAAAAGGCATTAAAACAAAGTATGTGCGTGAAAGAAGAGTCTTGGAGAGAACAGATTACTGTCTCAGAGTGACAGCAGAAAGAGACAGACAGATAAAAATGAAGACAGCGTAACTAGGACTCTAGTGAGATAGAGTGGCAGAGCTGGCCGGCTCCTGTGCTGTTATTCCTGTTCTGTATGCCAAGCTGGCAGCCGATCTGGCCGTCTGTCAGGATGGTTCTGAACAAAAGGCTCCTCGGGGAGCGGGCGTGATGAGGAGGCCTGAGCAAACAGCCAGGCCCACTGCCTGACCTTGGAAGGACTGAAGTTGCTTAACAGCAATGTAGGGAAGGAGTGCAAGAGCACTCAGCAGGCAGCAGTCAAATTCAACTCTGTCACAACAGATGTTTGTATCAGCTAATCAACACCCCCCAAGAATGGGATTATGGGGGATTTTGTTAAAACGCATATATGGTAGACAATGGGCAAGACATTCTAAGAAAATAAAAAGAAAATGTAATATGTGGGAACGAAATTCCTCTTAATTCCTTTAGCCTAAACCCGCAGGAAGTCCTCAGTGCTTCTTTTTGTTGACAGCAGCATATTTATAAATTATTCTCATTACTAATTTGGGAAGATGCCCGTATCACATTATAACATGCCTTGTAAAAATTCATAAATGTGTTACTGAGCAACTGACGAGTTTCTGCGCATATTTCCCTCGCGGTTTGGACTTTGAACCCTGGCTAACGAGACAGCGTCGCGAGCTCCTGCAGCGCTGTTTGAATGCAATTCATGCGTGTATTAGAAAACAATGTTCTGCAGTGTATTTAATTGTTAAAGACCATTTTGCGATTTTAATCATCATACAGTAACCAGCAACAACCACCTCTTCCTCTTCTCATCGGAGACATGAGATGCAGTACTAAACGGTCTCTCGCTGTTGGTGCTTGTAATGATTTTTGCGTCTTTCTCGGACAGTTTTAAATGCTTCCACACTGCTGACGTGTTTGCTGCATTAGTGCATGCCTCTATTCAATTGCGTCACGTCATGTCATTGTTCAGTACAATTTAATCTGTCTCTTTGCTTATTTCGGTGCATCCCTAGTAAATACATCATTGCATCGCTATATCATTAATATCACGATATGACACTTTTTTATCATGTAAAAATTTATACCGGTATTATCGTGGACGGTATGATATGGCACACCCCTACTATCTATCCATCTATCGCCCTTTAACAAAAAATTATTTTTGACATTGGTTGTTGGTCTCCATTTCATCCAACGACGGTATTGGCACTCAAAATTTAGGAGATTTGCCATGCTACAGTCTAAACAGGCTAAAGAGAGTAACAAAAGCTTAATTCCCCCATAATTCAACCTCTAATCAATTTCTCACTCACTTTGGGAGTCCCAACCTCCTCCTCCATGAGGCTGTGTTCGGTAGCACAGGAGGACTGTGGGAACGTGAAGGAGTCTGCAGAGGCTTGAGGCACAGCTGGGGATCGCAGGAGACGCATGTTCTGAGGCAGGAGGCTCACCTGAGGAGCAGCGCTGCTCGCCTACAGTGCAGAAAAAGAGATACACCAATGGAAACAGTCAACTGCTTGGCCAACGCAGTGTTTACATTGCTGTTCATTTCATTTTCAAAGGCAATTTGAAGAGTAATACCTTGACAACAGTCTGCTCTGCAATCGTACTTGGACGTCTCTGGCGGGCATCGAGTCGGGGCTCCACTGGGAAACTGCAGCGGTGGGCCTTTAGCCTCTCAACCAGCAAGTAGTAGATAGCAGCAAAATGATTGTAACTCTTATTCTGAAGAGACTGCAGAATGGAGAAATTAGCAAGGAAGAGCCACATTAGTCAGGCCTGTGTGAACATTAAGGGTGCTTTCACACTTGGTTCAATCGATCCCCTCTCCCGCTGCCCCCGCTGGACTGCGTTCATATTATTTTATTTGGGTCCGAACCCGCGGTTTGTTTGCGTCATTTAGCTGTTTACCCCGTTGCTTAGTAACGAAGGCGCAGGAGACCGCGGCAAAATGCATAACATTGCTCTCTGTGCTTTTATATATTGATGTTTTGAACCGTTCATTTGGTTTACAAAGCTTCAGTGCATAACGACACTTAACGGCATAACGGTTTGTGTGTGAAACACACACAAACCTACAGTTTTATCAAATAATGTGTCATTAATAGCGGCTCACTTCCGCGATTTGGTACAATTGCATTCACATCAGCAGCGAACTGTACCAGAGTTCACATGAACCGTACCCCAGACCACCCTTTTTAAGCGGACTCGGGTACGGTTCGTGGGTGCGCACCCGAGGTCGGAAGACAGCATTCACATCATCCAAACGAACCAAACTCTGACATCAATCGAACCTGGGTGCGCACCAAAAGTGCTAGTGTGAAAGCACCCTAAGAATGCAGTTTTATTTCTTAAAATTTATGTTATTTCTCACCTCTACAGTTTTGTGCTGGTCAATGCCCAGGCTGTGCATCAACCGGAGCACCTGTTCACTGTATTCTCCCACACCAGCCTCCCCCTCTGCAGTCTGCTGATATAACATCGGCCGCTGCACAGGCACCTCAATCATCATCCACTTGTGTTCCTTTATTTGTCCTATAGACAGACGCTTGGAGGGGTCTAACACCAACATCCGCCTGATCAGATGCTCGCAGTCTGCACAGAAAGGAGAAAAATAAAAAAGATAATCATGACACTTGCCAAAAATAACACTTGCCAGTATAACCTTTCCGGTTTTACCCAACTCGCTCCAAGCGGGATTCAAACCAGCATTTCCAGCATGGGATGAAGGTGTGCTACCAAGGACATTAAAGATGGCAGGCGAGTGAGATTTACACGCACAGCTCCTACTAGCTGGCCTCCCTTACACCAAGAAGTAAATGTGAATTGATGGGTAATGTTTTTAAATCATATTCGCTAGCTTGGGTCATTACAATTTTCTTTTCTTTTCTTTTCTTTTCTTAAGCAAGAACACATTTGCTTGACAGTTAAGACAATGTTACAAAAGATTTCCATTTCAAAATTTCTGAACTTTCTATTCATCAAAGACATTAACATTGATAATAATACACCAAATGAGCATATTAGAATGATTTCTGAAGCATCATGAGACACTGAAGGCATTGAAGTAATGGCTGAAATCTGCTTTGAAAAATCAGCTTTGCCTTTAAAAGAATACACAAAAGTACTTAAATTGGCTTCTATTTACTAGGTGTCTAAGAACACTCATTTTAATAAACATTTAATACAAAATACAGCTTTGTGGAAGAGAAAAAACATTTATGTCATTAAACGTGCTACAATGATTCAAAACCCATTGTAAAATATTCCTAAATACACGTGACAGCGTATGCACCAAGTTACAATGTTGCTTTGCAAAACCCAGACAGCCAATAGTTTACTTTGCCGAGGAACTGTTTCTTCTGATAACACTTACCAGTAAACTATTATTATTACTAGTCAAGTATTATCATCATTGTGGGAGCAGAAAGAAATTTCTGTGCTCGTCTCAGCAGTGAGAACTGAGCGGCTCAACTGAAAGGGTCACAGTGTGTTTGCTTCACAGTAAACACTGCTGTATCTGAGGCACACAGTACACTCAGAAGTGGTGACAGCCTGTACCGTCCAATGCTTGGGACAAGATTTGTGGAACAGTCTGTCTACAGCTTAAAAAAAACAACCACCCAACAAACACTGCACTGTCGGACTAACACAAACCCAAAACACATTATCTCATCCAAGAATGCACAAGGCCTTTTGTCTGTCCCTGTGCCCTTGAGTGTTGACCATGTCTGACTCAGCTAGGCTGAATGAAACTGACGTCACAGCACTGGTGGTGATGCGGGCGTTCTCAATGCTCCTTTGCATCTCGCTGCTGACCATTTTATTCAAGACTTGCTCATCCTGTTAATCTGCTGCATGTACGGTTGCTGGAGAGCCTGCGAGACACTAGAGCAAATAGAGGGAGTCGCACAGCTACAGTAATACTCCTTGTGCTGGAACACAGTGGGATGTCTTGCTGGAAACATCCTCCTCCCGATGGCTCCCTCACTTCAGCAGCAGGAATCAGAGAATCATATTACCATATTCATTTAGAAATCATATGCATAAATACAGCTGCGAGGAACAGTTTGTGAACCTTCATTTTAGGATGAATAGTTCTTCAGTTGCAAACTGATATGTTATACTGATATTTCTAGCTTTTTAAATCACCATGTGTTTTAAAGACGAAATTGAGAACAGTATTTATGAATTAAAAATGAAAATGCGGTTATCATTTATTCCTCATGTCAGTAACAACCTGTATGACTTTCTTTCTTATTAGAATGTTGCTGAAGTTTCGGTTCCTTTGACTTCCATTATATGAACAAAAAATACAATGGAAGTCAATGGGAACAAAAGCTATTTGGTTGCCAACATTCTTAAATATCTTCTAATTTGTTTCACACACAAAAAAAAGAAATGCATAAAGGTTTGGAACAACGTGAGGGTGAGGAAATGATTGAATTTTCATTTTTGAGTAAACTATCCCTTTCAAGCCCAGGACTAGAATTTTAAAATCCTAAAACACCGAGTGTCTGAGTCATTTTTTAACGGACTTGTGTTTTGAATCATGGAACATGGCCCAGCGTCTTTGAGCTTTAGATCTTACACAGCTGCTGTAGAGTCTTGTTTCCTCTTGGAGTTCATTGATCTTGGCTGTTCAAAGCAGCTCAACACCATTTCACCTCTTCAATCATGGTAAGGATGGTGTTGGTATGCAGTGCTTTGTTTTCCCTGAACATAAATATATTTATATTTACCCAAAAAGTTCAAGTTCAGCCCACAGAACCTTGCTTCAGAAGTATTGTCCACTTTAACATCTGCTTAAAGACCCCAGTATCAGAGGAGGATCAGATGCTGCTTTGGTTCTGTGCAAATTATGCAATATCAGTGAAGCCTTAAACGTTACTGTTGTATAGTTCAACAAAAATCTCCAGCTGTAAATGTTCTGTGTAAATGCACAGTCCCTATGCAGCATGCAACAGCAAATGCTTTTGTGGTATATATGCAGATTAAGATGCAGCTTTTGCAGGACTTCTGCTATGTAAAGACACTGTATGGCTCATTTTGTCCTCAGATCACATAGGAACAATTTAAGCTTATATCCAGATTGTTCACAAACATTTTTTTCTGCGTAAATTCAAGACAATTTTCATGGCTAGAACAAGGAAAAACAGAACAATAAAATGTTTAAAAAAATAAAATAAAAATATTCTCCATCCATTTTTTTTTTAAAAGATTTTTTCAAATATACTTGTGATTTCTGGTGACACATACATATATATATACATGGCCCACTTTATATTAGGTGGCCTTAACTAATATGTACTTACATTTAAATTAATAATTTGGTACAATGCACTTATTGTGTACATACATGTATTTACATTGTACTTATATTTTTAAAAATACCAATATGTAATTACATCTGTAATTAATTTCTGTAATTACATTTATAATTACACTGTTGACCCATCCCTTACACCTTAACCCACCCTTAAACCTACCCAGACCACCAAACCTGTCCCTAACCTTACCCGTATCCCACCTCAATAGCAGTATTTTTTTTTGCAATACAATAATGAACAAAATAAGTACATTGTACTAATTTTTTTATGTAAGTACATAGTAGTTAAGGCCACCTAATATAAAGTGTGACCATATACATATATACATATATATAAAATATGCTATAATCAGTATGTAAAAACTGGTCCCTAATCACATCTCTTCCATCTTTATTTGACCCTCTAACTCTAGCATTCTCTATTCTAATTCTATTTTATCTATCGGTCTTCTTTTTATTTAAAAAAAAACACACACACACACACACACACACACACTTACTTGACCCTCTATCAATTGCATATTTGTTCTCTAACTGCTAGCTTTTCTTGAAAAACTAACACTAGCTTTCTTTTTTCTATTCTATTGTTTCTAAAAAAAAACAAAAAAACAGTAGGTTTCTTTTTTCTAAATTCTATCTAGGCCTACTTGTTTTCTTAAAAAGAACAAAAAAAAACCTTGCTACGTGTACTGCGTTAGGCTAACCAAGACTTGTCATAGCACTTGCATGTTGTTGCTCTTTTGTTGGTTTTGATTGCTTCTATTGTCCTGATTTGTAAGTCGCTTTTGATAAAAGCGTCTGCTAAATGACTAAATGTAGATGTATACTAACGTGTTAAAGGTTTAGTAAACCCACTAATGAAAATTCTGTCAATTTATTACTCACCTTCATGTCGTTCTAAACCCATAAGACCTTCGTTCATCTTCGGAACACAAATTAAGATATTTTTGTTGAAATCTGAGAGCTCTCTGACCCTCCGTAACAATTTATATTGTTTTTTTTTTTTACCTCCGATCCGCCACCCGGTCCAACTGTCCTGAGCTTGTTCACACAACAGCCGGAGCGTGATGCATCTTCTTCTTGCTTTACGGCGGATTGCAGACTTGCATTACCGCAAGAACGAGCTCAGGACAGTTGGACCGGATGGCAGATCAGAGGGAAAAAAAACAATATAAATACTGTTCAGTTTCTTGGACAGACCGATTGTTTCGTGTCTAAAGACCTCAATGTATCGTCACGAGCCGCAGGGTTTAATCTGGTTTTGTCCGTGTATGTTTTTTTCTTTCTCTCAAAGCCGTGGGTACCATTGACTGACATTATATGATTGACAGATTGCAATGCTTTGTTTCTTCAGTAGAACACAAACAAAGATTTTTAACTCAAAGTCACCTACATGTTGGATGCCCTGGGGGTAAGCAGATAATTTTCATTTTTGGGTGAACTATCCCTCTAACAATTTATTTTACAGTGTACTAAACACATTCTCCTAATCTGCAGCGAAACCCAGATTTCTTTTTTCTTTTTTCCCCAATGTTTATTGAACATTTTCCAACTTTAACAAAAAACACACAATTATAAAACACGATCACAAAAAAAGGGGTGTCGGCAAAGAAGCAGACTTAACCTAGGCCACTAAAAAGGAAAAGAAAAATTAGATATTCAAAAAATTAAGTGGATAACAACACTAAATAAATAGTGGTATCATAATACAAGTTCAAAGTCTTATGCACTCACTTGGGGTACATGAATAGGAAAACTCTTCCACAGAATAGTTGACAAATCAATCCCGAGGTTACTGATATAAGGCTTCCAGACATTATAAAACTGAGCTGGCTGACCATTAACTGAACATGTAAAAGGTGCCATAGAATGGAAAACTGTATTAACCTTGGCAAAGTTGAACAATAAGAGTTCTGTACATGAAAATGACATACCATGAGCCTCAAACACCATTGTTTCCTCCTCCTTATGTAAATCTCGTGAATAAAAAAGACCACTGAACATAACACCGACTGTGACGTAACAGTCGGGATCACTAATAGTTACGCCCCCAACATTTGCATATACCCGCCCATGTTCTAGGCCAGCCACCAGCCAAACCTACACAGCCGAATCATCAGAAGTTCTGCAGGTATTGTGAAGAAACAAGCGAGGACAACAGCGAAAATGGCAGATCATGGAAATAAATGTTATGTTCCAGGCTGTGCAGGGGAGGTGAAGTGCAGGGATGGGTTGGTGTCTGTATTCAGAAAGGCACAGAAAACAAATAACGCGTTCTATTAAAATAACGCCAGCCACTAAAGGGACATGGTTAGCTCCTTGTTAGCGGTAGTCTGTTACATTGCAGTACATAAGATTTAACTTACTACATAAACAGAGTAAGGAGAGATGACTGAGGACGATGGCGAATGATTTACAGATCCTGAGCACCACTGACAAGCATTTGATCTTGTAAAATATGTGGTAAGTACTGGCGCTCCATAGTATAAACAGAGTTTGTGTGATTGCGAATCTCGAAAGTGAAAGTAAAAAGCGATCGTGCATTTGAAAGCAGTTTCAGTGCCCCGCATATTAATAGCGGCTCCCTGATGCCCGCATTTTATATACACTACAATTACCCGACGATATAACTGCGAGAGAATGTATTGAAATATATATTTTCCTCCCTGTGTTTCCTACCTGCTGTGAGCTACTGAAATGAGCCGCACTGTGAAACAGCCAATCGGAGCAGAGTCGCACTGTGAAACAGCCAATTAGAGCAGAGCTCAACATTATTATTCATGAGCCTTCCAAATAAGCCAATAACAGACCATTTCATTCTAGGGAGAAATCCTAGGGTTGTAAATGCACATGTAAAACAGTTTCTGGAGATTTTTTGCCCTTACCTAAGCCACATACCTTCTATGTAGATATCAGAGAACAATTTAAAATATTGTATCAATGCATTCTATGGCACCTTTAAATATTCCAGCGGGATTAGTTCCATTAAAATCTTGTGCCATCCAGATATAGTCGGAGTCTTATCACTTATCCATCTCATTAATATATTTTTCCTGGCTGCGAATGTGAAAAGATTGTAAAGTCATTTGATAAAATCAAAGCTTTATCCGGCAGACCAAGGATCAAAAATAAAGGATCAACAACCAACTCCTTATCAAAGAGATTACTCATTTAAGATACAATCTTGGCCCAGTATATTTGTAACTGATTACGTGACCAAAGACAGTGACAATTTGTGTTTTGCACTTAAGGCATAGAGGTGAAAGGGTATTGTTAAATGCATGTCTATGGTTTGGTGAAATATGCAACCTATGTACAATTTTAAATTGTATCGCTTTGACACGGTTACATACCGAAATGGATGTGGCATATTTCCAAGTATTACCCCATTCTTCCTCACTTATAGAGATAGAAAGTTCCCTCTCCCAAGCAAGACTAGTATTCAAAACTACTTGTCCCTCAAATGTAACACTAAGAACCTTATATAACAAACTCACTGACTTCTTTCCAGGTGTTTGAGAAAGTACTTTTTCTGTAGGAGACAGACTTCTATTAGTACATAAGGTATCTTTCAAAATATAGTTTCTAATTTGTAAAAAACGAAAAAAAGTCCTGTTTTAATAGTTGGTTTTTCTGTCTCAAATCCTCAAAGGACATTAGGCCTCCTTTAAAGGAACACTCCACTTTTTTTGGAAATAGGCTCATTCTCCAACTCCCTCAGAGTTAATAAGTTGAGTTTTACCGTTTTTGAATCCATTCAGCCGATCTCCGGGTCTGGCGAGAGCACTTTTAGCATAGCTTAGCATAGATCATTGAATCCGATTAGACCAGTAACATCGCGTTCAAAAATGACCAAAGAGTTTCGATAGTTTTCCTATTTAAAACTCAACTCTTCTGTAGTTATATTGTGTACTAAGGCCGGCGGAAAATGAAAAGTTGCGATTTTCTAGTCCGATTTGGCTAGGAACTATACTCTCATTCTGGCGTAATAATCAAGGAACTTTGCTGCCGTAACATGGCCGCAGCAGGCGCAGTGATATTACGCAGAGCCAGAAAGTAGTCCCCAGCTATATTATAACTAGTTACCTAGCTGGGGACTACTTTCAGGCGCTGCATAATATCACTGCGCCTGCTGCGGCCATGTTACGGCAGCAAAGTTCCTTGATTATTACGCCGGAATGAGAGTATAGTTCTTAATCATATCAGCATAGAAAATCGCAACTTTTCATTTTCCGCCGATCTTAGTACACGATATAACTACAGAAGAGTCAAGTTTTAAATAGGACAAATATCGAAACTCTTTGGTCATTTTTGAACGCGATGCTACTAAGTATCTAATTTTATTTTACCTCTAATTATTAGACAAATACTGTAGGAAAGTTGGGCTTTTCTGATATTTGTCCTACAGTATATGTCATAGAGGATAATGCCATTCCTGTGCAAGTTCCTGAATGTTCCATCGTCTCAAGTCCTCATTAAACCTACCAGGATAATTCTGGATAAGTACTTCTCCTTCACAGAGAAGTAAGCCAAAACTCCCCGTATAACACACCAGGCACTCATAATCTTTTCCAATGGTGCGTGTGCTGTATTCACAATGTAGTGTAGTGTGTTGCATGTAGTGTGTGGTGTGTACTAGCACTCTTGGCTAAGAGCACACTGAGGAGGGGTCGATACTCCGTAGGGGTGAAATCCTGTGTGATGAGAGCATTTGAAAAGGAAATGTAAAGAAAAAGCACACGCTGTTCTTCACATTTGGGGAGTAACGCTCCGCTTCACTCCGAGACCTGAAAGGGCTTAAGTTATCCGGGTAAAAGTCTCAACGTGGCTTAATTGTTTAAATGTCTTGAACAAAGTCGACTGACCCCTACCAATCAGGGGCCATCCTGCCAGGGCCGGTAGGTTAGTGTATGTTCGCTCTTCCTTGGGTTACTTGATCCGTGCTTAATCACAGCGAGCAAAGCTTGTGTACGAATGAACGAATGTGACATTCTGACTCTTACGTCAAGAGCGGCCCACCACCCTCCCTCTCTCAGAGTCTGCCGTGAACTGGCTCACTGCCAGTGAGGATAGTCTGAACGGTCTTGCTCTCACCCGCTACCCTCCCACTTTATCTCTCTTGCCCTCCTTTCTATCTCGATCACAATCTTGGCCTTTGTGGCTTGTGTTATTCTGCCTGTTGACTGCTGTGATTTTATTTAGCATGGGTCACTCACTTTAAAGTGAGTGGGTTAACAACTAGTGGACTAATCAGTTTTAAGGAAGCCCTGTGTAATTAGATTGGCTTTCTGGTTCACCTGACCATGACTGGATGCGTTTTGTTTAGGGGCCTTAATTAGTGGGTTAATTCAGCTAGAGAGATCTTGAGACATGCTTTCAAAATACTATCTATGACTTGACACTATAAAATAGACAACAGTGGAATCCATGCTAAAATATATACTTTAGGGGGGAAATACAGATACACTATTCTATTGCTTTTTATTTTTCAAGTACCATTTAAAGTAAGTTTGGTGTCAGTAAGGTTTTTTTTTTTTGTAAAGTAATACTTTTATTCAGCAAGGATGTATTGAATTGATCAAAATTATCAGTAAAAACTTTATAATGTTATAAAAAATATATATTTCAAATAAATACTGCTGTTTTGAGAGAGTCATGAAAAAAAAGTATCCACAAGTTTCCAGAAATATATTAAGCAGCACAACGGTCTTCAAAATTGATAATAAAAAGACATGTTTTAAGCACCAAATCAGCATTAAAATGATATTAGAATGATTTCTGAAGGATCATGTGACTATAAAGACTGGAGTAATGGAAAAGGTTCTTAAATTTTAATAATATTTTACATTAACTGCAAATAAATGCAGTTTTAGTTAATTTACCCAACCCAAACTTACCTCAACAGTAAGTGTAGAATACCTTTGGTTTTAATCTTTGAAAGGGCTAATAATTTAATACACTTAAATGCAATTTAACAAAATTCAAAACGAACATCAATTTAGTCCTATTTACATATAATACAAAATCACTTGTAGCATTTAAAATTAAATGTATATAATAGCACATAATTGGCTGATTATCAACAGAATGAAAATAAATAATCAGTTAACTGGTATCGACCAGAATTGTAAATCAATGCATCCCTACGAGTCGACCTCATTAATAGACTAGACGGTTACAGGATGACTAGTTTACTAGTGGATCATCATGACTCATTTTATGTTCCACTGCTAAACGTCTCCGAGCAGTTAGAGCCCTTCCTCTTTATACAGTCCAGACACACACAAACTGTAGCCAAGCACTTATGGAATGTTTTAATTGACCAGGCTTGAATTTCATGAAAAAACAGCAACTGCTGCCAGAAAACCTCTCCTAGTGGCAGCTTCGTGTGCTACGAGAGCGTCTCACCTTCTGTCATGAAGTAAGGGATACGGAAACGGCCCTCCAGAACACGCTGCCGCAGGACGGGGAGAGAGGGGCCGTCGAAGGGCAGGGCGCCACACACCAGCACGTACAGAACCACCCCCATACTCTGTAGGAACACACACACAGCGTCAGCTCAGTGGTGAATAACACGATTACAATGTGCAAATGTGCAGGTGCACACACTTAAAGGGATAGATCACCCTAAAAATGAATATTTATTTTCCCTCATGTCAGTTCTAACTTTGTATGAGTTTCTTTTTTGTGGATCACAAAGGAAGATGTTTAGCAGAATGTTAATGCTGCTGTTTTCTCATTGTATATGAGAATCTTGCCTAACAAAAAAAGTCATATGGGTTTGGAAGCGACTTAAGGGTAAGTAAATGATTTTCACTTTTGGGCAAACTCTTCCTTTAATGGCAGTAAAAAGAGAGCAAAAGAGCTTTCACATGATCTGATCTCTATCTCTCTCACACGGACCTCAGGGTGTTTGGTTTATGCTTTGACGTCAGCCGAGTTCTCAAAGGTTGAATAGGTGGTAACACAAACAACAGTCAGCTGACTCACTAATCATTTACTGTCAAACACACTGTGGTGTGAACCTGCATGGATACGCCGGCTAGTCAGATCAGTGTAGAGTGGCATTACCCAGATGTCCAGCTGGGGTCCCTCATACTGCTGTCCCTCAAACACCTCCGGGGCTGCATATGGAGGACTCCCACACCATGTGGCCAGGGGCTTTCCTGACTGGAAGAAATTTCCAAAGCCAAAATCTGCAATGATGAAAAAAAAAAAAGAGATATAAGAATGAAACTGACAGGGTTTACTATGTCTGTGTTCAGGGACATCAGGGAGATCACATTTCAGCTTTAGGGGGACAACAAACGGGAAGGATTACAATATTGATTTTATACCCAGGTTCCCATACCTAGTGACTGCTGTGTTTAAAAAATAAAAAGTTGATTAAATACTTCTAACAAAAAACCCTGCACATATTCTTATAAACTGATTTAATAAATTACCCTGTTGTTCAAAATTTTAGGGCTGAAATGATTTTTTTAATGATTTTGAAGTTTCTTATGCTCACAAATACTATAATAACAGTAATATTCTGAAATATTATTACAATTTAGAATAACTGCTTTCTACTTTAATATATTTTAAAATCTAAATTTATTCCTGTGATGGCAAAGCTGAATTTCAGCAGCCATTACTCAAGTCTTCAATGTCTCGTGAACAGAAAGTTGAAGAGACAAACATTTATTTCTTGTAACATTATAAATGGGTTTGATGTCAGTACTGATCAGTTTAATGAATATATGCTAGATATATAATTTATTTTTACAAAAAAAAAAATCATACTGAGCCCAAACTTCTGAAAGGCAGTGTACATTACATTTCTATGCCTTGTCCAGGACAAGAAGTCTCAACTTTAAAATTCCAGATGCTTATAAGAATAAAATATTCATAAAAATAATGCCTAACACAGGTTTATGACTGGTGAGACATATTTATGGCTGTTAAATTTTCTCAATTTATCCACTTTTGGCAAGTGTGAATAATGGATCCTGTAAGTGTGTGAATCATTTGTCATCAAACATCAAGAGTTGGGAAATATAACATCCTTCCACTCGCATACCATAATTCCTGTGCGAAATCAGTTTACTGATGAACCAGAGGTGTAAAGTTTACTTTAAATTACCCATGACTCTGAAAGTACAGACATTGCAAAAACATCCTTCTCTAATAACCTAAGCCAAAAACACATTTCCTCCACACATCCTCAAAGCTCACAGAACGATGCTTTTGCAGCCCACTGCTTTCTACTTTGATGACTAATATTAGTGCTGTACTCATTGAGAAGCCATTACCAAAAAAAAAAAACCTTTCCACACAAACTTTGCCATTAGTGAGTAATTTTGCCTGCAGTACAGTCAGACAGCATTTTTTTTTTAAAATCTTTCAGATCCCATGAAAACAAAATTTGAGTTTGTGGTTTTTGAGTCCGAGACTGCGTCTCTGAGGTCATCTATATGCTAGTGTTCTCCTACAAATTAAGTTTAGATATAATCATTTAAATTACCTCCATGTAATACTCCCTTGACTAGAAAATAGTGGATAATGTTCATGGCTGTGATATAACTAAAGCCCATTGGCTATTTTATAAAAGACACAAACCCTTCGAAATGTCTCATCTTAAATTCCTGTTTTAATAGGAAATACATCAAAACTACATCATGGGGTCTTTATGAAAGAAATAAACAGTGACTTAAATTATACTTTGACTAACGAGCTCTAACATTGTGTAAATTATGCGAAAAGATCAGACTAAATTACACAAGGTCACTTAAAATTCCTATGCGATTAAATTGGCATTATACAGTACCACACTACGTCTACTGGCAAACGTTGTATAACACGGTATACTGACAACAGCCAACGAAGAAACAGAGGGTTGCTAAGCCAGCACACAGGCTGAGCAGCATCTGTAATGGGGCTTAGTGGATCATGCTGTGCAAACCCTGAAGATGGAAACCGTCATCACCACCTCACTCTGACTTCAATGGGTTGGATGAGCTTTACAAAGTGCTCAGAGATTAGATACAAAGGCCACCACTGCCAGAAGTCAAAGACAGTTGTGCTAGATCGCCAACTATGCTCTCGGAAAAATATGAAAGTCCTTGAGTATAACGGTCGACCTTCCTTAAAAGCATAAGCTACAAGCCTGTATTTGTTCATAACTGTGTGCAGCCGTGGAAAAAAAGAAAGAAAATAAAATCTATAAATAAATAAATAATCTTTTCCAGAAGGAAAAAAATATAAATTTACTTGAAAAGCATAAGATCTGCATAAGATATTAGGATCTGCTTCCAAACAATACGTCTTTGAATTAGGTTTATTTTTTCTTGCCATTACTTTCCTGTTTTAAGAAAAAAGCTCACTAAGTTTTGTTAGATTTATGCTTAAAACAGGAAAAATGCCAATGGGGTAAAAAAATAAACCACTCTAATTATTGATCTTATTGCAATTCTACTGTTTTAAGGTTATATAAAAATAAGTTAGATGATTTGATATTCCAGTGATAATTTCACCATCCCGTACTGCAAAATTTAATATCATATTTTTTACAATATAGAAATATGTATATGTATTATATTTTGTATTTATTATATACACATATATACTGATTTTTTCCAGTGTTTTCTGTTTAGGATTTAGTCATTCAATTTAGTAATTGAGATTATTACTGGAATGTCAAATCTTCTGATTTTATTTCAATTCCAGTGAGTAGTATTAGAAGTTTGTCTAGAATCTGAGCTTCAGGGGCCTCATAAAATGAAAATGTGAACCTTAAGGGAGAGATAAAAAGCAGGCATGTACATTTTACATTGTGACTGATGTAAGAAGCCAGTATGATGAGTCCATATCAGTTGCGCTGACCCACTTCATGAGTTGAATGCTGAGCAGGAGGAATTGACGTCAATGCTCTAGGCAGTCCAGAGGCAGACATTGCAGGAGCGAGCCTCAACATTCAATACAGGAATCACTCAATCTCATCCGGCCCCAGAGCTTAACTCCTGCAGCTTGGAAAACAGTGGCTAGTGCCATATTTACAGGCAGAGCTGATCTTTTTGTTACTTTAAATAAAAGCTTTTATTGAGGTCAATAGCTCTGGCTCTCATAATTTCGTTATGCAGTGGACATACGTAACCACGCTGTGCATTGGATTGGTGCTGGAGGTTGATTGTGTAAAGATCTCTGGGGATCCAATCCTAACAATTTTAATACGGTTTCCCAATCATTGCCCACCCCCAGGAAGTCTCTCACTCCCACAGGTTTGCTCATTCAACAAGATTTATGGGAAAACAGTTGTATTGTACACTCCTCCTCTTGCTTCATACTTTGAAATTTTAATATGCCATGTAATCACAATACAAAACTACTGTAAAATGAACAATATTTTGCTCTATATATCTGTATAGTATGGAAATATATGCGTTCATGGTTTATAGACTAGAGTTTCACGGTCTTCTTCTTTTGGTCATGATGCAATCACATAAATGTTTGAAGTGGAACATAAAAGGCTGATGACCTTTCTTTGAGTGACCCAGCTTCAGCCATCTTTTGAGAGGCTGACTGTGAATCAGTGTGAGGGCTAAAAGAAAAAGGACCTTTAACAAAGCCTTGCGGGACACTCCTCTGTGACTGGCTTCTGCATTCCTTGCTGTGCCAAACACCATAATCTACCAACATGATAGTGGAGTTTTGGGCAGAGAGCAGGTTGACATGTCAGGGAAACTGGCAATGTTTGGTCTTCGTGTGAATATGTGCGCACATACTGTATGTGTGTGGGAAGCTCTCCTTTCGCTGAGAGCATTGCATGGATGCTCAAAGCCCGGCTCACTTAATAGTCAGTAACCTCTTGATTGCTCAAAGTCAAATGAAACTGCAAATGAACCTTAGTCTGGATATACAGCTCAGCACAGAAAGCACCTGTGTGCTCTTGACGCAAGTCATGGCTCCACCAACTGAGTCATCATCCTGAGCGGTACAGCTTTGATTAATAAATTGCCCATCACACCCTTTAATTAACTATGGCGAAATCGCAAAAATGTAGGTGAAAATCTTCCAAGGCAAGGGAAATTGCAAACCATTCTGACACCAACTTTCAGATCAGTTTTGTGTATATAGGTGCTACAAACTTAAATGATGTTTTACATTACAACCCAAAGTCTCCACTTCAGTGATGATAAAAGCAAACACACAAACAACAGTTGTTTATGCTTTTCATTTGTGCATTTACCCAACTGCATAAATAAAAAGCATAAGTAAAATAAATAAATAAACCAATTTATTGTGCATTTATTGTATTATATTATATTATATTATATATATATATATTATACATATATATATATATATATATATATTATATATAATAAAAATTCAATTGTTATACCTATAAATTATATATTATATAATATCAGCTTGGGTAAATGTGAATATAATATGTAAAAAATAATATAGTATAAATAATAAAATTATATGTAATATAAAATGATATAAAAGAGTTTTATATTTTACAACATTTCAATATCAATACCAATGTACCAAAGACTAGTAATGTATCAAAATTTTAGATAATGTAACTGTGACAGCCTTTTACCAGCAATCTTGATGTTCATGTGTCCATCTAGCAGCAGATTCTCCGCTTTCAAGTCCCGGTGAACGATGTTTCGATTGTGGCAGTACTCAACAGCAGACAGAATTTGCCAGAACTTGCGTCGTGCCTCTGGTTCGCTCAGCCGTCCATGCTTGGCTAGGTAGTCTAAATAAAGATGAAATGAGGTTAACTAAACATCACAAATACACAAAGCACTGACATGAATCAATGAAACATTTTGCATGGGTAATATAGTGTAAAATGGGTCATAATAAAATGGTACTGGACCAAAAAAAAAAAATGTAAAGAAAAAAAAAAAAATTGAAAACCATGACCACACGTTGTACCGGGAAAGGCTCCGGCGGTGTGGTGTGGCTAGTGGCAGAGATTGATGAGCCACAATAAGGAGGCTCTGTGGTGTGTGAGTGGGGTAAACATCCCCCCGGATAGTGTAATCATGTGGTCACCACACCCTAGAGTACTGGGTCAGTCCCTGGCCCTCGGCCTGTAGCCAAACCTACAGTCCTCACACATTCCATTCCATACTCGCCTTGGGATTACATTGAGGTGGGCTGGCAGAGCGACTGTGGGTGCATGGCAGTGTGTTTTAGGCATCATTCTCTGCATAAGCTGTTTTTCAAATATGAAAAACAATTTTCAAAAACAGAAAGCAATTTGTGATCGTAGAATTACCTTGGATAACCTAGCCTTAAGGTGTAGTCACATTAGTGTAGCAACAAACAATTTATATATATTATAATGTAATATAATATCAAATGTAAAATTCATTGAGCTAACCAATTAGATACCAGATGCAACATTCTGAAATTGTGCTCCATTTTAAACTTTTTTAGGACTACGCTGCTAATCAAAAAACACACCTGACATAGGAATGTCTCATATTTGTGTCAAATGGCCAGGAGGAATCTACTTTGAGATAAGATGTTCATACACTCTGCTTTATACCACTCAACCGGCTGTAATCACCCTCCCTAAATCACAGACTGTGGACTTTGGCCAACAGAACAACATATCATTCTGGTGTCAGTATACCAGGTACATCAGGCCTCTAAAATGCACTTGTTATACGTTGATTTTTTTCTTCTCTTAGCCATGTGAGCATAACAAGATAGACCTAAAAGAGCCTGAGCTGACCTAATAAAAGTTGCTTCTACTTCATAAGTAGTACAACCTAGTTGCTCTCAACTGACCCTTACAAACCAGAGCGGCAGTCGCATCACAGTCGCATGGACTGACTAACTGCCTTAAAGAGGCACACGAGAGGAGAAAAAGCATTTCCTCTTCTCAGCAAGGTGCATTTTACTGCAGGGCTTGAGTTTTAAAGCATGAACTAGCTGAACCTTGTAGCAGTAGTGCCATTTAAGTGTTCCACCAACATTAATTCACTGAAATAAAATATCTGTAATAATAATAATAATAAAAATAAGTGTTTAATTAATAAAATATTTTATTAAAAATATTTCATGTTACATTTCATATACCTTTCTAAATATATAAGCATATAAAATTATTTTAAAAGAATCTGAAAAATTGTTAAAAATAAAACAATAATACTTCAAAGGATACCATGGTATTTTATAATTCTTCTTTAATTAGACGACCATTTATTTTAAGCTTTTCACATCATTATGCTCTTTCACCATCATTCTTCATACTCTTCCTGTGCGAGTTCGTTTTAATTATAAGAAATATTTTTATATTTAAAAGATATCAAACAGTCTCTTAATTTATGATATCAAACTGCTTATATAAAAGAATAATATTATGGTATATTAAATATTCAAAAGCAAAACTATGGTACTTCCATAGTAAATGTGCAAAAAACATGGTAATACCAAGATAAATTTGGTCATTTTCTGTTAGTGGATTCTTGCACACACAAACAAATAAACAAAACTATTTCCAACATACAGAATACATTTCTTCTGGTCTTCAAACACATGCACGCTCTTTCCAGTGAATCATAAATGACCTAGACAGGAATTACTAGTTTTCCTATACTACCATTACTAATGCTCAAACCTAAAATTGACAGACTAGAAATAGAGCCTGAGGGTAAAAGGCAAGGATCAAGAGGCTGAGGGCAGACACGGGTGTCAAGACTGATCAGCTGACATGTTCAAAAAGAACCTTTTCTCCAGCTCTGAATTTTTCTAAAATATGCATGGCCTACATTTCTCCCCTCCACTTCCAAAATTCAAATCAATGTCCCTTAGCTTTCTCTCTCTCTCTCTCCTGCATTGCCTGTGCGTTCTGCAGCTCCTACTTATTCGAAGTTGACCCAGTTTCCAGGTCCCTCTAATGCTTCGGCTCTGCTCTGCGGTGCTGGTGGAGCAGACAGGCTCTCGTGGTGGGCTTCTGGGCTGCTAAGCTCCACCACGGGGGACCGAACCCAGCACTTCACAGCACCAAATGCTGCTCTAGCTCTCTCTTCTCTCTCTTTTATCCCTGTGAAGATTATCTGATGGAAGTGAGTGCCTGTGTTATGTTAGGATAGCTTAAATTCAGTGTGATGCAAGCACACACCACTTGGTCTTAATGGTTCCAAAAAGTATCTTTCATAATTTGTGACTACCTTTTAGTCTTGATAGCGATGGCACATGCTGTAAATAAGTTGCATAATCATATTGTGCAACAGAAAATCACAATAGCTGGACAGCATGGCCTCTCCATACAAGACAGTAATTATGTGGTAATCTCGACAAAAACTGTCATGTACCTTTAAGTTATGCTATGTCGACAGATCATTTTATTTGTTAT
The DNA here is from genome assembly GCA_036784905.1 of Acrossocheilus fasciatus. Lineage (NCBI taxonomy): Eukaryota > Metazoa > Chordata > Actinopteri > Cypriniformes > Cyprinidae > Acrossocheilus > Acrossocheilus fasciatus. Next base: position 14,460,252 of record CM071952.1, read on the forward strand.
TTTTTATTTGTTTGACCTCGGCAACCTCATTTCGAGTCTCTATGGGACATTTGGCTGTTATCTCACCCCGTAGTACACTTGGGCGGGAACAAGTCATTTGGTTTGCCCCAGTCACGACATCCCTCTTTATATCTCTTTCAAAACAGAGAAGCTGTTGTCACATCCAACACCAGGGTCATGGTGTCCACACAAAGAACACCGCAACCGCGAGATTGTAAAAGAATCACGCTAATTGTCCGTTTTATTGTCTAGCAATAAAACACTTTACCAGTATGAGCGTGCTGATTGGTGGCTGGCCAAACAGAATATGCATGACAAATATGTTTACCAAAAATACAACAAATATATCCGAAAACAAAACAGTGTTAAGTAATTTGTCTGTCTGCAATGAAAGCCGAAATGTTACACAATGCAGAAAAACAGCCAATACAGTTTTGGACCAATAGTATTTCACCGTGGGAAGGGCTACTCTATCTATAGGCTTTATATTACAGAATATCCCTTAAAACGCATTAAATTTTTTTTTTTTTTTTTAAAAACCTGACTCCCCAGGGTAGGAACAATTTCTTGGTAGCATATCACATTGCCGTGTACTGTCAAACAGACACACTGTTATGTAATAATAATGTGTGATGATTATGTGAGTTTTCACAGGTGGTGCACAACAGCTGCTGCTACAAAGTCAAAGAGATCAGTCACTGGAAGTGATGTAGTCTACTTTTACACCACTTTCACCTTCAAGAAGTGATTTTTAAAGGGATAGTTCACCTAAAACATGAAAATTCAAACCTGTCTGACTCTTCTCTGTGTGAATATACCACCAGAATATATTTTTTCCTTATACTGTAATACAAGTGAATGGCTGCAGTGAAAAAATCCATTATACAATTTCATTACAGCAATCCATAGGAATTGTTAATATTATAATATTCCATACAGTTTCATACAATAGTTTTGTGGGAAAAACTAAATGGAAGAGTGAATAAGTACCTAAATTTTAGTGCAAATGTGTCAATTGGACTGTTATTGTGGAGCTTTTTGATGTTTTTTGAAATTCTGAAAATTACTCACTCACCCTCATGTCATTCCAGACCAATAAGACAAATGAAGATATTTTAGATGAAATCCAAGAGCTTTCTGACCCTGCATAGACAGCAACGGAACTGAAACGCTTATGGCCCAGAAAGGTAGTAAAGACATTGTTAAAACAGTCCATGTGTCGTCTCTCGTGAATGGTGTCGGAGACTGACCCAGGAGAGAAGAAATCTTTGAATAAAGTCGGTATTTTTATTTTCTTTGCACACAAAAAGTATTCTCATAGCTTCATAACATTATGGTTGAACCACTGATGTCACATGGACCATTTTAACAATGTCCTAACTAGCTTTCTTGGCCTTAACTTTTCAGTTGTGTTGCCATCTATGCAGGATCAGAAAGCTCTCGGATTTCATCAAAAATATCTTAATTTGTGTTCCAAAGATGTACAAAGGTCTTACAGGTTTGGAACGACATGAGGGTGAGTAATTAATGAACTATCCCTTTAAAACTTCAGTCCCCATTCGCTCTAACTGAAACAGGTGACCAGTACTGGCACTGTATTAAACATTTTCCCTTTGTATTCAACGGAAGAAAGTAAGTCACTCAGGCTTTGAATAACAAGAGTAGGAGTAAATGATGACAGAATAAATTTTTTGCATGAACTATTCCTTTAATTTTCTTTGACCTTCAATTTTGCTCTTAGGTTCGAGCTTGTGTGTCAGACAGAACAGAACTCCAAAGCAACGGAAAGACAGACAGCTGAGCCGTCAGAATATGATCATCATCGCTGACACATTTGTTGCTTGTGACTATGATGGTTATTCACACAGACTGTGTTTGTCTCGCCTGAGCTAATTTCAGCCTGACCTTTGTCACTATCATCTGAAACCAAGATGTTAGTCTGAATACACACTTTCTCCATGTCAGTGATGTGGAATCAAGATAAACGTATAGTGAAATTGATAAGAGGTAGATTTGGCTGCCAGACAGCATAAGCAAAGCATCATGTCACTGTGAATCAACAACAAGAGCAAGGAAAACAACATCCAAATATGGTAGTCAGCTTTTTTGCCGAATTGTACATCCTGCGAACTCTGTAAATCATCTCATGTAAGACTTTGCTAACCTGAATACAACATTCATCCAATAATGTATAGATGTATAGATATTTAGGCCCTGTGAGTATTATTGGTTGCTTGCTATTATAATACAAATTATTCATTATGTGATATATTTTATATTAGGTACCAAAATTTGCATCGCATCATTGTAAATGGTACCACTTACCAAAGATTTCCCCGTTCTTGGCGTATTCTGTCACAAGGTACAGCATATTCTTGGTCTCCATGACCTGCGTGAGGATGAAAAAATAATGCGTTATGGGTAAAATCCTCTGTCTTTGATGGTGTACATAGATCCAAAATACACATGAACCACAAAGCGAGTGCAAAAAGTGCGTTGAGTGATAAAATGACTGCTACATTCAGCTGAAATCTGAAGTGTCCCATTGAGTTCACAGTATTATAATGAAACACACATGAACCAGAGTGGGATGCTGGTTTACTCATAGGCTCGATTCACAGTGCAGTGTCAGAGCCAGCAATGTGTGGGAGGACTCCAGAATTAGCCAAAGAAAACAAAAAGATGAATAGACCTAAATGTAGTGAAGAGAAGCGGCGTGTTATAATTCAGAAACATTCACAGAGTCCCACATAAACACTACTGTTGGCCATTTATACAGTCAGTTTGTTTTACTGATACATCGGCCTAGAGAGGCTTGAAGTCAGCCTTATCTGAGCTCAACTTGTAGGGATTTTTCTGCTCTTGCCATTTAAAGGCATTACAGAGTTGACTAATAAAATCAGCAACTAGGCCAGAATATGAATCATCTTTTAAACTCCTAAACTAATTCTTCTTTCCAGAAACATGTTTTGATGGAAGCTGTGATCTCAGAGCTGTTCAGAACACAATGATCACAAAGCACTTCTTATCCCAATCAGCTGCCAAATAAGCAAATAACTGGAAATAACTCAAATTATCTCATGTGAATAGTTGATACTACACTAGGCTGTCTGTTATGTGACACACCAGCAGTGGTTAGTCACATTACGCCAAGGGATGGGTCACGCTGTTGCCAAAGATAACTGTCAACAAAATAGGACCATCAATCAATTTGAAATTACATAATATGCCTATTCTAATACACTGCAAATAATTTAGTGTAGAAACAATTGCTAGTAATTTTCTCAAAACAATTTTCTCAACACATTGAATTAAACATTTGATGTAGAAAAACTAAAATAGTATTTTCTTGTAAAAGATACTACAATAATATTTGTTTTATGTACAACCTGTTGTAACTTTATGTAAAGTTTGTGTGTGTATGCAGTGTTACTTTTAAAAGTAATGCATTACAATATTGTGTTACTCAATAAAAGGTAACTAATTGTTTTACTTGGTTACTTTTTAAGGAAAGTAATGCATTAGATTACTTTTGCTTATTTTGTTGTTAATTTAAAAGTAATGCGTTGCTTTACTAGTTTATTACTGATTATGTAACTCGCGTTACTTGTAATGCATTACAGCAACACTGTGTGTATATGTATGATTTTATATACAGTTGGTTACATTGATTAAGTTCTGGGATACTCTCTAAAACGGTGGAAGATGGTACCTCGGGGAGAAGAATTGTTGAATAAATTATGTTATTATTGTTTTCTTTGCAGACAAAAAGTATTCTCACTGCTTTGTAAACTTACGTTTGAACCACTGATGTCACATGTACTTTTTTTTTTAAATCGCTGTCCTTGCCAAGTTTCTGTGCCTTGATCGTGTAAGGACACTTGCTGTCTATGGAGGGTCTGAGAGCTCTCAGATTTCATCAAAAATATCTTAATTTGTGTTCTGAAGGTGAACAAAGGTCTTACGGGTTTGGAACGACATGAGGGTGAGTAATTAATTACATAATTTTCATTTTTGGGTGAACTAACCCTTTAATATATTCATGCTTCATAAAGAATTTAATTATGATTATAATGTGCTTGAAATGCATGTGCGCTGCATATGCACATGTGATCCCATCTGATATGACCAAAGAAAAAGCTGACATGTAATGCTGGTGATGTATGATGTGTGAATAGGGGCAGATCACCACAGTAATTATGGACCGTTTGCTGCTGCATTATATGTACATGAGGGTGCGTGTGCAGAGCAGCTGCTTGGTGTTAGGACCCTGAGCCGTGGCAGATGGGGCAAAGGGAAACCGGGGGTTAGAGATGAGATGGCAGGGCCTGCAGAGCTGCCCTCTGTTTATGAGGCTTGAAAGGAAATGACTAATTGACCCATGCCGTTTGAATGGAGTAACCATTGGAAATAATGATACACTATGATTACACGGCAAGGGCTTGGACTGGTGCCGCTACGTTGTATAATAAGGAAGCGCTATTCCCATTCCCAAAAACCAAAGTGACCTAAAGTCTTACATAATGCTGCAGTGAAGTCACACTGGGGGAGAAGTTATCTCATCTTCTAAGTGTTTGTGTGACTTTGAGTCCAAAGTGTGAATGATCTCTAGTTTAAAAAGAAAGGCTTTTTCTAGCTGGACAACTTTAATGTGTTCATGTGAAAGTTTACTGTAAAAATAGTTAGCCAAATAACTTTGGCTTGATGGCTGGTAACATGGTGAGAACTGCATGGTGTATCATATAATATTTACTGGGAATATTAAATTATCGATACAGACATTGGAACTACAGCTAATAAATTGTTACACTATATTTGCTTGTACTATTGTTTTTTGTAAAAGACCAATCTTACAATCTTATGTATCATTATCAATTTATTGAGAGTTACCATTGAGTGAAAACACTACTAAAAAGCCACATCTGTATATGACTTGGGCTGTTTGCATGTTCTGCCACTGCTATTATTTAATAATCGAGCTGTGTGTTTACACATTTCAGATGGACTTTGTTTGTCGCACCTCTTACTGTTTTTTTTTTTTTTTTCAGCATCCTACACTATGAGTATCTGTTTCATTCCATTTTGTTTGGTGTGTATTAATGCAAGAACAAGTTCTGGGTCAACGCTACCACACACAGACGTCTAAACCCATATTTCCATGATTGCCTTGTCCAAATACCCACATTTGCGGTCTTGGTCACTCGAGAGCACATGCGCACAACAGGAAGTGCGTGCGCAGGACTGTCCCAGATCTAAAAACATGCCAAAGCGCAGTGCCCTTAACCCACACTAAATCCACAAAATCCATCTAAAAAAAAAAAATAAATAAAATTCCTGCTCCGGAGTGCTATTTGAGTGTATCCCATCATGCATCATGTTTTGGAATAAAATTGTGAGATTTTTGCCGAGATCTTTTGCGAGAGGTCACGAAAACCTTTCCAATGTAAGTTCAATATTAATATAATAATTAGATATCATTACATATAATTTGGTAGGAAAACAAAGTGTTGCACGTTTTATTGGTGCAAACATGAATAGTGGTGATATTTATTTTGTACAACATTTGCAACTGCTTTTTATCACTTAATTAGAAGCACCACAAATTGTCAATTTTGTGTTATTAATTATCTAAAACTTAAAATCAGTTATTGTACCAGCCACAACAAGCTGTAGACTCAATTATCAACCCAGAAATTCCACACTGGTACATCCCTCTTAAAACCTTACTATTTTTTTAAACAAGGTTTTTTATTTATTTTTACATTTAGCAGATGCTTTTATCCAAATCAACTTAAAAACAAAAAGCACCACAAGCAAGTTATCATATAAGAGCCAACAATACTGGTAGGAAATGGCCTGGGCAGGCATTACCTGGTACAGTTTAATGATGTGCGGATGGTCCAGCATTTTCATGATCTGTACTTCACGATAGATTTTCTCCAGGTTCACAGCATCCAGCTGGGTCTTGTCGATGATCTTTATAGCCACCTGTTGAACGAAAGGCACAGAGACACACTTTCATTGGCACGGAGCCTAACGCCTCGAGCTACTCAGTGAAATTCATTAGTCTTGTTGCTGTCTGCAGTGCAAGTCGATCCAGTCTTCACAAGCCCCAGTGCGGATCAAAAGCAAAATACACGTGAGCAAAGCAAATACACACCTGAGTGTCTGGTTAACGGCTTAACTACTGAAGTAGGCTAATGATCCAAATTATCTTATCATTTTCCCACAGGCTTTTCATCATTTGCCAGACAAATGGGAGAAGAACAGGAGTCATTTACCATTTCATAACCACTCATACCTTAATCCCCCTTTTGACTGTATAATAATAATCTTCAGGTAAGTATATAGAAGCGGAAAAAACAGAACAGATTCCACAGTTAAGACTTTGACCTGTGTTCTATATCGTTACAGTGATATAAAACATTTATGTTATGAAGATTCACAACACTTTGGTGCTTCAGCTTACTACTTCCTGTTAGTATGAGGAATCTTCATAGAATAATAGAATAAAAAATATTTTTAAAGACATCTTGAAAAAATATCAGTCAATCTTGATGTACATTAAACTACAAACGTGTCTAAATGCCAAAATAACGCTCAACAATGAAGATATTTTTTTCTGCTGGTCAAGTCAGATTGAATTTTTACCCTCCCCGCCAACATTTTCACCAGCCCTACCACAATTTATATATTTTTCCAACACTGCTGCATTAAAAAAAACATTAATAATAATAATAATGTTCTGAAAAATAAACTGGTGGGCCCAGTGAAAATATTGGTAAGGATGGCAAAAATTCAGGCAAGCAGAAAAATAACATCATATATTGAAAAAAAAAAAATATTAAAAACATAATATATTCAAAATATAAAAATAATAAATTCAAATATATACAAAATGACTCAAAAGCTCATATATATATAGATAGTGAGTGGTTTATAATTGTAATTGATGCTTTAAAGATTTGTTCTCACGCAATTTTAGCAAAACATCATTTATTTGCGCCAAGGCAGCATCTAGGTGACATCAAAATCAACAGATTTTGCAACAACAATCTTTTTTTTCACATAAATCCAGATGTTTATATTTGAAAGGCATAAAAACATTTGCATGATCAACTCATGAAAGACATAATGTACTTGACAAGTGACAGTTCTGTCTATTGGCCTGAAACTGTCTCACACTGACCCCGGGCCAGCCTTGTTGTTGACCCCTGGAAAGCATAACGGTAACTGATTGAAAACATTAGAGCACATCACTATGAATCAGCTGTCATATGTGAATGTGGTTAGTCATTCTCATTGGCAGTAACAGTGATCCAACTGTCCGTTGAAACCATGAACAATACAGGCGATACACAAAGCAGAAGACACATGCTACCAGAGCTTGTGTATTCTGAAGACAGCTCAGAGGAAGAACAGAGAAATCACAAAACACAAGAGACTGATGGGAAGCTGAGACAGTGTCGTCCCCACAGAAATGAAGCCGCCTCGAGGCAGCCATTGCAGAGATGCATCAACTGTGTACAACATAATCCTGTTAAATATCATAATTCCACACAGTGCTCCAATGCTAAACTCTACATCTGCAGACAGTCTGAAAAAAAAAAAACACAGAAGCATAAATTACAGCTCGCACCTACTTATAACACCCTGAACCAAAACTTTACTGCAAAGCAAAACAATGTCACCAAGGTCAATACCTTGGATTCGTTGAAATCACTTAATGTGGACTGCACTCACAAAGCACATTTTAGAGCTGAGTGTAACTATATTTTTAAATGGTTTATGACATTTTCTGTGACCGTGGTAACCTTGTGTCATGCAATCAGTGCTCAGCAGGGTTTCTTTGCAAGGAATGCTAGACAATCATCAGCTCATGTTTTGTGATGAGACGACATCCATTATCACAAAATCACCCTATGCTTATGCAACCATTGCACAAATGCACAACAGCATGGCCCACATTTAAAGGGCACTAAACCAGCATAATTTCTTGCCATTGTACACAGCCTTTGTCTTTCTTTGACAACTAGTTTTGGACACCCTGCACTTTTGGAATACTCTGCATATTTCCATTGAGGCGTTAGTCTGCTGGACATGCGTTTATCGCTGCATGCAAAGCTGCACAAAGGCTTCAGCTAATTGTAGTCTACATACTTCGGACCAGAGTCTGAATTGAACTGAAAGTGACAAAAATGCCTCAGGTATTAAAAATGAATTTTTTTAAAAATGTTTTTAACACATATTATACAGATCTGATAATGATGGTATTTTATAATAAGGACACTGGTTTGAATTTAAATATTTGACATAAATTTTGAAAACAAATGTTTATAAACATAAAAACTATTAAAAAAAAAAGTCAACATACTTCAGACCATGAACAAAAAATACAACTCAAGCAACAAAAATTCCTCTGATATTACAAACTAATTCTTTTTTTCTTTTGTTATTAACATTTCATATATCTGGATATTAGCTTGATGATTTTATTTTCCAATAAAAAAACTGATTTCAATTAAACATTTAAGTATTTTGCATTTTGACAACAAAAATATTCAAAACACAACAATATCAGCCATGATTTGAAGTTATAAAACGTTCCTAAAAATCAAATCCAGGTGGCTCCTTGAAAAAAAAAAAAAAAACGTGACACCCAGACAAACAGGTTGTTTGTTACCCAAAGATACTAAGTTCTCACAAAACTAGTAGCCTGTCAACAACAGTGTGATACAATTAAGCCAGTGTGAGTAAAACTGTAATTTGTACCTCGTAGTTTTTCTGTGCAGTGCACAAGGGTTAGTTAGAGGGCTGAGCAGCTGATATATTCTCAACTCACCTCTGTCTTGGTTATACGATGTCTTGCCAGTTTTACAACAGCGAAATTCCCCTTTCCAAGAGTCCGCTCGATATCGTAGAAGCCCACTCGGACGGGACCCCTGAGCACTGGCTTTTGGTGACAGTCAGCCATGACCATGCTGTTAGTGAAGCACTAGGGTTTGGGGCGAGAAGATAGAGACCTGCCACTTGAGCCTCAAGATAAAGAGGTCGGCAGAGGCTAAAACGTGTAGAAAATGCCAGCGTGCCGGCCAGGGTGCTCGCTGACGGTCCGCTCCAGTCTCAGCAGAAGAAGCAGGGAGCGTTTAGGAGCGCGGCGATGTGTCACGCCACCTCCTTCAATACAATAGAGCTCTAATATTTCAGCTGTGTTTGCGAGAGTACACGAGTTGACTTGCAGGAGGCATCATGTTCTCTGGTTGACGTGCATTGACGTCAGAGCCTATGGGGGTATTTGTACAAGGGGCGGGGCTTCGAAGCGCTTCCACACTCCAGTGCCAATTCGTTTCCAAGACGACCAGACCCACCTCTTACGTCAACGGCCAGAGCGTCGCTGTGTTTGCTCGAGCGCTGGCTGTGTGTGTGTGTGTGTGTGTGTGCGCCGCCAGCAACTTTGATAAAGTCTCTCGCGTACTTCAGTCGAGGAATGAGAGCCGACGGCGACGTGCTCGCTAGCTGTTTGAAGGCGGTAACGTTACGCTGTGTTTTTCCGGCTTTATAGCCTCTTAAAAGCAAGCAGAAGTTCTAAGGGTTTCCAGTCTTTTAGATTCCACGGACTCTCCAAATATGACAATCCTCGTACGAGGAAACATCGTCGCACATTTTTAGTTTTCTGCGTAAAGACCCCATTTATACTGTGAGCGAGAAATATTATTCGGAAAATATTTAGTTTCTTATAAATTATATTATTACAGTACTGTAGTGTTAAATGCATTCATATACAGTCAAACCAAAAGTTATTCAGACACCAGATATAATTTTTTACTAGTGGGTGCAGGGCACTATAGTTTATTTATGTAAGTGAGGACAGCAAAAATAAAGTAAACTGTGACTTATTATATCTAAAAATTCTTCATGCATTGGACTTCCAGTAAAGTTGATATTAATTAGTGACCAAAAATTATTCACACACTTTGACCTGATTATGTTTTGTTTATGTGTTTGTGTTTTTTTCCCCTTTAATTGCTAATGCTTCCTTTTTACACCACACACTGAACAAAATCAAACATTGCTTGGTAATTAGTTGACCCAAATTGGTATTATCTAATTGTGTACTTAAATTTAACAGCTAACAGCTTTAACAGCCATTTGTGAGACAGTCTAACACAAAGGTCACCAAACTTGATCCTGGAGGGCCTGTGTCCTGCAGTTTAGCTCGCCTCAATACACTTCGCTGCTTCAAGTATACCTAGTAAGATATTGATTAGCTGCTTCAGGTGTTTGATTAGGGTTGGAGGCTAGTTAAACTCTCCAGGACCGTATCTCCTGGTCTAACAGAAGGGTGGCATTACCAAGATGAATTTGTTCTGACACAGTTTAACTGTCATATATTCTATTGGCATTTTCTAAACTATAGGGAACAAACTGATAATGTGAGAAATGTTGAAGGTGTCTGAATAAATTTTGGTTTGACTATTTTTCTTTATTTAAATATATTTAGGTTACTTATTTAAATTATATATATATATATATAATATATGTGTATTATTTTATTTTTTCTAAACACTTCCACGAACCCCCTTGCAGTCTCCTGGAGGTCCCTGGACCCCAGTATGAAAACCCCTGCTTTAAGTAATCACATTTTGACATCTAGAGCACTACTAAAAGTCAATTGTTTGCAACCCAACCCTGTAGACATCAAAGCAGGCGTGGCACATATTTGCTCAATTACATAATCATCATATAAAGCAGTATTTTGTTACTAACATTAAATGTGTCTTGGAAGAATCAACTGAGCGAGAGCGGCATTGTGCAGTAGGCCTACTCAACAATTTATACAACAGTTGATATAAATGACTTGTTTATTAAAGAGTATGTAAGCGTAGAAACGCATTACAGACGGTGCACGATTTGTATTGGAAAATGTAATTGAAACACCTCCATGACATAAGTGCAACAAATATGTCCTCAAAGCTGCACGTAATTCAGTTTTAGGTGGCCTATCATATGGCGACATCTGACGGTCACATGCTGCACTGCAGTCTCTCAGGTCTAAAAAAACCCCCAAAAAACACTTCACTGCTCCTTACAGCTCTGATTACGTCAGAGAACTCGGCTGAATAATAATGCATTTCCAATGAATCGCGTTTAGCTCAAAATATTTGCAATAAATTGACAGTGACGCAGTCACTAAAAGGGTACAAAATGTGAAATAACAGAATGGATTGGAAAATTAGTCATCTGAACCCGATGAGAAGCTACAAGCGTGCAGCAGTGACATTTGATTATATGGAAAAGGTAGAGATCTATTCTCAGCATGACAAAGGCCACTGAATGAGATTTCAAAACCGTTTATTCCTTATCAAATACAATTCAATAAAATCGTTTGTTAGAGTTACATTGCGTCAAGGTCTTTTGCAGTCATGTTCTTACCAATTAGTCAAGCATAACTAACTAGAAAAATGTATATTTACTATAAAAATATACATTCTCCCTTTCCAGGCCTGATTTTAAAATTCCCAGACATTTCCATGTTCTCCAGGAGTGTGGGAACAAAGTCGATTAAACACAAATGCATCCATTAAAAGCTATTCTGTATTCAAGAATAAGTCCAAATAACTTGACAAGGATTATTATTATTATTATTATTATAAGTAAAGACAACATATCATTTACAATCCAAATACAGAGAAACTCATTATTGTTTCTCATTATTATACCCAAAAGCAATATGTTACAATAATGTTTTATACGTACAAATCCTTTAATTCTGTTTTTACACACAAGAGCTTACGAAGCAAATACCCAGTCTTTAAAAACCAGTAGGTATCCTTTAGAGAGGCCATTCTCAGAGACACAGAAGGATGTTGTTGAGATGGGCTGAGAGGTCAGCGCACTGTTTTGTGAATTTTCAAATGGAAGGTCCCGTTCCAGGATGCCAGCTTCCACAGAGGAAGCTCTCACAAGCCGATGACACCTTTATGCTTCTTTGTATAGTCAGTTATGGGAATCTGTACAATCCTGCATTAGACCCCCACTGGCTTCCCCACCGGGTCACATAGTGCACATCAAAGAGCAGACGTACAGACTGGAGATGAGATCAAACATGGTGGGAGAACCAGCCACACTAGTGGGAGAGACTTTACCAGTCAGTATACGCACTGTATAGTGTTTTAGTATCCATAGATGTCATTGTCCACCCATCCGGCCTCTACCGCCGAGGAGCTCCGGCAGGTCTCGTAGATGTCATTAGTGACAAAACCGCACTGCGTGGGGCGGCTCGGGACGTTCTCATAGTCCTCAAACTGACTGATTGTGGACGTCACACTAAATGTTCTGTTAATTTCAGAGCTCATGTACTCCAGATGAGCTCCAGACTGGTTGAATTTGTCGGTGTGTTTGTAATCAGTCTGACTTTTTGGAGCTACTGGACGCACCCACTGTCCTGGCACAGCATAGATTTCATTCTGTTCTTTTCTCCTGCAAAGACACAGTCAGAGAGTATTTTATATGGCAGGCTGACAGACAAAATAGTTCATAGAGAATAACAAACTAAGAAATGATAAAAAAAAAAAAAAAAAGTTTTCAGTGCGTTGCACACCTCTTCGACATGACTCTGAAACAGAAAACGCCCGACACCACCAATATCAGCAGCAGCATTACAGGCAGAGTGGCGAGGAGGATGTAGTAAATATTAGTGTCATCTGAAATAGAAACTAAGACAAAGTCCATAAAAATGTAATATTCAGAAAATAAATCACACATTTATAGATAGATAGATATTCAACCATTCAATTGACCATTCTTTTCTTAAAAAAAACACCTGATGACTCGGAGAGTTCAGTTTTTCTCCTGTCATTGTCCACTGTAATGGGCGGCTGCTTTGGCACCAGAGTCAGGCCATCAGTACCTAAAAACAAGAATCACTGTGAATGATAAATAAGCATTTATGGTGTTTGACCTTGATGATTGACCTATTATGGATTTTGAGCTCGACTACCATGAGCAAAAGTATAATTCCACTTCCACCACTAGAGGTCATCATAAGCATTATTATTGGTCTTTTTAAACAAATAAATCAACACAAAGTTAAAATTCTGTCCTTATTTACACACATCCTCTTGCCCTTTTAAACCTATATAATTCTTTATATAATTTTGCTAATTTTAGTAGAATGTTATTGTTTTTCCCATGTAATTAAATTTAACGGGAGACTAAATTATTATTTTATTATTTGTATTATCTTAGTATTATTTATATACTATTATATTATGTATCAATATTTTGAATTACCTTTTATTTTAATATTTTTTAAGCTTTTGTCTTTTTAATTTTATACTTTTATCTACTGATTTTTATTTTAACATTTCTATTTAGCTTTAGTTTTTCGTCTAATATTTATTTTATTTCATCATTATATCAATTTCTGAAAAGGATTTACACTTTTGGGGGAACTATCCCTTTAATCTTCTAGTTATGTGGGCTATAATTTTGTTTAATCTGTAATTAAAAGTACTATAAAAATACTAATATATCAATAATTTAGACACTATCATATGAATATATTATATATTAAGTAAAACAGAAGATTATTAGAACCATAATTGTGTCAGAAAAAAGTAGCAAATGCACCAGATAAAGCTTAAGGATTTGTTTACCTGTGAGTGTGGTGATATTTCCTGCTGAAGTGGGGACAGGATGCTTCTCTAAACACATACAGGAGGCAGCACAGTTTACATTTGAAGTCCTCTTACATAATATGTTGACACTAAAGATGCTTGTCTCAGATTTGTTGCCTATTAAATATCTAAATGTGACAGCTAAGATTAACATAAGCTAAAGCCTACCATCTGAGTACTTGCAGATGAAATTATTCTTGGAATTGCAGCTGTAGTCAGTCCACTTGAACAGGTTGTGCTCCTTCTGGCCAGCAGAAGATGAGGGCCTGTAGAATAACGCCACACACTGATCAAGGCCACACGAGGGCTCCGTCATCAGCCAGTTCCTAGAAACACAACAGACTGTATGTGAAAATTCTGTATCACATTTACTATTTTGCTTTCACTTAAAAGTTCACCAAAAAATGAAAATTCTATCATCATTTACTTACCTTCATGAGTCAGAAGACTTAGAATATAGAATACATCAATTGAAAAAATAACATTTATATACTATTATAGTATTTACAGTAGTTTTAAATTAGCTTTTACTTTTACGCTGTCAGCTTTCATTTTAGTTTAAGTTTTAATAATTATGTTGTCCTTTTGTATTTTTTACATATTTCTATTCTATACGCATTCACATTTTAGTATTTTGCTTTCACTGAAAGAACAGATCACCAAAAATGAAAATTCTGTCATTTACTTATCATCATGACTCGGAAGACTTTCAAATAGCTTTTATTTTTACGATTACAGTTTTCATTTTAAGCTTTAGTAATTTTATGTGCTTTCGTCATTTAAAAAAAAAAAAAATTCTATGCTTCATTTTTTTTATTTCCATTTTATTAATTTTAATACTACAACTTATTTCAGTTACTTGCCAAGGTGACTTTCTAATTTCTAATTTATGTATATTTTATTTTATTTCAGCTTTATTGCAATTACCAAAAATGATTTTGGTAGTATGGAGTTTTAGTAATTAACAATACCAACAACACTGTAGATCACTTTTAATGAAGTTTTTGTGGCCATTTTGTGAAGAAAAGTCACAGGAATGACATGAGGATGACGAAACGATGAAAGAATTTTAATTCAATCAGTTGTCAGAATATTTCAGGATGTTATTACTGCAAATATCCTACCTGAATGTGGCCTGACTGTAATCCAACCAGTAATACTGTGATGAACAATCAGCATTATATTGTGGGCTTCTGCGTAGTCCAATCCAGAAGTCTCCATCAGAGGCCCTGAGCTCCAGAACAAATCTCTCCACCAGACGCTGCTCGTTCTCAGTCTCAATGCTGAGCAGCTCTCCATCATCCTCCCTGCATTTCTGTCTGGCTGCCTCAAAGCTCGCCCTGAGCCTGCTGTCCTGGAAGCTTGTGATCTTATAGCAGGGCTTCTCTGTCCCTCTCCGGCATATCCTGTGATCTGCAAACCACATCAACAAAAAGCCCTGATGTTGAACCTAAAGCTCTATTATGGAAACATTGTAGGAACCGTTATAGGAAAGTTGGCACAGGGACATGTACGAGGCGAGCAAACCAGGAGAACTTCCACAAACTGTCAGGCGGAAAATCCTCTCAAGCAAAGTCATGTGTGCGACAGCCATCAGCCATATCCTCCCCGACTAAAAAAACAGCTGTGACCCAAATATAAAACCCGAAAACTGTACATAAACACACCACTGTACACAAAGAGCACTCTGTGGTTAAACATTTGCTGCATCACCAGACGCGTATATTCGTTAAATACGGTTCTGCAATACAAAAGCTTCAGAAACCTTTAATTAAAAAGACTGCACGTCTCTAACCCGAAACAATCGTTTTATTAGACTATTATTGGTAAGTATTGTGCATTTAAGATGCATACAAAATCTAAGAGAGTAAGATCATTTGCCATATCACCGTGAATGAACCGACATTTTACATTAATAAGCACAAACTCACCACCGAACGCGCTTGATGCGCAGCAGGGATGGAAACAAACTGCCAAAACAGTTCCGATCAGTTTCATGAACTCCATCTCTACATAGTTTCAATGGGTGTGCGATTGCCACGACACGACTCTTTCTAGATCCAAGCAAAACGTCCCGCTGTCAGACGAAACAAACGCAGGCAAGTTTTCGCTGTGACTCGAGAAAGGCAGCTTGAGTCTCCGAATGAAAGCGCATGCTAGCACGAACTGCTGGAGCTGTTTTTGCTCTCCCACTCATTACGTGCGAACTTTAAAAGTGTTCCGAGTTACTTTTCTACAGTGCTTTTGTTTGTTTTTTCGAAGACTTAAATTAGTTAACAAATGTGTAAAATTTAAATTAATTAACAAATGTATAAAAGATTATATAAATGCATATAATAACAATTATATAAGTATACAAATGCATATTTTTTTTCACATAAATTTATGTGCTTAGTGTGCGATTTTCATTTAAAGGAATAGTTCACCCAGAAAAAGAAATTTGCTGACAGTTTACTCACCCTCAGGCCATCTGTAATGTAGATGAGTCGGTTTGTTCATTGGAATGAGTTTGGAGAAATTTAGCATTACAACTCTTGTTACGGATCCTCTGTAGTGAATGGGTGCCGTCAGAACGAGAGTTCAAACAGCTGATAAAAACCTCACAATAATCCACAAGTAATCCACACAACTCCAGTATATCAATTAATGTCTTGTGAAGTGAAAAGCTGCATGTTTGTATTTTTTTTAAAAATCCATTAGTAAAGTGTTTTAACTTTAAACTACTCAAAATACCGTCCATAATCCATAATAACACTTCCTCCAGTGAGAAAAGTTCATCCCCTGTTGTCCTCTCACCTCACCTCCCACCTTGGACTGCTTGATCTGCATATTTCTCTCCTGATTCAGGCAATATGACTCTTTCACCGGAAAAAGCAATATTATGGATAGAGGACTTGTTTTTTAGCAAAGGCTTTACATAAAAAAAGGCTTAA
Organism: Acrossocheilus fasciatus; assembly: GCA_036784905.1. NCBI lineage: Eukaryota > Metazoa > Chordata > Actinopteri > Cypriniformes > Cyprinidae > Acrossocheilus > Acrossocheilus fasciatus. Next base: position 14,476,864 of record CM071952.1, read on the forward strand.
TGATGGAAGTTTATTACAAACAAGCAGCTTTTCACTTCATAAGATATTAATGGACTGTAGTTGTGTGATTTATTTGTGAATTGAAATGTTTTTGTTCCCTCATTCTGATGGCACCCATTTATGGAAGCCTCTTTCCAGCTGCCACCGAATAAAAAGCAAAAAAAGGTTATTGCGAGTTTTTATCTCACAATTCTGACTTTTTTCACAGAACTGTGAGATATAAACTCGCAATTGCGAGTTATAAAGTCAGAGATGTGAGATATAAACTCGCTGTTCTGAGAAAAATTCAGAATTGTGAGTTTATATCTCGCAGTTCTGACTTTATTTCTCAGAATCGCGACTTTATGTCTCGCAATTGCAAGATTATATCTCACAATTAGGACTTTTTATCACGCAATTATGAGAAAAAATGTCAGAATTATGAGATATTAAATGTCACAATTACTTTTAATTTTTGATTCAGTGGCGGAAACGGGTTTCCATACCCATTCAGAAGTTTATGTGATGCTAAATTTCTCCAATCTGTTCAGATGAAGAAACAAACTCATCTTGGACAACATTAGAGTGAGAGTTTATTTTTGGGTGAACTACTCTTATACCCTTACACAATCTTTAAATTGTGAAATTGTTGTTTTGTTTTTATTTTGTACAGCTTTGACTTTTGTATGTTAAAAATGTTGCAGGATATAGGTGAAAAGTAATCATGTGCATCATCTTTTAGCAACGTTTTGTGCTTTTCCTGTATCACTAATACCTGACAATAAGCATCAATCTTTGTGTAATCACTGTGGTTTACAGTTCATAAAAAATCTGTTCAGAGACATGTAGTGCAGAGGGACCGATTTTGTTTGGCTCACTAGCAAACTGGCAGAGGAAATAAGATGACTTTTTATGAGGTTGACTGGTCTGTGCAAGTCAAAGGAGCTCAGTCACTGCTGTTGACCCTGCCAGCTCACAGTCAGACGCACACTATCCTCAGGAATAGGAAGCCAGTCAGGAAAGGAAGCACAAAGTTTTTCAACAGCCCGTTTCCTCTTCATCTTTGTGGTTTGTTTTTTTTTTTTGGTCCTTTTTTTATTTCCAGACATTTTCCCCTTGACCCGACAAAGAAAATAAATTCATTAAACAGCTTAAGCTGGGAAATATAAACAGTAAAACTTTTCTGGTGTTTGTGAGGCCCAATTACAACATGGGTTCAATTCTTGGAAGAGGCAACCTCCTACTGTGTAACCATATATGCAGTGAAATCTTTGTAGGGAATTATGAACAGATCCTGCAGATGTCATGAGGTTTTGGAGAAATAAGGGTGAGGCCATCAGGCCAGTGGCATTGCATGTGTAGTTTGTTTGTGCTGATCTCTGGCAGGCTGCCCGGACTCTTTGCCCCTCCTCACTGAATGTAGTCTGTCATGTCCCTTTGATTAGGCACAAGTCACTTCTTTTAAGAACCACTTCTGAACGTATGCTTGACTTTTGTATTGAAACCTTTTGAAAAACAGCACAATTGCGAGGATTTTTTCATTGTTTATTGCATACGTATTTACATTTACATTGTTCTATTAACAGCTTTTACATTTCATGCCAGTTAAAGGGATAGTTCACTCAAAAATGCAAATTTTGTCATTAAATACAAAAAATAAAAAGTAAGACCTTTATTCATCTTCGGAACACAAATTAAAATATTTTTTGATGAAATCTGAGAGCTTTCTGATCCTGCATAGACAGGAAAACAACTACCACGTTCAAGGCCCTGAAAGGACATCGATAAAATAGTTCAACCATAATTTTATGAAGCTACCTTTTGTGTGCAAAGAAAACAAAAATAATGACTTTATTCAATAATTTCGCATGCGTAATGATATACTGCCCTGAACGTGTCAAAGACTGATATGAAAGAGAAGAAATTAACCACTGAAGCTCTCATATTTCATCAAAATATCTTAATTAAAAAGGTCTTGAGGGTTAAAACACCATGGTAGTGAGTAATCAATGACAGAATTTTCATTTTTGGGTGAACTATTCCTATTTTTTCTTCGCCACAGCAGAAGCGTATCTCCAACCAACATACTTGTTGTTTTTTTACCTAAATTAAATGTTTGTTTTTTTAAATTAATTGTTTTAGTGAATGATTCGATGACTCACTCATTACTAGATGCTAATACTACTCTCACTATTTCGGTTATAGAAAGATATTAGAGAAATAGGAAGTATACTAGAATGCTTTTCCAGAATCAGTGTATTTTAATGGACCGACTGAATGAACGATTCAGTGAATTGTTTATAAAGTCTTGCCGTAACAGTATAACCTGTAAGTAAGCACACTAGAAAAGCTGTTTGACCATTCAAACTTTGGGACTGGAACTAGTTGTTGTGTACCTGAATATAATGACTATTTTGAGAGAATGCCTTCTTGGCATTTTCGAGGTTATGCTTATTTCACATAATCTACAGAAGCATGCGACTTGTACAATTTGTTTAGGTATGTTCAGCTTGTGTCACCTTGTGTAGTTGCTGCTGCATGCATATTTATTGCACATGCATATAGAATGGACATTAAAGTTTATCTCACCAAATGCAATGAATTTTCTATAACCTGGATGCAGGAAAGTTATTGCCGCAGCCAGACACGAGTACTTAAAAGGCCTACAGACTGCCTTTTGTAATTACTAAGAGAGGAGTTTGAGAAGAAACCATGCAGTTTGACAATGGATTGAACGCAAACATCTGTTAAAAAAAAGTTGGGTTATATTGTTCTGTTTAAGATAAATATTATGTCTCCTTATTTTGCGCTCGAACCATTGGCAAGATAATAGTTAGTCAGGGAAGCGCCATATTTGATTTTGACGGAAATGAAAACGAGGCTGAGGGATACCATGCGTTCAGCTGGTGAACAAATGTGACCCTGGACCACAAAACCAGTCTTAAGTCGCTGGAGTATATTTGTAGCAATAGCCAAAAATACATTGTATGGGTCAAAATTATTCATTTTTATTTTATGACAAAAATCATTGGGATATTAAGTAAAGATCATGTTCCATGAAGATATTTAGTGAATTTTCTACCGTAAATATATCAAAACTTAATTTTTGATTAGTAATATGCATAGTTAAGAACTTCATTTAAGGTGATTTTCTCAATATTTAGATTTTTTTGCACCCTCAGATTCCAGATTTTCAAATAGTCGTATCTCGGCCAAATTTCCTGATCCTAACAAACCATACATCAATGGAAAGCTTATTTATTCAGCTTTCAGATGATGTAGAAATCTCAATTTCGAAAAATTGACACTCAAGACTGGTTTTGTGGTCCAGGGTCACAAATGTCACAACATCAAATCTCAGCGAAAAACCCCCCTATATTTTAAGTTAATTTAGATTTGTTTGTAAAATAATATGCATAATATAATATTAAAATATAAATAACTGTATTTTTAAGTACATTGAATTATTGAACACTTACACATTTTTGAATGATTACAAATTAAGTGTTTTTAATAGCTAGTAAACTAGTTATACTACACATTCTCAACAATTATGCTTTAAGTAGTGTATTAGTAGTTAGCTAGTATGCTACACTCTAAGAAAAGTCTGTGAAAATAGGCCACAATTTACTATGTAATTTATATGAAAGAATTTTCACTATTGGTGTTTTACCTGCATTGTAAATAACGCATTGTTTTTTTAGGGTTACAATGGATAATGGGTAATGTCCTGGAAAATTACTAGAATCTTTTCCATTTTTCTTACAGCATAATCAGCAATTGCATCTACAAGCTACTAACAAAGTGTATCATAAATGAACAATTAATAAATTATTATTATTATTATTATTAAATTGAACAGTTGCAAATAGCAGCTAACTTAATTCACGTGATGTGTACTGCTAGGCATCTTTGGTTTCCTCTTTTTGTGTAATTTGGATGGAGTCACTTATCAAAAGTTGCTAAAAGTTCCCAAATAAATTTTAAAAATAGCTAAATCTGTTGCTAGGTGCTTTTGGAAGAAAAAGTTGCTAGGGTAGACTGAAAAGTTGCTAAATGTAGCAACAAAATTGCTAAATTGGCAACACTGTATGCTGCCTAACCTGAATAAGGTCTATAGGCCAAATGTATTTGGTATTAATGCAGGACGGACAGAACAAAAATGTGTTGTTGTTGTTGTTGTTGTTATTAATATGTGGTATTAAGAAAATATTGGTGTATTTTATATATATAAATATATATATTTTTGAACCAGCAGGTGGTAGTATTGTACTAGTAGGCCTACTATTGTATTAACTTTTTGTTCTGAAGATGCTCAACCGTTCCTGTCCTTTATTCATACTCTGCTGTAACAGTTGTCATCCTTTCAAATGCTTTCCTCGTTTTTTTTATGTTTTTTTCCCCCAGTTGTAAAATTTGCAAGCATTGTATTGTACAGATTTCTTACGTAACATTAGGCCATCAATCATAAAGGAGTCATAAATCAAGATTTGACAACAGAGTTCTATTCTTTGCAATGGTGTTCCCGCACTGTGTGTGAATTCCAAGTATATATTTTTACAGAAATGAAGCTGAATCTTAAATTAATTTGATATCCACTATTTTTTCATCCACAAAATATGATTAAATTACAATATAATGCTATTTTGCTGGAACATGAGATACAGGACGCAATGACAAATTTGTCTGCTTCGTTCTCGTTATGTTTTTCCTTCTCTGTTTTCCTGTCTGGCTAAAATATTGATCCTGCAGTTAAAGGATGAAATCAGAATGTCAAGCTGTTGTAAATTCTTATTCATAGGGATTTTGCCCTATACATTTATCAATTATGGCTTATAAATTACAAAACGTACCCACAGTTAGGATTCTGTAAATTCTGTCCATATCTGATTGTGCAGGTTGTTTGACTTCTTGAACAATTATGATTCTCATACGTCACACTATGCATTTTACAACCTCTCCAAAGCAGATTTAGTGATCTCTGCAGTCACATGAATTCATCTAAACTGAGAATAAGATTGAAGAACACAGGGATCTAGATTGCTTTCACTGATTTCCAGTGGACAAGAACAGAAAAGCATCAAGGTGTGACGCATCCAAGCATAATGTGAAATATGTTCTCACACCAACGGGCTTTTTGGCACAAACAAGTGTATGTGCTTCATTCAAAGTTCTTTGTCAGATATCACCGTCACTCAGTCAAAACTGACCCTTTAGCCTTCAGCAGGGGTGTCTTGATCTAGCAGCTCTCACAACACAATAGATGCTTGCATGCGAGCAAGACGAACAAAGACTATTTTTGGTGCTCTGTGTTTCATACCTTGTGGCACTTTATCACATTTCTCGTATTCATAATGTTCTATTCCCAGGAGATGATGCAACATTTTATGTTTCAAATGATTTATTCACAATAGACTCTTAATTTACGTTCTAAGGCTTTGACATGTAATACTGTTACAGAAAAAAAAAACATTCTCAATTGGACAAAAATAGACAAATCAAAGTTCTGTACAGTTTTTACCGTTTGTTAACACAGACAATAAAGTCTAAAGATATGTTTTTTCATGTAATTTACAGCAATATAACAAAAACACCAGTCTTACAACAAACCTGCATTAATTTGTAGAAGTAAACGCTGCTCAGAAACTTTTACTCCCTTTTAAAACAATCAACAAACAAAATTTCAAACGACTGTAATAGCCAAAAGGATAAGCAGATTTAATTAATGCATTTATAGATGTCAATAGTTTCCAGCTTATACATAATGATTCCTAAAACCGATTCTAATAGTACTTTACACATAAAAAATGTAAAAAGCAATGGTAAAAATGCTTTTGTTTTATAATATAAATCTATTAACATATGTCTTTTATATGTTTGTGGTCATAATCACAACTTTATTAGTCTTCATTTATTTGGCTTGTCTAAAAATCAGAACTGTTGTCTCTTGGATATGCATCAAATCTCATTTTCACTATTCAAGGACGTTTATTATAAGCAGAGGATTCATTTTATAATGTGGGAAGGAACTGTACGGTAATTTAGGAGGAGGGATGAGACACTCCCTGCACCTGAATTACGCCTGGGGTCCAACGCTATATAAGAAACATCTCATCACCTTTCTCAAATAGTGTCCGTTCCCTTGCCTGAGAGCTAAACAGGTATGGTATACTGTTTCTTTGCACTGATCTCTACTGTTTTTCGCTATACATTCAAAATAAAATTACATTCAAAGTAATTTCATCATGATTATAACCGTTACAGAAGTTAAGGTTGTAATATTGGATGATTTGACTTTTAGTCATGTTGTGCGGTTGCTCTGTAGCAGGAATGATGCTGTGGCTCTGCTTCTGTACACTGGCTCTCGTCCTGCAGCCGGTTCACTCGGCTTATAACTGCTCCGCTGTGTTTAACAGGGTTCCAGGTGAGTCTCTGACTTTCCAGATGTGAGACATTCTCTGCAATTTCCTCAACACTAACTCCTCTCTTTTTGGTTAGACAACAATGATCTAGTGGTAGACTGTGGCGCCAACATGATCACTCTGGAGGTAAACCTGTGCACCGCTGGGTGGGCAGGCTTTGACCCCAACGGCCTGGCCCTGAACGGGGAGCGCAGTAATGCCCAGTGCAAGGGCACCATTGATACCACTGTCAACCCACCTGTCATCCGCTACCATCTGCCAGTCAACCACAGCCAGGAGAACCCATGTAGACAGTCTCTGCAGGTGGGAAGAAAAAGGACGTTTATGTCTCATCAATCTTCAAGCTTTCAAACTTTTTATTTTTTTTAAAATCACAGTTGTGGTGTGGCAAATAAATTTTTAAAAACACAAAATAAAAATGACTAAGGTCATTAAAATGCTAATCCTTTTGCCTAGTTTGTTATAAATGGTGTAAAAAATAAGGCCATAAAAGTTAAATGCATGATAAAAAAAATAGTAAAACAAAAGTAAAACTTGTCAGGAAAAGTTTAAAATATATGTGTATTTTTAACTATTTGTATACCATTTTAATCTATTTTTTTTCTAGATCATTTTAAATGGTATTAGAAAATACAAAAATAAGGTCATAAAAACAGCTTAAGTACTAATTATTAAAAAAAAATCTGAACATTTTTAAATACTGTATACAAATACAATAATAATTATATAAAGTATTAACACGTTTTTTTTAATTAATACAAAAATGTTTTAAAATGTCATAAAACTATATTTTTTTTAAAAATGGTAAAATGTAGAAAATAATCAAATAAAAATGTAAAATATATATTACAATTATTTAAAAAAATGTATAAATAACAATAAAAATGTATTTTAAAAATGTAAAACTAGATTTAAATTTATTGCATTTTTGTATTGCACTTTATTGAATTTCAATTTGGACATTTTTAGATTGTGGATGAAGTGCCCAGCTCCTCTGGTCCATTCAGCATGTTCTCCAGCATTCAGTCCGTCATTATCACAGGATACATTGATACGCCCAGCTCCTCAGAGGGCGTCATCAGTTACTCCACAGACCTCTACTACCACTTCTCTTGCCGTTACCCGCTGGAATATCTCATCAACAACACTCAGATTGTAGCGTGAGTATTCAGACATTCACTGCATACTTCACCAATGGCAGTATGACAGCAAAAGGTTAATATTCTTCATGCAGGTCATCAGTGTCAGTGGCCACTAGAGACAACAATGGTACTTTCATTGACACTCTCAGCATGGGAGTCTTCAATGTAAGTGGGGATTTGTCTTGAATTCTTCACTCTGAATTGAAAATATGTACCATTTTAGAGATATTTTTGATTATTTCTGTTTCAGAACACATATTTTAATAGCCCATTGGTGGTTCCGCCTACTGGATTGGAGCTGCGCAGTAAAGTCTATGTTGAAGTAAAAGCCGCCAATCTCACTGGAAAGTAAGAACACTGCACTTTTCTCAGTGAATTGCATGTTTATTAAGGGTTTTTATTGTGAAATGAAATACAACTTCTCTGCCTTTTTCAGTTTTTATCTTTTGCTGGACCACTGTTTTGCAACCCCATCACCTTATAATCACACCAACAACAAACAGCACAGCTTTTTCACAGGGTGAGTTACTTCTTATTAAGAATTTATTGCTCATATCGCTAAATTTGACTCTTAGTTGTTGATGTGTAAGCTAGTACATCAATGTTTCTCTATTGTTTCATCACAGATGCGTGGTAGGGAACCGGACAACAGTGCTTTATAATGGCCGCTCCAAATTTTCCAGATTTTCATTTGAAGCCTTCCGCTTTGTGGAGCACCGTAATCAAGAAATGTCTACTCTATACCTGCACTGCATACTGCGACTCTGTGAACCGAACAAGTGCCAAGAACTTCTTGATGTAGGAGTCTTTTACTGTTTGAGTAGAATGGATTGATTGGAATACTACAACTGAAAATATCATCCAATTATCATTTTACTTATTTTACTCGTACAGTCTTGCAACTCTACCAGAACACGAAGGCGAAGGGCCCTAGAACCTTATGGATCACCAGCTAAAGATTCTGCTACAGTGTCTGTGGGTCCTCTGTACACAGCAGCCCTGAGTAAGTCAGTCACATACACACATGAATCCAGAATGACACCAGTCTGAGACCCAGCTTATTGTCAAACATACTGAATTCCAAATAAGAGTGATTTTGAGATGCCTTACTACTCTCTCTTTTTGATCCTGTAGAGAACGATCTTCCCTCTGCATTGGCCTCTGGTATGAGATTCTTTTTGAAACTTTACTTCAATCAAAATATTGCCTAGTTCGTTTTAAATGGTGTTAGAATACCAAAATAAAAAAATTATGGCCTTTAAAGCTGCATACATATGATTTATAAAATATATCAAATTTATGTAATATGTATGTAATATTTTAAACCATCTGTATACAACTTTAATCATTATTTTTCATAGGTAATTTAAAATTCTGTTAGAAAATGCTAAATTAAAAATGAATAAGGTCATAAAAGTTGCATACATACTAATTGTTAATATAGTCAAATTAAAAAAATAAATAGTAGAAAATGTATAAAAATATATTTTAAACCATTGGTATACCATTTTAATCACCTTTTGCATAGTTATAATTATGAAAAAATATATAAAGTATAAAAGTATTTTAAACATGATAAAAATAGTATTATAAAAAGTAGCATTGTATAGCATTTTATTTAAAAAATAGTAGGTCATAAAAGCTACATACATACTAAATAGTAAAATGAAAAACAAAATAGTGAAATATCAAATAATTATTAAAAATGTAATAGAACAGTATTTAAAAGAATTAAATATTGCACTTTGATGTAACTGAAATTCAGATGAAAATACTTAAAGATAAATAGACACTAACAGCACAGTGCCATATGTTGACAGCAACTATTTGTTTGTCTTGTGAATCAGGAGGCAGTGAGCCGTTAAACAGGGACAATATGAACGTGGCTGGAGTGGTGGTGGGGGTCATTTTTGCCACCGGCGGTGCTGTGTTGCTGGTTATGGCTGGATGGTTTGTGCTGAAGAGGTTTTGCTGGGCCGGTGCTCTGCCTCGGGCTTTCCACTAAGAGATCCATCAACTCACCATCTGTTTTGCGTTGAATGAAGCTTAATTTGATATACCGATAAGACGTCTGATCACATCACAGCATCTGCACAAACCAGCAAAGAACCGCTTTGCATAATGCCTATTTAGCATATTTTAATCTATTTAGACAGCACTGTGTAGTCTAGTAATCATGCGCTTGGAAGAAAACTCAAATGCTTAATTCTCTCATGTAAATGCAAATACTGCTATTGACATTGTTTGATATGTTTTAAATTTGAATTGTACTGTAAGAGGTATGTAGGCAGAGCTGAATTATTGAGAGGAACAAACTGTGGATGAAATCCTTTTGTAATATTTTGATTACACATTGCCTCTTCTACACATTAGCTCAGGGGTTTTCAAACTTTTTGATGCCAGGACCTTGATCGAAAGACCCTCTTCTTGAAATATAAAGGCAGCTATATTTTATCATGTATAAAGAACCATTTATATTGTGTAAGAAATATTAAGTTTGATATTATAAAGACAATGTTGTTTTCTAAATTAAATAATTGGCTTTTAGTTTGACTGTATCATAAGCAAAGTAAATTTTCAACTAATATCTGGAAAGTTTTCCACTGACTATTAGAGAAGAATTTAGTATAACAATATTATTTTTAATTAAATTTAAAATGTATTTGTAAAGAGCTTTTTATATTTTGTGTTAAAAATGATTGCATTTCAAAAACAAGTTAACTTTGACAGCCCTAAAAAAATATTTTTTTATAGCTTAAAGTAGTTTAGAACAGTTTTCTTTGTGTATAATTTTTCAAATTTTCTACAGACCCCAGTTTGAAAACCCCTGTATTAGCCAATGACTTGCTGCTTCCTGTAAAATCACAGTTGCTTAGATGTGATTTATTTAGAAAGAACTTTTATTCATATAGTTGAGGCAGTAATCAATGGACAACATAAATTCATTTCAAATATGTACAAATTGAACTTTTTTATTTACAGGTTTATGAAATATATATATACACATTACACAAAATAAAAGTAAAAGGAAGAACACTTTTCTGTTCTGTCTTTCACTTCAATGTATTTCACTGAACTTTACATAAGGTACTTTCTGAAAACTGTACAAACAACAATATTGTTCTTCAAAAGTTACAGGTCACAATGTACAATCCGAACATAAAAGCTATTATTTACAGTACATTACATTTGCATTTCTGATTGGAATGTTGGTGTGTTGTTTAATTTAGAGTGTGAACGATATCTTGTAATAGGGCTGTGAGTCTGGTTGAGAAATCCTCCTGTATGGACTCTATGTTTGTCTGATGGAAACCAGCTGACTCACCATGGCTCTGGTTTTCTTGTAGAGCGATCATCTGTTGGTCTAAGTTAGAAATAAACTGTTGATTCCTTGCTGAGAAATTCTGGCAGAACTGATCCACTTTTGAAGTCATCACATCCCTTGGAGGCTGTGCCGAGGCAAGATGGCCTGCCAAAGCTATCTTGAGTGCCGCAACCTTCCCTTGTACCTCTAAACTGAAGGTACACACTTCCTGTCCCAGCCTGGCAGTGACTTCCTCCCAAAGCTCCTTTCCGCTGCTGTCTCGTTCCTCCTCTACAGCCTCAAATGCTTTTGTTTTAAAGTCCTCAAAGGCTGCTGTCCTTTTCTGGTGGCTTTCATCCAGAGCTAGTGTGATCCTCTGCACTGCCTCCTGGTAGAGTGCGGCTTCCTCTGGGTTCAGGTCCTGGAGGTTCAGATTGAGTTTCTCACAGAGTTCCTGAGTGTTGGACTGGAGAGCCGTCTGGAGCTGCTTAGTGAAGGGGGTGAGGAACTCCTTGATATTGGCCATGGTGTGTTTTGGGTGGCTGGGGTAAGGAGATAGTCTCTCCCTCAGCTCAGCAAGCTCCTGCTTTAGGCGAGCCCTGAGGCGCTCAGACTCCATACTCAGCTTTCGTCTCAATTCAGCCGCCATGGGGTTGTGAGAGTCTTGGGAGTAAAGATCACTGCTCACCACCTGGTTCTTCCACACACCACTGCAAAACAGGATCAGGGGTCAATGATTTGGACAAAGACTAGAATGCCCATGTTAAAGAACTAGTTTGTGGCAGGTTCAAAATGTTCACAATGTGATTTTTGTTTTCTTGCTAGTTCATATGGTTTAAGAAACTTTTATAAAATTTTCAAGAAAAGTTTCAATTTAAATGTCAAGTGGTATGACCATCAAGTAAAAAAGAAGTAACATTTTCCATACACCCTGAAAACATTTGAGTGTACACCTATTTTTATTATTTTCAAAGACATTTTTAAATGTATTTTTCAAGTTGAAAAGTATTTTTTAAATAAATATTAATTATTGATTCATAAATATCTTACTTTTTTTGTGGGTTGCACCACATGACATGACAAAAGTTTTTTTTTTTTTTTTTAAATATTAATAAGCAGTTTTGTTAAAATGTTTTTTTTTCACCCTAAGAAATAATAATACAATATTATGTCAAACTACATAATAAGGTTTTCCATTCAAGGCGTTTTTCTTCATTATATCACAACAGCTGCATCACCTTGACATTTTGACTTCATGTCTCCAAAAAAATATCAAAATGAATTTTAATTTAGAAGTTAAAAACATGCTCATCACAAAAGGGATGTATTCAAGACATGGCATGTATGAATTTAATTTTTAATAAATGAAAATTAACAAAATAAATGAGTATCAAGTTATTGTGCCTGTTAATCAACACTACTATAAGAGTGAACTTACTTTGAATCTTTGGCAAACATTTTTTTGTCAGTAGCCTGATTGTCTCTCTGCAAACTCCATGCTTCTCGACTGATCTCATCATTGAGTGGAAATGCTGAAAGGGAGGATGGTTGCATTAGATCAATGTAAAATAATAATAACAATCCCCATTTTAGAGGAAATGAACTTGAAGAGGCAACAAACCTGTTGTGGTAGCAAAGACCAAAGCCAGCGTAACAAACTGCAGATTCATATTTATTTACTGAAGGTTATTCTAAAAAACAGAAAGAAGATTTAAGTATTTAGATCCATTCATTTAAATGAATATTTTTAAAGAGGACAATTTACACCTCCTCAATTAATTATTCTATTTAAGTGGACATTTGGCTCTTACCTGTTGGTGAGAAAATGAGAATTTCTTCTCAGGGTCCACATTTAAAGCAGTCCCTTATCAGAGGTTGTCCTGCTCTTCATCTGTGTCAACACGTACCACGTGGAGGGTCAGTTTGATAACGATAGGCCCTCGGAACCTAAAGGTATTTTGCAGATTGGCCTCTTCAAATCTGCTCTCTTCCAACAACACAAATTCAGCGTATTCAGTGATGTCACATCAAGGACAATATTGACGCAATTCCAAGTCAGGCAAGGTCAATGCTATTGGAATATGTTTACTACTAACCGGAGGTGTTTGGTCAACTCTTACTTGAACAGGTTTGAATACTTTTCATTTCAAATGTGGATGCTCTGTCCCAGGACTTATGTTGGCTGTGAACTTAACTGCATGAAATTTGGCTTAGTTTTATCAGTCATAAAAGACCTACTTGGCTTTCCCACAGCAATGACACAGAAATAAGTCACAGAGAATGAACCCTCCAGGCCTGTGCTTGTTGCATTATCTCTGGCTCCACGAACAAAGGTGCTGTTTGTTTGTACTTTACTGAATGGGTCCTTTTTGATTTGCTTTGAGTCTACAGGGTCGTAGCTAGTGATATACAAAGCAGCTTACTTTGAACATTTGATTATTCCAGTTTAGACCCACTTTCTGGCAGCTGTTTAAGTGAGCATTAGGCAAGAACAAACAGTGCACAGGGAATTTTGCCATACAAATGCCATAGTTTTAGTTACCAAACGTTCTGTTTTGTGTATCTATTATGTGTTGTGCAAATCTAAAGCACTACGTCATTGTAATTTGCTCCATTCATTTTGTACCGTGGCTCTCTGGTCAATAATATGATATAGCTAGAGATGCCATCATGCAATTATGGTGCACTTTTATCTTTTCCTTATATTTCACTAGTTATATTCCTTATCTGAAAGAAAAAAAAAAGTTGGCTGTGAAGTTATATCTTATCACTAACCCAAAAACTAAATAGACTTTATACAGACTTTATACACAGCGACGCTTGCGTCACTGGTGAGTTAGATCTTTAAATAACGACACAGTTAAAGAGTTCAGATGCAAAAGCCTGTAAGTGCCATTTGAAATTTTCTTCTAAAATTACCGTTTCTATCAGGTTCCTATGTGGCAATGAATACATTCATTGCCATTAAAGTGAAATAACTGAACATAAACATAGAAACCTGAGAAAAATGCTTTTGCATCTGAACTCTTCAGTTGTTCTCCAGGAAGGGATTGCAGGATAACTCTCCATGTTTGGAAACACAATATTGAGTTAAACTTACGATAACAAATTGTGCAACAGGTCATTTTGTGGGAATGGGTATCAGTTAATAAGTAGGCTAACTATATAATCATGTGGTTTTATTATTATTATTTTATCATTATCATATTACCATTTTACTACTGCAAGACTAAAGCCACCAAGTCATTGAGTTCATTCTTATGTAGGGCTAAAAGTGTGTGAAATGTCAAAATATATATTACATAATTGAAGTCACCATTAGGTCATAGTCCACACACACTCAGCTATGTAAGTAAGTAAGTAATTCAGGGTCCAAGTTTGCTGATTTTGAAGCACATTACAAAAAAATTATGTCATCATATGTGTGGTAAGCATAGAGTTTAACTGAATAGATTCATATTGTTTTTCCTTTCAAATTTTATGACCAGTTTACATGGTCAATGCTAGATATGATTTCCTTACACAGTTCAAAGATTGTATTACAAGTTTGGTTTATTTAAACATTTTGTGTTAATTCGAGCTTGTTTATGCTAATATAGGGCTCTGGATCCTGCAGAATCAACTTTAACCCAGATATCGCAATCGGTTTACTATAGGCTGACCGTGGCCTTCTCACCCACTGGGTGTGCATCAAACAAATGAAGCCAAGGGATGTGAAAAACAAGGTTTGTTGTTTCAGCGTCCCATTGCTTGTTTGAATACAGAGTGCCTGGAATGTTCTCTTCTCCTGCCAAAGCATTTGAGAAAGTGCACTCTAGTAGAAAATTTCTAATAGGATTTTTTTTTTCGTAAGACTGCAACTTGTGACTGATTTAATGTTTTTCAGATGTGCTGAAAGACATTTAAAGCACAGCCAAAATCATTAATCAGTTTCATGGTTTCACTGTGGCCTGTAATCTGAACTGGCTGCATCAGGTTGCATCTTTCTACCTATTGGCATGTGTGATACTTTATCTCTAGACTGTTCATGAATCATTCAGCATGGCAGGGAGAGAGCTTCCTGTATGCCTTCGAGCTGTCTCTGAGTCCTGGACAGCAAACTGACGTGATGTGCTCGTTCAGGGTATGCCTCTGCTGGCCTACCCTACTTTGCTGGTTCTTTGCCCCGAGACTGAGCACTGCTGTTGGATCAAACGTAACTCTAAGACTTCCTGAAAGATCTTCTTGCAAACCAGGTAACTTGAATTTTTCTGGGACATGAGGATGTGAAATTGCATCAAGTGGGTGTTTATTAGAGTCCCAGGAGTTCATTTTTATTGCTGTGTGAACAAGACAGCTGACTTTAGCTCTTTACATTGCCTTGACCATGTATGTTGGCTACTTTCATGTGTGTTTTAATAATAAAAAATAATAATATTTTACCCTTGTTCTGTTAAACTCTGAAAATGCATTATACATTTTTAAAAATACAATTTTCTAGAAAGAGTGATATAACCATTTTGATATTTATTGTGTTCAAATTATTATCACTTGTGATTAATTTAATTGCAAGCCATGATATAATTTTGTAAATATTCAAATAAATATTCAAAAAGAGTACAAATGCAGTTTATATTTGTATTGCTAGTAACGGAAATTGGCCTTATCAAGAAGAATTCAGCCATTTTTGGATTTAATTTCAATCACAGTTGTTAGAAGACAAAGTAAATTAGTTAGTGTGAAAAGTGTGTTTTAAGAGCTTATTTTCTAAAATTTCACATGGCCAAAAATTCCGTATTTCAAGAAATACTTAAAGAATAGGTTCACCCAAAAATAATAATTTGCTTCAAATTTACTCACCTTCAGGACAACCAAGATGTAGATGAGTTTGTTTCTTCATTGGAACAGATTTGGAAAAATTTAGCATTAGATCACTTGTTCACCAAAGGATCCTCTGCAGTAAATGGGTGCCGTCAGAATGAGAGTCTAAACAACTGATAAAAACATCACAATAATCCACAAGTAATCCATATGACTACAGTCCATCAATTAACTCCTTGTGAAGTTAAAAGCTGTGCATTTGTATTCATCATTAATAAAGTCATAATTAAGATCGATGCTTCTGACGATTTAAAGTTAAAACGCTTTATTAAAATTGTTTTATGGATGATTTTGTTTTGTATGATGAAGTTGGTGATGAGCAAATTTGATGAACTGGAGTTGTGTGGATTATTTTTGGATTATTGTTATGTTTTTATCAGCTGTTTTGAACTTTCTGACGGCACCCATTCACTGCAGAGGATCCATTGGTGAACAAGCGATGTAATGCTAAATTTCTTCAAAACTCATCTACATTTTGGTTGGTCTGAGATTGACTACCTTTTCATTTTTGTGTAAACTTTAATTCCTGTAAGAATTAAATTGAGTTTGATTATTAGAGAAAGATTATCCTTCTAATTAATATCCTTCTGTACCCTCTGAAGGTTTTTACTGCCCGGAGGGAGGTGAGGGTCCAGTTCCATGTCCCAGAGGAACATTTGGACCAAGTTTTTGGGCCACGTCCATAAATGACTGTATCAGCTGCCCACCACATCACTATGGACCTAGAGAAAGCTTGAGCAATTGCCTGCCCTGTGGACCCTGGTCACAGCAGCCTTTGCCTGGACAGGACAGCTGTACATGTTTGCAAGAGGGTCAAGTCTTTCAGGTAACAGCTTATTATATTGTTTACATAAGTTCCCATGCATTTGTAGCTAATTGAGGAGAAGCAATCTGCAGAACTCTTCTCAGACAGACGCTCATGTTTCAGCCTAGTGGGAGTCTGGTTACCACTCTCACTGACTGCTGAATGCTCTTTTCATCAGTTACTAGGCACTAGGGAAATCAGTCAGGATTTGTTGTCTCTAACGGATGCCTTCTTCCCAATCCTGAATGTAGGCCAGTGACGGGCAGTGTCCATGCACTTTGGGATACACACAGAAAGGAGAAGACTGTGTGTTGAAGGTCTATGAGATCTGCAAGGATGGAAGAGCACGTAACCAACATGGAGAATGTCTGGACCACAAGCAGTGGAAACAGTATTGCTCTCAGCAGGTGAGTGTCCACAGGACAGAGGAAACCGAGGTAACATAGAGGAAACCGAGGTAATATTGAGAAACCTGTATTACAGTCATGATGTTTGCACAGTGATTATGACATACTCGCCATTCAGTCATTGCCATTCAAAATATTATGAATGGTGCATGACAACTTGGTTATTTTGCTCATGAAGGACTAGCAATCTTCTTAGTGTTGAATGGATGACTAGTGTTTTCTCAGTGTTGAATGGTTGACCAGCAAGTCAGTGCCCTCTAAAGCAAAATACCTTCCTCCATGAACTTTTATCACACATAGAGGGACCTTGTGTACCACTGAATGTGATATGTGACTCAGGATCCAGTGACGCAGTTTTCTCGTTTGGCAATATGTCAATTGTTGTACCCCCCCCCAGGTGTGTCCATCTCCTGAGCTGTATGAGGGCTATGATGGTTCCCTGGGACTGTGTGCTTGCAGAGGGCTGTCCAGGCCTGAGCCAGACAGGGTTGAGTGTGTGGGCTGGTGCCGGAGCATCCTGAGTCCAGTTCTGCAGCTGGTTTGCACTGGAAGCCTTTACCTGCTCTACACTGAGTCTAATCAGCAGGTCAGGCCTATAGTCCATCCACATCATGATTTAGTGTTAGTAAGGAGGCCCAAAACACGGTGACCACCTCATACTGTAGTAGTGTCTGGTCTTGGGGTAACACATTACAAGCAATGTGCCAAATGACTGTTTTCCCCCAAACTGTACATTTGTTTCATAACATCTATATATACTGTACGTGTGTAGCAAGGGTATATTTGCAGCAGTAGCCAAAAATACATTGTATGGGTCAAAATTATAGATTTTTCTTTTATGCCAAAAATCATTAGGATATTAAGTAAAGATTATGTTCCATGAAGATATTTTGTTAATTTCCTACCATAAATATATCAAAACTTAATTTTTGGTTAGTAATATGCATTGCTAAGAACTTCATTTGGACAAATTTAAAGGTGATTTTTCTCAATATTTAGATTTTTTTGCAGCCTCAGATTCCAGATATTCAAATAGTTGTATCTCAGCCAAATATCGTCAGATCCTAACAAACCGTACATCAATGGAAAGCTTATTCAGCTCGGTTTTTAAAAAATGACTGATTTTGTGGCCCAGGGACATTTAGATCATTTTGTGCAGACGTCACAGTGCTATTTTGTTTTATTTATATACTGTTATTATATTTATTAATATTTTGAATTTATTTTATATATAGTCAGTTTCCATTTAGTCTAGTACATTTATGTGCTTTTGTAATTTTCTTTTAGATTTTTTTTTTTTTACAATGTTTTTAGATGCTTTTTTCATCTAATATTTATATTTTATTTCAACTGTATTTCAGTTAACGAAAACAGTTTAAATAATTTAAAAATAACAGCAATGCTATACTGGGGTCAAATGCCTGGGGAAAAAAGGAAAAAACAAAAAAACAAAAAAAACATATTACACTCTTGAAAAGAGAGATTCTGGAAAGTTTTTAAAAAGTAGTGCAAAAACTAACATCCATAACAAGTATGCAATTCATAAAAATAATTGATCATAGTTTCATAAATCAACATAATTTGAAATAAAAATATTGTAATATTAAATAATAAAAATAAGAAATAAATTAAAGTATGTATATATATATATATACATAAATTTATTTATTTTTTATGATAATGAATAACTTAATGGAAATGTAAGTATAGTGTTCCAGTTGACTCTGTACAGACATGACTCTGTACAGATCCTCAACAGCAAACAAAGACGTGATCTTTTGAGTTTTTTTTATTCCTTTAGTGTCAGAATCCATTGGACGATTAACTGCAACAAAAAAAAAAAAAAAAAAAAAAGAAAAAAAGAAAGGAAACACAGTATGACTGGATAACTTTACAACAAAATACACAATGTGTGGGACTTGCACAGGACACTGAGAGTGTAATACAGCCCTGTTTACACACTAGTGAGAGTTTAGCACAAACAGCGGTAGGATAACACTCTGACCTATTTGTCATTAAACTACCCTTGTGTTTTCTTAAAAGGTGAGCATGTCTGGAAGCATGCTGGAGACCGTCCTCAAACACTGGGACTCCCGTGGGAGCTTGGAATGCAATGTTCATCTCAACTTCTCCAGGCCTGTGTACACAGTGCAAACAGGGGGTGAGTGGCTAGAGACAAGGGCAGGAAGTACAGAGGGTTTTGTGACCACGGTTTATCAGCAGCCTGCTTTCTGTTTGCCGTTGTGCAGAGGCGGCCTTCTTTGGTCTGCTTAATGCTGTCCCTGTGGAGGTCAGGAGGTTGATTCTGGCCTACAGCCAGCAAACCAACAGCCATTTTGGGCCTCTAGATACAGACCGAGGTATCTAATACATCAGTATGTCTTATATATACACACAACAAGTGTATTAAACATGTTTAATGAGATACGTTTTATTAGGAAACATCAAAGACAAAGAGGAAGCTTGGGACTCTCATTGGTCCAGTAAATCATCAGCGTTTGGCACATCCAATATGAGGCCTGGAGGAGTCTTGAACCCAACAGCATGTCTACATCCAGGAGACATTCTTCTTTTTACCGTGACCCAACAGCACTATCCTCAGTATGACGTGTAAGTGCATGCTGACATGTGATTCATCTGCTGCCCATCCATTTTCACTGTCCCAGGCTGTCACAGAGGGAATGCTGCTTTTTCCACAGAGACAGCTTGTACAACACTAATGCTGCGTTTGACTGGGGTCCCTTCAGATTATTGGCACAGGACCAAGAGCTGGCACGATCTGCCCACTCCCTTTTTTCCATAAGTCTCCATGAGCCGGGGGTGTACGCCTTCAAACTCAGCAGCCACCAGCATAGACACATGGTATTATGATCCATTTTCACATTACGGCAGATAACCTTTATAAATATTTTAAAAATTCTTTATTATTTAGTCTAAATAAATTAAAATGAAATAAAATACTTAAAACTAAATTCAATTATTTTAAATGTAAAAGTAAATTTGAAAATTATATATGTTTACACTAATACTTTGGCAAAATAGCAGCTTTAAACAATACAGTAAAAACAGCTAAATTATTTCAATTTAAAATAACTTATATTTTCATATATTTTTAAAATGAAATTTATTCATGTGACTCAAAGCTGAATTTTCACCAGCCATTACTCTAGTCTTCAGTGTCACATGATCCTTCAGAAATCAATCAATAATCAATAATTAACTGATGTGGTTCTCAAGAAACATTTCTTGAGATTATCAATGTTAAAAACAGTTATGCTGTTTAATGGTTATGTGTAAACCGTGATACATTTTTCAGGATTCTTCGATGAACAGAAAGCTCAAAAGAACAGCATTTATTTTTAAATAGAAATCTTTTGTAACATTATAAGTATCTTTACTGTCACTTTTCATCAAGTAATGCATCCTTGCATAATAAAAGTAATACCTTTATTCTTTTAAAAACATTGTGTTTTCTTTATATATTATATTCTAAATGATAAAACCCTTTATTTCTTAGTTTTTCTCACACATCACAGCTTATATTTTCATCTCATCTCAACTTTTACAGGCAAATTTGTTTGTTATTGTGAAAATAACATGGTTGAATTTTAATCTAATTTATTCTATCCTTATTACACACAATAAATATTGAAATTGTTTATTGTTTTTATTTTACCTTGTTTAGTTTTAAATTTATCATAATTTTAAATATTTAACAATTATTCCTGTTTGACGATTGAAAGTCTTGGTCTGACAAAGAAAAAAAAAACAATGGAAATCATAAAAAGCAACTGAAATGTAGCAAAAGTAAAAAATCAAGGCATAATAAATAGTTTCCAAGGCTTTCACATATAAAAAAAGAAAAAAAAGTTAAGTAACACTTTAGGATAGGGACTTATCGCTATTATTTAGCATGCATATTGCTAGAATATTGACTATTTAATAGTACTTATAAAGCACATATTCTGCATGACCATATTCTACATCCTAATCCTAACCTTAACAATTACTTTACTAAGCAGTAATTAGGAGTTTATTTAGGCTAAAGTTGTAGTTAATAGTTAATTAATACACTGTAAAAAGTGATGTTGACTTAACTTAAAAACATTGAGTCCTGTTGCCTTAAAATTAAGTAAATTATAATTTTCAAAAATAAGTTACGTGAATTGTCAAGTTCACTTAACTTTTTTTTTAAATTATTATTTACTTTATCATTTTAAGTGAACTTGACAATTCACTTAACGTTTTTTTTTTAATGATCATTTACGGGTTTCCTCAGTTCTTTTAAGTTAAGTCAACTTATCACTTTTTACAGTGTAGTGAGAATTAGACCTTAAAATAAAGTGTGACCAAAAGTTAAAATCTGTGAGTTGTAATAAAAATCAACCACTATGTTTGTTTATTCACTGACGTTCTTGTTCGGTCTCTTCAGTATGTGAAGGTAGTGCCTGCAGGTGGAGAGTGCTATGACACTGGACCCTTCTTTCCTTCTGACCCACATCATTTGACTCGCATGGGCATTGCACAGAGGCGCCAACTGCTGCTCCGCCCTGATTGGCTGATGATCGGTGGGCTTTTAGTAGGAGCTGTGGTAATCCTGTGCTTGTGCGTCACAATACTGGTAAATGATAAGGGAGGCTTTGACAAAAACCTCTGTGTTAACAAAGCTTGGCTCATTGAAGAGACTGAACACTGCATCCTCACAGATCCTGTTCAGGGAGTACGGCTGGCCTGAGAAACTGGCAGCTCAGGCCAGGTACCGTGATCTGCAGCTCAGGTACAACATGGACGACTATTCATCGAAGGGCTCCAGGGTGGTGGCTGTGAAAAAAACACATCGAAACCTGCAGGTGGGGTTGACTGAGGATTTGGTGCAGAGAGGTAACCACCGATGTCACACACCACAGACACATGAGCAAACCTTTTTTTCGTACTAGCAAGGGCTACATATGCTGCTACAGAGGCTTACACACCTGGACCTAACTTACAAGATCACCTCTGACCCTGTGCATCCCAGGTTCATCCGCTTGACCATAATACCTCATGTACAGCCACATCTCATTCCATAAGAGTTAAAAGATTACACAGACTTAACACTAACTTAACACAGACTTAACACATACACTAACAAACATTGTTAACACTTTACAATAAGGAACTAAGAATGAACTTGATATATAGGCTATGTATGTATGTATACATATACTTATATATATATATATATATATATATATATATATATATATATATATATATATATATATATATATATAAGTATATAGTATATAGTGTATATAGAGTATAGTGTATAAGTATATAGTGTGGTTTGCATTCCTAAACATGCTACTGATTGCATTTATTTAATCAAAACTATAACAAAAACTGTAATATATGAAATGCTATTACAATTTCAGCAGCCATTACTCCAGTCACATGATCCTTCAGAAATAATTCTAATATGCTGATTTGCTGCTGAATAAATATTGCTTATTATTATCAATATTAAAAACAGATAACTGTGATAGTTCAAAAGGACAGCATTTATTTTAAATAGATTTTTGTAACAATATAAACATTTTGTAACCTTATATTAACAATGTAATCAGTTTTTTGTTGATCAATTTAATGCTTTTTTGCAGAAGACCCTTGACCCAAAATTTGAACAGTAGTGTAGAACCTTATTGTCTAGAAGATGTTGTAGAAAATGTTGTCTAAACATTAGAATTATTTATAATTCATATAATAATAATAATTATATATATATATATATATATATATATATCAAAAAAGGAATGTATCTAATATCCAAAGAAAATATTTTATCAATTAAAGCTGATAAATGTAGATGCTTAAAAGTGAACACACATGATTTCAGGCATCACATCCATTTTTTTTTAACAGTATCAAATTACAAGGAATCCCCCTGTACTTCACAATAAAGGAGAAAGCAATTACACCAAGATCTCAAAAGCTCTTTTCTTTATTTGCTCCAAGTAGCATCCAATGCCAAGATTCCTTGTCTTCTTAAGATAACCATGATGTCAGGTTACATTCATGATGGCTGTAGCAAAACTGACCTATTTTACCCTCACGAGGTTCAAGTTTTTAGGATATCCCTGACGTTTTGGCAGAACCACATCTCTGTTTGACAAACACTTATTATTCCTAGACAGCACCATACACAGTTACCAAAGATTACTCTTTGCTTTCAGTGCAGTGATTGTCAGGAGATGTATTGAGCGTGACACATTTGGCTGTGTTATGGTATTGTGTTGGCTCTGTCCAGAGCTAGAATTCCCACAGACTGTGCTCACATTGCCTGCAGCGGTGGCTATGGTGTCAAATGAATTCTGGGACTACGAAGAGCAAGTGGATCTCGAAGCCTTCAGTTCCAGCACCTTCTACGACATCCTACTCAAGCACAGCGTGTCTGTGACAATACGTCTCGGGCAGCTCAGGGGAGAGGTGAGATTCATAGACTGTGAACAACAGTCTATTTCCTGCCCCTCTGAGCTTCAAATATCACCCTCGTAAAGTTCAAACATATTTACCCATATTGAATAGCATCACTGAGATGCTCGGTTGTAATTAACAGTCTCTCTTGTTTCACTGGTCACTATGATACATACTGTGCGGGATACAGCAGTGAATTGTTACTACCCTGGGGCGAAGTGTGAGGATTAACTTGTAAAATGAGTTGTAAGTATAGCGTTCCTTTGTTAACTTGTTTCATTGATGGAAACGTGCAGGTGAAGCAGCTCTATCAGGGGGTGCTGGGGAAGCTGCGAGAGCTCCACCCTGGCTGGAGGATGTTTGGAGGGAAAACCGAAGGTCTAGAGAGGCAGGTGGAGCAGGAGATGGTGCGACGGAGAGCACTGGGCAATCAGCTGACACAGCTACTGGACAGCCAGCTGCAGATCCTGCGGGTGGAGATGAGAGCGCAGCAGGCCATGCAGAAGACCTTCAGAGCACGACTGAGAGAGAGCGTGAGGCTTCTGAGACTGCTGGCTGAGGGTCAGACCTCGCTCTGGAATAAACACATCAAGCAACAGTATGGAGAGGCAGATATGTATCTGTTTGATCTCTGCTTGCTTATTCGTGTGTATGCATGCATTTGAAACTTGGTGACACAAAGAAAAATTCTCAACCACAAAAATGTGGTTCATAACTACATTAATGCTGTCAGTATTATCAAATTAATCATATTATATATTGAATAATTAATACAAATGTTTAATTAATCATACTTAATCACATATATTATAAATAAAAAGCCCCCAAAGACATTGCATTATTGTGGCAGAAAAAAATGCATTGAATGGATATAACACAAAAATGACTTTAGAAGACAATATAATTTTTTTTTTTTTTAAATTGATCAAAAGTGACAGTAAAGACATTTATAATGTCATTTATAAGGTTCACATGTCAAATAATCATGAAAAAATTATCATAGTTCCATACAAATATTAAGCAGCAACCACTGGAGTAATGATGCTGAAATTTCAGCTTTGCCATCACTGAAATAAATAAATAAATATAAATAGTAATTTAAATAAAATATTACTATTTTTACTATGCTTTTTAATCAAATGAATGCACATGCTGAGAGATTTCTAAGAGACTTCATTCAAAAACATTTAAAAATCTTACCAGCCTCAAGCATTTGAATGGTGGTGTATGTTTTCATTTCATATCATTAAAGTCTCTCACTGGCCTGCAGATCACTGTGATTTTTACAATTTACAGTTTTACAATTAAGTTGTCGATCTGTCCGAGGTAGGCTATTCACATAGGATGGATTCTTTTATTTGAGCTGTCATATTTTTTAAAACGTACACATCCAGGCAGGACCCCTCAAAGGGGTAAAATTAACCTGTTGTAATTTATGTTAGTGTTAATTAAAAGCAGTAGAATGTTATTGTGTGTCTTCATTTAGATAGCTGTGTGTGAATATAACTGTGTTCTCAAAATGGTTTCTGAATGTCAAAATTTTCAAGGTTCTCAATGACTTTAATTATTGGTAGAAAAATATAGTTTGTATAACCGAGAATCTCTTAGTGTCCCAGCCCTCTTATCGCATTTCCAGATCCATAATCACAAAGGAAGTGAGCAGCTTAAAGCTTTGTTCAGAGTGCACACAATTGTGATTTATTTTCACATCCAATCTTTAGGATTGACTGTCTAGTTGCTGCTGTGATGAAACTGGATCTGTTTGTTTAGGATGTGCTGTTTATATCCAATATCTCTGCACGGCTGCAGTGAGATTTATGCATTAGCATAATATGAAGAGCGTTAAAAGAAAGTAGGTTTCATTGTGGAAAAGGGAAAACTAGACTAGACACAACACATCAGGCACATCAGATAACATAAACATCAGAGATATCAGCACGGTGTGTCCTTGACACCCAGGAAGGGCACGACACAGCCAGGCCACAGTAAAACCAGTGTCTGCCTGACTTCATGCCTCTGGATCTGCCCAGCCTATGCCCTTCACCTCCCTTTGATTGCACAAATCACATGCACAAAGCCCAAATCCTCCACTCATCCCAATGTGTTGACATTCCCTAACCTTAGTTTTTGTCATAATACCATAGTAATCCTATTATAAATTATTTTCCCTTCAAAAACAAACTTTAAAGTGTATTGTTTCATTATCATTGTTATGTTATGTTATGTTATGTTATGTTATGTTAATCTATGATTCATAAGCTAGCGTATATGTTGTGCTTTGCAGTGTTCTGGATCGTGTGGCTGTGCTGTCTGATGAGATGACTGAGATGGTATCAGTGGAGAGCCAGAGGCTGGGGGCCTGGGTTGTGCTTAAAGAGGGCACTGGAGCACAGCTATTATGCCCTGCTACTGGATCAGTCCTCAGTAGGGAAGATGTCATCGGTGAGACCTTTTAAATAATATGTCTGAGTCGTTTACAGATATTAACCATGTAATTCAGACCTAATTCTATTTACAGTCAGTGACTGTGCAATCATGTCCCCTAGTGGAATATAATAGAAAATAGCCATAAGACTTGAAAAGTCATGCTGCACCACTAGGCGGAGGTATTTTACAACATTGCTTTTTTTGCTGGTCAAATTTGCTGGTCAAATCCTGACAAATAGCCTCTGAGGCTCAACTTGGCATGTCTGTGGCATGACTGATTGATTAAAGATTTCACTCTTTTTCCCTCTGCAGCTCCTGATGGAGCTGTTAGAGCTTGTGATGCCGTTCATGTAGACCCCCTCACAGGCCTAATTCAACCCAACTCTAACGCCCATATGTTACTGGCCAGTGGACACAGCATGCCAGTGCCCCCGGACTTCTTCCTGCACCCCCAGACTGGCAAACTACTCCCTGTGGCTGGAAACGTGGGCTTTGATCCTGCTTCCTCCACCCTTGTCTTTACAGGCGATGCTTGTGTGGGTGAGTCACTCAATATGCTAGTTAGTATATCTAAATGAATATTCTAGGTTCAGTGCAAGGCAAGTTCAATTGACAGCACGTGTGATTAGAGCAAAAAATTATTCTGACTCAAAAAAACAAACAAGAGTGGAGGTGAGGTGCGTAGAATGTAAGTACAAGGGCCAGTTTTTGACGGATCTACAGCTTTTTATTTTAAAAAGTACTTTTTAGTTAAACTTATGTAGTAGTCTATATGAGCTGTAAAGTTATTCCCGCCAGTTTTATTGATATTTAAGATGTTTTGTTGTCATGGCAATGAAGCAAAAATACCAGGAAAACCTCTCTAAACTGTTCTCCTATGTGATGTTCTTTAGGCTTATCTGAATGAGTTAGCAACAGTAACCAAGGGGGCGGGGCTAAGCAAGGAATTTAAGAGCTTTCAGAACGTTTGTTATTTCGATACTTTTTTTAGTGTATGATCACAGTGGTGATGAATACCAAATTTCAGTTTGTAATATTAATAACAGTAGGTTAAATAAGGAAGTGATCTGAATATTGATATAGATTTAAAATATTTTATTAATTTTGTAGTTTATTATTTTCACACTTTATTTATTTGTAGGTTTAATGTTTACAGTTGTCTGATTCTTTCTTTTTTTATTGCTTTTTGATAAATCAAGTTTATAGTGCAGCACTTCCAATGGAAGTAACTGGGGCCATTTTGGGGGGATTTAAAAGTAAAAATGTCAAATTTTAAATTTGATAAAAGTACTTATGTATAAGTACTGTAAAGTTTTCGCTGTTATGGTAATATTAAGTGTTATTTTGGCATGCCACTGAGGCAAGAACCTCAGACTTTAAGCTTCAGAATCAAACAGGTTAGTTTCGTGTAAGGCTAGTAAGGGATTTTTTAAAACTTCAGTCATGTTAACACACACGCTGTTCACATCTTGTGGCTATACTGTTAAAAAAGTGGGTATTTTACTGTTTACAGACTGGCCCCATCCACTTCTATTGTAAATGCCTCACTGTAACCCAAATAATTACTTTTTCAAACAAAAGCAGGGTAGAGATAACCTTCATTGGGCCACAAGTACTGTTGTAAGAAATTTTATTAAACCCAATGTTTCTCTTCTTAGGTGAGGTGGGAAAATGGGACTCACCCCTGCTGCCTTTTATTCCATACCCTCCGTCCCGCCATGCTGAAATCCATGCTGCTTCCAAACTACGGGGGCTTCGTTCAGGCCAAAGGCTGGTGTTTGGAGGACCCATGTGTGACTGTGACACTGGTGTTTTGGTGCCTATTCTGGCAGTCACCATCCATCCACAAACAGGATTGGTTTATCCTTTGGGAGGCGTGTACACGTGTCCCATCTTACGCCTGAGGCAGCCTATTCAGATTGGCTCTCCCATGCTAGACCCTCGTACAGGCGACCTGGTGCTCATCAATGGCGTCAGTCTTGATCCCCATACAGGTCCGTTTCTGATTGTTGAAAAAGTGTCTCAGCATGTTCAAACAGCCTGATTGATGAGTGTCTCTGTTCAGGGGCTGTACTTCCAGTTGGGGGGCTCCTCCTAGGCGAGTCCTTCATCGAGCCCTTGAGCGGCCGGATGGCGCGGGTTGGTGGAGGCAGTGTGCGAGGAGGAAAGGTGGTGCCTCATGCTGGGGGTTTCCAGGCTCTGCTGGACAGCCAGGCTCTGGGCGCTTGCTTGCGGGTGGCGGAGCTCCTGCAAGGATTCAGTGAGGAGTGGAGCTTAGCAACTGCAGATCCACAAGGTGATCTGGACAGAGTCTCAGCAGCAACGTCGGAGCTGGAGCAGGCCTGGAAAAGCAGCCAACGCTGTATGTTGCAGATGCAGAGTCGTCTGGAAGCCGTACAGGAACAGGCCAGGGGTGTGGTGGAGAATGGCAGTAGTGTGGGTGGGTTGGAGCTCTTTATTACAAAACATCTGTACATCTCAAGATCTGCACATTAATATAAGTTAGGTTAATGCAAAAAAGTACCATTCTAATAAAGTTATCAGTTATTGATAGGTAAAATTGTGATGCAATGGCCCTTCACTGAGCCCTGCCTTAAAAGCTGGCTAAAAAAACTGATCAGATGTAGATTGCCAACTGTTGTCTATCATTTTCTCAGACTAACTTTTGTTCTTTTGTAATGTATATGGAGAATCTATGTGTTTGGATGGTGTTAAAGAAAATTTTATGGAAATTATTAAAAAATGTGATGTCAAGTTCATTTGAATCACTTGGTAATCACTTTCAAATTAGGCTATTTTTTTTTCTGTTGACTGTGAGTGTGTTGAAATATTGTCCTCTGATTTGCAGTCTCTGCAGTTTTAAATCTAGCTACTGCATAATTTAACAATTTCTTATAAGAAAAATGGCTAACAAAAATACTTTGCAGTGTCACAATTCATTTCCATCCATGTAATATTAATATCAAATCGCTTTTTACCATTTTATGAGCAGATTTTACTGAAAGCCATGCTGTTCATAGACATCTCCAGTTCATTCTTAAGGGATGTTCTGTAAGGCTTGTTTGGGAGCAGAGATAAGTTAAGATTCAAACAGTGCAAGAGCTTTCAGAATGTGTGTTAGTTTGATCAATT
Organism: Acrossocheilus fasciatus; assembly: GCA_036784905.1. NCBI lineage: Eukaryota > Metazoa > Chordata > Actinopteri > Cypriniformes > Cyprinidae > Acrossocheilus > Acrossocheilus fasciatus. Next base: position 14,505,795 of record CM071952.1, read on the forward strand.
TTTTACTTTTATAATAACAGTCAGTTATGTAGGTAAATAATATTAAAATAAGAATATGCTATACGGTACAATTCAAAAGTCTCTGATGCTCACCATCTGCATTTGCTGCATTTATTGAATCAAAAATACAGTAAAAACCGCACTATTGTGAAGTACTATTACATTTTAAATAACTGCTTTCTACTTTAATCAATATATTTTTAAATGTAATTAATTTTCAGCAGCCCTTTACTAATTTATTATTATTATCAATGTTGAAAAATGATGCTGCTTAATATTTTTGCAGAAACCATAATACAGTGTTTTATATTGAATTGTTGATGGATTTATTTTAAATAGAAATATTTTGTGTGGACTGTCACTTTTGATCAATATAATGCATCAAAAAAAAAAATATATATACATATATACAGTATATATACATATACTATATATATACACACACAATTTTTTTTTTAAATATACTGATCAGTACAGTATCTGAACATACTTAAATATACTGATCTGAACATACTAATCCCACTGATTTTTTTTTACATTTTTTATTTATATTTATAAAATATTTTTATTTGTAATAGTTTTTATTTTTAATTTTAACGTTTACGGTCATCTGTATTTCTGTTAAAGCTAATTTTGCCTTCTTGCTTTCTTCTTTCATTAGGGGAAATCAAGCTTCCTGGCATTGAGCTCTCCTTGCCAGCTCTCCCCGGGTTGGAGTATCCTGACCCTGGAGGCTCGAGTTTGCATGTCCCAATTCTGGGAGTTCAATTGGACTGGGTGTCAGGATGTATGGTGCCTCTGGCAGGAACCATGGAGGATGCAGATGGTAAAGGTAATGGAGGTTACTAGCAATGTCCAAATCCTGTTACATTAATCTCTAGGTGTTAACCTAGAGTATGACTCTCAGGGCTAGTTCCCATACGTTTTGGAGCGCAGACTGTGGACCCAGTGACAGGGGTGCTGGCTCCGGTTGTGGGGGCCAGTCTGGATGTTTGGAAGCGGACTGTAGTTCCTGTAACTGTGTCCCAGATTCTGACGTTAGGAGAGAACCCAGACAGTGTCACGGTGAGCGAAGTTGAACTAAATCACAGCCGCATAAAAGCTCATTTGGCTTCGGGGTGTTTATATGTGTGCAAATGTGTGTCTGCTCGCCTCAGGTGGAAGCCCTCCAGAAGGAGAGCAATGTACGGGGCAATTACTGGCGTGAGCAGACACTGAAGGAAGAGGAGATGATGGGAGATTTTGACAGAGCCGTTAAACACCATCTCTCCACATCCGTACACGAGTCTGACTGTGTGAGTTGACTCCACAGAGATGACACTACGCTCTGTGGCCTATTTAAAATGCAAGTCTATTGACCAAGTGTCTATTTTTATTTTTGTGAGTGTCAGTGTGATGGGAAGCGTTTCCACCATCCATGCATCCTGAATGAGATTCTGTGCATGTTCGTGTGTGTGTGTCTGAAACAGATAGACTGGATGGACCCAGACAGGCAGCTCAGGGAGACCGCCGCTGAGATTCAGGAAAGCGCTCAGTGTGAGGCCCAGAGAAAAGCTCTCCAGAACTCAGAGTTATCGCTGCTCCTACCAGCCCATGTGTTACATGCTCTCACAGGAGGTCAGTACTCCTACTGAGAGCACAAACGGTTATGCTTTAAAGATTCAAAACACAGAGCTCATGATCCTCATGTACACTACTATTCGAGGTCAGTAAGATTTTTTTAATGTTTTAGAAAGAATGAAGTCTCTTATGCTCACCAAGTCTGCATTTATTTAATAAAAAATGGAAAAATCAGTAATATTGTGATTATTATTGCAATTAAAAAGTTTCCGTTTTAACATATTTTAAAATGCAGCTTAGTCCTGTGATGGCAAAGCTGAATTTTCAGCATTGTTACTCCAGTATCTGTCACATTATTCTTCAGAAATCATTCTAATATGCTGATTTGGTGCTTAAGAAACATTTCTTATTGTTATCAATGTTGTGCAACAGTTGAAAAGGTGGAAATCGTGTTACTTTTGTTTTCGGGAATTCTTTTAAAACTTTGAAATAGAAACTATAAACTATGACTTCTGCCTCAATTAACTTATAATTTGCTGGTTAATAATAGTTGTTAAAGGAAAACGCCACCGTTTTTCCATATTACAATATGTTCTTCCCTCAACTTAGACGAGTTGATACGTACCTCTCCCGTCTCAGTACGTGCACTCAATCGCTCGAGAGCTTCCGTCATCATTTTTATCCTCTTAGAAAATCACCACTGTTTATTTTGTGTCACCATACTTACTCGTGTAACCACTCATATAACCATCTTTAAATAGGGAAAATATGGAAGTGTTTGGTGCCTTCTAAATGCATCCCTGTTTGGATCCTAAGGAATGAATGATGCTAAGCTAAACGCTAGCATAGTGGTGCCGTGCGCTAGAGCGATTGAGTGCACGTACTGAGACGGGAGAGGTACCAACTCGTCTAAGTTGAGGGAAGAACATATTGTAATATGGAAAAACAGTGGAATTTTCCTTTAAGGTAGTTGTTAAGTTTATGTGTAGGGTAGGATTACGGGATCTAATACTGCATATGGTCATGCATGCAGAATAAGTGTTACCAAATTTATTTGAAATAGAACTCTTTCGTAACATTATGAATCAATTTACTGTCACTTTTGATCAGTTTAGTGCATCCTTGCTGAATGAATACATTTCTTTCAAAAAATAAATCTTACTGACCCCAAAGTTTTTAACAGTAGTGTATAATATATAGACAAGTAACAGACTGCTTTTGACAACTTAAGTTTATGTTAAAGAGACAGTTCACTCAACAGTGACGGTTTTGTTTTTATTTGCTTACTATCATGTCTTACTTGCATGGAACAAAAAATGTAATCATTTGAAGAGTCTTCATACAGGTCTTTTCTATACAACAAAGTAGTTTGAATTGACCATGGCTGCTTAAATTCAAAATCTAAGACAAAAAACCCCAGCAAAATATAGGTCATTATTCGCTGATAATCTTCCCCTCCAGTAAACTGTTAACTCAAGAATCAAAGCTCTGAACCATTGAGTCATACTCTGATTTGTGAACAAATCAATCTGATTTGTTTATCAGTTGTGATCAAATTGTTCAGTCTGATTTGTGATCAAGGTCAGAATTGCAAATCGGTCCACAATAATAATTCCTTCACTGATTCAGTTCAAGATTCAATGATCCATTCACAGTAATTCTCGAGTGAACAGCTACTGGAAGGGAGGATTACCAGTGATTAACTTAATGTTAGTGTTGTTCACATAAAGCTATCATATGACTTGTTAGTATGGCATATGAGTCACATGGACCACTTTCATAGTGTTTTAGTGCCACTTTTGGAGCTTAACCAACCCAGTCTTATGAGAAAACGTAACTATTTTACAATGTAATTTTGTATGTACAATTTTTACAAAAAAACCCATGAAGGTCAAACTTTACCCCACCTGTAAACCTAAGCCATCACTAGTGGGTAATTAGACCATAAGAAAATGTACAGGTGAAATCTTACAAATTCATATGAAAAAGCAACATACTGTAGTTACAAATTGTATTGAGAGTTTGTTGGCTTAATGGATGTGACTATTAACTGTCATTGCTTGGAAAAATGCTCTGTCCTCAATTTTGTTTCACATAACAACTTTAGGGTTTGGAATGACAAGATAGTGAATAAATAATGACAAAGTTTTCACCTTAAGGAGATGAGGACGAGTGGGAGCAGCAGTGTTACTGGCACACCGAGCTTAAGGCTACGCTAAACCAAGTGAGTTTGTCCATGGAGAGACTGCGGAGGGACCGGGATCAGCTGTCGGCACAGGAAACACGGCATCTGGTCAGCTTGTTTTCACATTGAAACATAAAAACACACTCTCGCCCTCAGACAGAAAGCTACAATGCTGACAACAGTCTGTTGAGCTCATTACTGTTAAACAGCTGAATGAGCAGATCAATGCATTGGAAGCTTGATATCCTTCACATGGCTACTGGTGCAATCTCCAATATTCTGCATTTGCACTGTCCATTTTCCAGTTTGATGGAGTGTGGTCTGGGATGAATAACACAGTGTCTTGTGATTATCACAGGATGGGGAACTGAGGGAGCAGGAACTGTGGGAGCAATTAATGCAGAGACAAGCAGAGCTGGATGCTGTGCTTTCGTCTCTCCTCTGTGCTCGTCAGGTCTGCCAGCTGCGTGCTGACACCGCGCAGGTAACACGTGCCGGAGGCCAGACGTGCAATATATGCTCATGACACTGACTGATAATTGTGTAGTGATGTCCTTGGTTTACCTTAGAGCAGTTCTGTATCTGTTTGGTACAATTAGGAACTTTTTAGCATACTTTATTTCACCTTTCCACTGAATTGATTCGTTTCCTCTAGTCTTTGGTTTCTGGCACATTCTGGTATAAGGATTTTGGCGTGCTGCAGCCCAAGGGTGTCAGAAACCCTCTGAAAGTAATAGCCATGACTCAGCAGAAAATCCTTCCTCGGCTTGAACGACTTATTCAGCTGTTGGAGGAAACCAAAGCACTTGGCCAGCCAACCAGCATGCAGCGGCAGCAGAGCTCGGGTACAATATCTTCATTTTTGTCTTATTGTAGAAACGTTAATCATGCTTTTGTCAAAATGTTTGCGAAAATGGTTGCGAAATGTTTCTCAAAAGGGAAGCATGCGTTCAGCCGAGAAAGCGCTTCCAGAGCGTGGACCGAATCTGTGTCTGTTGTAAAAGGTATTTTTTAATGCAAGGAGAATAAATAGTGAGATTCTGGTTGTCAGCATGCAGAATTTCACCGCTGTGTTTGTCTCTCCTGCTGTGCCAGGTGTCTCAACTCAGTCCTTTAAGGATCAAATGAAGGCTCCATCTGCGAGTGAACAGAATGCCATGGTGCCCTCTCTTCCTCTGTCAAACCCATCTTACACTCAGAAAAGCCAGGAAAAAACGCAGCTGAACCACAGCCAGGGTGAGGCTGACTTAAGTCAGAGATGTTACCAGCATCCTCATTTAGATCACGACATGATGTTCTCTCTTGTTCCATTCAGATGTCCAATCTCTCCAGGAACCCGGTCTGTCCACACACATCAGTATCCCACAGCTAGCAGGTCAGAGTGTTTTACTTGAGAGCTTTAAGCTGAACAGTGTGTTTAGGACTCAGGTTCTTTTAACCTTGAAGGTCACATTTGAACTGCAGGAGAACATTGATGCAAAAACGTGATTTGTTACATTGCTTTAGCACATGACTCAAGTTGGTATTGGTAACTTCATGACAGGTAACTCATTTTACTATATGCGCACGCTATCTGAGAGACTGTTTCTGAGTGCTGTCAGAGAGGCATGCACATCAAGACGGTGGTCATAGAGCGTGGGAATATTGAACAGAGTTATTTTTGCAGTTTTATAGGCAGCTTTAACGGTTAAATACACACACTTGTATATGTCAAAATGCCTGTCTTTATCATCATAAACAGTATTTTATGTCCTAAGTGAAAGCAAACAGCTGAGAAAGAAAACATGTGTGTAACAATATATTGGATCCGGGCAGCTCTTAAAGTGACAGCAGTCTAAAATCCTGCTGTCTGTGATTCAAGTTAGTCAAACAACAAAATAGAGAAAATCTCTCGCTGCTCTTGACTAAATAACTTTTGTAACTTTAATAAGAAGAAAAACAGCTTTTATGTGATTTTCCTGTATTGATGTTCTGTATTTGTTTTATGGTGTTGCAGAGGAGGACTGGTCCAGACTAGTAGCGCTATCTCCTCTCTTCCAGCTGATGAAGGAAGTGGAGCAGCAGCTCAGGGATAGTGCCAGAGATAGAGGCCTTCACAAGATCCAGCCCTCGGGTCAGGCTCTAATTATCACCACTGAAACGTGCAATCTGGACTCATCAGATCTGCAAAGTCATTAGTGTAGCAACAGATGACTTAAAGCCATGAGAACCATCGCGTACATGTCAGTGTGGGAATATAACTTTAAGCTTTATTTTTAGCAGCTTCTTAAGGTTAAGGGGCTGTGTTATATCTTAATACTCATGTGACAATGTTATTAATTAACAGCTTTATTTTTTGGTAAAGTTTGCAAAGATGCAGAGTGATCAGTCTGACACATTAAATGGTGTGTTGATACATGCATTCAGGTGCAGGCCGGTCATTCGTGGATTTCATGGATGCCCAGTGGGAGTGTGAGGGAGAGCTGATTCAAGTGAGCTCTGAAACACTCAACCCACGACAGCTTCTGCTGTACCAGCATGGACAGTTTCTCCTCCAGCATCTTCACTTACATAAAATGGTCTGGATTTGTCTGACTTTTTCTCAGTTGCTTTTATGTTTGTTTCTCATAGAAAAGTAGATTCAAAAAGTAGTTCTGTTAACAAGTTGATGGCTGCAAGTGCAGCTTAGCTTTAATTGGTTAAAGCATTTAAATGTACCAATTGAAAAAAAATCATTTGAGGTCCTGCATTGATAGTAATGTGACATTTTACAGTTTATTTTTCTATAGTGATACACTACAAAATACAATTATATAAAGTATTTTTACGACAATTATACAAAATAATATAATATTTGGTTACATTACATTATTATTTATATGTAATATATATATATATTTTAGTTTAATTATTAGATTAATTGGTATTTAATATAAATGAATCCGTTCTTATGTTGTCACTTTTATTGAAACACAATAGTGTTTTTGCGGTAGATAAATACTGTTGCTGATTTCTTATTATCAATGTTGAAAACAGGTGTGCGGCCTAATATTTTTGTGGAAACAGTGATATATTTTTTTCCTTATATTCAAGATACTTCGATAAATAGAAAGTTGAAATGAACAGCATTTATTTAAATCCCTTGTAACATTATATCTGTCTTTACTTTCACTTCTGATCAAATTAATGTGCCCTTGCTGAACAAAAGTATTCATTTTTTTCTTTAATTTCTTTAATCTCACTGACCTCAAGTTTGCAAATAGCCTGAAGTTTGTTCACAGCTTTTATTTCTTCATCCTAGATACCAGCAGTAACCCTTCAACTGGCTTCTACTCTACCTTTCAACGACTACCATAACAATGCTTTCCGCAGCTCTTTCTATTATCAGGTATTTCTACACTTAGGCATGCATGTACTGAAACAGCTATATAAAGAACATATGAAAAAAGTTATTAATAATTTACCAAACTTTGAGAAGTGATAATTAGCACCGTTTTCTCTGTGATATAATTGGTCTCATGGCTAGTTCGGTTGCACTAAGGTTAAATGCCCTCATTTGTCAGTCACCAGGTGAGCGATAATTAATTCATGTTAAGCACACTTAGTGCTCTGTCGTACAAACCCCTGTGCACTTAGCACTTCCTATGTCTTCAGGAGGGACAGAAGATTCTGTTTGTTCGCTGTCAGAGGTTGCAGTCAGTGGGTGGCCTCTCTCTGCTGCTTATGCACTGTGCTGCACACATTTCCACCGGTCAGATGAGGACCGACTCCACTCCCGCCTTCCAAAGGGCCTTTTTCAAGGTGCTAATAGAAACTTCCCCACACCAGCACAGCCTGAACAAGCCAAGAAAGGAATGTGCTAATAGAGTCTCTTATAGACATCATACCCTGTCCCATTTTGTAGGTTTTACAGGTGGGCCTAAGTGAGCTGTTCCATGCCAGACTGGGACAAGCTGATGATGAGAGGACAAAGGTTTTGGCATCTGACGCAGGTCTCGATGGTCTTCTGCTGGAAAGAGTACAGAAGCCAAGTCATGGGATTTTCTCAGAGGATGTAAGTTTGATTTATTTTGTCATATTCGCACCTTGCATTTTCAGTAGCTGTTGCCAAGTAATTCACAGGGATGTAACAGATGCTGTAGGATCAGACGGATGTGGCAGAAGTAATACTCGTCGGAGTGTGAGATTTCTAATGTGTGCTGTTCTCTGGGCAGGAGGTTTTGGGACGTCTGCACAAATACAGAGAGGCTTCAGTGTTCCGCCAGGTCGAGAGTCTCCTGAAAGAGTCTCCTAAGAGCCTGGAGATCAAGCACCTCAACACTGACCCGTCACTCAGCGACGGCCCAGACAGCCAAGACGCCGCTTCTCCATGAACTGACAATTTAACTTTGAACAGTGCTGGCTTTCTGACAGTGATAAATCCAGCTTTCAAAGGCATGTTATATGCTGCGAGGCAGCGGATGGCCTTATCATCTTGGATGGTAATGACCCCTGGACCGGGTTAGAGCTTCTAGTTTTGCTTCCAGTGATGACCCAGCACAGTTAGATAACTACTTTCCTGTACAAAAGTAAAAAAAAAAAAAATGGCACTAAGACAAAACATTAAAATGGGCATAAAACTGCAGCAAGCAGGCCTCTGTTTTAATGTAGTTTTTGAAGATAAGGGCATGTTACAGAATTTGACCATGTTGGTATCTACCTAATCTGACTAGCTTCCACTAAACGACACAAATTTGCACCAGAATATCATACAGTTTGATTGGACGCACAACCTTAGAGTGGAATTTCTTAAAACAGGGGGGAGTTAAAATATAATGAATAAAATGGATAGTTCACCCCATGATTTACTCACCCTCAAGCCATCCTAGGTGTATATGACTTTAAGACAAATTCAAACAGTCTCCTCTTGGCTTATATTGAAATTGTCCAACATTTTTCTTTACAAACTTCGCTTTGTACTTCTAATTCGTGACTGGTGTTTTGTTTTGCTCTATCCTCTGCACTCACGTGTTCGTTACTTCTCACCGGAGCTTATGCTACACCTACATCCTACATCATCTGCTGGAGCGACACACTGTCATGAACGTGCGTACAAAGGTTAGCGGAAGCTAGAGATTACGGTTTGTACAGTTTTAAATATAGATACTTTTCTTACACAAATGCATCGATTTGCTTCAGAAGGCTTTTATTAATGCCCGCGGAGCCATATGGAGTACTTTTTATGATGGATGGATGCACTTTATTTTGCTTCAAGACCACCGTTCATTGCCACTATAAAGCTTGGAAGAGCCAGGATATTTTTATAATGTAACTCCGATTGTATTTGTCTGGAAGAAAAAAGTATACACCTTATATACACCTAGGATGGCTTTAGGGTGAGTAAATCATGGGGTAATTTTCATTTTTGGGTGAACTATCTTTTTAAATGTATTAATTGACTTATTTACTATAAATTTATGATTATACTGTAAATTTGCGGGGGAAAAAAGAAAAAATCCAAGATAGCATTTCCACGCCTTTCCCAAAGAAGAGAGAAAGATGTCAAATTTACAGTTACTGTCTCAGCCATTAGAAACTGCAGCAGTGTTAATTAGTTTTGTTGTAATTTAATGCCAGAGTAAGAGTGCTATAAATGTTTTTTTTTTTTATTATTATTATTATTTATTTATTTTTTTACATTTTTTAAATGTGACCATATATGTAATAAAACCTTGCTAGATTTACGAAGTTAATAACTGTGGAAATTCTGTGAAATGGACCCATGTAATCACGATTTATTGCATTTAATTTATTTGTGTTTAGAACCATAATTTCCTGCTGTCCATGACCGTCTCAACACAGACCTCTTGACCAATTTTAGGGTCATGACCCAGTAGTTAAGATTTATGGTATTAGATTATGACTAAAATAAAAACACAGACAAGCATTTACAGAATATATAGTGAAATAATGGCCTGAGCTTTGAGTTTAAAATAGATTTAACAGTGCAAAATGCTCAGAGCAGGATTCTAATGATTACACTTTAAAGCAGCAACAAACAATCTGCTTTTTTTTTTTTTTTACTATAAAGCAGTACAAGACAGTCCATCTACACTTCTTGGGTGTCTGAGTGCGACTTTAACAATCTTGTTTACCAAATATTATACGCATATATGCTATTGCACTCATTGTATTGTCTTGCGTTGTCTTGTTTGATTGCATTTTATGTATTTATAGTGGTGTTTTTCTGCTATTCACATTTGATACAGCTGCTATTTCATGCCTGAATGTCCCTCTAGGGATCAATAAAGTATGTTTATCTGGAGTAACAACAAGCGAAGGAAAGGAACAATAAAACATTTTTATCTGTTTAAATATACCTGCTTTTGGATTGCATCTCAGACTTTGTTCATATTCATGAATAAACCGGAGCACCTTCATCTTCCCATAAACTAGAACTCTGGCTTTATACATCTTTTAGTTATCTTTTCTGAAAGAATAAGAGTGGTTCTGTCCTTGTACAAGGGCATGGTGGTGATTTTCAGAGAGTGCTTACTGTTGAGAAAACATCGGATATAAAATAAGTTTATAATGAAAAAGATTTTTGAATGGTCATCAAAGATGAAATTTGGCCGTGTAGTCATGTAGTTACAAGCATAGATATCTATAGACATATACAAACGTGGTTACAAGTGTCTACCAGCAGGAGCAAACTATTCCTTTTGCACATGGGTGCTGTTGCTATGGTCACGGGGTTACACTTCCGTAAACAAACCTGCCTCACTTCTCTTAGGTAAAACTTCTCAGTTGCTGTGCTTTGTAAATTCGTTTTTAAGCATGAATTTGCCAGATAACGACGACCTGGAAAGGTTTTTGAGGGATGTTGACCAGATGAGTAAGTGCTGTTTGTTTATAAACCATATTCCGACACTGCCGTTATGAGGAAATGTAATTACAAAACGTTGCGCTATTTTTTTTTTTTTTTTTTTTTTTTTGAATCAACGTGGCGCACATATTTATTCAATCATGAGATAAATGTAATTTGAGTTCGAAAAATGTGAATTTGTTGCTTTCTATTTGCAGCTGAGTTGGTAAAACAGTTAAATTCCAGCGATGTGTCGAGCCAAGAGAAAGCAATTGCAATGGCAGATCAATTCATCTCATCCCTGGAGCAGAAGGAACCATGTAAAACCAAAATCAATAAGACTGTTATAAACAAAAACCCTTCTGAAAATAGGCCACTGGTACAGTATTTACAGTCTGTATTAGAAATATAATATGAATGAATAAAACACACTTTTATAGCATTTTAAGTACATGTGTATGATTATCCTTAATAAATTAAGTGACTGTTACATGCTTTATATTAATGCCTAATCTTTCAAAAAGCGAGTAACAGCTGTTTTCTTGTTTTCAGAAGGTCCAGTATGAATCAAGTCAAAATCCAGGTAGGTTTGTGTATTGGAGTCTCTTATCTGTTCTTGGTTCGGCAGTTGACAAGACGTCTCTGTTGAATAATTTGGTTTCGAGTATAAAACTTGAATGTCTGCCCTTGAAGTCTTGTAAATGATTCATAAGTCAATACAAACAAGCTCACCTTCATCTTCACTGCTTGTCTTTTTATTATAAATCTTGCAACGGTTTGTTGTACCCTTCGATTCGTCAGAGAATTTCTTGAGGATATTAGAAAAAGATGCCGAGGAGAGAAGACAGAGAAGAAAGATGAAGGAAGAAAAAGCCAATGGTGGGTACTCTGAAGCCCGAAAGTGAAAAGGGCAGTTTGTGTTTTCCGTTGTCAGTTTGCAACGTCTAGATTTGCTTTGTCCTCGTTTGACCCGCAGCATTAAGGCAGCAGGGGAATGAGGCTTTCACTCAAGGTGACTATGAAACGGCTGTCAGGATTTATACTGAAGGCTTGGACCAGCTGCGTGACATGCAGGCTCTCTACACAAACAGAGCACAGGTACTTCAACGTTTCACTTCAACGAATTCTTGTACAATAAGCTGATAAGTCAGTATCATAACTGCTATTCCTGTGAGACTGTTCCTCTTGTGATTTTATTGTCTCTTACATTCATGTATTATGTAGGCCTTTATCAAGTTGGGGAGATATAAGGAGGCCATAAGTGACTGTGAGTGGGCTCTGAGGGTGAGTAAAACACTGGGAAAGAGGTCAGAGAAGTGCCCTCTCATTTTTCAGTGTCAGCCGAAGCAGAGAGTTTCTCATCCTACCTTGTCTGCTGAGAACAGCAGGCTACATAGTGCGGTATCTATTGAACTGGATAGTTGCGCAGCATTAGAAAATTGGGTTGAAGTTCCTTCCGAGCTGTGCCAAATAGTTTTTGCTTTTGGAAAACTTTTAGAAAGTTAAATAAGAGTTTTATATATATATATATATACACACACACACACACACACACACACACAGTTGTGCTCAAAATAATAGCAGTCCAACATCACTAACCAGATCAATCACTGAAATCATATTTCTACATGGCAAATGTTTTACTAGTAGGTGTGGTAGAGTAATAGAAAACCAACAGACCCAACAGTCATGATATGCATGCTGTTGATTCTGTGTAATTGAATCATTAATTGAAAAGGGTGTGTTCAAAATAATAGCAGTGTGGAGATTAATTAGAGGTAAATCATTCAGTGAATAAACTTGTGTCAAACAAGTGGCCCTTATTTAAGGACGAAGGCAGCAAATGTTGTACTGTGCATTTTTCTCTGCAAATCTGAGTAAAATGGGTCGTTCCAGACATTGTTCAAAAGAATAGCGTACTTTGATTAAAAAGTTGATTAGAGAGGGGAAAACATATAAAGAACTGCAGAAAATTATAGGCTGCTCAGCTAAAATGACATCAAATGCTTTAAAATGGCAACCAAAACCAGAAAGATGTAGAAGAAAATCGAAAACTATCATTCGGGTGGATTGAAGAATAGACAAAATGGCAAAGATTCAGCCAACGATCAGCTCCAGGGTGATCAAAGAAAGTCTAAAGTTACCTGTGTGTACTTTAACAATTAGAAGATGCCTATGTGAAGCCAAGCTATCGGCAAGAAGCCCCTGCAAAGTCCCATTGTTGAGAAAATGAGGAGGTTACAATTTGCCAAAGAACACATTGACTGGCCTAAAGAGAAATGGCACAATATTTTGTTGACTGATGAAGCAAGATTGTTCTTTTTGGGTCTAGGGGCTGCAGACAGTTTGTCAGACGACCTCCAAACACTGAATTCAAGCCACAGTAGTACACTGTGAAGACAGTGAAGCATGGTGGTGCAAGCTTAATGATATGGGCATGTTTCTCATACTACGTGTTGGGCCTATTTATTGCATTTCAGGGATCATGGATCAGTTCGAGTACATTAAAATACTTAAAGAGGTTATGTTGCCTTATGCCGAAGAGGAAATGCCCTGGGCAACAAGACAATGACCCCAAACACACCAGTAAGCAAGCAGCATCTTGGTTCCAGACATACAAGATTAACATTATGGAGTGGCCGGCCCAATCTCCAGACCTTAATCCAATAGAAAACTTGTGGGGTGACATCAAAAATGCTGTTTCTGAGGCAAAACCAAGAAATGCAGAGGAATTGTGGTCTGTAGTGCAGTCGTCCTGGGCTGGAATACCTGTTCACAGGTGCCAGACAGACTCCATGCAACACAGATGTGAAGCAGTTCTCAGAAACCGTGGCTAATACAACTAAATGTTAATTCAGTCATTCACAAGAAAGCTAAATCTTCAAGCAGTTTTCAGTTTATACAGTAAATGTTTGACTTTGTAAAAAAAAAAAATGCAGACACTGCTATTTTTTGAACAGCCTAATATTCCTTTTATTTCACTTTCTGTAAAGTAATAAAAAATTACTAAATTTTTCTTCATGTTTTAATTTAGAATAGAAGGTGCAATGTTCCCAATGCATTTGTGTGTATTGAAGTAAAAGTTATTATAAGGATTTTGAGCTTTACTCACTTTTTTAAACACTGCTATTATTTTGAACACAACTCTGTATGTATATATATATATATATATATATATATATATATATATATATATATATATATATATATATATATATATGTGACAAATAACAGTGTCTAGGATTAAAAAAAAAAAAAAAAGGAAAGATCTTTTAAAAATCTAGTTTAAACTGCCAATGTAGTGCTGTGTTCTTAATGTAATCTTTACATTCATGTTTCATATGCTTTAAAAAAACTTTTATACCATTTTATTTTATATAGAAATTTTACATTTGAGGACTCATGAGTGGATACGTCTTGATCATTATTTTGAAAAATATATTTAAATATAATTTAAAAAGTTAATAAATAAAAAACATGAATTGTTATGTTTTTTGGATGATTGCACACATGACAAACAATTAACTTTACAATAAAAATCTCAAATTATTTGATATTTTGAGACTTCTTGACCTCGACACAGTCATGATGGTCTTCTTGATATCATTTCCTGTTTTATATTTTTCCCGTTTGTTTCTGCATGTTGGTCACACTATATGACTGTGATATGGCAGACCAAAGTTATTCAAATGTAATATTTTAAGTACGAAAATACTTTACTGCTTAATATTTTTTCTATTAAATAATAAAAAAATATTTTTTCTAAGCTTCCTAATAGGTTTTCTTTTCACGTATTTCATCCTTTTATATACAGCAGGATGAATTTTTATGCCCCCTAAAAGATATCCAAATGAGCTTTAATTGAGATATTAAAAATGTTTTATTATGTAAAAGTTGTAATAAATTGGGTAAAGTAATTGGGACAAAATGAATCACTTTACAGATTCTAGTTTATTATGTTTATTGTATCATTTTCAAGTGGCTAATGAATGTATAAAACTTTCATTCACAGTGCAATGAGAAGTGTATTAAAGCGTATGTGCACATGGGAAAATCTCACCTAGCACTCAAGGATTTCAAACAGGTAAGTATCGTTCAATAGAAGTCCTTCTGTCCTTTCAAGTCTAAATCTGGATTACACTTACATTTCTCAACTTATCTAACCTGTCTCCTTTCATCCTGCTGCTTTTGCTTCACTTTCAGGCCAGGATTTGCTATCGAAAAATTTTGGAGATGGAGCCACAGCGTGAGACCATGGTCAAAGGTATGATCCAAAAATGCTGTGAGGATCTGACGCAAGGGAAGGCAAGGTCAATATACTTTAGATCCATGCTTTAGCACCAGAGTAGGATTGGCATAGCTATTATTTTAGCATCCACTCTGTCTGGATATGTACCTTTTAGTCAAGCATCTCTCAGAATAAACTGAATTCACTTGTAGTTTTTACATGAGTCTCTTTCACACATTCCCTCTTTCTCGTCACATGCTTTCACCAGCAGTTTTTAGAACATTAGTTACTCATTTAAATTGATTTTGAACTTTTCAAGAGGAGTAATGGCGTTATGGATTCCCATTCTATGCATTTTAATAGAATATTTCCACATGAATTTGCAAAAAAGAAATGTGTTGGTGAAGCAGTCACATTACTTTGCATTACAATAGCTTATCTGAGACAAGTGGATTTGGAAGAGAAGGCATCTCTCCAGGAAAAGACCGCTTGGGAAGAGCTACAGGAGGGAACGGAGCAGGCCATGGCAGTACCAGAGCTGCTGAAGAAGCTCAACAGGCCCAATGAGATCAATCTTTACTACTGCGGTGGATTGGAGCTGCTTTCACAGGCTATTAAAGACTGTAAGTTCACATGATTAATTCAGAGTCATTTGTTTTATTAATCAGATGTTGTTGATTTTTCTTATTTATTTCTTTAATTGTCACTGAACTCCAGCGGTTTTTGTAGGATGAACAAATGTTTACGCCAGTGTTGAACCTCAGATTTGTGTGAAATATGCCTTCGGTTTACCCAGTGTTGTTCCAGCAACCAGGGCGATATTTCTTGCACTCAAGATCGATACGGAGAGGAGAGGAGTGAGGAATTTTGTGCAGAGGGCTCATTGATTCTGCTCTGTGGTTCATTTGCAGTTCATGATGAGGAAACTAATCCTCATGATCAGCCACAGAGGACAGACACAGTCCTGTCACAAGCACAAGCTCAAGGCTTTTAGACTTTGTTTGTGAACGCGTGCATTACCTTTCAGTTTGTGTTTGCTCAATTCTGATCCTGTGTCAGATCAGCGCAGATTGTGATAAAATATACTATATATAAGGGAGAACCAGGGCTTGTTACCACACTTCACAACAGGGGTAAAGTGAATATTTTTTGAAATTCACTTTACCATAGTGAATGTCTCTCAGGGTGAGTTTATGTTTGAAACTCAATTTCTGTATAAACACAAACCTTAAAGTTCTGCCTACAGCAAAATTGTAAAAGTATATTTATTATGAAATCAAATGTAAAAGGTCGCACATAATATCAAACCGTTGTTTAGTAATAAATTGTATGCATTTATAAAATTTAACTCAATTAAATTCGATTTCAATTAAATTTCAACTTAAATCTATCTTTATTATGTAATTGGCTTTTGTCTTAATGTACACTAGTGTTCAAAAATGTGGGTTTGTAAGTTTTTTATGTTTATGAAAGAAGCCTCTTCTGCTCACTAAGGCTGCATTTATTTGATCAAACAATAGTAAAAACAGTACTATTTTGAAATATTATTAGAAATTAAAATTCTGTTCTCTAATTTTAATATATTTTAAAATGATCATTCAGAATTCATTCTAATATGCTGATTTGGTGCAAGAAACAGTTCTTTTTTTAAATCAATGTTGAAAACAGTTGTACTTTATATTTTTGTGGAAACCTTGATACATAGTTTTCAGGATTCTTTGATAAATAGAAAGTTCAGAAGAACATTGTTTATTTTAAAAAGTAATCTATTGTAAGATTATAAATATTTGCTGTCACTTTTGTCACTCAGAATATTTGACCAGTAATGTTGAAATGTGATGATATTGCGTTCACGTACACAAAAGATATTACAATTTTTTTTTTTTTGATATTTTACTTTTACTTTTTTCTAACTAGAAACCAAAAAACCTTTTCTAGAGAAAGCACATTTATTTAATATGACTTTTCACTCAAACCTTCCAGCTACTGGGATATTGGATATTGTGTGACAACTAGCCCCGGTCTCTCCTTTACAGGCACCATGTTTTTTTTGTTTATACTGTACTTCAAATTGATATACAGGTACCTTCGTATCAAAGTAACTTTATAAAAACGACATGCTAAATCAAACTTTTAATTTAGAATTTTGACTTCCTACTTTATATACTGCAATCCTTTCCGGCAGATAACCTCTATTAAAAACTGTTTAAAGTTTCAGAAGTATTTTCTAAGGGTAAAATATGGGCCTGCACATTGTGCAGCATAATCTTGAAAGCACTCCAAGACAGAAAGCTTTTTTTTGCCAATGTTTTGTGCAGGTAAGATACCTGAATAGCTCTTTGTAAACTAATTTCTAGTATTTCCACAGAATGAACACTGCCTTTGTGTAGATAAGGCAGCGCTCTCTTATTCTTGATGAGCTTTTGTTTATTCTCCTTGCACTCTCTTTTGCCCTTGAACGGAGCGTATTGTGTGTCTGAGTCTGGCTACTGTGATTTAGTGTTGATATATGGCTCTCACTACATACCTACCAACACTGACCTTATCTGGTGTCCCTCACAGGTACTGGGCAGACATTATTCAGATTGAACAATGGCTTCAGTATCATTAATGGCAATAACACTGTAAGAAGGTAAGGTTGCTAATGAAGTGAACCTGACAGTTTGTGGTCAGAATGTACTTTGCACATTTGAAAATGGCTGATGTGGTGTTAAGGTCTCTAGAAGTTGGGTTTAATTTTAATTGTATGAGAAGATCTTACTGTAGTATCATAAAGTGTGCATGCATGATCCAAGTATGATTGATGGCATCTTCAGCTTTCTCTCCTCTTATTGGTTGTCTTGTTCCAACCAAGTATGCTATTAAAATTAATTGACTAATTTGAATGCATTTGACCAACAGATGTGTAATCTGGCTCTGCTGTATGATCATGTCAATGTGTTGGAATTTACCTTTCCGCCACCAGAATGAAATTGAAAGGGTTTATCTGTGCTTGACAATGATTGATTGGTTTGTTTGGGAGATTCAGTTTGCACACATGTGGTCTCTCATCTTTAAAACATGTCTGTTGAAAGGGATAGTTCATTCTGTCATTTACACCACCTCATGTCATTCCAAACCAAATCTGTGTTATTTTAGTATTATTTAAGTTATTAATATTTGAACTTTGTTTTCAATTTTTAATTTAATTTTAGTTTGTTTTAGTATTTTTGTTTTAGAGTTTTTGTCTTTTTTTATTACTTTTTCAGTTTATTGAAATTTTAGTACTTCAACATATTTTATTACAGGTATTTGCCAAGGCTTTTGTAATTTTCAATTTTTAAGTTTTTCATTTAATTTTTAGATTTTAGTTTTTTATTTGGTGACACTCAGATATACTTGTTACATGTACTTACTTTTATAATAACAATAAATTTTGCATAATTACGTGCAAGTAACCCTAAACCAAAACCTAATCCTAACCCTAATTATATATTAAGTACATGCAGTTAATTAATATTACTCAGTACTTAAATGTATAATTACATTGTAACAATGACACCTTAAAATAAAGTGTAACCTTTTATTTTAGCTTGATTTCAATTAACAAAAACTATTTTGAATAGTTATAGTTAACAATAACAACACTATTTCTCCAGTGGAGTAGTTTTTGAAGAATATACCTGTTGCTCTTTTTCATGCGTTTACATTGAATGAGGAATGGAGCTTTCAAGCTTTAAAAAGGATGCAAAAGCAGATTATTCTGTTTTTGGCTGAACTATCGCTTTAGCATTTGATCTACAGTGCATGACTGAAATGTATTCACTGTATCTCAGTTTTTCCTCTTCTGTATTTAGCTGTCTCTCACAGAATTCAAAAGATCCATATGCGGTTGATCTATGTATGTCCGTCGTCAAATTATGGAGGACAGTTTGCAGTGGAAATGGTAAGATGAAATGCAGCGTGCGAGCATATGATTCTTATTCAGAGACCTTGAAAATGAAAGAAGCAATTGCTGAGGAAAAAGTCTCAGTCCCATTTGCACATTTATTTTTTATACTTTCAAACTGTCTCTGTTTGGAAAACTTTAAATGTATTGACACCACTTAATCTGCCTCTGCTTTTCCTTGCTTCTTTTAAAGTAATGAGCATTCGTGAAATTGTCTAAATCCAAGTCAATATCAATTTATTCTGTTCTTGCCTGCTAGCAGTGAAATTGTTATTGCCTCCCACATTAAAAGTCTCTTTAGTAAGTAGTTTGTGCCCTTCAGTTATAATCTCATTAACTGGTCAACTAAATCTGCATTCGTCTTTATTAAACCTTCTCTGTAATTGTGTACCTCCCAGAGCAGAACCAGCAGCTGTTGATCGAGTGTCTCGGTACTAGACAACACATGGTCCAGCTGTTGGCATCACCGGTACGTGAAATACAGAGGGAAAGCCTGGAATTGCTCAGCATGTACTCACAAACTCAACACGGAAGAGACGTGCTCATCGACAACCTGAATTTAACCCAGTATGTATTTTTTGTGCCATATTGCATTGTAGTTTACAAAATTAAGTGCAGTGAATTAATTATTTACAGTATTGCGCATGAAGAGCCATTTAGACAGGACTAATCGTGTGAAACGAAATAGTTTAAATTAAATATAGATCTATAGACAAATTAAATATAGATAGATTAAATATTTAATTTATTCTATATGTTTAATAAATAATTATCTATATTGCTTTTATAATATTTACTAATATATATTTGAATCCACTTTGATGTCAAATTCTTGCTGTTTATAAAGCAGAGCAGATTTAAGTGTGGTGTTCCTATGATATCTGCGAGTCATCTCATTAGCTAGCATGCAGACGACCTCCTACTGTTGTAGCATGTTTTATTGAAGTCCTTTAATGAGCCTATAATGAATGCGATCTGTCCCCTTTAGAATGGCAGAGAACCTGATGAGCTGTGTTTGCCGGGATACTAGCTCTGCATTGGCGCTTACAGTTCTGGAGAACTTTGCTGCAGAAAATAAGTATGCACAATCAATATATTTGCCCTTACCATATACCATGCCCTGTTTTCATGTGAAGTCGATGAATGCCTGAAACAGAGACAGTGAAACTGCTCCTTTTTACGAAATCTTGGGCACGACCCACCCGGGAGTCCATTAGATTCCCATACATCATAGTCGCACGTATTAAATCGAGACATATTCAAATTCATTCAGCTCAACGGCCCAGGTCCCTTGAGAACGCGAAGTGAACACATTTAAGACAAAACAATCCATCACATTCACAAATCCCTCCATTTATCTCTGTGAAAGCGATCAGCCTCTCGCCGTTTTTAGTCATTCACCACCTTACAGATAGAATAAGGTGCTCCCGGTGACCAGGAGACGGAATTAAACAGCCACTTCATGCACAGAAGGAAATGAGAATGGCGTAACAGTTTGATAGATAGTCAATGAAAAGTGTTCAGTGAATTCAAACCGCTCTCTTGTTTCTAGATAAGGATGGTTTGGCATATTGGTCTTGTCTTGTGTTTTACGCTGGGCATCAGCAACGTGAGATCTGAAACCATCATTCTGCTTGGATCAGCGCCCACCACATTATGACGCCTTTTTATCTTTTGCTCCTCTGGCTCTTTGTGCATTACTGTGCAAGGGTTATCTGAGGATTTAAGTCTGTTGAGCTTTTTTAGTTAGTAGTTAGTTTCTTTATTTAATAATTTGTTGTTGTTGTCTGTCTTTTTCAGATTTAAGATTCAGTCAAGGGAAAACTTCACAGCAGCGTTTGCCCTTCCTCTTGAACATCTGCTGGTGATGTATTATGAAACATCATTCATAGTCATCC
This sequence comes from Acrossocheilus fasciatus, assembly GCA_036784905.1. NCBI lineage: Eukaryota > Metazoa > Chordata > Actinopteri > Cypriniformes > Cyprinidae > Acrossocheilus > Acrossocheilus fasciatus. Next base: position 14,526,417 of record CM071952.1, read on the forward strand.
TCTTAATATTTATAATAATCTAAACTACAATAGCGTATAATATTCTCATCAATAATACTTTGTTGTCTGAATTCTCAGACATTTTCGGATTGTACCTGGCTACCATTATCAATCACAACTAGAAGATACTGTATGACAATACATAACTTAAACGATTGTACTTTACTTTGTGTATCTTTAGAACTAAGACCCCACATGCTAAGGAGTCTGTTTCATTTTGATTTTATTATTTTACTATACTGCATGATAGAAAAAGACCTCAGTCTTCAGAGAACGCAAATATGTTGCTGCATTTCAGTGCAACATAGATTACAGTCCATGTAGACACCCAATTAAATCAAATGATTAGTAATTGTATTTAACATATTAATACTAGTATCATGAGAGCTGTTTCTTATTATGTCTTATCATGAATGGTAACAGACATTCAGACATTTCTTCTGTATTTATAATTAGAATTCATAATTATTAAAATACTAATTACATAATTAGCTTTACATCATTAACTTTCACTAACATTTAAAAGATTGGGGTTGGTAAAATTTTACAAATATTTCTGCATATACAGTATGATATATGATTTGCTGCTCAAGAAACATTTCTTATTACTATCAGTGTTAAAATCAGTTGTGCTGCTTTATTTTCCAGGATTCTTTGATGATTACTGGCACTTTTGATAAATTTAAAGCATCTTTTTATGAATAACATTACATTCATTTCTTTCAAAAGCAAACAAAAAGATCATCTTGACCCAGACTTTTGTATGGTAGTGTACTGTATATAATTAAAATCGTCCACTTTTCAGCTAATACTGTTTTTCCTATGCACTTGTAGTCAAATATCATGACAGCTGACCACAAGACACTGGCTTCTGTGATTTCTGTAATCGGGACCATGGCTTTAGATGATATCATCAGTAAAAAGCTAGCAGGACGTAACGAATTTTGGAGATGCTCTCTCCAAGCAATGGTAAGCTTGGAGATGATAACCCTTTACATCACAACCGAGCTCCCAAATACTCTGTCCTTGAGCATTGCTGAATTATGTATGATGTCTTGCACTGTGAATTTTGATTCCGAGGGTTTGTTTCTAAGCTCCTTGTGCTATCTTGTTGCATGAGCTGTGAAACAGCCATTTCCCACAGACGAAAGGACATGAATTTAATTTCTGGCACTGTCAAGATAAAGCTCTGTTTTGGTTGCAGGAGCGGTGCGTCGGCTGCGAATGTAGAAGTGTCCTCTATCCCCTCCTGGGTTTGATGATCAACTTAGCCTCAAATCCCTCTCAGGTTGTCCAGGTAAAGCAGGAAGTTTAATACGGCGGGCTCTGGACATCAAGCACTTTTGTAGCCAAAGGGCCTTGGATAGGCAGAATGTTCAGTTAGCGCCTTTCCTCTCCATATGTTGCAATCATGTCTGAAACACCAAAGGAAAAATGGAGAGAATGTTTTTTTGGCTCTCTTTTAACATACAGGAGCACGCTGTTCTGGCCAGCAGCAGGTGCTTGGACCTGCTGAGCGATTCCTCTGGAGGCGTCATCACAGTGAGTTGAATTAGTTTTAGCAAGGCCAAGGCAAGCTTTAACCCAACCCCTGATGACTGGAGCCGCCAGAACGTTTGAACTGTAGATTTCTGCACATTAATTATTGAAATGTTCATCCTGCAGGATGTGGGTTGTTGTGGAGCCCGGCATATTAGCATCTCTAGAGCATCTCTACAAAACATTTACACATATGGCTTCTACGGGATCAAAAATGGAAGTTCAGAGTTTAAATATATGGATGTCCTTAGATGGCTAACATCCCCAAGAGAAGGATTTTGGATGCACGGCAGTATTTACATAATGATTACTGTGGAAGCCGCAGGCCCTAGCCTGGGGACTATTTTCTCTGACTATGTAAATCAGGTTCCAGGTTGTTTGCTTGGGTTTTGCTGCCTTGGCGCTTCATGTCTTTCCAGGCAGGCTGTTAGGCAGAGTTCAATTAAGGTGAAGGAACTTTGTCTTTGTCTCACTTTATATATAATGGAACTGACTGTTTCCACCTCGTGGTGGACTTTTAGTGCTTGTGATACAGCTTGAACTGCAGTTTTGACAACCCACCACAAAATACTTTGGAGTTACAGCCTAATCCTTTTGAAATGTCCTATCCATCCTGTTGTGGGATCAAACATGTTATCTTATTTTGTTTGGGCTTCAGAGAGCTGCAGGTTTGCTGAGCGTTCTGCTCCCGATGTCTTCTGATGCCACTCAAGAAGTTGTGCGGAATGGAATAGTGAAGAAGTTGCTGAAGATTCTGAAGGTAGAGCTTATATCAGGTTTTAGAATTCAGTATAGTGTCTGTTAAGGAAAGAAAGTCAAATTAAATTAGATAAAAGATACTAAAGATTGTAGAGATTATGCAATTTGCACTACAGAAAAGCACATCTTAGCCCAGCATGGGAAGTTTTTTGTATGAGAAAGTTCAACCTTGCTGACACATTACACCGTGTCCTAACTACACACAACGCGACAAGATTCCAGCGAAAAGCAATTTGAGGAGCGTCTCGCTACAGAACACAAGATCCAAGGGGTGTGGTTGGATCTAGATCCAACTCCTCCCACCTTTCATATACTTGCTGTGCGTTCATACCAGACGGGACTTGCGTGAATAAATCGCGTTATTGTGCGTAGTTGGACGCTTGAACATTTTGAGTTTACTCGCTTCATTCGCGCGTGAAATTCACTTCACAACAGACGCAAATTCGCATCAGGGAGGGGCTTCTGCCAGGCGGCTCCAGTCTCATTACACTATACCACAACACTGGTCCAATAAATAGCCACATAATAGCCTGATCATACCAAACCAATCCTGTATCAAATATAATGTATAAAACATAATTGCAATACATATTTATTTTAATATTCATTTATTTATTTCTAAAAATTTTTTAAAATTTCAGGCTTTACAGGGTAAAGAGTTTAACTTTGGGGGCCGCCACAATCGCACATTCTTGTATTTTGTTGACCAGGTGTGTTGGTTTTTCTCAGCAGAGTATTGCGGTTGCAATCGTAGAGATTTAACTGAAATGTGCTTGTGTGTCTGTCCTTCTGTCCTGTCAGGTAGGAGGAGAGATGAGCTCCAGATACTCCATTAAAGCCCTGACAGTCTGTACTGCCTCAATCCCACAGGCCTGTGAGGAGCTGGTTAAGCTTGACAAACGTGAGTTCTGAGGGTCAGGGAGGCAGAGGATTGGATTCAATAACGTGTCTTAAGTTCTGTGGCTTTGCGGTGACTTTGTGTATGTGTGTGTGCGCTACCCACATTTATTCATTCAGGGCTGCGCACTTTGAGAAAACTCCTGGGTGGTATTGACAAGTTGGTGGTGGGGAATGCAGCTTTGTGTATGGGCCATTGCTTAGAAGTGGATGGAGCTGCCGGTGGCCTCCTAGGCACAGACTGCGTGCAGTTGCTGCTACACCACGCCACTGGAGACACCAAAAGAGCAGCCGTTCGACAGAATGCAGCCATTACTCTTGGGAAGCTGTGCAAAATAGAGCCCAGGTATAATTAAGTCTGACTTGCCTCTTGTTGTCACCTGTATTATATTGATTAACATTCATGCTGATGTACTTATACACAGCAGTGATACTCTGGGAAACATGAAGGTGAAAAGTTAATGCCTCCCTAACCTTAACAAGAATGCATAATGAATTAAAACCCCTCAGATCTCCAGTTTTGATTTGATTCATATATTAGCGTGTTTGTTTGTTGCATTTGAAATTCGTTTATATTCTCATCTCATTTTAGGGTTGTTAACGAGAACTTTTACAGATGTGAGAGTCTCTTTAAATATTTACCGATTGGACCTTTATACTTTCATTGACCTAGAGAACTATTGAGTTTTTTTTCCCTTCATCTTTAATTTATGAAGCATCCACAAGCTCAGGTCTGTGAAAAAGTAGCAGCTCTGTTAAGTGTTCTTGAGGCGTCTTATTTTCCCAGTCAGCATCAAACAAGGACAATCCAACAAAGAGGAGTCAAAATTTTACAGCATTCAACTTTGATGAGCTTTCAACTTTTTAGAGGTAACGCTGCTCAGAGCATGAGTTTTACAGTGAGATTTCACACCTCTGAGATCAGAGCGCAGCCTAAAAAAGACATGTTTTAAACAGAAAACAGTGGAAGGTGCAGACACTGCCAAAAATATTACACATAACCGATGAACCTACTTTATATGCAGAGCTAACTGGCTGACGTTTTCATGTCCTTGTTTGCATTTCATATTCTTAGCTGTGGTTTTACATTTGACTGTTTAGAGTTCATTGTGTGGTCAAAATGAGAAAGAACCTAATTCTGTTGGTTTGATATATATCTGTTTTGATTTTTTCAGGCACATGGAGAAACTCAGGGAGCTCCATGGTTTAGAAATCCTTCACTCCTGTGTGAGATTGATCACGTGAGCCACTACCACTCATTCGGTTGCTCAATAAATGACCCCATAACTCAGGACACGCATGCAAACACACACGCACACATAGAGATGAATGCCTTCCTTTGCTTCACAGCTTAAGATGCTCATCTTAAGTGAGGCCACAAATTACTGTCATGCCTTAAGGCCTATCTTGATTATGCAGCTGTTTCCTGTGTTCGTTTTAATTAGAGAGAATTCACATTGACATGTGACTCTGTTATCTGCTGTTGTAGAGAACATGTTGCCCTGGGACGATATTCGAAACGTTTCAATTTCCTTTCATCTCAAATGACTCGCTTGGGGAGTGTGTTGCCTTGATTACATTTTGCTCTGTTTGTTGATAAATGGATTAATATTAGCTTTCATGTGTTTAATAAAAAAGATTAATAAAACTGCATTTGAAGATAATTATGGTTAAAGCCTGCTCATCTTTGCAGATTTGATAGCTTTAGAAAGCATTTGATGATGTAATAAGAAAAATAAATCTTGTTACAATTCAAAAGGGTTTAGCAGATCTGAAGATCTGCTTTAGAGTCTGACAGTGTACTCCAGGGTTTGGGACAGGATTTCACAGACTGCAATATGGAATCTGAACGCTTCAGCTTTGTCCCAGAACATGTATAAAGGGATAGGATAAGGGTAGTTCACATAAAATGAAAATTCTGTCTTTAACTCAACCTTACGTTTGCTCCATTTAGTGTAAACCCAATCATTATGGTACCCTGAACTATTACCAATTCACCTGCTTATTGTAGACTGTTTCAAAACAGTTTAACTTGGATATTCTATAAACTTTTCACTTTTATTATGCCTCTGTCCCAACTTTTGTGAAGTGTGTTGCAGCCATCATAAATTAAAAATTGTTTATATTTACAAAATACATTTAGGTTGGTCAGTTTTTGCTGCTAACAATACAAAGGTTCAAACATTGTCTAGAGTAGTACTTTCTAGAACAGGAAGTGTTGAAATAAATAGTGAAACCATATAAGACTTTTTTTTAAGAGTCAGCAGGATACGGTCAAGTGCTCACAGAAGAGATGAGTTTTTAGCCATATAAAATACATTCATATATTCTTTTATTAAAGACAGAACCAGGCCCCCAGAGATATTTGTCTTTGAACTTTCCAGCAAGTGAACAGTGAGGCAGATAAATAAAATTCCTGCCCAACTGCAGATCTAGGCACACATATACGTTATTTAACATGAGTGGATTAGACTAAGCTTTAATCTTTCTGGCGAAGGAAATGTGTAAACTCACCTGAAGATGAATTGACATGAAAACTACAAGCACTCTACCCTGTATTTAAGCTTTATCTGAACCTGTTTAATAATGGATGACTCGAATACTACCTTATCATAGCAGCTCACACAAGCTGAGGCGCGCATGAAAAATTATACGCAGTCAAACGCGATGAGGGTGATGAGGGATTCTACTGACGCAGAAATCCGTTTTATTTTTCTCAGCTTGCTTTTGTTCACGTGTCAGTAATCTAATCTACTTATAAATGACTAGAGAGCAAGGTAAAGCTCACAGTAGGCTCCTGCAGAGAGTGTAGTGTGAGCTCTGTTGGATAGTATCCTGTGTAGTGCATCTCAACAGAACTTCATTATGGTGTTATGTATGTGTAGCTTAAAAGAAACCAAAAGAGAAGATTAAGTATGGGGATTGGTTTCATATTTTTCATTTTCGGACTCACAGGTATGTACACTAAGTTTTTCCTCAGTAACTACCGATAGCACAATTAAGTGATTTTATTGCCAGCAGCAAATATCATAAGTCATGACTGATTAAAGATATTGAAGTTTATAAACTATAGTTGTAATATTAATGGTTGTAATTATTGTGGTTGTATGAATTTGTTTTAATAAAAAAATACAATAATTATATAGGGTAAGAATATTATTAATTGAATATTTAATGTGTTAATATATAATAGTGTTATTAAATTAACATTAATTATATATATATATATATATATATATATATATATATATATATATATATATATATATAATAGTACATATATTACAGAATTATAATTGTTAATTATTTCAAATTTTATTTTATTAAGTAATTCAATTACAATTAAAAATATAATTAATTAAAGGTTAATAATTTAATAATTAAAGTTAAATAATTTAAATTCGAATTTAAAATGATGTAAAATCATAATTATTTCTGTATATAATTCTACATAATGTAATTTATATTTTATGTAGAATTTTTGTTGATATTCTCACATAATGAAAACATATATATTATTTTTTAATTTTGAGATACATTACACCCACCAATGAACTTTTAAACAGTATTTACATTTAATATAATTATATATATTTTTATTATAATACATTAAATATATTTAATTGTGATATAAGAGCAGTATTGTATTAGATGTAGGGTAAATGTTTCAAATCATTTTGTTTTACAGTGGGCCCATCTTTATATGTGCAATTCTGTACTTCTAAATTTTCTGTTCAGTGGTAGCAACAGATTTCTTAATTTCCCACACTCTCAAAATAAATAAATAAAATACTAGGGCGATACACTTTTTTTCTTTTTTCATTTTTGCTTACCCCTAAAAGCATATTAGTACCTTTTGAGAGGGTGCTTCCCCAGTGATAGCACGGAGACAGTATAAAGAGTACTGAATTATTTATTAGGGCAAATGTTGCAACTTGCTTATCTGTATTATGTTACGGAATAATCCTTATGCATACAATAATTTTAACTGCAATATATTTTGTATATTCAGTTGTAAAATTTTAACGGCTCTCAAACTGTTTGTACTATAGATATTTATGTGTATTTTATGAGGCATCTCACAAGCAAAATTGCAACTCTGCTTTTTCCAGTGAGTGCTAAGGAGGAGGACCTGCAAGGCTTTCAGTCCCTACAAACTGAGAGTGCAGCCTTCATAACAACTATGCCATCAGAAGAGCAAAACAGCTCCAGTGACAACGGTGGAAAAGTTTCCACTGAAAGCCCTGCTCGCCTGACTATGGTTGTAATCGGTTCTCCAGGGACAGATTTGTTCCATACGCCACATGAGAGGCAGCACTCAAGTACAGTAAATGCAACCACAACCATTGATAAAGACGCAATTACCTCAAATGGGCCGAGCTTTGTCTTAGCTTATGATACAGGTTCACGTTCCACGGGTGAGGACGGTACGGCAGCGAAGCCATTTCAGTCTGACGGAGACCTCTCATTGATCTCCAATGATGAGGAGAGGTTTCATCCCTCAACTGAGGCTGAATTTAAGTCAATGATGAATGACACCATGACGCTTGCTGCTCATCTGTCCAGAGGCAGGGAAAAGATCTCTGCTTTTTTTCACGCTTCGCTGGAAAGCAAGAATCAAAGAGTCTTGGAGTCTATTACTCCTTCGCCCGCAAATGGCATTCCCATGGTATCGGCCACTGATCCAGCAGTAATTGATAACCTTGGGGAGTCAAAGAAGAGTGTGGAAAGATGGGTTGAAAACAAGACTGAAAATTGGACTCTGGAGTTGTTTGGAGCTGATGACCCTCTGAATCATACTGAAGAGGTTTCTTTGAATAAGAACCGTTCAACCATTATGCATTTTACAGTTTTGCAGGGTACAGGGATTTTAACCACTGAGCATGGTCAAAATCCAAGAAATGGATCTGAGCATGAGCCAAAAGAACAGAAGAATCTGCTTTCACCAAGTTCACTCATCCTTGATACTCCATTACAAGTGAAATCAACCAGCCAAGTAATAGTTAATAAAATGGCAGAAAGCAGCAAAAATCCCAGCACCAGTGGACCAAAACCCTTCGGGGTGTCACTAAAGCAACCAGACTCAATGTTTTTATTCTCTGCTTCAAAGCTGACCCCTGCAAAGAATCCAGACACAACCACGCTGAATTATTTTTCAAACATGGTAACAGCTGCTGGCAAAATGCACGTGACAAAACAATTTGTGGCCTCGCGGTTGATATCTGACTCCGTGCATAGAATTGTCTCAGTGAGGGACGGACTAGAAAGCAAATCAATTTTTCACACCGAATCAAGTAAAGAGCGTCAAATTAAACCAACGCTCCAAACCTCACCAACAAGTTTCCTTCATCGTCTGAATAAAAGTGACCTTTCTTTGCCCACTCAAAAGTTTTCATCTTTACTCAAAACGTCCCATCTTTGTACCAAAGGAGCCGGAACATCTAATATCTCTGTGATGGAGAAACGTAACAGAATGGATAATTTTCCAGTTTGGCTGAGTGAATTGATGGCCTTTAGTACTGCCTCATTAACCAACGCTGAGGAAGCAACTACAGCGAGTGATAAGCGAATGTTCATGAAACAGACTCAAAGTTCACTTGCTGCTCCCCGAACCTTTTCACCTCAAGAAGATGGTTCAAAACAGCTCTATCAGTTTGACGAATTATCTACAGCGGCGCCTCCTCCACCTCTGACAAAGCTTAAGAATGTGTTTAATGTCTTCAAAGTGAACGATCATCAGCCTCGACAGCCTCTAAATCATTTTCCCTCAGAGAGATTAAAGCCTTTTGTATCGGTTCAAGCTCCTGAATCGATTCCACCTTTGTTTAGATATGCAACTGTGAGGAGATTCGCAAATATGGAAGACTTTACTAAACCTGACTCTACGAACCAAAACCAAAAATCCCCATCTGACATATCCGAGAGGCCAAACATGAACACAACCACAATAAACAAAAACATATCACATTTTAGCATTCCCCCAACACATCAGACTCCTAACAGCTACATATCCACAACAAAGTCCTTCATTACAATAACTATGTTTTTAAAACCCCGGGAGTCTTTTGCCAACATCTCCCTGTTCTCTCATGCTGTTCCACAAAACAAGTCCTTTTTGCTACCAACAACTTTCGCAAAGTCACAAAATACAGTGACAACAGATGCCAGAGTTTTGTCCATCCCTAAGAAACGTAATAGTGAGCATGCCTTTTTAAATCACTCAATGAAAACTGGAAACATTGGTTTGCCATTAGACGACAGACAACATCTTAAAAACCCAAGAGGGAATGTGACGCTTTTTTTGGGCAGCTACACAGTTAGCAGTATCCCATCAGTCCAGCAGCTCGTTGAAGCTCACCCTGGAGACAAATTCCTCACAGAAACACTGCAATCACAATCTGGACTTCAGATTGAGTCATACTTAAAGAAGAGAGATGGCACGGTTGAACCAACAACTCTGAAACACCATAATCAGAGTAGTCATTCCGTTGCTGGCATGAATCAAACCTCGTTCACGTCAATTTTGCACAGGATTGTTTCAAGTCCAATTCACACTACTGTTTCCCCTGTTTCTCTCTCAAATACAGAGTTTGAACAACATTTGACCTTCTCTGCTTTGCCGTCAGTATCTATTGAGCAGACAATGACGCAGATAAATGGACTTGACAACCACAAAGATTCACTTCATATGTTTGTCAATTTATCAGATGTTAAAGAGCATCCTCAGAACATGACATCCAGCCCAGTTTCTGGCTTCAGTAGGCACACAACAGCTGCAGCACAACCAGAAGGGGCCTTGAACATGTCACCCCTTGAATCATTCACTCAAACAACTTCACCAACTTTCTCTTTGGATCTTATTCATATGCAGAATGTGTTGCATAAAGAGCATATGACCTTAGCTGAAAACCAGACTGAATTTTTCTCAACAGTAAATGAGCATTCGCGAACAACACAGTCGAACTTTCCTTCTGACGAAATGTCCAGTTCAGACACAACAGATGATGTACAAAAACACCTTGGGCGGACTATGCTGTCTGCTGTTACTGGGGAAAAGTTTTCTCCTATTGTCCACACGGATTTGAGTTTTTCAAGTACAGAGACACAATCGCTCCCCAAAGGTTCATTACAGTCTAGGGAAGGGAGTGAAGATATTTCACATGGCACCACTCCATTTGCTGAAAGTGACTCAGGGGTATCTGCTGAGTTCATGTCAGACCTGCCAGTGATAAACAGGAAGAGGAGGATTATATCACCCGATTCCCTCAGTGGGTAATGACACACAACTCTTAAATCACTTTTAATGTGGAAAACAAACTGTTTTATTAGCATTTGTGTAGTGCTAGATCAATCAGCTGCATAGGATAGATAAATAGACAGACAGACAGACAGACAGACAGACAGACAGACAGACAGACAGACAGACAGACAGACAGATAGATAGATAGATAGATAGATAGATAGATAGATAGATAGATAGATAGATAGATAGATAGATAGATAGATAGATAGATAGATAGATGTCAGACAGATGGACGGGCAGACAGACAAACAGAGATAGATAGATTGACAGACAGACAGACAGACAGACAGACAGACAGATAGATAGATAGATAGATAGATAGATAGATAGATAGATAGATAGATAGATAGATAGATAGATAGATAGATAGATAGATAGATAGATAGATAGATGTCAGACAGATGGACGGGCAGACAGACAAACAGAGATAGATAGATTGACAGACAGACAGACAGACAGACAGATAGATAGATAGATAGATAGATAGATAGATAGATAGATTGACAGACAGACAGACAGGTAGATAGATAGATAGATAGATAGATAGATAGATAGATAGATAGATAGATAGATAGATAGATAGATGACAGACAGATATATAAAATAAAAAATACACCATTTAAATTCTTTAAAAAAAAAATATATATATATTTTTTTTATATCAATGCCAAAATTCATTTAAGGCATAAAAGCTGCCTAAAATCAATAAAACCCATTTAAAACCATTAGGTTTGAGCAGATGTTGTGGTGTTTATTTTAATCTTTTTATCTCCTTATCTAATATGCTGTATTATTTTTGTTCCATTACTGTAACTTTATTTTTTGAAAAAATGGATATACACAATTGAAACTAAAACTGTAATTAAAAACAAAAACAAAACAAGAAAATCTGAAACTATCTGATGTACTAATTGTAATTGAAAATCAAAACATTTATATGTTTGTTTAGAAAATTCCACTAATTTCATTTCAGTTTATTGATATCATTAAAGAAGTATGTTTGCTGTTGTTGTGGATGGAATGTTACGTTACTGAATAAACTTTATCTCCACAAGTACAGATGCAATCTATAGAGATGCCAGCATGGTGATAAACTGTAGTCGACATGATTAATTTTCACCGCACTCAATTGGATTTTGACCATCTGATTGTCTTCTTCCAGTCTCGCGCAAATCTCAGATGATATCTGCGGCACTGGCAACTACACAGCAGAGATGAGTCTGAACTTGGAGAGAGATATCATGCCTGGAGATCTCATCCCTGCCCTCGGAAACCTACGCGTCGTCATCAGCCTCAAAACAAATAACAGCCAGGTGAACCTAGAGATAAAATCCTGCTGCCTCTCGCCCACCGTCAGACTTGATGAATTTAACACCACCTGCTGCATTTTTTCCAGGTAATGTGCACCTCTCAGGTTATTTTAGATTAACTGAAATCACATGGCGCCCTTGAACCAGGCCACATTTCACATTATGGTACCAAATCAGCTACATGGTCGGTGCATGGCTGGATTATACGGATCCCGTCTCCCATATTTTTATGTGGAAGTTTAATACATCAGCATTAGTTCCTGTTTGTATGACTCAGCTACGTTTTAACTGGTCACCTTATCACAGGGGAACAGCATTATAATGATTGGCTGAGAAACATTCCCTCAAACTGTTTAACTTGAGAAAGCTATAAATATCCTGGGCAAAGCATGTCCCTATATCGAGCTGTTAGAGCAGTACAGTAAACTGCTGATGTCTGTGTCCCTGCTAGTGTGTGAAGTATTCACTTTCTGTGAGTCTCTCGGCTCTGTTGCCAATAGCACATTGCCAAAATATCCAGAGACAGCACAATGTGTACTTTCAGTAAATTTATTTACTAAACCTTTTATCAAAATGAACATCTGTGAGGTAAATTCTTTCAAAATTCAGTCGTTTGGAAGTACAGCAGTGTGCTCTTGTTTAACGTTTTCAATAAGGAGAGACATGGGAGGTCTTGTTTCATCAAATAAAATTGATAAGGAAGTAATTTTTGCAAATTACACTGGAGAACATGGAAAGCTGCAGATAAAAGTTCAGAGGAAGGAAGTCAGTGCTTTCCTTTTTTGCATACTCCTGTACTATTCTATGCCATTTATAGTATAATACAAGAAGTATCTTTGAATTTTAGATTAGATACTTACTTATTTAATTTTATTTAACCTAGTGAAAAATAAATATGCTATTTTGATTGGCCGATTGACAGGTATTCTGCAGATCCGCATAAATTTGTCAGACCGATGGAAATGTAAAAACAGTTACGCATTATTATAACTAAAAAAAAGCTACACTAAATATGTTCCTTATTGTATTAGTGTTGTTTTTAAGCTGTGTAAAAATGTGTTTTAAAAAAATGAACGGTTACACTTTATATTAGGTGGCCTTAATTACTATGTACTTACATCAGTGTACTTATTGTGTTCATATTGTATTGCAAAACACTTCTGCTGCTATTGAGGTGGGATATGGGTAAGGTTAGGGACAGGTTTGGTGGTCTGGGTAGGTTTAAGGGAGGGTTAAGGTGTAAGGGATGGGTCAACAGTGTAATTATAAATGTAATTACAGATGTAATTACATAAATGTATTATTAACAATATAGGTACAATGTAAAAACATGTATGTACACAATAAGCGCATTGTACCAAATGATTAATTTAAATGTAAGTACATAGTAGTTAAGGTCACTTAGTATAAAGTGGGACCAAATGATCTGTCAGCGCCGATAGCCTCGTGGGCAGCATGCTGACATGTTCCTGTCGCGCTTCGGGCGTCCTGAGTTCTCGATCCCCCCCCCCCCCCCCCCCCTCTCCCACTTCGTTTCCTGTCCACTTACTGTCCTATCTAAATAAAGTATAAAACTCCAAAAACAGATCATAAAAAATGATCTAATTTTAGTGGAGTAATGATTGAAGTCCAGCGTACGTCACCACATTTGACATTTAGATTTTAAGCCCTTCTTTTTTTAATGAATCACATGCTTGGCTGAGTTGTTCACAAAAACATCAACAAGATGAATTTAGAAAGCAGACAGAGTTATGCAGACATTAATAAATGGTATTGTACAAACATATGTTATATGCTGTATGCCAATGATAGTATAAGATAAATTATGTTAAATGATGTTCAAATAACCCATAAACTGTATCCATCTCACGTTGGACTAAATCAAACCACTGCTCTCGTTGTTATTATAACTACAAAACCATCAGATATTTGCATGTAGCACTCCATCCACAGGATTTAATTGTCACGCTTTTCAGCACCAGACGTTTCACCTCTGTTTGCGTCACCCGGCGAGTTCATTATTTTAGTTTTGTTCACACTATCAGAGCTAATGCGTCTCTTTGATGTGAACTCCCTCAGGCTGCCTATAGACCCTCATGGCATTAGACTGCTTCCTAGCGTCCTGTCAAAGAGGGCCAGCTTCACCATCAGTCTCTTCCAGATGATCAATTACTCCACCGCTTACCTGCACTGTGACCTGAGCGTGTGTTTGAGGAACCATTCTGAGTGCGAGAGGGTGAGTCTGAAACCGGCCTCACAGATGAAAACTTGGGGATCATTTATCACTGTTGAAGAGGTCTCAATATTTCTCCTGAAAGATTTTCTACTTTTCATTACTCTCCCTGTTTTGATGACAGCGTCTGCAGTTTTTAAATAAATGATCTTCCCCTGCTTGTTACTCTGTCACTGCAAGAGAGAAAGTGAAGTGGTCGGCAATTCGTAGGCTAACAGAATAACTCGTCGAGCCTGTAAACAAGTTTAAAGTATGCAGAAGTTCAGGGGATTTATTTTGGCCCCGTATAATGGCTTGATTTCAGGATGATGACATTATTGGTTATCCATTTCTCATCTCAGCAGTGCATTCAGAGTCGAAATGCGCATCTCGGAGAGAAAGCAGGGGCCATCTTCAGCAGCACGGGAAACCGCATTTCTTTCGGCCCTGTGTTGAAAGAAGCAGACAATTCATCATTCTCTGAAACAGCAGGTAACTTATTACCAAGTTGTTCTGGTGGAGTAATAAAACAAACTAATGGGAAAATATTTCAGCCGAACTGTCGGTCTGATTTGGTTTGTTAATGCCGTACAGATGACACTGAAGCCGTGGTGGTGATTATCAGCTCAGTGGCCGGCTGTTTGCTGGCGTGTTTGGCTCTCTTTCTTGTCTGGATGGCAAACAGACGTTGTCTGCAAAGGTCTGCCTACTGCTGGTCCAGGGCCCTTTGTGAATGCTAACAGAACAGAGCTCACTGCAAACCAACCCAACCGGACTGAAATCTGCATTGAGCATTCAATCATTATCTGACAGGTTTTGAATTGCTTATCATTATGTTTAGTTAACTGCACTGGGAAGCTGATGAAACTATTAACGTTGTTAAAAGAGGCCCAAAGTGCTCTTGAATATGCGATTATTCTATCATAGTGCCATGCTTTGAATATTACAATAGAGATGTAAAAAATGCAAGTCAGTCAGCCATTTCATTCTGAACACATATACATGCTAGGTAAATGTGTAAATAATGTAAACAGACAGCCGTGTAAAGGGATAATTCATACAACAGCTTGCCCTCATGTCGTTCCGAAACCTTTCTTTCCTCTGCGTAAAGGTGCAGTCAGATTTACCAAATTTTCACCAGCAAAATGCAATCATTTCTGTGAATTTCGTGTGAAGGCAAAAGTTTTCGCAGTGGGTTCAAGTTGGTCACACAAACTGTCTAATTGAACTAGTGATAATTTACTGTGACCGTAGACTACACTTTTTTATGCACTTGTCAATTTTAAGATTTTGGTATTTCTCAAAATAGATCTCAAAAGTATTTTTTCAGACTAGTGGAAGGAAAACATCCCAAATACACCTTAAGTGCTTCTTTTATAGCACTCTATCTATTTGTGTTTGTAGATTTCAGTCACAATTCATATCTTTAAAGGCTGTTTTCTCAAAATCTCCACTTCAGTATCACTTACATACAGCATATTTTACAGTTTTATTTCTATATATATTCTATAGGTTTTTACAGAGGTTTGTTGTATAATTTGCCTGGTTTTACACAACATTTTATTCCCAAAAATAAAATAAAAAATTAAATTTTCAATAAAAAGAGATATCCAAACAAAATGAAGCAAGTATTTTGAACCGGGCTTCATCCGATGTTAAGATTTTTGTTGTAGAATGTATGCAGTTAGCGCATATTTAATTATATAGCACCTCATTTGCATACTTAAACATAACATTTCAAAAAACATGTAATACAAAAAATTTTTTGTAATTCCTAATGTAATCAATCAACTGGATAAGTATGGTAATATCTATTAGTTATTTGTTTTTACCCTATTCACCTGGGGTGACGACAAAAGACATTTTGAAGAATAATTGTGAAAGTTAAGTCCAAAACAAGATTCATTGTATGGAAGAAAAAAAAAAAAAAACAACAATAAGACATTTCTCAAAATATCCTCTTTGGTGTTCCACAGAAGAACAAAAGTAATTCAGGTTTGGAGCAACATGAGGGTTAATAAACAATGACAGAATTTTCATTCTTAGGTTTTGGGTTGCATTCCTATAGTTTCTTTGCTGCTTTGAGTTTTACCATTCTTTAATGTAGGACGTACTGATGTCAAAGATATACTGTACATGAATGCAAAGATATACATGAATGCCTCCCTTTATGTATCGCTACCCCGGCGCTCTTGAAGATTAGACATGTTGTTCAGCTACTTATTAGGTTTTACATTATGTGTTTCCCTTTCAAATAATCGCCGTTGGAGGGAAAAAAGAAGCAATTAAGTAGTAACAAGCTCACTGCCTTTGAGATGCATCTCTTTGTAAATCCCACCGCCAGGCTGGGACAACCTAGGGGCACAGCAGATTTACTGGCTTGAAGATCACTTAATAAAAAACATAATGGCTTCTTGTAATTGAAAGTACAATCAAAATGGGCCCAACGGGAAATGAAGCGAATATGTCACAGAACTGAAAAGAAACAAACTAAGATATTAAATCTTTGAAAGTAGAGAAATAGACCATTGGAAACACTTGTGGTTGCTTGTTACATAATTACTCCTTCAGTAATTAAGGTAATTAGCTTATTGATTCCTTTATCTTATGTGGTAAAAGGTCATTTACAACCTTTTCAATTGCTTTATGCACTACACACTGAAAATTACTGCCACCTTCACCACATCATTGCAAAGCAGAATATTATGACACCTTTTGACTGTGAATCTGGTTCTTGCATCAATATACACCCGTGCAGAAAATCAACAGAGCCCTTATTCGTGTTGAAATGCAGTGGCCTGGCTCTTTGTGCACTTCTTAAAGGATGAAGTGTCTCTTCAGGTGGCCGACAAGGACTGAATTGCAATGGCTGAATGCCAAGTCTCTCCTTCAAAAGTGTTACAAGAGCGCTGAAGAGGCAAGGCACCGTCACCTAAAAGTGCTGCTGACTGCTTGATTGTTAATTACTGTTATTATTAGTAATATTCTTTGAAAGCCTGTCATTGAAGGTTACAGTAATTTGCATCACAGTTTGGCTTATAATAACATTCACTCCACAGGTTTTTGTTAATGTGCCAAGAAATTCAAGACTTTGTGCTTGAGTGATTAATGAACAATGGGAAGAATTCCAGAGAACAACAGTAATTATACTAAAAATGTGACATGCACTTTATTTATCTGTTGAACTGTAAGACAATTAACCTTCAATTAAGTATTTAGCATCAAATACCTTTGGACATTCTGCTGAAATATATAAAAAAAAATGAAACTGCTTCCCTAGCAACAAACCGCAAACATGCACACGTGAGGGAATGAGGCAATAATTGCCTTATGAGCCAATTCCCACTGTTATGTAAAAACATGAAGCTGGTATATCCAGTTATCAGGTGTCCTGCACAAATCTCTCAGCCTCACCTGTGTACCTCATTCAAAACTGGCTTTGTTACATTTCTATTCTAATAATCAGGGCTCTTACTCCTCCCACCAAAACCAGCAGAGCTTTTTGTTTAATATGTGTTTCCTTGACCTGGTTTCTGTGTGCCAAGAAGAGATGTCGAAGGGCAGCTTCTTCATTTCCTGAGACTGGAAAACAAAATGACAGCAGCTAATTTCAGTGTACAGGATTCTTTCAGAGATGGCAGCCTGGAGAGATTTACTCATTTTAAAAAAGATGAGTTTGAAAGTGACTGGGAGAAACTGGCTGAGCGCAAGTTTGGTCGTGTCTATAAGGTGAAGGTTAAAGTGTGGCGGGAAACATGCGCCCTAAAGACAACGACTAATGATTACAGGTACAAGTACACATTAGAGTTGAAGATTAAAACTATGTTACTGTTAAAACTGAGATTGTAAGTAGTTGGTAGTTGTTCAAATGTATTATATCTGATTTACTGAAAGTTAACTAAAATAAATATGAAAAATACTGTGTTATGTTTGTGTTTTTTCTATATATTGTGTGTGTGTATATAGTCTGTTTATATATATACTATGATTTTATATTTTATGGCCCAGGAACATGACACAGATGTCCAAAATTGGAAGAATGAAGTTCAATTATTTAATCTCCATTTATGGAATAAGCAAAGATCCACCTGGTTTACTGATGGAATATATGAGAAAGGGATCCTTGGACAACCTCCTCAGCAGTCATTTCTTAATGTGGCCTAAAAAGTTCCAAATGATCCACGAGATGACGATGGGCATGAATTTTCTGCACAGCATGAAACCACCCATTCTTCATTTGAACTTGAAACCAGCCAACATTCTCCTTGATGATCATCTGCATGTGAAGGTGAGTCAGATACTACTGAAAATGTTTCTGAATTTATTTCTGGTAAAAAATAAACTTCAAAAAGAAATCTACCGAAAGAAAGACATCTAGTGGTTTTGGAAACCCTTATAATACGGTTGTATAGATTGTGCTTTTATCAGTCTTTAATGTTACTTTCTACATACATGCCTTGTTTATATACAACCTCACAGTGTTGTTGTAGTTTCAGACTTATTTTATATTTTAAGATTTCAGATTTTGGCCTCATTAAATGGGAGGAGTTTTCTGGTAAGACAGAGTTTATTGAACACCTGACAGCTCGAGGGAACATAAACTATGTGCCTCCGGAGACCTTTACCCAGAATCCTGCACCACCTGGAACAAAGTACGATGTTTACAGGTGAGAGTTCATAACTTAAAAAAATTAAGAGTATGTGCATAAATTGACATTTTGACAGTGACTTATGATATACCATGATGTAAACATGTAAACATTCTCATTTTGCAGCATTTCTATTATTATGTGGGAAATTCTAACTCAGCAGCGTGCATATCAAGGTATATATTGTTCCTAATTATGGCACTTTCCACAGATTTTTACACAAATTATAGTTTTGCATTCATCATTCAACCCAAGTTTTTTCAAGAAAAAAAAAATCAAAGTAGTTTTTTGTTGTTGTTGTAGATTAAATGTGCAAAAATTATTTCTTCTATATTTATTGATAAGTTTATAGTAAAAAACAAACAAAAAAAAACTAACATTTGGTAATAATGTTGACTGCACAAGTGCACATATAAAAGAATACCGAACAAAACAGCTTATAATATTCCTTTTTAACCACCTAAAGGTTGCCAGTCAGCATTACCGAACCATCTTCCACTCACTGTTTATTGAAGAAAATGAGTTTGTAGCGAGTTCCTTTTCCTCTCTGTTTGTTTTGAGAGTGCTAGAAGAAACAAGTGTTTGTTCACAAGTGAATTATTTGGAGTTTGTAGAGTACAAAAATAACACTCCATGCAATTTGTTCTGTTCTCCTTGTCACAGGTCTGAATATGACAGAAATATTAATCAGAGTGTCATCTGGCAAAAGGCCTGGTGTAGAGAAGATCCCTGAAGACAAGCCCCCTGAGTGCGAGGACATGATTGGTGTCATGCAGCAGTGTTGGCATCAAGACTGCAGTCAGAGACCGGCTTTCTCTGGTAACAAACCTCATTTTTGTTCTTGTTTCTGTTTAATGAAGACTATAATAGTGCTTGATTATATGCAGACAAAATGCATTCCAAAAGTCCCAGCAGACGTTTACCCGGTTGTCTTACTCTTCTGAAATAACAATGAGCAAAGAACCAACATTGTTGCATCTTTTATCAGCCTCCCAGTTCCTCTGTGACTGTTTCTTCCTCAGGTCACCTTCAGTAAAAGTTCTAATTAAATTATTTGATTTAGTGACTTAAAATTCACTGTTTGTGTTCGAGCATTAAAGTTGTTTAATAAGCTTCTGCTAATTCTGTTGCAGTGTCGTATTGTATAATGAGTCGAATACAATTAATCTTGTACATCAGATTATTAAAAATGCAGTGTTATTAGCACGGTTATATCCCCTGCACTATGATGTTATCTCATACGCTGCCCAATTAAGTTAATGTAAAAGGCTAAAAGGCTGTCAATATCAAATGATCACTCTTGTGTAAGAAGGCCTGAAAAAGAGCTAGAGCAATACTGCTTCCCAAAGTCACATTGAGCTGCATCATCTCCATTTCTCTGCAGAGACCGTTCGGTTGACTGAAGTCCTTAGCGAAGTCCTAAAAATCCCAGACACGAATGCAAGGGGTGAGATAAGAAAGCGTCTGCCTGAACAGGTATGGAACGTAAGTGACTCTTCCAGTGCATGTTTAGACCACAGTACACTGTCAGCAAAAAAGGGGGTTAGTTTGAGTTATACTCAGGGATCTGTGAACACATTCCACTGTTTTCTCAATGTTAAGGAATGATTTAAACATGGTAAAATATTCATTCACAAAACTTTTTTTGGACTAAAGAGTAATTCATCTTTTTCAAATGTCATAAACACTTGAAATTTTACTAGCCCAGTTCAGATTAATAGACCAAGGAAAATAGATTGCAGCTCAGCTTGGTCCAGTATTTATGTACATTAGTCGGACTACAATTGGCGGCAATGTTGAACACTTGCTTGATGATGCACAACATGTTAAGATTAGATTGACTAGTAAGACTGCAGCTGGAGACCTGCTTTCTATGGTAAAAAACACATTTTTGTTTATGTTTCTGTTTAATGAAGATGTCAATAGGGCTCAGTTATAAGCACTTTAGTGTGACTGAAGTTGTGATGCAATTGACCGTTTGCAAACAGCTTGATTGACAGGCGATCTGACCAATCATAACACTGAATCTGCCATCTTGCCTGACAAACAATTAAGACAGGAGTGTAATTAACTTCGGTGGACTAAAACTTGAAAAATGCGACCCTGGACCACAAAACCAGTCGATATTGAGATTCATATATCATATGAAAGCTGAATAAATAAGCTTTCCATTGATGTATGGTTTGTTAGGATCGGACAATATTTGTCTGAGATACAACTATTTGAAAATCTGGAATCTGAGGGTGCAAAAAATCTAAATAATGAGAAAATCGCCTTTAAAGTTGTCCAAATGAAGTTCTTAGCAATGCATATTACTAATCAAAAATGAAGTTTTGATATATTTACGGTAAGAAATTTACAAAATATCTTCATAGAACATGATCTTTACTTATAATTTTATAATTTTAAATAATTTTTGGCATAAAAGAAAAATTTATAATTTTGACCCATACAATGTATTTTTGGCTATTGCTACAAATATACCCCAGCGACTTAAGACTGGTTTTGTGGTCCAGGGGCACAAATGTTGTGTATTGACGCTGACGTTGTGTATTGCGTCTTTCCGCAGTTGAAATAAAACACGTTCTGATGTTCATTCATGTTTATTTTGTGCTTTAATTAATATGAAAAGACAATTGGTTGAACTAAGGCAATACAGAGATGTCATGACACATTAAAGAGCCACAAAACAGTATTTATTGATTAAATTTCCTTAAAAAAAAATAATAATTTGAAAGCTGAGACCTTGTTTCATACCAGAAGTAACCTGCTCCATCTTATTTGTTGGCATGTTGTCAGTTTCCTCTTTGCTCCACAATGTATTTTTACTGCGTGAGAACATGGTGTGTGGTGTGACAGTGGCATGGCTTGTCGGACATAGCAACAGAAACTAAGGAGGGCGGGTTTTTGCCAATGGTCAATTGCAGTTCGACTCTTCACTTGGCTCCAGGGGGAATTTACACATCACTGTTTGCAACTGAAAATGGAAAACTTTTTGTCCTTTCATTTACACAACAACAGTATATTTTGGGGCTTGAAAATGCAAACTTTTGAAAACAGGTTTACAAGTGCAAGTTTTTGAAAACAATGCTCTTATCATCTCTGTATAAACTAGGAAAACGCAAGTTTGTGAAAACCGTGACAGTGAACGAAAAAATTAACACAAACTTTTTAAAATCCATGACAATAACACCTTCATATTTTTACCACTTTCTGATGTCAGTAAATTGTGTTATTAATTAGTCACAAAATAAAAAATAACATTCAATTTTGGTTTCTCTCCTTTAGCCAAAGAAAACAGCTGACTCCTCAGGCAAGTATTTTGTCCAAGTCCTCGCATTCAACCTTTTTTTTTTTGTCTTTACAAACTCTCCATGCTCATACTCTATATAAAACTGTCCTCCATCCATTTTTCCCCTACAGATGATTCTAGCATTCACTCTCTCCTTGTAAAGAAAGACTTTGAGAGCTTTAAGAAAGTTCTGCAAAAAGAGCACGTGTCTATGGTCTTCCGAGACAACAACTCTCTCCTTCATCACACCGTGGCAAGCGGGGACACAGAAAGCGCACAGATGGTCCTGAATCTGGGAGCCTCGGTGAATTGCCAGAGTGTAAAAGGCTACACCCCGCTCATCGTTGCAGTTCTGCACAAATTTTACGAGATCTGCAGCTTGCTGACAGACTGTGGGGCTGATGTCAATCTCAGCGATGGCGACCAATGGACCGCGCTGCATTTTGCCGTACAGGCTGGCGATGACAGAGCCGTTCGCCTTTTGTTAGACAATAAGGCGAGAGCCGATGCCAAGGAGAAGGATGGGTGGACGCCTTTGCATCTCGCTGCTCAGAACGGCCATGAGCACATTGTGAGAATCCTGCTCCGGCGTCTGGATGCCGTGGATGAGCAGGAGTGCCAGTCTGGCCGTACACCGCTTCACGTGGCTTGCATTTACGGTCACGTAAACATCGTCAACCTCTTACTCAAAAACGGAGCTGATGTTAACAAACCGGATAACCTTCAATCCACTTCCCTACACTTGGCGGCAGATGAGGGGCAGTTCAGGGTGGTCCGTTTGCTGGTTAATAATGGGGCTGATGTGAAAACAGTCGATGAGCAAAGCTACAGTCCCCTACATTTTGCCGCTCTAAAGGGTTACACAGGTATCTGCAGACTCCTGTTGAGTAAAGGAGTCGACCCCGATATCAGAACCTATCAGAATTGGACAGCCATGCACCTAGCAGCACTAAAAGGCCATCCGGAGACTGTCCTCATGTTGGAGGAGCACCATGGCTCAGTTAACGTCCAAGGGAAAGATGGCTGGACTCCTCTGCACCTTGCTTGCCATCATGGGCAGGAGGAGGTGGCGACTGTGCTGCTAACAGCAGGTGCCGACCCTAACCTGGCCGAGGATAACGGCTGGACACCCCTCCACTTAGCCTGTAACAGTAGCTGCTTTCCTAGCGTTCTCCAGCTGATATCTCACCAAGCCAATGTGAACGCCCAGAATAACAGCCAGTCGACGCCATTGCATTTAGCCGTCCAGCTCAGCAACATCCCAATCATCAAAGCCTTGCTGATGAATAATGCACAGCGGGATATGCAGGACTGGAAAGGATGTACCGCCTTAACCTTGGCTCAACAGTGCAACAATACAGAAGCCGTGGAGCTACTGAACAGCTAGCACACCGGTGGAGATCCTGGAGGAGAGCAAGCCGTGTTTGGTGACAGATAACTCCACCATTAGAGGGAGTGGAGCATTGATTTCTGCTATCGATTTCCTTCCTCCTGCAAAGCCTGTTCTTATAAACAGTCCTGCTGTTGTTTGTGATTTAGATTCCTAGAATTTAACGCCTTTGTTTGGGTTCGGTTAAGAGCTCAGGTGTGTTCTCAGAATGGAAGTGTTATGAATGAAGGATTACTAGCAGGATGTAGTGGAAGTCAACATAAAATCGAAATTGCGTTTATTTATCTTGAATAATTCATCAGAGCGTGTTATTCCTAAGAAGACAATTGTTTGTTTTTGTTATATTTAATCAAAAAATAATAACTTGCTCCATCACTGAAATGACTTTCTATATCTGTTTATTCACTTAGGTCGCATAGGCTATTAAAAAATGTTAAAGGGATAATTTACCCATAAATTAAAATTCTGTCTTGATTTATTCATCCTCATGTTGTTCCAAAATTGTATGGCTTTATTTTTTCATCTGTGGAACATTAAAGACTATATTATGAAGAATGCTGGTAACCAAAATGTTTTGGTAACAATTGGCTTTCATTGTATGAAAAAAAAACAAACACTGAGACATTTTTCAAAATATATTCTTTTAGGTTCCACAAAAGAAAGAAAATCAATGTAACGACATTAGGGTGTGTAAATGATGACTTGATTTTTTTTGAGAGAGAACTTTCCCTTTTAATTATTACACAGATAACAATTATTTAGCACACTCGCATTCGGTCTGGCTCCATTCTAGTGTATAACAATCTAATCTATCCACACAATTTTTTTTCTTGTTGAATATCCCATTTAATTTAAAAACACTTCATATTAGAGGAGTAAAATAACTTATCAATGGTAATTCATGTAGGCAAAATTGCCTACCACAAAGTGTGGTATTTTGCATGATTCAATACTTGCATGAATTCCACAACTGTCAGACATGCACATGTCATGGTGAAAAAAAATCATAACCATTCATGGCATTCAAATGGCATGTTACTTTCACAAACAAAAGCCAAAAAACCTGTTTGACAACATGCTTATCGCTTCCCAGCAGGCTTCCGCTCACATTCGACAGCTTTGTTCTAAACATAAAGGGCAAAAAAAAAAAAAACTATATAGAATGAATGTAACAACCTCCATTCTATGTCATTATACCGTTTTGTGTGTGTGTGTGTGTGTGTGTGTGTGTGTGTATATATAATAGTATGGTAGACATCATTGCATTATTCATATTTAACAGGTGTAAACTTGTGACTGAAATGCACCAGTTTTGTATATCACAAACTATAAGGTACATTAAACATGACATCTTAAGATAAAGCTTGAATTACAATGTTCATTTCAGTAATTTCACATACTCTCTTGGGTCACAGAGAAAGTTGTAATGAGGAGCTTTTGAAACAAACATCAGAATATCAATCACTTTTTTAGCAAGGTTCTGGCTTGCGTTTTTTCCTCAAGTGAATATGTTAATAAAACATCAATGCCTTGTGAAGGAATCTGAACACATGCAGCCCATTATCACAGACTGTGGTTTGCACTGCAGCCTCTCCACTGTGATGTACATGACACTTTTAATGTCTCATTAAAGTCTGCATAATAACAAAAGCTTCAACAGCACGAATTGATGCAATCTTCATTCATATGCAGTAATATGAAGTTAAACAATCTTTTATGTAATAGCATGTTTCTCAGCTGTTTTTCTCACTCAGAGGAACCTTGCATGAGATTAGAAAGTTCTGAAAATGTGTAAATAATATAATTTCCTGTCATGTGTCTAATTCCAAGTAAGGAAAAGAAGAAGAATTCTGCTCAGTGTGTGCTTGTGTGTTTATGTGTAGACGGCAAGCTGAAAATCCTCAATTTAATGTAATTAAATAGTTGTTAGTGTTTGGATCCTGAGTGGAATTTGTGAGGGAACATTTTTCTTTAATGCTTCAAAACATTCATAATACCAAAGCTGAAAATATTCCCTGTGGACTATTGTTAATGCACCAAAGAGCATCATATATGCGGATTAGGTTTAAATCTCCACAGCAAATTTGATAAAAATGAATTTATACAAGACTGCACATCCAAAGAAATGTGCTGAAAAATACAGTACCATCTCCGAAAGGAGATTGCTAGTGAAGTATGACCAATTATTGCTCTGTCAGACTTTCATTTCATTACTTTTGGGTCCTTTAGGCAAGCACATAGATAGCTCTACTAATGAGTGCTTGATTAAGTTATACCCAGCATGCACTGAACCCTCTTCCAGAGAATGACACCATGATTTCACTGTCAACACATTAGCTGTTGCTTTAATAGACCATTAAAATGATTTTGTTTACATAAATGCTATAGCCATTTTCCATCCCATGAATTATGTTAGATTTGAGGTCATCTATAGTACTACTAAAAGTTGACAAAAATAGCATTTAGATATTATATTTCAAATACACAGTCTTTCTCTTCTTGGCAAACTGGCCAAAAATACAGACGACTCATCCTGCACTACACAGATGTTTGTCCAAGCAAATGCTTTCTAGAATTTTGAAAATACCCGAGGAAAAAGAATACAAATTATATTTAAAATGTACCACTTTCTTAAGAAATTAGAATAACTGCAATTAAAAATAGCTATTAGAAAAGAAAGAAAAAGTCTACAGGAAAAGTAACTGTTCACTATTCATGAAAGTTTATTTATATATATATATATAATTCATTTAATAGGCATGAATAAGGTATGTTTAGTATGTAATAGGCATAAACTCGTACAATAGTTAAAAACGATAAGCTTACTCCAGACTTGTTGAAAGGAATCATCTGACAGGGTAATTTAGGCATGAAATTAGTACTGTATTTATTATTTTATGAACACATCGTTAAATTCAATGCCAAAGGAAAATATATCAACTTGTTTCATATTTTATTAAAGATCCTTTTTGTTGCCAAGAATCTTTAGATGCTGCTCAGAACATTTTAATAGAACCCAAGAGTCCCAAAAGTAGTCTTTTGCTTCTACCTAAGACCATCTGTCATCCAAAAAACCTCTGAATCACCTTTTTAGGAGCAAATTGGCAACCAAAGGTGCTGATGCAGGATTCAGTCCCAAATGTTGTAGTAATATGAAATAATGGTTTACAGGTTATTCGTCACATTGATTGAAACTGGTTTTGTGAAGGGCCTTGTATAAGATTAATGCAAGAACTGCTGGATACGTTTCAGGATTCCTTAGAGAAGTGCAAATAGTCCAATTTTATGCCAATGTTGTTAATTTAACATTGAAATATGACAGAATGAGGTTAATGTGATTTTTTTTTTTTTTTTTTCTTCACAAAACCATAATATGGGAGTTTCACAGGCTACTGTATTCTGGCCAAAGATATTCATCTTCATCAGGCTTCTTGATAACATAGTTGCTACCTCATCTGGCACACGACGGCTTGCTCTCACTCTGTTTTCACCTGAAATCAGGAAATTCTCAGTGTGTTGTTGTGACATGATGCCTCCTCAAACTGAACCTTGACAGGACTCCAGTACATCTTCATTGCTCAGTCTCTTTTCATCTTGGTTGAAGGTCACAAAAGTGTCACTTCCTAATGTATAAAACAGCAATTGGCCTGATCTGGTCTGGGTCACATGCTGCACAAAATGGAAATTAGATTTTTCATTCACTTTATACTCCACTCATTTTTTTCCTGTTTAATATTGATTCAATAAATTGCTGTAACTCACTCTGAACTGGTTTACTTATGTCTGGGTGTATGAAAAAAAAAAGACTTTCTTGAAGGCTGAATTGCTCAAAATCTAGGAACTCTTCCATTCAGGTCTGTCCATGAGCTGCTCATATTTGCCAGAATCAAATCACTGCTTTTGACATTTATCGCATCCAGAGGGTTGGCTTACTGTCAGAAGTGTCATGCCCATCCAAATGTACTCTGCTTGATGTGTATTTTGAATGCAACTTCTAAAAAATGTCAAAACAGAAATGTTTTTATAAAACTTTGTGTCATAAATCACCAGTTCACAATTCACGTTTGCTTTAAACTGAACATTTTGTCCTTGGCCTATCCTCATTCTGCTTGATACATATTATTCTTCTGTGGAACACAATAAGGAGTTATTATTCTATTTTAGACACAATGGAAATGCATTTATCACTGACTTTCAGGTGTAATTTCAGTGTAGGCAGAACTTTTTATCATAATATTAGTTGTTTGACCCAGAACAGGTGGACTTCTTTTTTCAAACACTGAAACATAACTGTCAGCAGATAGACACGGGACACAGAGGTAAGTGAAACACAGACAGCAGGTTTATTGAATACTGACGGAGGGGAACCCACATAGCAAACAGTCTTGGCCCAAATGTGGCCTCAAGCTGGCACTACTGGACTCCTGTCGGCAATGGCATGTACCCATTCAGCCAGAGCTTAGCCATGTGTGGCAATGATGGCACGGCGTCAATCACGGCAATATGAGGGCCAATTGTTGGTGGGAGGAGTGTGGCCCAGATCTGTCCAGTGATCATGTGGCCCAAATCAGGCATTGACCTGACAGCATATTATGAGACCCATGAAAAACAAGATAAATAAAATATGATAAAATTATCACAGAAATTTTAATGAAGTGCAGTATTGTTTAAATTTAATCTTTGAAATGGCAAGTCAAAACAGAATGAAACATTATCATTTCAAAATTAAGCAAATCAGTAAATCATCAGTATTGCACAGATTGTCATCAGTAAAGCGAACTAACAGGCGGATACTGCATGGCTTTCCTGAGGTAAACGTAATATCACGTGAGGCTGTTTTATGGACGTCTTTTCATAGTCGACTGGATGATTACATGAGAGACCATACACTTCTCTAAGCTGTTTATTTTATGTTGTAAATAATATTGAGACGGAAGGTTTACAGCGATCTGTCATATCATATTAAAGAGTGTCAAAACCACTTTTATTATTGATTTATTGTTTGAATTTGATTATGATATTAATAACATTTAAAAGCGGAAACCTGCTTTTATTAAAAAAAAAATTGAAGAGCTTATGAATGCGTTTCTCCACATGACATAAGACCCATAATCACATTTCTGTGCTCGTCAAAATTCCTTTGTTCACTAATATGTCATTCTTATATAGTTATTTTATAAATAACTCTATTCTTATAGGCCCTTCTTGGTATCAGCATTGTAAAAAAAATCGTAACCGAGTAGAGTAAAATTGGGTTAGATGACACTGCATTATTTTTTCTCTTGCGCATTGATAGAAAAATAATTAATCTCAACACAATGTCTATGCTATTCTTAACTTTGTCAGTTTATCTGAATATTAACATTCGTGCGATTTACAACTAAGTGAACAAATGTTTCTGTTTATTTGCCTTAGTAACTCATTGGCTGGTTGTAACCAACTTTCCTGTAAACTGCATTAGTGGAAGTGTCTGCTTAGAAAATAAATATTTATATGGCAGATCTGGTCGATCAAAATTCCCTTCAAATCAAAACACGGCTTTACTTTGATTTGAAGGGATAGGAGAGCCACAGTTCAAAGCTATTTCCTCAAATAATTACATAATTGTGTGGACAAATTACTTCTATTTGCAATTCCTGACAGCATTGGCCTGTTAATGAATCAGAAGTGTGTGGTTTGACTGGGTGGGGTGTGTGGAGGACAGTCCAGTGGGCAGCAGGAGCGCTCTTATTAACACATCAGAAAAACAAACACAGCACCTGCCTGTGGCTCAGCTGGCCCAGCTTAATTCTCTTTAGTTGGGCTCATAGGAGGGGGGTAAACGTGCCAAGCAAGTGATTATAGCTTCAGCGCTGTGGGAGCCCTCACACACTCTCTTCCTTTCTCTCTCCATCCCTCTCTCTCTCTCTCTCTTTCTCTCTCTTCCTAGCTACTTGCATGCACAACTCATTCTCAGCCCAACATCCCCAGCCCAGAGATTTAAGTCCCAAAGTCTTTGAAGTCCCAGAGATTTAAGATGATAGGATACTGTGTTTTGAAGAGACAAAAACATGCTGTACATGCTTGAATAAATAAAGTGAATGAGTAAATTTGAACAGCATCAAATGATTCGTAATTTGTTACCTTTCCTCCCTTGTTGCGTTCTGCCACCTGTGACATCTCCAAAATGACTTAATATCCCACCCATGTGACCCCTTTCAGGTTCTGTTAAGTGCCGACAGCAATCAAGGGTTGTTGAGCACTGTGTCTGACGATGAAACCTGCTGTCGCATTTGTCCTTCCGTTGAAAAATAACCCTGATTGCTGGGTATCAAAGGAGCAATTTAGTTAATTAGAAACTGTCCAAATTCATGGTGTTTCTTACACGCAATGTCATACTTTGCATTCAGGAATTTTTAGTGCAAATTATCAAGCTGCTCTCTGTTGTTTGAGTCCGTGCTAACAAGTTATTTTTAACAGGTAATTTAGTCGGCTAATGAAGCTTGAAGAATTTGAAGTTCCTAATCTGTTTCTATTGAAAAGCCAAGTGCAAAGTTTACTTTGCTCAAGTGTCTCTCATTTTTCAGCGCAAAATCATTATTCACATGCAGCACTTTCACATCCACCCGCATTTGTGATTGCAATGCAGACAAGTGGTGAAAAATGTTCTTGACAGATTTTATTTGCAAATGTGAAATGAATGACTAGTGCCGTACACATCCCTGGTGTTGAGGGTCGAACACCACAGGTTTAATCTCATCTTAAGGCCGTCACTGCCTGGCCCTGAAAGTTTTGACAGTGATCTGTGCTTCACAATCAACACAGGCTGATGATTTATAATGTGTCACTTTACCTTACACATTGTAATTAATTTGTGATGCATTTATATATTGTGATATCAAACGATTAATCCGAAAACGATTAATCGCATCCAAAATAAAAGTAAAATATGAAAAATAAGAAAAGTATAATAATAAGAATAAGTATAATAATAAAAAAGTATAAATAAGAAAAAATTTATATTTGTATATTAAATATATTTATATATAATATAAATTATATAAATATATACATGTAAATATTTTCCACACACACACACACAATTCCGGAAATGTTGGGACGTTTTTTTTTATTTGAATAAAATGAAAACTAAAAGAATTTCAAATCCCATTAACCAATATTGTATTCACAATAGAACACAGATAATATAACAAATGTTTAAACTGAGAAATTTTATAATTTTATGCAAAAAATGAGCTCATTTTAAATTTGATGCCTGCTACAGGTCTCAAAATAGTTGGGACGGGGGCATCTTTACCATGGTGTAGCATCTCCTCTTCTTTTCAAAACAGTTTGAAGACGTCTGGGCATCAAGGTTATGAGTTTCTGGGGTTTTGGTGTTAGAATTTGAATCCATTCTTGCCTGATATAGGTTTCAGGATATATTTTTTTATTTTTTGTTTAATAATGTGCCAAATGTTCTCTATGAGATCTGGACTGTCATGACCGCAGGCAGGCCAATTCAGCACCCAGACTCTTCTACGAAGCCATGCTGTTGTAATAGCTGCAGTATGTGGTTTTGCATTGTCTTGCTGAAATACACAAGGCCTTCCCTGAAATAGACGCCGTCTGGAGGGGAGCATGTTGCTCTAAAACCTTTGTATACGTTTAAGCATTCGTAGTGCCTTCCAAAACATGCAAGCTGCCCATACCGTATGCACTTATGCACCCCCATACCATCAGAGATGCTGGCTTTTGAACTGAATGCTGATAACACGCTGGAAGGTCTTCCTTCTCTTTAGCCCGGAGGACACGGCGTTTGTGATTTCCAACAAGAATGTCAAATTTGGACTCATCTGACCATAGAACACTTTTACACTTTGAAACAGTCCATTTTAAATGAGCCTTGGCTCACAGGACACGACGGCGCTGCTGGACCATGTTCACATATGGCTTCCTTTTTGCATGATAAAGCTTTAGTTGGCATCTGCAGATGGCACGGCAGATTGTGTTTACCGACAGTGGTTTCTGGAAGTATTCCTGAGCCCATTTAGTAAAGTCAATGACAGAATCATGCCGATGAGTGATGCAGTGTCGTCTTCAGCCTTGTCGCCTTGTCCCTTACGCACAGAGATTTCTCCAGTTTCTCTGAATCTTTTGATGATGTTATGCGCTGTAGATGATGAGATTTGCAAAGCCTTTGCAATTTGACGTTGAGGAACGTTGTTTTTAAAGTATTCCACAATCTTTTTATGCACTCTTTCACATATTGGAGAGCCTCTGCCCATCTTTACTTCTGAGAAACTCTGCCTCTATAAGACATCCCTTTTATAGCTAATCATGTTACAGACCTGTTGTCAATTAACTTAATTTGTTGCTTGATGTTCTCCCAGCTGAATCTTTTCAAAATTTCTTGCTTTTTCAGCCCTTTGTTTCCCAAGTGCCAACTTTTTTGAGACCTGTAGCAGGCATCAAATTTTAAATGAGCTCATTTAGTGGATAAAAGTGTAAAATTTCTCCATTTAAACATTTATGTTCTCTATGTAACATTGTGAATAAAATATTGGCTCATGTGATTTGAAAGTCTTTTAGTTTTCATTTTATTCAAATTTAAAAAAATGTCCCAACATTCCCGGAATTCGGAAATAAATAAATAAATATATATATATATATATATGTTCCACCAATACCAAAGTTTTCGGTAGTATTAGTAGGTACGTATTTTACCAAGTATGTAACTAAATAATATTCAAGACTTAATGTAAAATTGGAAAATGCTGGCAGATACTGCACTATAATATTTCTCCATTAACAGCCATTCAGGAGCTGTGTATTCTGATGAAAGAACATTTTGGAGATTTTTCTCTTTCTGCTGCCTTTTTATGTCATGGCTCAGGAGGGTTGTGAGCCAGTTAAAGGCTTGGGACCTTAATTCGGATGCTCCACCCAAAAATAAAAACACTCTCATAATTTATATGAGTATATGACTTTCTTTTTACAGATGAACAGAAACAAAAAATATTATATATAATATATATATTACATCTCTGTGAGTCCATATAATGCACTTGTACAGGACTTCCAAAGTTGACGCTTCAAAATCCACACAAAACAAACACAATGGTAATGCATATGACCCTAGTTGATGAATCAATGAAAGAAAAAATTGTATTTTACATTTTTTTAAAGACTATAATACATTGTTTGGCCAACTGTCAAATAAACACACACATATAGCAGTTGGTCTGCTGATCATTTATCTTAAGAAGACATTAATTCATCAACTTGGGTCATCATGTTACCTTATTTTCACTTTGTGTGGTTTTTGAACCTCAAATTTGGAGGTCCTGTATACTTACATGATATGGACTCACAGAAATTGATTACTTTCCCAAAAATCCCTCTGTTCATCTGAAGAAAAATTTTTGGTTGCTCTATCCCTTAAAGATTTTTTTTCCAGGGCTTTTTGAATTCTTATTATATGGATTCTGACAACAAAAAGTACATCTAAACTATGCAGTTTGTGTAGCCAAGAGTTTAGCAGTGTGTGTGTACAGTAGTTTGTAGTTATGCGTAGCCAGCAAAAAGCAGTGTGTTGATCATCAGCTGTGTCCACAGATGGTTGCCATGGGGCTAATGTCATTGTGTTGTCCACAGAACATGCATTCATATCAAACGCTCTGTGCCACATCAGTTGAGTCAGCCCTCAGGCCAGAGACTGAAAACTTTGTTTTATGGCTCCAGTGTTCTTTTGCTCTATGAAGTTTGCAGGAAAGTCTGTCCCGATAGTTCTTCCAGGTTTACAGTGATAACCCAGGTGAAAAACAAGTGCACTTCCATAATGTACTTAAAGTGCTCTATTTTCACGCACTAAGTTTGTAGTACACTTGAGTGTACTAGTGTATGAAAAAATGGGTTCAAGTGTACAAGTGGTAACTAAATACATTTTTTAAATACAAAGATAGTATGTTAAAAGTGCATTTTAGTTCATATTCATGGTGTCTCAAAATAGCACAGTTGAGTACACTTAGATTATCTTAAATTGACCTTAAGAAGTACTAAAGGATAATTTTTAGTATATTAAGTACAAAATTCGTGCGTGAAAACAGAGCACTTTAAGTACATTATGGAAGTGTACTTGTTTTTCACCTGGGAAACCAAGATGTTGATGTCAGATAGCAGATTTTGTTAGGTTGTATCACT
Source organism: Acrossocheilus fasciatus (assembly GCA_036784905.1). NCBI lineage: Eukaryota > Metazoa > Chordata > Actinopteri > Cypriniformes > Cyprinidae > Acrossocheilus > Acrossocheilus fasciatus. Next base: position 14,559,950 of record CM071952.1, read on the forward strand.
AAAAACATCTGTCATGATACAGCAAACTGTCAGTGCACAATTACTTTATTCATAAGCTTATATCATTGTGCAACATACATCTTATGAGAACATGCATTACAATGCAACGGCAGGCCCATCACATTCAAAGTGTGTCATATAAAGCATGAAAAGCTACATATATAAACATAATAAATAGTAAAAAAAAGCAAAATTTAAATTTACACTCATTTTGCTGACACATTTTTGCACGCTTGGCTGATGCTGTCATCCATTCACACAATCCATACCTCAGGGACTGCATGCAGTTCGTCCTTATCCTCCCCTTTCACTCCATCAGTATTATCTTTTACTCCTCAAGGCCAAAACAAAGAGCTGAAATGGTTAATGCTTCCATCAGGAAGGCTGACAAATGACGGTCAAGATTTTTTTTGGTTTGAAAATCACAGCATTTTAGTGAGACTGTATTTGTTTTCTCTGCTTTTTTATGTTAAATCCACTTTGCTGTAGACGTGGCACAAATGCTTTGATATTGGTATTACAGTTGATTACAGATTTGCTGAATGTATTATTTAAGATTTTTGCCTGCTGTTAGTTTTCTGAGAGAACATCTAACAAACATTATAAATGTGGGACATAACATTGCAGACATGACTGGAATAAATAAGCTTTTCAGCAAATAAATTACAACCTCCATGCAATGCATGGCCTATTGGTTACTACAAAGCATCTGTTTGTATCACAGTATGTACTACTATGATTTAAAATGCTGTTTCCACCTAGTTACATTTAGGTTTTGAGCAAATAATCAAAATAATAATAATACTGACAAACAGATAAGCAAAGGCATTGCTTGAAGCAATTCCAAACAAGCGTTTTTGTTTGTGCTGAAAATACTGCTTTAAGCCCCATCTCCCCAGGGATTTTATATGTGTTTTTCTTTTCTTTTCTGGGCGATATGATCTTGGAACAAAATAATTTTTACAATACAGACAATTTATATACATTCCTTTAGTTTTAATCTCCGTGAAATGCAAGAGATGTAGCCCCCAGGCCACGGTCCACATGGGATCCAATTTAAAATCTTTATTTGAAGTTTTACAGTGTGTCCACTGCAGACGAGGTATCATTTCTATGCCTTCTGCTCCAGTGAAGTGAGTTCTCTTTCAACAGTGTAAAATCTTAATGAAAGCTTTGCGAAACTCAATGTTGAAAGTGGTATATATGATGGGATTTACGGCACTGTTCACGTAGCCCAGCCACGTAAAGGCAGTGTAGAGTTCAGGAGGGACTTGGCAGTAAGTGTTCACAATGTGCGTGATGAAGAACGGCAGCCAGCAGATGATAAACACACCTGAAAATAAAGCACACAGAGGTAATAATTCAGGGCTGCACGATATATTGCATGCGACTGTCATGTGCATCTCTCGTCAGTAAAGCCGGTTCCGTGATTAGCGGTAAATCTCCATCACCTGTTTGTCCAACCGGCTTTAATGAAGAGATGCGCATGACAATCGCATGCGATATATCGTGTAGCCCTAGTGGAGAACCTATATAAAATGTTTCATTCAGGGGTATAAATGTACGTACTGAACAATATTCAGTTAAATGAAATCAAACAGTATTGTTAAAGCTGAAGTGGGTAATTTTTACACCATTAGATTAGCATCACCAAATGAAACTGCAAAAATCAAACACAATACTCTAACTTTAACTGTGTTGGATCTTCACAGTTTTGTGACGGAGGGACACTGGTAGGGATCTTGAGGTCCTTTACAAAGACTAACTGCTCTTTATGACTCTATTATGATTGCTACAGTAGAGTGTTCTACAAATTTAAATTTTGTATAATGCATAACAGTGACTGTAACATATACATTTTAGGTATGGGAGTAGCATATGTTTTGATATTTGGAGGATAGGGTCATTGACCTATTTTTGATTGGCCATTTGGCTAGTTTTGATACGCAGATCTGGCAACCCTGCTGGTTGTGATGATGAAATACAAAGCAATGTTTTGAAAGTGCTACAGTGTTTACACTTTACAAGCAAATCAACCAAAAATGTTTAACTTCAAGTATTTTAACATAAAAAAAAATCACACTGTTCACCATTAAAGTACTGTAAAGCAACACTTACCAAGGACAATAGCTAACATTTGAGTAGCCTTCTTCTCCTTCTGCTGGGAGATTTTGCGTTTGTTAAGAGTCTTGACCGATGTCTGTGTTTTGCCGGTGGGGGAGACCTGGATCTCAAATGCTTTGGCCCCTTTTGTGATATTGCTGGTGTTGCCATTTCTCTCAGGTTTGACACCAGCTTCAGGCAATGGGGATGATATGTCAGTCTCTCTTAGATTAGAGTTAACCAGCCTGCTGTGTTGTTGACTTGTACCAGACTGATCCTGCTTCCTCTGTCTCTGAGGGTTTAAGTTTGTTATTTCATCCATTTGGATGTCATCGCCATTGTTTACCACCTCCTTTATGAAGATCTAACAAAAAAGATGAAACAGAAGTAATTTTGGTTAAAAGTAATGCTGACGTGCTCAGGCTTTGATAATAAAAGGAAATGAATTGGTTCACTATATCAAACAGCTCATTTCATAACAGAAGTGTATCGTTTCAGTCAACATAACTTTATATGAAGTCTACACTGGATGCAGAGATTAACATTTAATATTTGCTGACACACTGTCATTTCTCAAATGTCATCTGTCGTTATTGCTTCTGGTGCATATGACAAGCAGTTAGAAGCTCAAGAATCCTGTCAAGAGCGATATTGGGAAAGGAAACGTGAAATTGGCTGTACCACGTTTTTGTTGTTCACAGGAAAATTCCCACTGGACTTGACGATCACAGTGCAGAGTTTCACATCATCAGGGTGGGTGCATTTCTGAAACACACATGGGAGAAACACCAGACAGTTTTGACAGATTTAGACCAGAAAGGAATTAGTTGTCCTACCCTAGGTTCAGTTTAAATTTATTTGCAATTATAGAAATGTGCAACAGGAAGGTTGGTAATTCCGTTCTGTCACAGTGATATTTTTTGCAAATGTCAGCTTATAGATCATGTTTATAGGTAATGCGCTAGGAAAAGTTTCCAAATCCTTTAACATTTTAAATTAGCTGAGGATTGCCAAAGCTTTGCATTCTCAATCTCCAAAGCATACGTTTTGGATGCACAAGTGGCCAATCTAAAGATCATTTCGGATCTAAATCCAAAAGTTCAGTGTTTTGAAAACAAGACACTTGCTATATAGAAGGATAAGGACGAGTTTTACACTTCAAAATGAAAGTGCTCCTGAAATAAACATGATGTTGATCTGAGCCAGTTTTCACATCAGAATGCTTTGTAGGAGACACAGCAGTGACAGAAACCACTGATAGGAGATGCTATGTTTACTTATGCCGTCAGGACACAGTATGAACACTCCCTAACCACAAATGGCTCTCAATAATGCACTGATGCCCTTGCAGAAGCTTAGGATGGGTAGATAAGCTATCACTTTCTTTGAATAATGCTATATTGAATTTATTCTGCTGCGGCACACACTCCAAGCCTGGATGTCTTTGCTCTGTGTAAAACAATGCAGACTATAGCCATGCATTATAATAACAGTCATATGAAGCAGTGGTCATTTCCTGCATGGCACACATTGATTTGCTGTATGTCGGCAGAATCAATACGAGCAAAAAAAAAAGAGGAAAAGGTCATTCTAGACACGTTATGATCACAAATCTAAAAAAATATATGCTACTATTTACTACTATCCAACTGTTTGTTACAGATATACTGCTACTGCTATATTACTGATATACAGCTAATGGGAATTGCAGTGCTGATTAATTACTTTGAAATCCATTGACTCTGCAGTTTTTAACAATCCCAATTCACTAAACTCAACTGGAGTGCCTAGTAAGTAGAAACTTTCATCATTCTGCAGCTGTTCTCACCTTTAATGTCGAGCTCATATCCATGTCCGTAACTGGGCATGTGCGTTTGGTGTTGACACGTTTCCGTCTCTTTCGCAGTACCACATATATCTGCACGTATACTAGCAGTGTTATGATGAAGGGAACGTAGAAGGATACAATAGAGGAGTACACTACAAAGGCAGGGTTTGCGATCACACACAGAGCGTCGTCATGAGTGACTGCAATCAAAAAATAGAGTGAAAATTAGTGACATTATCTTATGTATTGTGTATTATATAAACAAAATGGAGTTTACTGACTAGATAGGTAAAGTAGATGTTGATATTGGTTTTATGTGGTTTTGAATTATATTATATATAATATTAAAAAAAAAAAAAAACCTGTCACATGGTGTACCCAAGTAAAAAGTAAGCACATAATTCTTTGCACTTTGAATTCATTCAACTTTTTAAATTTATTCACATTCAAAGTTCTACAGTGCCATTAATGAGTTAAAATATTTTTAACAAGATAATTTTGAATTTTCCCCTGAAAAGAAAAAAAAATTAATTCAGAAATGAAAAACATGCTCATCTTACAAGTGTATTTACATCACTGTGTATGTGCATTTTTAATCTGTTTTTGAATAATACATTTTTTTTCTAAATACATACTAATATATTAACAAATTAACAGGCACAGAGAGAAAGCATAAAGGTATCAATGCAGCAGCTGACATAATGCTTGTATTAAAGGTGCCATAGAATGCATTGATACAATATTTTAAATTGTTCTCTGATATCTACATAGAAGGTATGTGGCTTAGGTAAGGGCAAAAAATCTCCAGAAACGGTTTTACATGTGCATTTACAACCCTAGGATTTCTCCCTAGAATGAAATGGTCTGTTATTGGCTTATTTGGAAGGCTCATGAATAATAATGTTGAGCTCTGCTCTGATTGGCTGTTTCACAGTGCGGCTAATTTCAGTAGCTCACAGCAGGTAGGAAACACAGGGAGGAAAATATATATTTCAATACTTTCTCTCGCAGTTATATCGTCGGGTAATTATACTGTATATAAAATGCGGGCATCAGGGAGCCGCTATTAATATGCGGGGCATTGAAACTGCTTTCGTATGCACGATCACTTTTTACTTTCGCTTTTGAGATTCGCAATCACACAAACTCTGTTTATACTATGGAGCGCCAGTACTTACCACATATTTTACAAGATCAAATGCTTGTCAGTGGTGCTCAGGATCTGTAAATCATTCGCCATCGTCCTCAGTCATCTCTCCTTACTCTGTTTATGTAGTAAGTGAAATCTTATGTACTGCAATGTAACAGACTACCGCTAACAAGGAGCTAACCATGTCCCTTTAGTGGCTCGCGTTATTTTGTTAGAACGCGTTATTTGTTTTCCGTGCCTTTCTGAATACAGACACCAACCCATCCCTGCACTTCACATCCCCTGCACAGCCTGGAACATAACATTTATTGCCATTTTTGCTGTTGTCCTCGCTTGTTTCTTCACAATACCTGCAGCTCTTCTGATGGTTCAGCTGGAACATGAGTATATGCAAATGTTGGGGACGTAACTATTAGTGATCCCGACTGTTACGTCACAGTCGGTGTTATGTTCTGATTCGCCCGTTTTCAGTGGTCTTTTTTATTCACGAGATTTACATAAGAAGGAGGAAACAATGGTGTTTGAGGCTCATGGTATGTCATTTTCATGTACAGAACTCTTATTATTCAACTACGCCAAGGTAAATACAGTTTTCCATTCTATGGCATCTTTAAATACTGCAGAGTATAATGCTCAACTTCCCAGTCTCTTACATTATGATTTGTTTTGTTCATGCCCACAAATCCCTGACCTCGTCCTCCCAGCACGAGCATTCAAGCAGAAGAATGCTGATTAAATGACTTCCTCTAACGTAACTTTTAAATGAAGTGGTGACCTAACTTAATTTTAGCTGCCCCTAAAACCAGTGCGCATGCAAGTTAATGACACTAATACTCAGTAAATTCAGCTCTTAAGTGCAAGCTGTTGTGTCATAATAGTATTAATAAGCAGAAGCCATTTGTTCAAGTTTAAGACAAGGGGATCTACTTACACAGAGTTTAGCTGTCATATTCCTTTTGGTTATTAATTAATGCATATAAGCATATATGCAGAATAATGCATATAAGATGAGACGAAGTGCACATTAATGGACAGTAGATCAGAGAAAAGCTTACAGATATAAAACAATATATTGCCTTTTAATGCTTCTTTTCATAATGTCTGCCACAAAAATATTATGTCTTTATTTTAATTCAAGGGTATTTCTCCACAATAATTTGATTAATTAATCAGAATATCATAGGATTACAAAGTGTAATTGATTGACAGCTCTACTGAAAACATGTAATGTACATTGCTGTTCAAATGTTTGGGGTCGGTAAGAATTTATTTTATTTATTTATTTTTAAAGTCTCTCATGCTCAAAAAAACTGCAATATTTTAAAATATTATTACAGTTTAAAACAACTGTTTTCCATTTGAATATGCTTTAAAATGTAATTTATTCACTTGATAGCAAAGCTGAATTTTCAGCAGCAATTAATCCAGTCTTCAGTGTCAAATTATCCACAGAAATCATAGTAATGTGCTGATTTGATGCTCAAAATTTATTTTCAGTGTTGAAAACAGTTGTGCTTTTGTAAAAACCCTGATATATTTTTTTCAGGATTTTTTGATTAATACAAAGTTCCAAAGAACAGCATTTATTTAGAAATCTTTGGTACCATTATACTGTAAATGTCTTTACTGTCACTGTTGACCAATTCAATGCATCCTTGCTGAATAGAAATATTCATTCCTTTTCCAAAAATAAAAAATAATAATAATAAAAAAATGATAATAATTAATAAATGATAATAATGAATAATTATTAAATAGTGTTGGCCTGGCAATCTAGTTAGTGAATATATTTTCCCCTATATTTACCAGTATTATTGAGTCCAAACAGCAGCGGACATGATATTGCAAAGGACAGAATCCAGACGACAGAAATCATGACTGTGACCCTCCTCTTGGAGCTGTAGCGTGTGTTGTACAACATAGGCATGGCTACAGCTGTGTACCTGTGGGAGATACAAGACAAAAATAAATGTGTTGTTATCTTACAGGCCTTATATGACCTGTATCATATTCCTGCATGCCTCTGCACATAATTTTCCAAATATACCTGCATTCATGTGACCTATGATGTATAGAACCACATATCGGTGCTTCCCATGACCTCTGTAATCCTTTTAAGACTTTTCTTCTAGTCTCTGATTACTTACTATATAAATAGAGGAGACGTTTAGCATGAACCGCTATTGATCTCACAAGTATTTGTTACTATTCTGAGCTCATGTGACATTGTAAGTGACAATGTACAATAAAGTTGTTGTCATCTATATATAACAACCTCAGCACCAGATCTGGTTTATTTTCAGGTGTGCAGAAGCTGAGTTGGTCCCTCTTTTAGGCTGAGCCACCAAATCATGTCACGGTCAGCATTAGACCACTCTTATAATGGCAGTGCAGAAACACCTACCTGTCGATACTGATGGCACATAGATTGAGTATGCTCGCTGTACACATCATCACGTCCAGGGTGACAAAGATGTCACAATGGATTGTGCTGAACCGCCACTCTCCCACCACCTGGGAGGACAGACATGGACAACTAAACGTTCTGCTAATTGTAGAACAATGCATCTGAATGCAATGCAAACGTACACTGTTTGCTTGCAAATGTGCAATAGTTAGTAACTTCCCAGAAGCACTCTGGCAAGCATTGCGTATTACTAAAATCTTTAGATTCTAAATATTCATATTAACACCACAACCACCTGTCTTTCTCATCTGCAAGTCTGCAGGAGTCAATTTGCAACAGCTTTAGCCACTATAATAATGTTTAAACCAATAAAATATTGGCATTTTCTCTGGTTTATGCAATAAAACTGGCAGAAAGAAGCAATATAGCACAGGTCAGCCTCATCCACAGTTCGCATCTCCTGAGCTGGCTGGCAGAGTTTTCTGAGCTGCCTCTGATTAATGTGTGTCCTCAGGCAAGCCGAGGGACTCAGAAACCTCTTGATGGTCTTAGGTTCCCGCCTCTGGAGTTTGCACCGCTGTCATTGATTAAAGAATTATTTGACACCTCTAATGAAAGCGGCTGCGACTTGCCTGAATCAGTTCATCACCATATCTCTAAACTCAGATGAAATGAGCCTCACCGCTATCATTCTAAGACATCGCTAGTGATCAAAACATGTCCTTGCACTAATAGAGGGAGAAAAAGAGAGGGAGGTCTGCAGAACAAGCATGTAGTGTGAAGAGAAATAGAAACTTTTTAAATTGCCATGCACAGAAAGAGCTAATCAGTATGGAAGCTTATTTCCACCACAGATTAAAAATTGTAACTTTTTACCTCATAATTCTGACTTTTTTTTCTCGCAATTCTGAGTTTATATCTCACAGTTTGAACTTTGCTTTTCACAATTCAAAGAAGAAAAGTCAGAATTGTGAGACATTAACTCGCAATTTTATTTTTATTTCGTAACAGAAATAAAGAATGAACTATGTTAGAATGCAAGTTGACATTTCATTCTAGTTGAACAGTAATCTGTGTATGTGACAAATAAGTTTTGAATTGAATTTGAATAATTTTTTAAATCTTGAATTTTGTTAGTGGCAGTAACTCTTTTTATCAGTTACATTGTTATGTCAGCAGTTGGTGAAGGACTGTTTTTATGAGTGAGGCATTGAATCATTTCTAATTCAACACACTGTGAGGCATGGACAATTCAATTCAAATTCATATTAATGAACTGAAAGGAGAACATTTCTTAAATTGTCAGTTTGGCCCAACCCTGCAGCTAAGCTAAAGCGCTTGATTTTATTGGTCATTTCTTGCTAGTATAATTAGGTTATTTTCATGACTCATTTTCATTCATGTTCTGAAGATATTCTGAAGTTGTTTATGGAAATTCGGAATGATGATCTCATCGGCCCTAATAATAATATTGAAGACTTTCATATTGCAACGCAACAACAGCAATTTTTATTTAGCCAATAATCATTTCAACCTTCTCACAACAGCACTCCTTAATGTTCTCTTCACGCGTAAAAATGATTCAAACTAAATAAATAATGAGAACGCAGTTACTCGGTGCTGCCCTTTAGGAGAAAAACAACACATCACAAAATATCAAAAGGCTAATTTAATATAGCGAGTTATAATAATGCTGTAAATTTGATATGCTGCATCTGAAGTGTCACTTTTGACCCGTTGTTCAGAGCTCAGTTTAAAATCACACAATCAACCTGCTTGCATTATTTTCTGCACGAACATTACAAACCTATGGATTTTGCTTGATATTTGATAGCTTTGCTAATATGTATGGCTCAATAACATACACCAGGGAGGCTTCTGTTGGTTGAAAATAACTACTAACCCGTGGCTAGGATCAGATTTTCTAGAATTAGACATGTGCTGGTGGCTACTGCAAATTGATTGGCTAGAATGAGGTTTAAGACAGTGCCTGCAGCTTTTCTTAGTTAATTCATGCCCAGATTGACTGTAATGAGTTATGAAGAAGATGGCGCAAGAAATTAGTCTTATCATGTGAGAATAATTCAATAACCCATCCTTGCATTAATGTTAACCACAGATGGTCGGTTGTTAATCCATTTTATCATCCAATCACGCTGATACCTACCTCAAGGTAAACCACCCATGGCATTACAAGTGTGGCAACTAGCAGATCAGCCACAGCCAGGCTGACTATCAGGTAGTTGGTAGTGGTCTGCAGGGCTTTCTCCCTCGAGACGGCCATACACACAAGCACGTTGCCGAAGACAATGACGAAAATGAGCAGTGTGAGAAGCATGGCGTAATAATTGTACTGGTGCCGCCCCCCTTGTTCCGTGCCATTGAAGCCCCGGGATCCATTTTCAAAGAAGCTTTCATTATAGGCATACTCCGTTAAGACTTCCATCAGATGGTTGAAGCCAAGCCGAGACTCTACAACCAAAGACAAGAGTTTTTTTATGAAAGAAATCCAGAATTAAATTTTCTTAAGTATCCCAGTGTGTGTTTTATCATATCAACCAGATTGCACAGCGTGTGCCACCAAGTTTTGGCATGAAAAATCAATTTCTTATTGGAACACCTGAGCAGAAGCTTTCACTAGAAAGCACAGGGCCGTGGCCTTGCGCCGCATGGTACACTGTGTAAAGTCTATCCTTTATTTATGGGTGATCGTTCGCACAGCTGTCCTGAAAAGCCTGTTTGAACTCTGGATGCGACTTGACTAACTAGGACAGAAGTCTCCTCCCTCCCTACTGTTTCCCTTGTACGATGTCCAAGAAAACAGACAGAAACATAAGCAGTATCAGCTAAATAATAAGTGGACGTGGGGAGGTGAGGGCATTTCACAAAATATCACAACAAAAGGGCTTGTAGTACTGTCTCTGCAAAATGAGAAAAAAGGAAACTGCACAGTGAGCAGTTGCTTTTCGTTCCATATTTAGCAGATTTTGCAAAATTTGTGTGAGTTCAGCACCAAATTTATTATAGCCCTAATGTGGAAATTGATGAAATTAATTTGCATTTCATGACAAATGAACCCATTCTAGCCATCTAAATGATATCAAACTCAGAACAAAGGTCTACTTGTCTTCTCAAATTATTTTGTATGTCATGAATAGATCATTTCTTATGGCTTTGAGAAAGAAGGGACAAGGTAATTCTTAAAGAGATTTTTTTCCCCCCAGCATACAATAAATATAAATCTTATTTTGTGTTCCTCTGAAGAAAGAAAGTCACACAGGTTTGGAACAACATCCTAGAGATTACAAATTTTTCATTTTTGGGTGGATTGTATTTACCATAAAAGTTTTATAAATGCCTGGCTATATATCAAATTGTAGCATGTTGCAAATTCTATTTGGTCATTTTACACTGCTTTGTAATGTTATGTATGTTTGATAATGTTATGTAAATAAGAAAGATATATAAGGGAAAAAGACAGAGGCAAGAATGCTTGAACCTTGCCGCACCTCGAATGTAACATCACTCAGGGTCTGAGCAGCGCCTTGTCGGCAGATGTGCCACATAAATGAGCAAATGTGCAATAGCAATATGCCATCACTTAGACCGTTCAATATGATTGTAAAAATGCATTCTGTTGGGAAAAAAACCCATACAAAACACCATCATCACAGATATAACCCACTCTTGTGTAAAGGGACCACCACTTATTGGTTTTTACACATAATTGCCTCTTTAGCCTTCTCAGTGTCAGTTTTGATCATGAAAGCTGTCTCAGAGTTGACACTCCCTGCAGAGCTCAACTGAATGATGCCTTTTCATTTTTTATCATATCAATAATTTGTGATTGTGCTTGTTTGTTTGTTAGGTTTATAATGGGATTTTCAATCAGAACAATTCAGGATGTGCATGCATCTTTAGATAAGTTTTTGTTCATTAGAGGAAGAAAAAAATGTCTGCAGGAACAACTTATATTATGTTAGGTGTCCTATTTAGATACAGTGTAATTATTGTGTACATACATACATGCTGTTATGTGAAACTTAAGATTTGCATCTGCTGGAAATGTTTGGGTTAACATTATGGTTATGGGTATGGTTACTGCAGGACTCCAAATAAACAGTGTACTGTATGAATATCAGCCACCCACTGTCCCACTCTTCTCCGCATTGTTTCCTGTCTCCATCAATACAGAAGTCTATCTATCTATCAATCTATCTATCTATATTTGACAATTACACTGTATATGTATATAATATATGTATATACTATTTATATTGTGATAGATTTGAACGCAGGTATGTATAATTAGAAATTTGATTAACATGATTACATAGGTATAGTGCAGTTTGACCAATAGATGCAATTAAAAATGTATACAGAGAGTAGTTAAATTCTTATTCTAATATAATTTGAGACCCTAAACACCAAAACTAAAACTCTAAAATTAAGCTATTCTGTGAATTAAAAACAAGAGTGACAAAATCTATAAAAGACATGGGATACAACCATATTTCCTCTCCCTTACCCTCTTATTGCATCTCTCTCTCGTTCTCTCTGTCAAACACACGTTCACACAACATTGTACGCATAGAGAAATTACAGCAATTTTGTCACTTTGAAAGACGGTGGAATTAAGATTACAACCAGCAGTTCACACATAGCCAACTCGTTTAAAACAAATGCTGGTTTTTCCCCACGCAGTGGAATAAAGTTTCTCCTAAAGTGTCAGCATCAGCAAATATCTGTTAATTAGCAGCTCTACTATGCTTTCTAATAATTCATGAGCAGAAAAAAAAACTAGTTCACGAACGAGAGAAAATGCCGTGCTGTACCTTCAAAACCGCAACTTTCATCCAAAGAGCGGAAGTATCCCGTTTCTTAGATTTTAAATCCACTTTTCTCCATCGGATACACTTGTCCATCCGAGCGACTGTAACTGTATTCCTCTTCTGTCTCAATTACAGCTCCACGGATGGAAACAACCACTGTAAACCGGCAAACACGACTACTTCCACGAGGAAATTTCATTTTGGCGATTAAAAGAACCTGAACATGACGTAAATATGCTTTTCCTGGTTTTGTGGAGGTGTTAAACTACACTTAGCAGGAGCAACCCATATCCGTTTGAGTCAAAGCGGAGTGTGAGCAACGCGCAGCATCTGAGCGCGCGCTTTACGCACGCGGTAACCTTCAGCATCCACTGAGGGACAATCTCAGTCCCTCCAACAGAGACTGAGAAGGTTGGAAACGAGGCGGGGCTGTTACATAAACATCAGTAAGAATAAAATACAAGTGCTGCATTCTTTAATCACAATCTCCTTCTTTTCAGAACCCTGTAATTGATCTTATTGATAGGATTGCTTTCCTGACCCTTTTTTAAGGAAATGAATAATAAGTAGGCTATAAATTCCCATTTCAAACTGTAAAGTTGATCTATTAGTATATGAGTAGGCTACTTATTTTATATTTTGGTTTTTATTAAATTATTATTATTATTATTATTATTTGTAATTAAAATGGTTATAATTAATTGAGGGTGTGGCATTTGGATCTATCTTTTTGTATCATGATTTATATCAATACATTTTTTTTTTTTCACCATCATCAAAATTTTCAGTTCTTAATTCATGTGCCCCCATAATCCCCCATAAAAAAAAAAAAAAAAAAAAAAAAAAAACCTATTCAGTCAATTCCCAATGGACAAATTCAAGTCCCGCCCTAATTCTTTTCCCATTTGAGAAGCCATTGGAATATACCTCACAACAGGGAAGAAAAGATGATCGCAGTTTCCATTCCATGTGACTTTAAACGGCCTTTATCTGTCACAGCTAAATCTCCTGATTCTTACTAACAGCTGTTAGGTGACAAATTTTCTAAAACTAGATTACATGGCACATTACAGCCAGATATGAGCAAACATCACTGGTGCCCACAGAAGATTAGCTGTGCGTCTTGTCTTGGGGGCAAGGATTGAATTAGATGCCTTCAAATGGTCTTCAAGACTTTGGACACAAAAAACCAAGCCCCCACTTTCCCTACAGCAACAGAAAGCGGATTTGAGGACTGGATCTGAGTGCATGGACTTTAGACATGGTAGACAGAAAAATGGATTTGGTGCCAATGTGTGGTCTCAACCATGTGTGCTAGGGCTATGAGACTATAAGGCCAATGCAATGAAACCACGGGGAGGTTATAAGTGCAAATACTGTGTGCAGCACTGATATGGCTTTAACAATGTAGGGAACTTCAAATATATACATGCATGAATGAAGATATTTGATGGATTTCTATTTATGTTTCAGATTTGTAGTAGGTCATGTGCACTACATTGCCAGTGCCTCACTTATAGTCTGCCAGTGGATAAGCTATTACTCTCCTTAGAGAATAATGATAAGATGTGGGTAAATCAAACAACCCTGTTGCTTTAGGGAACTGGCAACAACAATTGCCCTTTGGTTTTTTGATATTCCTCAGAATCAGATTGATTCACTCCAAAAAATAAAAATTCTGTTATCATACTCACCCTCATGTCCTTCCAAACCTTACTTTCTTTCCTCTGTGGACTCCGCTGATTTTCATTATATGGACAAAAACAAAAACATTCATTCTCAAAAAAATATCTCCTTTCAGGTTCTGCAGAAGAAATAAGCTCATACAGGTTAGGAATCACATGAAGGAGTGTAAATAATGACAGAATTGTTTTTTGTTGTTGTTGTTGTTGTTGTTTTTTTAGTGAACTATCCCTTTAAGCACAGTTGAAAAAATAAAAACTACACATGGTTGAACACAGTTCAACTCACTCTCGGAAATAAAGGTACAAAAGCTGTCACTGGGGCGGTACCTTTTTTACAAAAGGTACATTTTTGTACCTATTAGGTTCAAATATGTACTAATATGTACCTTTAAGGTACCGAAATGAACCCTTTAGGTACAATCATGTACCTTTTGAAAAGGTACCACCCCAGTGACAGCTTTTGTACCTTTATTTCTGAGAGTGTAGCACTGTGGTTACAGTTTGTTTATACCAAAGCTCTATATCGTAAAGTATTCAGAAAGCGGCTTACAGCTTTCAAGTTGAAAAGTTCAGCACTCAAATAGCCTGGTGGAAAATGTAGGAGTCAGCATTCATTTGGCTCTGAAAGTCAAATGTGAAAGTGACTTCTGGTCTCCGCCGTCGGCGCGCTCTTTCCTTCCAACAAGGTGATTCAGACCAAAAATCTGTCAGTTATTCAAGTAAATAGAGCAGGTGTGAAGGAAAAGCCTTCTTTTGATTGGCTTACTTGGAACTCTATGCATAAATTCATGTTGTAAATGAAAGGACGTTTCTTGTAAGGCCAAAATGTCACAAGTCTGTGTACAAATTAAACGAATAGTTCGCTGAAAATGAGGATAATACTGCCAACATTTTCTCACCTTGTCAATTTAAACTTAAGTTATATGGATTACATTTTTGGTACTTTTATGATATCTTTGTGATAATTTGTGATACTCTTTTTTTTAAAGCTAGACAGTGCCTCACCCCCTTCCACTTTCTTTTTCGCATTTTTTCAAAATACATTCTTTTCTACAAAAGTGTTTGTAACAACATGAGGGAGAATAAATGATCATAGAATTTACATTTTTGGTTGACTAACTCCTGAAATCCTCATAATAAGTTCATATAAATAATAGGAAGGGTAAACACTGGTTCATGAAAATATATCTTGTTTTTTTTTTTTTTTTGGTAGTTTTGATGCTGATATATGTAAGGAAATTCACATGGATATTCAGAGCTTCATCACGAACATAACAGTGAATTCTTGGGTAATTTCTAAAGGTCAGCTTGTTTAAAAACTTTCCAGTGAATTGTTTTGGGGACTCAAATCTGAAAATGCCATCCCACAATGATGATAAATCACCATGCACAACACAAAGCAGCAAAACTTTCTGAAACTAATGTCCTTTAAAGTGTATGAGGGACAGCCTTACATTACCCAAACGACTTGCTGCCATCCCTCAGGAGAATACAGTACAGTCTGATCAGGAACATTTCCTCCACTTTAAGGGCTGTACTATAACAATGAAACTTCTCTATTTAAATAACTGACCCTGGGTTGCAGCAAATCGTGGGAGAGAGAGAGAGCCACAGGGCTACCATTATAACCCAGCTCAGAATGAATGGCCTCTATTAACTCCTGCTGATGAGCAGGCTTATATAGAATGCAAAACAAATCATTCTGACTTCAATAGCAGCCACTATGAAATGGGACTTTAAACTTTATGTCGAACTATTGACAGCCAGTGAGCTCTACAAAAAGACTTCTTTAATACACAGACCTGTGTTGATGCTGCATGTTCTCGATGGTGAAAAGCTGCATGAAGAGAGTCTGGCTGCATGAGGCTGGAGCTCTCAGAACAGATGGTAGAAGAAATGTTCTTTTTCTGACTCAGTGGATGTGAAGACTTGACAATGGCACATGCAGAACTTGAGAGCTGTCTGTCTGGCAAGTTGATGCAATGAGCTTTCGGCCAAGACGTCTTTGGAAAAGGTGCACTGAAGCATGATTGCTTTCCCCGCCTGTCTTTGAACAAACTCTCCGTCTAGTTTATCTGTGAATGGAACTTTAAAGCACCATTATGCAGTTCATTCAAGTCTGTGCCAAACAGCACTCCAGCAAAAGCACATTAAATGAAGCTAATTTATTACATACTCATATACAGTATTTAAAGGGATAGTTCACCCAAAAATGAAAATTCTGTCATTAATTACTCACCCTCATGTCGTTTCAAACCCGTAAGACCTTTGTTCATCTTCGGAAAACACAAGTTAAGATATTTTTGATGAAATCCGAGAGCTTTCTGACCCTCCACAGACAGCAACACAACTGACACGTTCAAAGCCCAGAAAAGTTCAAGTATTTAAATACTTGTATAATAAATATAATATTATACATGTGGACTTTTTTTGTCACGGTGGAGCTTGAAAGCTCCAGTCCTCATTCACTTTTATATTGAAAAATAAATAAATAAATTGCCAGGATATCCTTCACATAAAATGTAGTGCCAGAACATTCAGTTTCGGGTGAGCTATCCCTTTAAAGCTAGAAATAGAAGCACAGAAAATGTTTGCACATTTTTTCTATCAATTTTAGCCATCAGAAGCATTAAATGTGACCCTCTATGTGAAAACCCAGCTAAAGTCCTTTTTTTGTGATTTACTGTTTTCTACAAAAAAAATCATCCTTCATAAGGTAAAGAACATTCTGTGAAAGTTTAACCTTCATATCTTTTATATTGACTGTGTAAGGCCTGAAGTAAAGACTGAAATTATAGTGAAATTAATGGCTGAAATCCAACTTTGATGCTTGTTATCTCATAATTAGATTTTGAGACTTTAGCCTGGATTTCAAAGAGAGGGTCACAAATATATTTTGCAGACACTGCTGAACAAGCCATTTTTGATTGACACTGATTTGCACCATTTTAGTTTATTACAGTACACTGTTTTTTTTGTTTTTTTTAAAATCCTATGGCAATAAATCATACTTATTTTAACTTTATCAAACTATTTGTTATAATACACATAGAAATGAACATACATTTAGCCTGTTTTACTGGAACAATTGACCCTCGATTGTGTAATAGAAATGAATGACATGCAGTATGTGAAAATAATTCCAGTGTTTGGTTCCAAGGTGACTTAAATGAATGTTTGAGCCTATGAACAGTATTACTCATCTTTGTAAAAATGACCACTCAAAGTTGAGGTCTGGTGACCCTCAGTATTTAGCTAAACATGAAGATTGCTATCTTATTGCAGGAAAAGATTCATCATAATGAATGCTTATAGTTCAGCAACTAAAACAACAGTTCTTGGCATTAGACGCGATCATCCTGAATCACCCATTTCCATCAGTAAGTGCATCTGGGACATATCCTACAATATTAATGAATGATGCTATATTAACAACGTGCATGGCTTCATTAATATACATTAAGTGTGAGCAGTTGAGATCCTCACTGTTTATTTACGAACAAAGAGGTTATAAGAAGAGATTTGATGAAGGCATAGGCTGATTTAATGTAAATCCTGTTCCTGTCAATTAATCATTCTGTTGAGAGAAGAGAATAAAATGGGAGGACTGATAGAAGGATGAGATTAGAAACAGAATTAAGGAGCCAAATATTGATTTTTTTTGTTTTCTTCTTGTCTTTTCACATTCACAGATTTAGCTGATGATGGACTGGCTAAAAGCTGGGGGCATATATATTATAATTTAATGTGAATTGAGTTAGCCATTAAAAATAAATATAAACATTAAAGATGACTTTTACCTTGAGAATTTTAAAACTCAATAGCAACATGTGAAAACATCACAACATTTATTCTTCAAAACATCACACTTGTGCTGCACTGGTGCCATATTAAATATACAGTACAGCACTATATAACTTGCTTTAAAGGATTCTACTCACATACCCAAGGCTGAACTTTTAGCGTTAAAATGAAATATATATATATAAAAAATATCCATATATCAATGTTACACATGCACAAAACATTTAGTGATTTTATATAGAGCTATGCAATGATTTGACTCTTTCTGCAGCTTACATCCTTATGCAAGTAGGTGGTGACAAATGACCACTTCTTTTTAATGGAGTCATTTAAATCATTCACTCAACCAACTCGTTCAAATACACAGATTTATTCAAAACGAATCACCACTATTATATGCTGTTTGGAGTTTGTGCTAGGAGCTGTTCACAGAAACTTTCATACATATTTCTGTAGTGTTTTATGAATAACACAGCTTTTTAAAAATGCAGTGCTCATGTTAAAAGAATTTCAATGCATCTTTATGTCACAGGTTGTCTGCAGGAAGGAAAACAGGTGAGGTAAGAGTCTGAATACAAAACAGGCAAAACGTGACACTTAAAAAAATGTTTCTTTAATTTCACTGTCATGCATCTCATATTTTTAAACATCAAGAAAGGCATACTGTGAGAAAAATGCAAGATATTATTTGACCCTTCGCAAAAACCCGCAATCCTTTAATGTGTTGTGACCAGGTTGTGACAGATCGCTGTAGCGCTTTTAGTTTCAGACCCTCCTGTTTGAGTTGTTTGTTGGACAAAATGGCAGATACAGCATTATGATTGGTCAGATCACCTGTCAGTCATGCACCCTGCGAAGGGTCAATTCAAAATGTGTTTTTTAAAAGTTAAACGTGGTTAGTGTGTCGAAATATAGTGCAACTGTGTTCACAGGGACCCAAGTTCGATTCCAGTCTCGGGGTCCTTTGTGGATCCCGCTCCTCCCAGTAATTTCCTGTTGTCAAAAAAAAAAGTCTAACTTTTTTACGTAAGCAGTGCTTTTTTGAATGCTATATGAAGCGTTCAGATGCAAAAGCCTCTAAGTGCTGTTTGAAATTTTCTTCTACAATGAGCTCTTTTATTAGGCTCCTGTTTGTAGGTTCACTGTAAAAAATGACCGTGATTTTAACGGTAAAAAACTGTGAAAAAGCTACGGTAAAAACCTGTTAAATGGTTAACGGTAAGTTCCCCTAATATATATGGTGAAAAACTGTAATAGACATTTCCGCTTTTGGAAGTGAAAAAGAATGTAAAATTTACAGGGAAAAAACGTAAATTGACATTCCGAGAATTCCCTGCGTTGCATTTCAAATTTTGTTTGAATTTGATGTCTTTTCTTTGAAATAACTAGGTTTCTTCTTAGTTTTTTCTTATCAGTTTTATCTTATCAGAGTCTCACCATGATTGTGTTTAGTGTTAGTGTGAATGACACTGTGCACCTTCTATATATATTATTATTTAAAAGCTGCTTGAGATGGGCTTTGGTTCATCATGTGACTTTCTCATCACCACCTGCATTTGGTGGTTATCAGTGTATTTCAAAGGTACAAAACAGATTTCAGTATTTCAATAGGCTGTTATATTAACATTATATCAGTTTACGGTATTTAACTGAAATTACGGTATTTAACTGTAAATTTAAGGTAAAACCGTAAAACCTAAAATGTTGTTACCGTATATTTTACGGTATAATTCTGGCAACCACAGCTGCCGTTTTTTTACCGTAAATTTTACGGCATTTTTTTTTTTACAGTGTTCAGTAATTTCACTTTAATGGCAGTGAATAGGTTCTTTTTGTTGCAACTAATTTGAAATAATTGAACATGAACATAGGGAGCCTGATAAAAATGCTCATTTTAGAACCTTTTGCATCTGAAGTCTTCAAACTCAGCTCATTCGAAATACCTGCCTCTAAATACATTTCTGCAGCACTGTTATTACGTACCTTACTGCAAGTTTCGCGGCAGTTTCAAAGTGAAACATCCAGTAAGTGGCGCTAAAATGTGGGTTCAATACGTGACCCTGGCACGTTTTTGTTACGTTGATATAGGAACGTATTGCTGTGTTTTTATTGCATTGCTTTAGGTACGTATTGCGGTGGTTCATAATTCAAATATCCGATGAGTGTCGCTAAAAGTTAATGCTCTATCATGTTGGAAATATCCCCTACACCAAACCCACCCCTACCCGATAGTGTTAACAAATGCAAAAGTGATAATAAATATGCAGTTGTTGATGCAGCTGTGCTATTTTAACTTCCTTATGAGGATTTGAGCTTTTTCTTACCGAAGCTCTTCGTTGTCTAAGTGCAACCCTGTATGGCGTGAGCTACCAAGCAAACCTACTGAGTTAGAAAACTCATGTATATGCAGCTGGATATGTGACGATAACCTTAAATGCATCAGTTTTCAAATCTCACAGAAAATTAGGCTTTATTTTACTGTTTTACTGCCTCTAGTGTTCATATCAATTGGAAATTTTGTTTCTTTTTTTGGGACTGTGTTGCACTTAGAATCAGAAAAACTTTCTTTACCACAACAATTAAAGATGCTTTGATCTACTTGCATTTCTGAAAAAGCATGAGACTTCAGTCAATCAATCAATCAATCAATCAATACTAAGTTTTTTTTATTAACCAAATGCAGCCATATTCCTTATTATGTTCTCTCATCCCACACTAAACAGCATTAATTTGCTAAGGGTGGCTTTCAAATGGAGAGCATGGCTGAGTTTTTGATAAGAGAACATCTGCCAGGCATCCCAGATCTCCCTCATCACATCCAGGTCTTTGACCCAGAACGTGGTGATCTGGCTCTGACCGTGCATCTGCCTTTTTAAGCCTGTTAAGCTGTGCTGTGCTGTCAAGGCTGTGAGCCTGCTGCTGCTAAACGATAAGTAAGAGTAAGATAAAACTGTGGCGAGGAAACACTTACGAGTCTTATCCTTCTTTTCTGTGATATGCAAGAATGAATCAGAGACAGCAGAGCTCTTAAAAATGAAGATGGAGGATGGGCTGATCAAGATAATACAAAACATATTAGATTTATTATTTCCACTTAATAGTTTGAGATATTTTTTTTTTTTTTTAAATCTAGATCAACCAGAATGTCTTTTTTTCCTATTGATAGAGGAACATCAATGCATGCAAATAGTATGAGTGTGATAAAGCAGACCCAAAGTGATGTCTCTGGCTTTGACAATTTATCAGTGCAAGTCTGAAAACTCCATCTCTGCCACAATATAAAATTCAACCTCCTCCTAGAATGTCATTATAAAATTCACAACTGACTGACTCGCTATTCCCCTCCACCGGTTGGCTATGGGTGACTGACAGGTGTTGTCATCCATTTTTATAACAAATCAGACAGACTGCTCTGTTGAATAACGCTTCCCATACATTAACTTATTTTCTCTTTCTCAGCGTCCCGCAGAGCGTTTAATGGTTTGTGTGTCAGCAGGAGAACTGCTGACATAGATCTTTAGTTTTTGACAGAAGAGGAGAAAACTTTCAAGGTTCCTTCTGAAAAACAACAACAACAACAGCGGAATATTACTCATGTGAGATTAATCATACGCTGCAAAAAAGAAGTTCCTATGTATGTCTTGAATAACATTTTCATTTTAACATTTAAGAAGTCATTGTACACTGTACTACAAAAATTACTCTTCAGTTCAAAAACAGCTTTTCAGCATTCACTCTTTGCAAAATATATACCACGTATAACGCACACCACATTAAAATATAACATATAATTAGTTCTGATTACTATATACTATAATATTTCCTTTGAAAAACACCCACACACAATGATTCTGCACAATTCTACGTCATGCTGATGGAAAAATGAGATGGGAGCAAACATTCTGTTCAAAAATTTGATTGCTTTTATACATATATTTATTTTGTGTTTGCTTGCAAAACTTTGCATTCCCCAGAGAATCTTTGTGTTTGCTTGCAAAATGTAAAGGTTTTGCAAAAGAATGCAAAGTTTCTCTCGGGCACACACAATAATTTTGCAAGAGAACGCAATATTTGAATGCAAATGCATTGAAATATAATTTTTCTCCCATCTCATTTTTTTTTTTATCACCACATCCCTTTAGGGGCTTTGTACATTCAAGCTTTCATTAATTGTATGGACGAATTCATATAAGGATTCAGGCTCAGGCGCTTTCTCACCTATTGCCATCTGGAGTTTTTTCCTGACCAATTTTTAAAAAGATACATTTATAAGCAAAATTGCAAAAGGTGCTCTATAAAAACTTGTTTTTATAAAGTAAACCATGAACCTTGAATTTATTTTTCTTACATTATTGGAGAAAATAATCACTTACTGTAAGCATACTGTATGTCTAACAAAATGTAGTAAGATTTATGCTTTTAAAAGACACAGAATACGTCTAATCCTCTTTTTTGTTTTTCAAGTAAAGTTTTTAGTTCATTGTTTACATAAGAATACACTTTATTAACATTTTACTGGGAATCAAAAAGGTGAAACTAAAAACATAACAGCCTGTGGTCCAGTTGATAATATTGATGCTCCAACAGTTTTCACACACACTGGTGAAGTCTGGCAGGTGTGTTGCACATTTAGAATATATCAGTGGGATACTGACAGATGGGAGTGAGAGGGCAGGGTTTGGGAACACTGTGACCTTCAGCGTTGTGAAAGCTGGGCGTGCTCAACACTTAACGTCCCTGTGTAATTGGGAGGCAGATGAAGGTGCTCTGTGCTGTGATGTGTTCATCAACTGTGGTTTGAGTTGAATCACACTTTTCATAGTTCAATGAACCTAGTAATTATTGAATAGCGAAATGAACTGCTGTGAAGAGCAGGGCCGAAAGCATCGACTTGGCAGTGTCGGGGAAATGCCGGGCAGTTAAGGTCTTGTTAAACATATTGGGCTTCAAGATGGACTTGAATATTTTAGTGAGGTCGGTGTAAGCACATTATGAGGTCCAGCGCTCAGTTCTGTGGTGACATTAGGGTTGGTGGGGCATGATGTAAAATACACTTTTGATGGATTTTATTTTGTCAGTTTCTTCCTAAACGCTTAAAGTAGGTCTATAATATCTAGAGAAAGATATCTGTAGCATTCAAATCATCTGCCGTAGCTCCTTCCAGAATTATTATATGAAATTGGCCCTGGTGAAATATCCACTATAATATGACCCTGGACCACAAAACCAGTAATAAATGTCAATTTTTTGAAATTGAGATTTATACATAATAAATGAATAAGCTTTCCATTGATGTATGGTTTGTTAAGATATATTATATATTTATATTTAGTCATTTAGCAGACGCTTTTATACAAAGCGACTTACAAATGAGGACAACAGAAGCAATCAATTGTAGTATTGAAACAACTAAAACAGACCCAAAACTAAAAGCTAAAACTTTATAAATACTATATATACACACACATTTAAAAAAAAAAAAGAAAGAAATTAAATAAAAATGACAAATGCATACAATAAAATTTCAAAACAACATTTAAATGAAAACAAAAAAATAAAGCTAAAAACAATATATTAAAGAGTATATAAACTGCAGATTGCAAGACATAAACTCAGAATTGTGAGATATGAACTCAGAATTGCGAGATGTAAATTCAGAATTGTGAGATATGAACTCAGAATTGCGAGATGTAAATTCAGAATTGCGAGATATAAACTCAGAATTGTGAGATATGAACTCAGAATTGCGAAATATAAACTGCAGATTGCAAGACAAACTCAGAATTGTAAGATATGAACTCAGAATTGTGAGATATGAACTCAGAATTGTGAGATATGAACTCAGAATTGTGAGATATGAACTCAGAATTGTGAGATATAAACTCTGAATTGTGAGATGTAAACTCAGAATTAGATATGAACTCAGAATTGTGAGATGTAAACTCAGAATTGTGAGATATGAACTCAGAATGGCGAGATATAAACTCAGAATTGTGAGATGTAAACTCTGAATTGTGAGATATGAACTCAGAATTGTGAGATGTAAACTCTGAATTGTGAGGTATGAACTCAGAATTGTGAGATATAAACTCAATTGTGAGATATAAACTCAGAATTGTGAGATATGAACTCAGAATTGTGAGATATGAACTCAGAATTGTGAGATGTAAACTCAGAATTGTGAGATATGAACTCAGAATTGTGAGATATAAACTCTGAATTGTGAGATGTAAACTGCAGATTGCAAGACAAACTCAGAATTGTAAGATATGAACTCAGAATTGCGAAATATAAACTGCAGATTGCAAGACAAACTCAGAATTGTAAGATATGAACTCAGAATTGTGAGATATGAACTCAGAATTGTGAGATGTAAACTCTGAATTGTGAGATATGAACTCAGAATTGTGAGATGTAAACTCAGAATTGTGAGATATGAACTCAGAATTGTGAGATGTAAACTCAGAATTAGATATGAACTCAGAATGGCGAGATATAAACTCAGAATTGTGAGATGTAAACTCTGAATTGTGAGATATGAACTCAGAATTGTGAGATGTAAACTCTGAATTGTGAGGTATGAACTCAGAATTGTGAGATATAAACTCAATTGTGAGATATAAACTCAGAATTGTGAGATATGAACTCAGAATTGTGAGATATGAACTCAGAATTGTGAGATATGAACTCAGAATTGTGAGATGTAAACTCTGAATTGTGAGGTATGAACTCAGAATTGTGAGATATAAACTCTGAATTGTGAGATGTAAACTCAGAATTGTGAGATATGAACTCAGAATGGTGAGATATGAACTCAGAATGGCGAGATATAAACTCAGAATTGTGAGATATGAACTCAGAATGGCGAGATATAAACTCAGAATTGTGAGATATGAACTCAGAATGGCGAGATATAAACTCAGAATTAGATATGAACTCAGAATGGCGAGATATAAACTCAGAATTGTGAGATATGAACTCAGAATGGCGAGATATAAACTCAGAATTGTGAGATATGAACTCAGAATTGTGAGATATGAACTCAGAATTAGATATGAACTCAGAATTGTGAGATATAAACTCAGAATTGTGAGATATAAACTCAGAATTGTGAGATATAAACTCAGAATTGTGAGATATAAACTCAGAATTGTGAGATATGAACTCAGAATGGCGAGATATAAACTCAGAATGGCGAGATGTAAATTCAGAATGGCGAGATATAAATTGCAGATTGCAAGATATAAACTCAGAATTGTGAGATATGAACTCAGAATTGCGAAATATAAACTGCAGATTGCAAGATATAAACTCAGAATTGTGAGGTTATAATTTTGAATTAAAGATATAAATTGAATTTTGAATTAAAGATATAAATTGAATTTTGATATAAAGATATAAATTGAATTTTGATATAAAGATATAAACTGCTAATTGCGAGATATAAACAGCGAAATGCGCACGCGCGGCCGCACAGAAGAAATAATGTGCCGCGCACACGCAAAAAATGAGTTGGGAAAGCCATTTGATTGAATTCTAGTTGCAAAAAAATGCAATGCTCGGGCAAACCGCTAGAAAGTCTTTACTATCAATTTTATCCATTTAACAAATACTTGCTGAATAAAAGTATTAATTTCTTCAAAAAAGAAAGAAAGAAAAAAAATTTACTGACCCCAAACTTTTGAATAGTAGTGTATACTATAACACAAAATTTCTATTTTGAATAAACATTGTTCTTTTTAACTTATTATTTACCAAAAATATCACAGGTCCCAAAAATATTAAGCAGTACAACTGTTTCCAACACTGATTATAAATCGGCATATTAGAATGGTTTCTAAAGGATCATGTGACACTGAAGACAGGAGTAAAGATGCTGAAAATTCAGCTTTGCTTCACATGGAATAAATGATATTTTAAATATATTAAAAATAGAAAACTTTTATTTTAAATTGCAATAATATTTCACAATATTATTTTGAGAAATAATATTCTGTATTTTTCATCAAATAGATACAGCCTTGATGAGCATATGAACTTCTTTAAAAAAAAAAAAAAAAACTTTACTGATCCCAAACTTTTGAACGGCATTATACTGTAAAAAAATGTTTTCTCAGGTAACCTAAAAAGTACATAATTTAGTTATATCAAGGGTCAAATCAAATATAAATAGCACATTAAAGTTAAAAGTTACACACTTTTTTGTGTCTGCGCTGTACAGGGTATAAAGAATGTTTTTGCTCAGGTGGCCAAAATGTCCGCCCAATAGAGAAAAGTTTTGCTCGGCAAGAAAAAAAATTAGAGGGAACATTGATTGTGAGATATAAATTCAGAATTGTGAGATATAAACTCTGAATTGTGAGGTTATAATTTTGAATTAAATATATAAATTGAATTTTGATATAAAGATATAAACTGCTAATTGCGAGATATAAACTGCGAAATGCAAGATATAAATTCAAAATTGTGAGATATAAATTCAGAATTGAGAGATATAAATTCAGAATTGCAAGATATAAACTCAGAATTGCGAGATATAAACTCAGAATTGCGAGATATAAACTCAGAATTGCGAGATATAAACTCAGAATTGTGAGATGTTAACTCGAAATTGTGAGGTTATAATTTTGAATTGTAAAATAAAAACTCAGAATTGTGAAAAAAAGTCTGAATTCTGAGATCAAAAGTCACAAATCCCTTTTTTATTTTTTATTCCGAATTGTGAGATATAAATTCAGAATAAAATTCACATCTTATATCTTGCAATACTGATTTTATATCTTGCAATTCTGAATTGTGAACAGAAGAGTCTGAATTGTAAGAAAAAACAAGTCAGTTACTTTTATTTCTGTATTCTGTGGCAGATACGGGCTTCCATAAATACAACATCTCAGCAAGAGGTATGCTAACCAGCCTCTTTGACCGCCTAAACTGCTGTATACATTTCAGTATCATTTTATGTTCTTATACACATGACTGTAACTCATATACATAAGGGATTTCTGTAATTCCTCCAAGTGCACAGGTTTGCAACAAATTGATTGTACATTTTGGGCTAGGATGTCCAGTGTGAAGATTTTTAGAGCACTTTGGTCTAATTAGAGGTATTTGAGCACAAGGTGACTGACTGAATGTTTAATGGAGCTAAAGGTCACATCCTCTGACGGAATCTTATCCCATAATACCTTACTGAAACAATTACAGGACTCCAGCTCTGAAACAGGGATAACCTTTCCTCACAGAGTGCTTGATCCTTGTTCGCTTCTTTGAAATATTAAAAAGTCCAGTGGAAATTCAATACCTCACTTAACACGCATATGGGACACTCTTGATCTATAATATGAAACTCTTCCATACGAGATGTTGACAGATTTTTAAAGCAAACAGAAAGTTTTTAGGAACTGAATGTGGCTTTTGGTTATTTATTGTCCATTTAAAATTATTCTCTTCTTTATCTGTTCCTGTCCCAAAGCTATTACCTCAGGTGCATGAGTTCATACTGAGCAGGGCAAAACCTATAGGCCGACTGTACTCCCGAAAAGTCAGGACAGAAAGGTTAACACCAGCATAGAACCACTGCTCAGGAAGATGAAGAATAGTTTCCTCCCTGCCAATATCCAAAATTACTTAGTTCTGCACCACAAGGGAGTCGGAGGCAAAGCAAAGCATCCCTGCCAAGTGTTTAAATTGCTTATACTCCTTTGAATGGATTGAAATCCAGCATTTTCA
This sequence comes from Acrossocheilus fasciatus, assembly GCA_036784905.1. Classification (NCBI taxonomy): domain Eukaryota; kingdom Metazoa; phylum Chordata; class Actinopteri; order Cypriniformes; family Cyprinidae; genus Acrossocheilus; species Acrossocheilus fasciatus. Next base: position 14,587,488 of record CM071952.1, read on the forward strand.
TGTTAGCCAAACTAAATCTCTCAACACTGATCCTTTCAAATGGAAAACTGGTTTCACATTCACCGGTCAAAGTGAGTTTCTTTAAAACTGACTCATTTTAGTTGATGTATTTAGTGAGTTTCAGAGCCACTATATCTATATGTTGTTTTTTGCTGTCTCTGAAAGGATTGTTTTTTTGTTTTGTTTTTTTGTGGGAATTTGGTGAAATCCTAAAGTCTCGGTGGAGAGAAATGTTCTTTTAGTGAAATGCTAAAAATTAGACTCATTTACATATTTCTTTCTTCTTCTATAGTCGTTTGTTTGGCTTTTGGATAGCTATGCATTGTGATTCAAGAAGCATATGCTACAAAAAACACGTTCTGAGAGCAAAACCATGCGGATAAAAATGATAAATCTAAATTGTCAACACACCTTATTGTGACAAATGATGTTTACTGAGTCATCAGTGCAATAATCATAAAAACACTCAACTGGTGATTTACAAAAGCAAACATTATTTTCAGTTCTATCAGAAAAAGTGCAACATCAGGCCATGAGAAAGAAAATCAACATGGCTTATCATGTTATGTTGTGCTTTCATCCTTCCTTACAGGCTTGGTGACACCAAACGGGGAAGATAAATCACAAATCAAAAATAAACACACATAGGGTTACATTTACTTTTACAGAGCATTCTCGTGCAGTATGTAGTCTACCAAAGGTGGCTTTGGGAGGTTCAAGAAACACGGGCTGAAATCCAGCTGTGAAAATCCAATTAATTGCTCATTTCTGGCAGTGAAGTGGGTGTATTTCATCAGGATAACATGTATTTCAGGATAACATGATTGCACACAAATTAAATTCGTGCAGATAATGTTTATTGTAATTGTCCAATTATGCTGAATCTGTACTGTAAACAGATTCAATTTGTACTATGAAAAACCAAAGGTTGATATCTGTCATCCAAAAGATTAAAACCTCAGATTGCTTTAAGGAACAATCTGTCCCAGCCCCTCTACTGTCATTTATTATTCTGTGAGGATAAGCACAGATTCTGCAGCAGAGTGTTGAGGTAAAGATTTCTCAACCCATCTCCGCCCAAAAAAAGAGCCGATGTCCACCGAGTAAGTGGCCCATACAAAAACTGATGTAATATGCTGAAAATAAGCTGAGAAGTGATAATGCAAGCTGTTGGTTTAGGCATCCTGTCCTCTCAAAACGCAATTTTGCATGCTTTTTGGATGACAACCCCAGTAAATGAAAGCAGCGTTTCAAAGGCACCCCTAAAGCTAGCTAGCGTTGTCTGACAGATGTGATCATTATTAACTAATTTCTTCCTCATTACAGCTGTTGGCTAATATATTCAGTAGTAATTGAGCAGTACATGTATAAGCCACTGCTTCAATCCTACTGAAGCTTTGAAAAATCTACAAAATATCATGACAATATAAAGCACAAGTAATATAAATTATAACTGTACTCATAATACATGATTTAGCATATATATTCTGTGAAAGAAAGAGATTTATGTTTCAAAAGATTTCTGTCAAATTAATGCTGGTTTTTTTTATTTCTATTCATCAAAGAATACTGGAAAATAAAATTTAAAATATATATATATAAAGATTTATATATATATATATAAAGGCTTTTTCCTGTGTTTTTGATTCAATAAATGCAGCCTTGGTGAGAGTAAGATACTTCTTTTGAAACACATTAAAAATCTTACCAACCCCAAACTTTTGAACATTATACACATAGTATTACTTTTTGTATATGATATAAAGAAATCTGAGCTAGACTTGATAGATTTGGGAGATATTGGAGACCATGCTAGGCTCTACTATATGAAATATAATAAAATAATCATCAAAGAAGGAACCTTTTCTACTTTCACTCCTGCTGTGATGTCAGCTGCTTGTCTGAGAAAGTCTAGGCGTTAACTGTCTGAAAGTTTCATAATCTTTTATGGATTTTAATTGGTCTCTTCAGTTTGGTCGAATTGGTTTCAGCTACACTCGGATCATAAGAAACTTCTGTACCCAATGCACTGGAATGGACCACATACTGACCACAGCTTTCACTGAATGATCTTAAAGAAATGTACCTTAACAGCAATTAATGAAAATTTATCATCAAGAGAAATATCAGTTTCCCTCATGGAGGGCTTGTTATTTTTAATCATGTCACTTAATGAAATTCTGGCGTGATAAATTATGCACACGCTCCTGTGGTCTCCATTGCTGTGTAGTTTAGTGAGAGAGGGGTGTTCTTGTGATTTTGGTTTTGAATGTGGCTGATGAAATTTCTAACCATCTCTGATCTCTGTTGGTGTAAGTTAGACTCTAATGATGGAAACTGTCTGTCTTATGTCCACAGCCACACAAAAATGGTCTGTGTAATTTGCTGTGATACAGGTGACACCAAATAAACTGCAAAAATAATTGATTTTCAAACTACTCCGCCAACATTTTGAAACCATATTTGTATGTACTAGAAAGTGAAGCTAGTTAGTATAATAGAAGTGCACTGCTTGTTTTGTGGTGTCCTAATTTATTTAACTACCCTACTGGGAAACAGTTTGAAATAATTAAAACATTTTCATGTGTTTAAAAGAAGTCTCTTATGCTCACCAATGGTGCATTTATTTGATCAAAAATACAGTAAAAACAGTAGTATTGTTAAATATTATTACAATTTAAACAACTGTTTTTTTGTACCTACAGGCAAATGAGTGGTAACACAAACTTACCTGAAGGGTATGTACATGGTAACAAATAAGAAACAAAGCTGTACTTAACAGGCGCACATGCATGGTAATTAGTTTACATTTACATTACATTTAATCATTTAGCAGACGCTTTTATCCAAAGCGACGTACAAATCAGAACAATAGAAGCAATCAGACCATTGAGAGTGCAGCAGTGCCAAGTGCCATGACAAGTCTCAGTTAGTCTAGCACAGTACATGTAGCTAGTGTTTTTTTTGTTTGTTTGTTTTGTTTTTTTATAAATAAATAGAATAGGAAAGTGTTAATATTAGTTGGTCAGGTGCTGGCGAAAAAGATGTGTCTTTAGATGATTTGTGACCCTGGACAACAAAACTACAGTCATAAGTGTCAATTTATACATAATCTGAAAGCTGAATAAATAAGCTTTCCATTGATGTATGGGTTGTTAGGATCGGACAATATTTGGCTGAGATACAACTTTTTGAAAATCTGGAAGCTGAGGGTGCAAAAAAATCAAAATATTGAGAAAAACGCCTTTAAAGTTGTCCAAATTAAGTTCTTAGCAATGCATATTACTAATCAAAAATTAAGTTTTGATACATTTACGGTAAGAAATTTACTAAATATCTTCACAGAACATGATCTTTACATAATATCCTAATGATTTTTGGCATAAAAGAAAAATTTATTATTGTGACCCATACAATGTATTTTTGGCTATTGCTACAAATATACCCCAGCGACTGGTTTTGTGGTCCAGGTTCACATTTTTGAAAATGGTTAAAGACTCTGTTTGAATTGATAATTCATTATAAGGCATTATTAATAATTGAGCAACAATAATATATTGAGTAGCAAATCAGCATAGAATGATTTCTGAAGGATCAAGTGACACTGAAGACTGGAGTAATGGGTGCTAAAAATTCAGCTTTTCCATCACAGGAATAAATTACATTTATACTGAAATAAAAAACAGTTATTTTAAATTGTAATAACAAGTTACATATAATGCAGCCTTGGTGAGCATAAGAGATTTCTTTCAGAAACATTACAAATAATTCCATCATTATAGTGTACAGTGTGAGCTAAATAGTTGGCATGAAATACATTATCACAGCTTTCCTAACTACAAAGATTTCATTTTAAAAGCGAAGCGTCTTGCGTTTCAGCGCTACAGATGTGAAGAGTGGCTGCTTCCCCGTGTCTGATTTAGCACTACACTGATGTCCAGGTGTTCATTACACTAACAATAGAGCACATACGTCACCATGTGCTGTAGTCCACGCTGCTTCTGTGACACTCATTACCAATGCGGCCTGGGTTGTTAATGCTCTTTTTGTTTAAGGCAACACCGGCCTGGATTTTAAATACAGATGAAATAAATTAGAGAAAGGCTTAGGTGTTGATTTGTATGTGTGTGTGTTCTACTGATTCGTGCTTTCTGACGTTTTGAGCCAGTGATTTCACTATTACCTTGCAACAAAACCATTTACATACACAATTACTGTGCGGATCAACCAATTCTGAAAGTATTCCAGAGTCCCAAACTCCTTCAGGCGTCCACAGAAACAGAGCAACATAGATTGCTAAGAACATTGTTCTTTTCCCACTCTGAGATGTTAGTATGCAGAACATGCTCATATAGGGGTGAAAGCAGGTGAAAGTGCTACAAATAGAAAAATTTGCCACTGTGGCGGGCTTAAGCAGGCCGCTCACGATGCCCCCCATCTGTGGTGACACTTTGACAGTAATTTTTCAAAAACAGAGCGACACAACAAAGCTCGAAAATAATCTTTGCGTACAAGCGGAGGACAGCATGAGAGACCGTTACTAACTTTCTGTGAAATTGATAGAGTGTGGAACAGTGAAATAAAGTAATGGCAGAACATCCTAGAGGAACGTTTGAGTGAAAAGCATTTCTAAAAGGATCTGACAGATTCCATATTAACAATGCGATTCTGTGGAAGGAGGTTTCTAAAATGATAATGTCTCTATAAGAGCACTGGGAAAAGTCCTCTTATGGATTCATTTCTTGCTCTTAATTAAATAAAGCAAGAACTCTGCCGTCTCTCACAGCAATATTCTCATTAGCGTAGATTTAAATTAGATTAATTCAGTGCTGAGGCTGTAAACTTAATTCATATTTCTCTCAGAAGAGTCTATTTGCGTGAGAAGCAGAAGCGTGTTTTAGATGAATGTCTTATTTTACGTTTTATGGTTTGCGATGACAACATGCTGGGCATGGGTGACTGCATTACTGTAATTTAAGCTTATGTAAAACTGGGGCCCAAGGGCAGTCGCCATGATGTTGAGCTCCAATTACTCCAAGTCTAGAAGCCCATTGCCTTGCTGTGGAAAAGCTGACATTGACCACAGGCAGTGTGTAATGCACTTTTTATTGAAGCTGTAAATTGACAGGGAAAGATATTTCATATTTGGATAAATGACATTGAGAAGTTAATTAATTTGAATATTTTAATTTAATTTTAAAGTCCACATGAAACCAAAATTTACAATGTTCATTTTGTTAGTGCCTATTGCACTAAGAGGTGAACAATTAATTCGTTGGGGGAAAATAAAAATCAAAAATTGTCTTGGTAATCTTTAATCAAAATCTGAACATTTGCTTCCGCTCTGGAATGGCGTTCCTACTCTCATGACATTAACAGTTTGGTCAGAATATCATTAACCACAGCTCTCCAACCATTAGTTTGCTGCAAATGAGAGATGGAGAGAAGGAGCGCAAAAATAAAAACCCTGCCCTATATTCAATAATCCGTTTCAGCTGGAAATACGCCACGATACTGAAATAAAGTAGGCAACAACGTCCGGTTCACGTGGACTTTACCTTACCTGTGCACGTGTTAGTGTATTGCATATTTCTAAGCCTGAAAATAAATCATAATCATAAATTGTTATTCTTGTAGACAAACTCTTTCTTTTATGCAGACTTTCACTGTCAATGAAAGGGGGGGGGGGGGGGTCTTCTTTTAAGAACAGTTTACTGAAGGGTTCTTTGGGGAACCAAACATTTCTATGACATCGCTGGGAAAACCTCCTTTTGGAACCTCTTTAAGATCAAGTAAACTCACAAAATGCATTATTTGGGTTTTACAATAATTCACTAACACTTAAATTAAACAGAAAAGCGAGCAGGTGCATGATTCGGCATGGCAGCCAATACAAATTATTAATAACCGCTTCCTTACCTAAATCTTGCGTTTGGAATGGACCACATACCGCATCACTCTGTGCTTCTGAAATTATCTTGATCTATAGCCTATAGTGTAGTAGTTAGCTATCTCTGTGCTGTACGTGGTCGCTTGTCAAGCATGAAAAACAAGTTTTATTTAAATTCTGAATATATTATACAGCATGCAAAGAGGGCTCCCTTTAAATTTATTAAAAACTGTCACTCATTCATCATCACTATCTTACAAAGTTCCGTTTTAACCAATGAACATGACCACACAATGAAACTTTTTTCTTTCTTTTTTTTAATGAAGTTACATGATACAACTCGGCGCTGGACAAAAAGCGGTGGTGAGTGCGTGGATTACAACCTAAACACTTCTGATTGGCCATTTGTTGTAGAAATCAACAAACAGGTCTGTGATTGGCTTACTTTGCTCCCCTCTGCGAAAATGCATTTTAAAACCATTTGACGCTTTCCAAAGCAGAAGTTACACTGGATTGTTTGCCAAATCTATTTCGTTATGCTATTATTACGAAGAAAACAGATCCTTGACCAGGAGTTATGGGCAGCTTTTCCATCTAAAAACAATCAGTTAGACTATTTTACACTATGAGTTAGACTATTACATGCTAAACCAAAGTCCGCGCCGGGCCTAGAAACTTCTAAATTCTTAAAGCTTCCACTAAAAAAATAGTCCACTGCAATATACGAAAACAATTGCTTAACAACGAAAAAAATCTGCAAATAATATTTAAAAAATAGTAATATTAGAATTAATTTTCACCACAATCGATAATTAAGATGCGAAAACTGGGGCAGTTGCGTTTCTATGAAACGGCAGAGCGCGAGTCCGCGGAGTGATACGAAATATGAGAGTAGCGGCGGTTTCATTTTACAGTGAAGAGTAGACTCACATACAGTCCATGGAGTCGACGGTGAAAGCAAGGAAATAGGTGAGAAAATAATTTAAGCGGTGAGAAGGTATTTTCCCCTCCAACACCCCAACAGTAATGATGTCCTTTTATACAGTAGCACTTGCTAGAGAGAGAAAAAGGCTCCAGCGAATCGAATCAGATCAGAGTGAACTCACTGAGGTGCGTCGGTTTTTCTCCCTGGCCTGCAGTGCATCAGATCATCTACGCCCCCTCTGGTTTTTGGTCGTGATAGATCTTCTCAATTTCTAAGAAATAGATTTCTGCCTCTTTCTTATTCTCTGCCATTATTCAATCTTACAGATCTCTGAGTTGAAAATACATCCCACCGCAGCGCGTTTTAAAACGAGTTCAGCAGGGACTAAGGAATGTTCTGAGAGCACTTTAATCAGCGGGACTCTATTGCCTTTCTTCTGTCCCTAATCTCTGAACTTTGAGGGGTAATTACCAGACAAAACAACGAGTCTTTTTTAATTTAAGAGGAGCACACTGAACTCTCCTGCACACAGGCTGCTGTCATAAGGAGCCCCAGAAGGACCCATCAGAGGATGTTGACACAGGCAGAATCAAAAAGAACAACGCTGAGCGAGGTAAGAGACGCCCGCAGGCCGCAGCACACGAAAATCAACCTAAATCTATTTGTTTTCAGATGTTGTCTCCAGGGACCACTTCACAAACGTCAGCCCCGAGGCCAAAGCATATGGCAAGACTTGGTCTCTGTATGGGTGTGTGGAATGAGTCTATTGGATGATTTTTTTTCTCTGAGAGTGATATTCTAGGAGCATGACCTTACAGAACAAAAGCTGTCGCTGTTGATACATTAAAAGTGTCTTTTAACATTACAGATCATCATGAGAGAAGTCGCTTGTTTTTAGTGGTAGTCTGTCGTAGGCTACTCAATATAAAAGCACTGCTCTCTTGTGGTAAAAGAATTCATAGCAGAAATATGTCTGTAGATGTCAGTTTATAAAGCGCCCTCGCCTATATAACCATAGTTAACTAAAACCATATAAATATTCTCGTTACTTGAAATAAAACATTTAACTGAAATGATAACTTAACCTATTAAAAAAACCTAAAACTTATTTCAGTTAGTTGTTAAGGAAACATCTAATTTAATTTATTTTAACTTGTACTAAAATTACTAAAAAGAAAACAATAAATGAAAACTTATATATATATATATATATTTCCCAACTAAACACAACAAAATTAAAGTAAAAAATAAATAAATAAAGTAAAAATCCTTAAAGTAAGTGTAGGATGAATATAAAATGGCTAATTTTTTGTGATCACATATAGGCTATATACTGATGTATCTGTGATGTGTGACTGTCAGATTTTGAGAAGTTGCTTTTGTCTTAACTGTTCTAAACTATTAATTAAATGTAAATGCACTTAAAGTAATGTGAGTTTTAAATCCTCAAAACGAAAAGTATATACCAAAAGGTTAATTTATAAACGAATAAGTAAGTGTGCCTTGAACATCTCCTTCAGTCAACTGCAATTACACTGTATGAACTACAGAGGGAGACAAAGACCATTGTTGACAACACAACATACCCTCTTTGTTCATTAGTGGCATTATATAACTCTAGTATATTTGTTCACAATGTGTGATCATACAGACCAGCTAAAAAATTACTTTAGGAAGCATGATGAGCGCTATAAGATAATTTGCCTTTTTTTCTTTGTAAATTACATACTGTACATGTGATTTATAAGTGCACATGATATAGTCTATGGGAACTGTGATTATCTAAGGTGTTGAAAATCTAGCATGCTTTCTCAAAGCTTTAATTTGTTTGTGTGTGTGTGTGTGTTTAGCACTCGGATGACAAGCCATGTGTTAAGGCCGGGGGAAAATGACTCAAAATGATGAGCAGTCAGACATTTTTTTTTGGAATGCATCACCTGGTTTAATATACATGACAAGCTTTGACAAGTGATGAGCAGCTCCATTATAACAGGGTAGAGCAAGCGCAGTGTTTCTGTGGTGGCAACTGTGACCTATATAAAACAATGCAAAAGGCAAAGTTAACAGTGGCAAGCCGGCACCAATAGAAATAAAACATGAAAAATCCAAATTTATAAATTCATTATAGCAAGAGTGAAAAAAGGAAATACAAACACACAGTCGAGTGTTATTTTAACAGCTGAATAGATTGTGTTACTAGTTCCAACAACTGTTCACAGTCAATCTGAAATGAGCGTGTAGAATTGTAAAGCAAGATCTCACTGCTGCTGCTGAACATCACTGAACAATAACAACAGGTTAGGCAATGTGGCTGGAATAATGCAATAATTATGCTGTTCAGTCTAATGCTAGTATTAATCCCAAGAACCTGCTTTAATGCTGTAAAATCATTCAGAAGACAGACTGCTATGACCAATGTAAACGCAAATGACACCATGTATTCAATCACACTGCTGTACACAGTATGTCCTCATTACAGCTGATTACCTGCCACCATTTCACTGATGACTGATTGCAAAGTGGCAAAGCTGAGTTTGTTTGTTTTTTTTTTAAATAAAAAGCAATAAAAACCCACAATACTACAGTGGGGTTCCTTGTATAGAAAATACAACAATAAAAACCAAGTCTAACTGGAATCCAGACTTATCTTCATCTATTTCTATCAAAAGAGTAAGAACAGCGTATACGAAAGAGGGAAAGGCTCACATGGGCATTTTGACAGTAATGATTGACATTTGGTTAAGAAAAGTGCGTGTATAGGCAGTATGATAGCTCTTCAACTCTGGGCTGCTGTATTTGTGTCTCTACTAAGGCAAAAGTTGAGGACAGACACATACAGATCCTCATCAGTCTTGAGATTAGACGCGTGTTACTGCTGACCTCCACAGAGACAGCGGGAGATAATGAACCAGTCGAGAGTTTGTTCCACACATCACATTATTAAGAAAAGAGGGATTTGATTTGGCAGGTTTCCTGGTTTCTCAGAGCAGCTCTTGGAGTGTCAGAACAAGATCAGTGCCTGCTCTCCATTTTAAACCGGTGGCTATTAAGAATCATCAGTATCTGAAACAAAAAGCAATGTCCAGATTTGGTTAGCTGATATATATTGTATTATAAATCCTAATAGTATAGTATAAGTATTTGAATTAAATTTGATTATTAGATAAATGATCATTAGAATTATTATTCCAAAGTTTTTATTTTTATGCAAAAAAGGCAGCTATTCAAAAAAAAAAAAAAAAAAAAAAAAAAAACCATACACACAATTAATTAATTAAATATATATATATATATATATATATATATATATATAATTATTTAAAAAATGATAATGTTTGATATTACAAAGTTGGAATAAAAAAATGAATTTTTAAAATTGCAACTGTGCATATATGAAGTGTATATATGAAATTACAATTAATATTAAAATTAAAATAGTAATAAAAAATAAAAATAAAACATTTTTAGAAATGCAATTATGTTTCATTAATAAAAATCTGCACTTCCACACTACTCAAATCATGTTTCTAGAAAATTCCACACTGTTTTCTATTAGAAGAGGATGTTACATAACCCCCACCAACAACAAAAAGTCCTCCTCAAATTACAAATCACTCCAGTTCTGGTAAAACATATCAGATGACACTGCAGGAAGCTGCATAGAAAAAAAGTAAATAAAAAAAAGAAAAAAAAAACAAGAGCAGTGCAATTTAGAATAAATGGATCCATGTCATATCACATCTATCAATGCATTCTCATATTCCAAGTCACTTTAAACTTTTAAAATCATCGATCAAGGAGTTTACAAAGAGAACAAACCTCAGCATTACCGTGGCTGTACTTTACTTCTCATTGAATTATCTTGAGAGATCAGCTGTAGTTAGTGATTGCTTGGACAGATATGGCAATGAACAGAAGAGTGGCATGTGTATGAGTGGATGGGAATGAAAATCCAGTGATGTTAAAGGGATCATGACATGAGAAATTAAATTTGCCTTGATCTTTTGGCATATAAGAGGTCTTTGTACCATTAAAACACCCTGCAAGTTTCATAGCTTAAAACCTCCTCCTCCTCATTGTAAACAAAGTATTTATTAATTAAGCTCCAAAAATGGCTCGTTTGGATCTGAGGTGCCAGATGACATTAAGGGGCACAAACATTTGCATAAACATTGCCTCCAGAGCAAGACATCAACGAATAGTCATCTTCTCACCATAGGCCCCGCCCACCAGCGTTCAGTTGCTCAACGGCTGACACTTGATTACATTGAAGGAGAGTTCCACGTTGCGTTAAAAGAAAACAGAAATTACAATCACAGCCGCTATCTTGTCTACACTGAATACAGTATACAGATGCGCATTCGCTTTCTGACACAGTTCACGCACTTGAGTCTGTTGTCAATCGCACAAATGGAACGCGTTTAAACCGCTCGTTTGTGTCATTGTACAGATATCAGGTTCCCAGCGTAAAGGAACAAGTGGATAGTTCTTTTTTAAAAGGCATCCCGGATTGTGTCTGAGGATTGTTCAGAGCATTTTGTTTTGTAAACAAGGCAGTGTCATGAAGAGCTCACAAAGAAACATTTGTTGAAAGATGAAGCAGTACTAGATCTAACTGCAGCTGCAACACAAACCATAAATAAACGATTTCATAATGCTTTATCTGGAAATTATCGTTTCTTTTTTTTTCATCATGTTGTTAAAAAACATGCAATAGTGAGGGGGCATTAATACTGTTTCCTGTGCTATGACATTAGCCAATCATAACAGTGACCGATTACTGACAAGGCTTAAAGGACACGCCCCTTAAAACAGGTCATTTTAGACAGAGGGTCAGAATGAGGGTTGAAAATAATAATTAGTTTTTTTTGTGCAAAAAACTTTATTAACATAAGTAACCCTCAAGGAACATTAAAATAATAATAAAACAATCCATGTCATGACCCCTTTAAGAGAGGATGTGAGAAACAGACAGCGATGGTGGAAGGGTTCTAGTCAGCTACTCGGGATGAGCAGGGAATTGTTGATGATGTTTCTAATTGAGAGGTAAATTCAAAAATACCGTAATGGTGTGAGACTTTTATTCCGTTACAGCGGGGCCCGGGTTTTCTTTATTTTCAGAGGGAATGGCTAAGTAGTCTGTCCTGTAGACAAATAGGTACAAAAGAAAAAGGCAAAACTAAGAGTTGAGGGTGCACTGCTGCACCAACTTAGCCAGGACTCCTACCATTACCACATTAAAGGGATTGTTCACCCAAATTATATCTTTTTTTATTTTTTATTGATTTTTTTTTTATTGATTTTACAGAACTCATCATCATGCACTCTCAGAAATAAAAGGTACAAAAGCTGTCACTGGGGCGGTACCTTTTCAAAAGGTACTCTTTTGTACCCATTATTCAAATATGTACACTTTAAGTACTAATGTACCTTTAAGGTCCCAAAATGTACCCTTTAGGTATGACCTTGTACCTTTTGAAAAGGTACCGCCCCAGTGACCGCTTTTGTACCTTTATTTCTGAGAGTGTCATTCCAAATATGTATGGTGTTTGTTTCCATGTAACTCAAAAGTATTTTTAATGCAGCTCTTGTACAATAAAAAAGTGATAATTTTAAGGAGATATTCATTTACTTCATTATTTTAAATAATTAAAATATAACAAATGATAAAACAATTTAATACAAATATATTGTTGTCTTGAATAAAAATTTAATGTAGATATTAACAGATGAAGCATGTTTTAAGTGTGCCATATAAAGACATTCATAGTGGCCAATGGCTCCAAAATATGCAAATAGACCCTTAAATATAATAAAAGTAATTTAAGTTCAATTGTAAGCCATTATTACCTAATAATCACTGTGTGTTTGTTGTATGACAAGCTATGTAATTATTCTTCACAAATGTCTTTTTTGGAGAGAAACAAAATGACACCATACAGGTCTGGAATGACATGAGGGCAAGTAAACAATGACATTTTTTTTTTTTTTTTGGCTGAGTTATCCCTATAATACTCAGTGGCTCTGATATTGAATACTCAATAAAGTTGAAGTTGCTGAAGTTTGGGGATCTCCGTGTTTTTTTCCTGCTTGCAGAGTGAGGATAGCAATATAATCACAAACAAATCAAGAAGAAATGACTGACAACAAATTAAACTGTGGTAAAGAAAGAGTAGAAAGAAAAGAGAGGGTTAAATGGCCCAATGCTGTGTCAAATGACAGTAAGATCAATGAGTATCAGTTTGGAATCTGATTACAACAGGTAAGGCTGATAGGCCACCACTTTATTTCCCATATGCTCTGCATGACTGATGGGATTGAGTCACACTAATGCACGCTTTTAAAGCACTTATGCCCATTACCCGTATCAATGTGTGTGTGCATGTCTGTGTTTGTGTGTCATGGTAGTCTATCATGCATCCAAACAACTCAACAAACAAGTTAAATTTATCACTCGATATTGATTGAATGTCATGTCTGTGTAAGAATATATATTTTATCCTACTTTTCCATTAAGCTTGGAGAGCATTGAATAATTTAGTAAATATAGATACATTTTGGTGAACGTAGGAGTAGTTTACCCAAAAATGAAAATTTGTTAATTTATTCACCCTCAGGACACCCAAGATATAGAGGAGTTTGTTTCTTCAGCAGAACAGATTTGTAGAAATTTAGCATTGCATCACTTGCTCACCAATGGATCCTCTGCAGTGAATGGGTGCCGTCAGATTGGGAGTCCAAAAAAAAAAAAAAACGTTACAATAATCCATAAATCATTCACACAAATCCAGTCCATCAGATACCATCTTGTGACATTAAAAGTTGTTTGTGAGAAACAAATACATTAAGTTGTTTTTAACTTTAATTCATTGTTTCCAGCTAAAATCCGTCATCCTCTACCCATAATATTGCTTTCTCCAGTGAAAAACAAAAGAGAGAAATATGCACAGACCAAGCCCTGTTCAAGTCAAAAACAGGTCTAAACAAGTATGTCAGTGGATTTTGATGTGAGAGGACAACAGAGGATGGGCTTTTTCACTGAAAGAAGCATTATGATGAATTATGGACTACCAGTACCAAATTATGGACTTTTGGCCAGAAGTGACAGTTTAATGCCTTAATAATGGATTTGCTTCATACAAACATGCAGATTTTCACTTTACAAGACATTAATTGATGTGCTGGAGTCGTGTGGATTACTTGTGGATTATTGCGATGTTTTTATCAGCTGTTTGGACTCTCATTCTGACGGCACCCATTCACCGCAGAGCAAGTGATAAGGAAAAATTCTTCAAATCTGTTCTGATAAAGTAACAAACTCATCTACATCTTGGATGGCCTGAGCAAATTTAAATTTTTGTGTGAACTATTCCTTTAAATGGTCCCCTCAAACTTGTAAAAGTAAGACTATAACTGAAGACACGTGATAATGTAATACTCACGCAGTGTCCTGAGCCAGCTCCTCAGATTTGGAGATCTTCCTGTAGCAGTAGATCATTTCCACCAGCAACCACAATGTGAGGAACACCAGCAGCACATACATCATGATCTCTGAGTACAGCGCTGCGGTGTCTACAGTCGCTGAGAAAATGAAAATATACAACCAGAGGGAATTTTGTACAATTAATTGAGCAATCAGAGGAGGGCTGTTAGACTGATACGGTTGCCACTAAGGATGTCTGTGATGAATTCATCCAGAAAGTGACTCAAGACAGTCTCAAGTGTACTGAAAATGAGGACAAAAGTGCAAAATGCATGAGTGGGCAAGTCAAAATATAGCTGATCTGCTGTAATGCATTAGGAGAGTCATTAAAGCTATTTCAGGTCACCAGAAAACTATAACCAAGTGCAACCTCAGAGATGAGCAGTCATGCTTTGCATCCAAGTGGTACTGTACATTTCTGATTGAATGATTTCATATAACAATTTTAACCCCCTTTCCCATGTTTTTTTTATTTATTTTGTTGTTATATGAACAAAAGCATAGCATGCACAGAAGATCTGCAGAGAATCCAAATGAATCAACTGTTGGTAAGAAAATGTAAAAAAAAAAAAAAAAAAAGACAATTAATTTTGTTTTAAGTTGGGGTAGTTTGCCCCAAAATTCTGTCATTTACTCAGCCTCATGTATTTCCAAATTTGTATGACTTGTTGCACTCTACGGCTAACCTGCTCTGGGGCAGGTTATGTTCTGGGTTAGAGATCTCAAACTGAAATTGGACCAATCAGATGTGAGCAAACTGACACATGTCTGACACAAAAAAAGTCATTTAAAAATGACTACGTGACCTTACATGTTCGAGTCTCTATCACTGTATAAACTAACTTAACAATTTTCACCTGTGACTGCACTGATGAGGCAAGATAATTTGTTTTATTTGTCCTCTTTCACGAACAAGTAATTTTGTCTTTGTAAATGCATTTAAATTCATCATATTCTTCAATCTCTTAACCTTTAGCAAAACCTTTAACCAAGGCTTGTGATTGGCTGTTCACCAGTGATATCACACATTCATGTGCACGTGCTCCACAAACTCAGGATCAAAGCCTGAGTTGACAAAGAAAGTTGATGATCAGCATCATGGTACCAGTAAAGCCGAACTGGAGTGGTTTGGTTTTGTCAACTCAAAAATAATCCTGTAACTGTTCATCTACCATCATGGTACACACTACACAGGCCCCTAGTTCCCATTGACTTCCATTGTATGGATATAATTGAAGTAAACAGGAACCAAAATTATTTGGTTACCAACATTCTTCAAAAAATATTATTTTGTGTCTGCAGAAGAAAGTCAGTCATACAGGTTCGGAAAGGCATGATGAGGGTAAGTAAATGATGACTGAATTTCCATTTTGGGGTGAACTATCCCTTTAAAGTTCAATTAGGTGTTCATTAGGCAGAAATTGATCAATTTCATTTTTCTGCCTGTCCCTTAGAAGACACATTACAGTAAATCATTTGCATGCAAACACAAAACCACACAATGAAACAAACATGCTCAGATACTTCATGTCAGCTTTCCCTTGGAGGACAATAAGACTCAAAGGTTATATGACATATTGTAAGACAGGTAAATTGTCTTTTAAAAGATGATCGCAAAGTGACTGCATGATCAGAGGTTCTCAGCTTCACCCTTCAGAGCAGAAGCCCACCCACATTGATCTAATTATATGAATAATTTTTCAGCAGACTGTTCTGCATATGAAAATGGGTTTTAAAAGGCGAGAACCACTGTATACATCAATGATAGTGCAGCGCATGTGACATTCTAGAAAAAACAAGTGCATATAATTCTAATTGGTAAGCCCCTCCCCTCGAACGCAGACTAGCCAATGGCAGTCGAGTATCAGTTGCACGGGGAGTGGAACTCGGACATCTTTCAGTTTCAGCTCCATAGAGAAACATTGGAAGATCCGAAGCTCGCATCGGTTTTATGGGGTTTATGCTTCAAAAATGGAAAAACGATGTGCCTGGGGTACTTGTAACACTGATTCCATGCTAACGTACAAACCTAAATAGCGGACTGTTCTCGCGTCTTGTACAGTGTAGGTCAAAAACATAAACAAAGGTCTACATTTCAGTGCCTCTCCATATTAAACTGGTTAAATGTACATTAACTTAATCGTACCCTGCGGTACATGAACAGTGTTGATCCTGCATGTTGTCATCCGCGATCGTAATGATCGACTGTAATATGAGACTTCTCCCGCTTGCATTGTGATCTGTAAACCCTCGCTTCGAGTTACCCACCGTATTTATTTTTAAATATTTTATAAATCCCACCATGGAATATTTAATTCCCATTTGGCGGCCTTCTTTGTCTAAAATTGTGCAAAAACATTGTGGGACAAGGTTTTCACACGGTGGCTGTTATTGTAAGACAGTGAGCAACTCCGTTTGTTTGTCTGTCTGAGGGAGCAACAGTAACTAAGGGGAGTGGAGCTTACCGATAGGTCAATTGTCAAGAAGGACCTGTGTTCATATTATAAAGAGTTTCTCTACAAATGTCTCATGCACGGCAGTGAACAGATCTAAAATGGCACTGAATGTAAAAGCAGAGTTGTACTGTAAGTTTGTGGTTCTGGAAGGTTGCTTGCAATTCAAAATATCCTCTAAACCCACCACTTAAATACAACATTATCTATGTCTATCTGCGAACAGAGACACTCACAGATAGAGATGATGCATTGCGGTTGCATGATTAAATATAGACAAATATACATTAGGTATATTCGATTGAAGTGAGAGGAAGAACTCTGCATTCAGCAATCTCAGGCATCAAGAGAATAGCATACAAACCAGAATCTTTACATTACCCCTTACAACAGATAGAGAGGTAAGTGGCTGCTTAGATAAAGCCCTGAAAACAACTTCCTGCCTTCCAATAAGTAGGCTTAAACAACAATAAAAACAGAACAGAGCACAGCATTACTAGAACAACACAAACACATCAGGACACAGTTGAACTATATTGAAGGAAGGACACTGTACTGAGGTCAACAGTATCTGATTTTTAGGTTACAGCGTGTTTGGAAATGGCCTGCAGCGCAACCATCCAAATCACACTGCAGAGATGAAGTAATCAGATCGAATATGGCTAGACGAGGTACTGTAAGCGTCCAGCGGAGTGTTCGCTCACTTACCTTGCATGTTTACCTTCAGTTCAATTGTGATTTTCTCGGTGGTGGAATGCTTGAATGAATCGAACTCGAAGAAGCGTGACACCACACATTCATATATGCCAGAGTCAGTTGCGGAGACATTTACGATGCTAATGGAGAGGTCCTGCAGATCCTTGCTGCCGTTCCATGTCAGACGGCCCTTCCAGTACATTCTTGCGTCCTCTGGCTCCTGCGGCTCACGATCATACTGATAGATCTGTATAGAGGAGATGACTGCGTGTCAGATATGCTCATTTTTAAATACAATAATATGCAGCAAAAAAGCTAAGAGGTAATCTCACAAGCAGTCTTTTGTAATCTGATGCAGAACCGTTGTAGAACCAATCCACTTTGGTCTCGGCAGAGATCTCCTCTCGTTTCATGCAGTAGATGCAGGTTAACTTCATAACGCCGCCTACGGTGGCCTCTTTGTCTGATGCCACGTTCACACACACCAGCCTGACCTCCTGAACTGCAGAAAACACAGAGTGTTACCACACACACTGCATCTTTCATCAACATGTAGGACATCCAGTCATGCCCTTTAGAGTGAGAAGTTAACACCTTTCCAAAAACGTAGCTTCAATCTGCATATACTTTATGGAGGTCAATTAAATCTGAAGCTGAGATTTCTCAAGGGAGCACCAGAGAATGAGGAAGAGAGACAGAGAGAGAGATCATTATCCATTACAAGCTCCAATTCCAGAAGGAGCTCACAGTACTCCCGACTCCCACTCAGACAAAAACATACCTCACAGCTGCAGACACATGCTCAGTATTGGCGGCAGAGAACGCCACATTGAGCAGGGACCGGGCCGAGGCCTCAGTGATGTGAAGATTGTTCTGGAGTGTTCGCTCGACTGTGAACATAACCTCTCTGTCATTGTTGAAATGGAGGGCATCTTACGTAACTCACAGCCTCAAGCAGAAGCTGTCAAGACTGATCGCGCCTTTTCTATTTGAAGGGTCATATGGGCCAATGGAAACAGCAAATGTAGTTGTCCATCCCACAAG
The DNA here is from genome assembly GCA_036784905.1 of Acrossocheilus fasciatus. Classification (NCBI taxonomy): domain Eukaryota; kingdom Metazoa; phylum Chordata; class Actinopteri; order Cypriniformes; family Cyprinidae; genus Acrossocheilus; species Acrossocheilus fasciatus. The sequence continues at coordinate 14,605,979 of CM071952.1, forward strand.
CACAGACAACGTATAATAATGACTAGCCGTGACATATTTCGCCACTAGTCAAAGAATGCGAAGTTAGTGGTAGATGAAATTCTATTTTAAATCTCTTAATGTTCTGATGATACCAGACTGCCACAATCTGTGAGGAGAAGCAGTGTGAGTCATTGGCACTTATGGGACCGTTTAGAGCTGAATTAATGCCATCCCTGTATAGGATTGTATTTTTTTTTAACAGATATGTGAATTTGTGACTCACAAATAAGTACCTCACATACCTCAAACACTTTCTGTACTAATGTTCTGATGTATGATTAACTGGTTTATGTACTAGGAGATACAGACATTTAAGAGGCTGTGGGGAGTTATTGAAAGTAATTCTGGAAAAAATAAAAAAAGCCCAAAAATAGTGAGCAGGGGGTCCCTGCAAATACTCAAGTGTTTTTTTTTGGTGTGTATATATATATATATATATATATATATATATAAAAATACATACAAACACACATTTTTGTGTATAGTGTGTGTGTGTGTAATACTTGCAAAAAACAACAAAATCATAATAGTAAATAAATATATAAATAAATTAATACAAATTAATGCATATTATTTGAGTCCTGATATGCTGCTATCCTGTAGTGCTTATCACAACCATACACTGTCTTAGAAATTACTTTAAATTACAAAAACTCTTATGCTTATTATTAACATGATCAGTTTAACACATTTAAATACTATTAAACTTCTGATTTTTATTTTTTTTTTGCGAAACAATAATATTACTGTTATCTCTATAGCATTTTCTCTCCTTATTTTAAATTACAAAATGGTGTGTGTCGTTATTTATTATTCAAATTATTCATTTAAAATTTCAAAACACTTACCAGCAAATATGAAGAGCAACAGAAAATGCAACACAAGCCTCGTGTGAGTTGCCATACTGGGAGATCTAACAACAGGGCGGCGTCTCAGATCGAGTTTTCCTGTAAATACAGAGAGAAAAAGAAAAACCGACACTAACTTGATTTTGAATAAGTTAAAATGTTTATAAAAATATATATATATAGGCTATATAAAAAAAAAATCAGATTCAGATATGAACTCATATAGAATATAGGTTCAGCCCCACGGACAGCGCCCAATCGCGCGTGATTGTTTATTGATTACATTACATTTTACTTCAAATGTTTTAAGTTACATCACTAGACAGACAGACGTCGCACTGAAATAGCAAACTGAGTGAAACAACTCGGAGCTGACGCTTCATGCAGGTCTACGGGACGGAATGAACGTTGTCATGTTTCTCAAAATAAAGTTTGAGCTTTCTTACCGAGATACAAACATCCGTTCCGTAAACGTCTTAAACTAGAAGCGGACTCTGCCGTTCCATGGCGACGCTCGTGAATCTAAAGACCTGTGGATCTTAATGATTCCTGTAGAAAATTCGCGCGGAATAAAGAAATCCAGCGTCTCCACAACGAGCTCTTTCAGAAGATGTCACTGACAGAGAAGAATTACTGTTTCCTCTTGCATCCACATGAGCAGTGCAGATGCTCCATCGTCAAACCTCCGCAGCTGTAGAATAAGAGACGCCTGTCTTTGTTTTCTCACTAAGTAGCCACTTACTCATGATGACAGACGAGCTCAGTGCGCATGCGCGGCTGGGTCTACTTTCAAACTGACTTCTACAAACGTTGCTTAGCAGTGAATTTCTTAAAACGTGTTCCGTTAACAAAAAAGCTGCTATTTTAAGGATACTTTTCATAAACATTAGGTTGAAATAGTCACGTATTTAAAATAATTTTATAATTTCACTAAACTTTTTAATCACAATATTGGCAGGCTAAAACAATGGGTACGTTTTTGCATGTTACCTTTTAACGTTTTTTTTTTTTTTGTATGTATGATTCATCATTTTTTTTTATTGGTTAATTTGGTTAAAAAGCCTATTATAGAATGTTTAATGGCAGGTTCCATTGTGACAACTTTCCCCATACAGTATGACAACATTAGCCCGCTATTTTTAATAAATGTTGTTTAAAGTTTTCAATGAACTGTATCAGGGAAATGTTCATTATTGTTGCTGAGACTTTGTGTCTACACAAAAATTGACTTTGAAGAATGAACCCAACTGTATTAACTGATCTAAAAAGTGTGATTAGCCCAGTCTTGCTATACTGGATTGTTCTATTCAAGGCTGATGCCTAATAACTGATTTGTCCTGATGTCCTGGCAACGTAGGCAACAGAAATGAAGCCGAAGCTTCGTCAGAGTCCACAAATTTAACACAGATCACTGAGTTGTACACTAGCATTCATCCTTCGGTCGTCATCTCTTGTCTCTTCTCCTCTCATAAACAACACCCATCAACCCCAGCGAGAACAGCACATCATGAGCTGTATGCATCTGTAGGCTTCAATTGTCTCCGCTCGAGAACAGCATTTCATCATTCAAACCCACACGCTGGTCCTACTTAACCTACGCGTGGTCGGGGAAGCAGCTTCATCGCAATTACTGCAATTATTACATGAGTCACACCGAATCTAACCTTTACAGTTTGCAGTCACCACATGAATGATGACTGTTGAAGAAACTGACAAATGCAAAATGGCATTTTTGAGCTAAAAAATGTGGCATATGTTCAAACGAAACCACAAAAAACAAAAGTTATAGACAAAAATGTAGTCAAAATGAGAGTCTAATCATCTGATAAAAACATCACAATAAATAAAAAGAAATCTGTGTTTGTAAGAAACAAATCCATCATTTACACATTTTTTAACTTCAAACCATTACTTTTATTTTGTACTATATATATATATATATATATATATATATATATATATATATATATATATATATATATATATATATAGTCCTATATCAATAATATTGCTTTCTACAGTGAAAAAGTCATCTTGTCTAAATCATGAGAGAAATATGCACAGATAAAGGTTCAAGCAAAAACACTTCTACACAAATATGTAAGTTGATTTTGATGTGAGAGAACAGCAGGGGATTATGGATTATGGACTCGTACTTTGTCTAGAAGGGATGGTTTAAGGTTAAAATGCCTTAAAGAACGATGGAATTGATGGACTGGAGTTGTGTGGATTACTTCTGGATTATTGTGATGTTTTTATCAGCTGTTTGGACTCTCATTCTGACGGCACCCATTCACTGCAGAGGATCCTTTGGTGAACAAGTGATGTGATGCCAAATTTCACCAAATCTGTTCCGATGAAGAAACAAACGTATCTACATCTTGGATGGCCCAAGAGAGTCTCGGGTGAACTATTCCTTTAAGTTAAAATGCTTACATGCTTAGTCACATGACTAGCAGCATATCTAAATAGTGCATTTAAGGACAAACACTTAATGGAAAACATCTGAGAATTAGGATAAACATTTTTCTGACACTCCAGTAATCCATCTGGTTTGAAATGCAGATGCAAATGCTATACGGTAATGCTCACAATGGCTTAGCCATACGCAAAAGTATACATGTACTCCCATCTTGCTTCTCCATATAGATAAAACAGATTACTCTTCTTTACAGTACCATTGGGAAGGATAATTTGTTAAGATTAGATCCCTGTTTGGATGCTACCACAAATGTAAGATTTGTGTCTAATCTTACAATGAGAACGACGACTGTTTAATCTTGCTAAAGTAGTAATGTATGGGAACCCAGTGAAGCTTAGTCCAAAGGTCAGGATTACAGATTTCATCATTGGGATTATGGCTGCTTTATTATGCCGACCTCTCAGGAAGAGAAGAACACATGGCTCACAGACCCAGAAATGATTTCTACACAGCACAGAGACCATTTGTTTCCACAAGCGCCAGATGCTTTCCAATCTATTCCAACTCTTGATGAAACAAGAAGTAAATTGTGGAAGGGATTGAAAGGGATGTCTCTCAGCAAGGTTCATCTGTACAGAGCTGTAATACAATAGCAGGAGTGCGCTGCTTAGCGAGGGAGATGTTGCCAGCAGGCTTGGTCTCAGCACAGACTAAAAATGGCAGGCCTGCTGGTTGCTATACCCACGATGCAGGGAAACCATGGCAACAGCAAAGCAAAATGACACTGTGGAGAGAGCAGGGCCAGTGTAATGTTTTCATCCAGCCATGAAGGATGAAACCCTGCGAGTCTGTTTATTAGTATCAGTATGTTAACGTTTGTATATATATAATATAATATAATATAATATAATATAATATAATATAATATAATATAATATAATATAATATAATATAATTAAAATTATTTGCTCTCTAAATCTAGGATTCAAATTTTAAAATGGGGGAGGGGGTATGATATTTAAACATTTAAAACAAGAAATAGTGTCATAAAATGAAAAATAAATATTTCTAAATGATAAAACATTATTGTCTCATTATTAGCTTTAGTATATGAACATTTTACGCTGTGTGACTAAACAAAATCCCAAAGTCCACGTAATACTCTATATAAAGTATATAATATAATATTTAAAAGAATAAAATTATTTGCTCTCTAAATCTGGGATTCAAAATGTAAAACTGGAGGGAGAAATGATATTTAAACATTTAAAACAAATAGTGTGTCATAAAATGAATGAGCGAATGTAAGCCCATGTAATAATTCATAGAATGAATATAATATGATATAATAATATTCAATAAATGAATAATATTTCAAATAATAAATGAAAGTGCTCTCTAAACTCCAAAAAGTAAAAAAAAATGTAAGACTTCGATAAAAAACCTGGGGTTTCTAATTTAAAGCTAAAAATAAAAAGTTTTAGGATATTTATAAATTTAAAATTTGAAATGGTACGCCATAAAAAGCAGAATGCATATTTATAAACGAATTACATTGTAGGTCACTAATAAAATGAGCAAATTTCTGAATAATAATCTCAGCTTCACAGTGATGACCTGCATGTTTCTCAGAAAAAGTCCTGTCTGACTCTGCTTGCTGAGCAGGTCAAGAAACACTGAGGCTGTTAGTGAGTGCAGAAAATGGGCAGGCATGAGCAGTATGCTGAAGTATTTACCAGTGAAAGGATTCCTTTCAACTTTTTAGAACAAGTTTCTACAGGTGACAAAGATGGTGTGTCACTCTGACTGTGCTATTCCAGGCCTCTTACTATTGCAAAGAGACGTGTCCTTTTTTAAAAAACAGATTCTTTTTTTTACTTTCTGCTGACAAAATCTACATCTTCACTGGATTTATGCTTTGAAGTTTAAATGCAATCGCAGTCAAAATCTCTTGTAAATTATTTCCATCAGGGAACATTTGCCACATCCTACAGCCTCATCCTACTCCATCCCTGTTTGAAACCATCTCCCTTGAGGAAACACTCCAGCTTTTTAAACACCTACTGCTCAACAACCTCTCCATACAAACCTCCAAAATATCTCTTCTGACCTCCTCCCATCAATCTCACCTCATAAATCCATTCTTGACCAGTGGCTCTGCTGCATCAGATTGTAAAACCATCCTACAGACATTATTTACCAGCACCACCAGATCTATTATCCAGCATGCTGAAAAATCAAAACTGGACAGACAACCAAACTTTTTTTTTTTTTTTGTATTATTTTGGATCTGTTGAAGTTGCAATGTAGCAACTCATAGTACAATAACTGCACATAATGTAAAAACTGCACACAATGTAATAAGTATTACAATATAGTAATAAGTATTGCAATATAGTAATAAGTATTGCAATAATATTACATAAAATGTAACAATTTTCTCAAAACGTAATTAAATCTTGTGTTAATAATGTAATAACAATTATACTATGAGAAATTTATTACATTATAAACTCACCAAAAATAATGTCAAATTTCATAATTGTAATAGGCTTTATAAAAATAAAAACAGTGCATTCAAAATTACATTTTACTGTACGTTTCATCATCCATTGTCCTTTTACATTGTTAAACCAAAGGATGCTCTTATGGCTCTCATTGTTTTTACTCAAGTATCAAAATATTCTGGGTTCCAGAATTCTGATGTTGTGTGTGTGTGTGTGTATATATATATATATATATATATATATATATATATATATAAGATAGAGATAAATGTCAACATGCATCTCAGACGTGAACATACTTGCTTTGCTTAATCTTTTCATATACAAATTACTTATAAAAAGATATATATATATATATATTTCCATTCAGAAATAGTTTCGTTGTGTGTGTGTGTGTGTGTGTGTGTGTGTGTGTGTGTGTGTAAACACTAAGCAAATATGTTCACATCTGAGATTCATTTTAGCATTTATATAGAATAACTAAACTATAGCTAAACTTTAGTGAGGGGACATTGTTCCTCTTAGCATCATGAAAAAAACAACAACCTTTTATTAAAATTCTGAATTCATTACTGATAGCCTAGAATGCATGCAAAGAGTGCTCCCTTTATAATTTCAGATGCACTCAGTTCATCGTTTTAATGGATGCCTCTGTGATTGGCTACACTGCTCAACAAACATTGTGAACAGAAAAATCTGATGCTCTCCAGAGCGCAAATGCAAATATGCACAGAAGAGTTTGTTATTATTACAGTTTTAACTAAGGGTGCTCTTGTTTTTTTGTTTTTTTTTTGTTATTTATTTATTGTTATTTTTTGAGAGTTCCCTTTTTTTATTTTTAGTTTAGCTCCCTAAACTGGGCGTGACATGATGCTTTCCGTATGGAATTAATATGGAATGTTATTTAAATACGGGAACAGTTGGCAATCCTGCTTTGCATGTTTTAAACACTTACAGTAGATTATGCTCTTACTTTGGCCATGCATTAAATGCACTCCCTTGAAAGAGCGCAGTTTGCTGCCATTTACTTTAACTTCTCAGGTAATGTCCGTGGTATGATGACAACGACAGTGGTTACATATAAATATATTTTAATTGTTTGATCAAAATTAAGGCATTGAAGGCATGTTCATTTTTATGAACAAATTTGTACAAAAACAAATAAAGTTTCCAAAATCTAATGTTGTAGATTGCATTTTCTGCCTCAGGCAACAGCAGCACGGAGTTAAATGAATATATCTTCACAATAAAAGTTCACAATGTAGCCTAATAAGCCTAATTTTATCCTAATGTAATAGCTTATTTTACATAAAACTATTACACTGTAAAAAAATTTCAAGCGGTTTCAACTAATTATTATTTAGTAACTAGTTCCACAGAAATGTTACGTTCAGTCAATTTCTGATTTCACAGTGTTATCTGAATTGTTATCTTTTAGTTGGCTCAACCTTTACTGAACTAGTTTTATAGTCCATTGTTTGGACTAATGTTTTAATTGGTCAAACATTTAGAAGACTACAGCAAGTTATGTCAATTAAAATTGAACCATTTACTCCATGTGTTTTATATGTTACCTCAACTAAGATTTATTATTTGGCAATTATCGTAAGAAATAAACAAACATATATTTTTATAGTTTAACAAAATTATTAAAAATCATTAACTGGTGTTTATCAATCACTAAAAACACACACATTACAACAAATAATAGCCTTTATTTAATAACATCTCCATTTATAACATTTTTCAAACAGACTAAACATACAGGAATGAAGAAAAAAGTCACCTACATCTTGGATGGCCTAAGGGTCAGTAAATTAACAACAAATTTTCATTTTTGGGTGCACTATCCCTTTAAAGCTCCAGTTGACAAACATTACATCTGTAATACAGCTGCAAAATTCAGTTTAAACTTTGTTTAATGAACTAAGAAAAAACTAAGCAAACTAACCAAAATGTTAGCAAACAAACATTTACAAACATTATTACTGTTCACAATTACATCTTTTAAATGAGGCAGAAGTAAAAAAAAAATGAACCAGGTGTTACAGTATATAAAATCAAGTCAAGTCACCTTTATTTAAAGGTGATTCAGTGTTGACACCATCCAGTTCAGCTCTCTTCCAATAATGTCTGTGCAATCAGCCAAGCGTCCCCAAATAAACAAGCCAAAGGCGACAGCGGCAAGGACACAAAACTCCATCTGTGACAGAAATTGAGTAGAAAACCTTGGGAACAACCAGGCTCAGTCGGGGGCAGTTCTCCTCTGGCCAGATGAAACCGGCATGGCGTGGTTTAGACTGCAACAGAGGTCAGATTGAGCAGAGGACTTGTCTGGTTCTCGTGGTCTTGTCTCGATGGCCAACGAGGTCTTCGGAGGGGATCTGTCTCTGGAGCTCATCTAGCTGACATGGTCTCCGCTGACATTCAGGGCTGTAGAGGTCATCAGGACTCTAGGTGCTGATCCACCATCTGATCTGGATACAGACTGGATCTGGGTGGCTGTGGTGACCTTGGAATAAGAACGAAACAGACTAATATTAGCGTAGATGCCACTGAGAACAGTAAAGCACATTATAATAGTAAAAACTAAACATTTACACATATTACCTGGAATGAAAAAAATAATCTCCTAGTCTCGAAAGGAATTGCAGTGGAGCGGTCTGGTCACGAGCCAGTGTTTGGTGCCTTGGAAGAACTGACTGGGTTGCATCTGAAATCTTGCAATGATGACAAAGCACCAATGAAACCTTTGGCCACACCCTGATGGAGAAAGAAAAGTACATTTTAAGTACTTTCTACAAGGACAAGCACAAAAACACTAAAACACTATGAGCTTAGACCAAACAACATGGCTAACACTGCAAGACAGCGCTCTCTAAAGCAACCTCCCGAGCAGAAACAAAACACAGCACATCTATCAGCGGTAGTTCAGTTAAAATCAACAGAGAAAAAGGGTCTTTAGCCAAAAAATGGCAGATTTTTATTCTAAATTCTTCTTCAACAAAATGTTGCTATGGTTACAAATGCAGGAGTGACTGCTGTTCTGTACACACATGGAACGATAATTTGCAGTGTGTATGTGGCCATATTTATTCAGTGCCACTTGACATACACTTAAATATCCACTTTTCTTCGGATATACAACTCATAAAACACTTTCTAAATGTTCACTAAAAAAAAAAAAAAGATTTTGTTGCATGATTTTCTTGTTAAATTAGTCTAAAAAATAACATTTATTTAGTGCAACTTACCTGATGTGTGAACTTGACAAGATGGCAGCGCTGTTTCTCCTGCGAAGTCACTACAGGCGCGTGCATGTGCAGAATGATCTCAGTCAGTGTTGCCAAACCCCTCCCTCAGAAAATCTCTAGAACCACCCTCAAAAGTCTCCATTTTTCAAAAAAAGTCGCCAAATATGAAAATAAAGTAAATACAGGTAAATTTGGTAAAGGAAAGTAAATGTATATCTACTTTACAAATGATAACAGTATAACAAATATAACAAAAGATGAAGTAGGCCAATAACAAAAACATCTGAAGTGAAAATAGGAAATGTTTAGGCCTATTTGTAACTCTACAGGACACATTTGAATAAATTGTGAATCACAAATTCCAAGTATGGGTCACTTTCTTTTCTTTCTTTCTTCTTTTCTATTACTACAAAGTAAGCGCAAAATACTGCATCGCAGCACACATAACACAATGATGCACTGTCTCTCAGTATCTGGTTGACATGATTGTGCATGAATTGTGGTATAACTTTTGTGTCTGTGGTTAAAACAAGATGTTCATGCACTGAGTAGTTGGTGCCCTGATGTAATCATATTTTTTCTCCACCATCTTGATGCTTATAATGAAATGGTGGTGTGTGTCATCATGTCTGAATGGCAGATGTACTGATGTGTGTTCACTGCGCAGACTCATTACGCGCGTTCGACTTTAAGCGGCGCTGCGCAGAATGGTCAGTGAATATGACATCAAAGTACCGCGAGAGCGATAAGAGAGCAGACGGATCCGATGCTTTCAAATCACTCTCGCGGTACTTTGATGTGACTGACCATTCTGTGCAGCGCCGCTTAAAGTCGAACGCACCTATTGGCATGATTGAGAGCAAACGTGAGAGGTCACGGGCCTAGTGTGGCCAAGTAAAAAATTTAAAATCTTCAAAAAAAAAATCGCTATTTTTATTTAAATACAGCTAAAATAGCTCCTTGTCGCAAAAAAATCAATATAAGTCGCAGCAACTTGGGCTTTCAACTAAGCCCAAGCACTGATCTCAGTGTTGGCTGGATTTGTTTTTATTAGTTTAGTCAACATTTAACAGTGTATACTTTGTGGTCAAATTTATTATATTTAAAGATAATTATAATATTGTAAACATTAATTTAAATTATGTGCTGGTATTACCTTATGAACTGTGATTACATTATAAGTTGCCACAGTGTGTTCATAATGTAATAAATTTCTCATACAATAACCTACATTATGTGAAAAATTGTTATTACATTAATAAAATTATTATTACATTATGAGCTCAAGATTTTATTATGTTTTGAGAAAATTATTACATTATGAACATTTTATTACAATAACAATGTAATACTTATTACATTATGTGCAATTTTTACATTATGTGCGTTATTGCATTACAAGTTGTTACACACCTTACTGTTATCAAATAGTATTGACGAAACTATCAAAACAAAGTTTTGCCATCTATTAGCCATCTTTATGTTCTGTGTGTGGCAATGTTTCCCATTTCATGGTCTTTTGAAAAAAAGAAAGTAAAGCAATTTATATAATGATGCACACAAAATAAATAATCATATCTCAAAGAGAATGTATACATACTGCATGGCGTTCACATTCGTTATCACTGAATAACAACCAGTAGCAAGATTACGCAAGCCATTTTTACACATCACTGGACTTGAAAACAGAAATGCCTGTCTAGCACTAAAGGAAGTCTGCTATTATGTGCTACATTACAAACCTTTCAAAGGAAATCTCTCTGCTTCAAAGGTTTTCTGGCCCTTACTGGTGTAAACCATGTAAAATGAAGAAATGTATTTCAAGAGATCTAGAGCAATTTCAGGTTTACGACATTAATATTTACTCAGTCTGTTAACTACAGGCAAGTGAAATATGGCACTCTGTTCCATGAATTAATTTATTTTGCCAGTCCAACTTTGTCTAATGTTTTTCAGTAGAAATGTTATCCAGAGGTGATTCTAAGAAATAAGCTCGAAAAATTGTTTTTCTTTCTCTGTCAGTTTTAATGTAGACAGATGTCATACTTGCTCTTTGCTAAGAGGCATTATCAACAGATGTCTCTAGAAGATCTACAAATGGACACAATTTCCTTTTAAAACATTTATATGCCATGAGTAATAAATGACAACACTTACTGCTCCCTTAATGGACTTATCAGTGGATCTTCAGCCCTATAACAGAGGACAATATTTCTGAAAATAAAACGGTGGTCTCTGTAATAAGTGACGGACTGTAGACTAGATTTCTGACTGAGTTTATTACTCAAGTGGAGTCCTCTCAGGTATTGCAGCTGTCTGTTTGTAATGAAGAGAGCCAGGACAGAAATAGGCACGATCACAGCTACCTCCTCCAGAAATACAGCATGACAACCTGTTCATAAATATATGTATATTAAACAAACACTCAGAAAAACAGCAAAGCAAAAGCAAAAACATTCGCATTTCCTAAAGGAAATACAGTGCTTGCTGGGCAGCAAAAGTATTTGTTGTACTAATAAGAAAACTCAAACAGATTGATATCCACAAATAATAATAATTATTATTATTATTACCGGCAGCTGTAGTTGCCGGAATTCTACCGTAAAATATACGGTAGCAACATTTTAGGTTTTACGGTTTTAACTTAAATTTACAGTTAAATACCGTAATTTCATTAACTGATATAACGTTAATATACCAACCTATTGAAGTACTGAGATCTGTTTTGTACCTTTGTATTACACTGATAACCACCAAATGCAGAAGGTGATGAGAAAGTCACATAATGAACCAAAGCCCATCACAAGCAGATTTCAAATAATAGCATATATAGGAGGTGCACAGTGTCATTCACACAAACACTAAACACCATCATGGTGAGACTCATTCAACTGAAATATGCAATAAACATTAATTTAACATTAGATGTAACATAATCATAACTGATAACAAAATTTGAAATGCAATGCAGGGAATTCTGGGAACGTCAATTTACGTTTTTTCCCTGTAAATTTGATATTGTTTTTCACTTCCAAAAGTGGTATTTCACCGTAAAATTGTCTGAAATGTCTATTACAGTTTTTCACCGTATATATTAGGGGAACTTACCGTTAACCATTTAACAGGTTTTTACCGTAGCTTTTTCACAGTTTTTTACCATTAAAATCACGGTCATTTTTTACAGTGGTATTGTTGTTGTTGTCACTACAATAATAATAAGGTTTTTTTTAAAACAACAAACATAATTGGGCATTGACGTTATTGTTGTTGTTGTTGCTGTTATTTAAAGTAGTTGCAGGGATAATAATAACAACATAACAACAACAATAATAATTATTATTATTAATAACAACAACAATGACCATTATTATTGTCACAATAACAACAATAATAGTTGTTGTTATTGTTGTTGTACTTAACAACAATGATCATAGTAATTGTTGTTGTTGTTTATTATTGTTGTTATAGCTGTTGTTTATATTTGTTGTAGTAATAATAATAAATAAAATTAAGAATAACTATTTATTATCTATAAAATAAATTTTAGGTCGCAAATCAAATAAGCAATTTCTGAATCTTAAAATTATAAATCTTAAAATATAGTGATTCATTTGTAATTGAACTTTCAAATGCAAACTCAAACTGCTATGATAATGTAATTTGTAATAAAGAAACTATACAAAATTTAAATTACATTAAAAAAAAAAAAAGAAGCAAAATAGACCATTTCACTAGTGGTCAATTTGAGCTCAAACAAAGATTTTCTTTAAGTTCAAAACTTCAAAACTGTTATTTATATTAGTTGCAGGGATAATAATAACATAATAATAACAGTAACAACAACAACAGTAATGATAATGAACGTTATTATTGTTATTGTCGTCACTACAACAATAACAACAACAAAAATAATAATAGTTGTTGTTGATCTTAACAGCAACAATAATAGTAATTTTTGTAATTGTTATTATGATTTTGTTGTTGTTTATCTATTATTGTTGTTGTAGCTGTTGTTTATATTAGTTGTAGTGATAATAAATAAATACATATAATAATCATAATCAATATATTATTATTATTATCAGCCTGCAAAAATAAAAATGACATTACATCAGTGTCAGTAGAGAATTTTAAAACTTTACATGCTGCTTTTCTCAAAAAACAAAGTTCAAGAGCATTAAATATGAATGGCAAATCTACTAAAAAAATCTAAACCTCTACAAAACAAAGTCTGAATGTGAGAATATTATTCCGTATGAGGACCTTGCAAACACTGCATCTACTTCAGCAGCAGTACGCTGAGTCTGACAGGTATGTTAAGTGAAAAGTCTGCCCTGGATGCTGCATGGATACACTGTTTGTTTAATCTAAAGCGATAAAGGCAGACGGCACACAGCCAATGGAACTTTCTTGAGCGTATCAACACAAGGACAGAGAGTTGTAACACTGATAGCTGCTGATGACAGCTACCGCTCACCCTGCCTCCCAATCTGTTCACAGTCTGTTCCCCCTAGAGAAAAAGAGTTTAGCCCGGCTCTGAGCATGAGCGTGCATGAACTGTTAGATTATTGACTGGAAAAGCACCGGAGGATGAAGTCCAGATAAAACACGCTACACATATTGCTGCTCAGAAGTGCATAGCATGTTTAATTAGTAACACTTTCCCTGGTTCTTGTATTGACGTAAGAAATTACACTTTTAAGATGATGTGTTTTATATCTTTGATTTGTTTTTATACATTTAGATTTTAAATCACGTTCAAATGAATGATAATTAATAACAACATACATTCACATTCAAAAGTTTGAGGTAAGATTTTTTTTAAAAGAAATGAATACTTTCATTCAGCAATGACGCATTAAACTGATCAAATGTGACAGTGAAGACATTTATAATACAAAAACGTTTATTTCAAATAAATGCTGTTCTCTTGAACTGTATGTTCATTTAAGAATCCTTAACAGAAATTTATCTCGGTTTCCACAAAAATATTAAGCAGCGCAACTGTTTTCATCACTGATAATAATAAGAAATGTCTCTTGATATTAGAGTGATTTCTAAAGGATCATGTAACACTGAACACTGGAATTACATTTTAAAATATATTTAAATAGAAAACAGTATTTTAAATTGTAATAATATTTCACATTATTAATGGGTTTTTTTAACCATATTTTTGATCAAATAAATGCAGCCTTTACAGACTTCTTTCAAAAACATTAAAAAAATTTACCAACCCTAAATGTTTGAACAGTAGTGTAAATATATGCTTACATTGATGAAAATTAAAAACAATAAAGATTCACAGTTTTAAGGTTGTGACTACATTTTTTTAGCATAACACTGCTTCTAAACCAGGGGTGTTAAACATTAAATCCATTTTTGTCATAAACAGCAATGACATCTACAAGTGACAACTGAAAGGACATTTTGGTTTCTGTTTCTATTTCGTCTTGCCCAGCTCATCATAACTGTACATTAAACATTAAATATCTTCTGACTGGCTGTGACAAGCCACACAAGTTTCACAGTCATTATGAATGGATAAAATGATTGTAACTTGTAAGATCTGTAAGAATAAAACACAGAGTAATGACAAGAAACTGATTTTTTTTTTTTTAAATAATCACCATTTTGAATCATTATTCCTCACGCAGTCACACTCTTATCCTCATCTTTGTCCATATGCTTGCTCTGCTTCTTCTTCTTGCTGGACTGTCCTGCAGCAGGTGTCTGTTTCTCTGCTCCTCCGCTGTCTGGTTTGCGTTTGCTGGGCGTCTGGCGGTCCTCCTGAGCCAGGACTGTGCCATGAGCCGGTCTGTTTTCATTAGGACTCAAGCTCAGTTTACAAAGTCTGTCTCTCATCTCCTTCAGTCTCTGATCCACTGTACACTTCTGCAGCTCCAGCATCACCTGCTGCTCCTGCAAGCATGGGGAGCATCAGAGACACAGACAGAAGGGGTGAGAAATACATTTTACAATGTAAATTCATTTGGCCCTCTTGCAAATATAGTAGGGGATGTATAGGGGTCTCCATGAGGTGAGTCAGACTGGCTGTTACCTGAAGCGGTTTGTCAAACCTGGGTTCTTTCTTCTCCGGTGGGCTGTGTATGTGTGTTGCCCTGTGGAGTTCAGAGGAGAGCTGCTGGTAAACTTCATCAAGTCTGTTTATTTCTCTTTCCATACACAGCACCTGAAGCACAGAGGAGATATTTCCATAGACGTACACTCTTCAGAATAAATAAAACATAACATGCAAAACATGCTTTCACTCACTGGGACTTCAGTCTTTAGGCCAGTTTGCCCTCGTCCTGTGCACAAAAGACCAAGACAAATTGTACCAGTGTTCAGGTGTTTGCAAGGCTAAGAATGGTTTCTGTAAAAAAAATCGCTCTCAAAATCTCTCACCATATCCATGTCTGTCTTTTCGAGTTGGTTTTAGTTCTTGGAGGAGCTGCTCCAACTTGAAGTATTTATATACTTGAAGTCTAAAATCGATTAAAGTGAATGTTTTTAATGTTTTAATATGTGAGCCTGGACGACAAAACCAGTCTTAAGTCGCTGGGGTATATTTGGGGTATATACAAAAATACATTGTATGGGTCAAAATTATGGATTTTTCTTTTATGCCAAAAATCATTAGGATATTAAGTAAAGATCATGTTCCATGAAGATATTTTGTAAATTTCCTACTGTAAATATATCAAAACTTCATTTTGATTAGTAATATGCATTGCTAAGAACTTCATTTGGACAACTTTAAAGGCAATTTTCTCAATATTTAGATTTTTTGGCACCCTCAGATTCCAGATTTTCAAATAGTTGTATCTCAGCCAAAAACTGTCCTATCCTAACAAACCATACATCAATAGAAAGCTTTGTTCAGCTTTCAGATGATGTATAAATCTCCAGACCCTTGTGACTGGATTTGTGGTCCAGGGTCACATATATTCTTAATGTCAAAAAATAACCTTAGATTGGTTACTAACCTCTCTGCCAGCAGGTTCTCAGTGAAATGGGTTTCAGTTGGTATTTTTACACTGAAGAAGTCCTCTACTAATGTTCCAAAGGCCTCCGGTGTGTTTTCCTCATTCATCTAACATGTGAGCAAAAGTCTGTTATAGCTCTTCCCTGGATTTCATATATATTTCAAACATGAGCCTTACCTTTCCTTTCCTCTGGTCCTCAGTGAAAGAGTGACGAAACAACTGCATGCTTAATTCTGAAATGGCCAAGTGGAAGGCTTTTATGAATTCAAGAGGTTTTGAGCCTGTAAAAAATAGAAATGCCAAAAGAAAAACGTTTAATGTTTAACATTTTCTATATTTGGAGAACTTTGCAGATGTTACTGAAAGATGATACTTGTCTCTTTATCTAAGCTTTTATAGAACAAAAAACAAGCATTTTAGATATATTTTATATGTTTTAATTGTCTTATGATGTGTATTAGTATCTTTTATGTATTGTACACTACTGTTTAAAAGTCAGTAAGTTTTTTTATTAAATAAATTAATACTTAATTAAAACAGGTCTTAGGTTAAGCCAGGATTAGGCAATAGTTCAATTAGGACATTTAAGTAGTTTTTATGAACATGCCTTTGAAAAAAACAATACTGTTGTGCATCTTGAGACAAAACAAGTGCACAGACGTATTTTAAGATCTGTTAGTGCAAGTGTCTTTCAGTTGAAAGAGTTCAGACTTACATTTTAGTCTGGGACTAGGCCTAAGCCTTGTTTGTGAAACCAGGAGTTAGTCAGCAAGGATGCATTAAATTGATCAAAAGTGACACTAAAGTCTTTTACTTAATTTATTTCAAATAAATTCAGCCACCATATGAATAAATTACATTCTAAAATATATTAAAATAGAAAAAAAGTTTCAAAATATGACTGTTTTTGCTGTATCTTTGATCAAATAAAAGCAGCCTACTGAGCATAAGAGATTTCTTTCAAAACAAAAATTGTCCTTAAGTGACTTGCCTTGTTAAATAAAGGTAGAAGAAATCTGTAGACATCTCTGACAACAGTAAACAACTGTTTAACGAAGACTAGGGCAATCTTTCTTACCCGAGGTTATGTAGGCCATTGAGTGTAAGAGAATGGAGATGAACTGGCCAGCATTATGAAGTTTCTTCTCTAGGATGTACAGAATTTGATTGGCTGTGTCATAATAAAAGTCTTTATGGCAGTAGGCCAGCAGGTTATCACAATGAGAGACTGGCACCGTCCTGGCCAATAGCAGCATGACAGGGGGGAAGGAACAAGCTCTGCTCAGTAAACGCACAACGTGGCAGCCAAACAGGAAGACCGTGAAATGCTGTGGGGAAAGGCTGTCAAGGGCAACAGGGATCAGGTGTGACGGTTCACCCTCTGCTGGGCTGATAATTACTGAAGAAGAAGAAAGCAGATGTAGGTCAAAACTCTGAAACGACTAGAAGACCTCACATGGCACACAAAAAAGATACAATAGATAAATAAAATATATTTTAAATAAATAAATACAATTTTGATATTATATTTTTAATTGTTATATATCAACATAATTCATTAAAAGTGCATTTCTACTTTAGCTCACTGAATCCAAATGCACAAATGTGTACCGACCGTCCTCTGTCTTGGACGTGTGGGTGAGAGTCTGGAGTGATTCCTTTATTTCCTGCAGTGTTTTGGACAGAGGCGTCAGAGACACAAACTTGGCCAGTTCCTCTTCACTCACGCAGGGGATGGTGCTCTGCTGTTGACCTGACAGATGAGAGCATGCACCGTGAGCACAGCAGGAGCCCTGGGTCAAAGTCTGCAAACTGGGTTTTATCAAGGTCGAACCTGGATCTGAGGAAGCTGCCTCTGTCTCCGCACCCACTTTAAACTCTGACATGTCTGCAGGAGAAAACTGTAAAATGATACAGAAAAACTTAATGGGATAGTTCAGCCTAAATAAAAATGATATCATTATGTACTCACTCGAACAGGTTTGATTATTTTTATTCCCCTTGGAATACAAAACTGATGCATCTATATTAGATTCCGTGCATGGTTTGTGAATGAATCATTTCAGATTGGTTATGTGTGAACCGATTCACTAAAAAGAGAAGTGTTAAAAAAGCAGTGCTATTTTAGTATTATTTACATACTATTGTAGTTTTTATTTGGTAACACTTTACAATAAGGTGTCATTTGTTAATTAGTTAATGTATTAACTAACATGAACAATGCATTTATTACACTATGTATTAAAGGAACACTCCACTTTTTTTTGGAAATAGGCTCATTCTCCAACTCCCCCAGAGTTAATAAGTTGAGTTTTACCGTTTTTGAATCCATTCAGCCGATCTCCGGGTCTGGCGATAGCACTTTTAGCATAGCTTAGCATAGATCATTGAATCCAATTAGACCAGTAGCATCACGTTTAAAAACGATCAAAGAGTTTCGATATTTGTCCTATTTAAAACTTGACTCTTCTGTAGTTATATCGTGTACTAAGATTGGCGGAAAATGAAAAGTTGCGATTTTCTAGGCTGATATGATTAGGAACTACTCTCATTCTGGCGTAATAATCAAGGAACTTTGCTGGCGTAACATGGCCGCAGCAGGCGTAGTGATATTATGCAGCGCCTGAAAGTAGTGCCCGGTAGCTGGGGACTACTTTCAGGCGCTGCATAATATCACTACGCCTGCTGCGGCCATGTTACGGCAGCAAAGTTCCTTGATTATTACACCGGATTGAGAGTAGTTCCTAATCATATCAGCCTAGAAAATCGCAACTTTTCATTTTCCGCCAATCTTAGTACACGATATAACTACAGAAGAGTCAAGTTTTAAACAGGACAAATATCGAAACTCTTTGATCGTTTTTGAACACGATGCTACTGGTCTAATTGGATTCAATGATCTATGCTAAGCTATGCTAAAAGTGCTATCGCCAGATCCGGAGATTGGCTGAATGGATTCAAAAACGGTAAAACTCAACTTATTAACTCTGGGGGAGTTGGAGAATGAGCCTATTTCCAAAAAAAGTGGAATGTTCCTTTAATCTTTGTTAATGTTAGTGCATTAACTAATGTTAACAAACAAAACTTGTGATTTTAATAATGTATTAGTAAATGCGGAAATGAACATTAACTAAGAAGTTTTTGTTATTTATGGATTAAGATTTTTGTTTAGCTTTATTTTAGTTTTAGTAATTGTGCTTCTTCAGCTTCAACTTATTTTATTTCAGTTAGTGTTGAAATGTAGGCAACATTTCAAAATTTGGTAACACTTTACAACAAGGTGTCATTTGTCAACATTAGTTAATGTATTAACTAACATGAACTAACAATGAACAATATGTTTTTATGGCATTTTTCAATCTTTCATCTTTTTCAGTGTTAGTTAATAAAAATGTTCATATTCATGTTAATTCACAGTACATTAATGTTAACAGATTGAATAATGTTAACATTAACTAACATTAATAAATGCTGTATGTTAACTAATATAGTTAATCAATGTAAACAAATGAAACCTTATTGTAAAGTGTTACACAAATTTTTGCTTAAGTTTTTTTGATCTAATATTTACGTTTTAATGGTTTTAGTTCACAATAACGTTACACTTTTATGATTAAAGATATAATATGATCTGATAATAAAAGGATAAAAGAACCATTTTGAAACATGCCTCACATTTAAAGAATGACTTATACTTACAAGAGAGTATAAATAATGACAGAATTTAAGTTTTTACTGAATTATTCTTTTAATATCACTATTATGTGCATTCATTGGTAATCCATGGCTCTGTGTTGTTTTAATGGACTGAAATAAGTAACCTGAGTGTATCCGGTGTGAAGTTCACTCTCTCGAGTGTCTCTGTGACTGTTTGTTGCTGTGCTGTCCTGTTGCTGCCAGACCTCCCCATTCATCCTGCACAGCACTCCCTCCAAAGATCTCAGCACAGCCTCCATCAGCCCCATGCACGGCTCTGGTGCAAACACAAGCACTTTCACAGACCCGTGACTGTTTAAGACTGTATGTAAGGCTCGAGTTACAGCAAACTTCTGTCTCACCATGAGCAGTTTCTCTTTTCATCAGAATGTCATTGTCTAGTATTTTCTTCAGCTGGTTCAGTTTTGAGGGTTCCATATTTTCTAGTGTGTCCTAAATACAAGATGTACAAACTGATTAGTTACAGAGATTGATCATGTTATCATCATTATTTCCATTTTTGATGCATTTCTTATCTTCAGTTGACTTCCTGTCTCTGTCTTACCCTCAGAGCATCAATTTGCTGGCACATGTTCCTGTAAAACTCCTGTGTGTCTTTGCGGTGCTTTGCCAGCTGGGATGCCAGGTGTAAATTCTGATCCTCTAACTTGTCATACAGAGTTTTCACATTAAACTCCTCCAGCTCCATAAGTGTAGTTCTGAAACCTTCACATCAATACAGGATTCGACAGAATTCAGAAGAGTTTTTGTATATTTATCCCTTGTCAGGCATTTTAGATGATTGTCAGTTACCTCCTTTGCAAACAGCAGGTTCCTCTGCTTCTGCTCCCTCTCCCACCCCTCTAAGACCTAGTGGCTCAGAGCTGTCCACACTACAACACAACACGACACAAAGCACACTCAAAACTGCACCATGTGCGATTCATTGCTTTATATGCCACAAGTGAATTTAGGCATAACAACATAATAATGTATAATATGAAAAATGGATATTAATTTTGAGATGTAACAAGGTTTCTAAAATATTAAGCAGCACAACTGTTTTCAACATTTATTGTAAGAAATGTTTCTTGAAGACCAAATCAGCATATTAGAATGATTTCTGAAGGACCATGTGACACTGAAGACTGAAAATTAAGCTTTGTCATCACAAAAATAAATTATGTTTTAAAATGTATTATAACAGAAAAGTTATTCTAAATTATAATAATATTTACTGATTTTATTGTATTTTTGATCAAACAAATGCGCCTTTGGTGAGCATATGAGACTTCTTTCAAAAACAAAAAATCTTACTGACCCCAGCTATAGTGTATATTAGTCAGTATTTGATTTTTGAATGTTGTTTCTTACATTTTAACAATGCTGTTGCTATTATCTGACTCTCATAACATTAATATTAGTAACATAAATAATTTAAAAACACTGTTAAATATAATCTTTAGCAAATCTCAAAATTACTGTCTGTTTTTGATACTACTGTATACATTATAATGCTGTGATGCCTAAATTTATGTGTATCCTTTAAAACAATTTATTTTGGTTTTTTAGTTTTATTTGATTTTAGAATAATAATAATTTATCAATTATCAGCCATTACATGGAAATAAATAAATAAATTGTCATATATATTGGTCAGAATTGTAATGTCAGTGCATGCCTAGTATTATTGTCTCAAACTACTTGTGAATATCCCTTTGACAAACATCAAGACACCTCAGCAATAAGCGGCTGACTTACCTTTCTGTATTATAAACATATTCAATAGGAAGACTGGGTTCACCCAAACTGCGCCACTTGGGCTTTGGCCTCCCTTGAGCGATGAGGTTGGACCGATTAGGCCTCAAGACAAGAGCAGAGGCTGTCAACACTATTATCAGCAACACCAACAGAGACAAGATCCCTATGGAGAAACACAAAACACAGTGTTAAGCATTCCTGTTAGGAAGAAAAATGCCACTTTCTATTTCAAAAGTACCCGACCTGTGATAAGCCCCCAGTCTGGAAGGAGGTTTAAGCTGTGTTGTTTAACAATCCCGTGTCGCACAAGCTGTGCAGGGGTCGTCGGCTGGAACGCAGCCGTGGTGGGGTTGCACTCTGAGCCCTTTTCACTCACAACCACTATCAGACTCCAGTCTGGCACTGCGTTATCCAAGAACACATACGTTCCCGGCTCCATGAACACATGTGCAAATCTAATAAAATAAAGATCAGCTCCATATCTGTGTTGAAAGCTACATGTGATATACCTATCTAGTCTTACCTGCTGGAATTTAGCTGTGTGTGTTTGACAAGATGCTGCAGATGTCTAAATGCCCCAAAATCCCAGCCAGGGTTACTACTGAACAAGTGGTCCTTCTGGTACACTGGGAAGTGACTGTAGTGGCGGTCTAAATTCACAGAATGACATGAAACATACATACCACTAGGTATATTCAGTATTAGTGCTGAATTTGACAAAGCCATACCGGTGTGGTTGATGGTGAGCTGAAAGATGAGCATATCATTTGGGGACAGACATGCGATGGGATTTGGGATCCGTGGAAGAGGCTCGGAAACCTCATTCTGATCAGCATGTCGTTTCTTCCTGAAATCTCTCTCCAGAATTTCAACTGGTTCTGAAAGGAAATAGGAAATATTGCAAGCTTTAATGTTTTAATGAAGGCATAATGTACAGTTAGACAGTTATTACCACAAAATAAACCCAGACAAGGTGTTCTTTTACCATCTTTAAGGGTTTTTTGGTGTGATGGCCAGCTGACTATAAATGATTCTGCTTATTTAAAAGCTAATAAATAAATGTGAAATACTGATCTAAAATTTATTTGACATCTTGAGAATGCAGCAGCATAGAACTAGTACAGAATAGGAAATATAAAGAATAGAAAATCAGTCACAATCATCAAATATACACGGAGTCACGGACCGATCAGAATTAAGTATTACAGAGGGCTGTGTAGTAAAAAATTTAAAAAACTTTATAATAAAGTTCACTTCGTTAACATCAGTTAATGCATTAGGTATCATGAACAAATAAACAACTTTTCACAGCAACTATTAATTTATTTGTTCATTTATAAATGTACTGTTGTTCATTGTTAATGTTTATGTTTGATCAGAATACATTGTCAATTTATACAACTGTAGTAAATATTAATGTACCCTACTGTTCAAAAGTTTGGGGTCGATAAGATTTTAACTTAAAGTTTTATGTTGTGGATTATTTTGGTGAAAGATTTGGGCAAAATGTTTGAGTCTGGAGGTCAGATAAACACTGGCAGCTTACCTCTTATTAAAGAATCAATGAGCAGGGGGTCTTTTAAAATCCAACCAAACACTCCCTCAGGAGCGAACTGGACGAAGTGGATCTTTCCAATGTTCTTGACATGAACATCAGGTCCCAGTACATTTATCATATTCTGAGAGAAAAATGAAACAATGTTATATTTAGTATGAGTTCACATCAATAAGCAGCACAGTATAATAACTGATACATAACAATGAATAGTCTTTTTAACAGGTCCAGATCTCACCCTACTCCAGGTTTTGCTTTCATCTGCGGCTTTGATTCTCAACAGTAGCTGTCCGTCTGTATCCAGTCTGGCAGAGAGCACCGGCAGTGTGGACACACATGAAGAGTTACACAGCTCCTCCACTGACACGTACCTGTCACAGTGACAACTGCAGAAAAATAACACAAACGTCTCGTTATAAGAAGCCATGAATCATTATATGGAACCATAGTGGTTAAGTTTTAATAATGTGCACCACATTATGTAAAGGATAATATGGTTAGATGGTCATTATCATCATCTCACGTGATCTTTTAGAAATCATTCTAATATGGTTATGCTTAAAACAGTCGAAATACATTTTTAGGCATATTTTAATAAATAGAGAGTTCAAGTGAACAGCATTTATTTGTTACATATAAATGTCTTTACTGTAACTTTTGGTTAATTTAATGTGCCCTAGCTGAAAAAAAATAAAATAAAAAATCTTATTTACCCCAAACTTTTGAACGCCTCTCTATGTAGCAATTAGCATAAACATCAAAATAAATAAATACTGTAAATGTATTTTCATTCTAAGTTAATGATACCTAAAACCTTACTATAAAGTGTTAACATTATAATACACAGAAGACTCCCTCCTCACTGGAACAACAAACTTACATGCCCATCCCAACATCCAAAGTCCCACCCTGAGGTCCACACGTGACGTTACAGGAGTAGGTGGATGGGAAAACACATTCCAGCGTAGAGGCCAGTCTCACTTGACCTGCCCCACAGCGCTTCTTCACCTACACAGAATGAAGAGCTCCTTACTGTCTTATCACACAAATATTCTGAAGAAACACAGAGCTGTACTTCAGTGCACAGATCTCACCTCAGGCTGACAGTCCAGTTCACTGTCTGCGGTGGAGCTTTTGAAGTCTAATTCATTGTAAAAGACAAAACCGGTCTTACACAAGCATGACCCATCTGAGTACTGGAACGCACGGTTTTTGCCTAGGCAGGTACAAGACGACGCCCCTATGAAAAGAAACAAAACAGATACATTACATGCTATGGTTTGTTTTTTAGGAGTGTAATGGGCCATTGATTTTGTAATCATGTAATCAATAAAAATAGTTGTAGTACTATAGTAGTGAAAAATGTAATCTAATCTAATTATAAGTGTTTCATTTTGGGAATCTGATTACGTAATCCAGAAGACATATAGGGCCAGATTTACTAACAGCTTGCGCCAGCGCAAACCATCTTTAGGCATTAAAATAGTACTGTCAGGATTAACTAAAGATGAGCAGTAAAGAATTAGTGCTGAAAAGGTGTGAACATGGTTATTTTTGCACCTGACTTGCACCTTATTGAATATGCATTTGTAGGAGTTTCAGATGCAAATTTTATGGGAGGAGAGTATTTAAATTTATCACACAATGTTTGCACTCGTCAAATTACTGGTATTTGCACCATTATTTAAAGCCCATAAAAACATGTTTTAAAGCAGGCAGTAATTTGTGCTGCACTTGGTAGATTGCGCTGGTCATTATGGAAATAATCAGGCTGCGTCAGTGTTATTTAATGTGCGCATTGTCAGTAAATCACCCACAGAATTTTCCCCTCCCATAGGTGCTTTTATGGAATTATGGAATTTAATTTGCCCTGTTTAGTAAATCTGGCTCCTAATCTGTTATTACCCAGCACTGCCTGCATCTTGCATTTTTAAAGGCCAAAACACATTCTGTGTAAATGGCCCCCTAAGGATAAAGAAAGTGTCCTAGAACACACTCTGACCTGCATCTGAGGTGGACGAACTCCCACATGGGAAACAGGCTCTCTGGGCGTGCAAGTGATTGAAGGTCCCTGGTGGGCATTTGTGACATTCCTCAAGTGATTCAGCACTAGTGTGGTTTCCATATGAGCCAGGCGGGCAGGGAACAGGATCGGAGCTGCCTTGTGGACAAAAGTACCCGACTGGACAGGGTTTAACACTATAATGGTGTGAGCCTAATAAACAGATCATTCAAATATTAAACATAATCAATCAGCGTTGCTATTGTTTGTATTATGGGAGCTCTTCAGTTCTGACCCAGAGGGCAGTGATGTCCTGGAGGGCAGAGGAGGCACTGGAAGTGAGGGGAGCGACTGGGCCGATAAGTTCCGGCCCCACACAGCATACAGCTGCTCTCCTGAGACTTCCTCAAACCGCTGGTGTTCAGCGGCATCCAGCCATCCGGACAGGACAGCATGGTAGAGCTGTTGGCTGGGCAGTAATATGGAAAAGTACATCTGCAAAAACAGATTAATCATTTTCTCTTAGCATATTTATATTTAAATGAATATAAGTGAGTGATAGGAAAAGTAAAAATAGAGGAATATCACAATTAATATCCAATATCGAAAAACCTCTCTTTGCAATATATTGTACATCCCTAGTAGGTTGGTGCTTACACTTGCTGTGGTGAGCTGTAGGTGTGAGATCCTTCAGGACAGTAGTATCCTGCAGGACACGGTGTGGGATCTCCTGTCTGGGGTCTACAGAATGAACCAGCTCTGCAAGGGGTCTCTGTGACTGA
Organism: Acrossocheilus fasciatus; assembly: GCA_036784905.1. Taxonomy (NCBI): domain Eukaryota; kingdom Metazoa; phylum Chordata; class Actinopteri; order Cypriniformes; family Cyprinidae; genus Acrossocheilus; species Acrossocheilus fasciatus. The sequence continues at coordinate 14,631,816 of CM071952.1, forward strand.
GCCTGTATGATGTTGGATCACTTTATTACACTTCACGGTTATAATATGTGCTATTTATGCACCTTTTAGTGCATTTGTAAATATCAGTCATGTAGAAATCACACTTACCTGCAGCACATTGATAAGAAGCTCGACATGGGATGCCTGCTGTATTAGGCTGGCCCGTGGTGCGAGGGTCTGGGCAGTAGGTACCAGGAGGGCAAGGCTCACACAGACTGACAGCAGCTGCCCCTGGCTGTGACCTCATGGTGCCTGCAGGACAGGGCACTGGGAAACCTGTCCCACTGCACCAGTGACCCGGTGGACAAAGGAAGCTTGAGAAATCAGTGAGCCCTAGGGAGACGGTTATAATAACAAAGTTTACTGATGACAGGAACACAAAGATGTAAATTAATGTAAATCATCATTCTGTCCAAGATATGAAGCAAGTATATGATTATCTATAGTATATTATATAAGATACGCTACTATTCAACATTCTGGGGGCAGTAGGATTTTTAAATATTTTTGAAAGAAGTCTCTTATGCTTTTATTTGATAGAAAATACAGTGAAACCCATGATATTGTTAAATATTACTATGATTTAAAATAACTTTTTTCCATTTTAAAATACTTTAAAATGTATTTTTTTTCTTGCATGTAAAGCTGAATTTTCAGCAGCCATTACTCCAGTCATATGAAATCATTCTAATATGCTGATTTGATGCTCAAGGAACATTTCTCATTATTCAAAAGAACAGCACTTATTTGAAATGTAGAAGTCCATATTGTCACTTTTGAACTTTTTTAACTGTACATAAAATTTATGACTATATATACTATAGTGTGCTCTACATGGAATGTCAGACCTGTGGAGTTACAAAAAGTGCCAGGGGGGCAAGTAAGACAGTCTCCTTTGCTTCCTGCCCCAGACGTGGGCCTGTATGTAAACAGGGGACATTCTCTAGGCCCCGGCCGCCCCCCAGACTCATAATCAGCTATGCCGTCACAGTAATAGCCTGGTGGACACATGCGTGGAATGGCATCACCTGTAAGAACACAGAAAGCAAAATAATGCTTCATTTTTCATTCACATGGATGTAACAAGCTACTATACTAAGTATACAATACTATATGGAAATTTGTCAGGAATTAATTGTTAGATTTAAAGTACAATTGGACATATTTACACATAGCACATGTAAATTCCAGTATAGCAATTGACATACCCTCTTGGCACCAGTGTCTTGGAGGACAAGGCAGACAGTCATGTATAGTACTTGCTCCAGGGATTGCTCTTATAGTGTTGGCAGGACAAGATAAAGGTTCCTTTGTGCCTTCAGGGCAATAAAAGCCTGTCCAAAAACGGAAGCAGGAATAAACACACTCTGGACAGCTACAGTGTGAATCTCATATCATATAAAACATATCCTTAATCACTTTTTGTATGTATCAAGACTCTGTACTCTGGATTCATGGATGGGTTTATAGGAAGATGAATAACGTACCAACAGGACATAGTCCAGCACACTGTGCTCCCCACTCACACTGGTCTCTGTTGAGCAGAAAGGCAGACTGAGGGGTGAACTCTGAACTGCCAGAGATGCACAGGAATCCAGCAGCGCACAGGCCTTTCACCTGACCAGCCCTGAATAATAATAATAATCAGACACAAAAACCCAATAACTGAATTTTCATTATTTTCAGAAAAAATGTGATGCATGCATGTACACTGCCGTTTTTGGGATCAACAAGTTTTTTTTTTTTTTTAGGAAATTAATAGTTTTATGCAGAAAGGCCACATAAATTTGATCAAAAGTGACAAGAAATTCATGCATAATAAAAAAAAAAATCTATATCAAACAAATGCTGTTGTTTCACTGTATGCTTACAATATAAGCATACAGTGAAAAGGGATTAATTCAACTGCCTGAAGAAATATAAGAAGAAGAAATGTTTCTTGAGCATCAAATCAGCATACTAGATGATTTCTGAAGGGTCATGTGACACTGAAGACTGTAGTAATGATGCTGAAAACTCATCTTTGCCATCACTGGAATATTACAGTTTTACTGTAATTTGACCAAATAAAGGGAGCCTTGGTGAGCATAAGAGACTTTGTTCAAAGACATTAAAAATCTTACTGACCCAAACAACTGAATAGTAGCATACAAATAAATAACAAAATAGATAGAGTGTGTAAAGTTTAAGTTTATTTTCTAAATGTCTACAAGGTCATAAGTGTCCATGGTTGAAGAAAAACTCTTATAAGATCTGTAAACATACTTGCAGAACTTTCCTGGTGGACACGGCAAACACTCTCTCTCCTCCTGCAAACCCCCGACCTCAGGTGGAGTGTATGTGCCATTGGGACAAGGCTGAGGAACCATTGTTGCTGCAATTACAAGCAGAATCAGATAATATGCGTGTACTAATGACTCCACACAATATAGAGAGTTACAGCAGCATGGGTTACCTGCAGGGCAGTAGGAGTGTGGCGGGCAAGGCCGGGGGTCTCCGATAATTGCCTCCTCACAGTAATAGCCTGGACGGCAGGGGATGCAGTTATCCGAGCCTGGATTCGGCTGGTACTGTCCCGTGGGGCAGGGCAAGGCCAGGGCTGAGCCCAAGGGACAGTAATGACCCTGAGAGAACAAAAACTGTCAGTCAGGTTGCTAGGCACAGATTAAAAAGAGACAGAAGGGTGTGAAGGAGGCAGAACTGACCTTGGGGCAGAGGAAGGCGTGCGGGGTGGTGGAGGAGAAGTCTACGGGGCAGTAAAAGCCTGCGGCACAGGGTCCAGTTGGAGCATCCAGGCCCTCGCTAGCACAGTAATGCCCTGCTGGGCAGGGAAGACAGCTTTCTATGGAGTAACCCCCTGTGGGCAGATCAATATTATGAACACAAAACACTGCATGTTAGTAAATAAAGAATGTAAATGATAAAATATTAATGTGCAAAAGGTTCCAGAGAATATGGAAACGGCAATATTTAGAAGCATGTGAATTATTTAAAAGTATATTGCTAGAGTGAATTTATAAGAGCAACTAAAGCTGAATCTGTGCAATATTATTTATGGATCAGTAAATTTAACCCACACAGCCTATTGGATTTGATAGCTGATTTATTTTGATGTGCTATCCCTGGTAAATTATTCATATGCAACTACATGTTGCTTCTCTTGTTGTTTTTGGTTGCGTTTAATAATTGCGGCCTTTTGAACTGTTTTATTGTTTTTCCTTAGAGGCTCTAAATGTTTTATAGATTTATATTAAAATAAATGTGTGGGTTTGTACACACCTGTGAGGTCACGAATGCTGCCAGCTGGGCAAGGCAGAGGCATTAGGGTTCCAGAAGGGCAAAAGTGACCCTGCGGACAGGGGCCATTCCTGAGGTAGCCAGTTATATTCAAAGGAGCAGGATTTGGAGACCCTCCTTGGCAGAAATAACCCTGCTGGCACTGGCCTACAAATAAAACAACAATTAGTCCATATGATACAGTCAATTCAATTCAATTCAATTCAATATTGCTTTATTGGCATGACTGTAGAAAATACAATATTGCCAAAGCTTGAAATATAATAACAATGAAAAGATCAACATAATAGAATAAAACCTTATAACAATATAAACTTAAATAAACAGTGTAACAAATAAGAACTTATTATGTGAACATTTCGTACCACAGTGTTTAACACATAAACACACACAAGGCTGAGGGTCACTGTGGTAGACAGTAGGGAAGCACTTTGAGGTCAGATGTAATACACTCATTACACACATTCTCCTGCTGTCTCTCAGGCTGTGGCACGTATATATACACACACACACACACACACACACACACACACACACACACACACATTCACCTGCTGTCTCTCAGGCTGTGGCACGTCCAGACGTATCTCGCAGCCAGTGCTGCTGTCTGTCCCTCTCCTAGTACTATCTTTATTTGTTCTGTTTCACTAATTTCACTAAAGTTCTTTATTAAGTTGGTGAGTTTGTTGAAGTAGAGGTTTCTTATTGAAATATATTTATGACAGTGAAGGAGGAAGTGCGTCTCTGTCTCGATCTCTCCTGTCTCACAGTGAGCACACACTCTTTGCTCTCTGGGTAACCAGCTCTTTCTGTGTCTGCCGGTCTCGATGGCTAGTCTGTGCTCACTGAGCCTGTACTTGGTCAGGATCTGTCTCTGCTTTGTGTCTCTGACACTCTGGAGATAATCTTCCAATTCATAATTCATAATTCATAATTTTAAATTTCATAATTCAGTCACAGACTAAAACCTGTGCTCTTATAAAAAAAAAAAAAAAAAAGTGTGTGATGATATCAGACCCTGTGGTTGTGATGTTCCAGGTGAACTGCAGTAGAGGCCGGTAGGGCAGGGCACACAGGCAGCCTTCGACTGAGCCCTGGTTACCTGTCCCAGTGTGCCCACAGGACAGGGTACAGCTGCAGCAGTGCCAACAGGGCAAAAATGACCTGATGCAACACAGGAAAGATGGCAGATTGTTAGCAAACATCATAGCATATACACCACTGTTCAAAGGTTTGGATTCAGGAAGAACATGTACTGCAAAATTGATCAAAAGATATTTATAATTTGATCTTTTATATGTTCTATTCATCAAATATTCCTGACAATAATGTATAGTGAAAATGTCTCAAGGTTTCCATAAAGAAAATTAAGCAGCACAATTGTTAAGAAGAAATGTTTCTTTAGCAGCAAATCAGCATATCAGAATGATTTCTGAAGGATCATATGACACTGAAGACTTGAGTAATGGCTGCTGAAAATTCAGCTTTGCATCACAGGAATAAATTACATTTAAAAAAATATTAAAATAGAAAACAGTTATTTTAATTTTATTGCTTTTACTGATCAAATAAATGCAGCTTTGATAAGCATAAGAGACTTTTTTCAAAACCATAAAATAAATCTTACTTACTGTAAATTTATAAATTGCATTGTATGATGGGGAAAAAAGGATTTGCAGCAGAATAGAAAAACTTAATTCATAATAATCCATCATAATAATCTCAGCACAGGGCTGGACTCACCCATGGGACATGGGGACGGCTCCTGTGTGCCAGGGGAAGGACACATAGTGCCAGCTGGGCATGAGAGACAGTGGGCGGCACCAGGAGCACTGCTGTATGTGCCAGGCTCACAAGGCACTTCCAATGGAGTACCAATGGGGCAACTGTGTCCGCTCGGACAAATATAACCCTGCAGTCCATCTACCGGTCGAGCACTACGACTGCCATTGACACACACATATCTGTAAGGGAGAAATAAAGCTGTCATAAACTTGTTTTCAAAAATGTTTTATGAGCATACACCAAGTTTTAGATGCCTGATGAATAAATCTCCTCAACCAGCCAATCGCAAAAGCACTACACTGCCACTCCACATGTATCTGTTTTCCAACCCAGCCACAAATGGATAGAAACTGGATCCATAGAGTTGTTTTAATAAGTTATCTTTCCTGACTCATTTGCACTTTACGTAACATTTCAGTAATGGGGAATATCAATAATAGTTTCAGCACTACTCGGTAATGGACAATAAATCTTTAACATCTGAAATCGTGCCACTAAGATCCATTAGCAATGCACGAGTGCACCAGGTTGGCTCAACTCAAGTGGGTGTGGGTGTACCATTGTCAAATGACTGTGTTTAGCTACTGAAAAGCATAGATATAATTACCCAGCATCACAGAGAGCTGCCTCTGATGGATGGACCATTGCAGTCTGCTCACAGAAGTACCCAGGAGGACACAGCTGACACTGCTCTGCCCCACTCAACCCTGGGGAGCTGGAGAATGTTCCGGCGGGGCATGGGAGAGGAGAGCTGATACCAGTTGGGCAATAATGGCCAGACGGGCACATGCTGTTGCCTGTAGATTCAATCTGCAAATCACAGACTGTAAATGAGTTTAACCCTTTGTGAACACACTGTGTCTTTTTTAAGAAACAGAACTGATATATACTACGTTTCCAGTGCCGTTGGGGCTTGTGGCACCCGAGGGGCAGTGAAATCCATCCTGACAGCGCCCTGTAGGCTGTGAAAGACCATAGCGAGCACAAAACATGCCTAGACAGACAGATTACATGAATTAGATGTAGATGTAAATACAAACCATTCGAACGTTTGGGGATAAATTATATTGATATGATAAATGAATGAAATAATGATCTGATTATATAATGTAATAATGATAATTAAGGTTTTCAGTAAAAATGGTATTATAATGTGTCCCTTTTCGGGGGGTTTTGGGTTGGCTAAGTGTCTTCTTGGGGGTCTCTGGGTCTGTAAAGGTTGAAAACCCTTATGAAAAGAGCTAAACAGCTCCTCCACAGTGCTGTTAATTTAAAGTTGAAATAAAATATAAGTATTACTTGAAAACTGAAATAAAAATAAATTGAAGTACTAAAAAAAATTACTAAAACTAAAATGTAATACACACCATTCAAAAGTTTGGGGTCGGTAACATTTTTAAATGTTTTTGAAAGAAGGCTCTTATGCCCACTAAGGTTGCCTTTGTTTGATAAAACATACAGTAAAAACTGTGAAAATGTGAAATATTTGTAGAAATTGAAATAGCTGTTTTCTATCATAATATATTTTGAAAATTCCTGTGATGCAAAACAGAATTTTCAGCAGTCATTACACCAGTCATCAGTGTCACATGATTGCTCAGAAAGCTTTTGTATATACTGATTTCTTATTATTATCATCAATATTGAAAACAGTTGGCCTGCTTAATATTCTTGTAGAAACTGTGATACATTTTTACAGGATTCTTGGATGATTAGAAGTTCAAAAGAAAAGCATTTATGAAATAGAAATCTTTTACTATAAATGTCTTTACTGTTATTTTTTTTTTCGTCAATTGAATGCATCCTTGCTGAATAAAAGTAGAACTTATTTCAAAATATTACTGACCCACAATTTTTGAACAGCAGTCTCTGTATGTAATATTTTTTTTGTTGTCATGTATTTTCAGTCTGACCTGCAGGACATTGTAGACATTCATCTATACTGGCTGTCCCAGACTGTGGCTGCACTGTTCCTGGAGGGCAGGGAAACTGAGTGCCCTGTGATGTGCCTGTGGGGCAGAAATGCCCCGGTGGACATGGAAGAAGCTCTGCTACTGCTTCCCCTGTGTTGTAATGCAATAGGATCTATTATAATAGATTTATAAGAGCACAGAGATGGTTTTAAACTAATTTGTAGACAGAATAAGTAACGCACCCTGACAGTAGTAGCCTAATGGACATGGCTCACAATTTTCTCTGTGACTGTTGCCCATGACGGAGCTGTAAGTGCCTGCAGTGCAGGCCAGGGGCTTGTGTGTGCCTGCGGGGCAATAGAAACCGGCAGGACAGAGGCTCTGCTCCGGACTGCTGGAGCCCCAGTCACAGTAGTAGCCCGCAGAACATTCACCTACACGGTACAATAGACTTAGACAATAATAGAAGATGACTCATGATTGCATCATACAACTCCAAATTCTGGCATAATATCAATGCTTTAGCGGTATTGTAATGGTTTTCAGCCAGGGGTCTCTGAACTAACCTTTTCCACAAAGGATAAAAAAGCAAATCATTTTCTTTAAAAAAAATTGTGACATTTCAATGAAAAAATAGAATCTAGAATATGAAAAATAGGGTTTGTGGAAAATGTGGGGGTATTGTGAGTAAATAGTAAGTGGAATTAAGTGGAATATTAATATTGTGAACTTGAAATGAATCATTGTGCTTAATCAGATCAGGGTGAGAAAAAATAGAAAAAAATTATGCACACTCCCTTTATCAAAAATATTATTATTTGGGGGTCTCTGAGTCAGTAAAGGTTGAAAACCCTTATGACCCCTCCATAGTGTTGTTATTGTTAACTAAAAACTAAAACTAAAATGGTTCATTCATTTAAATAAAGCTGAAATAAAATACAAATATTACATGAAAAACTGAAATTAATAAAACTAAAATGTAAAGTAAGCTAAACACAAATATTTACAAGCAACAAAAACTAATAAAAAATGACAAAAGCACATAACAAAATTACTTAAACTTAAAAAAAGAAAAAAAAAGCTCATTTAAAATATTAATAAATAGTATTATATTGTATAAATAATACTAAAATAACAATGTTCCAAAGAGCACCTGCTCTTGTTCCCAGAAGGCAGTATGCCCCCGGTGGACACAAAGTGCCAGTGCTGTTGTCAGTGGGGTTGGGAACTGTGGCCTGCACAAAACAGAGGAATCCAGGGGCACAGGGCCCCGAGGGCTCAGAGAGTCCATCTGAACCGCAGAAATGGCCCATAGGACACACCAGGCACTGCTCTGCATTTATACAAAAAAAACAGACCCAATAAGCATTATATAAACAGAAGAATGCATTTAATCATGTTCACTTGCTCAGTTATTGCAATACAGAACAGAATAAATCACCTGCTGAAATGAGGCCAAGAGAATCACTGTATGTGCCTTTGGGACATGGAACTGGGTTTCCAGACTGAGTCTCATTGGGGCAGTAAAAGCCTTCAGGACAGACCAAAGGAGTGCTGACCCCCATAAAGCCTCTTGTGAGGTTGACGCAATGGAAACCTGGTGGACAGGGTTTACACTCACTCTGTCCCTTCTGATCCTGAAACCGACCTGTGATCAAACAACAATACATAAAAAGACCCATGAGTAGAATCGATTTTGCATTTGACCTCTTCTAGAAATGGTAGTAACTTCGTAACTTAAGTAAATTTCACTTAAATGGAGCCTTATAAAGTCAATGGAGCCCTATAAAGTCAAAGTAGCAGACAGTATATCTCTAAAATGGAGTAACACAGTACCTCCAGGGCAAGGCATGCAATCATCCGTGCCCTTTCCCCCACTATGAGGGCGCCGGCTGCCCACTGGACAGGGAGTTGGCACAGCACTACCAATTTCACAATAGTGACCTGGAGGACAAATATCCCCATTCACGGCTGACATGGGAGCTGAAGTCAGAGATCCCTCACTGCAGTAAAACCCTGTAGGAATACGACATACCATATTAATATTCATCTTCAAGAAGTCCTGTGAAGGCCTAAAAAAATTCTGCTGTAAATGATATTCAAACCTGGCAAGCAGGGTCCACTGACTGCGGTCAGGCCTGGCTCTGAGCAATAAAACCCTGGTGTGCAGTTTTGGCATTGATTTATGTCTGACAATTTACGCTGATTGCTGCAAACCAATTACATTTTTATTTTTAAAAATTGCATTTAATTGAATTACATTTTTAATTAAAAAATGTAAGTTAATTACATTACAATTATTTTTTAAATATAATGCAGTGCAATGAATGTTCTCCTTTTTTAGTTGCTTTTAATATAAAGAATTTTAACATTTTTTCAGGTTTTTTTTGTATTGTAATGTCACATCAATACCTAAATGTGCCCTTGGGACAAGGTATTCCTGCAAAGCTTCCAGCTGGACAGTAAGACCCAGTTGGACACGGTATTCCAGTCTCATTATCATTTGGAGAGGGAATGATGGCTCCTCCAAAACACAGGAATCCAGCACTGCAAGAGCCAGTTGGTGACACATTTCCTGGACAGACAAACTAATATCAGCTCCACATATCAGACCAAGATATAATCATTGTTCATGCGTCATACCTGACCCCATACAATAGGTCCCAGGGTCACATTGAGAGCATTCCGAAGATTCAGCCAATCCAGACAGGTTCCCATAACTCCCTGGAGGACATGGATGCTGATTAGATGCCCCAACTGGACAATAAAACCCAGGCTGACATGAGAGTGGGTGCGTCATACCTAGTACAAGAAAAACATCCTTATGTAAAGGCATAAATAACAGATATATATTTCAACCATTAATTTGTTAAAATATCATTCATACCATTTTCAGGACAGAAAAAGCGGGCAGGGCACACCTCACATCTATGTTGGCCTAGACTGGGCTGGAAGCTTCCTGGGAAACATGGCCTCTCAATGATGCTGCCCTGTTAGAGCAGTAACAATATGAGTATGTTTTATAAATATGTTTTATAAAGGTCACTGTCATTTTTATATTGCATTTTAACATATTAAGAGATTTAAATGCATTACAAATGACAAATTAGGGAATTAGATTCAAATTAACAAAGTTATTTGACTAAATTCATGCCATTTCACTTTTGTTCTTTTATACTTTTACAGTGTATTTGTTTGAGTCATTCTCAAACATTTACATTTCAGTCATGAAAAATTGAAATATTAAAGAAATCCCTTGTAAAAGGCACAATTATATAACCTAACTTTTTATTAAATGATGAAATGGTTTAAAGATTAGTCCAGTGCCTTATTTACTTGTTCTCTATCTGGTATATAACTATAATATAAGACAATATATATAATATAAGGCAAGACCTAATAAGTGAGGAAAAATGCTAAACTAAATATTTTAATTACACAGATTTTTTTATTTTTTTAGAAAAAAACATGAACCTTTATTTCATGTCAGTAGTGTCACCAATGTTACAATAAATAATCTAAAAAATAAATGTATTTATAATAAAAAGAATAATATAAATTTAAAAAGTTTCCCCTGTATTTAATCTAAAAGTAAAACAAAATAAAATAATTCAAATGTGTATATGGTGAAATTTCCACTTACGCTTTCACAGAAGTGGCCTGCACCACACACATGCTCTGGCGGTCTGGATGTGTTCTGTCCTCCAGGGCAATAATAGCCCTCAGAACACAGACCAGAGGGCTTGGTTAGGCCTCTTCGCTCACAGAAATATCCTGGTGGACATTCAAGGCAATCATCTGCAGTGGATCCCCCAGTAGAGCCTATTGAGTATTAAAAATGTAGAACCATAAAGCTTCCAGAAAGAAATCGAACCATTAAGTGACTCGTACTATCACAAAGTGATTGATAAGCATCCAGCCACAGCATTTTAATTGGTTAATGGCAAGTAAAATGTTAACAGGCAATAAAGACAGGGATGCCGGCGCCAAGGGGGCGATTTATGACTTACGATTTACAATTGTTACATTTGACACACAAACTGCCCGCACAATTAAGAATGCAGCTCTACTAAGTAAGATAAAGATATGACGAAATCATTTTTTAAATGTTTAATAGCGGGCTAGATGATTGTAGTTAGTTGATTACTTTGCTGTTATTGTTTGTTGCTGTTCAAGTTGTTCTAACTTACCATAAAATAATGCATCTGTTAAATGGGTCGCAATGAATATGTGTTACGTCATCGGTCGCAGTAAGCGTTTGTTTTATAGTAAAGAAGACACAATTAAGTATTTCTGGTGGTGGCGGTATCACTTATCTGTATTTGTGGTGAAACTACTGCCTAAGACTAAAATGTGTTTATTTCCTGGATGTCAGATTTTTGAATATATTGGCCTATGCGGTTTTGTTTTGTGTAATATTATTCAATACTCTGTATCTGCCATCTGTATTTGCTAAGTAGCTTTTAGTAGGGTCATTCACTCAGAATGCATTTTTTTCATTTCACTCCGGTACTTTACCATTGTATTTCAATGTAAACTGGTTATAGGCATCTTTGAATGCTGCATTCGTCTCAGGTCTTTATAGCAGCTTCTCGTGCATGATCATTCTGAAACACGGCGCTCAAGTTCAAAGAAGTTCAGCCTCTAGACCTTGCGCTTTTTAAATTCTGACCTGTTGCTCATGTTTTTAACAGCCAAAAAACTACCTGTGTGAACCCAGTGGTTGTAGTAGTAGTGGGCAGGTTTGTTTACGGTCCGAAAAATATGTTAATGGGCCACATATGTCATCGCCCCCTTTCCTAACTTCAGCCGCCCCTTCATCAGTGCTGTGCTGGCGCTGGCTCTGGGCAAGAGGTCAAACATCTATTGCATTTTGGATATAAAGAAAGATCTCTAGAATGTAACTATGAAGAAATGCAGGTAGATACTGTCGATAAACTGAAGATTTACTATAATGACCAGGATAGCAAGTAGTTTACTTACTCCTTACTGTGCCTTGTGGACAGGGCAGGGGTAGTGGTGTGCCCCGGGGACAGTGGTGTCCAGGAGGACAAGGCATTGCACTGGGATTTATGGAGCCAGTGGGGCAGAAGAATCCAGCAAAACAGAGGCCTGCAGGAGTGTGCAGGCCAGTCTGATTACAATAAGAGCCTGAATCACAGGGCTGAGGAAGAGATGAACCCACTGGGCAGTAAGACCCTGCAGAAAAGATTCACTGAGCTTTAGAAATCAGTACATAATAATCATAATCTTATATAGATATAACTAAATAGTTCACTATATTGAAAATTCCATACTTTGAAATAGAGATGTCTGATTTGTGAACAAATCATCAATGAAATGTTAAAAAACTAATCTAAATGACTTCTTAATGAATGACATTGTTACTAGGTACTCTTTGAAGGTTTTTAGTAAATAATGGCATACATTTTGGTCTGATGCTCACTCAGAGAAAAAATATGACTTCAGAAAATTGGTGATATTGTCCACAAGTCATATAAACAATGTTATGATGGTGTATGATAAGTTTGCAACTTTTTTGAAGCTTAAAAAGCTCCAGTCCCTATTCATTGTAACTGCATAGAAAAGAGCAACCAGCATATTTTTTAAATATCTCCTTCTGTGTTCCACAGAAGGAAGTCAGACAGGTTTGCAATGACATTAGATTGAGTAACCATAACCCAATAAAGAATGAAACTGAATCTGAGAAAATGATGGCTATTTTGGGTGAACAACCCTTTTAATGACATATTTTAATAACAAATATACCAGTGTGCATTGTATACCTTTAGGACACAGGTCTCCTTTGAAGCCAGTGCATGTTTCTGTGATTTGTAGAGGTGATTCTGAATAACCCTCAGACTTGGTTAAATCTAATAGAGGATCCAGATCGGTCCAGACTCCAGCACCATCTCCTTGAAAAAGTGTCAGTCAGTTTTAACAGGCTCATCCGTTACCATATAAATGATTTAGTACCATACCAGGAGTCCTACCTGAAATGTGAACTGAGCAGGTTATGTTGTGCTTCAGAAAGCAAAGATCATACATTTGGAGGTGGGATGAAGGTATGAGGTCACAAAAACAGGTCTGCTGAGAGGGTGAGGCCTGAGGTGCAGCGGTATCTGTGCTGCCGATGCAATAGTGACCTGGAGCACAAAACCCTGTAAAGGGGCAAGTATAACATAGCCATCACTTCTCATCATCATTCGGATGAATTATTTTGTGATTTACAGTGTAACATTTATGATCTGCCAACCTGAGGGCTGAGAGGAGCCTGGTGCAATGCAGTATCTGCTTGGAGGGCAAGGGGAGCAGTCATTAGAAGAAGTGGCTCCTTTGTCCTGGAGAATGAAACCGACAGGACAGGGTAATGGAGCACTGCTCTGCTCGGGGCAGTAATGTCCTGCTGGACATATATCTCCATACATCTGAGAGACTGGGGCAGGCTCTGTGGCTCCAGATGAACAGAAATGGCCTTTTATGGAGGGAGAACGAGATGTAAAATTAAGATATACACCAGCAGAAGAGGCTCTAATGGGAATTTCTGTGGCATTGACCTGCAGAGCAGGGTCCGGTGGGGCTGATTAGTGCACTGGTGTTACAGTAGAATCCGGGAGGACATGGAGAGCAATCCAGCTGAGATTGCAACCCCTCAATCATACTTGCAGAGCCCGCAGGGCAGGGGAACGGGGTGGTGCAACCCTCCAAACAGTAAAAACCTAGTAGAAGAAAAAGCATAGTACTATTCTTTAATAATTAAAACCATTGCGATTTTTAAAAAATAATAATATGCTCATTTTAATTTTCAAAAAATCATTGAATTACTGTAATGTAAAAAAAACATTCAGTTATGTGGTAATGAAAATCATTATTGAAAATAAATGACAATAGTAAAACAATAACGTCAATGCAAAATATAATTAAGGATATAAATAATTTAATTTAAGGAAATACATTTAAATTTGGGGAGAAAAAATTTGTAGGTCATATTTCACTCCAGAAATCTAAATAATTAATTAATAATTTTTTAGCACCATTAAGATTGAAAAATTAAAATATTACAACTTTAAAAAATACAATATAATGGTAATGGAAATAATAATTTGCAGTCAGAATAGTAAATGTCAAATGTAGATGGAAGGTTAATTTTCTAAAATATGTCTGAAATATGATCCAGACATTTCTTGAAATTCAAGGAATCCTATTTTTAGAACCATAAAGAATTAACGTTCGCTTATTTTAGTTTTAAAAATCATTGTATTATAGTACTTGTAAAAATGACCTGCATAACAGCAATGAGAATAATTACTAAAAATAATGGGAATAGTAGAAGTAAAATGTCAAGACAGTCAGGGTCACTATAAAAAAGTATAGTAAAATGTGTATCTGTCCCAAAAATAATGCTTTAGTCAATGACAAATATGAATGTAGTATTTATATTCAAATCTTTTCTTTATGATTCTGGGGTAAAATACAACCCAGACGTTCCTTAACAGGCTTTGAGAGACTCATTTAATATTTACCGGGTGGGCATGGTTTGCAGGAAGGTTGGGATGGCAGAGGCTGATAAGTACCAGGCAGACAGATGGCAGGCTGGACGCTGCCATACGGACACGCGTGACCATACGGACACTGATGGTCTGAACAGACAGATCATAAAGGTAAGAGACTGGCAGTATATAAATAGACGATGTCTAGACATCTCATGGCAACAGTACTAAATAATTCAGACAGCACTAGGGCAACCCTGTAGAGATGCTGTGGTTAGTCATGAAGATAAATGGCAGGAGGACGTAGACACCGTCTCTCTCTATTTATGAAACCCGCTCAGTGTTCTGTACATCCAGTACCCCAGTTTAACTGATGCCCAGAGGACAATGTGGATTTCTGCCTCGTCAGTATTACATCCTACCGGGTTGATGTCCTGTTACAGAACCTGCCGGACAGAAACTGCCCTCAGGACAGCGGAGCTCCGCAGAGCTCTGACCCCAGTCTGGACAGTAGAATCCAGGGGTACATGGATGACAGTCTGTCTCAGATACAGCACCACGCTGGCCCAGGAAGGAACCTGTAACACAGAACAATCAGAGATCATTTAGTAAAACAGCAATGAGAAATAGACACAAGATAGTGTGCAGCCGAATGCTAGTTATACTTCTATAACAGACCAAAATCTAGGTCATTATTCACTGAAAATCAGCCATTTCAGAGCTTGAAAACCCATTATCATTCTATGATTATACCGTATTGTTTGGAAAAGAGCAGCGTGAACATTCTGCTAAATGTCTCCTTTTTTGACTTACAGAAGAAACATAACCATACAGGTTTGAAATGACATGAGGGTTAGTAAATAATGCCGGAATTTTAATTTTGGGGTAAATATTTGTTTCAAACTCTACCTGGTGGGCAGGGTTCTGGTCGTGCACTGCCAATTGAACAGTAGTGCCCTGCAGGACACACATCCCCAAAGAATTGAATCTGAGAATAGACATCCTCCACTGTATGAGCCCCAGGTTCTTCACAATCTAAAAAACAAAAATTAAATTAACTACTATTACAATGCTTACATTCATTACCATGATCAAACACTGGGGAAAGTGGAAAAAATGACTTGTGTTGTTGTAGTTCTGAGGCGTAGAGGTGTGTGATCTTTGAATACAGTAGTATCCTGGACTACAGGGCCCAGAGGGTGAACTCAGCCCAGGTTCTGCGCAGTACTGTCCTGGTGTGCACGACTGACACATCTCTACTGATGCTGCTCCTATACAAACACCCAGAATGTTAGTTTCATTCATCCATATTTAACAGCACAGCTATGCTACATATGCTGGAATAAGACCTTCTAATGAGCCAAATGTGCCCAGAGGACAGGGCTCCATATGGCTGGCACCCGCTGGGCAATAGAAGCCAGCAGTGCATCTGCCTCCCGTGGAATCTCCAACTGGCTCAGAGAGCGAGGCACCCTGGTTACACACGTAACTGCAAAATCCGAAGAGATTAGCATGAGAAAGCAGGCCTATATTATTCAACAGGACATTTATGGGGACATTGTGGAAGCTGAGCTGGCTAATAAGCTCACTCACCCTGGAGAACAGTTGCCTGTAGGGGTGTCCAGGCCGGAGGAGCTGCAGTATTTACCAGGGGGGCAGGAGATACACTGATCCTTGCTAGACAGGCCTAACTGACCATTAAAAGTGCCCACAGGGCAGGGGAAGCTCACTCCAGACTCTGAACCTGTTTAAAATACACAGGATAGAGTAAAAAGAGGGTTCAAGTGTCCTCATCTTGCACTCACAGTAATTTTGCTAGTACCTGGAGGGCAGTAATATCCCCTAGGACAGGGCACAGGTATAGAAGTTCCACCTGTTACTGTGTCTGAACCAGCACAAAAATATCCAGCCGGACACACAGAACATTCTGCCTATGGGTATAAAATAGATGCAGTATTTAAGCTTTCATAGTGTTTTTCCTTCTGTTCTTTCAACATCATTTACTGCATGTCGAAGAGTTTGATTTTATCTTCTTATGAAAGTCTCATTAAAACTTTTTACCATGCTTAATCTCTTTTTGTTACTTTTACCTATAGATTTTATTTGCCCCAGATTCACACTTTCGATCTTAAATTGTGAAATTCCATCATAAAAATATGAATTATTTCATGTTTATAAAAATGTTGATTTAAACAAAGAGAAAATATACTTTGAAATTAGTACTTATTTTCCACAGAAATTGCTCCATAAACACCATTTTCACCACAGAATGCTTATTTCAGATGTACTGGAAATCAGTGTTATTTTAGTATTATTTATACACTATTATCGTAGTAAGTATTAATATTTTGAATTAACTTTTATTTTAATATTTTTATTTTACTTTTAAAAAAGTTTTATTAATTTTGTTATGCGTTTTATCAATTGTGTTATTATTGTCATTTATATAAATTTTAGTTGTAGTAATTTTATTATTTCAACAAACTTATTTATAAACATATTATTTTAAATTAAGTTTTTATGTTTTTCATATTTTAGATTTTTGTTTATATAGTTTTAACAATAATTGGAATTACGCAGAAACGCCTTTTATGTTACCAATTTCAACAGGGTGTTAAACAATCATGCCTCTCTCTTTCAACTGACCTGCCCCTGGAGGTTCTGGTACGTCCCAAGCGGACAGGGGATCTGTGCAGGGCTGCCAGGTGGACACATATGCCCAGGTGAGCAGATGAAGTGAGCAGGATGGCTGGAATTTTGCCCCTGTGGGCAGTAATAGCCCATTTGGCACACATGAGAAGGTGAGGAGAGCCCCCTACTGGAACAAGCAAATCCTACAAAGAAAATGCCCATAAATCAATAGAAACCAAATGATCTAAAAAAAAAAAAAAAAAAGTCCAAAGAGCAGTACTGACCTGGAGGGCAGGGCACACAGTCAGACAGCTTAGTGTTCCTGCTACTGTTGCTGTAGTAGCCTTCTGGACAAGTCTCAGGGGACGAGGACCCTACGGGACAATAGTGTCCTTGAGGACATCTACCACCTGTTCCTCCATCCACAGGTGTGGGGGACACAGCTCCAGAGAGACAAAAGTGTCCAGCTGCACACGGTCCAGATACATCACTCTGTCCAGGAGACTCGCAAAAGAAACCTGCCGGGTGGAAAGTTTGTGGGACATTTCTCAGCATAGTTTTGACAGATGCTGAAAGCACAAGAGGCTGTGACTGAAAATGGTGTGACTCAAATGGTTTGAAGAAATAGGGCAGCATCACCCTCTGAGAATAAGAGATGCGTAACACTGAGAAATGACTTGATAGGAGTTCAGTCGCTTGTAGAAATGGTACCTGGAGGGCAGGGTAAACAGTCTTCACGGCTGCTCATTCTTGTATGGGGATTAATAGTCCCTGCTGGACAGGGGTGCTGATTTTGTAGATGGGTGCCCGTGGGGCAATAATGGCCCACTGGGCATTCAATGCCCTCAGAGGAGGAACCATTGGCAGGACAGTAGTAACTGAAAAGTAGTAAGTGAAAAGATTAATAATATTAGTAATGTAAAATTATTCATCTTTACTGTACAGTGGATGATTGGATGGTGAAATATATAATTTTTTGTGCCACTAGCGGCACCTAACAGCTAACAAAATGCAAAATTAATGATAGCTTTCCTGAACACTCCACCATCTGCTATTGGGCGATTGATAAGAAAGCACCGCCCCCCAAAAGTTCAACAGTGCCCGCCCACTTTGTTTTTTGTATTTTTCCCATGGGTCATGAGCCATGAATTTACAATTTACATGTTGCAATTCTCTGATTGGTAGAGATTTCTTTGCAGAATCATGGGTAATGTAGTTTTTTCTGTAGGAATTCTGCTGTTAAACAACTATTTATTTGAATATGTTGAAAGAATGCAGGCTGATGGCTTCAACAAAAGCATAAACAGTACCATCGATTAACAACCTCGTAGCTCACAGTAGGTCTGTCTTTAAATTTTGACTTCTGAAAAACCACCTGTCGCACTCTATTAGCTGAGTCAGTGTTACTGTGTCAGGTTTGTTGTGATGTTTTGAAAACACCCTCAGAATTTTGGAAGAATTAACATATTAATGTTGTACTTCTAGCTGTCTCTGCACCACCTGGGATAGCAGAAAGTATTTGAACATTGAAAAAAATGATACACTTCACCTTTAAATGTTAAACATTCTTGTGTATGTATAAGTGTATCTACCCCTGGGGACACAGGCTGCAGCTGGCCTGTCTCTCTCTGCTGCTGATGGATCCTTCTGGACAGGCTTGAGGAGCGCCTGAGCCTCTAGAGCAAAAATAACCTGTGCGGGAACAGAAAACAGGATGAGGTGGGCCGGTTTGAGGGGAATGTGGGTGTTTTTAATCTGCCTTGAATTGGGGGATCTGTCAATTACCTGTCGGACACGGTCCTCCTCTGTGATCGCTGATTGGGCTGTTGGGGAGTACAGCTCCCTGTTTGCAGTAAAAACCTTCCCAACATTCTCCACTGGGTGAAGTCAGCCCAGATATGTCACAATAATGGCCAGCAGGACATGACAAACACTCTTCCTGTAAAAAAAATGGCCTTTATAGTGACTGCTGGCAATCGCACTTGTGTGATCTTGTGTTGTTGCACTTTTAATCTAAATAGAGAAATTCTTCTTACCATTTTGACCAGTTGGGTTTTGTTACTGAACGTGCCCTCTGGACAAGGCTGAGGTTGAGCAGTGCCTTGTGGGCAAAAGTGACCCACAGGACAAGATCCCCCTCCTTCTTGGAAAAAAAAATAGTAATAAAATATATATTAACATAAATAATATATATATATATATATAAATTATTACATATTATATATTATATTAGTAATATATTTAATGATTTAAACGTTTCTTATGCTCATCAAGGAGGTGTCTATTTGATCAAAAATACAGAAAAAAACTGTAATTTTGTGAAATATTACTGCAATTTAAAATAAGTTTTCTATTTTAATATACTTTAACATATAATTTATTCCTGTGAAGCAAAGCTGAATTTTCAGCATCATTACTTCAGTCGTCAGTGTCACATGATCCTTCAGAAATCATTCTAATATGCTATATTATAATTTATAATCAGTGTTGGAAAATAAAAAGTTAGAAAGACCTTTCAAAATAGAAAAATTCAAAATAGAAATTTTGTGTTACAATATACACTGCTATTCAAAAGTTTGGGGTCAGTAAATTTTTTCTTTCTTTTTTCTTTTTTAAATAATACGTTTATTCAGCAAGGATGTGCTAAATGGATAAAAAGTGATAGTAAAGACTTATATTGTTAGAAAAGATTTCTATTTTGAATAAATGCTGTTCTTTTTAACTTTTTGTTCATCAAAGAAAAAAGTATCACAGGTTCCAAAAAAATATTAAGCAACACAACAGTTTCAACACTGATAATAAACCAGCATATTAGAATGATTTCTGAAGGATCATGTGACACTGAAGACTGGCGTAATGGCTGATGAAAATTCAGTGCTGCGTCACAGAAATAAATGATATTTTAAAGTATATTAAAATAGGAAACCAATATTAAAAATTGCAATAATATTTCCTAATATTACTGTTTTTTTCCCCTGTAGTTTTCATAAAATAAATACAGCCTTGATGAGAATTAGAAACTCCATTAAAAAACATTAAAAATCGTACTGAATTGAATGGCAGTGAATAACTATCTCTACACATGTAAATATAAATTATCAACATTTATCATCAAAACATTTCATAATTTATTTTATAACATACATAGTTCATAATATATACAACTTATCTTCATATAGAGCATAAAAATGTGTTGTTGCTTTCTCAGAAAAATAAGTAATAAAACTAAAATAAAAATATTTTTTAAAAAAGAATTTAAGGCAAAATCTCAAAACTCTATCTTCAAAATTCTCAGAAAAGTCTGTGGATGGAAACCTGGTTACGGTTACCTGCAGACTGCTTGTGGGGTTGAGGTGAGATGTTTCCATGTGCACAGTAATATCCCTCAGAGCATTTTCCTGTGACAGAGGTGGAGTTCTGAAGAGAGCAGTAGTGTCCTCCATCACATTCCCTACATTCAGAGAGGACGCTCAAGCCAGAGTCAGAACTGTATGTCCCCACCGGACAAGGCTTCCAGTCATAACCTGTGCCTTCAGGACAATAGAAACCTAAGGGGCAGACAGATAACAGCCTAAAAGTGACTGCTGGATTTGGGTGAAATCTGTCAGCATGTTTATGTAATGCGTCTCTCCACTGCGTGGTGCTGTTTGCAATTTAATTGAGTTTCCTGAACCTGTTATAAATTTAGGTAGTAATTAAAGGTGCAATAGGTGATTGTCTTCAGAAACATTTTTTGTTATTCTGGTTGAAAGTCTCTTCACATCCTGATAGCAATCATTAAGTTAACTGACACTACTATTCTAGTAGCATCACATAATGGATATGTTCAGAATACCATACCACCATACTATAATTAATGTAATAAAAATCTCTGTAGTATATAGTAAAGTAAAGCTGTTGTTTTTTTGTATGAAAGCAGAACTGGAACTGAAAATATCAGCTGTGATATAAAGTCACATTTATATGTATATATATATAAATTGATATTATATTTATTAAAAATGATTTTATATATCACATGCTGGGACATATAATTAATCAGATATAGATAAGCAGTACATTAATAAATTTCATGCATTAAAAATAAATATGTGATTTTATTTTATTATTATTTGATCAGATTATTTTTTACAAACCTTTTTAAAAAATTACAAAATAACAATTATTCCAAAATGATAACTGGATGCCTCTCACAGAATTAAATATGCAGTGGGTTGAGGTCATGTGACAATGTAGCACACTACTGTTTAAAACATGAACAGTTGCATAAATGCAAACTGTTTCACATACTTTTTCAAAATTGTTGGCAGAATATACATGCGCAGCATCCAGTAAGCAGTACACTAGTACTCCATTCCAAACATAGCCAACGAGAGACCAAAGCACCAACCAGCTGGGCACAGCAGCCGGGCTCCATCCACACAGTACCAGCCAGCTGTGCAGGGCCAGCACTGAGAGGCCTGAGTGACGGTTACAAAAGTCCCAGGATCACATGGCACAGGGAGAGTGGTTCCTAGAGGACAGTAATGACCCTCTGGGCAGATGTGGCCAGAGACCCCATCAATAGGGGTGGGAGTCTCAGCTTTCTTGGCACAATAAAACCTTTTGGGGAAACATGATGCCGTAAGTTAAAGTAGGCATCTGTATTGAAGTTATAGTGTATATACTGTATTACTTGGCTCATACCCATTAGAGCAGAGTCCACTGGGTTCAGTCAGACCTGTAGAGGCACAGTAAAACCCTCCAGGGCACGACTGGCACTCCTCTGCACTCCTTAGTCCTGTACTGTTAGACCATGTTCCCACCGGACAGGGCACAGGACTGTCAGTTCCTATAGTAACAGACAGAGACCTTCAAAAAACTCAATGAAATCAACTATCCTCTGAAAATAACTCAACATACAGCCATTATTGTCAAAAAAGCTGGCAACAAAAGTGAGTATACACAAATTGCTAACAGCTATATGTCGTTTAAACATGCAAAGCCACATGTCCTATTCATGTTCATGTTTTTTGTATGTTTGACAGGACTGTACAAATTTATGTATCTTGTATTAGAGCAGTTAAAATTTGGTGCTTTGAGTACAATTCTCTCATACTGACCACTGGATGTTCAACATGGCACCTCATGGCAAAGAACTCTCTGAGGATTTGAGAATTAGAATTGTTGCTCTCCACAAAGATGGCCGAGGCTATAAGAAGTTTGGTAACACCCTGAAACTGAGTTACAGTACAGTGGCCAGTGACATACAGAGGTTTTTCAAGACGGGTTTCACTCGGAACAGGCCTCGCAAGAGTCGATCAAAGAAGTTAGGTCCTCGTGCTGTGCTTCAGGTGCAGAAGCTGGCTTCAAAAAACAGATGCATGAGTGCTGCCAGCATTGCTTTAGAGGCTGCAGAAGTGGAAGGTCAGCTTGTCAGTGCTCAGATCATACGCCGCACACTGCAACAAGTCGGCTTGCATTGCCATCGCCCCCAGAACGAAGCCTCTTCTGAAGCTGGCTCACTAGAAAGCCCGCAAACAGTTTGCTGAAGACAACCTGTCCAAGAGCATGAATTACTGGAACCATGTCCTGTGGTCTGATGAGACTAACATAAACTTGTAAGGCTCAGATGGTGTCCAGCATGTGTGGTGACGCCCCGGTGAGGAGTACCAAGAAAATTGTGTCTTGCCGACAGTCAAGCATGGAGGTGATAGCATCATGGTCTGGGGCTGCATGAGTGCTGCTGGTGCTGGGGAGCTGAGGTTCATTGAGGGAAACATGGATTCCAACATGTACTGAGACATTCTGAAGCAGAACATAATGCTCTCCCTTCAGAAACTGGGCCGAATGGCAGTTTTCCAACATAATAGCGACCCCAAACACACCGCCAAGATGACAACTGCCTTGCTGATGAAGCTGAAGGTGAAGGTGATGGAGTGGCCAAGTATGTCTCCAGACCTGAACCTATTGAACACCTGTGGGGCATCCTCAAGCGGAAGGTGGAGAAGCACCATGTGTCTAACATCCAGCAGCTCCGTGATGTCAGTATGGAGGAGTGGAAGAGGATGCCAGCAACAACCTGCGCAGCTCTGGTGAAATCCATGCCCAGGAGGATTAAGGCAGTGCTAGATAACAATGATGCCCCTACAAAATATTGACACTTTGGACACAGTTTTGACATGTTCACTTAGAGCAGACCTGGGCATTGTACGGCCCCCGGGCCACATCCGGCCCTCTGGCTATCCTTGACCAGCATGAGGTAATAAGTCAATCGCAAATAGGTGTAATTACGCAATACAACCGCACTGCTTTTATTTTCAAGGCAAAAGCTTGTTTCCTGATAATGAAACAACTTAAAATCAGTTCGAAACTGATTTTATTTCTGTAAACTCATAAAAACAACAAAACGTTGCTTTTGTAAAATAATGAAAGCAGGACGCGCTTTCTGCCATCTCCGAAGGAGCACGTCAGAAAAAAGAACCGAAACTCAGCGTACGTGTGGCTGCCTCACAGACATGTGAAATCTATAGAAAGTTTAAAATGTCTTCTTTTAAACGAACCAATTCAAAAACAAATATTTCCTGATTATTGTAATCTGTAAGGTTGCATTTCTCTCTAAAGGCGCGTCCAGTACTCTGGAGATGAGAGAGAACTAATAAATATTTAAAATATCTCCTTTTTTTCCAACACATTCATAATCATTAGGCGACTTTTGCCTGTGCTTGCATGGTGGCAAACTTTATACGTGTGCTTGAGCGCGGAATTTAAGTTCTTTGGATTATTAGCTTTAATATGTGATTAGTTAATAATGACTTAAATGAACGACTAGTTAAGTTGTTGGGGACAAATTCTGCTTTCAGAACTGTTACGTCCGTAACGGAGAGATGGCCGTCCCGTCCATATTGATTTTTCCTCTGAAACACAAAAATGAATTTCCATTCGGCAGATATTGTTGCTTCTGGGCTGTGCACTGTAAATCACAGAAAGTCTACAAATAGGCCTACGTTGTCTCCCAAAAACTCGGGTCTTTTTTTGTCATGTCCGTGACGCAAGTGTATCCTATTTTCCTCATCGTTTTAGACTGATACTTTACTGATGTCTGGACTCTATTTTCAGCAGTTTCGAAAAATATAAAGAGATGGTCCAATATAGCTATTGGTAATGAATACATCTATGAGAATGTGTGTTTCAGGTTTGGCCGCGAATGTCATGTCCATAATCTCTGAAATACTTGATTTTTTGTTCAAAATTGTGATGTTTTTGAAACACTGCAAAAAAATTCACATTTTCAAAACTGTTTTTGTGAATGTTCATTAGCTACTGGTATAATTGTGTGCTCCACATTTGGACTGTATGATTTTTATATGTTCCATTTATAGAGAAATATAAAATATATTGGGCAGAACAGTTAAGTGTATTGGTCCGCCCCTCTGCAACCGCCCAAATTTCTCATGTGGCCCCATGGGAAAATTAATTGCCCACCCCTAACTTAGGGTATACTCATTTTTGTTGCCAGTTATTTGGACAATAATGGCTATATGTTGAGTTATTTTTAGAGGACAGTAAATTGGTTCTATACAAGTTGCACATTGCCTACTTTAAAATATATCCAAGTTTCATTTGTGCAGTATTGTCCCTTGAGAAGATATACTAAAATTGTTGCTGAAATGTGAGGGGTGTACTCATTTTTGTGAGATACTGTATATATAGATAGATAGATAGATAGATAGATAGATAGATAGATAGATAGATAGATAGATAGATAGATAGATATTTTTTAAATACAAATATATAAATAAATATTGTATATTGATTTATTTATACATAATCTATATAATGATGCTTATAATATAATATAATATAAATATAATATAATATAATAAATTTTATTGATAAATTGATATATAATTATATATATTTTCAGCCAGAATTTTAATAGCAGTACATGCCTATTATTAAACTGTGTCATCCTTAGTACAAAATATCTTGTAAGACAGGCCTGATAAAGGCTAATTTTAGTGGGTGAAGTTACTGAAATACCTTTTGGACAATAGTGACCAACTGGACATACTGTCCCTGTAGGACCATCCAAGTGACTGGGTGAATGGGAGCCCTCTTTACACCAGAAACCAGCCAAACACAGTCCTACAAACAATCACTTGAACACAGGGCTTGTATAGCAGAAATATATGGCATGTGTGATAAACACACGATTCAGACTTTTTATTGAAATGTCATCAGTCTCACCTGCAGGTTCTTCAAGTCCAACATCTGGACAGTAATGTCCTGATGGACACAATAAACAGTCGTTTTTACTGTCCATGAGCTCACGAGGGTTATAGGTGCCGGCAGGGCATGGAAATTGTTCAGCATAGCCTGTTCCTTTAGGACAGTAATGTCCCTTTGGACAAGGCTGCAGGACAGACATATTTGCAGCCCCAAATGTTTCATCGCAATAAAAACCTGATGTAGGAGAAACCAAAAAATAGGATACAAGCTTCAGTACGTTTTTCAGAAATAGAAATGTGGGAGTGTGTTACACAGTTTGCTTTACATGGCTGCAGCTTGCCTGATTCACAGATTGTACAGTTTGCCTGCTTCTGCTTGTCCTGATATGTCCCAGTGGGACAAAGAATTGGGACAGGGCTTCCTGGGGGACAGTAATGACCGACCAGACATGGCAGAGCTAGGTCATCTGTCTGACCAGTCGGGCACCAGTAACCTACCAAAAAAAGGACAAGGACAAGATGTAGAAATTGTTTAAATGGCACTTTACTAGTCTGGGTTTTGTGCAGTGATAGTTCTCACCCTGCCTGCAGGGGGCGGTAGGAGCCTGAAGGCCTGGAGTAGTGCAGTAGTAACCCGCTCTACAGGGCTGACACTCTTCCTTGCTCACGAGGCCTGCTGCTGGGGAGAAAGTCCCAGCTGGACACGGCTGTGGTGCACTAGAGCCCTCGTCTGGGGAAAATGACAGATATTCATAACTAAAATAAATTTGGCTGAGGCTGGTTTTAAACCAGCTACATCTGAATGACCCAGTAATTACCACAGTAAGTTCCTGGAGGGCAGATGTTGCCTGTGATGCCATCTGTAGGCCTGGATGAAGTGGCTTCCTTTGTGCAGTAATAACCAGGAGAGCACGGTCCACTTGGCAGGGCTAGACCTGTTTTAGAAGGTCAGGTATAAACAGACTATTTTGCAAAAGCACATAGGGAAGTTGTTGCTTTGCATCAGGTAATTACGCACCGGTTGCATTGCAGAAAGCTCCTGGAGGGCAAGATACAGGCTCAGAGGTCCCAGTGGGACAGTAAAACCCCTCCTGGCATCTGCCTCCGGTGGAGGAAGCAGGGCATAGGCAGTTAGCGTTAGTGTAGTTGTCCAGGTCAAAGGGCTGAGCGTTCCAGGCGGCAGATACACAAAACCATCCTGTGTGATGATTTTATTTGTTGAAACTCTAATTGGGTTAAATATTTAGTTGAAATATTGATTGTATTACTCAGGTGATGCACTCACCAGCTTTACATTTCCCAGACACAGCGGACAGGTGCTCTTTCTCACAGTAATGGCCTGGAGGACAGGGCAGGCAGCTGTCCAGGCTGTGGGTCATCGGCTCGGGGTTGTAATAGCCTCGTGGGCAGGGGAACTGGGTGGCATGCTTTGTTCCTGTAAACAAAGATTAGCACTGCATATTATTGAGGTGTGAATTCTTTAGTGAAATATATATTCTTTAATGAAAATTATACTTTTAGTCTAGTGCCACTAGCAGATTTTTTAATAGTTTAAAGCATAAGTAAAAATCTGCCAGTACCACAACACAAAATACTTAATACGTATATACTGTATATTCTCTGAAAATTAGTTTTAACACTGATATTAAAAATCTGGCCGATACTGATAAACCAAGAATTATTTTCCTTTTATGGTAGATATTATAATGTATGCTATTTAGTCAAATTTTCATTAAACAGACAATCAAAACTACGAAAACTACCATAGACTTTCATTGGGGAGGGGGTCAAAACTTTTGCACAAATAGTTTTTAAGCTGTCTATCACTAGCAAAGCTTAATGACTGTCCTTGGACAACATGCTAAATCATGCAAACAGCTGTTAATCATGCTAAAACATGCTAGAAACATGCTAATCTGCTAATCATGCTAGAAATGTCTCTCAGCAACATGCTAATCGTGCTAAGATCATGCTAGCAACATGGTAACAAAATATGAATCATGTTGAAACGTTAACAACATGCTAACCCTGCTATCTACATGCTAGTAACATAAGGTGACCAAACGTGCCACTTTCCAGGGACACGTTCTGATTTCTATATTGCCTAAAATAACCAGGTTTTGCCTATTTGTGTTGCACAGACTGTTGTATGATCTCTAAGTATCGTGAGAGCAGAGACAGACAGCTCCTTATGCTTTCGAATCACTCTCGTGGTACTTTGATGTCACACAGCAATCGATCGATCATACAGCCAAAACCTGGTTATTTTAGGCAATATAGAAATCCTGTGGCAGTACGTGTCCCCGGGAAGTGGCACATCTGGTCACCTTATAGTAACATGCTAATCATACTGGCAATATAACATATAATTATGCTAAAACACGCTAATCATGCTAATGACATGTTAACAACATGAAAATCATGTTAAAATGTGCTAGCAACATGCTAATCATGCTAAAACATGTTAGCAACATGCTAATCACGCTAGCAATATAGCCTAACATTTCAGGGTTTTTTTTGGTGAAATGAATTTATCTTATTTTAATTTACTTATTTATTTTTTTACTGACACTCATTAGAATGTTATTTTCTTGCATTGTATGCAGTACTTTTTTCCATTCATATTTCATTCTGTCTCTTACCATCAGGGCAGTAGAATCCAGGAGGACAGGGGTACATAGTGTATTTGCTGGTACTCTCTGGGCAATAGTATCCAGCATGGCAGGGAGTGCACTTAATCTGTCCTGTCAGGTTGGTATAGGTGCCCGCAGGGCAGGGAACAGGCACGGCACTGCCAGCGGGGCAAAAGTGCGCTTGAGGACAGAGACCACCTTCAGAATCAGAACCTGTATAAACCATAACACCACAGTCAATAGCGGAATACAAACAGAGAATCAGCAAACAATGCCATCAAGTTAATAAACAAGGTTGAATGGTCCCACCTGTGGACGACGATGCCCCGGCAGGACAGTAGAACCCCTCTTGGCAGAGTCCAGATGGTCTACTCAAGCCAACTGAACCGCAGAATTGCCCAGCAGGACATAAAGAGCACCTCGTGTTCTCAGTGACATACAGACTATAAAGACAAGAAGAAACCGGTTAGTCATTTCATTCACTCATCTTGATTTGGTAGAACCATTTAACCCTGTGAGTAATACCTGTTTGAAAAAGTGCCAAGCGGGCAGGGTAAAGGAAGGCTGGTGCCCTCAGGACAGTAATGACCTACGGGACATGGCCCACCCACCCCTGTGCTAATATTTGCATCAGGATTCTTGAAGTTTATGCCTGCAAAAGTCCCATGAACCACATATGCTTAGATGCCATGATCCAATTCAACAAAATGAAGACAAAACCAAATGAAGATGTAATCAGACATACCTGTGAGGCAAAAATACCCAGCCTGGCAGGGACCAGTAGGTTCAACCAGTCCCCAATCCTCACAGTACATTCCTTAAAATGATAGGTGGGTATGATGAACATAAAACTACACCAATGCTATTAAAACTGCCAAAGGTGTAAGTAAAGCAGGGGCACTGCTCTCACCAGCTGAGCACAGTAAACACTGCTCTACTTGGTTTTGTCCTGCTTTGGGGCTGTATGTGCCTGGAGGGCAGGGGAGGATGTCCTCCACTGTGCCCCCCAGGCAGTAATGTCCCTCTGGACACAACTGGAGCTCCTCTCCCTCCAGACACAGCCATCCAGTGGGACAGTCACTGCATTCTGCAGCACCTGCATTCACACACATTGACAATACGCTGATCACAACTTACTTTATTATGCTTTGAAAGAACAGACAAGATGCAAAGAGATGTTTATGACAAATGTAATTATAAATAACAATATGAATTTGCATATTTATACTAAGTATGAAAAGTATGCACCACATTGGTGATGGTAAAGTTTTTGGACACACTATAGCATCATAAAATTGGTCATTTTATTACTTTTATTATCTTTTTTTTTTTTTTTTTACCTTTTTTACATTTAGCATTTTATTACTTTTCTTCCCTTTTTTATATTTAGCTTTCATTTCTTTTTATTACAGTTTTAGTCATTTTAATACTTAAACTTAATTTGTTCCAGTTAATACTGAGGCATTATTTTTTTAAATCATAAAGCAAAAAATCATTAAAAAAATCAAGACTCTTTTGACATACCATTTTTAATATACTACGACATTAATTCTAATCTTTTATTAAACTATATGCAAAGCATAACATGCTAATTGGAGTTCTGAATTTCACAAACTGCACTAAAATTACACCATTATAAAATGTTTTGAGTCTGACAGATCTCTGGACATTAACTTTGGATATTCAGGTTCAGGAAAATGTACACCTGTAAAGTAAATGTAGTGTATACCTGTGCTATTTGAGTGTGTTCCATCAGGGCAGTGCAGAGGGGAAGTACACCCCTGTGGACAGTAATACCGTGTTGGACACCTGTTTCCTGTTAACCCATCGTCAGGCATGGCCGTTTTAGCACCACCCGCACAATAAAACCCTATACGACAGAACAGAGGAGAACTCTGATTAATTTTAAAAACAAAAGTCAATCTGGAGGAATTTGAGATTATGTAAATTTGTACCTGGAGCACATATTCCAGTGGGCTGAGTGAGGCCAGAGCTGTTGCAGAAGAATCCAGCAGGGCAGAGCCAACAGGACAACACATTCTGGGCTCCCAGTGCATCACTCCAGGTTCCAGGAGGACAGGGGTACTCATGAGGATGTCTGGTGCCTGCTGGACAGTAATAACCCATGGGGCATATGTCACCATATCTGGAGCTAATCTGTAAAAAAAAAGAAAATGGATGAATAAATGAATGAATAGATCTTTCATTTTTTTGGATTAAAACCCACTGATCAATATGGGTGATGAACAGTATGCTGTTACCGGAGTGGCAACATGAGATCCACCAGTGCAGTAAAATCCAGGCTCACAGGGTCCCTGAGGAGCAGTTAGTCCAGGAGAGTGGCAGTATTGACCAGCATCGCATGGGCCACAGTGCTGCAGATCCTCCGCTCCTGAACTTGCCGTGTATGTACCCTTCAAATGAAAACAGAAGGTCAGATGAGGAAATCCAATGTTTGCACTCTGTACTGTAAGTGTTTTTCAATTGTAATAATATTTCACAATATTACAATAAACAGACCCTGGGTGAGCAGAAGATACTTCTTTCAAAAAAACTTTTGAACGGTAGTGTATAATAGATGGAAAATTAGGTTTCATACTCACAGGGGGACATGGGTGAGCAATTAGGGATCCAGCAGGGCAGAAGTGTCCAGGTGGGCACAGGGGCTGCTGGGATAGGCCTGTCTTGTTGCACAGTCTTCCTGATTGGCATTCAATGCATGAGTTGTAGCCTCTTCCCTGATGGAAAAGAAGTAAAATGGAAAATGAAACTGAAATTTTATCAAATTGATTCAATGAATACAATACAATGAAAATGCTACATGGTGTAAATGCTCTAAACATGTGACTTACTGGTTGGAAATGTCCCAATGGGCATGGTTCAGCCCTCACAGCTCCTTCCAAAGAGTAGTGTCCCTCCTCAGCTTCATGTTGGACTGGTGTGGCTGAACCTCCGGTGCAGTAATACCCCGCAAAGCATGGACCAGAGGGGGACGTAGAGTTTGTTCCTAGACAATAATAGCTGAGAGAATAACAAAAATAACTGGAATTTAAGATTTTAAATTAAATGGATAGTTCACACAAATATTAAAATTATGTCATCATTTACTGAACTGTTGACTCAAACCTGCATGACTATCTTCTGTGCTGCATAATATATATATATATACATATATATATATATTTTTTACAGTGAATTACAATACAGTGGAAGTTAATGGTAACTAAAAACAGTTTGGTTGCTAGCATTCTTTTATGTTCCACAGAAGAAAGAAAGTCATGCAGGTTTGGAACAACATGAAAGTGAGTAAATGATGACAGAATTTTCTTTTCTGAAAATGCTTTAAAATAGAAAACTGAATGCTTATTTATAAGGCATGCTTATTTTGCTCTTGCAGTCATACCCTGGAGGACAGCGGACACACATCTCTGCATGTTGGAGACCCGTGCTGCTACTGTAGGTTCCTGAAGGGCAGGGCTGTGGGTGAACTGAGCCCGGTGGGCAGAAACTGCCAGCAGGACACACACCCCCTTCATGACCATCAGGAGGAACCTGTCAAGGCCAGAAAGTTTGATTTTTAATTAAACATTAATCAATCAAAGACAAAGTTAAAGGGATAGTTCAACCAAAAACGAAAATTCTGTCATAAATACCCATTCCAAACCCATAAGACCTTCATTCATCTCCAGAAGACAAATTAAGATATTTTTGATGAAATCCGAGAGCTTTCTGACCCTGCTGTCACAAATGAGACTCCCACAGTGCTTCCCGCTCGCCACCAGAGGAAGCGCTCTCCTGAGTATTGAACTGCATTCGGACTACATTTCCCACTAACGTACCTAGCTCTGATTGCACTTGCACCTGACCTGCATTAGTGGACTATTTATACAACTCTCAGACTCTCCCTCTTTGTGAAGTCTTGTATTGCCCCGGTGTGTCTTGTCTACCTGTGGATTGTTTATTCTCATTGTGATTGCTTGCTGCCTACCCGGGACTCTTTGCTATTGTGAACCGATTACTGATTTCTTGCTGCCTGCCCTGACCTCATGCCCATCCCTGGATTACGAGTTATCTTGCCTTTACTGTTGTGTTTGCTGGTGATTGACCCTGCCTGTTCTACCACGTTTTCAATAAAATTGCAAATGGATCCTCAATTTGTTGAAGCCTCGTTGCAGAAGACTTCGCCGACACACGATCCAGCAGCTCTGGATCAACTAACCATGGAATTATCTGCTCCAGCGAACCAACTCGTTTGTTCATCACCACCAGCTGGCACAACTAATGACACTGACGGAGGAGCTTGTTGACACGCTTCGGAGTATACGACTCTCATCTACGGATCCGGCTCTTAGTCAGCCGAGCATGAACGCATCGCCTCCTTCCACTCCTTCCGTTAACCCTCGCCTAGCTCTCCCAGATAAGTTTGACGGAAATCCTATGAAGTGTAAGGGATTTTCAGCTTTCCCTTCATTTAACATGTTCATCCAACGCTTCAGAGAAATTTGATCATCCAGCGCGGATGATCAACTGCTTGCATTATGCCACGGCAGGAGTACCATAGCTGAATATGCTTTGTCATTTTACACTCTCGCCGCACAGACTGACTGGGTTGAAAGCACGCTTAAATTGCTCTTTCGTAGGGGACTCAGCTTAGAGCTTCTACATCACCTCACCACATAACCCTGTAATTCTCGGACTGCCTTGGTTACTCCAACATAATCCACTCATCTCCTGAAAGGAGGGTCGGATCATTCAGTGGGACCCTTCCTGTCAAGCCAATTGTCTGATCGACAATCCAGCAATCTCCGTTCAGACCATTACGCTCATGGACGAACCAGTTTTCCCTTCTACACTTCCCTCAGAATACTACCTTGTTGAGGCTTTCAGCAAGTTCAGGGCATCGGAATTGCCTCCTCATCATTCTAGCGATTGCGCCACTGATTTATTACCAGGTGCAGAACCACCCAAAGGTCGCATCTTTCCTTTGTCACAACCCGAATCCGATGCCATGAAGAACTACATCAATGAGGAACTTTCAAAGGGGTTCATCAGACCATCAACATCACCTGCATCAGCTGGCTTCTTTGTTAAGAAAAAGGATGGTGGCCTACGTCCTTGCATCGATTACCAGGGCCTCAACGACATCACTGTTAAATTCCGATACCCTTTACCTCTAGTACCAGCTGCCTTGGAACAACTCCGTAAAGCCAAATAATTTTCCAAATTAGACCTCCAGTCTGACTGCCAACAGAACCAAGCAGACTGGAGTCGATACCTCATGTGGGCAGAGTACACTCAAAACTCACTTCAAAAACCCTCAACTAGACTAACTCCTTTCCAATACATAATGGGCTTCCAACCACCTTTATTCCCATGGTCGGAGAGCCCACCGAGGTACCGGCTATCAATGACTGGCTCCAGAAGACTGAGAACATTTGGAACCAGGCTCACACCCACTTGCTACATGCCGTTAGGAGGCAGAAGTTGCAAGCCGATCGTCACTGTCACTCCAATCCTGAACATACTCCAGGTCAATGGGTTTGGTTATCTACCCGATATCTCCGCCTCACACTTCCATGCAGGAAACTCAGTCCCAGGTACATGGGTCCCTTCCAAATTGTCAAACAAATAACACCAGTTTCTTACCGTCTGGCATAACCCGCTAATTATCGTATTTCTCCTACATTTCATGTTTCACTTCTCAAACCCGCTGGTGGTCCGAGAGCGGAGGAGGAGGAGCAGACCAGTGACCAGGGCCCTCCACCCATCTTGGTTGACAGCGAGGAGGTATACCAGGTTCGAGAGATACTCTATTCCAGACGCCGGGGAGGACTTCTCCAATATCTGGTGGATTGGGAGGGGTACGGACCGGAGGAGCGATCCTGGGTCAGTACTGAGGACATCCTCGACCCCACACTCATAATCGAGTTCCATAGGATGCACCCGGATAAACCGGCCCCATGACCTCGCGGAAGATCCTGGCGTCATCTGCCTCCTCACGTCAGGAGCCGCTCACAGGGAGGGGGCTCTGTCACAAATGAGACTCCCACCGTGTTTCCCACTCCCCACCAGAAGGAGCTCTCTCCTGCATTCGTACTGCATTTCCCACTCACGTACCTGGCTCTGATTGCACTTGCACCTGACCTGCACTAGTGGACTATTTATACAGCTCTCAGACTCTCCCTCTTTGCGAAGTCTTGTATTGCCCCGGTGTGCATTTCAGAGCGTTTCTTTCCGTTTCTTATCTACCTGTGGATTACCTTTTGGATTGTTTATTCTCGTTGTGATTGCTTGCTGCCTACCCGGGACTCTTTGCTATTGTGAACTTATAACTGATTTATTGCTTGCTGCCCTGACCTCATGCCTGTCCCTGGATTCCGAGTTGTCTTGCCTTTACTGTTGTGTTTGCTGGTGATTGACCCTGCCTGTTCTACCACGTTTTCAATAAAACTGCAAATGGTTCCTCAAACTGTTGAAGCCTCGTTACACCTGCATAGACAGCAACACAACTGAAATGTTCAAGGTCCCGAAAGGTGGTAAGGACATAGTTAAAATAGTCCATGTGACATCAGAGGTTCAACCGTAATGTTATGAAGCTACTATAATACTTTTTTGTGCCCAAAGAAATAAATAAAAATAACGACTTTATTCAACAATTTCTTCTCTTCTGTGTCAGTCTTCGACACACGTTCATAACAGTACCACGACTCATGTGTATGCTGTTGCTGATACAGGAGCCTGCGTTCTGATGTAGAATGTCCATCTCTCTTAGTTCATCGTCTGTATATTGTAATTCAAATAAGTTAGGCTGGGCAAAAAATTGCAAGTCATCCTCTCTGATGATATCTTCAGACATATTTTCCATACAGCATTTGTTTTCCTCTGCTTGTAAATAAGGTGCAGCGCATTGGAGTTCTACGCTTGCATCGTGGTACTGTCGTGAACACGTGTAGAAGACTAACGTGGAAGAGAAGAAATCACATGGACTATTTTAACAATGTCCTTACCACCTTTCTGGGCCTTGAACATGGTATTTGCATTGCTGTCTATACAGGGTCAGATAGCTCTCAGATTTAATCAAAAATATCTTCATCTGTGTTTCGAAAATGAACAAAGGACTTAGGGGTTTGGAACGACATGAGGATGAGTAATTAATGACAGAATTTTCAAATCCCCCCACCCCTAAAGGATAAAGTAAACGTTTTTGTGTAATAATCTTACTGGACTCGTTGATCCCTGTCTACAATAGAATCCTCCTTCACATTCCCCTGTGGGCGCAGATTTGCCCAAACCAGTGCAATATTTCCCCCCACTACATGGGGCGCACTGTGACACTTCACTCAGGGCTGGCAAGGATCCAAATGTGCCCTCTTCACATGGCTCTGGGGCTGAGCTTCCCTCAGTACAGTAGAAACCCTGACATTTAAAGAATAAAAAAAAAAACATTTCATATACAATATATCAAATGTTTGGAGTTTGTAAATTTTTTTAATGGTTCTACGGTTTTACGGTTCGAAAGAAGTCTTAATTTAATACACTTTTAATACAATTTAATACACTTTTTTTCAAACTATTTCAATAAATATTCTGTAAAATAAACGCTGTAGACTACCAGTCAAAGGTTTGGGGTCTGTAAGATATTTAAACCATTACTCCAGTCTTCAGTGTCACACGATCCTTCAGAAATCATTCAGATATACTGATTTGGTGGTCCAGAAACATTTCCTATTTTTAATGTTTTATTTTTATGTTGTAAACACTTTTGCTGTTTAAGTGATACATGTGATACATTTTTAAAGGATTCTTTGATGAATAGAAAGTAAAAAAAACAAAAAAACAATTTATATAAATGCTTCCAAAGGTGTAAGTAAAGCAAAAACAAATAATTTAATGTGTCCATGCTGAATAATAAAAAAAAACATTTCATAATGTATTTTGTGTATTATGGCACTTTTGGTGGTACGACTCAACTCGGCTCAGTTCGGCTCGGTTTGCGTTTCCACTGCAGTTTAGTACCGCTTTAGAGTGGCCGGGATTATTCATGTGTCGTTAAAGTTGCGCCACCTCTACTGCCGTGACTCCTGAAAAACTTTTTAATTCCGCGTCGCTCCATCAAGCTCTCGCTGGATCCACTCCTCGGCTATCAACGAGAGGATAGTCTGTACTTCCTCAACAGACAACCCAACAGCCATTTTTTGGTTGTTAAAAGAAAGGTGCACTCATTCAAAACAGTCGCGTTCGATCCATCGCTGGCTGTGCTGATTTAAATCTAGCGGGTCTTGTTATGTCTCGTGCCGGAAGTTCAATGACGCAGGCAGTGACAATTTTCTCCAGCCAATCAGCGATCAGCAGAGTTTACACGTCACGTTTTGGTAACAGTACGGTTCGCTTGGAACCTTGGCTGAGGTGGTACTAAAAAAAAGTACCAGATACTAGGTACTGTACCCATTGGAAAACCCCACAAACGTGAGCTGTACTGAACCGTACCATGCAGTGGAAAAGTGCCATTAGACACAGTGAAGTAAAAATGTTATGGCATGCTAACATTCTTTGTCATATTTACCTGTGGACAGACTGTAGGAGTGTGTGTGGCCAGAGTAGGACAGTAGTGACCAGGAGGACATTCCACACAAGCTTCTCCTCCATGTCCATATGAGTCATTCCTGAAGAACCCAGACTGGCACGGAAATGAGTTTGGATGTCCAGTACCAGGAGGACAGAAGTATCCATCGGGACAATTTCCTGTCTGATTGGAAAAATAAACAAGATAAGTATAAGTTTACTCAAAAGCTGCTCTTTTCCATGCATGGGACCTGACACAGCCGTGGTCACCATTCATTACATTGTATAAAGAGCAGATTGAGAGACTTTCTTCTAGATAACTCCTTTTGTATTCTGCATAAAAAGGCAGTCAAATGGGTTTGGAATGACTTGAGGGTGAATATTAATTATTTAATTTGTTTTTTTTTGTCGGGTTAGTGGGGACTGGTGAATTATTACTTTAATAGACTAAATAATCACCAGACAGTTGAAAAAAAAAACTACAGGGGAGCCATACTGGTTCAATAATGGGCTCTTCCTGGGGATTCTCTGTGTAGCAGTATTTGCCCTCTGGACACTTTGTGCAGTCTGAAGGGTCACGTAGTCCTGGCTGTCGACTGTAGGTTCCTTTGGGGCACGGAACAGGATTAGGATCCTGAGTAGGGCATAAATAATAGAAAATAAAATAATTGCCATGTTTCGCGCCATTGATCATCTGACACGATGATCAACGATATTCGTAATGTTTCTGAGCCTAGAAATGATACTTACAACGCTTCCACCGGGGCAGTAAAAGCCTATTGGGCAGAATACCGCTGAGCGCTGGGGTTCTCGATCCAGGCCCTGTGAGCAGAGGAAACCTGGGGGGCAGACCATTACTCTGAGCATGGCCTCTTCACTGGTGGTCTCATTGCTGCAGTAGTGACCCGGCAAACATGGCTGACACTCTACTGATCCCTCATCCTAACGAAAAAGACCAAGACAAAGAGCCGGAAGAGAGGGAGACAGATAAATGAAATGGTGTATTCATTTATTACAATGAGACAACATGCATTAGAATAGAATTGGCTGTCCAGCTTACAGAATAACTTCCTGTTCCACAAACTTTTGGATTGATTGTGGTCGGATGAGGACAGAAGTAGCCAGCAGGACACACAGAGCAATCCTCGGGTCTCCGGCCCCCCTTTATCCGGCGAAATGTTGCCCTGGACACATAGGGAAAAGTCAAATCCACCTAATTCTTACCTGACTTTATTTTTGTTATTTCAGCCAATGGGACTGTTACTCACGGTGGACAGGAAGTGGGTTTAGATGTGCCCTCCTTACAGTAATAGCCTTCTGGACAGACCTGACAGTCTTCTTTCCCGCCGTTACCAATCTTTGTGCTGTAGGTGCCTGGAGGGCATGGATGCTGTGAGCCATATAATGTACCTGTAGAGATAAACACACGTATGGTATATCAAGACTTCAATCTGACTGTTCAATAGTCTTAAAAAAAAGGGTTTGACATAGAGGGGATCCAGAAAGGTAGTAAAGAAATTGGTAGAAGAGAAATTGTTGAATAAAGTCATTATTTTTGTCTAACAAAAAGCATTCTCATAACATCATAACATTACGATTAAACCACAGATGTCACATGGACTGTTTTAATGATGTCCTTACTACCTTTCATGGTAGTTGCATTGAGGTCTATGCAAGGTCAGAAAGCTCTCTCATTTCATCAAAAATATCTTCATCTGTGTTTCAAAGATGAACGAAGGTCTTACGGTTTGGAACGACATGAGGTTGAGTAGGTAATGACAGAATTTTAATTTTTGAGTGATAAATTCCTTTAACATGTCTTTCTTCAAGGTAGAAGAACATTCAGATGTTTCGCACAGCTTTAGTACCTTCAGGACAGTAGTGTCCCGAGTTGCATTTCCCAGAGGGAGCCCCCACTCCTGCTAAACAGTACCAGCCTCTCGGGCACGGCCGACACTCGCGCTCCGACTCCAGTCCACTGCGGTCGTTCCAGGTACCAGCTGGACACTTGTGTTGAGTGGGGAACATAGTGCCCACAGGACAGTAATGTCCAGGAAAGCAAAAAAGCGGAGGCCTCTGGATGCCACCAGTGCCTGTAAAAGAAGAAATTGAAATTAACTAAAGTTCAATAAAACTTACAAAAGCAACATGGCTCTGAAGGTAGTCTGGCACCTCGAAGACAGGCATAATGTGCGGGACACTGCTGGCACTGGGAGAGGTCAGTAAGGTCTGTGCGGTTACTAAGGGTACCAGGAGGGCAAGCGTTGGATGGGTCATTTGGTCGGGCAGAACCTGGTGGACACACAAACCTGAAAAAACAAACAAACAAAAAAATACACTTTTTGGCCAGAAAGTGGTTGTAAAATGTGATTTTAACTAGATGGTCAGATGCCCAAAACCTCTAAAACCAACTAAATGGACCAGCCTGATGAGAACAGCTCAGGGTCGTTTCATTTTTTTTTTCTTCTCAGGTGCGAAATGCACTAACCCTGGCATACAATCCACATCAGGAAACTTCAGTGCAACTTGTGTGCATGCTTTGCCCGGGTAACAAGGCCTGCAGTCTGCCAGCGCATCCTGTCCTTCCAGGGGGTTAAAGGTGCCTGGTTGACAAGGCATTGGGTCACTTGTTCCTTCTGGACAATAGAAGCCTGGTGGACACTTTAAACAGTCCTTTACACCTATGATGAAAATAGAGACGAATATAAACATGATGGTAGATTCATAAGGATGTGCTTTAATGAGAATGAAGGTTTTAAGAAAGAAAACTTACTTAGTGCCCCCTGATGTGGGGTGAAGGTCCCTTGAGGGCATAAGATCTCACTGAGCGTGCCTGCTGGACAATACCTCCCACGGGCACAAAGCAAGCCAGGGCCTGCAGAACCTACAAATCAAGAAGGGTTTCAGGTTATCTGGCTTTTAGTCCATGTCTGTTAGCCAGAGGAGAGTGGACTTCTGAAAGTTGACTCAATAAATTTTTGTAAATTAAAAAAAAAAATAAATAAATTGTAATTAGAAAAATAAGTACATTTCATAAATTATTAATAGAATACTATTGTGTTAAAATGTGAATGTATGTGTGTGTGTATGTGTGTGTGTATGTATAATATATATATTCAGGGGCGTTTCCTCTGAGGAGGCAAGGGAGGCAGTGGCTGTGTTCGAAATGCCATACTATCATACTACTCTTACTATTTCTGCAGTATCCAGTATGCATGCTGCGCATAGTATGCAAATTTTCTGTATGCATGAAATACCCGGATGACCTACTATATTTGCCAAAATCTGCTAAATATAACTCAAGTACACTGAAATCAGTACAGAAGCTTTGTTCCGAATGGCATACTATCATACAACTCCTGCTTTATTGCAGTATGCTGTGTGAATACTGTGAATAGTATGTGAATTTTCTGTATGCATGAAATGCCCGGATTACCTGCTACATTTGCTGAAATTTGATGTATGCATCTGAAGACACTGCGTGGGATACTGTTTCCCAGAACGCAACACGCTCCACGTGACGTTTCATCTTCAAACGCGTGAGTGAACTGGAGGCGGGGAATAGTTATAAATGTAAGACTTGTATATGTATGAATATACATCAAACTACAAACCATCGCTGTGCATGTAAAAACAATATCATTAGTAGGACATAAATTGTACTTTAATCTCTACGGCACTTTTCTGATCAAGTCAAATCACGTCACCTTTATCTCTGTAGCGCTTTATACATCGTTTCAAAGATATTAAATAATAATATTAATATTGCAGTAATATAATATATAAATAAAGTTAATATTTCAATTATGCAAACAGAATTAAATTCCGCTGTCAAGCAAAAGAAACGAGTGTATTTACTCTAAGGACAAATAGACCAATTTGTTAGCCGAGGCTTTTTACATTAACTCCGCCCACCAAAGCCTGGCTGTGATAAACAGCACTGCAGAAGACACGTATATTCATATAGTATCAGTGGCACAGTGAGTAAAAGACGTGATACGTGTCCAGTTGATGCGAGCGATCCGAGTTCGAGTCTGCCTTTTGTCAATCTCATGCAACTCCTTTTCCCATCACATACCAGATCAGAAAGGCATTTGTTTTCAATAAAAAATTAAGTAAATATTTGAAAAGTGGAAATTAAACGCCTCATTAATAATACCACTGTTTAGCTGTAGGTAGGTTGTCCCAGTAAATTGGCATTCATCAAATAAAATGTATGATAATTTACGCTCAATGAGTTATTGCACACTGTTTTATAATGTATTACAGTACTGAATTATAAATATCTACACACCTGTTGGTAAAGAAAATGCTGCTATTTTAGTATAAACAGAATTTATCATTAGTTGCACTTAGTGTAACTAGAATATATCACTTTTTCCAATTAGTGTAACTAACAAAAATATCAAAGTTCAGTTAAAGACAGCTCAGTGTTGATTCAGTTCAGTCCAATAGCCTATGTAAAGTTCTTCAATTATGAAATGAGTTCAACTGGTCAATATAGCATTGTTTACTAATATGAAGCCTTCTTAACAAGCCTTTGTAAAAAGAATAGTTAGCACGTTTGTTTGTAAGGTAACAACCTTGACAGCTGTGCTGAATTAATGTTTGTGTCTGTCATGTGACAGTTAAGCATACTACTCTGAAACATTTGTTGCTTATTGTATACTGTTTCACACACTATTCTTTAAAAAACAGTAGACAGTATGCACTGTGTACTGGGCAGTAAGCAGTAAGCAGTAAGCAAGTATGCCATTTCGAACACAGCCAGTGTCTCCTCTCCTCGAAATTGGATGAGAAAATAATCGATTTGACAAAAAGGGGCGTTGCAAGACCTAAAGCTTTACTGAGGCACAGGCCCCCTTTACATTTCTTGAAAGCCTGCTGTGTGCAACACAATTCACTGTACAAACTTCCGTTGCTTAAACCACTATTCCTACAGTGCAACAATACTGAGGAAGGTAAAAATGTATGTATTTTAAAAATATTTAGTGTAATAGACACTCCGTTGTTTAATAGTGAACTGACGTTCAGCTGTCCTTTTTAATAGTCAACTTATTTTCGGGTCATCGTCATAAAAGACCTAAACACTGTCTCAGACACGAAGATCTTTCATTTCATCAAGCTGAATGCTCACTAACTGACACGGTCATCACGTTTTCAGGCCATTTCAAGTTTTATTTTGGCGTGACACAAAGCAGTGATATCTAAGCGGGTGAGTTATTTACTCACCTAATAGTCAATAATGCCATCATTTTCTTCATTCAGGCCGAGAGCTCATACGAAAACAAGAGACATGAACCAATCATAACCGATCATATCGCGATGGAGGCATTCTGCGCAAAAGGACGGCACGAGTTTGTGTTTTCGGTTAAAGTGTGTTGCTTTTACAAGAATGAATTAGGTTACTACATTGCATTTAGACCAGTTTTTTTTTTTTTTTTGCCGCGAGTATCAGTGTATATATTGCTGAATATATAAATGACAAATAAAAGTAAATTGTTAAAACATAAACTTGATATTTATACTGGGTACGCTAACTCCGCCCACCAACGTATGATTACAAAACAGCTCCAGTGGTGCATTTGGCCTTTTTGACGCAATCGACCTGGGTCCGAATTCACGTTTTGCCGAACTTTTTCCCCCTACCTTTTCAAATCGGATATCACTCGGAAAGGCATGTATTTTCAGAAATAATGAAGGAAATAATCTAAAAGTTGCTTAAAGTATCGGGTAAGCTTAGGGTAGGTTTAGGGAGGGATTTATTGCCCCAATAAGGTGACATCCATTTAGTAATTTGAATTAAAATGATAATTTTCACCCAATATGTTATTACTGCACACTGTTTTATAATGTAATACAATATAATATTTTCCACAGTTTGCAATAAGTAGTATAAATAGCAGAAAATCCAGCTGTAAACAGAATCTATAACTATTTGCACTTAGTGTAAACACATTAAGTGTAACAGGGACATGAAATTTATATATATATATATATATATATATATATATATATATATATATATATATATATATATATGTGTGTGTGTGTGTGTGTGTGTGTGTGTGTGTGTGTGTGTGTGTATGTATATATAAACTTATAACTGCCTCATTTTAAAACACCACCTCACACCACTGTATATATATTATATACATACAGTATCTCACAGAAGTGAGTACACCACTCACATTTTTGTAAATATTTTATTATATCTTTTCATGTGACAACACTGAAGAAATGACACTTTGCTACAATGTAAAGTAGTGAGTGTGCAGCTTGTATAACAGTGTAAATTTGTTCTCCCCTCAAAATAATTCAACACACACCCATTAATGTTTAAACCGCTGGCCACAAAAATGAGTACACCCCTAGGTGAAAATGTCCAAATTGGGCCCAATTAGCCATTTTCTCTCCCCGGTGTCATGTGACTCGTTAGTGTTACAAGGTCTCAGGTGCGAATGGGGAGCAGGTGTGTTAAATTTCATGTTATCGCTCTCACTCTCTCATACTGGTCACTGGAAGTTGCTCTACATAAAGATGGCGTAGGCTACAAGAAGATTGCCAAGACCCTGAAACTTAGCTGTAGCACGGTGGCCAAGACCATACAGCGTTTTAACAGGACAGGTTCCACTCAGACCAGGCCTCACCATGGTCGACCAAAGAAGTTGAGTGCACGTGCTCAGCGTCATATCCAGAGGTTGTGTTTGGGAAATAGACGTATGAGTGCTGCCAGCATTGTTGCAGAGGTTGAAGGGGAGGGGGGTCAGCCTGTCAGTGCTCAGACCATACGCCGCACACTGCATCAAATTGGTCTGCATGGCTGTCGTCCCAGAAGGAAGCCTCTTCTAAAGATGATGCACAAGAAAGCCCGCAAACAGTTTGCTGAAGACAGGCAGACTAAGGACATGGAT
Source organism: Acrossocheilus fasciatus (assembly GCA_036784905.1). Lineage (NCBI taxonomy): Eukaryota > Metazoa > Chordata > Actinopteri > Cypriniformes > Cyprinidae > Acrossocheilus > Acrossocheilus fasciatus. The sequence goes on from CM071952.1 coordinate 14,675,251, forward strand.
TACTGGAACCATGTCCTGTGGTCTGATGAGACCAAGGTAAACTTATTTGGTTTTGATGGGGTCAAGTGTGTGTGGCGGCAACCAAGTGAGAAGTACAAAGACAAATGTGTCTTGCCTACAGTCAAGCATGGTGGTGGGAGGGTCATGGTCTGGGGCTGCATGAGTGCTGCCGGCACTGGGGAGCTACAGAGAACCATGAATGCCAACATGTACTGTGACATACTGAAGCAGAGCATGATCCCCACCCTTCGGAGACTGGGCCGCAGGTCCAGATAACATGATAACGACCCCAAACACTTGCTAAAGAAGCTGAGGGTAAAGGTGATGGACTGGCCTCCAGACCTAAACCCTATTGAGCATCTGTGGGACGTCCTCAAACAGAAGGTGGAGGAGCGCAAGGTCTCTAACATCCACCAGCTCCGTGATGTCATCGTGGAAGAGGACTCCAGTGGCAACCTGTGAAGCTCTGGTGAAGTCCATGCCCAAGAGGGTTAAGGCAGTGCTGGAAAATAATGGTGGCCACACAAAATATTGAACTTTTGGGCACAATTTGGACATTTTCACTTAGAGGTGTACTCACTTTTGTGGCCAGCGGTTTAGACATTAATGGCTGTGTGTTGAGTTATGTTGAGGGGACAGCAAATTTACACTGTTATACAAGCTGTACACTCACTACTTTACATTGTAGCAAAGTGTCATTTCTTCAGTGTTGTCACATGAAAAGATATAATAAAATATTTACAAAAATATGAGGGGTGTACTCACTTCTGTGAGATACTGTATGTAAAAGAATGAAAAGAAGAAAAACAAAAAATGAACAGAAACAGCACATTTTTCTCTTAAAATGACAAACAATTATCTACATTTTAAGTCTGTCTGTTTAGGTCTATAACAATAAATGAGAAGATGAGAAATGGAGATGTGCTTTACTTAAACACAAAGCTATGATGTAAAACGTCGCAAACAACTTTTCCACTCCAGACCCACATCACACACTCTTACAGCACATCACACTCAGGAAACAGCTGAGGGCAGGAAACCGTTCAACAGCAGTGACTCATGTGGGTTAAGGAAAATTAAAGTTGCAGCTTACTGCAATCTTCGGTAAAAACACAAAATCAAAACATTTAACTATTTAGGTTTCTACAAAAGACTATGTCTGTAGAAGCCCAGTCATCTTTCACTGATAATATCATGACAACAAAAAGCAAAAGATACTGTTTTTTATGCATATGTGTGTGCATGAATGCGATCATACATATGTGTGTCTTGGGTTCATGCCCTAACCTGCGGGACAGAAGCGACCCTCTGCACACCTCTTGCAAGCTGCCCTACTTGTCTGACCCAGTTGTCCTCCCGCAGTTCCAGCAGGGCAAGGTGACCCGTGCGGCACACCCGTGCCTTCCTCACAGTAATACCCTTGTGGGCACAGAAACTGAGAGCTGGGCCTCCGAGACGTGCCCTCCAAACAGTAAAAACCTAGGAAGAACAAAACAATTCCAGCTATTATCGTGTGCATTACGATTATACAACATTCAATTCTGACCCTCAAATTTGATAAACTGGGATGTTTGTCTGTTTGCACGTTTGCAGACAGAATGTCAGTCTGTGCGTTAGTGGTGGGGATTTTTAAAGTGACTCTTTCTGCAGGTTACATTGTTGCACCAGTAGATGGCGACAAGTGACTGTTTCTTTATGAGTGAGTCATTGAATCAAACAACTGATTTGTTAAAAACACCCAAGAACACTATTCAAACACGAAACAGCACTACTGCATGATGCCTGGAGACGTGTATTTGTTCATCGTGCTTTGTTTCGAATTATTTTGCTGCCGGTGCAAAAACCGACTAAAGTTGGGAAAAGCAACCTTCTGTTGGTCAATGCAGCTAATTTGCATGAAAAACTTTTGGAAAATCAGTTTGAGGAAATTCCTGCAAAATTCCTGATCACATAGATTCCTATTGTAATCACTGTGTTTTGCCCATGAAATTTTGCAGAGCTACGATAAACATGACCACATGTTACCCAATATTAACTTTTTATTTACTGAACTGTTATATAAAAGCCATTTCAAATGAGCACTTTTGTTTCTAATATTTACAGCCTGTGCAGCCAGTCAAACAAACAGCGCTCTTACTCTTGTTATATACTGCTTAAAGGAACACTCCACTTTTTTTGGAAATAGGCTCATTCTCCAACTCCCCCAGAGTTAATAAGTTGAGTTTTACCGTTTTTGAATCCATTCAGCTGATCTCTGGATCTGGCGATAGCACTTTTAGCATAGCTTAGCATAGGTCATTGAATCCGATTAAGACCAGTAGCATCGCGTTCAAAAATGACCAAAGAGTTTCGATATTTGTCCTATTTAAAACTTGACTCTTCTGTAGTTATATCGTGTACTAAGACCGGCGGAAATAAAAGTTGCGATTTTCTAGGCTGATATGATTAGGAACTACTCTCATCCCGGCGTAATAATCAAGGAACTTTGCTGCCGTAACATGGCCGCAGCAGGCGCAGTGATATTATGCAGCGCCTGAAAGTAGTCCCCAGCTAGGTAACTACTAGTTATAATATAGCTGGGGAATACTTTCAGGCGCTGCGTAATATCACTGCGCCTGCTGAGGCCATGTTACGGCAGCAAAGTTCCTTGATTATTACACCGGAATGAGAGTATAGTTCCTAGCCAAATAGGACTAGAAAATCGCAACTTTTCATTTTCCGCCGGTCTTAGTACACGATATAACTACAGAAGAGTCAAGTTTTAAATAGGAAAACTATCGAAACTCTTTGGTCATTTTTGAACGCGATGCTACTGGTCTTAATCAGATTCAATGATCTATGCTAAGCTATGCTAAAAGTGCTATCGCCAGACCCGGAGATCGGCTGAATGGATTCAAAAATGGTAAAACTCAACTTATTAACTCTGGGGGAGTTGGAGAATGAGCCTATTTCCAAAAAAAGTGGAGTGTTCCTTTAATTGTGACATTAGCAAATAGACGCACATGTAAAATCAATACATAAGTAAATTTGTAGGATATCACAGGTACCTGCAGGACAAATAGCACAGTCCCTTTCTCTCTGTAGCCCTTCCTTTGGTCCATAAGTTCCTGCCGGGCATTGTATAGCGATATTTGCAACACAGTAATGCCCTGCAAAAACAAATGTAAACACTCAAAATGTGGTATTGAACGTGAAAAGCAAGCAGCCCAACCTGAAATACTGGCCTACCTGCAGGACACACAACACAGTCTGATCTCTCTCCATCTCGGTATGTCCCAGGGGGACAGGAGATAAGCTGCCTTGACCTCTGACCAAGATGAGACTGCCCCCTTGACCAGACCGGAGTCACTGTACTCCTGCAGGCTGATGAACCATTGCATTTTTTACACTCAGTCTGGCCCGGTATGTCTGAATAATGGCCCACGGGACAAGAAAGAGGTGCAGACATCTTTTTGTACGGACAATGGCTTCCTTAAAGAGGAAATTATAGGGATTTACAAGGAGTATTGTGTCTGTAAGCTTGTATGCATGTTGTGACATTGATGCTTGTGTTTATTTTGGCTTTAGCAGGTGCAAGCAAGACATCAAATGCATGTGAATTAAACATGGGAGTCCATGTTTACCTGCAGGACACAGCTGACATTGAGCACTGCACAGAGTGGAATAGTAGCCTTCAGCACACTCAACACACTCCGTCTGGTTGAAGTTTGGTTCTTCTCCGAGGCCACACTAAAATAGTGAAACGAACAAATAAAAATGGTTTACACCAAAGTTTATGCTTAGGTTGAGTGTAATATTACCAAAACAGAAGGGAAAAATATCTCTTGAGCAGCACTTTAGTTTGTGCCCACCTTCATTTGAAAACCCTCTATGCAAACAAAGCCAAAGGGGCACGGCATGCACTGGGTGAGTCCCTCTGGAGAATACTGTCCTGACAGACATGCTGTAAGGTTGCCTGATGCGCTGTCACAAGAGAAACCAGCGGGACAAAGCTTGCATTCCGCACGGTCTTCTGTGCTAACCAAACCTGGGACACAGGGCTTTAAAAGACAATTACAAATACAATAAGGCTCACTTTACAAAAAGGTTCCATTAATGCATTAATTGACATTAACTATGAACATTTCTTACAGTACTGTTAAAAGTAGTTCATAAACAGCTGTTCATTATTAGTTCACTGCAGCTCAGGAACATTAAATAATGTTAACAGACACATTTTGATTTTAATAATGTATTAGTACAAAATTTAAATTAACAATAAATAAGATAAATAATGCTTTATTTATTTACTAGGTTACCTGGCAGTCCTGGATACTGCTTTTTCCAGTATAAGGGTTAAACATGCCAGTGGGGCATTTTCTGGGTGCAGACACATTGCCAGGACAGCTGAAATGTAAGGAAAGGAAAAGAAAATATTGTGTTTTGAATATTTAATACAGCTACACAAAATCTTCTATAAGCCTAAAATCACACTTACAACTTCCCTGCAGGACACTCAAGACAAATCCCTGATGAAAAGTAGGTTCCCTCTGGGCATGATATTTGAGTCTGATTACAGTAGATTAATTGCTCTGAACCCTCGGACCTCATGTCACCTCCTGCATCAAAATATTAAAGAACAAATTACTAATTGCAACAGTAATCAATAAGCACACTGTATCATTGACCAATATTCAATCAGTATTTCATTTCATTCCACATTTCATTTATTTAACACATTCTACGTAATGAATTCCATCTCATGCTGATGGTACCTACCTGATACAAAGAGATTCCATCTCTGTCTAAAGCCAGTCCATGTTATGCAGAAAGAAAATAAAAGAAAATACCGGTTCATGGTGATTGTTTTTAAGCTCCCCGTTTCATCGCAGCAGACTTCTGTCCTCAGTCGCTCTATAGCCCCTTTAAGTCTATCAGTGAATAGGGACACCTCAATAATTGAAAGTGAAATTCAAACCATGTAACTCAATTCCAGTCAGAAGCCAGTGATACACTTACTGGGCAAAACTGTAAACTTCTAGAATATCAGTCTGTTTTTTAAACCATGGACTGTACAGGATCTTATTTACCTTTCGATTTCTTAATGTTAGAGGAATAAATATTTTATACCTACATTCACTTACATTTGTACTGATATTCTGAGAAAAAATAAACAAACATAGATGGGACAAATATATATATATATATATTAATGTAATGAGAACGTGCGATTAATGACACACACACACACACACACACACACACACACACACATATATATATATATATATATATATATATATATTTATTATATTTTTAAATTATATAACCTGAATATTTATTCACAAGATTTAAGCAGTGTTTATTTACATTTGAAAACAAAGAAAGCATTAGAAAACCAAATAACATACATTAAAAAAGAACACACATGTACTACAAAGACAGTACATGTTAAAATAGATTATGATGGAGTGACACTATTTTTTGTGGTAATGTGAAGGCAGGATGTTTCCTGTTCCTTACGTTCAAGTGAAGTTTCAAACCTCCGCAGCTGTGCCAACCGTACTAACCCCAAGTTTCCACAGCAAAGCATGAATGTGATCACTGACAATGGGCTGATAAATTAATCAAACTGTTGGGAAAGTCACTTTGATTCATTAACATGGATGTTATCAAGAGTCAGACTGTGAACTTCTTTTAATATCAGTCACGCAATTTCCATTTAAACTGTTTAGATACATGGAAAATGTGAATTAGATAATAAAAACAACAATCTGTAAATAACTTTAGAATTGTGCTATTTGTTTAACATTCAAATCTATTGTAACTTTCTTAAGACGTACCCTGCATTGTTTTATATATATATAATAATGATTACATATATAATGTACATTTTTAGTTAAATGACTATCACAGTGCCATGCAAATCAAGCTGCAAAAGGCACTTTGCTACGCATTACAATGTACCAACAGCTCAGTTAACCACATTTTCCAGAGGCAGGTGCTATTCAAAAACAAAGGCCGCCTCATGGGGAGGAGCTTGCTTTTGTTTTTCTCTCATGCTAAATACAATTGATCATTTATGCAGATATAAGAAAAAGTATCTTGAATGAATGCCAAAACATGTTGCTGATTCCTCTGATGTTACTTTTACAACTAGGATTCCAAGGTAATGTCGTTGAGATGCTACACTATCATTTTTATTTATTATCAATTATGATATAAATTATATCTAAAATATTAGATGTTACAGTAAATAGTTATACTAGTATTTAAATGAATATATAAGCGCAGTTTCTAGTTTCTGTTAACTTTGTGGCTCTTTACAGATGCCGTGAGTGCTGAAATCCAGCATGAGATTCAGAATGCAAGACTCCAACAGCCATTTACATTAAACTGTACCTACAACTGTTCCAGTGGCTTCACTCGTGGTTACTGGACATGGGAAAACACTCCAGCATGTAGCAAGTGCCAATGGAAGCATAAAAGATCAAATTTAGGAGACATGTGCACTGTGAGCTTGTACATACCTCATCTAATTATGGAGCAAACGCGTTATAACTATTCTTGCCTTGCTGAAGAGAGTGACCGTCCGGGCCTTCCACGTAAAACAGAGCTTCTGGTAACACTGCAAGTTCACGGTAAGAGGTATTTGAGTTTATTGCTAAAAATGAAAAAAAAAAAGGAATATTTCACCCAAAAATATGAATATTTGGAAAAAATTATTACATATGAAATTTAGTCACCCTTAGGTCTTACAAGATGTAGATGAGTTTGTTTCTTTGACAAGAACAGCTTTGGAGAAATTAAGCATTACATTACTTGTTCACCAATGGGTCCTCTGCAGTGAATGGGTGCCGTCAGAATCAAACAGTTCAAACAACTGATTAAAACATCACAATAATCCACAAGTAATCCACACAACTCCAGTCCATAAATTAGTTAAGTGAAAATCTACTTGTTTGTGATAAATCCATCAATATATATATATATATATATATATATATATATATATATATATATATATATATTTTTTTTTTTTTTTTTTTTTTAAACTTTCAAACCATTGCTAAAATGTGTCTTCTTATCCATAATATTGCTTTCTCCAGTGAACAAAGTCATTGTGTCTGAATCAGGAGAGAAATATGCAGAGGTCAAGCACTAATTACAAACAAAAACAGTCAAATATGCCAGTGGATTTTGATGTGATAATAAGGAATGAACTTTTTCACTTGAGCAAGCGTTATGAATGATGGCCTAGTATTTTGGCCAAAAGCGATGGTGTGAAACTAAAATGTCTTAATGATGATTTTTTTTTCTTAAAAACATGCAGCTTTTTACAAGACTTTAATTGATGGACTGGAGTCATGTGAATTACTTGTGGATTATTGTGATTCTTTCATCAGCTGTTTGAACTCTCATTCTGACGGCACCCATTCACTGCAGAGGAGAAATTTAACACTAGATGTAATGTTAAATTTCTTCAAATCTGTTCTGATAAAGAAACTCATCTAGATCTTGGAATGGCCTGAGAGTGAGTAAATTTTCAGCAAATGTTCAGGACTTTTCTTACCATTTTTGCAATTCCTTATACAGATGAATCTGAAGAACAATTAACACCTCCTAAAGTACTAGCTGGTAAGTCTATAAGTTAAGGACCGAATAATTATACTTATTGTACTATTTTTAAGGCCATTGTTTGTTTGTATTAATGTTTTGAATGTTGTTTTACTGGTCTAGATCCATCTCTGAGAGTAAAGTTGTATAGGGGTCAGGCGGAGTCTGATGAAGTGCTAACATCATTATCTACCATTGAAGTGATGGCAGGAACCTCACTCAAACTTCACTGTGTTGCCCTTGATAACAAACACTGTGAGGTGCAGTGGGTCAGAGAAAACAGCACCCTCCCCTTGGACAAAATAACTGCCACTACATTACAGTGGAGTGAAATCAAAGCAGAGGATAGTGGACGATACAGGTGCCACACCAAAGGGACATGTACTGACCAGGCTACCACTGTGGAAATAGAGGTCATCACATCGGGTGAGCGCTTTTACACTTCCAAAAATACATCAACCCATTTTCAGATACACATACAACACAGTCCATCAAGTCAGCATTTTTCCATACAGATGGATTCGCCTGGGCCAAGATCTTTGCTGCTTTTGCAGTGTCTGCAGTAGTTATCCTGACGGCACATCTGGTGTATCTGTGCTACAGAAAAGGATGTAAGATCATGGATTCTGCTAACAGAGTCCATGAAAGGTAATACACAATTTTATGTATAAAATTAAACATGATGAAACAGCAAAACATATCAAATCTCTTTAATTAGCAGTATCTGGTCTCTTGTAGGGTTACATCCAGAAGTGCTGTGGTGATAAGGCCAATCGCTCAAGGTCTTTTTCAATTGATATTTTATTTGACTAAAATACAATAATATATGTATATACACTAATTATCAAAGGTTTGGAATAATTAACATTTTTTATGTTTTTGAAAGACATATGTATCAAAAATACATAAAACATTTAATATTGTGAAATATTCCCCCGGTTTCACAGACAAGGCTTAAGCCTAGTCCCAGACTAAAATGTAAGTCTGAGCTCTTTCAACTGAAAGAAACTTGCACTGACTGATCTTAACATATATCAGAAATCTTTGTAATCTGATCATTTGCTGCTTAAGAAACATTTCTTGTTATTATCAATGTTAAAAACTATTTTTGCTGCTTAATATTTTTGTGGAAACCGAGATACACTACCATTCAAATTCTGAGGTCAGTAAAAATAAATGAATATAAAATAAATGTATTCTTTTGTTCAATAAGGATCTATTAAAATAATCAAAAGTAACAGTAACATTAAAGTTACACAAGATTTCTATTCCAAATAAATGGTGTTTACAGAATCCTGAAAAAAATATGTATAACGGTTTGTACAAATATAGCACAAATCTTTTCAACATTGATAATAATAAGAAATGTTTCTTGAGCACCAAATCAGTATATAATGATTTCTGAAGGATCATGTGACACTAAAGACAGGATTATGGTGCTGAAAACGTCTCGGTTACGTACGTAACCCTCGTTCCCTGATGGAGGGAACGGAGACGTTATGTCGTGACGACATAGGGGATTTACTTGGGAGCCCCAATCATCTCTGACTTAAGAGAAAACGCCAATGAACATTGGCTAGTGGATTTTGCATACCTGCGCCACTCCCCGTGCACACGGGTATAAATAGGCGGCAGGTGCATCCACTCATTAGGTTTTACGCTGAGGAGCCGAGAACGAGTCCCTGGCAACCAGCGATGGTTCGAGATTGTGGCATGGGGACATAACGTCTCCGTTCCCTCCATCAGGGAACGAGGGTTACGTACGTAACCGAGACGTTCCCTATCTGTCGGTCACTACGAGTTATGTCGTGACGACATAGGGGTCTTTATGGAAAGCGCCACAACCTGAACCCCGTCACAACCTTGTGGCATGCAGATGCTGACAAGCGAGCGCGTGACAGACAAATGCCATGCGAAAGGTCGCAACCTTCCCATCGCCCCAGTGCAAATTCGCTAACCTTGGTGCCCGCAGGGACCACTGAGTACATCGCTGCTGGAGATAGCCAAGCCGCTGTTCCTTTTCCCACAGAAGTCGGAAGGGATTTCGACCTTCAATGAAAGATAGCTTCAAGTCTTTCCTATTTGTTGTTACAGCTTGGCAGTAACGACGGGGAAGCGAGCCTTCCAGAGAAGGGCGCTACGGAGGCCACATCCTGCCCGAAGGGAGGTAACATGTGGAGACACTGATATGGACTGACCCAGGCCTGGGGCAGTACTACATACGACTGGACCCTGGGGCAGATCCTACCTAGGGGTAGGGAGGAGAGCTGCCAGCAGGGCCTGACAGAGGACTCTGTCAAAGGGAAGACACGGGTTTACCGTGAGGGAAACCTTACCGTGGTAGAATACACATATGGGATTACCCGAAGGGAATCAAGCCATACGGACACCTAGCCCAGTACAGGGGCTGACCGGAGACCCGGGCAAGCTAACACAAGTACTGGGCCTGGCGTCAGACTGCTCCGCCCAGTCTGACTGCCGGGGGTGCTGGAGGAACTCCACCAGGGTTCGCCGTCTGGAGAACTGAACTGGAGGAGGAAAACGGCGCTCGTATCCCCGGGTGAGGGGGAATGGCGCAGCAAGCGTGACACCGGCCAGCTCTTCCCGCCACTTACCTGTTACCCAACACACGGGAAGAAACTGGCTCGACGCGGAGATTGTAAAATCTCGCGAAGGTGTTCGGTGTCGCCCAGCCCGCAGCTCTACAGATGTCTGCCAGAGAGGCGCCGTGCGCCAACGCATAGGAGGAGGCAACACTCCGCGTGGAGTGAGCCCTCACCCCTAGGGGGCACGGCTCACCTTGGGATTGGTACGCCAAGGCGATGGCATCCACTATCCAGTGGGCCAACCTCTGCTTGGAGACAGCCTTCCCTTTCTGCTGACCTCCGTGGCAGACAAAGAGCTGCTCAGAGCTTCTAAAGCTCTGGGTGCGGTCCACATATATGCGCAATGCTCTTATGGGACACAGCAACGCCAAGGCTGGATCTGCCTCCTCCGAGGGCAGTGCTTGCAGGTTCACCACCTGATCGCGGAAGGGCGTGGTGGGAACCTTAGGCACGTATCCAGGCCGGGGTCTCAGGACAACGTGAGAGTAGACCGGCCCGAACACAAGGCACTCTTCGCTCACCGAAAATGCTTGGAGGTCCCCGACCCTCTTGATGGAAGTGAGCGCGGTCAGGAGCGCTGTCTTAGCAGACAGGAACTTAAGCTCAACTGAGTCCAGCGGCTCAAAGGGATCCCTCTGAAGCCCAGCCAGGACAATAGAGAGATCCCAGGGGGGCATCAGGGGTGGCCTAGGAGGGTTCAACCTCCTGGCACCCCTCAGGAACCTCACGACGAGATCGTGCTTTCCCAGGGACCGGCCATCCACTGCATCGTGATGGGCCGCAATAGCAGCCACATACACCTTCAAGGTGGAGGGTGACAGCCTACGCTCCAACCTTTCTTGCAGGAAAGAAAGCACTACTCCAATCGTGCATCTTCGGGGGTCTTCTCGGCGAGAAGAACGCCAGTTCGCGAACAGACTCCACTTCAGTGCATAGGCCTGCCTTGTTGAAGGAGCTCTAGCCTGAGTGATGGTCTCTACCACAGTCCGTGGGAGACCGCTTAAGTCTGCCGCGTCCCGTCCAGGAGCCACACGTGGAGGTTCCACAGATCTGGACGCGGGTGCCATATGGTGCCAGGCCCCTGAGAAAGGAGGTCCTTCCTCAGAGGGATGCGCCAGGGAAGAGCTGTCGCAAGGAGTATGAGTTCGGGAAACCAGGTCCGGGTGGGCCAGTATGGCGCGACCAGCAGGACCTGCTCCTCGTCTTCCCTGACCTTGCACAGTGTCTGTGCAAGCAGGCTCACAGGGGGAAACGCATACTTGCGCAGAGCCCGAGGCCAGCTGTGTGCCAGTGCGTCCGTGCCGAGGGGGCCCTCGGTCAGGGAGTAATACAGCTGGCAGTGGGAGGACTCGCGGGAAGCAAACAGGTCTACCTGAGCTTCCCCGAATCGACTCCAGATCAGCCGGACCGTCTCGGGATGGAGTCGCCATTCTCCGGGGAACGTGAGCTGTCGTGAGAGCGCGTCGGCCGCACGATTGAGCTCCCCCGGAATATGGACAGCACGCAGCGACTTGAGCCGCGTCTGACTCCAGAGGAGGAGATGGCGGGCGAGCTGTGACATGCGACGTGATCGTACACCTCCCAACCGGTTGATGTACGAGACAGTCGCAGTGTTGTCCGTACGGACCAACACGTGCTTGCCGAGCAGCAGTGGCCGGAACTGCCGCAAGGCCAGATGCACTGCCAACAGCTCTAGGCAGTTGATGTGCCAAAGCAGTCGAGGCCCTGTCCAGGGCCCCGAGGCTGCCTGCCCGTTGCATGTAGCGCCCCAACCCGTACTGGAGGCATCCGTCGTGACAACGACATGCCGGGACATTTGTTCTAGGGGCACCCCGGCCCGTAGAAAGGCAAGGTCCGTCCAGGGGCTGAAAGAGCGGCGACACTCCCTTGTGATGTTCACACGAAGTGTACCGCGGCGCCATGCCCACCTCGTGACTCGGGAGTGCAACCAGTGCTGAAGTGGTCTCATATGAAGCAATCCGAGCGGCGTGACTGCGGCTGCGGATGCCATATGCCCCAGGAGCCTCTGAAAAGGGTTTCAGTGGTACCACCGTCCTGCCTCTGAAGGAACTCAGGCAGTTCAGCACGGACTGGGCACGCTCGTTGGTGAGACGCGCCACCACACTCACCGAGTCTAACTCCATACTGAGAAAAGAGTTTCTCTGCACAACGGAGAGCTTGCTCTTTTCCTAGTTGACCTGAAGCCCCAACTGGCTTAGTGCTGAAGCACTGGGTCCCTGTGATCACACAACTGTTCTCGCACGCGGGCCATGCTCGAGATAGTTGAGGATCCTGATGCCCACTTCCCATAGCGGGGCAAGGGCGCCCTCCGTGCCTTCGCGAAGACACGGGGGGGACAAGGACAGCCCGAAGGGGAGGACCCTGTACTGCCATGCCCGACCCTCGAACACAAACCGTAGGAACGGTCTGTGTCGCGGAAGGATCGAAACACGAAAGTAAGCGTCCTTCAGGTCGATCGCTGCAAACCAATCCTGGGGCTGGATGCATTTGACATGCGCCCGTTTGTCAGCATCTTGAACAGGAGCCTGTGCATGGCCCGGTTTAAGACTTGCTGGTCCAGGATTGGTCGAAGACCACCGCCTTTCCTGGGTACGATGAAGTAAGGGCTATAAAACCCTTGCCTCATCTCGGCTGGAGGGACCGGCTCGATTGCATCCTATGCCAGGAGGACAGCAATCCCCTCGCGCAAGACAGGAGCGTTCCGAGCTACCACTGAAGTCTCGAGAACGCCGCTGGACTTGGGAGGTCGCCTGGCGAACTGAATCGCGTAGCCGAGTCGAATCATGCGCGTGAGCCAACGAGACGGGCTGGGCAGCGTGAGCCACGCCTCCAGACACCGTGCAAGTGGCTCCAACGGCACGATCGACGTACCTGTGGTGGTGCAGCGAAGGGGAGTAGAGCGGTATGGTACAGAAGGCTGTGCGTTCTGAGGCATCCTCGCAAAACTCCCTGGGTCCCAGAGGGGACTGGCTAGAGGTGCGTGGGGAGGCACTGTGTCCCCTGAACCGCACTCTCTTGGCCGCTGGCAAGATGGGTCGTGGGCGAGAGTGAGGAGGCAACGCGTCACACACTGTCGGCCCGTGGACCTGAAAACCCAGAGGAAAGGGAAATGGCTCTTTCTTTTGACAAAGTGGGGGCCGCTGGCCCTTGAGCCAGCGGCGGAACAGAACCAGAGATTTTCCACCCGGCCCTCCTCCGGGGGAAGGAGCGGCGCTGTCCCTGCCGTCTCCTGAGAAAGAGCAGCTTCCCACATCACTGGGTTGCCCGTGTCAGGGCCGCTTTGTCGCCTATCTGGGCGATTAGGGGCCAACTGGGACACGGGGGGCGCCGCACTCCAGCGAGAGGCTCGACGCACCGGCATATGGGACGATTCAGCACGGGGCGGAGCAGCTCTGGAGGACGCGGGAGGGCGCCCACGGCGAGAAGCAGACTGGGGCTTGCCCTGCGGCGGAGCGGTGCATCACGCCGGGGCAAGCTACTTACCTGATAGGCAATTGACCTCGGTCTGCTTCTGTACTGCCGAGAACTGCTGGGCACAGTCCTCGACCGTGTCGCCGAACAGTCCAGCCTGGGAGATGAGAGCGGCGAACAGCGCACTGTCGACATCGCTCTTCTCCAGGCTGAGCCATAGATGGCCCTCTTGGACCCCAAGTGTGGACATCGCCTTCCCGAGGGACTGCGCTGTGACTTCCATCGCCCGTAGGGCATAGTCAGTCACCGAGCACAGTTCCTGCATCAACCTCGGGTTGGTACCACCCTCGTGCATTTTAATGCCTTGGCTGGTGTACTCGCAGGATAGCCATGGCATGCAGGGCAGAAGCAGCTTGGCCCGCAGCACTGTAAGCTTTGACCGCGGGCGGCCGTCAGCCTACAGGCTTTGGACGGGAGACGAGACGATTTCTCCAAGTGGTGGCGCTTTGCGGGCACAAGTGCACCGCAAACACACTCTCCACCTGGGAAATGTCAACGTACCCCCTAGCTGCTCCGCCGTCGAGGGTAGCGAGGATGGGGGAGGCAGACGAGCCGCTTCTGGCCATAAAAAGGGGCCATCCACGACTTCGTCAGCTCCCCATGCACATCCGGGAAGAAAGGAACCGGGGCAGGGCGTGGTCGCGAGCCACAGCCCGTGCCGAGGAACCAATCATCTCGCTGCGAGGGCTCAGGACAAGGAGGTGTGCACGCCTCCAGCCCGACGCTCGCGGCGGCCCGGGAAAGCACGGCCGTCAACTCTGGATCCGATTCGGCGGCGGCCGCGACTCCCGAGGGAGGCAGCCCCGCCGAATCTTCATCCTCAGAGGACGATTGCCCATCCCCCGATGCTGCGATCGACATCTGATCCTCTATCGGCGCACCGAATGAAACGCTGGGCACGCCGTGAGACGGCACAGCAGAATCACCGGGGAGCCGCACAGAACAGCTGCTGCGGGAGGAGTGAGAGGTCCGTGGGGACTGGCCCGGCGGAAAGTCTCTCACTGTAACCCTCGGATCGCCCAGAGTACTAGCCGATGGTTCTCTGCTCGTGGCAGAGAAACCAGCGCGGGTAGTAACAGAGGGAGCCCCTCCCATCCCCGTGAGGAGAGAGAGGCGCGATCGCAGCGCTGCCATGGTTACACGCTCAGAGCGAACGCATAAACCATCCACGAACGCAGCTTCAGCGCGCTGGATGCCCAGACACTGAAGACAACGATCGTGGCCGTGGACTGAGGATAGGAAACGACCGCAACCAAGAGGACACGGCCGGAACGGCGTCTTTAAAAAGACGCGAACCGACCGTAATTTGCTCTTTTAGGAAATCTGCTCTTTTAGTTGAAGTGCCCAGGGGAATCGCTGCAGACAGGGACACCGCTGTTCGCACCATAACGCCAACCAGAACAGCTTCCAGACAGATGATGAATGGCTCTTTGTGGAGATCAAACGTTCATCCACTCGGCTCCGAAGCAAAAATCTAATGAGTGGATGCACCTGCCGCCTATTTATACCCGTGTGCACGGGGAGTGGCGCAGGTATGCAAAATCCACTAGCCAATGTTCATTGGCGTTTTCTCTTAAGTCAGAGATGATTGGGGCTCCCAAGTAAATCCCCTATGTCGTCACGACATAACTCGTAGTGACCGACAGATAGGGAACTCAGCTTTGCCATAACAGGAATAAATTATATTTTAAAATACATTAAAATACAAAAGATTTTATATTGCAATATTTCACAATATTAATGTTTTACTATATTTTGACAAAAAAAAAAAAAAAAAAATGCAGCCTTCATGAGAATTACAGACTTCTTTCATTAACATGAAGAAACCAACCCCAAACGTTTGAGCATTAGTGTATCTGAATACGGTCATCTGAACGGCAGTACCATTCAATAGTAAACTGATCCACATAACATTTTATTTTTTAAATTTAATCCCAGACAGCCAGAGCGATCATGAAGTCCCTTATGCTGACATTGTGATCTCCGTGAGAGGATCCAGCAATCCGGATCTATCTGACACCTTTAACCAGACTTCAAAAAACCAAAGACCGGTGAGAACTAATATTATTTTAATATTATAAATATATGCAATTATTTAAGGATTTTTTACAGGGTTGTTTGATATCATGGAACCAGATGTGTGACAGTGTAAATTGTGTTTTGCAGAGATGGAGGGATGATGCCAGAGCAGGGCTACTGCACGCTTCAGCTGACAGACTGCACATCCACTCTAAAGAGGTCACTAGGAAATTAAGCACAACGTCTGAATATGCTGTAATTACCTACTCCTGTGAGGCTCTTAGTTAGTTACTTCAAAAAACTGCATATCTGATTAAATATAGAAGGCAAAATGTGAAAATCGTGAATAGCTGTCTGCCTAATTTCTGTTGTCTGCAATTAAAAAAACTGTAAAACTTTTAACGCATGTGTGGACTTGTATGTTTGTTGCTTTTATAGTCTTGAAGGAAATAATTAGGCTACTGCATTACATTTGCTCAGTTGCTCTTCGCAGCTCATAAAAACATTTTTACTGTGTCAGCTGCTTTGCTGTTTTTGACCAGGAAGGACTATATAATAATGGACTTCAAAGAATGGTTTAAGTAATTTATAGTATGGTGTCTAAAGTCCAGTTTCACAATTGTGTGTGTGTGTGTGTGTGTGTGTGTGTGTTTTCTAATAGTAAAAAAAAAACACCTCAAACACCAGTTCAGACCCCTCTAAATTATTTTTATTAAACCAGCCTATATACCTTGTCTGTTTACTTATTACAGGGAGGCCTACTGTAGTACTGTAGAAACACTTCACACATTGAGCGAGCTTTGGACTCTGAAAGGTGGTTATTTATATGGCCAAAAACATTATCACATTTACCATATTCACTTCTATATATTGTTACTGTTTTGATACTGTTGGAAAACTATTAAAATGATTCAGACTGGATCGTGAATCGTTTGACCGACTGACTCACGATTCGCGGGCATCGCCGAATTGCAAAGAACTGACAGAAAGCACGAGATGATTTCATAAATATTGTGAGGGAAATGTTTCTCAGGTCGATATATACGGTAATTTCGATCGTCAGGGAGTTATCAGTGACTATCTATGAGCAAATGGCTCGTTAAACCTGAGTAAAACGAGTCTAGCTAATGTCTTCGATAATATGGGATGCAGTTATGGCGTAATTTGTTTGTAGTTATGCAAATACGAAATTAAACTTGCATATCATACATTAATGCTACAGAATAGCCTTTTTCTGTAAAATTCTATATAAAAAGTCTGCTCCCAAAATCATATTTGGCAATAAAATAAAATAAATAAAATCTTTAGACCACTTTAAATATTTAACGTTACTTGATACGGATCGTGTGCGCCAATACTAATGAAATTACCCTCTTGAGAGACCAGATACAGTGGGAAAAGTGACTTGCAAAAATACTACGTTACCTACCATTTTATATTGCAGGTGTAAATATACACAAAATTCTGGTGTATCCTACTAATGTTTTGCCTTTTCAACATGACAATCCGTAACGTTTTGACCCTCTCCGCTATCGGTAGTTGGAACCACGTGTCGGTTGCATAGCAACGGTTGACAACATTCGACTGGTTTTGAACGGTAAGAAACATCACACCAGTACACCTGGCTAAATGATTAAATATATATTGACTACCGATAACAAGGCAAGAAAATATGGACTTGATAGCACAAGTGTTCCAAAATATCTTTAATTTTACAGAGGAAAAAAGCCAGTTTGTCTTTCATTTAGTTGATTTTTAGCACAACATTTGTATTGTCAGTGTCACTATATGTGTATATCATGCAGTAAAGCTAAACATCTTAATGAGAAAATCATTGCATTTAATTATTTTTCTAATTATGTGGAAAACATTAGTCTACAACACCATTAACTTTTAATGAACACGTCTTTTACCTAATTAAACTCAGACCTGAGAGCTGTAGAAGATGTCTGTTCCCTTCTCCAACACAAACCTGCGGATCCCTAGAGGCTTTGGGAATTTATTGGAGGGTCTTGCTAAAGAGGTTTTGAGAGACCAGCCTGAGGACATCCCCACCTTTGCTGCTCTCTACTTCACAAAGCTTCTTAAAGCCAGAGAAGGTAACTGAGCTGTTTTCCTTTGATCCTGATGTTTAATAGTTTTTGATGGCATATGAATTACTCATATATGAGTTAGTCATTATATGCTTATACAGTATGCCTTTGTCCAAGCCAAGGCAAAATTGATTTTGTTTGCAAGGGCTAGTATTATTAGATCAACTATATTGTCGATGCATGCTTGAAAATAATGGATGTACAAACGAATGCATGTTTTGTTTCAGAAAGTGGCCTAGACCCAGCAGAGTGGGGTGCAAAGTTGGAAGACAGGTTCTACAATAATCACTCATTTAAGGTATTTAAAAAAGAAAAAGAAAAAAAACTGATTAAAAATGAGACAAAACTCTTTGGATCTTAAGATTATACTAGTTTCTTCTAACATGATGTTTGTTCTTCTCAAAACAGGGCACAGCAATACAAGGAAACTACATTTCACCAAAAATAAATACAAGGTGTGTGAATGAGGAAGTGTGATTTTACTCTTTCACTCCCCCTAACAGTTTTCCAGATGAGAAGTGAAGCAGTGTGAGATTTTAGACAAAAAAAACTAAAAATGGCTCATAGGCTTGCCTGTAGTTTTTGTATGATTTCCTTGATTCTGGTTGTACGTTCTTGCAGCGCAGCAGTTTTATAGCAGGATGAACCTTGGCGGGTGTTTCTGAGGCAGGGCTTCGATCATTTGATCAAGCAGAGGGCGGCTTTCAGAGGATTGATTGTAGTGTCAGAGCACAGATATGCATCTGGGTTGTACATTAGGATTCATTTATTACTCCTGTTGTTGTTGTTTGTGCTTTTTTTTACTTACATTATCAATCACTGTTGCATATATAAATTATCCTTGCTTTCTTACATGTCAATTTTCAGAAGCAACGCTGGGCGTTCTGAAACTTTTGGAGACAATGAAACCCTAAGCTCCCCATTAAAAGACCTCAGCACTAATAATTCAGAGGACACTGGAGTAAAGCAAAAATATGAGTTAGATAAGAAGCTCGATGAGGAATTCAGTGAGACGGAAAATGGACCTGATGCAGATATTCCCTATGTGGGAACGGCACATGTTGATATATGTGCTCAAGAGCTAAAAGACCCCAGCGGGATTCCAGAGCAAACATCAGAGGTACTGAAGGATGATGAGGTTGAAAAAGAAGCTGTAGATATTGATATCTGTAGATCAGAACTTGAGCCTACACCTTTGCCTTCCTTCGGTGGTCTCGCAAATGTGGATGTATGTGCTGAAGAGATAAACCATCCGTCTGAACCCGCTGAGAACAACAGAGACTTGGAAAGCCCAAAATTGAATGAAGGAGAATTTGAAACACAAGATGAATCTTTTGTTGAAATCCCTTCACATATTGAGCAGGATGTAGGCAAGCAAGCAAATGAAATGTCTGATGATGATGATGATGGCCATACTGAAGATGCTGAACAGGGAGTTTTAGAAATGGCTGATAATGTATTAGAAGACATTGATCCAGAAGAGAAAAGCATTGAGCAGATTTATGTGGAGGAATCAACTGAAAGTACTACTGAAAACGCAGTTGAAGTAGAGCAGGAATCAGAGGAACATACTGAAGAAAAGGATGACTTACCAGACAATGGAAACCAGGAAGAGACCAATCATGACTACAGCAGCACCAATGACTTTGTTGAAGATGCAGCTGATTCCACATCTGATATCAATAGTAGATCATTGGAAATGAAAGACACATATATTGACTACAGTGATGAGACATATGACAGTAAAAGCGAAGTCATAGATGTTCTAGATGAAGTGCACCATCACTGCTCTACTCATACAGGTGAGCATGAAGCTGAGAACAGCTCTAATGAACAGAACACCTCTAAAATTATGGATGCAATGAAGGAGGAAACCCCAAAGCTAGATAACGACAGTGAAACTGAAGTCACAGAGGACATGATAAGCAATGAGATTTTAAATACTGATGTACTGGATGCTTCTGAGAAAGATCTGAACACAGAGAACGTAAATGAAGGGAGTGATCTTGATAGTGATGCTGAAGAGATGGATCTGGAAATTTCGAACATGCCTCAGCAAAATATGGTAAAAACTGAAGATGAGGAGGATGATTTAACCCATGATACTGAACCAAAGGAAGATATTTTGCCTTCTGAAGCTGAAGAAGCTGATCCCAGGCCTTTAGAAGGAGAAACAGAGGACATCAGAGAAGAACATCCTACAGAGTCACAAGAACAGACTGAAAACACTAAGATTGGAGATCAAGAGGACCATTTGGAGGAGCAGAGGAATAAAAGCCAGGAATCGACAGTTGAAAGTGAGAACCAGGAAAATCCTGACAGCATAGAACAAAAGGTAAGGGATTTTTGTTTTCACCACCTTTTCATTTGGTAAACAAAAATATGGTATTTGTATAAAATAAATTGTGAAATATATATATATATCATTTTTATTTATTTATTTTTTAAATAGAAGCCACATCCTAGGGCCATGCAAATAAAAAAAAAATAATAATAATAATATTTGTTTTTTTTTATTGATTTTTTTTAAATGATTATTTTGGCTTTCCATGTTTATGAAAAAATATTATTTTTGTTTTTTAATTTATTTTATTATTTGAATGTATTCTATTAAATGTATTAAATTTATTATTTATTTAGAAAATGCAATAAATCAATAAATGCAATATGTTTCCAAAAATCTGTGAGTAATCATGTTAAATAATGGTGATGTCAATATTGAGCAAAATAATCGTGATTATGATTTTTGCCATAATCCAGCAGCCCTACCCCATCCTTATCTGCAGACTGTTCCTTTTATTATCCCAAGTTAGTAAGTAAAAAAAAAAATCTTCAAGGACTTGTCAGATCAACAGTATGGCTCTGTGTCTCTCTGGAGAACAGTGATTGAAGATGTCCTGAAATAGTCCAGCTGGTGAGTGCAAGACTGCGCGAGGGTCAAAAAAGCTCAAACTATGCATACGTCCTATATCATATAAACACTACGCATAGACCCAAACAAATGATTGCAACATTTCATAAAGAGATATTCAGAAAGGTTTAGATCTTTTAAACCAAGAGGTCAGAAGAATATCCACATGCTTCTTTTAAGGGGTTCGAATGAGACCGATTTGGTGGTGTTTCCATGGAAACATTTTACCGACCATTTATCTGAGGGAGAAACTGATCTAGATTTTGGAGTTGTGTGATATTTCCAAAGAAACGGAATATGTACCCTATTAGCTGCTTCACTTTTCAATCCTCGTCCAAAGTGGAGTGTTTCGAGTTCTGTAGGGGTTAATTAGAGACACACACACTAAAGCAAAGCTCTCTTCTTCTCGCTTCAATGTAGGTCATCTAACCTGACCTATATCAACTCTTGTCCAATGACTTTATACGCTGTAGGAGGAGCAAGGGAATCGTGTAAGTGCTATTTTCAGGAACAATATTCATGGCTATCATCAATCTCTGGCACGACTGTAAAGTCACCTCATCTTCTTCTTGGAAACTCAGTGTTTTTAACACTTCGGTGCTCTGTGAACCGACTTCATTAGCTCCCAGCCTTACACCTCCAGCAGATGCCAAGAAAATAGAACTGATACCATTACAGCACCGAGCTGCATCTTCTCTCTTTAATCTTGGTAGGGTAGGAGGCAGGAGATGCAGCAGTGTTCCAGAGAAATAAAGGGCAATGGATTTACTGTCTGTTTGTCTTATACTCTACAGTATATTGCCACAGGGTGGAGGAGGCACGGACTGTGTGGGACTGACTGAGATGTGGGGAGCTGCTTCTAGTATTTTTGTAGCTTATGATAGCCCTCAGGAATATTTTGGACTGTGAATTTTTAAAGTTAAGTTATATAATTGGTTTGGACCATGGTATGTCTCTTTTAAATCATTCTCTCCATTGAAGATCAAGTATCTCTGGTCCTATTGGTAACAGGTGTCAGGAAAATGAGAATAATGGCGGTGTAAACGTCAGCATTAAACAAATATTTGCAAGGAGCAAAGAGCTGAGTGACAGTGTCAGAGCGATGATGCTCGCGATTGGCGCTCTCTCTCTCTCTCTCTCTCTCTCTCTCTCTCTCTCTCTCTCTCGCTCCCTCTCTCTCTCCCTCTCTCTCTTTTTCTCTCTGTCCTCCCACCCCAAGACTGAATTATAAGGATAGTTGCAGGAGAGGCGTATTCGTCCAAGGCATTTGCCCTGTGAGGAGGTTTACGCTCTGTTGCACTTGTACGTCTTGTAAGTCGAGATCACGTTTATTAACGTCTGTAATTGCGCGTCATGGATTGTCATATCGTAAGTATAGACCACTTTAACTGTTTTTTGTTTGTTTGTTTGTGTGTTTGTTTTATATTGAATGCATAGAATTAGGCTAAATATATTTAACTAAATTGTGTCGGTTTGATAATAAATTAAAACATACTAACTTTTTTCTTTAGGCTACTGATTTAGGACAGAGAAAAGCTGGACTTACTTGTTTTTGTTGTATTTCGAAACTTTTTGTCGGTGGTAAATTCCATGTCCAGTAAATTTTGGGGACTATTTATGGGTTTATGTCTTCAGATCCATATTTTGTGCTCACCATCATTTCACACTTGTTAACCGTTGACTATTTATGCAAATGAGTAAGCTTTTTACAGTTTATGCTTAAGCCATTAGGAGTTCAAAGGATCCTCAAATATTTGTCTATATTATTAATATTAATAGTATTATTACTATTAATTGGATTATTAAAATGTACAATCTACAAACTTTAAATAGTAGAAAATTAAAATAAAAAATGCGTACCGTCTCAGTGACTGAAAATTAATAATAAATAAGGTGGACTCTTGGTGGCGCCATATACAGCTATATATATATATATATATATTCTCTGTTTATTTATTTATTAAACAATATGTTGATTAATAACTTTCTATTAAACATGGCCGCCTAAAGCCAATGAAGAATATAGGGCGTGGCTATATTAGCTGGGTATATGAGGACATTTGCATATTTAAAAATTCAGCAGCCATTTGTGGCCGATTGCCACAAAACTTTTTGAGTAAGGGTCTGAAAAAGCGTGCAAAGTGGTATTATATATAGAAATATATATATAAAATGAATCTAGTTATTGTGCATAAATTGATGTTAACAAATGTCAGCTCTCGTTTTAAAATATGAACAAATATGTGAGCTTATGAGATAAAAAGGTCCTTTTGCTGGTACCCCAATTATTTCTGCTTGCTGCTTACTGTTGTTGTTATGCATATGCAAAAGGATTGGGCAAATGTATCATTTAATTTAAATGGACTGGTATAGACATGGGAAAGGCTTGTGACTGCGCAGTTTCATTAGAGGTGATCCATGGGTAAGCATGCACTAAGCCTCAGAGGCGGCAGTAAAATGAACAGATGCTTATTTATAGGGGGATTGTGGAACGCCTCTGCCTGTGGCCACATATGAGATATGTTGGCAAAATGTTTGGTTAATATGAAAAGGAGGCTGATTCTTAGTTCAAAAGTGGGTGGACATGCTCCTACCAGGGCTTTACAATGGACTTCTGCTCATCACCCGCACACAAGCAGTTTAAAGACTGCCAACCAGCCTCTGCTGAGCCATTTTACATATGCTAAGTTGTTGTGGTGGGAGAAAGCATGTGGTTTCACAGCTTCAGGAAGACTTAATGAGACAAATAACATCACATCCCACCACACACACTGCTTGATGATGTGTGCTGACATGCTTTACAGAGCGCAGGAAGCTGGTCACAGTTGGTCTTTGTAGCATCTGGGTGGTTGTGTATTTGAAATCATTGCATATATGTTTCAGTTCATTTTATTTTCATAGGTTCAGGTAATAGGTTTCTTACACTCTTAAAAATAAACATTCCTTATGGTACTTTGAAGAACTTTTAACATCCATGGAACCTTTCCATTTCACAAAAGGTCCTTTATAGTGGAAAAAGGTTCTTTAGATGTTCTTCACAGCATGAAAAATTGATTCTCTTTGGAACTGTTCACTGAAGGGTTCCTTTGGGAACCCAAAATGGTTCTTGCTGCGAAAACCCCTTTATTTGTAAGAGTGTAATGGAGAAGAACAGCATTCAGTTGGAAAGACTCCGTTTCTGTGGAGCTGATAGATAATGACTCATTGCAAGGGGGCTTAAATGGGCAAGAAATGCTAAACACGTTATGGTGGTATATAAGATCTTAGAGGATAGTCTGAATCACTCTAAGCAAGAGAGAAATCAATACGAAATACACCCAGTGTCTGTTTTGCTAAATTTATCACTTATAATTCATCATTCAGGAGGAATGCAACCAGCCACAAGAGGAAGAGGACATCATGGACATCCCATTGGATGACCCAGAGGCCAATAAGGCGGCCGCCAAAATCCAGGCTGGCTTTCGTGGTCATATGACCCGGAAGAAGATGAAACCTGGTGAAAAGCCCAATGAGGAGGTGAGCAGCAGTGGTGAGGCCCTCAACGGCAGCCAAGGGGACTCAGGTTAGTCTCTGTCCCCAACAGTTATAGTCAAGAGCTAGACTCAACACCCATCCCACATGGTGCAGAGGCTGCCAGCTATTTTGATCCAATTCAGTTTGGCAAGACATTCAAAAACCCTCACAAATCCTCACAGAATTTGGCTTTAAGATCTGAAGTAAACAACCAGAGCTTTGAACTTTAATGAGAGTTCAAGAGCGTGTTGATTCGCTTTCTTTCTGTACTGTGTACCAAAGATTTTGAATAAAAAAAGCAGGAAATATTGCACCCATTATAGTAGGTGAGCCACAAAAGAACTCCATCAAATCTAGCATGAAATAAAATTAAAAATCCATCAATTATGTTTAATGAGTCATGTCTTTATACTGAGTAAACATAATAAGACATGCTCAAGGGTGCATTTTAATTACTCTATGAGTGCTTTGGATAATTATTTTCCTAATGAAGTAATTATTAATGAGCACATCTATCATTCTTAAAAGTCTGAAGCCGTATTAAAAGGCCATTCACCGATTTATAGACAGCCAGCGGAGTCCACAGAGTCACTCTGTAGTCTCTAATATCTCAGTTTGTTGAGACACAGATCTCTCAAATCTAATTTCTTATGTGGGTGGTTTAAGCCTCCACAATTCCAGGACTCAATATTAAAGCCTCTCGCAGATTTGTCCCCCCTTTCAATTTTCTTTCGGGTGATGTGTTTTGTTCTGCACAAAATTGCCTCGTTTTCTAGAGATGCTGGATAAACTGCATCCCCCAACTCAGTATGCAAATGGTTCTCGATCAGTTGATCCCCGGAGATTCTACTTTGAAGCAACAAATAGGCCAGTGCTGACGGAAAGACCATAACGTTAATGTTGTCACACCAAAGCCTCCATTTGAACTACCTTTATCGGTGTCGTCCTTTGAGGACGAACCGAGCAGATCTGGTCATTTGATGTGGAAAGTGGGGCAAGCAATGAGAATGAAGGTGTCCTTCCAAGCTCCAGCCCAGGCCCAAATATCTCTCCTTCAGCTGTGCCGCTCCACTCAACCCCACCTCTGTGCCGAATTTAGGCCTTTCCCAAGCAACATCAACCCAGTTCTCGGTTGCTAAGCATTTTATGTATGGAAGTGTTATTTTTATCCTCAGGTGCATCTGCATCGCTGAAACGAGGCTGTGCTCCGTTTTACTCGGACAAAAATAAAAAACCGTCTATGATCAACTCATATTCTGGCAAAAACGATCAATAAGTAATGCTCTGTCGCATACGGTATATTTTGTGAAGAATGCAAATGTAGCTATCAAGCACTGCAAAATACTGTGACTAAAATAATTTAGTTTTAGTTATTTTAATACTTCAAAGAAAATGAACTTTTTATATTATTTCAGTTAATGTTTCTTTTATATCAAGTAATAATATTTCATTCCCCATTGACAGATTTTTTCTTGATATTTTTCATAAACACTTTCAGATATTTTTAATGAATTTTTAGATATTTGTAATGGAAAACAAAACAAAAATAGCAAGTAAGAAAATCATTTTTTGCAGTGGGTAATGTTGCATCATTTGGCTTGTCACTTAGTAGTTGACTAGACAGCTGTTTGTTCCCAAACCGAAGTGCAGTAAATCTAAAAAAAAAACATATTTCGCAAGCAGGGGGAACAGACGGAGTAGAGACAGACGCCACATCTGGACCAGAGCAGTGAAGACCCTTCTCAAGGTGGACAGCTTATAGGATGCTTTCTCCAGGGATTTTTTTTTTTGTGTCCAAAAAAAGTAGTAAAATTAGGCTGGATATGTCATCTGATGTGTGAACTCTTTCTCTATTTTCTGCTTCTTATCCAGTCCGGATGAATATCTGCTCCAGCATGCTTTTGCATCCCACAAAAGGCATCTGTATACTGTATATCTGATATTTGTATAAATCGGAAAACGGAGAGAATTTAACACAGGCTTCTTCAGTCAGACAGTCAAGTAGACTTAAAACAATGCATCATGATTGAGTTTTCTCTTTTTTGTTGCTTGATATTCCTTTCTTGTGGTAGTATGTTAATGATTGCCTTGATTTGACCATGTAGCCACTATCACAATAAGATGTGAAATTTGTTTTATCAAAGAATGTTATCAGTTGTTTATAATTGTGTTAACTGATTTGTTTGGTTTGCTACCTGTAATATGTTGAAAATGAAATCAGAGCTTCCAAAGCAGCATATGGCATGGCAAGATTGACTATAATTTATTTCATTCTGTTTAATTTGTAAAATGATTCATACTAAGTCTTTTAAGGTAGTGCGTATCATTAGAAATATAGAAATTGAGTTGTGAAAGCTTAACGAGTGATAGTCAAGATCACCTTGCATGTTGACATCAGCATCAAGCTCTGTATCAGTTGATAAATGAATAAAAACTCAGAAATGTGTGTTGCCTGCATTGAAAATGATTTTGTGCAGTCAGGGGCTGATCATTTGTCTTTTGAAGTCCTTATATAAAGAGTCCAATAACAAACAGGCAGTTATATATAAATGCAGGAGAAATTGAAATATTAACCTACACATCAGTCTCATTAGTCCTGCTGGAGCTTCTCACTGGAGGGCTCACAGCTGGAAGGCTGTGCTAATGAGACCTGGACAGTCATTTATCAAGGTCAAATTGCCACATGCCCGGCGCTATACTCAATATTGCATGTCAAAACAGCATTTAGGTCTATAATAGCATTAACTGTTTTCGAATCTGTTCCAGTGTGTAGTTTTTTTCCTGATAAATGTGCATGTGCCAGAGATATAATGAAAGAAATCTCAAATAAATATTGTAATAATTTAATTTTAAAGCACAGCCACCACAAAATCAAACTTTAGCACCTTACTTTGAGATTGTTCCGAGGTTGAATACAGATTTAAAATCATAAGATATAGTTTAATATCTATGATACTGTTTTTGAAATCAAATCTTTGCTCAGCTATACGACACTGGCATCTAACAATGCCTTGGGGGGAAAAAATGCCAATTTTAAAAAATAAAACATATGCATAAACCTAAATAGGACATAAAACAATTATCGAATAAACCTGTGTCCTAAACTCCTGAAACATTGGTGTCTCATATGCAATTTGGGAAAGTAATCAATTTAATCTGTGTATGTGTGTGAAAATATTCAGATGTAACCCCCTTTGTAATCGTTAACATTTTCATAAGTAATTGTCTCAGTAACTGTAACTAATTACAATTACATTCATTTTGTAATTAAATTACCTGATTTTGTTACATGTAACTAGTTACTCCCCAACACTGAATCTGCAGTGCCATAAAACTTGCAATAATGAATTAGTGTATGAGTGAATCAGAATCATTGAATACCCAATTTGGTCCATTTCAAAACCAAAGCTATCATATGACTCGTGCACTATATTTAAGCCTTCTGATGTTGTAAAGTAGCTGTTTGTGAGAAAAGGACCAAATTATTTATCCACTGATTGATTATTTGCTCATTCATTGTTCATTAATTCATTATCATTTTCAGTCGGTGAGAACCAGATCTGTCTGTGCTGTAAAGAATCATTCATACCTGTTTTGTAAACCAATCACTTAAATTTCAAACTATTCGTCACACAAAACTATCAAATGATTTTAAGACTTGAAATATAGTGCATGAGTTGTGTGGACCATTTTTATAATAACCTACTTTTATGTTGCTTTTGTGTCCTTTTTTGAGCTTGATATCTCCAGTATCCATTGATTGTAAGTTGAAAAATATCTGCTTTTGTGTTCCACAGAACTAACTCATACAGGTTTGAAATGACATGAGGGATGAGTAAATGATCGAATTAACATTTTTAGGTTAACTATCCCTTTAAGAACGAGATGTTTGAGAACATAAAAAATGAATCTGTTTCCTCATGACAATATTAATCACTCCATTACATTAAGAGCTGCACTTGATTAGACTGTGTACTGCAGTTCCTATAATTAAAGACATACGGCACTCAGTTAATCTTGTTTTTCAAGCTGACATAACGTGAACATTTATTACACACTGAATCACATTCTCCAGGTTAAACAAACAGGAGTGACTTCATAAATCCTGCTTTGAAGTTTTCACAGTGACTGATTATGTTTGATGTTTTGTGGCCTAACTTTATGAAGTTGATTTCCTCAAATCTAGTGGCTTTCAATCCATTTTCGTACTGACTTTTAACATTTCTAAACTTGGAAAGGCAGGAGGAAAAACTGGACAAGATGTCCTCCACACAGCAACAAAGACCTGCCATAATTGTCATTTTTTTTGTGTGGCTCAACTCTTCTTTCCCGTGTGTGAAATGAGCGTTGGAAGTCAGTCGCCCACATTCCCTCCTCCGCACGCAGGCCTCAGCTTTAGGGGCTCCAATGTAACCTCCCAGAATTAAGTCTGTCACTGGCTCTACGACTTACAGTCTCCTAACAGTATTTTTACAGGTTGCCTATAGCAACACAAAGTGCCATAAGACAGACTTCTCTCTCAGACTGCTGTGTGTGTCCCATGATTCCTGCCCTCTATAGACTGCTGCTGACAACGCAGTACTGCCGCCCTGACAGCTGCCATATGCCAAACAACACTCAGCTAACCTGCACAACACAGACACTTCATGATGTATTTTTAGCCTGTAAATGATCGGATTACATTTGAAAATGTGTGCGTGTGTTTTAACACAAAACAGGAGAGTGGATTTGCATAACTGTGACAGCTAGTTCTGTTTTGCCTCACAGAAACATGCTAGCATTAGCACTGGCTGGCTGCTAGAATCTCATAGCATCTCGTGGAGTGATACTGAAATAACTCTCCAAATCTCTGAAATAACTCTTAATCTCAACACTTGAAATTTTCCGTTTTCGTGCTTAATTGGCTCGTATGTATTTTATATTAGCATTACATCAAACCCTCCAGCAGAGGGAGCCTGTATATAACAAGTTTAGCTCTCACAAACAGCTCACATAAGGTTATTATGACATTTATCTTATGTGCATTTTTAACGGGCTCTTTTTCCCCATGAGCATATAAAAATAGTTTTTGGTCATTTAAATGAAGCTAAAATAACATTAACAGGCCTCAGTTTTTAAATGAAACTTTAAAAAACTTAAATCAAAATTTAGCAGCTAAATGAAGTAGCTACAAGTAGCTTAATTATTTTTTTTAAATAAAAGTATAAATCATACATTAGAACAGTATACAAATAATTACATTTACAAATTATATATAATTTTAAATACAATACATTATAATTACAATCGCAAACAATTATTCTTAAACAGGAAATGATAGTTAAAGAGTTAGTTATAATTTGACCTGTAGCCTATGCTATATTTCAAGTCTTGTGAATAGACTGCACACAAAATTTAGTGTATTCAGCTTTGTGTGATGAAATAGAATAAATATTTAATAATTATTGCTGGAAAAAATATCCAATGAAGCTTCCTACAAAGTGTAGTGATTAGACATAGACATAGTGATTAGATAAAATTCTGAGGAAAAATTATATTTTGTTTTTGTGTTTTCTTGCAAAACCAACTTTCCTGAGAGTGTAACGCAGGAAAACGTTTTTAAAAAATTAAATAAAATAACTTCTTTTTTTTTCGTAAAAATTATTTGTCATCTCATAAAGTCCAATGCAATATCGCTTCAAGAGGCTATTCTCCAGCGGAGACGTGTGTGAGGATCTTTCATGCTTTCAGTGCACTATTGACCTTGGATGTTCTCCCTGACTCTACTTGACAGATTTCTTCACAAGATGAGAGAGTCCGAGAGGACTTTTATCCTCCAGAGGACAAAGGCTAATGCCAAGCTTTGTGTGAGTATGTTTGTGTCTCAGAGCCCTGCTAAAGCTTTGATCAGCCAGAACAGAGGAGACCCTCGAGGATAACAGATTGTATGTTCTGTGAAAAGCTGCTTCTTTCTGACATTCTTTGCCATTTTGCATACATCATCTGCTCTTTTTACCGAGTGGGAGAGTAACATTTCAAAGTCTGATATGGGACAAATACAAAGTCTGGATTATCAATTTTAGCTCTCCTAATTTGCTGTCTTGGGTTGACATATATTATCAGAAATGCCGTCTGTTGTTTTATTTAATTGTTTTCGCTGTGTAGCTACTAAACAATCAGTTGTGTTTGCTACTAGCATCACCATTGCTCATAATTGGCATTAAAGGAATAGTTCACCCAAAAAATGAAAATGTGCTGAAAATTTACACACCCTCTGGCCATCCAAGATGTAGATGAGTTTGTTTCTTCATCTGAGCAGATTTGGAGAAAT
The DNA here is from genome assembly GCA_036784905.1 of Acrossocheilus fasciatus. Lineage (NCBI taxonomy): Eukaryota > Metazoa > Chordata > Actinopteri > Cypriniformes > Cyprinidae > Acrossocheilus > Acrossocheilus fasciatus. Next base: position 14,705,791 of record CM071952.1, read on the forward strand.
TTAGCACCACATCACTTGCTCACCAAAGAATCCTCTGCAGTGAATGGGTGCCGTCAGAATGAGAGTCCAAACAGCTGATAAAAACATCACAAGTAATCCACACAACTCCAGTCCATCAATTAGCATCTAAGTTGCATGTTTATAAGAAACAAATCCATTATTAATACCTTTTATTTTTTATTATTTTAAACAGTTGCTTTTGGGGAAAATATGAGTTGAATATGAGCTTTTGACTGGTAGTGTATGTTGGTGGATTTTGATGAGAGAGGACAAGGGATTATGCACTTGTATTTTGAAGCAATAACTGAAGCGATGTTTTAAAATGCCTTCATGGATTTTTGTCTTTCTTACAAAAATGCAGTTTTTCACTTCACAAAACAATTGATGGACCATGTGGATTACCTGTGGATTATTGAGATGTTTTGCATTTATATTTTCTTAAGATGAAAAAAAAAAAGTATTCTTCTACACTCATAGTGAATATTTGCTTCTGTCCGTGGGGGTGTGAGAAAACGGCCAGTCAGATGACCACAGCATCAGCTGACCGCTGCAGGACAATGACATTATCTTCTAGACAGACATGTGATGGATAGACCACAATTATTTTTTCTTTTCAGCAATGGAAATAACATTGTGTTACAACTCAAAAACTGAAAACTTCAAACTAAAATAAATAATTATATTTAAATATTTAAATATACTTATAATAAAATTATAAATGAATTCATTATTAATGTTTGAATATTGAAAAATAATATTATAATATTTTATTGTTCAAATAAGCAGTCATATGATATTTATTATTAAAATAAATGAATTTGAAGCTGGCCATACAGTAAATCCATTGTCTCCATAGGAATTGTTTAAAACAAAGGATCCAGCTCTTGTGCACAAAGGCCTTTTCGCTGAAGGCTGATGCCTTAGCAACCTGTAGGTCCTCTTTTCACTCATTATGGCCTGGTGGATCAAAGATATATGGGGCTTACAATGTGCTCAAGTGGGAGGGCCTGGTAAGGGGTGGTGAAGTAGAGAGGGTTTTTTTAGAAAAAAATCACTTGTCCTTGAGCAGTTGTATAGTAGCTTCAAAAAAGTTCTCCTTCAAGTGCCAGAACTTGAACACTTCGACTGATTTGCCTGATTCACTTAATGACTTTGTACTAAATAAATGTCAATGCTGCATTATCTAACCATGAATTTTCACAATCATAGCTGAGGCATATTGGCTGAGGCATAATAGCATATTTCTTTATATTATATTGTTTAAGTATTGTCATATTTCTATACACACCTTATCTTTTTTTTTAAATTTTGTATTATTTTAAAATGTTTTTTTTTAATCTTTTGATTGGTTGATTTATTGATTGATTCAATTATGGACGTTAACTTTTTACTTATTACTTAATCTCTTATTTTCTATTTATTTATAGTTTTTACGGTAACACTTTACAATAAGGTTCATTAGTTAACATTGGTTAACAACATTAGTAAACATGAACAGAATGAACAAATACAACATTTATTAATCCCAGTTAATCTTAATTTCGGCATTTACTGATGCATTATTAAAATCACAAGTTGTGCTTGTTAACATTAGTTAATGCACTGAGAAGTAACATGAACTAACAATGAACAACTGTATTTTCATTAACTAACATTAACAAAGATTAATAAATAGTGTAATAAATGCATTGTTTATCGTTTGCATGTTAGTTAATACATTAACTAATGTTAACAATTGGCACCTTATTGTAAAGTGTTACCGTTTTTACTGTTCTTTTACTTTTTTTTTCATTTTTATTTTATTACTCTTCCCAGCACCTCCTTTTAGCCACCTGTGGTTCCCCTAGATCCCACTGTGGGTGAGTTATATCACACAAATATGCTCTAACGCGTATATTGTGTCACATATGACTGCTCAGATCTGTCATGTAACAGAAATAAGAACAAAAACACATGTCTCACACCTTAAATCTCACACTCATCCTAGTGCCTTTACTGCAGAGACAAGCACACACATGCACAAATGCACACACACAAAGGGCCCCTGAAAATAATCACTGTGGAGAACCTTATAAAGCGAGCGAAGCACACACACACACACATACGAGCTCGCACATAGGGCTGTTGTTCAGGCTGGGGTCCTGAGAGCGGGGTTCAGAGCAGCCAGTGTCCCGTCTGGCAGGAAGCACTCTGCATTCTCAGCGACGTGCCTTGAGTGGACAAATCATGCTGATTGTGTGGGAGAGAAACCCAGCGCTGCTCGCAAGATGAAGGCAGAGAGGGAGGCATCATGCAAAGAGACAGCCGTTCCTTCACCGTTTCTTCTCCTGTGGCTTTTTATCTTTTCTTTGGCAGGTAAGACAACATCATGACTTTTCTACTGTGCATGTTGAGGGAAAACTTTCTAAAGAAGAGGAAGAAGAAAAAGTGTGTCGTTGTCAGTTTCACTTTTCAGTGTGTGTTTTGTTTGTGGGTGGCTGGATGACACATATCACAAATAGAGCGATCACTCAAGTGAATTAATTAGGGCACTTGATGAAACTGTACTTTCGAAATGCTTTTTATTAGAAATACTGTCTTTTTAATATGAATGCAATAGTAAGGAAGTTAGAAGGCAAATGGAATGATTACATGACACAAACTTTTAAAAATATATATATGCACATTGAAAATTGTAATTTAAAAAAATAATAATAATAAATAATCACACCACAGACCAGTTTTTGCATTTTGGCAAAAAATAAAAAATAAATCATGTTGTCTTGAATCTCCATCCATGCATTAGATTTATTTTAAAGGCTGGATTTGTGGAAAAAGTCTGAACAACAAGTTCAGAACAATTGCTACGACATGAGTGAGTTGGCATGAGCTTGATGACTTCACATTTTCTTAAAACCATGTGTCAAGGAAGGGGACGAATGCAAGAACATGTCCTAACTAAAGCCTAGTCTTCCTTGGAGAGCTTTGATTAGCAGAATCACTGGGCCCCACTGTCTACATCCCCCCATCCACAAAAGAACATGTCTCTTGCACCCTGCCCCTGATTGGAGGAGAGCGAGCCTACAATCCAGACCTTTGTTAGCTCATCCTGGCAAGACCTCAACACTGAGAATTGTTGCCACAGCGATTGAGCCATGCCACACTGACTCGCACTGCCCTGGCAAAGCGGGCAAGGAAGGACATGTTGGCTCACTCAGGAGCAATAAACACAAAGCTGTTTACCAGCAGGTGTCTCACTGGAGAGTTCAAGCAATGTGTGTTTGCCGTTTATACTGCAATAACCGGCTGAAAAATAAAAATAAAAAAAATAATCAGTTTAGTTAGGATATAAAAAGTGAAGATATATATATTCAACAGTCCTCGAATCTGGTTGGCTGAGAGGAGTGCAATATTTTAGTGATATCTGAACTACAATCGTTTCACGGCAGTGCCTATATACAGCCATATCGCAATGCTATTTGCATGATATTGCTCATATATATATATATATATATATATATATATATATATATTTATTCAACGGTTCTTTCTGGTCCTCGAATCTGATTGGCTGAGAGGAGTGCAATATTCTAGTGATATCGGAACTCTAACTGTTTCACAGCCGTGCCTATATATGCCCATATACCCATGTAATATCGCGCACATATATGTTACAATTTTTAATAATATAGAAATTATTGTATAGAATTACTCATATATACAAATATTGAGTACTTCTATAAAACAATTCCTGTATTATATATAAGTTGTACTTAATAATTTATTTGATCATTTATATTGAAGTTATATATTGTTGAATAATATAATTGAATATTAATATATTTTTTACATTTACATTTAGTCTTTTAGAAGATGCTTTTATCTAAAGCGACTTACAAATGAGGACAATGGAAGCAATCAAAATCAACAAAAGAGCAATGATATGCAAGTGCTATAACAAGTCTCAGTTAACTTAACACAGTACATGTAGCAAGGTTTGTTTGTTTTTTTAAAAATTATATAATAATTAAAAAGAAAACAAATAGATAGAATACAAAAAGATTAGACAAGCTAGTGTTATTATTTTTTTAAAGAGGGTCAAATAAAGATTTTTTAGATTTATATATATTTTTTATAGAAATATTAGTGAAAATAGAAAAACGTATGATGCTAATTGCAGACTGAATCTTCTCCCCTTTTTTGAACTCTTACACATTCCAAAATAATAGATTTGAAAACAATCTTTCAAATTTAGTTGGAAAATGCATTTTGAGTACATTTTACTTTAAAATATAGTCATTTTGAGTAGTTTTAAGACAAATCAAATTTATATTTATTCATTTGTCAGAAATGTTTATCCAAAGCCACTTACAGTACGTAGGATGTAGTGTAAAATGGGGCAAGTTGTCACATGTTTTACTCCAGTCAGCGAATATGGATTTGTACAGTATTGCGAAAAGCTATACAAATAAACCTGAATTGAAAAATGTAACTAAATTTTGCTTTGTGGTTTACTATATATTTTTTTCCTCACTGCTCAGGGTCATTTAACACATATTGACTTTTTGTGACAACATGCCCCAATTTCTGGAGTGCCAATTTAATGTGTCTGCTTGGGAATGTATTTTCTGTATGCATTTAGGTGTATGTGGGGTGAACATCAGCTGTCCGTCTCCTCTAGTGCGAGGTACACTAGGAGGCTCAGCTCTTCTCTCTGTGACCTACACCAGCACCAGCTCTGACCTGCCCGTTATTAAGTGGCAGCTGAAGAGGGACAAACCTGTCACTGTGGTCCAGTCCATTGGTACGGACATCATCGGGAACCTGAGGCCTGAGTACCGCGGCCGAATCCTCCTGTACGAGAACGGCTCCCTGCTCCTGCATCACCTGCAGCTGTCAGACGAGGGCGCCTATGAGGTGGAGATCTCCATCACTGATGATACCTTCACTGGGGAGCGATACGTCAGCCTTACTGTGGATGGTAAGACAGACATAGACATTCCTTTTAAGTCAAGAGCAACTTTCCTTATACATGTTGTCCTGTTCTCTATCACAGTTCCAGTGTCCAGGCCTTTCGTTCACATGGTGGCCTCGTCCGTCCTAGAGCTGACTGAGTTCTTCATATTGAACTGCACTCACGATAGTGGCACTAAACCCACCTATAGCTGGCAGAAGGGCGGGAAATCTTTGACCAATGACTCACGTCTGCTCCTGTCACATGACCAGAAGATCCTGACCATCTCCCGTGTTGTGATATCAGATGATGACGTCTACAGCTGTAGGGTGGAGAACCCCATCAGCAGTATGAAGAGCATGCCTGTCAAACTCACTGTCTACAGTAGGTGTTAAGACTCCACTGTCACCTTCATCCGTGAACTATGACCTGAAATGTTACATTAAATCTTGCTATGTTACATAATAGATAGGAACGCAAACAGATAACCAAAAGATGCATGACATTTACGTTCTTGCATTTGGCAAGACATGTTTATCCAAAGTAACAAAACTCGCATTCAGTGTACACATTTACATTTGATCAGTTTCTGCTTTCACTGGGAATCGAACCCATGACCTTGGCATTGCTAGCCTAGCACCATGTATTGTTTGAGCTGCATGAAAGCCTTGATACATTTACCCCTATATGGGTGCATATTAGTACCAGCCTATACGCATTAGTACCTAAATTGTACATTTTAGTGCCTTGTAAAAGGGTACTGCCCATTTATAGCTTTTCTACCTTTTTATAGGTAGAGTAATCTATAATAATCTATAATAACATTTATTAACAATGTATTTAATATTTTCTCTAAACTTTCTTGTATATTTAGACAAGCACCTGCAGTTCCGGCCAAATTAAAGATACGTTGTGTGTGAATTTGCACATATTACGTTGCAAAAAAGTTTGCAGTTAGTTTTTAATATTACATTCTTGAGGACTCTATGCTTACATTTCTTTTCAGAAGCACTAGTGCTCTACTTAAAATAAATAAATAAATAAAAAATAGGAACAGACCTTCTGATCAATGACAGGAGGGTCATTCCTGGGATTCGGTAACGTTTCAACTTGGAATATACATGTTTTTCATCTACATGTGATTCAGCTTCTAAATACCCCACATCATTAGGCACATATCAAACCTCCAAAAAATATTCATCATATTTTAATATATCATATTCAAGATATCATATTTTCCCACCTCAGGCATTAAAGACCTTTTATCAATTCGAGTTTTTTTCCAGCTTTTTTTTCTCAACCCCGTAACGGACAAAATGGGATTGGTTTAAAAAGGATTTTATCCAGAAATCGTTATAAAACAAACATCTACCTACTGCTCTTGTGTCCCTGATAACAATTTAATGATAACAAATGTAACATTTATCATCATTTTCACATTTTTATAGGATTGAAGCTAAAAACACACACATTGTTTGTCTACAGTCTCTTTATATTTGTAAAAAATATTTTTAATTTAAAATTTTAACTAAAACCACAATTTTATTGTTTTAGCCCTTAACATGTCAGATGGTAATCAGCAAGAAATACTTTTGTTCTTAATTGTCTTCCCTATATTTTTCTAAAATTATTAATGTGACAAGGGGTGATGGGGTTGAAGACTGTAACACATTTGAAGGGATACATTGCCTTAAATTTAAATTTTTGGTTTTGTTTCTCTCTCATATTGTCTCCTTGTTTCTGGGTCTACATATCTGCATGGCCAACATTGTCTTTCTGCTGCAAATGTGGGCACAATTTCTGATGTATGATGCTTGTCCACGTTTAAGTGGACATATTATGTCAAAAATTCTATTTAAAACAAAAATATGAGTTGTCATGATTTTGGAATATATATATTTACTGAAACCATAACTATTTTATATTTTTTCATTAAAATTATTAATAAATGAAAAAAATAACTCAATCCTGTCACAAGTTTACAACCCTGTAACAATGAGAAATACATATATTTGTGACGGGGTTGTGTTTTTTCACACAAAATGGCCACTGCTCATCATGTAGCGTAGGAGAGTAGACTATATATGGCAGCAATACAAATAAACACATTGTTTATACTTACGAATGAAAATAAAATGTTGTAAAAGTAATAATTTTCCATTTTAATTTTATATGACGGGGTTGAGTTGTTAAGCTTGACAGTACCCTCCCTGACCATAACATGCCTCAAAAATATGAATAAAAAGTATGATACTGTATAAACCGTTTTCTGCACCACTATTAAAGAGACCTAAATGAAGTCACATATGAGTGGAGATTAAGTTACTATGGGCGTAGGATGGTTAGTGTGACGGGGTTGAGCTCAGACTGAGAGATATAACTTTACAGTCTTTTTTTTTAATCAAATATTTTGCATTTTTTTAGAAAAATATTTTTTTACAAGAAAGGAACACAAGTAAATGCTTACATTGTTGCCAAAAATCACAGACACTATGCACATATTTGACTCCTGGAAGTTTTTTTTTTTTTTTAACCTTTGTAACGCCATTTTTCTAACTTCATTAAATGTATGTCATCTTTTGTGCCAAAAATTTTAGATATATAAACTTTTATCAAAACATTTTAACTACACAATAGATTCAATTAAAATATTAAGATATAACAATAACAATCAGGAAGAATAAGTTTCCAGTCAAATGAAATCAGCATCAACAATTCATCTTTGCATGGCACAGAAGAGCACAAATGTGGCATTAAGGAATATTTACAGAATTTAGGAAAATTTTGACAAGACTCAGAGGTGGCATTAATGCATCTCATAATAACAATGTTATGAGATTAATGTTTTAAATATAAATTTCAATGAATTAAATGACTCAATTTATACTTTAAAAATGAAACAGAAACCGCCAGTAGGTGACATCAAGTCACTGTCTTTGTCACTGAATCATTCATTTAATCGATTAGTTCAAACGGCTGATTCATTTAGGAACGAAGCAAGTGACTCTCTTTATGAATGGATCATTGAATCATTGACTCACTAGATTTGTTCAAAAGCAAAGATTCATTCATAAACGAAACAGCGCGGTGTCAAAGACTTGCCAGAGGCTCAGCTGCGACTTTGTTTTTTTTTTGTTGTTGACGAAATAGAGCAAAATAGACAACAGCGTTCCTAAAATGTAAGTCACTTAATATTAACTTTTGTATAAAATCAAAAATGTATAAACTGTTGTATAAATTCAATTTCACATTTGCAAACTCTCTATAATCATTAAAAAGCTGTTACCCTCCGTTCATCGCTATCTCACAAACTTCCATTTTAATGAATGAAGCTCTCTACACTGCACACTGAATATATTATTTACATCGTCTCTACACTTTGTTTCTTACAATGAATGACAACAACAGCAGTCTGCCTTCACGGTCTGTGCTGTGAGGAGCAGGACGCAGCGATAGAGAAGCATTTCTATTGGCTGCAGTCTGCAGATACTAAATGGCAATTGCGCAGCGAACCACAAACACAGCGCTACGTTTATATGCAGAACTGGGATCGCTTTCGTAGACTTTTGAATGGATAAAATATAGAAAGCACTTTAATTTCCAAATAAACCTAACCAGTTGGAAATGAAACGCCGTCCCCCCCACTCCCGGACTCCCCCCCCCCCCCCCCCCTTCCAGAAGCGCGACACTTTCGTGACACTTTTCGCTCCGTGACGCCTGCACCGTGTTGTCTGAAGTTTTGCCTGTTATCTCCAAACAATAAACCATTAATGTTAGAAGTTGACTTGGTTACAGTAAGCTCTGTGCATTAAACAATTTGCCTACTGAGGAGGACTGATGGATAGCCTATGTTTTTTTGCCAGTAAATTCCGGTAAATCCCAAAAACAAGTAATATATTTATTTACAAAATTTAATAGTAGGACTACACTGGAATGCGAAAAGAGTTATATTACTTAAGCCAGTTAGAAAAATGCCCATTTAAAAAAATGTGTTAAAAATCACCCAGAAGCTAACCCAGTGATGTGATGATATAGCACTGACCTATATTGCTGTGTTATGTTGCTGTGTTAGTAAGTTTTAACCAATAAATTGGTTTACACAAATACTAATTATGTTGATTTGGCTAAAATGTTGCATGAACCAGTATGTTATTGTATTGTTGTTGTTGTTAATATTATTATTATTACATGTAAATAAATAACAAGTTCAGTGCACTGACAATATTTACATTAAACTAGAAATTGCAAGCATGTTGTTTTAAAATTTATTTATTGGTTGTAATTGTTTCAGTTTACAAAGCAAGCAACGAAAAAACAAAAAGGAACAAGCTTAGGTCAAGTAAATGTAACTATAAACTGTCTCATAAGTTGACTGTGTTGAGGGAACACCTCTAGGCACTACACATAACATGGGATAGTGAATGCAATAAATGTAAAATGATTTAAAGCATGAGTAATTACTCTCCTCACAGAGTAATTGTGTGAGGTGTGAGTGCAATTGCAAACCTTATTCTCATTAATAATAATTGCCGGACTGCAGTAAACATAACCACTCTGTACACGAGATTCTAATATAATTTCATGAGATTCAGAGAAATCAAACTCATCAAACCTTAAAAAATTATTTACCTCATTTACATTCAATCCAGACCAGAAAATACTGATATAGTATCATAACCAGCAAGAGATTTCAAACCATTCCAAAGGCCCAATTAGACATTTGTTCTTCAAATCTTTCCTTATAAATTTACTCTGTTTAATAACTCTTTTTCCTATTAATAGCTGCTTTAACCTCCCTGGTCATCCACGGTTTATTATTAGGAAAAATGTTAATTTGTTTATGTGAAATGACTGACTCAACACAGTAATATATAACCAGTGACTTTGCTGGAAATACTATCCAAATCATCATCATCAAAAAACACTGAGCACTCTGTACAATCAAATCAGCCTTTTAACATTTCACAGGCGTCCTTTGACCACACACAAAGCCAATTGGCTGATTTTGAATTACAGGAGAGTATCTAGATGAGGGAGACATCACAAACACGCACTTTTGTTGTACCTCCAGGAAAAGGGTTAGGAAACACTGGACTACATGTCTGTGATCAAGTGATGATCAGAAAGCGTTTTGTGACAAGACCAAGAAAAAAATTCTTCTATGTTTTTAGAAGAGGTGAAAAATTATACATTCACCGTAGGCCTACATTCAAATGCAGTGTTGTACATTGCCCTGCATATTTATTCTAGACTATATATGCTTGGTGGGTTTATGGATTATAGAACAGGGATTCCCAACCCTGACTCCTGGAGGCCCCCCAGCACCACACATTTTACATGTTTCTTTTGTATGAAACGGCCAGTAAAAGTCTTTAAGTCCCTAATAATGAGCTGATCTGAATCAGATGTTTTTGATTGAGGAGACATGCAGAACAGACAGAGAAACCCATAAAACACTAAATTTAACAGGTAAGTTAAAATCAGTCTATGACCAGTTAATAAATAAATAGCCTAAATAAATTGGCCAGACGGCCGGCGAGCGTATACACGTTAGTTCTCCTCTCAGTTTGCTTAGCAATCAGCAAAAAGTGCATAAATCACACCTCATACTGTCACATAACACTCGCCATATGTAACAGCGCAATATTAATGAGCCCGGCCGAACGCCATACGTGTGACGCTTGAGTTGATATTAACATCTGTCGCCTCACTAAATGAGGACATAAATACATGAACAACATCTCCAGAACTGCTCTGAGAGTCACTTCATGAGCATTTGACCGATTCATTTGAGTAAAACTATCCTCATATCATATACACACAGAAATGTAAAAATATTCACGGCAACCCGTCACAATAAAAGTTCGGTTTCACTTGAAGACATTGGGCAGAAATATATTACTATTGTTCAGTAGAACGTACGTAATAGGCTACTACTACTAAAACTATTAAAACCTTATCTTTAAGGAATAATCATACAATGTCTTCAGTGTTATTATCAATAGTAAATCCCCTTTATTTTCCAAAAAATAAGATTTGTTTAATTTTTATTCACTAAAATATAAATGAAAGGAATGGTTTTTATGCCAGAAAAAAAAAAAAAAACAACGAAACTAAAATAAAGCTGAAATAAATCAAAGAATATATATTACATGAAAAACCTAACCTTAAAAAAACTTAAACATTAGGAAACTTAAATAAAAAAACAAACAAACAAAACAAAACAAACAAAAAAAAAACATTAAAGTAATAAAACTGCTAAAACCAAAAATAAAAGTAAATATACAAATGTTTATAAAATGTATTAAATATTTATAGAAATATTTGAAACAAAAACAAAAAAGCAAATAACAAAATTGCTAAAACAAACTAAAATTAAAATGGAAACTGAAAAGATAAAAATAAGATAATTAAAACATATAAATACTATAATAGTATTTAAATAACACAAAAATAGCACTGCTCCGAAGTCATATTGAGCACTTCTATAGTGTTTTTGAAGACTGATAGTCATAGTCACTGTGAAAAAGAGCTGCAGATTCTTCAAAAACTGAAGAAAAATAAATAAATAACAGCATACGGCTTTGGAACAACATAAATGTGAGTACAAAATGAAAGAATGTTCATTTGGGTAGTTGGAGTGTTTATGAAACGGGCTGATGAAGGAGATTGTTTATGAACAAGTGTTTTGCTCCACTGGAGCTCAGCTGATCCTCTCATCCATCTACCTCTTCACTTGCACACATTTCTGTCAGAACACTGAGCCCAGCAGGGTCCTGCATTCCCTCTGCACAGTCTACCCTTTAAAAAAGCCCCAAGTTGCCCCATTCATTCTTGCACTTGGTATTCCTGGCAACCCGTGCAATCAATCTTCCATTTGAGGTCTCCTTGGACCTAATTTGGTCTACAGAGTAGTTTGGTCCTTCAGAGCGCTGTTTGTTTTCTGGGGAGGAATGATGTACTATGTCACCCTGTATTCTCCTTTAAATTTTGCAGGACGGAGTTCTCTCTATATCATCCTCTCCACGGGAGGCATTTTCTTACTCATCACCTTGGTGACTGTGTGCGCCTGTTGGAAACCCTCCAAAAAGTACCAGCTCTATTGTCCTTATCCATTCTTTTTGATAGGTCTAAAGCAAGCCAAATAAATCTCAACAGATCGCACTGTTGTTGTAAGAAAAGTCTTTGTGCTTGAAATGTTAGGAGGTCAAAGTTCCACAGATCAAATAAAAACAAAGACCAAAGCAACTGATTAACCTGGAAAGAAGTCATCTTTTACACATTTAGGCTTCTGCTTGTACACCAAATGAATATGGTATTGCATTTGATATTTCAATCACAGTCAGGTATGTTGCTAACCAAAATACATCATTGTTCAATCTACAGAAAAAGGCAAGAGCTTGCCAGACAGAGCAGACAAAATGTAGCAGAGCAGAGCAACGGCAATCATGAGGGTAACGACAATTCACTGTTGTAGAATTACTCTCAAAACATTTTAAAGATGCACTCAGTCTTTTTTTCCTCATTAAAAATATTACTTATAGAAAAAATATGTTAAAATTATTTGCAGTAAAAGGGGAATATTATAATATTATATTTTGAATTAGCTTATGCTTATATTTTTAGTTTTAATTTATTTATTTTAACTTTTGTAATTGTGTTACTGTTTAAACCTGTTTATTTCAGTTAGTTACCAAGGCAAATTTTATTTATTTATTTATTTATTAATTTTATTTTTTAGTTTTATTTTTTAATTTTATTTTATTTTGGGGGGGGGGGGGGGGTTCATCTAATGTTTATAATTTATTTAATTTCAGCTTTATTTCAATTGGCATTTTTGTTTGTTTTTGTTTTAGTAATAATAATAACAGTTATGTAAACTCACATAAAAGACTTAGTGCACTTTTGCATTTTTTTTTTCCTTTCAATAACTTACTTTTAAATCTTGATCATTCTCTTTATTGTAGTTGATATTGTGCCTGCTAGAAATTACCAGAACCGTCGGCACCCAGGTGGACTATATGTCCTCAAAGAAACAGTAAGAAATTATTACTATTATTATTAATAATATATTGAATTGTTGTTGTTTTATTATCATTATTGTCATTATTTCTAGGATTTCCCTGATGGAACAGACGAGTCTTCCTGTAATTATATCAATCCCATTGATCCCCTCAGCCCACCTTGTTATCCCAGCATGGTTCCACCTTCTGCACACTCTCCAGATGCTTATATGCATTCAGGAAGAAGATACCCCCGTACCCCCGTCCCCTCTCCTCCATCAACCCCTCATCCGACTCTCACTCCACCACACATGGGCAGCTTAACACGCAAACCCCACCCTCAGAGACTAAGCCCCCCACCTCCACATGCAGAAGAACTTCCGATTGAACCAGAAAACAATATGCACCACCACAGCCTCCCACGATGAGCAACACGATAGAGAGTTTTGAATGTAAAATGTCAAGCATAATGTCAGATTGTGAGACTATGAGGGCATGGTAATTTTATTTAGTCATTTTTTATTAGTTCTCTTATGTAAATTTTAGTATTTTATGCTTTTCAAAAGTTATAGGTGGATGAATGGTGTACAGGACCAAAACTTGTAGTTGTAAAGTAAAAAACTAATTTACCAGAAAAATACATTGATGTACTGGTTGGTTTAATTGTTTTTGTATACTAATAGAAACATTTGAGTTTTATCAGATTCAGCTGTGGTTTATACCTTAAACTAAACCAATATAATATTTTAAAAAGAAAGAAATACTGTTATTCTGTTTAATTTCATCTATATTGTGCATTATTGGGATCTCTTAGGATTTACTGTAAATATTACTTTATGTCAGTATTAAAATGATTTTATTCTTTTTGTTTGTTTGTTTATTTGTTTTGACAGAAAACAAACGTAAATGTCACTTAATATCACTTGCTTTCTGAATATTCAAAAAGACTAAAGGACACAAACCTTTAGGTACACAATTGACAATTTACACGTTTTAACCACCAGAGGCTCCCACATCACTATCAATCAATAAAACATCTGCGTCATTTCCGAAGCCTGGACCATGAATAGCCAGATTGTGTTAGCAACTCTTCAGCTTCTCTCTCCGTCCCCTTTTCTATAGAACAATAGAAATAGTTTTTAACTGAGTCACTTTAACTTGAATTACCGAGTAAATAAATCATAGCATTTCTCCCTCATTATAGAAAGTTTTACCTGTTTTGGTTTTGTTATCCAAATACTTAAATGAGCATGTTGAAAATGTCTATGTAGTATAAAAATCTTAACGTTTAATCTAAATATTTTGATTAAATATGATGCAGTCATCAGATAAATGGCGCTGTACATGAGTAAAGCTTGTTCTAGTCCTGTCAATCACAACACAATTTTTATTTATTTATTTATTTATTTTTGTATTTTTTTTTTTTAAGTAGCTCATGGCGGAATATGGAGTAAGACAGTCAAAAAGAAAGTGTTGTTCGTTTACTTGTCATGTCCACCTTAGCTGTCCAACAGATGGACAGGCGAACTCGTGAATTGGGATAGGCCTATTTCATGTAAGCTACATGCTAAGATTTAGATAACAATTACATTTGTAATAAAGTTTTTTATTTGTACATTTAATATTTTTCTTTATTGTTTTTACACGTTTTATTGGGATGAAAGGCCATGAAACTGTCGCTTATAAACAAAATATTACAGACTATATTATTGTGCAATAATTCCTAGATTTATTTTTATAATTTTCTCGACTCGTGAACACATGAAGTCACCAGAACAGCAGGAAAGCTTGGAATATGGATGGAAATATTGTCATTACACTGATTTCGTGAGAAAAAATGATCTGAACACCAGTGTGTTCATGCCATATCGTAATAACCATAATTACGAGATACCAACTTGTAAAAAGCGTTCACGTCTTCGTAGAACTCGTAATTATGACTTGTGAACTGGGAGTTTTTGAGTAGCATCTGCCTGCAAAACCGGAGGCTGCATTTTCAGGAATGCAGTCCTAGGACCGCATTTCTAGGACCCTATAGGTTTTTAGTGACAACGCCACGAATTACAGGACCTATGAAGATGGATGACAGTCAGAGTGTGAGTATCCGACAAAATCATTTTGATGGTGGATTGTAAACCAGAAAGGATTATGTGAAACTGACATTAAATTATATTCCAGTTTTAAATGTGCTTCTGATTACAGATCGCCTGGGATTACACAAGATTTGTATTTTAAAGACAACCACTTCGAAGGGAGCATAGTTTGCTTTTTGGGTTAAAATAATTTCTTAATATGAAATTCAAATGGTATGACAATTATAGATTACACTGTACATAAATTGAAATCTACACGCTAATACACACTATACTCATATTCACGCAATGCTGATGTTATTAACATTAATAATTTGAGAATAAAGTATAACAATAATAATTTGCACGGTTTGATGTGATATGAGCTAACATTAATCAATCGTCAGATTCAATCACCACTGGTAGCGCGATTTATTGCTTTTTTCCTCAGTTGGTCAGAACAAACATGGCAGACTTGTTACTTACTTGTTCAGATGACAATATCCAGTGAAAATTCTTATTTGGGTCATATATTCCAAGACGTAGGCTAGAATCTGTGATTACTAAATGCAGTATTCACACCGGCGCGGTGACTGACAGCCACACATTCACCTCAAAACATTAGATTCATCTGTGTCAGGGAACTGCAAGAAATGGGACCCAGATGCAAATGAGCAGATAAGGATAATTTATTAACAAGACGTAGACTTGAAACAGGGAAAGTGAGGAGTGAAACAGTCCAAAAAGAGAGGCAGGGCAGATGGCACAATACAGGCAGGAGGGATGACCACTGAGACAGTCTGAGATGGCAATGGACTCAAGCACGGAGGAGGCAGCTCCAGAGGATGGACTAGGCAGGAACACAGGGAACCCGTAGCTTGAAGTAAAGCTCAGAATGTCGCACCAGTCTAGCCACCAAGTAGGGATTCACAGAACCAGAGACTTGACACGTGAGAGCTTCCAGGCAGTAGGGGTCAGAGGGCAGGGAATCTGGGTAAGGGCGGGACAGGACAAAACACGATAACAAACAAGACAAGTCTAAAGACAACACAACGACACAAGACAATTGAAAACAAAAGAGAACAAAGCAAAAGCAATAAATAACCAAAACTAACCAGAGAAATAAACAGTAAAAACAAATGCCAAGATCCAAAAAGGAACTGGAACTACAAAAACACGGGTAAATGAAAACCTTAAAAAACAAAAACAAAAGAAACAACTAGATTATATTACACAAAATCAAAAACAACTAGACAGAACTAGAAGACAATAAGAAAACGAGGATATGAAATAACTAGATAAGAAATAAAAAAACAACTAGGTAAGAAATCAAAATAGCTAGAGCAAGCTCAAAGGATAAATTCTGGCGCAAGAAACAGGTAAACACCATGTTACATAAGGTTTTTTTATGCAAAATAGTAACCCTAGAATGTGATCAAACAGTTTAAAATAGCTGGGCTATAACAATTTTTATGACTGCAGAAATATGTTAATTCAGTACACACATTATCCCACAATGTGACGGACCATAAAACACAATTTTTCACACACTTTTCCAAAAAAAAATAAAATAAATAATAATAATAGCTGGCTATTATTTGAATATTTATTGTTAAGCATATGGCCTATTAGTCTTTTTTGCATTTATGTAATATACTGGAGCAAAACCTGAAAAAGTAGACCAGAATATTCCACTGCGTTCCTGGACATGCAATTTGCACAGCTGTAATTCATAGGCGGGGATTATGCTAATTGTGAACGAGCGCGCGAGCGCCCTATTTACAAATGATTGGAATGATTGCTTATGGCGGTGAAACCCACCAGAGCCTGCCAGAATGGGCGGAGCCATCTGGCTATATAAGCAGGCATTTTGCCACAGGATATCAGATCAATTCTCCTTCAGCGACAACTTCTCCCTTTGCTGATCTCAGAACTTAAAGACGCTCGCAGTTGAAACGCCTCACTGTGGATTGAAGCTGCCTTTTTTTCCCGCTCTTCTCGCTGCTTTCTTCTGCTCTCCGAGCAAGCTTGCACCGGCTCAGACCCCACGCCTCGCCCCCAGCGTTCCTCGGCTGATGTGAGCGACATGGTCTTGTTCGGTGCCATCAAGAATGAGCTATTAGATGATAGCATGTCTCTAATAGTCTAGTCAAGTCAAGTCACCTTTTTATATATAGTGCTTTTAACAATACAGATTGTGTCAAAGCAACTTTCCGATATCAGAATAGGAAAATAGTGTCAATAATGTAAAATGACAAGGTTAAACATTCAATTTTCAGTTAAAGGCATTTTATTATTGACTTCAGTGATGTCATCGTCCAGCTCAGTTCAGTTTAAATAGTATCTGTGCAATCATGTAGACGATATCACTGGAAAATAAGTGTCCCCAACTAAGCGTGATGGCCTTGGCCCCTGGAAGGACCTACAGTGGTTCGAGCGAGGCGTGACTATGGGATTGGTTTACATAAGGAAGGTTGTCTCAACAGATGCATCCAACACAGGTTGGGGTGCTCTGTGCGACGGCAGACCGACCTTCTGCTCCTGGATGAATGCGGAAGGCCAGACACAAATCAACTGCCTCGAACTGACGGCAGTATGTCGAGCTCTTCAGACCTTCTTCCCAGTCCTGATGGGACACCACATGCTTGTCCAGTCAAACAGCATGATGGTGGTTTCATACATAAATCGCCAAGGCGGGCTCACCTCAAAACGCCATTTCGAGATGGTAAAACACCTCTTGGAATGGGCACATCTCAACCTGCGTTCATTGAGGACAGCACATGTGCCCAGTGTACTGAACCAAGGAGCAGACATGCTATCTCGGAGCAATGTCTCCTCAGAAGAGTGGATGCTCTACCCACAGATGGTTCAGAAAATTTGGGAGATCTTTGGCAAGGCAGATGTTGACCTCTTCGCCTCAAAAGACAACTCTCACTGCCGAACTTATTTTTCAAAGAACGAGGACACGTTGGCCCACGAATAGCCCAACCTCCTCCTGTATGTTTTTCCCCCGATCGTCCTGATCCCCCAGGTAGTCAGAGTGCTTCTGGTGGCCCCGCTCTGGAAGAACCATCTCTGGATCTCAGAGCTGTCTCAGCTCCTGACAGCAGCTCCATGGCCCATTCCCCTGAGGCGGGACCTCCTCTCTCAGGCGAACAGAACAGTTTGGCACCCCCAGCCCGAGCTGTGGGCACTGCACCTATGGGCTCTCAACGGGAATCAGTAGATCTCCCAGAGAGTGTTCTGAACACTATCTCACAGGCTAGAGCCCTGACTACGAAATGCCTCTACGCCCTAAAGTGGTCGATTTTCGCCGCCTGGTGCCAAACCTGTGGCGAGGACCCAATAAAGTGACATATCAGTGATATTGTCCAACTTGAAAGAGCTGTTGGACAAGGGTTGCTCCCCTTCCACGCTCAAAGTCTATGTGGCAGTCAGTGGGCCGGAACAACCTAGTTGTCCGTTTTCTGAAGGGATCCACAAGGCTCCATCTGCCCCGGCCCCTCACGCTCCCTACATGGAATCTGCCCACGGTCCCCCTTTGAGCCACTTCAGTCTGCGAGCTTAAAGGCACTGTCGCTGAAAAACGCTCTGCTGCTGGCGCTAGCATCAGTTAAGTGAGTAGGTGACTTGCAGGCTCTCTCAATGAGCCCTGTCTGTCTTGAGTTTGGGCCTAATGACTCCAAAGTCGTCCTAAAGCCAAGACCAAGCCAAGTATGTCCCTAAAGTGCTCTACACTCCATTTAGAGCCCAGGTTATTACACTCTCTGCGCTTCCTCCTTCTGAGGAGGACCAGGAGTTTGAACTTCTTTGTGAAATATCGGCAGGGAACGTACTCGGTTACTTTCGTAACTTCGGTTCCCTTTACATATGGGAACGAGTACTGCATTCCGTGCTGTGCCATGACGCTGCACAACCCTGTGTCATCGCTTCAGTCGAATTTGACCTGATATCCTATGGCGAAATGCCCGCTTATATAGCCAGATGGCCCCACCCATTCTGGCGGGCTTCACCGCCATAGGCTCGTGCAGCACCGCTGACAAGCCATTAGTTCGTTTTTATATCACTGCACGAACCAATGGCCGTGCAGTTACACTGCGTGATTGTATAAGTCTTCAGTTTCAGTCCTTGGAGAAAAAGGAGTTTTTTTCGTTCCCGCATCTAAGGGAACCAAGGTTACGAAAGTAACCGACTAAGCAAGAGGTGTAAAAAGTACTCAAAAATTTTACTCAAGTGAAAGTACAGATATTCAGTGAAAGTTTTACTCAATTAAAAGTACAAGTATCTGGCCAAAAACATACTTGAGTAAAAGTAAAAAAGTACAACTTTAAATTGTACTCAAGTATTAAAAAAGTAGAAGTACTTTCTTTTCTGACAGACATTCAGAAGTTTGGTTAAAGAGAGAAAACGAAATAAAGTCAAATATGTGTATATATAGTGCAACAACAACAACAACAACAACAACAGAGTTTTAGAAAAAGAATCATGTGTATGGGAGATCCAAAATTGACACTTCATAAACTACACAAAGTGAATATGACAGTATGCAATCCCTGTTAATGAATCAATGTCTTCTTAAGTGAAATGATGAATGAAGGCATATGTAAGAAGGATACAAATACTAATATTTTAAACTTGACTGTCGTGTTCACTTTGTGTAGGTTCTGAAGTGGTTCTGTCCCCTTGCATTATCTGGACTAAAAATCTTTGCTTGTGTTCATCTGAAGAAAGAAAGTCATAAACATCTGGGACGACATGAGGGTCAGTAAATGGTGAGAGAATTTTCATTTTTTCATCCCTTTGAAGAGCAAGATGTGATGCAGAGGCTTGAAACATATTCCACACAGAATACAAGAATGTGTTGAATTTAATGAGGAGAGTCATAGAATTAAAACATACAACATTTAATGTTTTGAAAGGCCAATTTTTGTGTGTTATCTATTCAACGTCACTGTCTGACAGGATAATTAATCTTTTAATTTGGGGCTTTTAGAGTTTTTTTCTCTGACAATATTGATAAATAAATATTTGTGACTAATTAGATTAATTAATGAACAAATCATGTAATTATTTAGATAAAAAAAAATAAAAAATACAAATCATTGACAGTCCTGATTCCTACTCAATGTATAATGACATATTATAAATACAACTTATCCACTACCTGGTGAGAACATCACTAAACATGAATTACAATTAATTTAACAAACAATGTTTATTTAAACACTTTTGGAGATTTAATTAATTTAAACATTAATTGTATTTAAATTCTCATCACTGATTTTATTTGCACTCAATCTTGCGCATTCAGTTAATATATTACACAGCTAATGGCTCTTCAAAACAGAACAAATAAACATTTTTTGGGAAACAACTTTGCACCTCAATATGCTTCCTCAGATATGATGGTGAACTTTTGAAGCCAGACATTTACCTGATGAAAGTCATAAGTGAAGTAGAAATATGTGTGCTTGATGCATGAAAACAATGATCATTGGTTCTCATATCAGGCACACATGTTTGAGCTTCTGTTTACCATATTTAATTTAATTCCATTTTACGTGCAAATTACTCATAATTTACTCCTATATTTACAAATGTTTCATGAATGAGGCCCATTGTTATTAACATTTCAGAAGAATTTTTTTGGGTACGATACGCAATTACAACTTGTGAAGGAAAACTGAAGGAAAAGTAATGTAACTAGTAATGCAACTAATCACCGTTGCCAGAAAGTAATAAGTGAATTAATAATATTAATTTTGAAAGGAGTAGCCTAATTAGTAACGAGTAATGAATCAGTTTTTTTTTTGAGTAAGAAGCCCAACACTGGTCAGCCAGTGTTCACTATAGATCTGTCTTGGAAAAACAACGAAAAAGAAAATATATAACTCTTTCTCCATAAATAGCTCATTCACCTTGTTTTTAAATGAAGAAGGATGAGTATGAGGGTGCTGAAGATGATGTTAATAGTGCTGTTATCTGAATTACGCACTTAACTGCATTATTGAAATTATTGGCGTTAGGTTTGTTTTAGCCTCCAGTCAAGGGTTAGCAGTTCTATCACCCTTCTTTGCCTATGAACGCTAGTACTTGACATGGTAAAAAGCGTTGTGTATAAGTGGTGATTATGCAGAATGGTTGCAATCAAGGCTCATGGAAACATTTTGGAGTAGATACTCTAATCAGACCAGAAAACCCCAAATCAGAATGTCTGATTCTAAATGCAGTAGTATTAATAAAATCTCTTTAACCTTTTCTATACTGAGTAAAGAATATAGTGGACTGACATCATTAAAAGTAAAGAATAAAGTGGACATTCAACATCATTAGGCAGCCAGTCAATACAGTGTGGTTGCTTTTCTCATCTTAACAAATCAGAGAAACACAATACGAATCTTTCAAGAAGACTTTCAAGCTTCAGACACAGAGAGTGGGTGAAACATTAAGGATGCTGAAAAGCGAAAGGAGAAGATGAAAGGACGCTAATGGAGGAGTTTTCCATATTCCTATCCAGATCTGGCCCGGACACACATCCATAAACTGAACAACCATAAAGCCTTTTATTATCAGGATAATGTCTTCTCCTTAGATCCTTTATTATTGAAATATGGCCGGACTCTTCTCTTTTGTCCCATGATTAGCAGCAAGCATATGCATTTCTGATTACCCGAGGTGTGATTTTCTTTCTCACCTAGTTACATAAGCTTTTAAATTTATGCTTTTGTGCAGGTCCATTGTTAAGCCGCCTTTGGTGATGTTGAAAGTTAGACGTGAACTTCATTGGCCAAATGGTTAAAAAAGCAGGTTTGATCTCTTATTATCCACACTAGGCCTATCCAGTCTTATGTTCTTATTAAAACCGTGAAAACCTCTGTGTCAGCACTAAAACAGCCCCTCTGGGCGGCCCAGACTGCTAATCTATTTCCACAGAGGAGTGTAGTCAGTGGCACATGAGACTCGGAGTATTAAGACATAGGAAGCTTTTCTGGCCCCTCGGGGATGAGATTAGAGAGGTAGGAGGCTCAGAACAGGTTTGCGCTTGTATCTGCTGTTCACACTTCCATCCCCAGTTTGTTCAGGCTGTTAATGATCCAGCCACAATAATAATGTTCGTGATCCAACATTTTTGTGAGTGGTTATGTCAGCTGACCAGAACATATGTTGCTCTGAGTAGACACAGAAAACTGGCACATTACATTGACTGAAATGTCATTGAATTCACCCACAATTACTTTCACACAGCCTCAATTTTATAGCAATTGCTACGTTTTTATTTAAATTGGCCTTTAGTTTGACCTGGAGGTTCTTAGTTTTCCATTACCGATACAAATGTGTTATAAGACCCACAAATCTCTTCAAGTTCAAGCGCTGAAGCTGAATATGACACAATTGACCATCAGTTTTTCAAACATAAATATAGATTCCAGGGTGGGCTCCTAAATTAAGCAGGGTGAATGAAAGGACTAAATTAAATGATTACAACAGCAACAACAGACAACAAGGGGGCTGGGCACCTTTTCACCGTAGTAACTGTTCCCCCTGACAACGGTGAAGAGTGACAATTATATTCAGGGTCCTTCAATATACCCAGGTTTCCCTTGCTCACTTGCTCTATTTGGCTCCATAGAGCACCTGGGACCTGCATGCGGGGAGAACTGGGAGCTGCTGACGCCGCACAGGCAAGACTGCTATTTTCTGACTCAAACATTCTGTCTGCAATGCTACGAATAGAACATTTCATTACGTCCAGATTAAGTTACATGGTTAGAAATAAACGCGGCTTGCTGTATCTTCAAGAAAGTTTCCAAGAAAGTCTCAGGTGACACTATGTCTGATTGTTTGGCAATCAGAGTCAATTGAGGGTTATTAAAGTTGTACTTCTGCACAGATGTGCACTATAAGGTGTGTTCTGTGGATTTGATTTGTCTTGTGAGAACACTTAATTGGCTTTTAAAGAAATAATTCACCAAAAAATGTAAATTCTTTTCTAATTTACTTCAACCCTCTATGATTTTCTTCCTTCTGCAGAACATAAAATAAGGTATTTAAGAGTGTTTCAACTGTTTTTTCCCATACATTGAAAGTAAGTTGTGGTCTAAAACAACACTGAACCTCATTGTACGGGGATAGCTTGACCCTTGTTTCTGAAAAGTGTAACCATAGTATGGTTAGCACAATTCTAAGGGTTAACTGAATCTTCAAGTACCCCTTTTTTTTTGATTGACAGCACAAGACTACATGGTTAAAGACTTTTTTGTGGTGGGCCTTTTGATATCTGATCTTGGTGGATCTGCTCCTGGATAGGGGTACCAGGACAAGTGGCTTACTAGTTCATCCTGTCAGCATGGGGTCTGGCTCCTCCTCTTATGCTCCCAAAACCATCTATTTGGATGTAGATGGTAAAGTGCAGAAGGTGAGTGTCTCATTTTAGCATATGTTTAGCATAGCATATCTGGATTTAAACTCACAAGCTGATTATCTTGAGATCTTGAAGTTATTGGTGGTTGACCAATAACTAGAAAGCAGGGTGACTGATGGCCAATATAATCCTGACAAGTTGAATTAAATGCACACATGCAATTGCTTAAATTAAATGAATGCATTTTATGGAAAAATACTGAAACAGAATTATTATCCATTGACAAACAAAATGGCTAAATATGGTCCTGGTTGATATAGCGGTTCATTACAAATATTTAAGTCCTGAAATGCTGAATCAAAGCCAATAAACCAGATATCAAGCAGTTGGTCATGGCACTAGTAAATCTGTCAAGAGGAGTGCTGGGAGATCAGTGTGCACAGGTTAAAAATAAAAATGAAGGTGGCGTGTTCCACAGGTGTGACTGACATTGCATACTTGTAACACTTGACACATTGTTTTCTCCTGTTGTTTCCTAGAGAATGGCTGAAGAACTATTAAAAATTGTGTTTAAGTCCAATTTACTGAGTGTTGTTCTACATACGGATCTTGCAGATGCTCAATCATACTCATTTTCTGCATATTATAATCTATGATGGATGAAAAATGTTTTATGTATTTTAGAAATACATGTGTCAGATTCAGCAATTCATCTTGAAGCGTACACAACTTCTTAAGAGCTCAGAGAGGCCAAGTGGACATTGAGAGCATTGAGTGTGGCATATGTTTACTGTAGTACAGGATATATTGGTGATCTGAACCTGTCTACCACAGCTGCCTTTTTCACCTTTGTTATTCTCTATTTAAATGCTTTTAGTTAATAAACTAATTTAATTGAACATATGAGTTCTAACATCTATATCTATATACTGTATATTTACAACCCGAATTCCGGAAATGTTGGGATGTTTTTTAAATTTGAATAAAATGAAAACTCACATGAGTCAATATTTTATTCATAATAGAACATAAAGAGCATAACAAGTGTTTAAATGGAGAAATTATACACTTTTATCCACTAAATGAGCTCATTTCAAATTTGATGCCTGCTACAAAAAAGTTGGCACGGGGGCAACAAAGGGCTGAAAAAGCAAGACATTTTGAAAAAATTCAGCTGGGAGAACATCTAGCAACTAATTAAGTTAATTGACAACAGGTCTGTAACATGAATAGCTATAAAAGGGATGTCTTAGAGAGGCAGAGTCTCTCAGATGTAAAGATGGGCAGAGGCTCTCCAATCTGTGAAAGAGTGCGTAAAAAGATTGTGGAAAACTTTAAAAACAACGTTCCTCAACATCAACTTGCAAAGGCTTTGCAAATCTCATCATCTACAGTTCATAACATCATCAAAAGATTCAGAGAAACTGGAGAAATCTCTGTGTGTAAGGGACAAGGCGACAAGGCTGAAGACATTTGTTGGATGCCTGTGGTCTTTGGGCTCTCAGACGACACTGCATCACTCATCGGCATGATTCTGTCATCGACATTACTAAATGGGCCCAGGAATACTTCCAGAAACCACTGTCAGTAAACACAATCCGCCGTGCCATCTGCAGATGCCAACTAAAGCTCTATCATGCAAAAAGGAAGCCATATATGAACATGATCCAGAAGCGCCGTCGTGTCCTGTGCGCCAAGGCTCATTTTAAATGGACTGTTTCCACTCAAAGTGGAAAAGTGTTCTATGGTCAGACCATAGTCCAAATTTGACATTCTTGTTGGAAATCACGGATGCCGTGTCCTCCGGGCTAAAGAGGAGGGAGACCTTCCAGCGTGTCATCAGCGTTTAGTTCAAAAGTAGCATCTCTGATGGTATGGGGGTGCATAAGTGCATACGGTATGGGCAGCTTGCATGTTTTGGAAGGCGCTATGAATGTTAAAAAGTATATACAGGTTTTAGAGCTTCCCTCCAGACGACCAGACGACGTCTATTTCAGGGAAGGCCTTGGGTATTTCAGCAGGACAATGCAAAACCACATACTGCAGCTATTACAACAGCACAGCTTCGTAGTAGAAGAGTCCGGGTGCTGATCTGGTTTGCCTGCAGTACAGATCTTTCAACTATAGAGGACATTTGGCGCATCATTAAACAAAATATACGTCAAAGACGACCACAAACTCTTCAGCAGCTGGAAACCTATATCAGGCAAGAATGGGATCAAATTCCAACACCAAAACCCCAGAAACTCATAACCTCAATGCCTAGACATCTTCAAACTGTTTTGAAAAGAAGAGGAGATGCTACACCATGATAAACATCCCAACTATTTTGAGACCTGTAGCAGGTATCAAATTTGAAATGAGCTCATTTTGTGCATAAAAGTGTAAAATTTCTCAGTTTAAACATTTATGTTATCTATGTTCTATTGTGAATAAAATATTGGCTCATGTGATTTGAAATTCTTTTAGTTTTCATTTTATTCAAATTTAAAAAAATGTCCCAACATTTCCGGAATTCAGGTGGTATATTACTCTTCAAAATTTGGGGTCTGTAAGATTTTTACATGGTCTTGGAAGAAGTGTCAAATGCTCACCAAGGCAGCATTAATTTGATCAAAAATACAGGAAAAACAGTAATGTTGTGAAATATTATTAAAATGTATAATAACTCTTTTCTGTTTTAGTATATTTTAATTATTTATTCCTGACGGCAAAGCTGAATTTTCAGCAGCCATTACTCCAGTATTCAGTGTCACATGATCATTCAGAAATAATTTAAATATGCTGATTTAGTGCTCAGTTCTGAATTAAGTTTTAGACCATTAACTTTGTCTCATGTTTCGGCTAAAATTAAAAACAGACAAATGAGATGATACTATGAATATGTATAAATTGTATAAAAGCTGATCAACCACTTCTTTAAAATCCCCCAATATTTTCAATGTCATTTCAAGATACTTATCATACATACATACTTAAGTTATGTGTTTGAATTGCATTGCAGTATTATAACGCAGCATGAGCCTATTGTTTTCTCATTGAGGTACAAGTATGATGACAAATATACCCATAATACAACTAACACACCCTTACTTGTCCTGCTCAGGTGCTTTTCAGTCGTCACTGCAGCCCATGTGATATCAAAGAGCTGTTGTGTTCCTCCTCCAACATCCCTAGGTCTGTATATCACTGATATCGACACTAATCAACACCTGCAGTGTTTGAGAGTGAAGTTCTCTGTAATGTACAACATGTTCGGTGCCAGACATAATAAACTCGTCAACTTTTTATTTATTCTGTCTATAGGAACACTGCTATAATGATGGTGGACCCTGAAGGTGCACTTGTGTCCACTGATCCCACGATGCCCACCAACACCCCCAAGTAAAATGCAGTCTGGCCCTTGTTGTTTGTATTAGCAATTATGTTAATTTTCAATTTAAGCTGTCAGTTAATGATCCCATTTTGTCCCATTTTGTAGCTCCCTGTACAAAGTCATTCCTTTGTCTACCGGCCAGCTGGGAGGTAACATGCATTTTTTTTTTTTTTTTTTACAGCGTTTGACTCACTTATGACCTTTAGTACCCTAGATTTACACTTGCTCATTATAATGTTTCAAGCTAAGAGGTGTTCTGCCCTGATTTATAGCCTGTGTATTTAACTCCACAGAAAAGGAAGATATGTTTCAGAATGTGCTCTCACAGGTAGCAGAGCAGTTCAGCAGGTAATGGACATGTTTGTTTTCTCATGGACTGAAGATGAATCTTTATCACCATAATCGTTTTGTACTAAAACCAGGAAAACATTTTTCCTTCACTCCACAGAGCATTCAGGATCAACGAACTAAAAACGGAAGTGACCAACAGATTGGCTATGCTGGAGAAGAGAGTAGAACGTATGTAATGACAGAGTTGCTGTTTGACTACTTTCCTCTTGTTATCTGGTTTGATTGTAGCTCAGACTTAAAGCTGAAGTACACTACAAGACTCACATGAATCTAAACAGATTTTCAGTTCAAGCAGCACGTGAACTGATCAAATCTTACTCTTTAGTTATTGCACGAAATAAACATGAACGAACATCAGAAGGTTTCTTGTTTCAATCGCAGAAAGACATCAATACACACCATTTTTCAAGTTCAGGTCCACCCACGTTAATCTACTCTCCTGTCTGGTTGGTTTGTCGGAAAAAAGGCAGATTCGGCATTTTGATTGGTCAGATCACCTGTCAATCAAACTCCTGGCAAAGTGTCAATTATGGCTTGTTGATGAGAGGTGTGATATTGCTTTTGTAAGCCTTCAAGCTCCTGTTGAAGATCCTGAGGACAACCCTGCACCATATCTAGGGACCAAAATATCATAAAGACTAGGATCTTTTGGCTCAGGCCACCCTAGCAACAGCATAGACAAGTGATAACCACTCTTCTTACTATGATGATTTTCTATGCAGTGGAGGGGTTAAAGGTCGTGGAGATCGAAAAGTGCAAAAACGATTTGAAGAAGCTAAGAGATGAGATGACGTCCAGAGCAGGAGGAAGGTAAGTGAAAGAAAATATCTTCTAGTGAAGTCAACACAAGCGTGACGATCTATCTGTTTATCCATCTAGAGTAGCTCTTTTTCAAAAAAGAAACACAAATGTATCTAAATGACTAATCAACCACTCTCCTTTTAGAGTGAATTGTCCATGCAAATACAATTTCTCTGACGATGGAAAGAAATTAACTCCTAGACGTGACGTCCCCAGCTACCCAAAGGTGCTTTAAAGTTTTATGACATGCTTAGATTGAATTATGGGCCCTGCGGGAGAACATCTTGTCTCTATGTGGTATTAATCTCTGTTAATCTTGATTTCCTCAGTACACACTTTCTCAGGAGACCATTGAAGCGCTGAAGAAACCAACCTTTGATGTTTGGCACTGGGAGCACAATGAAGTGAGTCTGACTCAGTGCAATATTCAATACATTTAGAGATGAATTCATGCACATATGCTCATTTTATGGTTTCCTGTTTATCAGATGCTGAGCTGTTTGGAGTACATGTACCATGACTTAGGCCTGGTGAAGGAGTTTAACATGAACCCGATTACTCTCAAACGCTGGCTGGTAAGAAAATTAGTATAATTGTAAAAATGAAAGGGTGCAAGAAAGGTGATTTCCACTGAATTTTCCAGTCAGGTTAACAGCTCTGATTCTTTTTATATGTTCTCAGCTGGGCATTCAGGAAAATTACCGCAGCAACCCGTTCCATAATTTCCGCCATTGTTTCTGCGTGAGTCAGATGATGTATGGCATGATCCACCTCTGCAACCTTCAGGTGAGAACTTTTACGTACGTAGCAATTAGCACAGCAATTACTGTGGAACAGTAAAAGTAGAAACCCGTGTGTGTGTGGCCTACAGGAAAAGCTCACGTTGACAGATCTGGGCATTTTAATGACTGCTGCCGTGTGTCACGACTTAGACCACCCTGGATACAACAACACGTAAGATCTTCACCTCTGTGTAATTATGCTCTCGAGTCAGTTCTCATAAAAACATGCAGGTGTACCCAGGTATTTGCCTACACGTTCGTGATGACAATTTTACAGCCTTATATCTGTGCGGTTTATCTTAGGAATCATTCCCATGACATATGACGAGATAATGTAGCGCTGTATATATGCAGGTACCAGATCAATGCTCGTACTGAGTTGGCAGTGCGCTACAATGACATCTCTCCCCTGGAGAATCACCACTGCGCTGTGGCCTTCCAGATACTCTCACTGCCGGAGTGTAATGTATTTGCAAATGTGGACCCAGAGGCCTTTAAACAGATCCGACAGGTATAGCACAAAATATCAACTCTCATTTAAGAAATTTAAGGGGCCGTTCACACAGAATGCGTTTTTGTATTTAAAAATGTGAGACGCAGGGTAGTGGAAGGTCTCAAGACCTCATACCTTTTTTTCGGAGAGTATATGATTATCGTGGCCAACAGAGTGGATTATTTATGCTATTATTGCATGTGTGGCACTAACGTGATATCAATATTTATTTTTTTAAATATCATGTTTATTGTCAAAATCAGTATATTGCAACACCCTTACACTAGAGACACTGAAAAAGATGTAAGCACAACCATCAAAGATGTCCATTTAGCACATATAACATTGAGAGTGGTAGAAAGCAAAACCATTCTGTGTGAATGGCCACAAAGTTATTTTTTGCAGTAAATGTTCTTACAATTTGTAGATATGTTTTTATTATATGACAATGTATTGGCAGGCTATCATCACACTCATTTTGGCCACGGACATGGCCCGACATGGCGAGATTCTGGACTCATTCAAGCATAAAGTGGACAATTTTGACTTCACCAATGAGGAGCATGTGACTTGCGTATGTATCATACACCCTTTTTGATTTGCAAAACCATATCTTAAACTAGCTATAAGCAGCAAAAAGATTGTTTTTCAGCAGTATATGGCAGGAATTTGACAGGTTCGGATTTGTTGACAGTTCGACAAGTAAGGATTTGTCATCTTCTCATGTGTTCAGCTGAAGATGGTTCTTATCAAATGCTGTGACATTTCAAATGAAGTCCGGCCTACAGAGGTGGCAGAGCCGTGGGTGGACTGTCTGCTGGAGGAATATTTCATACAGGTTTGCTGACTCTACATCTCGTGTTATAATTGCTCTACAGTGACAGGTGGGTTTGTTTACGCTGTCTTGCCTTTGTTCAGAGTGATAGAGAGAAATCTGAGGGGCTTCCTGTGGCACCCTTCATGGACAGAGACAAAGTCACCAAGCCCACAGCCCAGATTGGCTTCATTAAATTTGTTCTCATCCCCATGTTTGAAACTGTCATGAAGGTAGGTGAAATAGTCAAACAGTATAGTAATAGTTCACCCAAAATGCAAATTCTGTCATCATTTGCTCATTTCATGATGTTTCAAATCCTGTCATGGTTTTCCTCTCAGCTCTTCCCTCAGATTGAAGAGATTATGGTGCAGCCTCTCAGAGACTCACGGGACCATTATGAGGAGCTGAAGCAAATTGATGATGCCATGACCGAGGTAAACACTCCTCAGCTCATATAGTAGTTATAGCTAACTGAAAGAAATATAATAATACATAAAAAAAGATGTGTGTGTGTATATAATATATATGTGTATATGTATATATATGTGTGTGTGTGTGTGTGTGTGTGTGTGTGTGTATATATATATATATATATATATATATATATATACATATATACATATAGTATATATAGATATTGCATATCATAGAGCCTCATTATAGTGCCCCATCTTGCTAACATAAAGGTATGTTTTTTTTTGTTCAATGAGGCACAGAAGAAAAAAACAGAAAATATGTCATTAGGAGGAAAGAAGAAATAAGTACTGCTGTGAGCATAATAATACTGTGTAAGTATATTTGATACATTATACAGTGAGTACAGTGTTTCGTCCTTTTAATATTCCAGAAAGCCATTCTTTTCACTTTTATATGCTTTGTTTTCTTTTTCCTTCACTTTCATCTTATAGTTATTTTCCAGTAATCTGTGCTTTTTATAGTGGAGCATTATTGGAAGAGTGATCACATGACTGATGAGTTTTATTGTGTAATTTTAGGAGTCTGATTTTTTAGCCGTCTGCACTGTGTGGACAGAGTTCCGGCACGAGGATCTGTGAGACGCTGGGCTGCTGTTGAAGACGGCTGGTTTGAATCCACTGAATCTAAAGGGTCACCTGATTGACTCATGAAATCATGAGTGGCGTCCTTTTGCCAACAGACTGCTAGGCTGATCTGATTATTTCTGTTTGTCATCGATCAGTTATAAAGCCTTTTCGGCTGACATGGGCATATATATTCATCACTGCAGTTTTAATCCTGTTTGATTGGTTTTTGTTCTATTTTACAGTGTTCAGTGGAAAAATTGCATTTCTATTGCATGCACATTCATAGTATGTAGGTTTACGATCCCAAAGCAATTAGGATACCGGATTACAGCATTGACATATAACCGTGACTAGTGCCTTTTGAAAATTTGTTTTGATGATTATAAAAGGTCAGCATGATATGATACGGTTCCTTTTGTCAAATTTTCTCTCCTGAGTTCCTCCAGAATACAGCAGTTCACATTTTAGGTGGTTTTGTGGTGAGCACAATACCTCTGTAAATCTGAATATCAGCATTTAAGGAACCTGAGAACTCCCTTAGCAGTGTTTCGATTCGGTTTCCCATTATTTATTTGGTTTTTGAGGTTTTAAATCAATGGTTTTGCACTAGAACTTCGAGGTAGATGATACAAATGAAAGGAAAATTTGATCATAATTTACACACCCTCATGACTTTTTTCCTAAAGAACATAAAAGAAGATACTTTGAAAAATGTCTCAGTCCTGACTTTCATTGTGTGGACAGTTGAAACATTCTTAAAAATATTTTTTTGTGTTTGTGTGTTCTTCTGAAGAAATAATGTCATACAGGTTTGGAACAACTTGAAAGAGAGTAAATAGCAGAATTTAGATTTTTGGCTCATCATCCCTTTAAATTAATTAATTTCTTCTTTTGCTATCTGAAAGGTCATACCGGCTAACCACATTCAATATTTCTACCCTTTGGCTCAATGTTCTCATATTTTTTTTTGTTCTCTGTATCCTATTTGCTCTGGTTTGCTTCTAATACTTCCTCAAAATAAGGCGATAAAATCTGTGGGAGTTCTGCCTCCTGGCTGTTCTTGAGCAAGGCTGTTCTTTTCTCCTTTTATCAATGTGGTAATAAAAGCTCTCACCAGGAGGTCACATGTGTTTGCTATTATGACAAGGTTAGGCCTGTACGCATCATTTCATTCATATGTTTCACTGTCAGCATTTGGCGTCTTTGCCTTTAGAGCAGCACATTTTGATGGATGGAGATCACGGCACATATTTCCTTCGCTTAGGGCTGTGTAACTTGTTGAAACAGGACTGGGGTGCAAAGTTTGTCATTGCAAGCTATCAATTAAAGCAGA
Source organism: Acrossocheilus fasciatus (assembly GCA_036784905.1). NCBI lineage: Eukaryota > Metazoa > Chordata > Actinopteri > Cypriniformes > Cyprinidae > Acrossocheilus > Acrossocheilus fasciatus. The sequence goes on from CM071952.1 coordinate 14,738,157, forward strand.
TTTTAAAAGATGAGTGGAAAGTGATGTATAAATAGATGTATTTTTAAGTCATGTGACCCAAAATGCCGATCTAAAGCACAAATTATATAGCGCTGTTTGTCTGTCATTGTTCGTGGTGCACATGTACGCCTCAACCTGTATTTTAGAGTCACGCTTTTTCCATCCCAACTGGATCTGTTTGTGCCTTTGGCTTGTTTTCATGATAAATGGCATCATTTTATATAAATTTCTTCATCTTGTTGCTTCTATTAGATGGCAAGCCTTAATTTAAGCTTTCAATTACCCATCTGCTAGAGTGTCTTGCTTTGTCTCCACTCGACTGTGACACATTGAGTTCACAGATTATCAAAGCCTGTTTCATCACCCACTTCAGAGAAACGAAAACATTCATTTGAATGAACGCTCATTCTGATTACACGGCATCCAGGCCCGCCTTTGCTTTTAGCTACAATGCGCAATATATTTACACTTTGATTGCATTTTATTTATTTATTTTTTTGAATAGAGTAGTCGTCATTTATGTCTCAGACATGTTCCAAAAAGTCCCAACATCACTTTTATCCTTCCCATACTAATTAAGAATCAACAAAAAGTTGTTTTGTACCCAGAAGGCACAGACTGACCCATTAAGTTGTGTTTTGTGTGTGCTGGCACCTTTAGGTTTTGTCGCCTGTGCTCCACTGACTGTTCACAGGGTGGCAATATTTCTCTAAAGAGCTCTTTTGTGCTCTCCACTCAAACCACTGAAAGAAGAGCAATTAGACGACAAAAGAAAAATTCTCAAGAGTGGAAACTGAAAACGGTAAAGAAAGTCACACCCAGACATATAAAAGCCTGGTTTTTGGTCATATAATAAACTTACTGCGTGATATTGTATAACCTGGCACCATTTTCTGCATATATTTCTAACAAATAACTTTGAACATTTTACTATTTCTTTTATATTTTCAACATTGTTGAATATTATTACTTGTTAAATGTAACATTGGTAGTTGTTCTGGAAATAAAATATAAAAGTATCAAATATTTTTTTTTATTCTAGGTCTGCAAAAATATGCAGCTTTGTAGATTTTGTCAATTCCTCAATCAGTTTTTAATTCTAATAATATAATTTGTAAAAACAAGTATTAAGTTAGAAAAAAATCTTAATATAAAAGCAAAATAACATTTGCACTTGTGATCTCAGGCATTTTTATGAATATGAACGTAAACGTAAAATAGAGTGCAATTTACTTATATTTATGTATGAGTTCAGTATAAACACTTTTTACTGTTAAATTGATCAAAAAGACATTAATAGCAAAGATGTGTACAATGTTATTTTAAAAAGTAATTCAAAATAATTGCTGTTCTTTTAAACTTTTTATTCATCAAAGAATACTGAAGAAAGAAATGCATCACTGTTTCCACAATAATATTAAACAGCACGATTGTTTTCAACACTGATAATAATAATAAAATGATTCTTGAGCAGCAAATCGGCATAGACATAAATCGGTTAGACAGGACAGAGGCATCAGGAATAAATTACATTTTAATATATATTCAAATAGAAAGCAGTTGATTTAAATTGTAATAGTATTTAATAATTTTCCTGTTTTTACTTATTTTATTTTTTTTGGTCAAATACATGCAGCCTTTGTGAGCATGAGCGACTTCTGTCAAAAACAGTAAACTGATCCCAAACTTTTAAGTGGACAATATTTAAACTGTTCTGCTAGTTTTTAAACATTGAGGGGAATAAGTTTGGTGTCTGGTGCTCATTAGTTTTGGTTTTCACAAGCACAAGTGTCCAGAGTGAGTCTCGGGCCTCTGGTAATTTGACTCTGCTAAAATTCTCTCTCTGCCACTTATCACCATTTATCTGTCCAGTGTCTCACTTGAAGCCGTGCTTGTCAGTGAAAGTGTGTTGGAGATAAGTTCCCTGGAACATTTTTCCAAAACAGATTAAATCTGCTTTGTGTCACTGCGGTCGATGTGGTGTAAACAGTAAAGTCAAATTAAAAGTGATTTGGATTCTCTTTAAAGGACTGTGTTGTTTTGCTATCCTTTATTGCCATTAGTTTCCAAATCCCTCTTGCTAATTAGGGGCTTTTCCACCAATGAACCCTGTTTGAAGTTTTATGATTTTCAGGGTATTGTGACAATAGCTATGTGTCGTATTTCAAAATGCTGGACTGGATGTTTACAGTGAAGGGACTGTCAAAGTTTATTTGTCAAATGTGCAACTACACATGTACTTGTTGATAATGAAAATGTATGAAAAAAATATAGCAGTCAACATTTGAAGTGGCTCAAAAAGTTCATCAAAGTCGTTCTAAGACAAGAACGCATTTTGGTTTTAGGACAGCTTTGATGAAAGTTTTTGATCCACTTCAAATGTTGACTAAACAAATGATATAAAACAAGAGCAAAACTTTGTAAATGAGAAGCATGAATCGTGAGTAATGGACAGCAGTGGAGCTTTAATAACATTCCTCATCCAGACTCTGTTAAACATCAAAGCTGCAGAACTCTCCCCTCGTACTGTATTTCCTCTCTAGATACTGTCTTTGTCTTAACACATAGGTCTCCTCCGGTCTGTGTCTCCTTTCTGTGTTTTCTTAAAGGGGGCCAGAGTTAAGGGTCAGTGTTCGGGCTGTCAGGGGCCTCTCCGACAGGGGGGACGTCTAGATTTCAGTTCACCACAGACCCATGAATCATCTTCCTTTAGGAGAAGAAACAGTACTGAGCAGAATGTTTCATTTCCTTTCTTTCCCAAAGCGTGGGTTCTCAAACTCTTTCACCATTTTGAAAAAAATGACAGGGGACTTGCGGTTCAGTAAGTGAGTCATAAGGATGATTCATTAGTTGTACTGATTCGGTGAGTTCATTCAATGAAATGTTTGTCTGAAGGCTTCAGCGGTCAAACTGTTAGTTTGCGAGTCTTTCTGAAGCATTCCTTAAACCAAGAACCGCTTTGTAAAAGTCCTTAGGTGGGACTCCATTGTTTCCATGAGTATCACTAAATACCTGATAATGATTCATTAAAATAACTGACTCATTCAAGTTCATGAATTGAGTGAGACCCACTTATTTCCATAAGACCCACTCAAAACGAAATATGGTAAAAAATACATTTAGGGTTTACATTAAAGGGATAGTTTACCCAAAAATCACTCACTTGAACTGCAAGTATTGCTTCATTACTTTGTATAAAAGGATGTTAAACGGAACAGTTCACCCAAAAATGAAAATTTGATGTTTATCTGCTTACCCCCAGGACATCCAAAGATGTAGGTGACTTTGTTTCTTCAGTAGAACACAAACAAAGATTTTTAACTCAAACTGTTCCAGTCTGTCAGTCCTATAATGCCAGTCAATGGGACCCACAGCTTTGAGAGTAAAAACAAAAGTTTGTGTTCTACTGAAGAAACAAAGCCACCTACATCTACATCTGGATGCCCTTGGGGTAAGCAGATAACATCAAAATTTTCATTTTTGGGTGAACTATTCCTTTTAACATCCTTTTATACAAAGTAATGAAGCAATAACAGGTACTTGCAGTTCAAGTGAGTCTCTGCTTTGGCAGAGTTCGTTCAGAGATGGATTCATGACGAAGAATTGATTTTTAAGTTTATGGGGTTTTTTAATCATTTAAAAACCTGCAAATTTTTCTCAAATCTGTTGAGACTAACTTGCTCCCATGTAACAGTTAACAAAAATGAAATATGGGGGGAAATGCATTTATTCTTTCATTAACACTTTTTTATTCTCCTTTAAGTTATGATGCAATGATGTGGAACTTGTAGCTCAGTAAGTGAGTCACATGTCGATTCACTAGCTGCTCTGGTGGATCCTGTGAATTTAGGATTCCTGAAACTGGTAACTCTTGTGTTTGTGAGTCTTTTGAATCATTTAAAAACCTGCTAATTTGTTCATGAATCAGGTGGGACCAACTTGCTCCTACACTCTCAGAAATAAAGGTACAAACGCGGTCACTGGGGTGGTACCTTTTCAAAAGGTACATGTTTGTACCTAAAGGGTACATTTTGGTACCTTAAAGGTACATATTAGTACTTAAAGTGCACATATTTGAACCTAATAGATACAAAAGTGTACCTTTTGAAAAGATACCGCCCCAGTGACAGCTTTTGTACCTTTATTTCTAAGAGTGTATGAGACAGACTACAAAATTAATGAAATATGGGTAGAAACATATTTATTTTCTTTACATCAACCCTTTTTTATTCTTAAAGTGAGTCATACGTATATTCGATGAGTCTGTGAAGAACTCATAGGTGGATTAAGCTAATTTAATCTGTGGCCGAATTTGTTCATGAAACTTGTTCCCACACTTTGAAAGCACTGCTCTCTAAACTGTTAATAATCATGTGGACTTTTTTTTTTTTTTTTTAATTATAAATCTAATAGAAGCTTATTAAAAGACACAATTGTCCAGTTCCTCTCAGAAAGTCCAAAGGCAAACTGAGAATGTGCTTCCTGTGAGATTTGCGTGGCTTCAGGGGCATTCCTTAGATAAAGTCAAACCGCAATCTCCTCGACAGACAGCTTTTACAGGACACCTCGCACTTTCCAGACAGCGAACACCTGTAGTGCTCATCAGGTCATTTACAGTCTAAACAGTTGAAGCGTTACGATACTACAAAAACTCTGTTTGTGAGTCAGACTGTGGATATCTGGGACATCTCGCAAGATTTATCAACAACCCGACGGTTAAGTCCAGACAATGCGGTGATAAATATTTTGTTTAAAAGAGAGAAAAAAACAACATGCCTCAGAGGAGATGGAACAGACAAGCTAGTTTCCTTTAAAAGTCTGGAAGCCTCCACTCAGGATGGACCCACAAAACCTCACTCTGCATGAGATCATACTGCTCATATCATCACAAAATACACTGTGTGTGCATAATTTATGCCTGGAGAATCCTGCACAGCGGCCAAACATGCCTCAGCCACGATTTAGGAGAGCAAAGTTTATGTTTTGGCAATAATGTCCTTGGAGAGTTGCCTTATCGCAGTCATTTGACTGCTACATTTTTTTCACCCCTATCAACCTCTGCTGTGCTGTATTTTGAAGATGTTACCGTTTGAAGTGACTTCAGTAGACTGTTCATCAGTATTCAAAACAACTGGGTTGAACTGATTTGAGATGTATTTGAAATCTCAGTATCATCTTAAAAACAATTGCACATGATTGGTGCGTTTCTCAAGACAGCATTGCTTTTGCTCCGACTTCTCTACATTTTTATTTCTTCATACTGTGATGAAACCAGAACATTTATTTCGCTTGCCTGTGTCCCACAAGAGTTCATAACTTTTTATTTACAAGGTTCTAAAGGTTTTATACGTCTGCAGCCGTAGACACTTTAATTGGTGGTTCTTTAAATAAAACAATAAATATAGGCCTCATTGGCATTTAATTTTGAACCAGAAAAACATTAACCATATATTTCTGTTGAAATGCTCTTTCTTGTTTTAATACAAAACTAAGAATAGGATTTACAAAGACTTTTTTCCATTTAAATTGTTTTAATATGTTCCTCTGACATACCGAATCAAAATCCAGTAGCTAGTTTTATTTAACCTTTAACCCTCTGTAGTATAATTTAAAAAATATATATAAATTCACATAAATTATTCAAATTTATTAAAATAATAAATTATATTTATTTTAATCATTATCTTTACATTTTAAAACAATACACATAATTTTAATATTTATGTATAAAACACTTCAGTTTGGGGTCAGTAAGATTTTTTAATGTTTTTGAAGTCTTTTGTACTCAACAAGCCTACAATTATTTGATTAAAAATACAGTAAAACGGTAATACTGTGAAATATTGTTATTGCAATTATTTTTGAAAAAAATAGACACAAATAATAATAATATTTATTTGAATAATTATGTATAAAAATTAATAAAATATTTATATCATATATATATATATATAATAGAGAGAGAGAGATTATTAAAATTTCAAATAATTTCTTTCTATTTTAATATATTTTAAATTGTAATTTCTGTGATGACAAAGCAAAATTTTCAGCATCATTACTCACATGATCACATTAGTCACATGATCCTTCAGAAATCATTCTAATATGCTGATTTGCTGCTCAAGAAACATTATATTTATATAATTATAATATATTATATATTGTAATTAAATTATTTATTAAGGATGTTTATTATATTAACTTCTATTAAAAATAGGAAAGACAAGATGATACCTGAATGTAAAGTATGCTGTATTCAAATGTTAAAGTGCCTTGGGACCCCAAACAGAATTTAAAAACAGTAAAAGAAAAAAAAATCAAGTTGTCTGCGAGCGATCGGGCCAGATGTGTTTACATCTCCCAGTTCAGCATTTATCTCCAGCAGGCATCTTGATTGCAGTTTGGCAGCAGATCAACAGCTGTATGTCAGCTGTGCCTTAAGACAGAACATAGGATTGCGATTATCCACGCCTCCTCCGAACATTAGCGCTGATATTAACCCTAAGACACTTTACAGATGTGCTAAAGAAGACCTCTGCATCCGAACACACATGTAAAGGTTTTTATTCGACCTATCATTATCACCTAGGCTTCAGTTTGTTCTTTATTGTCTGGTAATAAAAAATAAGTGCGGAAACACGGAGTGTTGCAGGGTATAATCACATATGGAAAGAATGATTCGTGTTTGTGAAAATCGGTTTTCCAATGATTTTCCAAAGGGAGGTTTGCCAGGATTGTTCCAACCTAAAGTGGAAATGCAATACTTTTCCCATGCAATTAATACAATGAATCTTTTCTTGCAGCAAAAGCATGGGGTTCACGTGTCTCCAGAAGATTTGACAGCACCTGATCAAGGCCCATAAGCCTGCAGCACCAAACCGCACCACTGGAAGAATTTTCCATGGAATACATGGCAAATTGATGGGTGCAGCGATGACTTCACATGCCGCAGATGACTGTTCCCTCAAACTCAGCAGGGAACTCTTATTTATAACCAGAGTGTCAGTAGATATAATCATTTACAGACCGACGTGATACAGCGCTAGCCAGATGTGTGCGCACAGGCCTGCGACAGCCAGTTCTGTAATTATGAAAAGTCCAAGTCTCACTCGTGGTATTGTAAAGACAGGCTTGGAGTGGAGCTCCAGCCGTTCCATCCGATTTTCTTTCATCTTTCATTTGAGTCGGAGCTACTTCTGAGGTTCCTAATGCTTTCCTAGGATGAGCCCAAACATGTTTGTTTGTTTTGTCATCTTAAAGACCCTCTTCTCGCTTCTCACACTTTGGGAATTTCCACAAAGAAGTGTGTGTGGAAAGACAGTTTCCACCAGGCAGGAGAGGAGTTAAATAATCACAATAGCCGCTCCAATGCTCTCACTTCAAACACGCTTTGGAACGTAACATGGGTTTTGCTGGAACCGTCCCATCTGGAAGCCACTTGTTCGGGTCAAAAGACAAATGAGAGCTGGGGGAGGGGTCTGTCACGTAGGTGAACCTTTGGGATGTCCAAACACACTAATAAATTCACCACTATTTGTTTTCCACAAGCAAGTGAATAGGAATGTGTTGAATTTAATTAAATGTGTTTTATTTGCCAGATGTTATTGCATCACATAATTAATAATAATACAGTATAAGAAATCATATTTATTTTACTATTTATATATTTAAATAGATTATATATTTTTACTATTTTAGTATTTCTATCTATCTATCTATCTATCTATCTATCTATCTATCTATCTATCTATCTATCTATCTATCTATCTATCTATCTATCTATCTATCTATCTATCTATCTATCTATCTATCTATCTATCTATCTATCTATTATCTATCTATCTATCTATCTATCTCTGTCTATATAGATATAGATATAAATTCCAATAATTAATAATAAAAATGTATAATAAGAAATCATTTATTTTAATTAAATATAAAAAAATATGTAGTATTTATATCATATGCAAATGTTAAAATAATACAGATCATTTCAATATTTATGCAATATATATGCACAACATACACTACCATTCAAAAGTTTGGAGTCAATATGATTTTTCAATGTTTTTTAACAGAACTGTGAAACCTTTTTTTTCAGGACTATTTAATGAATAGAAAGTTTAAAAGAACAACATTTGTATGAAATAGAAATATTATGTAGCATTATAAATGTATTTACTGTCACTTTTGGTGACAATAAGTTTTGGTGATTAATACAAGAAACAAAATATACATACATACATACTTTTTTTTGTATGTATATATATATATATATATATATATATATATATATATATATATATATAAAACCTTTTGAAAACTGTGAGACGTAAGCCTTTGCTATTACTAAGCCTCAGTGCTCCTGAGCCTTTAAATCCAGAAAAAAGGCCATCGGATACAGTTTCATCTGTGTTTTGCAGGCTTAACACAGTTGTCACGGTTTGCTGAAATAGGGAATGTGATGTGCATGTGCTCTGCAGATGTTGGGCTGTTGGTGGAGATGAAAGTGGGGTGGCATTGGACATTGTCTGCCCACTCAGACCTCCCTGAGCTGTTTACTCACACACCCACATGAGAGATTCAATCCTCATTATAGTATGACACAATGAGAGTGGGTCTGCAAACATTGCTTATAGTCTGGATTGAGTCCTGTTCTCCGTTTGTGCTTTTACTCCAGGGGGTGAAGTGCTCTCACAGAAGCACACATGTAAGGGGATACCCTTGCATCCACCATCCACAGACCAAAGCTGTGCAGACAGATATTTCCACCATGTGGAAGTGACTCAAACTTTAAACCAGCAGGGCTTTTTATATAAATCCCTCTTTATGTTGCTCTGGAATAATGATCAAGCTCCAGAATTCAGATCTCATCCATACTGCATGCAGCTTTTGGAATGAGCTGACATGCTATTTTTCTACCGAGTTCAGTGTAGATGATCAATGATTTCACTTGTAATCCAATAAAAAGTTATTCAAAGAACATGATTTACCAACAGGGGACATCTTTTTATCTGAAAAAGATTTACTGATGTTTGAAACAGCTGAAGAGTTGTTTCATGTGCGGCTCTTATCTATTTCAATGTCAGTACTTTCATTATAAATCTTACCCCCACCAGGGAGAGGATTTTGAGGCCTAATTGTAGAATTAATAAAGTTTAAAACAATTTAATATCCAAGGACATCCTGTTGGCCTGAACCAGAGCTTTATCTTACATTTTTTGATAATCTATGTATTTTATGCTTGCAAACGCAAACATTTTGTTAAAAACTTTTTTAAAAAACATAAGCTATAGGTAAAATTAAAATGGCTAACACTGATGAGGTTTTGTCAAAATTGCAAGAATGACTTGTGTAAAATGACTAGCATATGTAAGAATGGGTGGAAAATTACAAGCATCCAGTATAATTTTTCAATGTTTGCATTTCTAATCTATATTTGATATTATAATATTTAACTAGATTATAATATTTGATCATAGAAAAACATGCTAAAAACATAAATTTCACACATGTAAAAACTCACATACATAAAGAATATTAAAAAATTATATATTGTACACATATGTATATATATATATATATATATATATATCATGTGAATATAAAAGTACTTAAATTAATAAAAAGTACATTTTTATGAACTGGATCTAGCAAAAACATTGGCAGCCAAGTAGAAAACCTACTAGCTACTTGCATGACTGTGCCATCAGAAAAAAAAAATGGTTGCTGTTGAGCCTTATAAAGTAATTTGTTTGTCATTTGTTAAACTCAAACTGTCCTGAACTGGTGCAAAATTTTATTTGTGGTGTAAATCCTTTGTGTGACATGCATTCTTTCAACAGAGGAATTGTGCATTAGAAATTTTTAGACTCAGGCACAAGTTAAACCCAAATACCACACAAACTTTCTTGCCAATCATCACGTAAGAAAACATTCTCAGGACATTTTCTTAAGTAAGACAAACATTTCTTTGTTGTTGCATTGAAAGAAGAGGAAATAAGTAGCAGAATGCCTTGTTTTTATACGGTTTGCTAAGTTGTTAAGTCATTGTAACACCTCAAGGGGAATGTTTAGAGGAATTCCATTTAAATGAATGCACCTGCAGCCTCTTCAGTCTTTACAGGCTCATTAGACAGAGCGTATCCACTCGGAGACAGTTTGTGTGAAAACATACAAGTTGTCTTTATGTGCAGAGTTACCTGTTTGTCACCTCATTATAGGAGTTGCGTCTATACAGGCCTTATTACATACACGTGCATATGTGAGCTCTAAATCTCTGAATAGGGTCGAAAGCACAAAGTAGGAAATGATGATCCTAAGATGGCATAGATGACGATTACAATGGAACAAAAACAGTGGCTAGACTCGTCGGTGCTTGTCCTACTCATCGTATTTCTGTCATTACTCTGCGTATTGAGACAACAAACCACAGACTCATGATCAAACACACCAAACGCCTGGCACGCAACGGCATTGGTAGATGGTTTTTTTGGGGGACTACTTTGAAACTGCAGTTTTTGAAGTTATTAGCTACTTATAATGTAAAGTAGAATGAAGTTAACTTTGAAAAAGTGAGAATATTTTAGATCTCTCTATCAAAGCATTATATATCTGTCACATAAGCATGAGATTCTCAATAAAGGTGACACTATTAAACTTGCATTGAAAAATGTACACTAAATACAACTAATACAACTACAAATAGAGTGATAAACATCAGAATTTAACCAAATACATCTTTACCCCAGGGACTCTGTGAATGGTTTTTAAATGAATCAATAAATCAATTATGAACCAAAGTAACATGGCTGAAAAATGCATCAAAATTATGCAGGTGAAAATAATTTCAATAGGAACCCGCACAATTAGGGATGTGTGAGGCAAAACATTTCCACCACATGGATTCCATGATTCAATTTTGTTTCTCTTTCAACACAGTGTTTATAAAGATGCTTATATAGGAAGTGACCTCTAAGTAGTGCTTCATGCATTGCTACATTATTGATATTACATATACTTTGCCTGCAAAAGTTCACCTAAAGATGAATTCAGTGAATTTCAACAGGAATCCACACAACTATGAATTTCATGTGAGTGCAAAAACTTTCCCAAAACAGATTTTACAACAAGTTCAAGTTGGTTACACGGATTCACTATATTAACCAAAAGAAAGCTGTTTGGTTTGAAAGTGACCTCTGTGTGAGTGGTACTTCATATATCCCCACACTTTTGCCTGCAAAAATCCACTTACGTGACCACAGCTTAAGTTTTGCACCTATAGTTCACCCAAAAATGGAAATTCAGTCATCATTTACTCACCCTCAAGTCAAACCTTAGAGTTTGTTTCTTCTGTTGAACACAAAAGATATTTTCAAGAACCCAAAAGTTGCATTGACTTCGCCATAGTATTTTTTTTTTCCATACTATGGAAGTCAGTGGCTACCAGCAACTGTTCGGTTACCAACATTCTTCAGAATATCTTCTTTTGTGTTGAAAAGAAGAAACAAACTCATACAACTTTGAAACAACTTGCGAGTGAATTTTCATTTCTGGGTATTCTATTACTTTAATAGTGTTGCTTGTTTTACTCCTTGCAGCGCCGGATGGGAAAATACAAAATGCCATGTTTAACTCAAAAAACAGTTGTAATATAGGTTTTAAATATTTAAAATCTACTTAAAATAAAATATACATTTTTGCTACCCTGACCATATAACTAATCTATAATTTATAAATTGCATACATTGGCAATATTTCCTCTATAAGCCATGTCAACATTTCAGATAAGATTTTACAGCACATGAAGGATATGAATCCGCCTTCATATCATTATTTGTTGATAGCCACATCACACCATAAGTGGAAGCACATTATGTAAGTCACTTTTAATGTGATGAATCATATTAAAGAAACTTCCACCAATTATATTGGTAAACAATGACAAAAGTTGAACAAGACACATTTAGTGTTGTTTTCATGTATTATTCCATGCTTAGTGGTGCCAATGTAAGAAAAGGAAGCGTCAAATGTCCAACCATAGACAAATAACTCAGCGCTTTTGTAGCTCTACACACGTTTTAGTAGTTTAAACAATCAGAAAAGACTTGAAACTATTGCCTGTTCCAGTGTAGCAGTGCAGTGTGTGTGTGTGTGTGTGTGTGTGTGTGTGTGTGTGTATGTGTAAGCATCTGATAGCTAAATTAGTGAATGCCTTGTTAATGATTTACAGAAGTTATACATTATAACCTTACCAGGATGCCAAATGTCACTGTGTACTACAAAACTTGGAAAGACGCATGATTTCCAGAAATGCAATTAGGTAAAGCAAGAAAATGTTGTCTGTCTAACTCTAATGTCAGACGATAAAGATGTCGTGATAAATACATTTTACATTACAATTAAAATAGACAATGTGGATTATTGTGGATTGTGGATTATTATTAGCAAACATTCAAAACAAAAATGGGGAGTAACAGCTGGTCAAACGTCATTGACTAAGATCCACCCTCGCTGTCTCTTTTACCTCCTCCAAAGCTGTAAATGCTTTAGCTTAGCCAGTCACAAAAGGCCATGTTTACCTGAACTTCCCTCCAATCTATCACCTGTATTGACCAGTGTCCTGACCCAGCTGACAGTGTTTACTCAAGCCCATAGTCTGTCTGTTTGCTTTCTCCTCCAGTGAAGCTCTCCAGCACATGTGCCCAGTGGTGATGTGCTCCCTGAGGAGGTCACATACTTGGGCCACCCAGCAAGAAACACATCACCTGGTAATAAGAGCTCTGATGAGCCACAGCTGGAGCATCTTCTCCTCAAGAGGCAATTCACTGTGTAATATGCCACTTCTAGCACAGTAAACATTTCCAGGTCTGGTGTATGGAAATCATTATCCTAGTAGCTATTGTAGAGATCAAATTCAGATAATGAAAGTTATTAAAGTTGGCATGAAATAAAATTCACCAGACTTATTACTTGTGACGTATATATATATATATAGGACTTCTCCAATCATTTAGACCACTTAAATTACAAGATGAATGTTTACTGGACTGAAGCGACTTCATTAGGGCTACTTGATTTTCCACATTTCTTTGAAAAATTTCATATCAAAACATTATGTTTGCCCTGTAATGAAAACTACAGAGCTTGGATCATAAAACTAAGCATTTAAATATCAACTGATATTTATGTTATTTTATTATTATTATTATTATTATTTTCTATCTAAGTAGTCTGCTATACAATTATAAATATCTAATTGTTTTCCATTACAAGCAGAATTTCATCTTACTTTTTGGCCAAATGACAACAACTGCACCAAGCTGCATATTTTTGCTTTGAATAAATTTTACCTCTTCAAGTGTGGGCTGCATATTATCACTATATGGGCCATAAAAGCCTGATGTATGAAACATAATACAATATATAAAACACAATTTTTTGTTAGATATAAATATTTTGTCTAAGGTTAAATAAACTGTTCCATTTAAAATCGATTTTTCCAACAGTTATTTAATAGGCTATATGTCAAGCTTTACAGTGTTAAAGTACTACTATTTATCATAAATAAACACAAACAAACAAAAATAAATAATTAAATATGTTGGTCTTGCTGGACATTGAAATGTATGTTTTTCCACTCCCATGGTATGATTTCCATAGTTTAAAAGTACTTAATTTTTTTGATGGCTGATTTCCATATTTTAAGATTGAAAGTGTGGGGAAAGGTGAAAACATACTGTAAGTCAGTTTCAGTGTGACCACAAAAACACAAAACGTTGCAAGTCCCTCATGAAAAGAACTATATATTTTGGATAAATCAAAATAATCTAACATAAATATCCCCACATGATCTAGGCCTACCTGTCTTGTAAATCTACTATCAAATCAAATTAAGAAACATGCAACTTTGAGGGTGATTTTGAAGTTTCTGACAGGCTATTAAATAAAACGATATCGCCTACTATAAATTTATACACAACTATATTTTCTGCTTTGTTAATGAATATGCTATGATATATCGGTTACTTAAATTACACAAAGAGTTTAGTGCTAGAAATTTATCTGAGGAGGAGTTGTGTGTTAATCAAGCTGTTATTTGAGAGGGCGCTATACCTTTAAGAGTTTCCGAGCGCTGCCTGCGAAACTTTGGGAGGCCGTTGGACTGCTGCACTTTGGATAATGAAGGAAGTGACGAATCCGCAATACTAGGAGAGAGAGAAAAAACCTCCAGAGGAGAAAAACAGAAAGTAAGGCTGAAGTCAGCGTGAAGCGCACTGTACTGAATGAAGGCGAGCGTCAGAGGCACGAGCACGAGCTCCCGAATCAAAGTTCCCTCACTGAGAGAAAACACCAGATTGAGCCGTGCGTGACGCGGCTCTCCTAAATGTTTATTTACCAAACGTGAACAGCCTCTAGACCTGTTTTAAAGGACTTTATGAATTCTTTTGTATACCCAGCTTCCAAAAAATATGGATGAAGTTGTGAAAGTGGAGCCGCTGTGATGTTTTGAGGAGATCTGTCTGAAGAGTCTTGTGGAATGAGTCGAACCGCATCAGCGACTGTTATTCCCGTGGATTCTCCTTCTGAGCTCGCTTTTTGAGTTTTAGGATTATCTGGAATGTTTGCGAGGTGGATTTCGCCGGGTTTAGTTCGGTTAACTGTTATGCTTTGGCTGCTCACGGTGTCAGTAACTCTCGGGTCTGCTTCAGAGCTGAAGGTGAGGGTTCGTTTGGCCGATGGACAGATCACGGATGAACTTCTGGAGGCGGACAGTGAGAGAGACTCCATCACTGTGGAGTTTAAACAGGGAGATGGGACTCTTATAACTTTTATGGCCGATTTCAAGCAGGTAAGTTGAATAATGTGGCCGGGATGAATGTTTGTGGTGGTTTAATCTGATTGTCACATGATATCACAGAAGTGAGTTGAAATACAATACATTTCTTGACTCCCCCCCCCCCCCCCCCCTGCATTTTTCATTCATAGTGGCTGAATTATTTGTTGATTAGTCTGAATGTCAATTTTTTAGTTTTACACTTAAACAGTTCTAAGATTACATTTATAAAGAAACATCTGAAGGACAGATGCTCTATTACTTTCAGACTATGCTATATTCTGCGTGTTTAAACTGAATGATCTTAAAATGATATTAAGAATAAAAAGTTATTGTTGTGATATGGAAACCTTTTTCAGTTTTTTTTTTTTTTTTTTTTTTTTTTTACAGTTGCATTTATAGGCCAGTGTTATACATCATTGCTCTATTACATTCATACAAACAATATGCAATATAAATTTAGCATATTTTGCATTTTAACATTTTATATATACAATTAAATAATTTTTATACATTTTTATATGAGTAAATATGTGAAATTATATATATATATATATATATATATATATATATATATATGTCTTAAAATGAAGTTGTTTGATAAAACTTTTGCGTTTTCTTTTTTCCTTCTTTTTTATAGTTACATTTATTTAGTTGGCTGACACTGTAATCCAAAGCGAAGTACAATGCATTCAATGTATCTTCTCAAAACCCATGTGATTTGAATGATTTTACCCACATTTCTAGCTCTACTACATTTCTTTTTTCATTTTCCAGATCATTTACAGTGATAAAGCCTCAAAAATTGGTGATTAAACTTGTAATTTGAGAAGTGGTTACTTTTCCTTCCTTACACCATTATAATAAGTGCATTTGTGTTAAATCATCCACATTAGCGCTGAACTTCTGACCTGAGGTCAGATTCTTTCACCGGTGATCATACCATCAGGATTAGCAGTGGCACCGTCACTGCCCGCCCCTCATCCGCCTCAGTTCAGTCACGTCAGCAGCCCTCTGCCCTCTCGCGTCCCCTGATCCTGCACAGACATGGTCAGTGTGGGGGTTTGGATCACATTGGGAAGGCTTGAACTTTTCCTTTCCTCTTTTTATCAGTTCCACTGGCAAGCCTGTCTCCATTCTTCTCACATGTGTTTCTCATCTCGAGTTTCCCCTGTATCTCAGGGATTTATGGAAAGTTGAATTAACGATGACTTCCAGCTGGCTTTACTGCACGCTGCATTGCAAAGGCTTTAACGGGGATTGAGGAAGACAAATACTCATTCATTAGAAATATTACTGAATGAAGTATGGTTTTGCTGGCATCCGCCTAATCAGGTGCTAAGTGAACCCTCTCGATTTGATCTCCATAGCAGAAGTATTTTTCTTTTGTTATCTTTTCTACTCATTTCTTTTACATAAGCATTTGATGACAGATTTGGCACTGCACAGCTCTCAATTTATCTTTCGTTTATCAAAGCTGCCTGTGATTTCTTCACATCAGAAAATATAAATTTTCTGGAATTTATATGGATGAAATGCCAACCATGGCATATTTTAGACCAGATTCAGCCAATATTGTTGTTCTGTCTTTTACATGGCATCATTAAAGGGATAAATTCAAGAAGAGAGAAAGTTTTTCCTCCTGTTTAAGGTTTTAAAGACGTCTCATACAGTTTCCTCATCTCTGCAGAAATCATATAGCAAGGTGTTGTTTTGTCACCATTCAGTTCCAGTTTCAATAGAAATCAGATGAGATTGGAATTTTGAACATCACATTATCTACAAAGAAAATGTCAGTGGTTGTGGCAAATATTTTTTTGTTGTTGTTTTTTTCCAAAAGTTTTTTTTACATTTATATTTCCGAAGCATACATTTTCATAATGTAAAAAAACCTAGAGTAACAGTATATCCGAGTAACAGACTAGCCTTTTTCCAGTCTGTGTGGGAAACGTGTGGGCTGTTTGAGATTCTTCAACCATTTGGTCTGCTTCGGCTCTGTTTCGGCTCTGTTTCGAGGCTGCAGGAATCCCACTAACCAATCACAATCTAGCGGTGACTGTTTGGTGGAAGAGATACTATGTGTGATCATGAATCTTTCATCTCCAACTCAAACTCTTCTCTTAAACTGTTCCATTGTTTTTCTAGTTGTATTGTGTTACTCAGCGCTCTGCCTCTGCTCATTGGCAGCATAGACAGCGGTGAAGATGAATTCATCTCAGCTCGCAACCTCTGCCAACGGAGGAGCAGAGCACTCTGCTTTTATGCTCATCTCCCTATTGGGATAACGGTGACCTGCTTGGACTCAGTCCAAACCTCTTCTTTGCTTTGAAATGTAATCGGCACGTAACTTTTGGGCTTGCTGGAAACTTCCTCATATTAGATTCAACTTGGGCAATCATTTATTGTTGCTTGTGGCAAGACATGTCACGTTGGCTTTCGTTTGAGAAACCAGGTTCAGTGGCATTTCGAAGTTGTTTCGCTTTTATAATTTGTCATTTTGTCACTTGTGGGAACTTGTCTGTCTTTTATGTCCCAGTTTTTCAATCAGAATGCAGTGTGTTTGGATGCGATCCAGTTGCATGAATCTGCCCAGTCTAACCTGTTTCAGAAGGTCCCACTGAGTCTGAGTCATGTGAGATGGATGTGACCTTAACCACACACTGCACACCGCACAGGCTTGAACAACCTCTTTCATGAAGCGTTATGACACAAATGGATGTTTAAAAGATTTATGTCAAGATGAATGACAGACCACACCTGTTGTGTAGACTTTGCTGTTTTACATTACAATAAAGGAACTAAGAAATTGCATGACTGGTGAGATATAAATATTGCATTGCAAAGTGCTGTATTTCAAGGTGGTTTGTGCCAGAATGCAGAAATGGCACAATTTGCCTTTGAAATCACTTGTAAAATTAATTTTTTTTCCACCACACAAAATAGGCTGCTTGCAATATGCAAACGGTGTGCATTGTCTCTAACTAGTTCAGATAAATACAGGTTGAATTCAGATTTTCATGCAAGTGTGTCGGCAACAGGCAGGCCATCTCTGACAGCCCCTTGGCTACAAGCTGATGTCTTTATTCAGAATACAGAATAAGGCAGATGTTGACCCTTTGAATGCTGCTGAGTAGGAAGAGGCCTCTTTTACCCACAGAGAGAGCGGCACACACTGTTATGCAAAATTCTTTTAACTGTTCAAGTCAGTTGATCCAGAGCACATTTGCGCAGTGAGCAAGTGAAATATGCTGATTTTTAATCATACTTTCTTGAACCTCCAAGCTCAGCAGTCCTTTAATTTGTGTGTTGCAATTTGGTAAAACTCTTGATTGCGGAACACAGATTGCTTTAAAAAATTCCTGTGAACTCAAAATGGACTGTCTTCATGTTTCATAAATTGTCACAAGCAAATAGCAGTTTGATTGCTCAAGATTGCTTTCATTGTACCTTAGCAGTATACGGTGTACTTAATCAACATGGTAGTTTCTTCCTCAGTCACTGGATTTCTAGATATGAAGGATACACAGATTTCCACTTTTTTTTCAATGGCAGAAGAATGGAGACCATAAATATTTGTAGTAACTGTGCATTGTAATTTTTGTTTTGGTGGCTTAATGCAAGCAATATTCCAAATCCAACTTCTAAATGAACTTCTAATGGCAAATTTTTCACTCACAGGAAAAAGTGAGAGATTGTGAGCATTTCAACAGATGTTTTTCCTTTTATTTTATTTTAGTCACTATTGAAGCATCAATTGTTTTTTAATCCTGTAATTGTATTTCCTAATAAAGTTATTGGGCAGCTCCCTGCAAGCTCACCAAACCTAGTTTTTATTTGCATAGGAACTTGGTGAATGCTTTTGGACCCTGAAGGTATATGAAGTGTATTTTACTACTCATAATTCAATCGCTATATAGCTGGAATTAGTTTTCATTGTTAAACATGCTTTATCATTATTAAGGATTAGCTGTTTCCTCAAAACCCCTCCAAAATGGCATGTCTTAACAGCCACGAGAATAAATAACCTCTGATCTGTTTGATTCATTGCTTTATGAATCAAGCCTTGGGTTACATCAGTTCTTGCTGAGTCCAACTTCCCGTTGAAAGGCATTGTATAACCCAGGTTACATTTTTGTTTCCTTGATGAGGCATATCTTCATAGAAATGAGATGTACTTCCCCTTTTATTTCACAGGAACAGCACGAATCCTCCCTGGTGCGTAAGGGTCTTGTCTTTTCTTCTTCCATGCTCTGACGTCTCCTCTTTGGTCTTGTGCAATACCTTTGGCTTGGTATGTTGTGTTGAAATATTGGCATAACGGTTGTAAAAAGGCATCAGTTTTAAGATCCTGATTTATTATTCAACACATGAGTCTTTGTGCCAAATCAAGATGTTTTGTTAGTAAAGAGATGGTTGTGGAAGGAGTTAATAGCCCATAGGAGGTACCGCCATGATCCTGACTAGAGCAGATGAGTGTATATCAGTGACTGTGAAGCACAATCAGACAGCTGTAACAGGGTCCAAAACGTCCCTGCCGTCCCGCAAGAGCTCAAGTTAGCCACATGCCAAATGAGAGTCAAAGGTCACACGTTGACAGCCCAGTGGAAGCAATGGCCTTCCATTACCATTAGAGCCAAGTGCCTCTATTTTTGCCATGCTGTTTGGTTTTTGGTGTCATATTCAGAGGAAATCTACTTTAAGATGGTACCAAAACAGAATTGCGTTGACTTTTATTCAGTGCAATACATGTTGTGTTTTTGTTCTTAGGTGTGTAAGACCTCAAATTCCTCTTGCATTTAAGCACAGCTCAAGCATTTCTCCCACGCTCTGTCTTTTGTCCGAGGTTGCTGTTCATCAGAGCGAAAGGTTAAATGCTGGCATGCACCTGTGCCTTTTCACAAGCGTCCTTGGAAAACCAATTAAACATCTCTGCCGTCACAGAAGGAGCTGTAATCCAGTTAAGGGAAATTCTAGACAATAGTGTTTCTGTAATTTCTTCTCAAAGGGAACCACGTTTACAATAAACATTTAGCATACCTGATTCTTCTGGATCATGTCTGCATGCCTTGTTATTTGTTTGTAGTAATCTTGAAACTTTCCCCCAGTTACATTTAAGTGCTCTGGGTGTTTGGTTATTTGTAATGCATCGTACCTGTTCAATCTTTGAAGTCTTGCCAATCTGGAATTTTGTTTCACAAGGGAAATTTCAAAGGATGCAGACCTGCATTCTGACACGATTACTTCAGTCTAGTGATATGCCTTGAAGGAATAGTTCACCTGAAAATGAAAATTGTCACTCTTTACTCACCCTCATGTCGTTCCAAACCTGTAAGACGGTTTTTTCTCTGTGAAACATAAAAGATAGTTTGAAGATTGTTTCAACTGTTTTGGTCACTACAATGAAAGTTGTTTTGGAATCCATTGACTTTCATTGAGTGGACAAAAAACATGAAGACATTTCAGGTTTGTCATAAGTCATGCAGGTTTGGAACAACATGAGGATAAGTAAATGACATAAGCTAGGAAGGCCGGAAACATACTTTACGCAGATCAGAGCTTGGGGAACATGCGTTGGTATGTTGTATGTCTTCAAATGTCTACACCATTAAACCAGATGCATTGTTACTCAAGTAACAGCTATACAAATGTCAACAGTTAAATGTGTGCTATTGTATTTACTAAACTGTTTCTCCTCCATGACATTGAGAAAACTGACTGTTGAAAAGAAGAGCATTTATGTTACATTACTTATGACACATTATGAATTATGTTCAGATAGATTTCAAATATACAGTATGACGTGTAAAATCTTGCATTCACATGCATATGCATGGATTGGGCCTTGGAGAAATTGTTGTGGGAATTTAAAAAGGATCATTATTCCTTCATCTAATCAAATTCATCCACAAATCTGTCTGTAGTTAACTCACGTTTTGAATATGGTAATGCAGATATTAAAAATGCATGAAATCTTGAAATATACCAACTTGTTTTGAATTTTTTATTTTTTTTATTTCTTTTGTGTATCTGTTGTGCAATACAAAGTTTTTTTGATGACAGCATGTGCATTATATTGCAACCATGCATCTTAAGCAACTCTTGGGTAGATATTATTCATGCCAGCTGTTACAATGGAAAGCAGTACTTGCAAACATAAAACAAACATTTTTAATGTGGCAAAACAAAGAGCATTTAATTAAAGTGGTTTAGAAAATCATTCATCAGTGTCACAGAATAGTACTGGCAGAATTATCAAAAATACATTCTGTCATGTCTTTCATAGTTGCTCGTCTCTGGAGATGAAATGAGAGGGTGTTTTATGTTTAAAAGACACAAACAAACATGAAGTTGGAAGGCCAGTCTTATATAAACTACCACAAATTCAGATCCAAACAACAATCGCTTAGATGCAAGTTCCAAAACTTTAGCTCAAAATAAACCAATAATCCTTGGGAAGACTTGAGTCGTCTTATGTGCACTTAGCTTTAGTTACACTAACAGTCAAAAGTTTGGAATAATTGTTATTGTTATTATTTTTTTAAGGTTTTTGAAAGAGGTCACTTATGCTCACTGAGGCTGCTGATCAAATTGATCAAAAGAGACAGTAAAGCCATAATGTTACCAAAAATGTCTATTATAAAATAAATGCTGTTCTTTGGAACATTCTAGTCATCAGAGAATTCTAAAAAGTATATCAGTTTGAACAAAAAATTTAAAGCAGCAAATGGGGGTTGACCAATTATTGGCCTGGCCGATATTAAGCATTATTATGGTTATCAATATTGGTCATTTTCAAAATTGATTTTCCGATGAAATAGGATAATTTAAAAGTATTTAAAGAGTTTTTGTCAGAGCCCTTTGTTATTCTTAATTTTGACATTTTTACACCAGACATCGGTTATCGGTCTACTTAATAATGATGATGATAATAATAATAATAATAGTAATCAGTATCGGCATCAGCCCTGAAAATCACATATTGGTCGACCCCCTAGTTCTCAACATTGGTAATAATAAGAACCAAATCAGCATATAATGATTTTTGGATATTGTGCCTCTGAAGACTGAAGGAATGGCTGCTGAAAATTCAGATTGTGTTTGTGTTTTTGATCAATTAAATGCAGCACTAGTGAGTAAAAGAGAATTCTTTAAAAAAAAAAAAAAGTAAATTATTATCTTACTTATCCTTATAATATTTTGACAAATATCTGTTTCCCCCCCCACATTCAATGCAAGTCAATGGGAACCAATGCTGTTTTGGACTGAATTTCATTGCATGGACAAACAGTTGAATCGTCTTTCAAAATATCTTTGGTGCTGCCAACCTTTCATCTATGACTTTTATTGTTCTTGATAATGAATCAACGTTGTGTATCTGACTTGAATTTTATGGCATGAGCACCGTTTGGAACTGACAGTGAAAGCAGTGCCAAGTTTTGTGACAGTGCCACAGTCAGACGTCAGCACACTCCAAACAAACACGCTGTGATCCTGCAGCAGAAAGCAGGACCAGGAGCAGAAGCCAATGTTTGCTTTGACTTCAGAGATGCCATATATTTCTTCAGGACTGTCAAAATAAACTTTTGGGCACTAAGATTTATGTTCAGCCTCTAATCTGGGCATTTGGTAGACCTGTTGAAAGTGGGCGAACGAATGAAAAACTGAGCCCAGGATCAAGCTGACAAGTTTTTACTCGCTAACCTGGCTTAGACATGTTCCTGCATGGAGGGGGTCAAACAGAGAATTGTAACAAAACCACGGAGGAAAGCGAAAGAGATACTCACCACAGATAAGGAAAGCGGAAATAGCCAAGCAATGAAGATAAAGCTTAGTTGTAAAGAGAAATCAATGATTGAGCTACTGATATCAGCAGATGTGAGTGGTCTACCTGTGCAGTGTCAGTTTGCTGGTTTTCTCCCTGTTGTCATTGAGGTGTTTGCAGAACAGTGACGCCAACACTTCCCTGTAATGAAACTGAGTGCCTAGAGCAGTTCCCCCACCAACGCCCCCTTCTCAAACCAAACCGCCTGTCTGCCGGCTGGGAGGTCCTTCTAGTGCCGGAGCTTAAAATAACAACGGCCTGCTCACTCCCCCCCCTCTTGTGTTTGCTGATTGTTCTGTCACCCATGCGGTAATTCCAGCAGGTCTGCCTCCTCCGTCAGTCTAATTACCTTCCTGCTGCTTCCACTTCGGTAGAGCTTCCATGCAGAACGGTTCTTTATTAGCACTATAGTTTTGAGTTACATTTATTAACTTGGCATCATTTCATGTATGGAGACTGGGGTCTGTGTACTTGCTATGTCTTTATGTTGTAGTGTCTATTGTGTACACAAATGCTAGTAGATGCATTTGAACCACTTACTGATTTTTCCACAAAAAGTATTATTTTGTGATAATGATCTGACTGAGGACAAAATAAATTATCTTAAGCATTGTTGTTTACAGCAAAAAGTAATATGAAATAATGATTAATATTTAAAATAAGTTTTCTATTATTATTATCAATGTTGATAACATTCCCTGTTATTATCAATGTTGAGCACAGTTATGCTGCTTTTTTTATTTTTGTTAAAATACTTTTTTTCTAAATTCTTTGCATAGAAAGCTTAAAAGAATAGCATTTATCTGAAATGGAAATATTCATCATTTTGTAACATTATGAATGTTTTACTGTCATTTTTTTCGTTGTAATGCATCCCTACTGAACAAAAGTATTTATCCTACTGACCCCAACTTTTGAACGGTAGCGTATAATCACTAAAATCACAGACATTCCTATCTGGTCAGGAATGGAAACATCTGCTTTAAAAATAAACTGAAGCAATTTATAGTGATTTATTTATTTAAAAAAAAAAATAAAAATTATAATATTTGAATTTGAATGTTTTTGACCTTTTAACTTAATAGACAAATCTAAAATGGTTAAAGAAATGCAGTTTAAATGTTGCATTAAAAATAACACTTATTATTTGTTACATTTAACTACCTTTTGAAAATTGTTGTGCTGGAAATGTTTTTCAGGATTCTTTGACGAATAGAAGTTTTAGAAGAACAGCAATCATTTGAAAGTCTTCACAGTCACATTTGATCAATTAAATGCATCCTTGCTGAATAAAAGTATTATTTTTCTTTAAAAACATCTTATTGACTACAATTTGTTTTGTTTATTTGTCAGTTTATAAAGTGATTTATTTATACTTTTTAATATTATTTTAAGTGCCATTCCTAGTCGTCCACAGAAAAGCAGGTAATTTGTTCTAAAAAATTTTGCCAAGTTGCGCAAGAAAAACAGACATGTTTAATTTGGATTGGATGGCAATCGCAAAGTTTGTCTGAGGAACTGAAATTACACCCTTAGGCAAAACTTTACAAATAAGATCATTGTCATTCAAATAGAATGCTAGAGGAGGTGAATGATTCTTGGCTGTCTATCTGCCACGAGCTCAGCGAGACTGCTGCTCCTTGAGTTTGGGGGTTGACCAACTCTGGAAACCAGATGGAAGATTCTAGAAAGTGGGTGAGATGAGAGCTCCAGAGCAAACAAAGACAGCTTGGGCTTGTTTATTTGGATTGTCTGAGAAAACCTCCTACTTTGCAAGCGAAACCCTGAAAGCTTGCTCCCTTCTGTCGGCTTAGTGCTCAAGACCTTACTGTGAAAAACAAGAGGAGGAGGAGGGAGTGGGGAGAATGTGTGTCTTCTGCTGGCAGAGTCATGGGGATGCCAAAGCAAGGAGAAACTGATGAATAGGTAGACAGGTCTGTGGTCTTGCTTTCCTCTCTGGGGTTTCCCATAATGCCTTTACATGGAAGTCTTTATAGGCACAGGGGCACTGCCAGATATCTGGTCTCGTTGCTAACAGCAACTTAATGATGTGCTGAAATATACAGTGTCTCTGTTGTTCTGGGCTGGAACGCTATAAAATCTTCTAACGAGGGTCTGACTGTAAACTTGAAGGTCGATGGCTGACTTTCATATGCTAAAAAGCGAGAATTTAGGAGCCAGAATTAAACAAATTGATTAGTATTTGATGCCATATGCCATTTTCAGTGTCACCCGATCCTTCAGAAATCATTTTATCATATTAGATGCTGATTTGGAGCTCTAGAAACATTTCTTATTATTATCAATGTTGAACAGATGCTTAATATTTTGGAGGAAAGTGTGATAATATTCCATTCAAAGGTTTGGGGTAAGGTTTTTTTTTTTTTTTTTGTGTGTGAGAAAAGCATTAAATTAATCAAAATATGACAGTCAAGATGTAATTATATGTTATAATATAATTATATATTATACTGTAAATGACTTGTCATAAAAGATAAAAAAAATTAATTAAACTTTGTTCAACAAAAAAAGACAATTTCCACAAAAATAAGCAGCAAAAACATCTTTTAACATTGATAATCATAAGAACCATTAATAATAATAATGGCGTGCCAATAATTGATAATGGTTGCACATGAAATCAGCATATTAGAACAATTTCAGCTTTGCCATCACAGAAAAAAAATAAAAATAATAATTTTGACATGCAAATTTTAGTACTGTTTTTACTGCATTTTTGTTTGAATGTTTTGAATTCTTTATTTTTTTAGATTTATTTATGGCATTTTTGCCTTTTTTATGATAGGATAGTTAAGTATTGACAGGAAGTGAAGTGGGAGACAGAGAAGGGGATGGGATAGGGAAAGATCCACAAGCTGGGACTTCGAAATTGTGATGCCTGAATCTCTGACAAGCTATGACAGAGTCTCTATTTCAAAAACCTAAAAAAAAAAAATGTAATTACTTCAATTGATTTTGACCGCTAGTGTATTTCTTAAGGAGTGGCACAGTTGAAAGATGACTACATGCTTTTCTTCTCAGGATGTGAAGATCTTCCGGGCGCTGATCCTGGGAGAGCTGGAGAGAGGGCAGAGCCAGTACCAGGCGCTCTGCTTCATCACACGGCTCAACCACAATGAGATCATCCCCAGCGAGTCCATGGCCAGACTCCGACAGGTCAGTCCGTTGCTCCCAGGCTCCCTCAGAGGCTGATGACAGGGCAGGGAGAAGTCACTGGAGTGAAAACAAGCAGAGTTGAGCTCATGGGTTAACTGTGTTGCGTAGGAGTGTGATGTTTTAAATGGGAGATGTCAGGAACAAGGCTGTAAAAGGCCTTTGATGAGTAGTTCCTGGGAGGGCCGCCAAGGTCTTAGATGTGTGAATATGAATGAAAGGTGTGAGAAAAGCCTGGAAACATCTAGCTTTCAATAACGACAGAACTATTACTAAGAATCTTCCTTTTTGTGTTACAGAAAAATCCCCAGGCCATCCGTACAGCGGAAGAGAAGAGAAACACGGAGATTCTGAGCATGAACGTAGCAGTCAATTTGACACGGACGTGGCAGCTGAGCGCCCACATCCACAACATGTGCAGCGTCGCCCGCGAGGCAGTGTACACGCGCGAGGCTGATGTCAGACACTGGCTGGACAGAGGCAAGCATGCTTACTGCGTCCCTTAATTACACCCTACCGAACCCAGCACGCTTAAATATATCGCTGACATAGTGCACTTCACTTATTAACCCTCTATAGCCTGATGTATGAAATAATAGTAGGACTTAAAATCACTTGAACTCCACAATAACCTTTAGTCAAAATATGTAAAAAGTAAATTAATTATAATTTCAAAAATGCACACTGTAGATCATGTATCATATCAATTATAGATACCAGCAAAAATGTATTTTCATGATTGAAATGATAGTCTTTGAAACACTGATTAAATTCTGCATTTTTGCGAAGTTTTGATGCCAATAAAGGATGAAACCAGGTTTTAAACTAATATATTGTAAATATAAATGTGCATAAATACATTTTCAATGTGTTTATATATTTTATATGTAAATATTTATTTATATATATGTATTAATAATATTGAACATATAGAACATTTAGACAAAACATTTCTCACTGTTAACTAGTTGCTTAGTAGCATGCCTATTATTAACTTATTGGCTGTTTATTAGTACTTATAAAGCACTTACTTAGTACTTATATATTCTGCATGACCATATTCTACATCCCTAATGCTACCCAATACCTAAACTTAACAAACCTTACTATTAATAAGCAGCAAATTAGGAGTTTGAGGCAAAAGTCGTAGTTAATGACTTGTTAATAGTGAGAATTGGACCTTAAAATAAAGTGTGACCAACTTTTCAATACAAAAAATATATGTGTGTATAATATGTGTGTATATATATGTGTGTGTGTGTGTGTGTGTGTGTGTATGTATATATATATATGTATATATATATATGTATATATATGTATGTATATATATATATATATATATATAATTGTGATTTTAATCATTAAAGAGCAGAGTAAAAATATTTCATATAAAAAATATAACAAATATAGAAATTATATTAGTAAGAATAATAAAATAAATGATGCATCAAGAATATTTTTATAATGAAAAATGTGATTTTTTAATAATTATATAGAGTAATTGTAATATATAACCTCTGTCTCTCTATATATCTGTTGTATATTAATATCATATAAAAATAGAAATGAAATTATTATGAATAATTAAAATAAATTATTGTATCTCACATATATAGTGAAAAGTAATGTGATATTTTAATAATGATATTAATAACTATATTTAGATTTTTAATTAATTTTATGGCTTGATTGGGTTAAATACTAATATTAAATAATAAGACTCTTTTCATGAATTATCATGTTTAACTAACATTATAGACATAGCGACAGTAAAACAATAAAAAAACGTTTGCGCTTTATCCAACTTTTTCCACATCAATTTAATGTAGTTAGACATGTACAGATGCATTACTGTTTTAATTGGAACACATCTGCATTTGTAACGCCTCACTGACCTACATAGCTTGAAGCTTGATGATCGTTAACTATAATAGATGATTTTTCCGATTCTTCAGGCGTGGAGGGCTCCATGTTCGAGCCTCAAGCCGTGGAGGTGCCAGGCCTGCAGAGCTGCGGGACAGTGAAGGATCTGTGGCAGCCTTGCTCCTGCAGCTATAACCTCAGACTGGAATGGTACCCCTGCCTGCTGAAGTACTGCCGCAACAGAGATGTCTCTGGCAGGGGCAGCCCGTATAAATGCGGCATCAAGAGTTGCAGCAAAGGCTACCAGTTTACTTACTATGTGCCCCACAAACAGCTGTGCCTCTGGGAGGAAGAGACCTAGAACCACATATGCTTCTGCAAAAACATATATATATAATGTGACCTTCACCACCTCCAAGCCTTCAGACTCGTGCCTTCTGCACAGAGCAGAAATGATGCTGGATGGGTGTGGATGGTGTGTGATTTGAGCAGTTTGCCATGACTTTGAGCTGGCCAGTAGTTTTAAAGCTCTTTCTGCTTTTACCAGCACTGTGGAATGGAATTGAGACCCAGCTGAGTCTGGAATGAGCAACCTGTGAATTAGTCAGTATGTAACAAGATGTAATCTTAAAATTAGCTGGATCTCGTCAGGTTGCCAATTTTCATTTTTTTTTGCTGAAACTGGTATTATTTATTTTGCAGTGGGATATGATTGAAGACACTTAAGCACAGCGCACACGTTCAGAGAAAATGCCTTTTTTCTCTCACTCTTTCTAGTTTTGTATTTTGACTGTTAGATTCAAAGCACTGTGGTATAAACGTACGCATACTTTGATTAATAACGGTACATACAGAAAACACTATTAATTGAGTCATTCAACGTTTAATTCAGACCGATTCAATCGTGAATTATTTCACCTCAAGTCTTAATGCTGGGATTCTTTGGGAATGTGTTTTCATTTTCATAAGGATGGACTTGTCTTTACTCCATTGCACAATAGTATCATTTAAGGACCGGTTGGATCAATACAGTTTGAAATATGGACTCTCATTAGTTGGGAACAGGCAGCATTGCAAGAGTGACATGAGGAAACCAAAGTAAGTGTATGTTCTGCGGGATAGAAAGTACAGAGAAAGGCACCAGGCTGATGAAATCCTGCCACTACTGTGCATCCAACACTGCCATCTTCTGGTTATGCAGCATTACTGTCACTCAGGCTCCTCCAATCAGTATGACCTCAAAACATCAGCAGAGCTGTGAAACCATCACAAATACGGATTCACAAACCTCCTGGAAGAAATCACTTTCATTCCGCAGACTGAGCTCTATCATGAAGAAGAGAAACTGTACTGTCGTTTCACATTTCACTACATTCACCTTCACCTCTCTTACCATGTGAATGTTCATGTTTAACATGCCACAGGTGACTCGGTTGTCCTTCATGGTACTAAAATGTTTATAATGATTTATTTAATTTTGTTTCAGAGAGTTTAAGTGTTATGTTAAAAGTGTTTTTTGAGATTACGCCTCCCCAAACAACAGCCATTGTCTGGGATACAAGTGCCTTGGTGATTCAGTGTTTACTGATTCTTTTTAAGGATAAAGCTGGTTTGAATAAAGTATCAAAACTATTTTCTTATGAAAATGAATGAGCATAATATGAAGTAATTTTGAATAAAAGCTCCTTCAGCAAAGTGTCTTTAATAACCTGTGTCTTTTTTACAGTTAGGAAAACAAAGATGTTTTTTGCAGAGCTGCATTGTGATTTGGTGTCAAGCCAGCTACTGTATATCGTTTAACATTTTATAAACACTTTAAGAATTAGATAATGTTTATTGTTATACACTAGTGTTCAAAGCAAGCAGCACAAATGTTTTCAAAATTGATATTATTAATAGGAAATGTTTCTTGAGCATCAAATCAGCATAAGAATGATTCCTGAAGGATAATGTGACACTGAAGACTGGAGTAATGATGCTGATGCTGAAATTCAGCTTTTGCTAAATCAGGAATAAATTACATTTCAAAGTACATTAAAATAGAAAACAGATATTTTAAATTGTAATATGTCACATTATCCCCCCCCCCCACCCTCACCAGCCTGGGTGAGCATAGGAGACTTGTAAATATTAATTTTTTATAAATATTTGAAAGTATTCTACCTAATATATTATAAGCATTATTATGCTAATTTAATATGATATATTAAACATTATTCATTGAATAAAATGTTAGTTACTCATTTGTTCACTAACAATGAAAGGAAACACCATATAGATAAGTTTTTCACTATTTTTTAATTAAATTAAAACAACAATAAAAACACCTTGCTACTATGGTCAACAAGCCTATAGCTTTTAAAAGGGAAACAAGTAAATCTCTCTCTATTATTATTATTTTAAGATGATTTGTAAAAACTTTTCCCTCGTATTGAAAGCTCAGCATATACATTTCCTGATTTTTCTCCTTACTATTATCCACTTATTTTACCTGTTATTTAAACACAATCGAATTTTAATTTATTATAAATCATTTTGTGGCAGCGGCTCGTGAGCCACGCATTAAGTTCAAAGTAACCATAGTTTTACCGCCAAAATACTTCTACTTTAGTATCGGCCTCGTCTTAAAAATGAAAATAGCAGAAACACTGTTCGAATCAAATCTCATGATAATTGATTAGTATTTTAAAGTAGTGACCATACTTTGAATTTTGTAATTTTGAAAGTTCAATAAAAAACCCCACCGGCGGTAAGTAACTATGGTTACGTTGTATTTTGTTGTGAAGGCCGCGGTCCGTACCAGCAGAGGTCGCCGTGCTGTAAGGATGTATCTTCCTCTTTGTTGTCATCCTCGCTGTTGTCCAGCCGCTAAGAGACGGAGCGGCTGAAATGTGGCTTTTGTTTGCGTGGTGATTTGCGTACCATCTCCAAGACGATGCCGGAGCTGATCACTGAGATCCCTCGAGGCCTCGTGTCCGTGATGCTGAAACGGGAGGCACGGAGGAAGAAGACAGCATCCAGGCTGAGCCTGAAGAACCCTCCGGCCTGTCAATGAACATGCTATTGAGGTGACTATTTTAAGAGGTATATACTTTTTCCTTTTTTTAAACACCAGATTTAATTTCATGGCTAGACGTTGAATCCGCTCATCTTAATTTAATGAAGGGTGATAATTAATTTAACCTCAGCCAGCCCACGCGCAGCTCAGAAGCTTAGCTTAAGTCTGGATCCAGCAGTAAGTTAGCTGTTTTGCACTGTGAAATAAGAATCTCTGAGAAGGATAAATTATATGTATTATTCCATTACATTTTTTATTTCAATTTTTAATTTATTTTATTTTTTACATTTGAACACTGAACGTGCCTGTTTTATGAACTATTACTACTTGGCAACAGTAGTGAGGGGAATCATAAGAAATTGAACGATTCTATTAACGATGCTTTTAGTGGTACTTTTAATGAATACATTTGGAAATAAAAATGTCTGTTGGCAAATGGCCAGATAATTTTGTATTCCAATATAACAGATACATTTTTAATTAATTTTACTGTTTTATAAATGCAGTGTAGTAGTTGATTCTAAATAAATATTGCATAAAAATAATAAACACAAACATTGGTAACAATTAGTTCTTTCATTTATGTTTGTTCTTTCAGTTTTGATTGAATCTGTTATAAACAAGAATAAGAACCGTTTCTCAAACCTATGTGTATATATCAGTATCCTGATGTATTTATTTGATAAAATAATCTAATTATTAGTTTATTTAGTTCAACTGCTTCACATCCATGGCTTGGATAACATTAGGATAAAGAGCTGTGGATAAGGTTGCTACAGTAACATTTCAGCATTACCCAGGACCACAAAACCAGTCATAAGGGTCAATTTTTCGAAATTGAATCATTTGAAAGCTGAATAAATGATGTATGGTTTGTTAGGATCGGACAATATTTGGCCGAGATACAACTATTTGAAAATCTGGAATCTGAGGGTGCAAAAAAATCAAAATATTGAGAAAATCGCCTTTAAAGTTGTCCAAATGAAGTTGTTAGCAGTGCATATTACTAATCAAAAATGAAGTTTTGCTATATTTACAGTATAAATTTACTAAATATCTTCATGAAACATGATCTTTACTTAATATCCTAATGATTTTTTGGCATAAAAGAAAAATCAATAATTTTACTTATACAATGTATTTTTGGCTATCGCTACACATATACCCCAGGGACTTAAGACTGGTTTTGTGGTCCAGGCAGGGTCACATTTGTTAATTATTTTTATTGAACCTGTTATGAAGAAGAATTAGAACCCTTTCTCAGTTTCCAAATGTACACAGACTATATCAGTATTTTGATATATATGTTTAATAAAATAACCTAATATTGACATAGTTAAACTGCTTTACTTCCAAGGTTCGGACAACATTAGGATAAAGAGTTGTGGATAAGGTTGCCACAGTAACTTTTGAGTGTTTATTTGATCAATTATTTCTTATTAAGCCTGCTATGAATAAGAACTCTTTCTCAATTCTCAAACTTGCATACAGGCTATATCAGTGTCTGGATATATACGTTAAAATAAAATAACCTAGTATTGACCTGGTTCAACTTCAGCTGCTTAACATCTGATGTTCGGACAACATTGGGATAAAGAGCTGTGGATAAGGTTGCCACAGTAACTTTTGGTCTACTTTTGACACACCCAGATACATGCCAGACTCTTGTATTTCTCAACCGTTAATGTGAAATCCACTGCTAGCCCTTCAGACATACTCGAATGGTTTTAGCGCTTATTCCACATCAGAATCAAAGGAAAAGTGTCATTTTTATATAATCACTCAAGCACTGTGGTGCTTCACGTAAGTACTCTTATGAATGCATGCATGCAGTCTAACATGGTAAAGTGTTTTGTGAATGTGACAGCTCATTGTATTTGATTAGGTTCACAGAATAAAGATGTCACCGTTGGTGCTGGGAGTCGGAGCATGCTTAGCTGGGTGGATTGCTCTTTATGCTTTGCTGTGCTACACAAATGGCTCTTGTGGCTATGAATGGAACTGTCGGCTAGTTACACTATTCCATGGCATCCTTGCAGTCTGTATAACTGCTTACATTGGATACATAGATGGACCGTGGCCTTTCACCTACCCAGGCAAGATGTACTAAATGTTAATATATTAGGGGTGTGTGATATATACAGACTGTTTAATGCAGCTCAGAGGTGGCATGAATGTATTTACACTGTAATTTTTATTTGCATAAATGATGCTATGAGATTGTTTCAAATACAGAATTTGGAACATTAAAATATGAAATAAAAAAGAAACTAAAACTGCCAGTAGATGGTGGTAAGTTACTTGCTGTGTCCAAAATCGCATCTGAAATAGGTTATACGTTTGAATAAGAACTTTGAAGTTCGCGACCGTTAAATGAGAGTGTCAGTTGCGCCGTTTTACTGCAATTTACAACTCTTTCACATTTTGGAATCTCAATGGAATTTGTAAGTTGGTACTTTTTGCCTACTGTTACTTGAATATTATGAATTTGGACTAGTGCAGTCAAACGATTAATCGCATCCAAAATAAAGTTTTTGTTTGCATAATATGTTCTGTGTATATTTATTATGTATATATAAATACACACACACATGCATGTATATATTTTGAAAATATTTACATGTCTATATTTATGTAAGGGATAATCAACGGTTCTTCGCCTCCACGTCGTGCATTCAAATCATTTAATGCACAGCTAGCCGTTGATTATCCTGTTTATGCCATGGTCATTTGCCAGCATTCACATATTAAAGATGTTAATAATATTTGCGCTGCAATATTTGACCGGATCGATAAAAATGACGGTTATTTTCGTCTGTATTACTATTAAACTGTAACTGTATGTTACTATGGTTGCCAATGTTTATAGGAAGCGCATTAATATAGAAGGTGATTAAACTGACCTGGAACTACCTGTGCAGTTAAATGAATTTAATCAACACCTGCCAGCCAATCAGAATCCAGTATTCAGACGGAGCATGGCATAAATTCATATAATTTATATTCTAAATAAATATATTTAATATATAAACATAACAAATTTTTCTGAAATATATACATGCATGTGTGTATTTATATATACATAATAAATATACACAGCACACACATTATGTAAACAAAAACTTTTATTTTGGATGTGATTAATCGCGATTAATCGTTTGACAGCACTAAATTGAACATACTATTCTCGTGCTCTTATATAGTAGGGAAGTAGGCATATTCGGATGAAGGAATTGTCTTAACGAGCGAGTCATTGACTCACATTTTCAAATTCATATCTTCGTTCAGATGGCTGATTTATTAAGAAACAAAGCAAGTGGCAAAGCAACTGTTTATTAATGAGTCATTGAATTATTCACTCAACTGCTTTGTTCTAAATGCAGATTCAGTCAGTAACAAAACACCAGTGTTTGTTTCTCAGAGACTTGTTGTTTATTGCTCTGTTGTATAAAATCAATATCACATTTGCAATCATGCTGATATTTGAAGTGATTTTGAATCTTGTTATTGTCAGCTCACACATTGTCAAAGGGTTAGTTCACCGATTTTGCTAAAAGCTTTGTACTGTTACAATGTCGGTAGTACGAATACATGATGTGTATTATTTTTCTGTGCTACCTACGCAAAGATATCATCATTAATTTGACTTTCGATAAATCCAGGACTTTTGTGAAAACTACAGACCGTACTTTCACATTTTTGAATTCCCGCACACGGATGGTCTGATTGAGCCCAGTGAATTATGGGTGAAAATTTTTTTCCTAGCTTTCTTCACCACAGCCCTTCTCTCTGTTTTTTCTGGTAATTTAAAAAAAAGCTACATATACAAAGCTTCTACTACATAGACAGCCAAAATCGTTTATAAAAATCCAAGCTTGCCAGCTGCAAATTAACCCATTAAAAAAAACACAATATTATTGCAGACATGTCGCACACCCCTAATATATAATGTTGTCTTATTAGCATTGCCATATTGTCCTTTTTCATGACAAATGCTCATTTTTTTTTTTTACTATATATCATTTACAGGTACAAAGAACACCCCTCTGCAGATCACCGCTATGGTGGTCAGTCTGGGCTACTTTATCTTTGACATGGCCTGGTGTGTGTACTTCCGCACAGAGGGCCTGGTGATGCTTGCCCACCACACCATGAGCATCCTGGGTATTCTGCTCACTCTGTGGCTGGAGGAGTCAGGCATCGAGTCTTGCGCCGTGCTGTTTGGCAGCGAGATCACAAACCCTCTCCTTCAGACACGCTGGTTTTTGAAACACTCCGGCCGCTATGACAGCTTCCTCGGAGATGTGGTGGACGTCCTGTTCGTGCTGTTGTTTGTGTTCATGCGCATTTTCGTCGGCGGCACCATGTTGTACTGTGAGCTGATCTCTCCGAGACCCAAGTTCATCATTAAATGTGGTGGTGTGGCCATGTACGCGCTGTCCTGGGTGTTCATGGTTGACATCGGCCGCTTCGCATACCGCAAATCCCTGCTCAAATACCAGCGCTGGATGAATCGCCACAGGATGGCAGAGGTCAACGGGCAGGATGTGAAGAGAGACTGAAAGATCTCTCAGATCAGCGGTTTGGCCTCTCGATTTCTAACACTGGAGAGAAGAATGAGAATCAGAACAAGTGTACCAGCTAATAAAGCTCTGCAGCTAATAGATGTTTACATATTTTTTAAAAGGATATCAGCCATTAAAGTTTATTTCTGGTTGGTAATATACACATGGGAAAACATCCATGCTGTATCAGAGCCCTTAAACAGTCTTAATGTGTTTTTTTTTTTTTAATTATTATTTGCCATTATGATTAACTCAAAATTCTTACAATCAGATCTAATTTGATATATTTGTACTCATAAGGAGTGAAGTGTTTAAACTGTTTTAAGTACTGGAGATATTTGATATTTTTGTAATTAGGAACACTACTTGTTATAAATTTTAATTAGTGATGTTGCTTTTACACTTTTTCCATTAAACTTTTAGTACGTGCAATATTCAGAAATGATCATGAAACACTACTAAATGTTTCTGGAAGATTACTGAATGATTTGTGTGTGATTAATGAAATGATTGAAAAGTAAATCTTGTCTTTGAAATGTAACCATTTTTAAATTGTGAGACTGAGTGATGACTTACAGGCTGTTTGTATCAGTTATTTATCTGTTATGGTGATTTGACCACACCAGTTGATAAATCAATAAACATCATCATCATCGTCATTACAATAATGTATTTTAGGGTGTTGTAATGTTGCAATTGATCAATGAAAAATGTATTAAAGTTTATTCAAAGTCATCATGACTTGAATACACCTCTTCTGATTAATGTGATCAAATTCTGAATTACAAATCATTAAGATATTGGGGTTTAATAACCAAAATCGAGGTTTAACTGTTAAGAGATTGTAAAAAAAAAAGTGCTATTAAAAGGTTACAGTTGGTGATTTGAAGGCATACTGTTTTATTATTTCTTTTAAAAACCAGTGAAGCATTATATATTTATTGTAAAAAAAAAAAAAAAAATTATGAGAGTGTTTTGTTTTATTCAGGTGGAAATCTTTTAAGAAATCGTCTTTAGATTCATGACTCAATTGTTTCTTTTTCTTGCAAATAAGTACATATATGTGCATCTTAAACGGTTTATTATTATTATTATTATTATTATACAAAGTATAATTACGAACCAAAATCCAATATAATGGACGTAAAATGTCCAACTCAAGTAAAACGTTGCAGTTTTGTGAACGTCCACCATGTGGCAAACTAACATAATACTTGAACGCTTTTTCGCACTCTAGGGCTTGACGTTTTTTAATTTAACCAGTGACTGCCTCACATTTTCCTACAGATTAATTTAACTCATTTAGCCAGCTGACTGTAACTCTAAAAATGACCGACTGTTGCTTTAAAAAAAAACATAACAGGGATGAAAAAATGGGCGAAAAGTGAACGCCTTGTCCGAATCACTATGGATACACAAATGTTCCATTCAAAACAAGTACGTTTTAATGTAATTATGAGCAAAATATTAAAAAGCCCATACTCAAAGCTATCTAAAACTGTATTAACTGTATCACAGACTCTTTTTTTAAACATGTCCTGATATTTTATTTTTCCCTGACTGGAAGCGTTTCCAGAGTTTGAGTGAATCTTCGCGAAAAAGAAACTTTGAATTACCATCTTCACTCCAAACTATAACCAAAACACTGACAGTTTGTCAAATTCAAGTGAGCCTGTCTACCTAGACAGCATTTTTGTGCACGTTGCGGGGCAGTTCAGCAGAGCGAGCTGGCGTGAATTGGGTTGAATCGGAAATGCTGTCCATGCAGGCGGCTCTACTAGGTTTTGAGACGCAACCCCGCGGGAGAGACGGCACATCTCAACTTTCCCCAGGCTGGTGGACCGGAACCTACAACCTCCAAACTGATTTCTACGTGGACCCTAGCTTCCATACGAACTCAGTATCATCTGGAAAAACGCTCGGGAAGAGCTACGCGAACTTTGTTCTCGTGGTTTTGTTTATTTTGATGCTGAAGTGATTTCGTCGCCGCTCCATGGAAACTCTCCGCGAGATGACACGTGTATGAGCGTGTGTGTTTTTTTCCCTGTCTGGATGACTGTGGGATTGGTGTGGATGCACACGGCTGTTCATTATTGTTGTTGGGAAAAAATCGCGTCTCATTTTTGGAGTGGACGTTATTAGGCTGCTGTTAGCTTTAGCATAGCAAGGCCTCGTCTGCAGTCTAGGTTTGCGGTAGTGCTGCTGCTGTGTTGGCTGGGGACGTACACACATTCATCATTAGGAAGCTCAAAAGTGTTTTAATTGTCAAAGGAGTGTAACTTCGAGCAGTAGGAAGTGTTTCGTCTTCACTTGGAAGCTGCTGCTGAATATGAAGGTAAATTTACAGCTGCAAGATAACGGGAAATCACAAATTGTGAGTTATTTTGGTTTAATTATTGACTGATCTGTACAAGCTTCCTGACTTATTACTATACTGTTAAAACTAGCAAGTATAACGCTTTTATAACTATACAACGTTTATGTGTATACAAAACATATTTAGTTTCGTTTTATATGTCCATACTGCAATTATAGTAGAGGTTGAGTGTTATTGTGGTAATGTTATTGTTGCAGGATTATTTATTGGTAAACAGCACTATTACTCGAAGAACCAAATGTTCTTTGGGTTACTTCAGGATACTTGCACAGTGGTTAAAAAACAAAACAAAAAAACATGTTGGTTCTGGAAAATATGATGCATAAGTACTTTTAGGTCTTCAATGCATATTATATGGTTTTATAAATATTAGAAAATAAAGTCATCTGCTCGTGGGTTGTTGTTTATGTTTATGATTGTATGGAATCA
The DNA here is from genome assembly GCA_036784905.1 of Acrossocheilus fasciatus. NCBI lineage: Eukaryota > Metazoa > Chordata > Actinopteri > Cypriniformes > Cyprinidae > Acrossocheilus > Acrossocheilus fasciatus. Next base: position 14,776,281 of record CM071952.1, read on the forward strand.
TTGAGATTAATTGGTGTTTTGGTGCAACTTTTATAATAAATGTTATGTTTTTTTTGTAAATAGTGAACCTCCTGGTCAGCACAACAAAATACGAATGCAACCACCTCATGCAACATCAGAAACCGATGCCTCTCCTGATGCATCTGAAAATGACTATAGGATATAGGACGAATAAAAACTAAAAACAAAAGCCCAATGAGCGACACACGGTCCACGGTCACTGACAGGTATGTATGAGTTATGTTAGTGTTATGTGGACAAACTAGCTTCTGGTATGATCCATATACTTAAGCAGACATCTCAGCCTAGATCTGTGCTTACTCTCTAAATAGAGAACTGTATTGGACAACATTTGTTTGGTTTTGTAATATTGTGTGTGGTGTAGGTTTATGGTCATGAAGTCCGGATTTTGACCGGCTTTGTGCTTTGCTTCCAGTTTTGAGAACTCAGTTTCCATTGGCCAGTCAGTGCATGTACGAGAATTTGGACGCACTCAAGTATGTTTCTGTAGGTTTGCAGGTGTGTTTTATTAATACATTCACAGACATGCTGCGTGATCTGTCATATTGGCGTTGTTTTTTGACTCATGCCTTTTGACCTATCAATAGTGAAAACTATTTAACTTAAGTTCAATTTAGCCATGATGAGCAACTTTCATGGTGCCTATAGCACTTGAAAAGACATTTACTGTGGCAACATTTTGACTTTGACAGCTTCTGTGGCATTATGGGACGGTTTGTTTTGAATATCAGCAAATGCGGTAGTTCATCTGGGTCTTTTTATGCCTACTGTTTTGTGAATCTCATATTCGGGCATATTACTCAACTGATATACTGCTTTTTGCCTACTATATAGTGTCATATCATTGGAGTACCTGTTTTATTTTAGTATTAATTATATACTTTTATAGTTTTTTTTTTTTTTTAAATATCTGAACTAGCTTTTTATTTATTTTTTCAGTAATTTTGTGTTTTTCTCAGTTTAGTTAGTTTTAATGTTTCTAGCTTTAACTTATTTTATTTCATTTAGTTGCCAAAGCAATGTTTTCTAATTTTCACTTTTTTAAGATGAAGTTTTTCATGTTTCATATATATATATATATTTATTTATTTATTTATTTGTTTTTCCAGCTTTATTTCAATTGTTGAATACTAGGCTATTTTTAATAGTTTTAGTTAACAATAACACAAACCAGACCTTTTTTGTGCATGTTATGTGCAAAATATGTACTTTTTATGCATGCATGTCTCTAAAAAAGCCTTCAGACATCAGACATTTTTTAGTACTACCTTTCTTTATCGATTTTTTTTTTCTTTCTGTTGCTTGATATGCTTGTTTAGCAATGCTGCCATCTTGAATTCTGCGTCAGCCAGTATCATGCTTATGTTTGGTTTTGCTTTGTATAATCCTGTCATGTTGTTTACAGCGTATTATGCATTTCTTATATAAATGTGATCCAAACTGTCTCAAATCTTATTTCATAAGCCAAGATTTCATTTCATGTGGTTTAGAAGAAAACAGTTGTAATGTTGTATTTTATTGTATTGTGCTGGTTCACAGCAACTGCGTGTTACTTGATTATTGCTTTTTAGACCAGAACACAAATCAAGTAAGAATTCTTGTCTAATTTCATCATTCTACCATTTGCTATTGATCATACTCAGGCTTTTTCATAACAAGTGATTAGTGGAAACTAAGCCATGGGAAAGTTCAATAAATGTATCAATAACCACTATTTGCTCAGCCCTCACATACTTTTCATTCATGATGGCTGAAAAACGTCAGTCAGAGAGTGTTTTCTAATGGTAAGCTCTCACAGGTCTTTGCCACTGACGTCACTGTGGAACAGCAGACTGGTTGTCTGTCTGGTCATCTCCGTGATGACAGATATGCTTTCAGTGCTGCAGGGATTGAAACACAAGCATCGGTAGGTAATTCTGAGGGAGAGACTCACTTGTTGATCTACCTTTCATTCCATCTAGTAGAGTAGCAGTATCAGGATTGAACAGTTTTGGCCACCCAGGCCTAGTTGAAGATGATTGGTGTTCGTCTCATCTGTTATCACTGCAGGTGATGCATTGTACGGCACAGTGTATGTGGCTAATGCATCTTTTGTTACCTTCAGCCATGTGGCGTTCTGTTTTAATCCTAAGGTTATGCCAGTTCAAAGTCATTTGTTGTTTCTTTGTGTCTAGACCTCATTCGCTTTCACCCCTACACTGACTTGTAAGACATAACAGGATATCCTGTAAGCAGATTGGTTAAGAGCTTTTCAGTCGGTGAACAGATTGTTTTACCTACACATTGTTCCTGTATAGTAACAAGTTTAGTGTAAAGCAGCATTTCAGATTACAGCTTTACGTTGAAGGTATGTACTCCTGAATTTTTTGTTTACTGTAAAAAATAAAAACAACCTGTTTTCATTAGCATTCATTAAATTGGAATAGCAAGTTCTTAATGCGTAAAAAATGATTTACAAATTGATGATAAAATTGATCCATTTTATATAAATTTCTCAAGAAACAAATTAAAATAAAAAAACAATATTATATATATTTTTTACAATCTTGCTCATTAAAATATTTTCCCTCCATAATAATAAATAATTGTTGAATTAAACATTGCTGACACTCGTTTATGTTCTTCTTTTTCACACTCAGAGGAATTATTTCTGAAATGTGTTTCCTGTTCAGTGATAAGCAGAGAGCAGCTTAATAACCAAGTTGCTTAAAATAGCTGTGCTGCTGAGCTCTGATGCTTCACTAATGATATTTTGACACTCCAGTATTTGAAACTGTACTGTCATTAATACATTCTGAAATGAAATGCCTGTTATGGTCATTACGGCTGTAGCTCTGGTAATAATGTTAGCTAGATACAATGATACAAACTAATGTTTGTAGTTTCACTGGGTGAAATGTCATGAAGACATTTTTATTTTGACCATTAAGATTTTTTTTGCATTGTTTTTTTTTTTTCTGACAAACACAAACTTTTAAATTCATGTTACTGTAATGTGAAATGAATCTCATTCTCATTACTGTAATACAGCAGTGTTTCCTGCATCGAGCATGCTGCGCTACTGATTAATCTGCCGCACCGTGAACAAAATATAATCGCTGTATATTTTAGCAGAAAGATGTGAGTTTGTGATTTTTGTATGGAGAGGAAAAAAAAAATATTGAGTGTTGGAAAATAATCTTTTGACAACAAATAATCAACCCTACTTTTTCAACTGGGTTTTCCTCGCTGGCTGCATGCAGCAATAAACCTGCTGCAGGACATGCTGTTCAGTTCCCCACTGAATCGCTCCATTAGGGCGGTTCTTTTTAATGAGTCAGAAGAACCAATCAGACTAATTAAACACAGCCATCTACAGTCTGAATCATCAGCTTAATGTGGTCATTGTTGTTTGTTGTTATTTATTATAAAGCTGTTTGGGTGTTCCGCCTATGCAAAATAAATAGGAAAAAAACTATAACCAAAAATCATGGTTTCTCTCTCTATATGTATTTATATACATACATGCATACATAATTAAATTTAGTACATATATAGTTAAAATTTTTACATGCGTGTGTGTTTATATATTTATTTTATTATCTTATGTAAGTAGTTTTAATTCATTTCATTATTTTACATAACTATGTATTGGAGAAGGAAGGTTTAATTGTGCTAAATTGCATATAGTTAGTATTTTAGCTGTCAGTATACATATCTAGCTGCATTGTGGTTAATTAAGCTGCTGTACAGGGTGTGCATGTACTGTGATCATGCAGAGCTCTCTTGAATCTCAGATTTTCAATCCATTATTTCTACGCACAAAACCGGTCGGCCCACTCTAGCTTTAGATCATAGTGTCAACACGAGGGCTATGTTCTCCTGACACACGCCCAGCGCTTACTGCAATACAAAGATTCACAGTTGAGGATTTATGAAGCAGCGCACTGATGTTTTGAGTATGATATTGTTGTGTGCTCATCGTTCTGGCCGTAGTGGCTGACAGACGCTCTCACTGGAGTGTAAATGAAGAGTGGAGTGGGCCGGCCTCACACCCTGCTGCCACTTTGGCATGCACACAACAGCCACTCCTTCTCTTCTCCGGTGCTCTTTCTGCACCAGATCTGTCTCAGTAAAGATCACCAGCCCCTGCTGAGGCACAACAATGTCTGACACCCCTGATCCACCCCCCCCCCCTCGGTCCTCCCCTGCCCCCTCCACCTCCAGACAAATGGGCCTTTCACTACAGCACCGGGCCACACCTATGCTCACCTTTACCTTGGGTGAAGCAGCTGAAAGTCTCAGAAACACACCTAGTTACTCCGTTGTCAGACGTAAATATGAGCATGTAAGCTTAGCAGCAGGTGAGTCATCCGTCTTGTCAAAGCCCTCATTGTGATTTCAGTGGTGCTGCCTCGTGTCTTACACCCTTCTGAGCTGAAATAGAGAAATTGGTTTCTTTTTGTCTTGATGGATAGTGTGGAAAAAATGCTGAAGTTTGCAGATTGACAAAGATGTTTGATGTTGGATTTGGACAAGAATACCAGTTTTGCCCAGTGGAAAATCATAAAAAAAATGCACGAAATCATAGTTCAGAGGAAGGCTGGTCCGTGCGGGGTGGATATTCTGGTTTCTCTGGCAGCGTAGAAAATCTCAGTTGACAGTCATGAAGCCCAGACCGCACTGTGAAATCAACTGAATGTCTATGAATAGAAGTAACTCAGAAATCTCAGTCTCACGCAGAAGATAGCCATGAATGCACATTTTGTGTTACAAAATGTCCCTTTGGGAGTAATGTATATTGTGTCAACTGGCAAGAAATACATTTCACATGGCCATTAGAGTAATTATTAGTAAGTATGGGCAAGTTCTCCCTAAGGTTCAGGTATGGTGTTTTTCAATTTTTCAACACCCATTTACAGTCAACACCCTTGAAATTTGAGTCAGGTGTTTTTCAGCTTAAAACCACATTTGGTTGTTATTGTTTTCATCAGTTAATGATCATATTCCAGCTGTATGATTACAGGAATGGCTTGATGAAGGGTTTTGTTTTGAATTAGCTTTTAGTATATAAATTAGTATACGATTGTTTTGATGGTTAGGGTTAGGGTGCTGCAAATACTTTGCAACCTATGAGGCTCAAATGTCATGAAAGAAAACAAATATTTTGTCACATTTGGCAGATATTTGGAGTGTTTGTGCGTAATTATTGGGAATATTTGAAAAAGATCAGAATCAGAATGAGCTTTATTGCCAGGTATGTTTACACAGACGAGGAATTTATTTTTCGTGACAGAAGCTTCCACAGTGCAACAGAATGACAGCGACAGAACAAAAACACAGATAATAAAAAGAAGAATTAAAAAATAGAATAAGTAAATAAGGAATAAAAATATACAAAATGACAATTGTAGTTGTATGTCCAGGTATATTATGTGCAAATTGAAATTTAGACTAAGTATGTGTGTTAGATAAATAAGTGTATAAGTGTAAGATGTGGCAGCTTTTGCAAAAGGGCCGGTCATGCTATTCTTTCATTCCATTGACTTCAATTTCATATTTCACTGTGTTCCAAAGTTAGTTTGGTGAACTCTGCTCTGCGCATTCATATGATGTGTGACCTGTAGAAGATCAACTTGAGCTCTTAGTTTAATTTAAAAAAAACGCAAACTTTAAAGGGATAGTTCACCCAAAAATGAAAATTACCCAATGATTTACTCATCCTTAAGCCATTTCATATGTATATGGTTTTCTTCTTTCAGACGAATACAATTGACCGGTAAGCCCCGCCCTCTTAGTTACTGTTGCTCCCTCGGACAAACAAACGGAATTGCTCACTGTCTTAGGCCCCGTTTACACTAGTGCGTTTTCGTTTTATAACAGCGTTTTAGAATGAAAACGATCCCCGTTTAAGCTGGCGTTTCCGCTGCGTTTGAGAAACGATCTCTGTTTACACTGCACAACTGAAAACGCATGCCATGTGACCATTCATACAGGTACAACCATAGATTTGTATAGGTAGATCCCTATTATTTAGATGGCGGACGCGTCTGCGTGCTTAGAGCGGTCGATGGGTACAACAACGAGCATGATGTTATTGTTTACCCGGTCGTCAAGGATACGCAGAGCCAATGGCTGCCCACATGCCATCGTTTTCAAAAGTCTCTGTTTTGGTCCGTTTACACTGAAACACTCCCCCGGAGTTTTCAAACTAAAACGA